>OZ024810.1:14682703-15972703 GCA_964017045.1 Omphiscola glabra
ATCTATCTATCTATCTATCTATCTATCTATCTATCTATCTATCTATCTATCTATCTATCTATCTATCTATCTATCTATCTATCTATCTATCTATCTATCTATCTATCTATCTATCTATCTATCTATCTATCTATCTATCTATCTATCTATCTATCTATCTATCTATCTATCTATCTATCTATCTATCTATCTATCTATCTATCTATCTATCTATCTATCTATCTATCTATCTATCTATCTATCTATCTATCTATTTATCTATCTATCTATCTATATATCTATCTATCTATCTATCTATCTATCTATCTATCTATCTATCTATCTATCTATCTATCTATCCATCTATATATATATCTATCTATATAAAAATAAATTCAAATCGTTAATTAATAATTTAGATTAAAAATCAAAATTTTAATTTACACACTAAAAAAAAACTTTAAAATATACATTTGTATTATTTACCTTCTATTTCACCAAGTTGAACACCTTCTTTCTGAATTGAAGGAAGTGGGTCTTTGAATAAAAAAATTATAATATTTATTTATTAAGGTAAACTTAAAATGGTTAGATAATAAAGAATCTAATTCCGTCTAAGACTGCATAGGTTAACTTAAAAAAGAAACCAAAAAAAAACAAAAAAAAAAAAAAAAAAAAAACCAACAACAATGAAACAATAACGTTTAAATTAAAATACATTTTATAATAATTAATCTACATGTAGTTTTGAAGTAATTTACTTTAAATTATTTGTGTGATGCATTTTAAATTCCAGTATATAAATAATGCAGGCATATATATATATATATATATGTATGACCTCATTAGGTCTACGCGAGACGATGGGGGAGCTTTGGACATTTCATCAAATTGGATCCGAGACCGAAACCGGCTTGCCTGCATTTCTCACAGGAGAACCTTGAACAATGAGTTAATTTGAACTTTTGTTGAGTTCGTTTTACAATTTCGCGCATGTTCTGCAATTTTGACTATTTTGTACTCTGCTGTGTATCAGGTGGAACGGTGCTTAGAGACTATTTCACATTCGTTGATTTCTCAGTTGGCTTTCCTCTTATTGCTTTTGTAAATGTTCGCAAATTGCATTTAAAAGAATCTCAATTAGTGCTCCCCAGTCAAGACTGGCAACAGCACATTCTTTTCACGCCCCTGAACTATATTCATGTTGTAATTAACAAACCAATTTCACACCGCAGATTTATTTTACCAACTACTTTAGAAAGAGCAAACTATAATATTACGCACCAAAAACAATTGTGATTTTTTTTTTTTAAAAGGAAAAAAAAATCTTTTTTAGCACAGTTTTCTGGAATGTGTATTCCCTAAAATCATATTTCCTTCATCATATCCTTAAAAAAGAGAAAACATTATTTTTTGGATTAGGGTTGTACGATAACGCTAAAAAATTTAATAAAATGTGTTGTCATTTGTAATGAGACTTTATGTTGGTTTTTTTCAGCTTGATCATTTGACGAGAGAAGTTGATCACTTAGTCGTCCGAAGGTCTTGGCAGCCTCTCAGCTAGCCAGCCACAAACAAAAACAAAGTCAATATAAACAATTTAAAAAAAACAACAACTAAATACATATGTAAACAATGATTTCGCAAAATTGGTTATTTTAATTTTTTTTTTTTAAATTTTTATTTCTGGTGCGTAATTGTCAACAACTTTAAAGTAAATATTGCAAAGAATATCTATACATACTAAATAATACCGTTGAGATTTTCTTTTAAAAGCATAAACAAAAGAAAGGAGATGGTAATTCTAACTGTAGATGGAAAATATAGTTGATATTGATTAATTCAGTTTTGAGATTCAATTGAAAATATAAATAAACATAAACATTTGAAATTCTAGATTTCAATAAAATAATCTTATTTTAATGTAAACATTAAAAAGAAACCACTAAGTCATACATTTTTAAAAAAAAAATTGGTTACCTCTTCTTGGCCTAAGCGGAACATGTTCTTTTGGGAGGCCTTGACGTTGCATGAAGGAAAAAAAATAATATTTTTCAATGGAAATTTAAATAACAACATATTAACAGTCGAACCCTGTTATGTCGACGGTCTCTTTGTTTGCCAAAAAGCTTCGAGATAACCCATGATCGAGATAACCCAACATGGCTACATTATATTAAAATGTGCATGGACTTTCTTTATGTGCACGATGTGCTTTTATCAATGAGAATGTACATGCACGTGTTTTTGTGATTTGGTTTTTGTTGTTTTTTTTTTACAAAACAGCATTACACGATTTGTTTGATGAAGCGATCGGCATGCTATACAAATGTACACACATGTTTGATAACAAAGCAAGGCAAATGTGGAGTGCCACTTTTGCTGATTATCCTGGAATTCCGGATTCGTGGGGCTAAATATTTTCTCTCGGGCCGGATCGGCAGTTAAGTTTATTCAAATACGAAATCTGGGTTTTTTAAAAAAGCAACTTGTAACAATGCGTGAAAGCCTATTAAGAGACAAGCGGGTTCGCTATAAATAGAACAGGTACTACGACCTCACATCTCTCCTTTGTTTGCAAGACTCTCGCTACTCGCTTTTTGCTGTGTCAAGTTTATTGCGCTGACAACGATATTGTCATTTCATTTCAATTACTACATCTTGAAGGAGGCACTTTTATGTTGTATACAATTTTCAAAAGCCGGCGATTGGTCTTACGGATCGAGATAACCGAGGTTAAGTGGCAAATTTGGCCGCCTTTTGTGTTCGAGATATCAGGATTCGGGGACATAAACGAATCGACATAACCGAGGAGAAAATGCTAAGACAAAGAGCGCATTTAGCGATTCCATTTCAAAAACGTTGACATAACAGGGTTGGCGAGTTAACCGAGGTCGAGATAATAGGGTTCGAACGTATTAAAATTGAAACTTATTTTATAATAATTTAATGACGGCCAGTTACGAAGTTATCTAAGACAAACATTTATTTGAACAATTTTATTTAAATTCAATATACATTATAAATACACACATAAACATATATATTGATGATGTTGCAGTCAATTCTCAAGTTTGCGCTTCCTCCCCCCCCCCCGGCCTAAAACCCGCCTCAGTCAGTCTTGGAGGTAGCGATTTCTTCACATGACAATGGCAATAAATATAGTCATTATGACCCATAACTAGTTGCTTTGAGACTTGAGGTAGTGGGCCGTTTAATATTTGTTCTCCCTCAAAATTAAAAGACGGCTTTGCTAATGCCGAATGTGTCTTAGATGTTTACGTAGGCTAATTTAAACGCGTTTAAGTTTCCGTCCTTTATGTTTTTTTGAAAGGGTTCATTAACACATTAAAAAGTTCATTATTTTTAAAGAAACACAATAAAGAAAAATTAATTAATATTACATTGTATTGTACAAGTTGTCTGCTGTCAATAAACGTATTCATATTAAAATTAAAAGTATATCTTTTGATTATTTGTTTATATTGTATCAGAATGTTTCTGTCAGTGTTAACTATGCACGTTTTAATTACATTGCTGAGAGAATACAATAATGCATAGCTTGTACTTAAAAATACTAAATCTTATGTAAAAAATATTTTTTGAAAAAACTACGATATATATTTTTTTCGTTGCTAACAACTCCTAGTGTATAACTTTTTTTTCAAAATATAAATATTACATTTTGTGTCTATACATAATACTTTTTAGATTGCTTGTTTATGTTGTGTAAAGGAATGTTTTTAATGGATTTTTGAAAACAATATAAACTAGTTATAAACAAGTAATATCTACTGAGCAGGAAGTTATCAATTCTATTTTAGATGGAAACTCCAGTTAGTATCAATTAATGTAATATATAGGTTCTTTAAAAAAAATGTTTTTATAAGTCAAAATCCTTAATTCTGAATTTGGAACAAAATATCATTTTTTTAATGCAAATACTTTTATTTTAAGAATTACAAAAGTATATTTTTGTTAGTTACCTCTTCTATCTCCTGTTTTTGGAAGCACTACCGGTATTTCTGTTGAATAAAGTTAATACATGTTAATTTTCAATGTGAACTTTAAATTGGAACATATTAACAACTCTTAATGTTATAATGTATATGCGACTACATGGATGTGATCTATGTTTTAATATGAATTTTTTAAGTGGGAAAGATGCAGTCACATGATGCATGCAGAGAATAAAAAAAAATGCCTATTGTATGATCGAATCATGAAATAAAGTACCACATATATACACATTAAAAGATAATCTACAGATTAGACAGCAACTTTTGGTGACCGGCACTTATAATATTCTTATATTTTAACTAGCAACATTTGAAGTATCCATATCAAAAATTTACGTTCAACATAACATCAGAATCTTTTCTCGAACAACCCAGTCTCAGTTGTAGCGTGAATTGATTGTTTCAGGAGTTTGAACGGTTTGTGAAGCACGTCAAAGCTGCCTCTTCTCTGTCACAACTTTTTCTATGGTTTCTGCGCTTCCTACCTAATGAACGTCTTACTGTCTATTCATCCCTTCGAAGGCTTCGTTCCTCCGCTTCGTTCTTCCGTTCCCAGAACACGCACTAAAACATATGGTGCACGATCATTCTCTTTATGTGCCCCAAAACAATGGAATTCTTCTCCCATTACACACCCGCAATATAACGACTATCTCAGCCTTCAAAACTGCCCTCAAAACCCATCACTTTAATTTGTACTATTCCGACTTTTTCTCACACCCCCCCCTCTTCTAATAGGTAAACTATGCTTGATGCTGATGGGTGCTGTCCATGGCTAGATAGGAGTAGTATGTACTTGGGTGGGTGAGGTCAAGTTTTTCACAAATTGTTGATTTTAAATGTATACTTTTCCGTAATTGCAAATTTTTATGTGAATCGCATTGAACCTAGTCCCAGGCTGGGGCACTGCGCTATAAAACCACCTAAAACTAATAATAATAAAAAAAATTATCATTAAAAGGTTCGCTAGCCTAAACTGATGATAAAAGAAAACCTGGATGATTAGGTAATAGGATCGACTAGAAAGGAAGGAAAATATACAACACATTAGTGTTCATGGATAGAGAGCAGGAAAATTCCAAAGTCGTATTAAAAGCGATGGAAGATATTGTTCGTTCTCGGCAGAAAAAGAGAGTATCAAGTTTCCGAGCCAATTAGAGAATACACCCAAAAGGTGAATGTTTTTTTTATACCTTTTTCAAAGACATGAGATAGTTGATAATGGTCTGGGATTTCTACAACGCTTGTGACATGTTAATTTATCTAGAGATCAATTGTTTTTTTCTCACGTCTATGTACAAGAAAACTTCTTGATCAAGTTCACTGATATAAACAGTGAATAATAAAATGTAGCTTACCTAACAAAACTTTTATAATATAAGTGAAATTCACTATAAAAGAAGAAGAAGCGGATTTGCTGTTACTTTCATTCCCAATTGTTCGCCATTCGGTAGTCGACCATGACCACTTTAATCATCAGATTAGTGCTAGTTCTGTCAGTCGGTGCACAGATGGCTAATGAGACCTATTATGGAACAAATTTTCTTGTGCAGTAGGTGCAGCGGCATTATGGTGTATCTCCTGGAGCGGAGTCAGACATGGCCTTCCTGACATGTTTCTTGCGCTCTGAAGCCGCCGTTCGTTCAACTTCAAGTGGCACGGAGCTCCTGTGTAAAGTGGAACGCCATGATGATCGAACCTGTGCTCATTCCTTCCACGTGTTTAGTGTGTCTGTCTTTAAAACGTTTCTTCTGCCCGCCAGCAGACGTCTGTTCTTGTTCGAGCACACCATATAAAATTATTTTGTGCATACTGTAGTCTGACATTCTAACTACATATCCTGCCCAGCAACGTTTTGACTTCATTAAGAATGTAAATTTGCTGATGAGACATGCCAGTGTGAGCACCTCAGTGTCCGAGACTCTGTCCTGCCATTTAATGTTGAGGATTTGTTTGAGTTTTGTCATAAGTACCAAATTATTGAGCTTATTATTCTTCGTGACTTTAATGCTCGAGTTGGTAGCTACCACATCACTTGGCACGGGGCTCTAGGAATGTATGGAGTGGGTCAGTGCAATAGTAACTGCCTTCTCCTGCTCCAGGCATGCACCGAACATGAACTGCTGACTGTATTTAAGAACTGTAACAATATAAGTTATAGTAATTTTTTGCATAAATTTACTTGAAAATGCTCGTTTCCTGGACTTCAAAATTGCACCCATTCAATCACTTAATTAAAATCAATATCCTTCACCGTATCACTATCAGTTGTTAGTAGAGCCAGATCAGGAAGCCTTGACTGTCCCCTGGTAGGTGGTTAATAGTTCTTGAAAAGACTTATTTTTTAAATGCTCCGCTCACATGAAGCAACAGATACACAGATCTAAAGAACAAGTTAAGGGTTAGCGACAGTTTTTGGAAGAGATTCTAGGAATTCCCATTCAGCTATGAATTTGAAAACATAAATGTCCATGACTTTGTGAAATTCATTATCAGCTGCCTTTAGGTGTCTTCTAAGCCTTTGTATCTCTTTTAAAGTCAATCATAGAAAGAGGTTAATTTTAGGAACGGAAACCAATAACTTTCTTTGCTTGATGATAGCAGACTCTTAGACCGAGCAGCCCCAAACATCTCTTCACCTTTATTGATCACTGATGATATGATCTGGTATTCAGGATGAAAGCGATCTAAAAACAACAGCATCTCACTACTGTTTTTTTCTCGCTGAAAGAGTCATGCGTCTATTAATTGTTCTCCTGCCATTCTCTTCTTAAATCTTCATCTTCTCTCTACCAAATTCCATACTGGTCTGAATGATAAAGTGTTTTTTTTAAAAGGCTGTTCTACCAATTGACAGCAATTTTCGTGCAAAAACAATCTTAGGGCCTCTAGGTTTGTCAAAACGTTGTCAAGAGTAAAGTAAAGCCATTAGTCTGCAGATAATAATGTGTAAGATTAACTTCCTCATTTAGATCAGCCCAAAGGAGAAGGTAGGAGATAAAAGTGAAAGCAAAGACATCATGCATAAGACCTTTTCATGTACCACGTGTATCCAAATTTTCAAGAGGATCACTTAGAGCTACAATCGCCACTACAGAATCATCAAACGTATCTTTCACTGTTTTAACAGCAGCATAATGAGCACTCCAACGTGTTGTTGACAGTCTTTTCACAGTGTTTTCAATTAGAACATTCCATCGATGAGTGGATGCAGCAAAGAAGGAAAATATTCTTTGATTATTACGTAAAAATTTAATACATGAAGCGTTTTCGGCCAAAGTGTGTTGATCACACATATCTGATTACCTCAAACATCTGGTCAGTGTGTGATATAGCAGGTGTACTGTCGAACATAATTCCAAAATACCTCGCAGCCTTTATATCCTTGTTATTAATCTCCTTCACATGGTTTGCAAGGACATTTATACATTCATTTTTGGTTCTAGTGAAAGGTAAGATGTGAAGGCTTGAATTGTATATGTACTTCTTTAGGTGCTCTTTTAGCACTGGGTCATATTTAGATAGCATCTTAAATATTTAAAGAACAGTTTTCGTTTATTCAGTGAAGATTCATCTTCGTAATGGCCACGAATGCCAGATTTTGCTTTGCAAGAAAATTAGATTTATATTTTAATGGACTGGCATAAAAACACAGAAAAATTACATTAGTTTTCCTATATTTTTTGTCATTTCAAAATTAGTGTTTTAAACTCGTAATAGCACATTAATTTCTTAACCCATTGGAAGCATTGCATTATCCTAAGTAATTATTTGCATGCAACTCTAACTTAGACACACATTTCAGTTAAGAATTTGTTAAATTATTAATTTATCGATTAATCTGGGAAAGTTCTAATCAATTAGGAGGACTATTTCAATTTATTCGAGTAAATAGCTTATAATGTAAACGAATGCATTTTTTAAAAAATGAAAGGGTAATAAATAATATATTTTGAACTATACATTTTATTAAGATATTTATAACATTAAACCTTTAGTCCTAAGCGCACGGCATAATATCCATCATCATTAGTTTTATATTCATAATTTTTTGAAGCACGTTCTGAATTTAGATCGCTAGAACTTATCTTATATTAGTAGTGTCATCTTTACGCTTCCACTCATAATCTAAAAAAAATAAATAAATATTACGCAGACTAGCGCTACCGGATTCAATCTTGGAAATGTAGGAATACGGTAGTAGCCCAAAGACTTTTTCTATAGTTGATGTTTATAAATATCGTAAATTGTGCAAAACTTATTTTAAATTCACACAATAATAAATCACTGTAAAGAAAATATTAAGGATCCGGAAAAATAATGGAAGCGGAGCTATCACGATACAATGAACTCACAACACCAACAAGCAACATAATCCAGAATAGAAATAAGCAGCTGTCAAATGTGTATTTGTTTCTTCATGTGGAGCTGACTCTCAAACATAAGTTAAAGAAAACAAAACGAACTTAAGGACATCGGCCCATGCGAAATATTGTAAAATGTTGTTCTAATTTAGAAACATTTTCGGGAGTGCGCACATCAATTCACCAAAGTTTTATCGCAATCGGATGAATGGTATAAGAATGAATAAGATAATTATAAATACAATAAAAGGGTTGCAAACGCATGTAGGGCCCGGGCCATAAACGGAATATTGTAGAATTGTTGTATTACTTCAGAAACCTACTTATTATGTCACACACACAGTTTAATGTCGCTATTTGTGTATGATAAAAAATATATCCATTCATGCATTAGCTCCGTTTGAAATTATATTTGTATAGATCATATAGGAAAAATAGAACAAAAGGCCCCTAGCTCAAAACGGAATATTTTTAAAACTGTTGTAATAATTCACAAACCTTTGCGGGCGTGCGCAAAACATCTTAATAAAGTCTGATCGCATTCACATGAATGGTATAGGAGCGCATACGGAAATTATTTTTTACAAAGCTCATATAAGAAAAAAAAAGATTTTTGGGCCAACGGCCAAAAACAGAATATTTTTAAAGTGTTGTAATTACCTCAGAAACCTACGTATTATGTCACACACACAATTTAATTTAGCTAATTGTATTTGATTAAAAATCTATCCATCAATGCATTAGCTCGGTTTGAAATGTTATTTGTATATCTTATATAAGAAAAATAAAACATAGGGGCCCTGGCCCAAAACGAAATATTTTTAAACAGTGTTAATAATTCAAAACGATTCGCGGGCATGGGAAAGACATCTTACTAAAGTTTTATCGCATTCAGATGAAAGGTATAGGAGCGCATACCGAAATTATTAATTACAAAGCTCATATAAGAAAAAGAAAGATTTTGTGGTCAACGGCCGAAAACGAAATATTTAAAAAATGTTGTAATGAATTATTAAAATGCGTGTGCTTATGGGCAAAAACTCAATAAAGTTTTGTTGCAATCGAATGAATGGGGTAGGAGCGCATGCGGTTTGAAATTATATTTATAAAGCTTATATTAGAAAAAACGAACATGCGGCCCGTGGCTCAAAACAGAATACTTAAAAACGGTTATAATTATTTCCAAACCTTTGTGAGCGTGCCTGCAACATACCACCAAAGACTTAGCCCATTCGGAAAAATGGTGTACGAGCGCAGACTGAAATACCTTTTACAAAGCTCAAATAAGGAAAAAAAAACTAATTAAGGTTCAACGGCCAAAAGCGAAACATTTTATAAGTGTTGTAATGCAACAGTTAAATGCCAGATTTGATTGTTAACAAGTTTTGGCGCAATCGCATGAATGGTGTGGGAGCGCATATGAGACATACATAAGTACAGACATACATTCAATTTTATATATATTGAAGATTTATTGGGTCATTTGTGTTATAAAGCAAATTTCCTCTTTATACTAGTTCATAATGTAAGGTTGAGTGGGTGATCTATTTGGTCTAAGGCAAGATATGTGGAATTATGAGACGGTGGTGATCAGTAGGTACTTTAAAAAAGTTTTAACATCTTACCCGATTAAGCTAATATAAGGCTTTAAATTTGTAAATAAATGATTTACACAAAATATCATCAGATGACTTTTGTAATCCATTTTGAATCATTTAAATTATAATAAAAAAAATATTTGAATAAAAGATAAAGTACTCAAATTTTGTCGACAGCTATTCAACTTTGTTTCTAGTTTTAGTTTGTCACTTTGCATTTGAAGATTCCTGTCATTTACTTTAACTGGAAAAAAAAAGTTTTCATTAATTGAAGTAGACGGACTAGTTTTTTAACTTAAAATATTCTATGTGATAGTTATTCATACTAATATTAAAATGTGTTATTGTCACACGAAAAGCTCACCAAAACGAGTTGCTTTTTTAACATTATATTTGAATCGTCTAAAATATCAAACATATCTACCGTATGGATCATGTAAACCAGGGAAAAAGAAAAATTTCTTTCTTAGTGTGCTATATATTGTTGCCACTTGTTTAAATTTTCCTTTTGTCGTCTCGGATTTTGAAACCAAATTGTTGACCTGATGAAATATTTACGATTGTTTATTAGTGACATATATTATTTTAAAAAATAATACACGAATTTATTTAACAATAAAAAATCGTAATTTTAATGTCTAAAATTTACCAGAGTCATCTTACAGATTCCAAAAATACAGATTTTATATAAACTGTTAAGTAGGTCACAATTTTATTAAAAATGTTAAAGCTAAAAATGTGGTTAAAACTTTTGGAACTAGACCCGTGACAAACAGTTTCTCTTATCTTAACTTGATACATGGAGAATTTATGATATGCAATTATTTTCATCAAATACATCACACAATTATTAATGTGCATTAGAAAACAAAATATTTACCGAGGTCATCAATGTATTGAGATCGTTTTTGTGTGCATTTTTCCTAAATATATATACAATGGCTAGTATATACCAACTGCCACGGTTAACATTGCGCCATGAAACACAACCTGAAAACATTTTAGTTTGTAATTATACATTGCAATATTTTAAAAAAGTTTTTGTAACTTTAATAATCAAACAAATGGTTTATAAAGTGGACATGTTAAAAATAGTCTTTTGAAATTTTCCAATGTAAAAAATATTAATACTATATGATTTAATTATATAACAAAACAAAACCTTTATTAATAATGTGTATGTTTACAAACTATACTTATTTTGATTGGTTAAATATGAATGTAGCCTATTTTGAAATATCTGATACAATTTTTTTCAGTTTATTTATTTACTGCCATTAATGAAATGCTGTTTGTTTGCAGAAAAAAAGAAGTAAATAATCTCCCCACCAGTGGCGTAGTGGGGGGCGGGCAAGGGGGCATCATGCCCTGGGCGCTACTCACAATGGGGCGCCAAATGGTATATTTTACTATAATATTGTATGGTTTTCGAATAGGGGGGGGGGCGCTAAAAAGGTATTGTGCCCCCGGCGCGAGTTAAGCTCGCTACGCCACTGCTCCCCACTTAGCACATTAATTTATAATAGGTGTTTTAGAGAAAAATTGTTTTACAAGTTTACTTATTGAATTTTAAATTATTTTTTTTGAATATTTTATTTAAAAGATTTACCATAAGAAATCTCACCCACGTTTATGTTTTAGAATAGATTTCTAATTAAATGATCTTTAAAATGTTTGCCTTTTCTAGTAAAGTTTTTTAAAAATGTCGATAAATAAATTTTTTTTTTTAAAACTCGTAAAGTTACAGAGAAAAGATAAATATGTTTTTAAAAATATTATTAAAAATATTTTTAAAGTATTTTTATCAAAGAGTAGTAGCAACAAAATAAAAGGTAGAAAATAGTTTAAAATTCCTTAAAAATAATTACGCAAACAAGACTTTATAAGTAATGAGGTTCTTCTTTTGTGGCCTCTATCTAACGTGTTTTAAAATGTGATTTTTAAATTATAGACAAATTTGAATTAAAAAAAAATAATGCTTAAAATATCCATTTTGAAGTGTTTAACGCCTTAACTAAGCACAAAGTAAAGAAAAAAAGGAGATCTGCGCTCACCAACGAACTCTTTCATACAACCGCGAAACAGATGAGATTTTAACGACAGTGTCAAACCGCATCCGTCGACTAGGAGAAGACGCGATGTTGACATATCTCAGTTGCAATGAGACGATCAACACATTTCAGGTGACCACTTCTCGAGAAAATTTTCAACTGAGCGAAAATGTCATGTGAATAAACACCCAACATAATAACGCTCCATCCACACATTCATTAGATGGAAATGCAAGTAGAGAGAAAGACTTAAAAAGCAATGTCATTGCAAAATATCCTTTATATATACTTTTTTAAAAATTAGCTTCAGAATTAATATAATTAATCATTGATGTTTATAATGTGGATAAATGTAAGTATTTTAAAATTAAAATTTAATTATACTTAGTAAATCCTACCTTCAACAGTTGCAGTAGACAAAAAGATGTCAGCTGCATTTGGTATCTTTGTAATGTCTGCTGTTTCATCATCCTCACTCATCTCATCACTCGAATTGGCAAGATCAACGTGTGTTGAGTCACTCTGTTCAAACTGTTTTCTTGATGTATCAATTTTTGAATGGCTGACTTTGCTTTCTTCGTCGTCAACTATTTTTCCTTTGTCAACGTCCTCTGAATAAGTTATTCATCATTGTATATTTAAGTTACAAATATTTATGGTTAATTTAAGAGTATTTCGGCTTAAAAATATAATGATTTTAAGAGTCTGATTTTATTTGAATAGGTTAAACATAAAAAAAAAAAAATCTAGACAACTTTAATGATGACTTTATATACTACTTTATACAATATGTATTTCCAAAATCGATTTCACAGCTATCGAATTACGAAGATTTTGTATTACATTTTCCAAACATTAGTCATTACAGATTCTGTTAAATGGTGAGAAAGTATTTAGGCATTTCTAGATATAGATTTTAAAAAAAGAATTTCACTTGTGAATGTAAATACCATGAGACCGTACATCTTAATCCATTACTCTTTAACAAAATCCAAGTTACAACATTTAAGCGTTTTTTAACACAAACAGCAGAAATATTATATATATATAACGGTATGTATTTTTCAGCGCTTGATTCAGTTGATGTTGTGAGCTTTGTATGGTATATAAGTGTGAGAGCGTGCATGTCCATCTTAGAAAATCCTAAAATACGAACTTAAAACTTTATTGTAAATTATTTAACTTATGCTTTTTGTGTCTTTGATTTACACATACTTCCTTGGCATGCTTGAATAAAGAATAATTTTGGTTTCTCTAGTAGTGATTTATTCTCTGAAAATAAGTTTCTTATAGAAGTGATAGAGATGCTGCCATCCTCGGTATCTGCATCAGTTCCTAACACAACACCTCTGTCACCATGGCTCAGAATAAAAAGTATAAAACAGTCATGATTACTGTAATCATAGTGCGATTCTGTCGTCAAAGTTTTTTTCATTTCCTGGATTTTAAAATAAAGAGAAATAGGAATATAGAAGTAAACAAATTAGAAATAATATGATTTAAAAACTTACCTAAACAATATTTACAGATTTATGTTTCGATTATTCAATACTGCTTTTTTTTTTAAAATTGATTTTAAAATATAGCTTTTGAAGAAAGTTGGAAGAAAATACATTTTGATTTAAAATTTTTTTTTAAGTTTAAATTTCAATATAGTAACACACAAGGAGTCAATCATAAAAAAGTCATGATAGTTTGGCCGAATTTTATACCGCCAACCACACACACTTCGTAACAAATTTGTTAACTCAAATTAGACACTTTTATCATACATCGTCAAAAGGTCGTTGACCCCCCCCCTAAACCCGAGACGTTATTTAAGGATGCCCCCCCCCCCAAAAAAAAACCCGAAGGAATTTAAAAATAATTACTGTTATTTTCCCAAGTCTTTAAAATACCAATATGCACAACAAAGTTACATTTCACAAAGATTTGTTTTAATTTTTAATTTACAAAAAAATATGTATGTAATTTAAACATATGTGTACTAAAATCATGTTTGCTGTAACTTACACTACTTGTGAGATTGTTGTAGATGATAATATTAAACCCAAGTTGATTGAATATACGTCTAATTTGTATGCAGTCTTGCTCAGTTCCTGCTCTATGAGGAAGATGAAAAAATTTTTCGTTGTTGATAACAAGAACGTTTCCTCTTATTGAATGCCTCATTGGGTACACCATTGACTAGCAAAAAAAAATAATTATATATATATATATATACATATTTAATTGTTTAAAAAGAGGATACAAATGTTTTTGTAGTACAAAGTAGCATGTTTAAAAGAATACGATTCTTTATAGTTTGATGTTATTTAATTATATTTAACACACCTCATTGTTTAATATCCTTATTAGTATTTCCTGAAAGAGGTGTTTTTCATAATAAATTGTTATATAGCTAAAAATCAGTTTTTATTGACATTTGGTAAACATGTTATGATTTTTTAATTGAAATATAATTTAACAATATCACTTTTCTTAAACAATGCTTATTTCAGTTAGTATATTATAATGAGGTTATGGATGGTTGGGTGGCCGAGTGGTCTAAACTGAGCAAATCTCAAGTTGATGGTCTGGAGTTGAATCCCCACCAAAGCGCAGTCAAGCAAAACATCACAGCACCCCGGGGAGATGGGTACGTACTTGGACGGCAACTCATCTTAGAGAAGAAAACTCTGAATTCAAACACGGAGATGGAGTCCCGTAGGTGTATATGAAACATTCCGACAACTCCTGCGACGCTACTGGTGCCCAGCTGAATCCTCCCCATGATGTTCCCTTGGGTTATCCAGCGGCGTGGAGAGATGCGATTTGCTGTTGGGAACTAGCTTATAATCCTAGAAGGATAATCCCAGGCCTTGTGGAATTCGTCCTGCGAAATCCACACCATCGTCACCTTGTGACGGACTGATGCCAGCATAATTATCATGAGGTTATCTGATTATCGGTATCAAATTAAATGGTGTAGATAACTGACTGAAGGATAATACAATAAAAAAGAAATCAAGTGATCTAACTCCTTACATATAATACAGATTTGCTAATAGAAATTAAGTACTCTATATACTCTATAAAAAAAGTATTCATAAAAAAATATTGTTTATTCAATATTCGAAAAAAAAAGAAGACTATTTTTTAATTAACTGAAATAGTGTTTCAAATATATGTATGTGTCTGTTGCTTAAACGCATTATTTACCCCGACAAAATAGTATTGTGTTCAAATTAAAAACACATACTTACATTTTGAGACAATCCCCTTTTATATAATCGAAATATGTTTTGGTCTTGTACATTTACAAAGTTTACTCTGTCTGATTTAAGAGCGTCCTCTGTTGGCCAAGCTAAAGAAGAATTATAATGTAATTCAGTTTAAAACGTGCTCACGCATTGTTGCTTACTATATATATTTTATGTTTTTAATAATAGCATTATTTAACATTTAACATTACTTAGAAATATATAAAAAATAATTGGTAAATGAAAGTAAAAAAAATATAACATGTTTGTAAATCATCTCCGTTCATGAACCCATTTGTTTAAAATCGTATTTGTAAATGAAGCTTCCACTGAGCTAAAAAAGGTATATGCTATTTTGATATTTTCGAAAGCTATAACTTATTTCTTATATTTTAATAATGATTCGAAGTATTTAAATTTTTCATCCTTACTATTTGGGAGATTGAAATAGTCTTCATCTTCGTCTGACACATCAGCTTTATCTTCAATCCCGGCCATTATTGGTATAAAATCTTTTTAACTTAATAAATATAAAATAAATTTTAAACTGACTTTTAGTAACTTGGTGTGTTAAATGATGAGTACATGATGTCCGAATCTGATTTAAATAACGAGATTAAAAAAAAATTTGTTGTAACTACACATTTTAAATAGACACATACAATCAAACATTTAATATTTGAAATTTATTTACTGGATTTAAATTTAAATTCCGTAAAATAATAGTATGACCCCCCAAAAAAAGTTGGGTACCTAAAGTTATTGTATAAAATACAATTTAAAATACAAATGTAGTCATATGTCCATGCACACACATACAGTAGCTTCGTGGTGGAGAAAACTTTGGCCATGAAATTTGCAATCTTCATTTCCAGTACTTTATTTATAGGATTTGTGAAACAGTTATTAAAGAATAGTTTTAAAAATAATAATCGTAGAATATCACTTACAGTGTCCTTATTTTAGAGCGGTTAATCACAGCCTGAAAATTATTAAAAGAGAAAGATGACACATTTTCTTAGTAATTGCTGTTTGGGAAGAGACAATGTTTCTCCATCATTTTTAAACTGGTTGTTCTAAGTGGAGTACGCAGGGTAGTGTAAAAACTCTGATTAGGCAGCAGTCACAATAATTTAGTTTGAAACAAATTTATACCAATGAATATTTTTCAAACGGGTTTAAACGGATTTTTTTTCCGAAATAACATTTGTTCGACGGAGATTTATATAAACACATTGTTTTGAATGTATTTTTGTGATAAGGAAGGGTCTCGAACAGATGCCATAAGCAATGCCTGCTTCATCTTTCTTATCCAGTAATTCTAAAGAATGGGATTATATTTAGGTATGTGGTTTCCTTTTAAAAATCAAAGCAAAAAATTAAACAGCCTTTTTTTCTTAAAGTACTTTTTAAAACGAGTGCTGGGAATAACCTCACTTCACAGTGCAAGACAAAGCGTAAATAAACTCGTAGGAAAATATTTCTTATAGATATTGACTAGTCATTTGACCAGTTTGAATCGCTTGCAGAAGAGGGCTAACTTTGCAAATGTAAATCTAAAAACACCAAGGGAACGAAAAGCTGTTTGAGTCTGATGTTGGTTCTACAATCACACTCTATAATGAGTGACATGCTGGCTAGACATGACAAGGAAGTCAACAACTAACTGATGACAATGAAATTCTATTATACGGAAGAGCACAAAGCACCATCCTCATATGCTAAACTGAAAAAGAAACCAACCGAGATAATGTAAAAAAAAATTACGAGTATATTATCTCTTTCATAGTTGGCGTATCAAAGCATGACAAGTTTATAACTTTGGTGAGATAAAAATCAAAGGTGGATGCTGACCATTTAATCTTTAATGTGGTTAGTGGAAAGTATGCAGGGGGCAATTGCAGCATTACGGGGTTTTGTTTTGTTTAAGGCTACAGCCCGAGATGAATTGCTGATTACTGTTACAGTCTTTCGCCTTCCCATGCGTACTCGGTAGTCCTGGATGAATTCTTGCGTATTACTTTTTCAACACATTGTTGATATTTTCAGCAGGAAGAAGGACATCCGGGACGTAAGTGCAAAAGAAGTATTTGTGGTTCTGAAAAGATCCTAAACTGAAAAAAATTCAAACTCCAAAGTATATTATAAGTGTTATAAGTGTTGCAACCTCTGTATTATTCATGTTTGACAGCTGTTATCCTCATTCCTCCTGGTCACTTTTTGGAAATTGTATCTTTTTTCAAGCAACACGAATTTATATTAGATCTAATTCATCAACATATTTATGCTTTTATTTAGTGAAATCTTGGTCGTTTTAATGACTTCATTCTGTTATATTCTAAGCATGTATCCTACTTGTTTATATCTCTTAAGTTAATGACTTCATACTTTGTCATTTTCCGCAGGTGTAGACAATTAATAAAATATGTTTTAAAAATATTTCCTAGCATTTTAAAATTGTTAATTTTTTTTTATTTATACTAAAATGATTTATTTTAGATTAGCTTTGTGATTATTATTTAGTCATTTTTTAAAAATATTTAATAATAACGGCCCGTCACTTTACCTGGCCTTGAGAGTTTTGTTTAAAGAAATGACATATTGGATTTTCTAGAGTGGATCATTGAATTAATTTCGAATGGAATATTCATTATTATGAGGCACATCTTGTGCTTCATGGGTCAAAATGAAAATATTGCAGATCCACCTCTCCCCTTTTTACTCCACAGATTAGTAGCCCACTACATACGCAAACACACATTTTCACATGTGTTGTGCTTATTTGGTGAGTGATATGAGAGTTATTGAGGGTAATTTAGCTATGAAGTTTCACTGCATGGATTGACTTAAACGGACTTTTCTTATTTTACTTTTTTTTAAAAAAACGTAATTATTTATTACGCTATAAATCTAAAAAAAGAGTATATTTTTTTTAAACAAATATTTAAAGAATCTCGCCTCCTTCAAAAGACCGAATGATTCGGACGAATGGTTCAGTTGACTCAAGACCAGACTGCTCAGCGGTAGAAGCAAAATGTCCAGGCTATTTGCACAATATTTATTATGTGGAACTGCATCTCATCCTCTGCCTTCTTATTATTGTCTGGAAACATGTTAATGAAGGATGAAGTCACTGGTCCTGGGTTTGGGAGCCGAGCCCCTCTTAAATTGCTGTCGAGGAACAGGTCGGTGATGGAACTACGTGGCACCAAAGTTACTCCCCAAACCTCTAAAACCTCTCGATAATTTAACTGAACTTATCAGTAAAAATGGAGGTGAGCTTACAAAGCTTCTTTAAGAGTGGGGCGTGGACGTGGCATTCTTCCAAGAAACGTTACTAAATGGTAAGCCATTTCACATTCCGGGCTACTCTCTATATCACTAAAAATGTAAGCATTTCAGAGGTCTGTCCTTAGCTGTAAAAAATGAACACCCAATGGAAATGATGGAGATCACCGCGTATCAAGATTTTAACACACTCATCAATAGGATATTCAAGAACAACCAATCGTCCATTGTTATAAACGTCGTCAGTAAACCCAGGAACGCAATAAGCTTACCTATAGGTGTCAATTTTGTCTTTATATAAGACTATCATACGGGTGACTATAATGTCTAATCCCACGACTGGGACTACTCTGAACGCCACTCATCAGGATGTGTGTCTCACTCTCAGGCTCCAGGACGAGAACAGAGAAACCATACTGTTTATTTCGGTTCAATGTACTGAGTCACGGTCAGATTTGACTTTAACTGAAGCGAAGCTTGATTCCAGTCTCAGTCTGGTTGTCCTAGATGAGGTCGGCAGTGAATACAGGCCTATCCTTATTATCATGAAGCTAGGTAGGCACTACCTAGGCGTGTTTCTAGAAACGGTACTTGCTGTTTCGGAAAGCGATTTGACTTAAGTACGAAAAACAGACCGAGGACAAGATGGTGACGATCCATGCTAAAAATAACAATTGACATAAATAATGAACACAAGGCTCTCGGTGGTAAAATGATTGTTGTGGCAATGCAAGTGAATACGAGAACAAATCGAATACAAACTTCAATTCGCACCAAAAAAGAAAAATCTGAATGCGTTGGTAAAGAAATAATCGAAAACATGGATGAAGGCTGCCAAAAGGAAGAAACCTACTGCTCAAGCGGAGTAGAATCGTTCGATGGCACAAGTCAGTAAAGAAATCCTCAGAGTAGAAAAGACCAAGCGGGCTAGCACTTGTACAAACCTCTAAATTTTGGATGGATGGTCGGTCTGGCATTGCTTGACAATCGCTCAGGCATAGGAAAACCAAAAGTGTTCGCCCATAGATCATCTCAAATTGTGTGCGATAATATTGTTTTTTTATATATATAAAGTTACCAAGTAACATACAAAACACATGAAAACTGAAGTTCTTATAGCAGTAGAAATATACTATTTTTTAAAGTTAAATTGTTTTTAGATTTCTTTTATGATTATAAACTAACACTATTTAGCCAGAAATAAAGTTTCACAAATGTTTTATATAAATATTTCTCTACACATAAAATAATTCTCTAGCGTTTTTCACTAGATCTATATATAAAATGTTATGAATTATTCTTCTATCTCGTATCTGTTTTTGTCTGTATATCTTCCGAAACTCCCCACTCCCACTGATAATGGTTTTGTCTTACTTTGTGAGGTGAATCATGGTATAAGCCCATACAAATTATTTTAAATAACATCAAAAGTAGTGTAAACGTAAAATTATATTAGTCGTAGGAAATTGAATATATTCCATATATATATGTATACATGCATAGAGTGTCTCTATAATTTATTTTTCTTATTCAAGTAAGAGATTTGCCTCAGTCAATTATACTCAAAAAATGAATTAACACAAATGTTAATGCCACATTGTAAATGTGTATACTTCTTGGATTAAATTTGTAGAGATAGTTCTTCATTTAAATATTGTATTGTAAAACACATACTTTTTATTACAATTCATTTAATTTCGTGACAGTCAATACGAAAATAATTGCATCCCCTGGATTTGCTTTTCCTATTATTGTTTAGCCTCGATGTTGTGGATCCAGGTATTAAAATATAATCACCAATTTCCAGTGAATATTTTTCATTGAGTCATTAGTATATTTAATTTTAAATATCAATTTGTTTTTAAATTTTATAACACATTTTTTAAATATTTAATTAAAATGAAGCTGTTACATAAAAATAATAATAAATGTATTACCAAGATGCACATTGAATTAAAATGTTAGAAGTTTAATATGACATGACTGACTAATTTATATCAAAGGGAAAAACAAGTTTATAATAATTTAATGTCCTATGTTTTAAAAAAAACTGCATGCTCTCTTATGATTCATAGTGTTCCAACATATGTTAAAGATCATTACAGTTTACTATGTAAAGTAGTACTTACATTTACATATGTCTATGTTGTGTACATGTAACACGCGTCCATCAGTATCTATAATGACTTTGGATATATTAAACTCATTTAACATAGCAAATTATAACTTATAACATAAATTACACATGACAGAGCAAGCGTGACCGCAATACATTTTAGTTTGTTTAAATGTACTAGGCGGTATTCAGTGCAAAGTATTTCATATGTAAATTTCCAATCAGAAATTTTACTTCATGACATTAACAGACATTAATAATGCTAGGAATTAAAGTGCTTCGTGTCAGCGACGGTTTTAAACAACTTGTTTTTGTAACTGACAAGGAAGAAGTATACAAATTACTCGTATCCGAAATTCTAGCTTAAATGGTTCAAAATATGCTACATTGCTGCTACATTCTGTAATTTTTCAGTAATATACATTTATAGATTGTTACTGTCTTCAGTTAAGAGATAAGAAGAAATATTTTAACAACAAGGTTTAAAAATGAATTGAGCTTGAAGCCATCTACAGAAAATGAGCTTTAACTTCGACACTATTAAAAACGAGTGTATGTGTTTATTTACAGAATAATTTAGAAATAAGAAAGTCATTACCATAATTAATATGCCTACTTTATTTATAATTAGTTAGTATTCATATTGCTCAAATTATTATTTTATGAAATAATTTAAAGCACCAATAAAAACAAATAAATGACAAGTAAGAAAGATTTAGAACACAACTGTATATCAATAATTAATGTATAAGACTTTAGAGAATTTAATATAAATAAAACGGTCTAATCTGTGTTCAAGAACGTTTGATCATTTCATAAAGAACAGATCATGTTATATATTAAAGGCAGAGCACTATATGTCTCACGTAACATATTTTTCTGGTATACAACTATATGTATTGATTTTTTGACACATTAATTCACAGCACATTGCAAGGCAAAAACTGATTTAAAAGATTACTGTGCGAATACTGAGGATCTACCACAGATACAAGAGCGTCATTGAAATACATAAATAGATTTTTAAATAAAAAATCAATATAAAACTCTGGTCTTAAATATCATTGTCACACTTCTTAGCGCATTCATAAAATAATATTAACAACTTCCTGCATGATTCTTTTAATCTAGTTCAAATCTATTTTAGAAAACACTAATACAAGAAACACTAACATTTTAAAATTCTTGTGAGTAGCCCTATTTTCAAGAACTCTTTTTCTTTTAATGTAGCACACTTCATTGATTCAACCTGGAAATATATTGTTTAATTATAATGTTTAAAAGAACATAGCTGAAATTAGTATTATATAAATATTATTTAACAACATAAAAAATGAAATGGGTTATAAAAAAAACAAACTTTGAGTGTTTATATTAGAACGCATTTTTTAAATTTTTACTAAAGCAGTTAATAACGTTAGGAGTTGTCCATTAATTATGTCAACAAAAAAAGGGGGGGGGGTGGTGGTTGCAATGTTTGACAATTGTTGACAAGGGGATGGGTGTAGATTAGTTGACGTCAACAATCATATTTTTTCTAATACAATTGTAATCTTAAACATTGACTGGTGATTACATTATTTTAACAAATTTAATGAATATAAATTAAAATAATTCTTTATAATTTTTAAGCTTTTAACTATATAAGATTTATTTAATGCGTGTCTGTCTGTGCACTGCTGACCGCTGGTCAGAATGTTAGTACATTTAGTTAAGGCAAGAGAATGCAAAAGTTGGCCTCTCTTCGACTGTAGATTCTCTTTGTCGCAAATGACTAGGGAGGTATGTTTGCTGTCATGTTGCAGCTATGGAACAATGACAAGGTTCGAGTGCCATGTGCAGTCAAGATAAATGGTACTGATAGAGTAGGAATAGGTTATTTTGAGAATTAGGAGAACGTATTTTTTAGGAGAAATTTGCAAAATCTGTAACATCTATTTTGCATCACTAGTCATGTTGAAATGTCATGCTCAAAAGCATGCTCCTCAACAAAAAAAGCATTCGACTAATGCGAGTAGCTGCCAGGAGATTGAGAGAGCTTATGTCAATTTTCGCTCACACTGAAAATGCTTCTATTTTAAGTGCTGAATGGTTAGATGAGGATGATGTTGACTTGTCTGGTGTGTCAGTTCCGCAAAATAAAATGATAAATCAGCTACTACGCTCATTGTCAGGATAGGGTAACAACTGGCAAATGCCTGGGAATATGATAGCAGCTAGAAACTATGCTGCAATTGTCAGCTTTACTGAAAATAATCATATTTCTACTTCCACAAACAAAGATATTTAGTCTTTAACAACCTTTTCATTGACTCTGTATTATACAATTATAAGTTTTAAAACGTTTTAACCTGTTGATTAACAAGCTAAACATGCAATAAAATAGATCCTCGCAAAGTAAAATGTATGTATATATTTATTTATATTAAAATTCATTTTTAGGAAGGTTGTATGCAAATGTTGACATAATCAATTAGGGAGCTCACTGAATGTTTAACAGATGTTGACAAGGTGGGGATGGGGGGAACGAGGGTCAAAATTTCTTTAAAATTGTTGACATATTAAATGGATGGCCCTTATATTTTATTTAAATGTTATTGATACCTGATATCCATATGATTAAAATATATTTTTTTTTAAACTGAATTAATTTTTATTTAGATATAGTCCAAATATTGTATGAAGCAATTGATGTAAACAATATTAAACGAAATAGAAGCAATTCTTAAAATTTTATTGATAACAACGTGATTTTTTTCGAAAAACTGAAGGCAAAAAAAAAAATGCAAAAGAAAAAAACCAATGTATTTTTGTTAAAAGTTTAATTCGAAATAGCTAGCAATTTATAATTTTAAAAAAAAATCATTTTATTTAAAAAACAAAAGGCAATAATTCTTAGCCTTAATAATTTACTTTTTATTGTAGAATTTATTAAAAAAATAGAATATTTATATTTGAAAAAAAAAATTTAATGAGTCATAGCTGGTCTGATTTTGATCAAAGTATATATAAAAGTCATTATTATTATTTTTACCGATCCTTACTAGAACAAAATAAAAAGAAAGTCTAAGACCGTCAAATTATCTTTTTCTTTCCAATATTCATAACACAAAATAACTTACAACAGCATTCATTTATTACATGTTTTAATCTGCCTTAAAATCAGTTTATTAACATCTATTCAAACCTATTTAAATGCCAATACTTATTGAAAATATCTCTGATCTAAAGCGTCAGATGTGCTTGAAAACTTTTCTGTACAAACCATTATGTACATGATATGCATACGCTCAACTAGTGCCCGAATCCACAATAAAAAATGAAAGGGTGCTATTGATTAGAGATTTTAAAAAAATCATTCCTTTTGATTTCACTACTAGTATTCATACGGTCGCAAATACAATCAAACCAAGACGAATCTGATCTTTTTTAATATATCGATTTAGTATTAACGACCTATAGGGGGAAGTAGTATAAATATAGTATTTTCGTTTATATGTCTATGAAATAAATGGGTATGATGCGTGGGGGTTGACAAACGTTTGGAAAAATATTACCGACAATATTTTCAACAATACAACAAAAAGTAAAACATGGAAATTTGATTCGAAAATTTGCTGCTTCCCAATTAGTATTTGCTACTTTAAGTGCATACACTGCATTTCTGTTGAAAGCGTACATATTATTAAACTTATAAACATTTTAAACCATTAAAAAAAATAATTAAAGGTTTTTATTATCAAGACTGTTTATAATTTTCCTTCTCACATTAAGTAATTCTCAAAATCAGATAGATCGATTGTTAACGTGATATAAAATTTATTTGAGACATTACTATCCTCATAGAAAGCACCAACTATTATATAACTAAAACTAAATGCTGTATGGGGAGAATACTCAAAATTGTGATTCTACTCTCCAAACACACATATAATGTCAAGGTGTCAATAAAAAGTAACAACAGAATACCGAGTTCATTAAGCCCGTAGCACTCTTTATGCATACCACTGAACTATGTGATACTATTAATAATTTCCATGAACAGCAAATCTTTTCCTCGGTGGTAACGTCATAAGTATAAAGTGTTATCATTGTACACGTAACTGTATGTACTTGTGAAAAATGATTCCCAAAATAAACAATCAAAATGTAATTTTTTTCTTTTTTTTTCATAAGAAGCTAGATTTAAAATTTAAAAAAACTTTTTTAAATATTAAAATTGGGCCAATAAGATCCATTTGAATGAATATTAAAATTGTTTTTAAACAACAAAACGTAACATTTTTTAAAAGTTTTATTTTAAATTAATATACACTTGCTGTTTATCAATTGAAACAAGTTGTAATCCTCATTCAACGCGGGTTCATTTGAGTTATCCAAAAGATAGCGTAACTACGAAAATCATTCAGATAAACATTCAATTTAATTCTCAAATATATGACAATAAAATGAGAAATAATTTGCCGTGATGTGTCCTTTTAAACGTTATCTAGTATGCCCCCTTGAAACCAAAACAATTGTATCTTTAATATTTTACAGCACTGAGTAATTTTGGAGAACGAACAAAGAGCTACACGTCAATATGTCCATAACAAATGTTGATGTATATTTCCGGGCTAAAATTCAGGGATGATATGGATCACGGTTTAGCAGAAGGGACATTATTTCAAATCAATATCATGTAAAGAAACTTTTTCTGAAATGGATTTCAAACAGAATCCATTGTGTCTATACAGCTAGGAACTCGCACCTCTACTTAGCCCAAAGCACCATTTAAATTTCGAATTACGGAAAGCTACAGTAAGTAAAAACTTACTTAAAATAGTATTAATGACGAATACATCTCGATGCATTTTTTACAATCGAATTTAGCTTTCATTAGAAAATGACCGAGAGTAGTTAAGGGCAGTGCATTAAAAGGCTTTCAACATAACATACAGAAGAAACAATCCGTGTATATATATGAAAGTGATTCCCATATGTGAACGTTGCATGTTCAGGTATCAGAAATGTACAAATACAACTAACATTATTTGTAGGATCATTCTTGACCTTTTTCATGTTATCGATAAGTCCTCGTTCTTATACAGAAAAGTGTTATAGTTTTTTTTTTTTAAATTAATTGGTAATTTGACCATAGGCGTCAACTTTGTTACATTAACTTGAGGGCTGTGGCAAGCAAAAGCTGGACCAGCGCAATTTATGAAATTTCTTTCTTTTACTTTCTTTTGAAACTTAAGATACATCCCTGTACACAAAGATTACAGATCCTGAGACGTTATACTTGGCTTCCTACATATTGACATCAGTTGGTGTAAACCAATATTTAACGTAAGACTACACTTGTTATCAGGCCACCAAATAACTTCAAGACAATGAAAAAAAAAGTTTGGAAACTTAAATATTAAAACAAAAAAATTAATCAAATATGAGTAATGGAAAGGCCCTTGAAAGTAACATGTCAAATTAGTCAAGAAAATTAAAATACATGTACACACGAAAATTCTAAATGATTTGATTTATAAAATAACTGATGTTTTTTTTAACTTATATATTTTAAGACATCTGTTGAAAACAGTTCCTCTTTTGGTGTGTGTATAATTATAGATACTGCTACTCCATATGGAGAAGTACACAATTTTTAAAAATATGTTTTATAACTGCCAATAAACCAGTGCTACTAACGAAATTGGCTGTGCTTCATATTTATAGTACAGCCTTAACCGGACTTTAAACTGGATGGACCTATCGACACGTTATGACCAGTGCCATATTTCTTAATCATATTCGTTTTTTATTTGACCATAAATGTTGATTTAGTGCTGACCAGCAATGTAATGCTCGTGGTCATATGTCATTCCGCGGACCATCATTTGGGGAACGCTGACCTAGAGCATTCTAGCAATTTTCTGACCAAAAAAGATTTGTAGGTCATTTCCCAGTCATTTAAATATATTCTGTTACTAAGTACTTTAAATAGTAATATGTGTGTTAAGTTTAATTTTCTTCCTGCATATTTCTAAAACTGTTATAAAAAAAACTTTTTGCGTATTAACTTTATTTTTTTCCCCTTTTCTATTTTTCAACCAAAATTGAAAAGGAGAATTGGGAAAATTGATCCGTTCAGAATTAATCGAAGTTAATCTTTTCTTTATGTATATCTGATTGATATAGTACTAACTAACAGACATTTTATTGTTAAAACAAACAAGCATACTTTGTATAACATAGTTTACACCGACAAAAATTATGACGTTGCCTAAAATTACTATTTTACAAACATTTTACTGTCACTGATAGCGGGCTTCTGATAAAGAAAACAATAGCGTACTTTTTATATTTTTCTGAGTGTCAATTTAAAAATCAATTAGTTACCAATCTTTGGACAAACAATGCAATACATAAATACCAAGATATTGTTTTATAGGACTTTGTCTATATTGTAAAATAACACATTTCAAACGACATATATATACGCCAAATGTAGGTATTTTACATTGAACACCTAAAAGACCTCAAAGATAATTTGATATTTAATTAAGTATATCAATGTATAACTTAACACATATATTTATTTTGGTCCCAAAATTAATGGCACCTGATATATATGGCGCATAGTTCACTGCCACTGTTAAACACAGCTATTGGTATGGCATCTTTCCGTCTACGAGAGACGATAGATTATCTTGTCTGGTTGCAGCTCTTCGTGTGGCTAATGAGACCGATCTTTGAATGGCAGTCTCTTTTGCATGTCCCGCACACGAATGCGGTGGAGTAGTGTTTTCTTGCCTTTCTCCGCGCTCTCTTCACAGCTGCTTCCGCCCTGTAGAGCTCCCTCGGCACGTAGTGATCCTTCCTTCACGATGCCCCGCCATGTGGATCGATTCTCCGCCAGGTCCTCCCAATTTGAGATGTTGATGTTAGCCGCCTTCATATCTCTTTTGCAAACGTCTATGTATCTGAAACGAGGCCGTCCAACTGACCTTTTCCCTGTCGCCAGCTCGCTGTACAGCACGTTAAACACAGCTAAAGGTTGTATTTAAGTATATCACATTTCTACTATATTTAATAATACATTTTAGGTCGGTTATGGCTCATAACAAGTGAATTCAGTTGTCACAAGGTTTCTTATATTATATTTTATTTTATCATTAACAATGACAGCAACATTCATGCTGCAAGCATATCTTTTTTTTTTAAATCAACGTTTAAAAAAAAACAACGTCACATAATTAATTATAGGCAAAGATTCAGAAAATAACAAAAGCATGCAAGTAAAACTATAATAATCATTCTCCTTATGTATGTTCTGTATTTGAATTTGGTGGAGTCTGTCTCACGGTAGGTGAGGATCCTAGTGTAGAAAGCATCAGTGGTAACAGCTTCGTGTTGCAACTTAGACGTTTGGCGATATTTAATATGTATTTTACGAAGTCTGGAACTCTTGTTTTAGAGGCACAAACATTGCATAAGAAATGACCACTGTTCGACCAGTTAAAATTAAGCTTCAGCTATGTCTCTACATTTCTTGCCATAATCAAATTCTGCTACCCGTAAACGGCTGAAATCAACATTGGACAAAAAATGTAAATTGTTTAAATGTAAGCTTAAAAGATACTAGGTTATGATGGAAATAAAAAAAAAATAGAATATCGTCTCACAATAGTAAAATGCATGTCAAATTTGTTCAATACCTACTTTAATCTAGCTTCAGCCTGGATACATTCAGCCATGGTTTTTGAAACAAGGTCAGCTATCCAAACATTCTGAAATGTGTTGGTATACAGATATAAACAATTATAGAATAAATAAAAATACAGTTCTACAAATTGAAATTAAGTTTTTCTCACATCGATGGTCAGGAGGATTAAAAAAAAGAAGATGCCATGGCTTATTAAATTATATTGCAATCAGCGGACCCTTTGTTTTGAATGTGGGTATTCAGTAGCGTACAAAAGGGTGTGCGGTCGGCAAGGACGAATACTTTTCCCTTTATATTGAGAGAGAGCATTTTCGGCCAACTTCATAGTTTGTTCCTGGAACGATTTGACAGAACTCTTTCCAGGCCCGGCTGGCTGTTACACAGCAATGATATATATATATATATGTAAGAATGAACTAGGGTATCCATTTACACTTAAAAATTTGAATTAACTTAAATACATTCTGATTCTTTAAACCGATGATAAGGACTTTGTATCATTTTACGGAAATCAAATAAATTTTAATGTGCTAAAATTAAATATATTTACTTTTATTTTAGAATATGTTTAAGTGTTATTATATTAAACTACAAATACATTAAAAATAATAATGAAATAACTATTTTACGCATTTAATCCGAATTTTAAAGTTATGTTATTGTTATAGCATAAATAAATTATGATGTAAGAACTATATGTATTAAATCCTAATTAAATTGATCGGGAAACACAAAATAGGTTGTTCCAGTGCATTGTTAATATATAGCGAAATTAAATTGAAATAACTTTATCTAAATATCTTCAAACAATATCGAATCAAAATTATCGATAAAACTCAAATAAAAAAAAATTAAAAAATTAAAATCATAAAACTGCACTCCAAAACTTTGACTTTCGTTGATTTAATAAACACTTGTGACGAAACAAATACAAATAAAATAAATAAAAATGAACATAATTGAAATGATTTTTAAATTGCCAATATGCCTACACCAGACCTCATTTTGGCATTGTTTTTTTAACAAATAAATTAGTTCAATTATTTTAAATTCGAAAAATGTACTTTTATCAAATTTAAAATAGGAAAAATTAACGTTTAAAAATATGTTTGCAACAAAAGCAAATTACATTTTAGACATTAATTATGTCACAGGACCACTGTAACCGTTACGTCTAGGTCAAAATGCTCTTAAAAGGTCCATCGATCATGGACGTTTAGGAAGGCCATGATTGGCTAACTTCACACGGAGGGAAGGGTATGAATGTAACTGTGTAAACGTTGTATTTGACTCCGGTTAGCGTGCCATAATTTATTTACCGTCTATTGGGATGCTGGTGACTGGGGGGCGTCATGGTTCGTTGTTTGGGGAGGAACGATTGGGTGTAAAAGTTGCACATAATTCAGTTACTTTACTGACCACCAGCTTCAGTCCTCTCATGAAACGTCTTTCATATGTGTTAAGTAGAATTAGATCTGTCGTGTGCCGGTTCTTGCCACATTACTCCACATAGAGAGTTAAGTGTATGAAGTGTGTATGAATTTAGAAGTTTTATGATAGCTTTTCTGACTGATTGATATCTTATGTAGACATTTAGTTATTCTTAAGTATTACGGTAAGTAGTTAGGTAGGGCTCTGCAGATATCACATGGTACGGGTGATTTCCTTATATTTTTTGTCACCATTTATTTTATACTAGTAGAAAAATCAATGCCAGTCCGTTGCTGTGTTGAAGATAAGCGGATGCCAACATAGAGCAACGGCGAGACCTAACTAAAAGCCAGTGACAACCGTTGACAAGCCAGACCCTAAAGTAGCAGAGAAGACACAGTCATCCAAGACTCCGCTTTAAAATGATGGAACGTCTTGCTTGAAGCATTAGTTAGAATTGCCTGTATTTTTTAACAAATCAGTTTCTCATTTGTTCATTGAATAGTCGCAATGATATGACAGCAATCCATATTTCATAGCATAACTTTTAGGGTATTTCATATCTTGCTTCATAAGTATTTCATAGAGTATTTATTGTATATTGAAACCATTTTGGCATACATATAATCTAAGTAATAAAGTAGTTTTTGTTATTGTTTAAGTTAAATAGAGAATTCATTTTAATTGCTAATTGTATTGTTTTGTTTCTTTGGGCACATGAAAACATGGTTTTGTCAAAAGTATTGTTGAAATTTGAGAAAGTGTCACTGAGCATAAACGGGCTTAAATTAACTTATGGGCTTAAATTAACTTATATTGCTACGAGTAACATAGCTATCAAGTGAAAAATGTAGATTAATAAAGGCCATTGGGGGAAGGTGTCTCTTAATCAGCATGTTTGAGAAAGCCAGTAGGAAAAGTCAGGAATGTGACAGCTGGCTGATGAAGGAACACTACATGATGTAAAGGATCAAAAAGGGCAAGTGTGGAATACCTAACATCAAACAACTGCTAGTTACCACACCGAATAAATTTACCTCTTTCATAATAGAACTATTTCAAATGAATTACATCTAGAATCTACTTACATTAATTTAAATGATTTGAATTATAAATTTTTAAAAATTGTAAAAATTATGCCATCCATAAAATAACAGACCATTATCATTACAAATTTCAGAGCTTTGTTCCAAAAAAAACTCCAACAAAACAAGGTGTAAATACTTACTAAACGCTTCTTCCCAAACTTTCAAATCTTTCTCAAGTGATTCGCGTTGCTCTTTTTCCCATTTATAGTCACCTTTTACTCTTTCTGAAAAATATCGATAACATATTTTTTAAACAGTGTAAATTGTATCCCGTTTTAATAGAAGGAAAAAAAACTGAGTTCAGGTTGTAGAAATTGATATATACATATATATGCAACATACCCCTGAGTAGAACCTTAACAAATGCTCGAAGAAGACAGTAGACGTCTCGACTCAACGGCTTCTTCAGTGTTGCGGGCTTCTTTCGTTGTCTAGGTCACGAAACGTTAAGGAGTTCGTTCGTTGTCTTCTCTTAATGTTAACGATTATATCCTGTCACACCAGGTTTACAATAAAGATCAAAACAACAGTGTCTAAAGTCAATTCTGTATTTTTTTAAAGTATACTACACTATCCACTTATTACACACTTACATCTCGCAGGAACACAGCATACTCAGGCAACATCTTTACAGTGACTCTAAAAAACCTACTATCTCTCTTGCTACTCGACTCTACACTAACTCGCTTGTCTACTCATCTAACTGTTCACTCGGTTCCTCTCTCGACTAACTCCTGACTCTACGTATTCTAAACTAACAGCTCAAAACTCTTATCCCTTACGATCATTTCACACACTGTCTTTTACAGCTGCCCACACCCACCTAGCAGCATACACTAAAGCTCAAAATCAACCAACTTCACCTCTGACCTCACGATAAGCAACTCACAAAACACTCACACGATCGACAACTCACCCTACCACACATTCATAGCAAATCCAGTTCACAACACTCAGCCATAACGGCATTATAGAATAATAGTCAGCTGTCTTTTTTTGTACTTCTTTAGATAAACCCTCAACATATTTTAATATCTTTCATAAACCAGTAAAACATGTAATATTAGTATTAAAATATTTTCAAATTTTAATTTGACTAAAAATGTGTCAGATGATTTTGATTAACTTTTTTTTTTTAAATTGTTTACAGATACACATTTTTATAACAAATATCTAGGGTTTCAAAAAAATGATACATTAATTTTCATATAAAAAAAAAATTTAAGCTCTTTTTATATACAATTTAGAATTTAAAAAAATTTAGTTGTTTTTATATCAATGTAATCACCATATTTTAAATTTTAATATCAATGCTATTGGATTAATCGCATTGGATATACACAGTAGAATCATTTAAAAGCAAAATTTAAAAAAAAAAAAAAAAAAAACTTTTGTTCGACCAAAAGATTTAAGCACATTTAATATTTAACTGTGTGTACCTAACTCCTCCTCCAAAGAATGTCTTAAGACGTCTCTCATCTCAGACTCTTCTCTCAAATGGACTGTATGAAAAAATATATACATTAAACAAATTATTAGTACTCATTAAACTAATCTTTGCATAATTCAAAGAAGTCATTTACCACAGAATACAACAGATACAGAAAGAAACTTGAATAAATCGGTCTTTAATGTTTAAATTGGAAACGTACGTGATAACAAATGTGTTGATTTTCTGAGAAAATGTGTACAATATTCAGTAAATGTGTGCCACTCACTATTCCCTATCTCGCATTGTTTTAAGTTATCTTAGAAATCCCATTCTGAACTAGTCGTTCTTGAGACAATATTGTTTAAAGCCATCTGAATAAAGATAACCTTTCCACGAACGTATATATGTACATTGTACGTTTCTCAATGACGATGTTGAATATTTATGAAGTGAAATATATTAGTTGCCTTTTTAAAAATAAAACCTTAATACATATATTATAAAATCAATTGGAACAAATATATTTTGTTAATGCCACCATTATTGACCTGCATTTCCTTCAAAAGTGTTCTCAGTATACTGAAATATCTCATTGGGAAATGGCGTCAGAAGGCCGTCGAGCCTAACCTCTTTATGCCCTCTCTGGCGCTCCCCCACACAAGCCAGGCGCCAGGTCTCCTCGACTCCGTACCGTGCGGGGGCACGCCAGAGACCCCCCGGGCGTGGACCGCCCCTACCAGCAACCGCTCGATGAAGCTGGATGATGGAAGCCCTCCCCGCCTGGGGAAGTTCGGTCATCCAAAAAAGCTGCATTTAAGGCGTTTGCAGCCCTCTCTCCCAAGTATCGGGACAGTACATTAACGTCTTAATCTCTCCCCCCACCCGTGCCGGGGAAGCATCGGACGCCCTCTAAGAGGGATTCTACATTGGGTGTCCACCTCGCAAATAATTTGCGAAAATAGCTGCGAAATAGCGTGGACAAAACGGTATACTAATTTGAACGATTCTTATGGAATCAAATGTAAAATACTTACATATATTAAAATAATAGATTAAATAATAGTTTTTCTAATATACATTTAATTACAATTTTTTTTCCCAGTTCAAGAATGAGTTTAATTTTTGACGCATACACTAGACTGCCTATAAAATCGTTACATATAAATTAATAATAAATCATTTATTCAGTCTGTTGGCGAAAATATATGCTCGTAGTGTGGATGATACATGAGACAATATGGTGTACCAAATAAGGTATAATGCCAAAAAGTTTGATTCGTTACTCAACTGCACGGGACTGCCACACAGATGCGCAATGTGAGTCAATGGTGATTTAACTGAATTAAGTGACAGAAAAATTAGCGTCTGTACATAATAGCATAGTTGAGGATATTTAAAAAAATGAATAAAGATCCTTTGCTTGGTACAAGTTGGCTATGGCAAACTAATTTGTAACAAAGTTGAAGTCTTTCACAGCATATTGTGCATATAACAAAAAAAATTGGAAAAAAAAATTAAGTCTCTCAAGCCAGTTTGATTTTCATGTATTACTTTTCAATAAAATGATATATTGAACTAATGATACTAAGATCAAGAAATGACACCACTTCAATATGTTGCTCTATGTCGAATAATTTGATAAATGAAAAACTGTGATAATTTATGTCGTTGGCTCTCCCTACGTTTGTAAGAAAACGTTTTCAAAATAAAATTAATCTAATGTACATAGAACCCTTATTTGATGAGCACTTGCTCACAATTTATATGAAAAGAAGTACTATTGGTAGCTCTCAGCGTATTAGGATTACCTCAGAATAGAAACATTCATGCTTCTCACTGATGGAGAAAGACACGTGTGCATTTAGAAATTAAAAAAAAAAATCAAATTTTATTGCCATAAATGAAACACATGTCAGAAAAATACAAATTCATTGGCTCATGAAGCCCTTTAACAAAGAAAACGTGTTTTTCGCATGCAATGTATAGTTGTATAAAAGGGTCGAAAGTATTTCCAAACATACGCAAACATGAATTTTTCACTTTATTTCCGGCAACCCAGAGTTCTATGATAATTTCTTACCGGAATTTGTCAAAATAACTTTTCCGAGCACGGAACTAAAAAAAAATAGTTTATACTAATGTTCTACAATCCCATTTTTAAGTCAATAAACATATCAGATGTCGATTGTTTTATCTTTTTAATTTTAATATTTTGTAAGTAGTGCAAAACTAGACTAACAATTCGATTCAAAGTATAGAAACGTTTTGAAAAACAAGTCATTTCTAAATGTTCCCATCACTATCTATTATACAAGTAAAAGCTTGAACCATTTTGTTGATCACCTGACTAAATTATTGTGCTGTTCATGGGGGGGGGGGGTATTTTTCAATAGAAGTGGTTACATTATTTTATTGTGTGGTGCTTTTGTGAAGGGGTCAACTTTGTTAACATGGATGTGGAAAAAAAAACACTACATACATGGTCTGAGGATTATGAGGTGAAGATTGTGTCTCATGGCAAGAAAAAAATACATGTAATAGCAAAAGGGAAGGATAATTCAGTTAAGGTTCTTAATGATGGAGTGCATGTTTAGAACTAATGGACATTTTTCTTTTTAAAAATGACAATAGGAATTAATTATTACAAGGATATTACTCTACGTCCCTTCTAGTAAATGTCTTTAAAATTTCTTAATGAAAATTATCCAAATTTTTGCAAGACGAACCTAAAAAGTTCGGAACATTGCACTTGATGTTTTTTCAGAGTATCTGTGTCAAAATGTTCTGTCTAAATATTTTTTAAATAAATTTGTATTTCTTTCTTTATTGTAACTTAGCATTCGTTTACTAATTAATATATATATAAGTGAACATTAAATTTTATATCACTACTTTACCTAACTGTTTTTCTAGACTTTGTCTTTGACGTTTCTCAGTTTGGTATTTTTCATTAGATTTTACTGTAAAAAAATATAAAAATATGTTTCTGCTGCTATTGGTTAATACATAACTTATAATTTACATTTATTTAAATTAAAAACATATACACTAAAGAAAAGTTTGTGTTTTAAAGCGTTTAAAATACGTAAATTATATTTCGTTGAGACTAATCCGAAAAAATAAATAAAATATACACATTGTTATAAAAGCAATTTAATAATGTTAAGTGTCATTACATTTTATTGGTGTTTAATTCTAGGTTATTAAACAAAAACGTCTTACATATATGTGCATAAAATACTTAAATAAGTATAGGTGTTAAGTTACCTAACTTTTGGTCCAGACTTTGTTTTTGTCGTTTCTTAATTTCATATAGGTCTCTAATTTCCACTATAAAATTAAACACATTTTTTTATGTTATTGGTTCAAAAATGACATATTCTTTAAATTTATTTTTAAAATAACAGAAAATCAACGCTTTGTTCACCTTTTAAAAGCATATTAATTACTTATACTTAGGTATAAACCTTATTCTTTAACAATGATCAATTTATTTATATATATATTTATATATACATTGTAAAATAATTATTTGTATCAAGATCAAGTGCACAGTGCACTGTGCATTTATATTTAATTGTTGCTTAATTATAGGTAAACTAGAAAAATATCTTACATATTTTTACTGCAAATATTTGTTTAAGTCTTACTATAAAAAATAATGCGGCTTATATAATTATACATCGTTCATTTCAAATTTTCTTACCGTATCGCTCATGCAAACATGGGAAAAAGTAGAACGTTTTCGTAAATGTGTCATATTTTGTCGACACTTGTTTGAACTGTTTTTGTTTTGTTTGCGAATTGGAAACCAAATGGTTTACCTGAAAAGTAAGTTTAAAATTTTATTTTTCAAAGATAGTTAAAACGCATTCAATTTTTTTGTTAAAATCTAGACTATTTTATCAATGAAATTGAAAGAAGAAAGTATATCATACAGATTTACTTTCATTAAAAAATAAAAAAATCATGAGAAGTATTTTTTTTTCAAAATATTTATTGGATGCTCTTGTATTTTGTCTTATATTGTTGTCTAATAATAGGTTTATAAATTTAAAGGCATCAATCATGTTTATTTTATTATTTTTTATTATTTATAAAAATGTACCGATCAACGAATATTAATTAAAATAAACAATATAATAATAATTGATTAACGAATTATTGTTTAATAATCATTTCCAAAATCGTAACTAGTTTCTATGTGCATATTGGTCAGTGAAAGTGGTTGACATTTACGACTTCATGGTTCACAAAGTATGAACACTTTAATTTCTATAAACCAATTGCTTATGAGGTTAAATTAAATCAAATATGACGAAAGGATAACTTTAAAAAAAAAAATTATTTAACAAGAAGAAAAATAAGTTTTTAGCGCCAGGAGATATGTTTCCACCCCCCCCCCCCCCCCATCCTTACCGCTTCATTTCTGAAACTCATTATTTTCATCAACTAAATACTATCAAATTAAGGAAATCTCACACTGCTCCCTCTAGCTACGCCTCTTGCCTTTGGCGGTGCGCTCTACTCCACAAATCCAAAATGCCCTCCTGGAAGAAAATATCTGAAGGAAACACTGCACACATACACACACACTCAGCGGAGAATTGATGTACAAGAGCAAGTTTACCATGTCAAAAAAAAAAACATTCATCATTAAAGACACAATAACTTATCAACATAGTTTAGTAAGTTAATTTACCAATGTCATCAAGTGATTTAGGTCATGTTTGTAAGCAAACCTCCTAAAGACATATCCAATGGCTTGTATATACCACGTCCCATATTTTGTATCACGCCATGAAACGTAGCCTGGCAATAGATTGTTTTAAATTATTGATACCCAAAAGTAGCAATGTTTAAAATAATCTAAAATGATGTCTTCCTACTGAAGTCTAGCCAAATGTTAATTGAATTTTCGATACACCTCTAAAAAGATTCCAAAATCAGTCACTAAAATATCATGTTAACATTACTCTGTGTTCAAATTTACAATTTCTTATTAATATTGATGAGTTTTGCTTTTTTTTTTGTTTTTTTTGTTGTTTTTTTAACTGCATAAAACTCCGCGAAAAATAAAAATTAAAAAAATACTTAAAAAATATAATTTACACGGCTTATGAACTTGAGTTATAATGTGGATAACCATTTTCATGATTGACTATTGAGTAAACTAAACTAGCATATCTCACCTTTAACAGTGGCTGTAGACAGAAATATGTCAGCCTCGCTTGGTATCTGCATACTGTCTGTTGTTTCATCATCCTCGCTTCTGGCATCACTAGATTTGCTTAGATCGAAGAATGCCGATTCACTCTGTACAGATCGCATTGAAGAAGCGTCAGTTTTCGAATTGCTGACGGTACTAGGTTCATCTTCCAGTGTTTGTCCGCTGTCCCTATGAACTGAACATGCAACTCTTTGTCACAATATTGATGATATTGATTTGTTTCGAAAAGTACGTTGTAATACATGAACAATAATCATATTACATCAGTATAAGATAACCGGAGACGGCTAAAAAACCGCAAGTATAAGGATTATTTTGTTCGTATTTAAAAAGTTCATGTTTAAAATAGCACTAAAAAATAAGGATTGTGGGGTATAAAATATTTAAGTTTATAATCAAGAATATCATTTGAAAAAGGCCACTCTGAGATCTAATAGGATCAGGATGGAGACATTACCGCTGTCCCAAGTCGGACAGAGGGTGGGAAACACTTCTACACGCACGTAGTGCTGAAAGGCATCTCTTTTTATAGCAAGCAGACTGCGGATCTACCTAAACTGTGGGGGGTGAAAAAAAAAGGGGGGGGGGAAATAACACTAATCTCGCAAACAACGCAGAAGTTGTCTGAGGACAGCTCTTGGGTAATTCAAGTAGATGTAACGGCACCATCCTCAGGCCTATATAACACACATTCAACATGTTCACGATTATGGGTAGATTGGTCGACTGATTGCTGAAGACTAAATAAGTCCAGTGGAGGGGTATTGTGGCTGGTCGAAGTAAAAGTTAATATCTCCTACTACAATATAAGTCCCAGCCAATGTGTTGCAGTGATCTAACAAATCCCCGCTGAAACATAGCGTCAGCTTGTTTTTTTTTTCTCCTAGGGAAGGTGCGATAAATGCACATAAAATGAACGTGGACCACCGACAAGGTAAGTTGAACTGTTTCAAAAAATGTGTGAGCAAATGGAAAGTGTTTTAAAAAAGCTAGATGTCTTTATAGATGACAGCAAGGCCGCCACCGAAAAGGGGACGTGGAAATGATCGTACAGAATAGCCAAATTGGGTGAGATAGGCGAAGTTGCCATCATCGTCAATTTTCAGAAACCAGGTCTCCTGGATAAACGAAATGTCAATCCGCCTAGCTGTGATAAATTCTTTGACAGCGATGCGTTTCTCTTAAAAGCCAAGCTATTGGGAGTTGATTGAGGTGATGCCGTAGCTGGCTGACGCTGGAAGGCGAAGAGTTGTTCATGTGTATGAGGTTGGCTGGGCTATAATAGCGTAGAGTAAGCCTGGACGATGAATGAGTCACAAGTTGTTTTATTTATGTTTGTTCGTCTACCACCACGGCGGAGCGCTTCTGGGGCAAGCCCCGAAAAAAGAACTAAATAACAACAGTCTGAATTCAGTTTGGGGGGACACAAAACGTAGCTCGAACAAAGCGGCCATCCTTGGAGGACATCTCAATAGAGAAATAACGATACGACAATCAGTCATCATATCATACATATATACAAAAGTGAAAATGTGTGGGTTTGTTTGTGGATTTGTTTGTACTACAAAGGCTTTTACATGGATTTATGGATCTTGACAAAACTTGACACATGTATCCATCATTATCCAGAAGGAACTCTTAAGGGGTTGAGAACTATTAATAACACTTCTTGCAGTGCCGGGGGCCCCGAGTTAGTTTTTTTTTTCTTATATGAGCTATATAAATAAAATAACCGACAAATACTCCTGCATGAGTAAATGGATCATGACCAAACTTAGTACACATACACTTTATTATCCATATTCAAGTACCGATAGGTACCGAATTTATAATATCCATTCAAAAAGGGGTCCGGGGCCCCAAATCATTTTTCCTTATATAAGTTATAAAAATATTAGTAGGCTTAGACAACCATATAGTTTCTATGTGTATTGATGGATATAGGCCTAGGATGTTAGCAATGCACTTCACTGTCCGTACTGAAATATCGGTGGATTTAAAACTAATAATATCCAATCTAGAATTTTCCAGAAAGTTCTTTAACTTTAAACTGCTATATGTATGGCATTATTTAGTAAATTTTAATATGACAAATTTAAAATTTTAACTTCATAACTTACCTCAATGATTTTTATAGGGCCCCATCTTAGTTAAAAGAAAATCGGTACAATTATGGATTGGGACCCCGGGGCCCCTGTTTCTACTTAAATGTACTATAGTTATAGAAATGCATTTAGTTGTATAATTATTCGTATTCAAAGAATAATTATTTAGACAAGACCGTTACACATTTCGAGGAGGATAATACACTTAATCTAGAATGTTTTAGAAAAGTCTATATAGCAATAGGATTAATGCTCCTAGATTAATGGATGGATCTTAACCAAATTTGGCACATACCTCTATCATTATCTGGAAGGTTCTCTTAGAGGGTTATTAAATTTTATGACAATCTATTTTGGGCCGGGGGCCCAAAAAATCGTTTTTTCCTATATGAGCTTTATAAATAAAATGACCAACAAATACTGCAACATGAGTAGATGAATCTTGACCAAACTTAGTACACATACACTTGATTATCCATATTCAAATACCGAAGGGTGCTGAACTCAAAATATGCATCACTCTGGGGCCGGGGGCCCATTTCATTTTTTTTATATAAGCTATATAAATATCAATAGGCTTAGACCGGTACCACACCGGTACCGTGATCCGACAGCTATCGTTATCCCACTGGTATCGAAATACCACCGGCATTGGAATACTGACGGGATTGGGATGAAACGGGAATTGGGATCCAGAGGGATCAGAATCACATCGGAAACGGTATACTAACGTGAGCGGGATAATTTTAAGGCTGTAGACTGTTGAAGTTCCTTAGTTCCGAATGCTATCCCTGCAAATTGCCGGGTATATCCGCTAGTATAAACATCAAATTGCATTTAATCGGGGGCTCGAGCCTACACGTGACCTGCAAGGCGTGTCCTCGATTTCAAATGCAAAAAGGATCCCATTTCTCATTCTTATCCCGATCCACAGTGGGATCTTATCCCGTTTATATTGCCATTCCCCAGTATGGGATCTAGATTATGATCCCAATGGGATCCCAATTAAATCCCAAACCAGATGGAATCTTCTTCTAAGTGGGTTTCTGATACCATGTGATCCCGTTCCCAATAGGATCCCGGTCCCCATAGGATACCATTTTCTTTTCAAACGTGATTTAATTTCCCCTTTGAATTTTCCAGCGAACATGATCCCACCGGGAACCTAATCTCAACGAGGAACAGAAACCTAAAGTGAAACGGGAATCAAATGATAAAATAGTATCCCATCCGGTAACAGTATTAAAACAGAGAATAGATCACATAATTAATGAGATATCTCGGGCAACTGGATTACACAAACAATGGGATCACAACATGGTAAGGAATCCCTATGAAGAACGGAATCCCAACGGGTAGGGGCTCCCCTTTGGTAAACGGAATCTTAAGGTGAAAAAGTTATCCCATCAAGGAAACAGGATCACAATAATGTCGGGATCCCATCCGGATATGTGATCTCAGTTGCAAATGGATCTTTTCGGGACATGGGATCTCATTTGTAAAGGAATCCCCCTGTAAAATGGAATCAAATTTTTAAATGGAATCCCAACGGCCTCGATATTTAATCCTGATCCCATCTAGTTCAGATCTAGTTCCAAACTGGGATATGGGAACCCAACAGGAAAGGGATCCCACTAGGGATCGGGATCCGAACTGGATATGGGAACCCATTTTTGGACCGTATTTGATAACTGTGTTTTTAGAGCATATTATTAATTATATCTTTCAAACTTATCGATGTATTATTAGAGATCCCCTAAAGTCCCCGATAGCTAAAGGTCTGTAAAATTCGTTCTTTTTTCCAGAATTCATTAGTTCATCACTGGGAAACGCATGCTTATCGGCTGGTAACATTTATGAATTTCATAGGCTTTGTGTCTTTTTTTAAAAATTAAACACCGAAGACAAACTGTATCGACTGACGAACCAACACTTGTAAGCGCTAACTAAAACTTTGAGACAGCCTATTCATATGTTATAAATCGGCATACAAATCAAAATACTTTAATATATGTAACTTCTGTTTGTATCATAGATGAATGAGTACAAAGATGGGAAAGAAGAGAAGTGTAGGTCGGATACGAAATCTCCTAATTTACTGTCATTGTTTATCTGTAGTTGCGTGAACATGGAAATAGTCAAATTTAAAGAACTCTCTCTACCTATTTGGGACATATTTAAATTGTGGATTATGCACATGTTAAAGCTTTCGTTAAACATTTATTTATTTCTCCAATTAAAGGTATTTGTTGTTGTCAAGGATTTTTTTTTTAAAAAATGTTCAATTAGTAGGGTAATTTTTCAATTACCCTACTCATTGAACATTTAAAAAAAAAAAAAAAAAAAAAAAAAAAAAAAAAAAAAAAAATGTTCAATTAGTAGGGTAATTGAAAAAAATGTGTAACAACTTTGCATACAATTTTGAATACAATTGAACAGATTATTAGATCTATTTCAAATAAAAATTTGTAAATACAACTATTTTTAAAAAAAAACAAAAAAACAAACAACATACCTCCTTGTATGAAGCACAGTTTGGGCTTGCTTATCAATGATTCATTTTTGGAAAATAGTTTACTAATGTATGAAATGTGTAGACTGTTGTTATCGATACCATACACGACACCTTTGTCACCATGGCTCAGAATGAAAAAGTATCAGACAGTCATGACTTCTGTAATCGTTTTTTCGATTCTATCGTTAACGTCTTGTCCATCTCCTGGGTTTTAAAAATGTTAAGACATTTATATTAGGACACGTTATTTATTGAATGAATGTTTTTGTTGTTATTTGTTCATCTCAAAAGAGGATTGCTGCAATCTAGGAAGTTGTGCATCATGTTTTGTGGATCTTGAAATATAAAGACAGGACAAAAGGCTCTTAGCCCAAAAGTTCTCTCTTAATTGTTATGTCTTTATATTTTAAGCTTCCACATAACTTGTCTCCCTTAGTTTCTTCACTCAGTTTTGATGCAGTGTTTCCATTTATAATTTTTAAATTTAGATGATTATAATTTTAAAAAAAAATGATTTAGGAAATTCTGAAGTTAATTATAGCTCTTTTTTTTTTTTTTATTTAGTAAACATCTCAATTTTTTTGGCCCCATCTCAGTTTTAAAAAAATCGTTACAATTATGGAATGGGACCCCGGGGCCATTGTTTCTACTTAAATGTACTATAGTTATAGAAATGCATTTAGTTGTATAATTTTTCGAATTAAAAGAATAATTATTTAGAAAAGACCGTTTTTACACAGTTCGAGGAGGATAATACACTTAATCTAGAATGTTTCAGAAAGTTCTATATAGCAATAGGATTAATGCTCCTAGATTAATGGATGGATCTTTACCAAAGTTGGCACATATATCCATCATTATCCGGAAGGATCTCTTAGAGAGTTATGAACTTTTTAAAAAGCCCAGAAACACACCAACGAATTCAACAAAACATGAAAAAAGTAATTAAGAGATTTAGTTTCCATAATTTTCCTAATAAATTAAAATTGATTCTTTAAAAATATAGCAATAGGTAACTCCAAAAAAAAAAAGCAAATACAAAACTTGTGTAACTTACATCTTTTGTGAGGTTGTTGTAGACAATAATATTGAAACCAAGTTGACTAAATACTGCTGTAATTTTATGAATGTCCTTGTCAGTTCCAGTTCTTTGATAAGGTGGAGGAAATCGTTCGTTGTTTATTACTAGAACGTTGCCTCTGGGAAAGTGTTTCATTGGGTAGACAAGAGACTAGGGAAACATAATTTTATTATTTTAACATGCATAACTACGATCCGAAGATAAACTCTTAAGTATTAATTGCAACTATTGATTAGATACTAATCATCTTAGGATATTTAATTTGAGTGTAATGCCAATCAGTTCTATTTGTTTCGTATTTGCAATCTTTCCATGACCTCTTCGTGTGTACATCAGTTATTTTTTAGCATAAAATTAAAATACATCTATAAATTATGGTTCGCAAAACCTTACAAAGATCCAAATTTGCACACATTATTTTAATATGATTTAGTCCTTTGAACAATAAAAAATTGAAACGTTTAAAAAAATACATTTGTTGTTTGTATACATTTTGACATTTCTAATCCTCAGCAAATATTAAAAATGTGTTTTAATGTTATTGTTTTAATGTTTTTTTTAAAATTATCTTATGATTTTGTAAAACCAAATATCGAGTTGTCATTTGAATATATTTAAAATTCTAATAGCGTAAAAAAGACAAAATATTTTTTGTTCCTTATTTCTATACTTAAATATAATGCATGTGTGTTTATCTTACTCGTTTTGATAATTAAAATAAAAATAATATTAGTAATAAAATTCATTGCAAAAAAGCGCTTTATCACTAATTAAGGCTGGAACCGCGGTACAAAGTCAACCATATATGAAAATTTATATTTTCCATATTAAAGTAAAAAAGCAACAATACAAAATCTACATACAGGGCTATGTACAATGCAATCTAATATACATCGAGGATCGTGAGCAAGCTAGAAAAAGGGAGGTAGACTACATAAATTCAGCACGTGAGTGCAACAAATGTGTGTTTTCAACTCAGTTTTAAAAGACTGCAGTGTCTGGCTGTTTCTGAGAGCAACAGGAAGGGCGTCCCAGATTCTTAGGCCAGCAAAAGCGAAAGTGCACCTTCCGTATGTCAGAGTTTGTCACTATCGGTTAAACGGGGAGATCTTATGGGTACGAAAGAGGACGGCGCCAGGTCATGCAAGCAGCGGTAGCACAGAGTTGCAATTGTGTACTCTATGCGAGCGCGGACCGGCAGCAAATGCAGCTCTATCGGAAGAGTTTTAGTATGTTAAAAGTTGCGTTTGCAAAGACAAAAACGAGCCGCATTATTCTTTGCTTTTTTAAATTTCATCCAGGAGCGTAGCCGGATGACTTACCATGAGAGCATTGCAGTAATCTATGCATGATAGCACAAATGTAGATATCAGTCTCTTTGACGCATCAAACGTTGAAAAAGGTCTGATATGATTAATTCTGCGCAGCTCTCGAAAAATCGCTTTGCAAAGCATGTTTAAGTGATTTTCCATACTTAGTGTTCTGTCTAAGTAAACACCCAGGTTTCGCACTGTTGAGCAAACTCAATCTGCACACCTGAGAGAGTAAGGGATTGTGTGTTATTTTTGCTTCTAAACGGTAACAATGGGGATCAGCGCGGTCTTTCATCGTTATATTTGAGCTTGTTTATGGTCACCCAGTGCTTAACTGACTTCACTGTTTCTGTTTCCTACTAAGACGCTGATGGAACTGAGAGGGTATCATGGACTCCTGAAGGTGGGTATCATCCGTAAACATTTGATATAACATGTCAAACTGCTTGATCACTACACCCAGGTGCTGAACGTACATAGTAAAAAGCACTGGCCTAGGACCGAGTGCTGTGGTACTCCGAATTCGATAATAGATTGCTTGGACGTCAAGCCGTTTTCATTAACTGATTGCACCCGATTTGTCAGATACGAGCGGAACCATCTCAGGGCGGTATCGGTGAAACCGATCAAAATTTAGCAGACGTTGGAGATGTATGCCGTGTTTCAGCGTACGAACGCTGTCTATAGATCAAGTAACGACAAAATAGATACCTGGCCCTCACCACAAGACGACAGAAGATCATTTACTACGCGCAACAGGGATGTCTCAATAAAGTGATGCACCCTGCAAGCTGACTGGAAAGGCTGAAGCAATTCACACTGAATTAGGTGATGCAGGAGTTGGCGGAGAACGACTTTCTCTAAGATTTTATATAACAATGGTAGATTTGATACAGGACGATAATTTTGTAACTAATTTTGGTCAATATTTATTTCAATCACTTACGTTTGCCGACATATATTTTTTATAACGTTGTACAGCAATCTTGTCGTGTCCTATGATGCAGTGAACATGGTCAGAGCTTAAAGAAAATGTTTTTTATGATTTTTCCCATTTGTTAAAAACATATTTTAACATGCATAAAAGTTAACATTTGCTGTATATTTAACGAACGTTATTTAAATACGCCCGGAATCTTAAAAACAATGATATTGAGTTTTTATTCTTTTGAGGAAATTGAATAAATTTCAATGCGCAAAAAATAAAGTATATCCGATTTTGTTTTGGTAAATGCTTAATTATTATCATTATAAATTACAAATACAAGTATTATAAAGATAAAGGACATATATATTTTAAGTATTTTTTCCGGGTTTGAAAGTTATGAGAAAAAAAAATGAGCTAATAAATACATCGTTATCACATTTTTCGGGAAAACACAAACATCTGTTGTTTTTATGGAATTTTTTAGTTCGTTGGTTAATAATGCGAAATAACATTAAAATTAATTTCTTCTTAATAAACACACAAATGACCTCACAGCGCGAAATGCTTTTTTTAACCAAAGCTTTAAGTTTCTTTGATTTAATAACAGCGCGAGACAAAACTGATTATGTATTTTCCACTTCTTAATATTATAATTATTAAAAATAATTTATTGCTTTTTTGAAATTGGTAAGAAAATCCAAAATTTTAGCTTTGTATTTTTAACATTTTATAGTCGTTTCTCCTTTTTTAAATTCCAAAAATATACTTTTATTGAATTTACAACATTATAAAAACAAAACATTAAAATATTCTTTAAATAAGAAAAAGACATTTATGTCAATTAGTTCAAGGAAACTTCATAGCCATATAGCTTTCATGAATGCACTGATCACTCATACAAATAAGAACAGTGTAAACAAATGTACATAAGTATGTGGATACAATCCCGTGGATTATTTTATTAATATTTATTAAAAACTAAAGGTTAAGGGATCGATACTTTCATTTTTCCCCCGTCAGCTCAAGATACGCTCAGAATATAGGAATGCTTTTGATAAAATATTAACTTTCTTATGTACATACATATAAAAAGTAGAAAATATGATGTGTACATTTTTACATGTTTGCAATATCTTTAAACCCTATGACAATACAGTTGGGGAAAAGAGATGCTGCATCCTATTCTTACAAATAAACATATTATTAAGTTCTCCAATTAACAAAATCTATTGAGTTAATACAACTTCGGTACATTTAAATAAGTATACCCATGATTATTTAAACTTAATCATTTTACACATGTGAAAATTTAAATTTGAAAAATGGAGATGTGTTAAGATTTTCTTTCAAACAATGAAAATATATTTTGGTTTTTATTTTGCGAAAACAAAGTGGGTGTGTATAGTTATGTGATTAACACAATTTTTTGTAAAAAGGACACTTAAGGCGTAGAAAAAGGTTAGTAAGGTCTTCTTTACATAAAAGAATCCTTTGTCTTACGATTTTCTATAACATAATAGAAAACAGAGAAAAAAGCTTTGTTAAATATTTGTTGAAGATAAATTATATCAAATTCCGTTGATATATACAATTTTGTAAATGGTATATAGAGTTCTGTTGTAAATTTAAGATTAATATTTTTCAATTTTTTAGAGAAAAAAAAAATAGTTTAGGCACGAAATGTTATAAGGTAGGCCCAACATAAAACTATTTTAAAACACACGACATATAATGTGTTGTTCTAGCGCATAAACCAGCCGTCAAAGAATTCCTTTAATGTCAATAATGATTAATTATTGGTCATTTAGGTTTGGTAAGTTAAGCTCATCTTTAGAAGAAGAACAAATTTAGTTGACGGGCGATACATGTGGCGGGGTAGGAACATAATATATAGCAGAAAAAAGACTTCTTAAAACTTTTAAGGATGTTAGAAATGTAAACATCATTACATATATAATTCTTTTTTTTTTAAAATATGGTATTGTAATGAGTTTTCGCAAATGACCGGGCGTAAATTATCGCAAATTGCCTTCCATTACTATCTTAATAACATCGGGTGATATTTTCTAATATAATAGAAATACAATTATTTTAATCTGGAAACTTTTTTTCTCACTCTTGTTGTGGAAAAACACCTACATATATTTTTTGATGAGTTTGTGTGTAAGTGTTTGTGTATGAGTGAATATGTTGTCATGATTTTAACAACTATGATAATGAGAATTTCATTAAAAATATTGTTAAGTCCGCTAATTATCCTACCCAAATTAAGTTTTAGTGTAGTGAAATAACAGTGAATGAAGGAAACACATTTATGAGCATCTCTTCTATTGAATTAATTTATATTTATAAATACGTATACTTACTTCTTGGTAGCTCAGCATAATCTTCATCTTTATCTGATCCCACTACAGCATCTTGCTTACTAGCCATGTATGTTATGTCGCTATTAAAATATAGAATTTAATTGTAACGACAACACGTAGAGCCTATTCAACTATAAACAGCATATATTTTTTAATGTTACAATCATTATTGTGAGTAAAGAGGTATGAATAAAATGACAAATTCTTGAGAATATGGGGACTTAAAAGCATAGTAAAGAGGCACCCATCTTAAAGGAACCACATCTGCTTTATAAGAGGATTCCTCACGGCAGCCGTTATTAACATTATGTGCATAAGAAATTAAAAAACTGCTCTTGGTCGCAATTAAGAGCCTACCAAATAAAAAAGAAGTGTTATTTTCCAAAATGGCAGATGGCGTTTCAAGTAAAAGACAAGCACTTGAAAGAGCAAGTAGATGGACAAGTGTCTGATATCAAGAAAACTCTTCCTTAGTTATACTGCAATTTCTCGGCAGTGCACTGACAATGTACTCTACAAATTGAATAATAGAAAATTTTCACTTTTTATTACCTTCGTTACGACATGGTATGCTAGTAAAATGTAATTCCTTTTGCGCGAAATTAATTATGCCAGTGAGTATCCACAGTTTTAATATAATATATAACATATATACTCAATGGCGCGGTTAAATCCTTTATACAGTTAGAAATCCTGTGGCAGTTTGTCCAACTTTCTTACATACATGTATGTAGCAAGAAGGTGCGGGGAGTGCGGACCGCACCGGATGACATTATCTCAAGGGGTCACACAAAATTTAAATATTGCATATTTATAGAATACACACTGCTCCTCAGTCTAACCAAATTGCATCAAATGATAAACGATCACTAGTAAATTTTACACACATGTAACAAATCCAAATGCGAGCTTTTAAAGTTCAAGGTTGTTCGTCAGAAATTAGGTGACCCTATAATTAGGTCAAAACGGTGGTCAAATCCCACTCTTTTGACCACGATTCAACGCCGATTGAAGTTTTCGGTAAAATTCGAAAGTAACAGAAAGTTATATTTATATAAATTATTAGAAATAAAGCTCCCTATTGATACCAAATACGATATGGTGGGGCAATTCTAAGTACATGAAACGAATCGGTAAAGTTAAAAATATTAATTGACCTTTGAGCGATATATGGGGTTAACAAAATAATATTTCCATAAAAAATTCCAATATCCTTAAATAATGTTAATAAACGTTTAAAAAAAGGATACGTTGAAACCCAGAAATCCTCAAAAACTAATATGTTCACCGAATTATCACTAGCACCGCATCTTAACATTTGAGCATGCTTGTCATATACGACTGCTTGGTTTTACCTGCCATCTTTGTGAAGTATATTTTGGATAGTGCTCTGACAGTTGTTTTTGAACGAGGGGCAATCAAAGCCTTTTTTACTGTTCAAGATTATTTTATCATGCCACACGGCAAATCAAAACGGCGTAGTTGCTACCGGTAGCGTAAAGCAAAAAAGAAAAGACGTGATTCGCCAAAATCCCTACAAGGATCCGTGCTTCGATTTGTCAAGAAACCAAATAATGACCAGGGCTCATGAAAAGACGTTTCTCAGCATGGCATTCACACTGATTCCTCCGATACCAGCAGCATGCATTTTATAGATCAGCAAATAGTGTAGATAATCGAAGTGATTGTCATTGAAATGCAGGTAGAAAGACGTGGATGGTTTGGAAACATAAATGGGTTCTAATACTGTTTGATTCAAACACAACCAAAATACTGTAAACGTGATGGTTAATGGGGAAAACCTTGAACATTTTAATCAGATGCTTCTCTCTTTAATGTAACAGTTCCAGATCGTTGTTACAGCTCTTAAATACATTTACCTCTTGACCTTCAATTAATTTGTTTTTGTTCTTGTCTTGTCATTGTTATACTGTAGACTTAATTTCACAAAAATTAATTCATCATGGAAGTAGGGGGCTGGGTGTCTGGGGCGTTGACACCATACGTTTCTGAACAACGTATGGGAATTTAAAGATTATTTTTGAAATTGTGGGCTGGGGCCGGGTTTAATTCTTTCAGACAAAAAGTGTAATTATGTTGTTATGTTTAGTTTAAGGGGAACGAAGGGTGGGAACGATTTTAAGACACCTAATAGAAGGGTGGCGTTTATTTTTTTGTCTTTCTTAATAGAGATTGAAAAGAAAATAGGAATAAAAAGTGAAAGCTGGTTTGAGGCTTGTTGATTTTGTAGACGAAAAGATGAGTTGGTAGTCTTCGGCTGAGAATCAGTAGCGAATGAAAGCCTAGGGTTGAATAAGAAGTACTATATAATATTTTGCTTGGTGGCATCACATAGGGGACGAAATATGTGTACGCCATCAATTCAAACACTTTAAAGATGACTTGAGACTTCCAATAAATGATTAATGCACGATTTCGAACCAACACATTTTTTTCAATACCCTAGTTAGCTGTTTCCTTTTTTACTTATATAGTCGATAACTTACTCGATTTAAGGAAGATAACAGACACAAAAATAAACACATTTTGTAAATTCAAACAACTAAAGAAAACACGTCACAGCTAACCAGTGGCACCGTATTGGAGCAGAACATAAACTTAGGCGTTAAAAAATATAAAAGTGACTACGTGATGAGTGTTCTGCAATTTAAAACTAAAATAACAGAATAATAGCCAATTCACTTTGAACTCAAAGGGATCATATACAACTACATGGAACTGCAGTATATCATAGTTGTATATAGCTTACATGTAGTGGTAATGATGTTCATGTATAACATGGTGTATAATATTAGTTTATTTTAAAAAAAATATTGTTTGTAAACCAAATCTTTACCTGAAAAATAAATGTATGTGCTTGTATCTACCGTCGTCAATGAAAGAGCTGCCAAAATGGACTGGCAAAATCCGTTATGACAAGTGCCGTACCTCGAAGCAAGTTTATACTTAAGGCTGACAGTCAGTTAGTTAAAAGGATTATTTAACATTATAAACCTCACAACTACGTCATTGGGAGACGATAGGGATATTCCCCATTTAGTGATTTTAGTAGCAATTATAGAAAAGAAAATAAAGAATTTAAAAAAAATATATATAACAATTTCTTGTTAGAGCCTTTGTCCCTCGCTAGAAATTCTTTTAGATTTCGATTTAAATCCTAAGATGTATGGTACAGATTTTAAATAAAATTATTAAAAACATATTTGTGTTCATAAAATTAATAAAATCCAAGTAAGAAGATAAGTAATGAATATATGTATATGTAAAAATATGAATTTATTAATATAATTTTTTTCCCTTTTAATTAAGAGTTTAAAAAAAAACTAGCAACACATTTCGAAGTTACCTTTCAACCGAACGTCAAGGTTTGGAAACAGATTTAAAAAAAAAAAAAAAAAAAATTAAAAAAATTAAGCTTAGACCCTTGCAGTTAATGAATTTTTTCTTTATGTAATAATGATATCTTGAAAACAGATTGAAGCATGTTGAATAGAGAAAACTCGGCTTGCATTAACTATACTTCAGAATTAAGACGGTTAAAAAATATCACATGCATTTTTCTACGAATGAGGCTGACTTGAAAATTAGTTTATTATTTGGAATTAAAGATTTTCAGATTGTGAAGAATACAAATCTATAGTGGAACACCAGATAACATAGCGTCATTTATCATAATCTTTGTGATAATGATGTACATATATTTCATTATGCAGAAGACAAATACAAAAGCAATAGGATTGATTAGAAAGTCAAAGTCTTATCTGAAAAAAGGTATCAATTATGACTATGGTATTATTATGGTATCACCAAGTTTAATACAATGGCGGCCAGGATAGACAGGGAAGATCCCTTTAACTTGTAACTTACTTCCCTGCATGGCTGGCGCTAGGGCATTGCATTCGCGGGGCCTCGCGCGTTGCCGTAGTATATTTATAATATACCTAAGCCTACAAATAGTTCCTAATCCAGTCAACACAATAGGTGGAGCTATTAGATCAGCAGTTCTCAACCTGTGGGTTGCGACCCCTTTGGGGGTCGAACGACTCTTTCACAGGGGTCGCATAAGACCATCGGAAAACACATCCACTCTACAGTTATGTAGTAGCAAGGAAAATAATTATGTGGTTGGGGGTCGCATGTTAAGCAGACGAAAGGGCCCCAGTACCATTATAACGTGTCTTAATATCCTGTCGGCGGATAATATAAATTCACTTTGCCCATGGCCCCGCACCCTCCCAGCGCCAGTTTACGAATGGGATAGACAGTTTGTCAGTATAAAAGACCAATAGCAGAATGCCCTGAGCTACGCAGTGTTTTAACACATGACCTATATAAATTGCATGCTACTGCATGCGGCCTATACCACGGACTGGGAAATGGAATAAGTAATATTCTCCTGCTTTTAAAAACGCACTATTTTTTAAAAGTTCGGATAATTTATTTTTAAAACAAATAAAACATATTTATTTTTAAAGTAGATTATTCAGATAGAAATATTAAATATTATTTTTCTCACCAAATTCCTAACTAACATATAATGGCGTCTAAGACCTCCCGAGATACCAATATTTGCGTCAATATCATTTTAAGAAATACAAAATGTTGGTATCACGTCAATATTATTTTAAGGAAGTTCCTGTCGAACTTTCAAAAGTTTGTTGATTTCACCTTTTTTTTTTCAACCTCACAAAGAAATTTGTTTTAACTCAAGAGTGTATGGTATGCTTACTTATAATTGGCAATTTCGAGAGAAAAAAAACGTATACATTTGTATCCACAAATAAAAACTAATGTGACAAAGAAGAAATGCTACGAATATATTTGTATACAAAAGTTTATTTTTTTTAAAAAATTGATGTAGCTATGAAATTATAATGTTGCTATTAATAATAGTCTTAAAGCTAAAAAGTCACGACGTGACTAATCAACCTTTACATCATGAGTTAAAGTTTTACCTAATCTGATTATAACAATAGTTTAGACATTTGTTGTAAAAGAAGTATTAAAAAAAAACAATTTATAATTTTAAAATAGCGGTAGAGGAATTTCATAAAAATAGCAGTTAATATTTTAAATAAAAAAATTTAAAAAATTAAAAAAGAAGCTTTCCCCATTCATGGCAGTTTTAAAATTTAAAGGAAATAATGGGAGACAATTTCAAATAAACTTCATATTTTAACATTTCAACATTTCAATTTCAAATTCTTAAAATAGTATTAAAGTCATTTTAATGTAATATTAATTATTACATAGCGTATTAAATTTTTAACACTTTAAAACTAAAATTAAAATTAACTTGACATAGCAATACTGAAGATGTCATTATCTATGTAGAAGTACGACTTTTCATATGCTCATTTGATGTTATGTTGAAATCACTTTTGGCACGAGGATTGAGTGATATATCACAAGATTCAATATTTAGGGAATAGTTTTTCTGCCAATTCTATAGCCCGAAATGTTTACAAATTATGTTTCTCTCAGTCTTCTATCAGTTTATTTACCATACTCTGATACAGTTATGTCGCCCCACTCTTCTACTAGCTGTTACCCCACTATTCTAACAGCTGTTTTGCCCCACTCTTTTTCCAGATAGGTACCACATTCTGATACAGTTATGTTGCCCCCCCCCACTTTGACAGCTATGTTACCCCACCCTGTTACTGCCTTGTATCCCCAATCTTCTACAAGCTATGTTTTTTCCTCGTCTTCTACCACCTGTGTCTCCCCCTACTCCACCAACTATATTTCTTCCCATTCTACCAGCTGTGTCTCCCCCTCCTCTACCAACTATGTTTCTTCCCATTCTACAAGCTATGTCTCCCTCTTCTCTACCAACTATGTTTCTTTCCATTCTACCAGCTGTGTCTCCCTCTCCTCTACCAACTATGTTTCTTCCCATTCTAACAGCTGTGTCTCACCCTCCTCTACCAACTACGTTTCTTCCCATTCTACCAGCTGTGTCTCCCTCTCCTCTACCAGCTATGTTCCAAACCACTATTATAAAAGACATGTTGATGGCAAATGCATTTAAAATGTATGTTTAAGGTGATTGATTGTGACAATAATATAAAAACGCATTCTTTAAACACTTACCACCCCATTAACCACCCTTTAACCGTGGCTCGGAATCTTCTCCGAATCCTTAAAATGAACAGGCGACTATATTTCAGATATGCATCTGTAATCAACTTTAATCAGGTGGGTCATTAGCACAACGGCCGTGACACGATATTGCTGATGCGTTCAGCTTATCTTGAACTGATCGCGCCAGTCTTGCAGATCCGTTTTTATTGAGGTCAAAAATTGATTTTAAGGAAATTGCTGCTTCCTTTTGACCTTCCATGTTAATCTTGGCAAACATCCATGTTAATCTTGACAACCATCCATGTTAATCTTTGCGGTCATCAATGTTAATCATGGCAACTATCCATGTTAATCTTTGCGGTTATCCAGGTTAATTTTAACGATCATCCGTTTAAATTTTGGCGATCATCCATGTTAATCTTGGCTATCATCCTTGTTAATCTTGGCGATTATCCATGTATGTTAATCTTGGCGATTATCCATGTTAATCTTGGTGATCATACATGTTAATCTTGGCAATAGTTCCTGCTTGCAATCTTCAAGTCCGAAAATGTTTGAAAGAAATATCTACATAGTTGGGTTCACCCCAGGCGGAACTGAGGCTTAAAATAGATTTAATCACTCTGTTCCGAGAAGACAACAAAAGACGACAAGTGCGTATATCAACGTCAGGCTTGGACGCTTCACTTGAATTTTACGTAAACTTAAAATGAACATTTTCATTCTAATGCAACGGTTCCCAAATTATGCTACACGTACTCATGGGGTTACTTTCACGACAACTTTGGGGTACGGATAAATTACATTTATAAAGGAGAGAAAATGGCAATATATGTTATTTTATTTACTCACTTTCATTTTCCAAAAGCAATATTTAATATTTAACGTTATATTAACGGTTACCGGAAATTTGATCGAAAGAAATTTCGTCGACGGAAAATTGATCGACGGAAGTTTGGTCGAACGGAAATTTGATCGAACAGAAATTTGGTCGAACGGAATTTTGATCGAACGGAAGTTTGGTCGAACGGAATTTTGATCGAACGGAAGTTTGGTCGAACAGAATTTTGATCGAATGGAAGTTTGGTCGAACGGAATTTTGATCGAACGGAAGTTTGGTCCAACGGAAATTTGATCGAACGGAAGTTTGGTCGAACGGAATTTTGATCGAACGGAAATTTAGTCGAACGGAATTTTGATCGAACGGCAGTTTGATCGAACTAATTTTGATCGAACGGAAGGTTGGTCGAACGGAATTTTGATAGATTTTTTTTGTTGCGTGTGTGTCAATTAACGTAGGTACTTTGACACAAAATTTAAATATGGCCCGATTGCCATGAATGATACATCATTTTAAAGGGCTAGCTATAAGCTTTATAACAACACCAATTTCATCTTTCTATCTTTTATACAACTGGAGTTATTATTTTTTTTGGTCGAATTTTTATGCCCCTTATATAAGCTATATATTTGACCCAAAAAAAGTGTGACCCACTTTTGAATTTTTTCACTTTTTGACCCATAACTTTTTTAATTTCAAAGATAATGGAACCAAATTTTCAGTAGATATTCTCAATACAATATACAACACAATGAACAACAAACGTTTGACATTATATCATAAATATTTATTTTGAAAAATGTTTTTGCAGAGAAATTGAAAAAAAAATTATGTAAAAAAAATATTTTTTTTGTAAAATTATTATTTTAAAAAAAATGCAGGTCTATTCCATTTTAAAGTAACAACAACATCAAATCAAATTTATATTTTATTTATAGTCATTTTATGTTCTGTAGGGAATTTGAAAATACCTGAAAAGAAAAATAATTAAAATGTTAAATTAATTTTTTTTAAATCAAAGGTCCATACAATTAACTGATTACATGAAATAATCAGTGCTACTACATTATTGATGGGACTCTGAAAAGAAATATAGAAATGTTATTAGTAAATTATTCAAATATAACACCCTGAAAATAATAATATTAATATTAATATCAACATTTGCCAGTATGAAATGAAGAATTTAAAATATTCTGACTTAAAAAGAAAAAATCGGGTTAAAAATATTTTTTTTAAAAATGTACCGGTATTCTTTTATTCCAAATGAAAAAGTTAGAGGTTCATACATTTAAAGTAATGATACCCAAGAAATATTAAATCAATGCTGTGTTAATTATGACATTGGTTACATCTTGAGTCCCTGGAGTTGCCTGGTGCTCATTTACCTGTGGAAGGAAACAATCATTATATGTTACAATAGTTGTAGCACCAATACTGTTGGAAGGCAACAGATTCTTGTTCTTGTTAACAGGCACTACAACTGGCTGCAACAAAAGATTTGGCTTCTATTCCAATTAGTTTCAATTCATTTCTAAAAAATAGAAAGCTTTTTATATAATCTTGACACATATACTACAGACATGTTTACTCTTACAATTTTGGCGTACAATGAATGATTTTGAGATGTATACATTTATACCCGGTATACTGTATGTTTATTTTTTACTATTAATTAAGATAATGTATTGAACGATTTTGTGATGGTGTTATGCGATTTTAAGAGTTTGAGGGTAAACAGGTCTGCATATAATTTCATATATATGTATTGCAACCTTGTAAGAAACATAGTTGCTATCCTCTTGTTGGAAGGCCTCATCAAGAGCAGAAACGGCCACTTTCATGCCCTCTGTCTTGTACGGTATGCTACTATACAGATAGATAGCATAGCCATTCTTTTCACAAATGCGGCTGCATCCTGGGCAAAGTTTGCCAGATACAGGTTATAATCCTCATTGTCACTGAAATTTCTAGAAATTACAAAGTCGAACTGAAAAGAAAAAAACAAAATAAAATTAACAAATTTGAAGACCATTTGTATTTATTAATTATTAACTAGTCCTAGTCTTTTTAACTATAACTCTGTCTATATAGTTAGTATAATTATAATATATTTCAATTTTATAATAATTTATATTACATTTCAATTAGCCTATACTTATACTATATTTATAACAATTTATATGATTGTTTATTTTGTTAATTTATTTACAAATTCAATAACATTAACAATCCTAGTAATAAAATTAAAATAATAAACAATAAATGAATATAATAATAATAATATTGAACGTAGAATAAATGACAAACCTACAAAAAAAATTATTTTTATTATTAACTAATTAATACTAGTACTATTACTAGTATAATTACTATTACTTAGTCTAATTCTTAGTAGTATTACTAATACTAATATTAAGTATTTATTAATATTAGTAGCATTAGTATTACCTTAGTCTTAGTTAGTGTCCATAGTGAATTGAAGTCTGAAGAACTAATTTTATGAAATTAATTTTAATTCACAAATGACAGTAAATTAAATGCTTATGAAATTTTAGATTTACATTTGAATAGATACTTCAAATTCTGCTTTGATTTGATACAATTAACTGTTTAAAGTATTGAATAATAATAACAAATACAGGTATTTCCGAAATATTCATTATATAGTGTCCGTCACTATCGATAACTGCACCGCCATCCCGAGGCGGGAAAATGGGCAAAAAGAGAATTTGGAGTTTTGGTCACCAATTTAGGGGATTTTTTTCGGTTACTTGAGCGCAGCCTCGTTAATTATAATAAGCTATAAAAATCAATTAATATATTCGAATATGGTACAGTATGTTCTTTTAGTGGTATCGTTTCTACAAAAAAAGTATTTAAGCTTTTATTCACTTACCGGTCGCTTTTTGTCAACAGCGTAGTGTAGCAGTATAAAACTGTAATTAAACTTATAGTGTCGTGTGCAGAAACCAATCAGCGCAATAATGGTGACGTAAAACACAGCTTTTTTATGCAAATTTTGATGCTTGAAATTATTAACCGATGTCAACAAAAGCATTCTTCAAAAAGTAGGTCAAAGGCTTATGCCTCATTTTGAGACATGCGCAGAACCGTGCGCCGGCATGTATAACGGTTTCTAAAAGTCGTTTTACACGACTTCTTTCTTTTTTAACCTAATATAATATAGTAAAACAAAATAATGAGTTCAAAAAGAAATTAGACGCAAAATTTGAAGACAATTTGATTCGTGTGAACTAGCATAAGAAGTCCGAGACGAGAAGCGTTTCAAGTGAGAAATTGTGACAATAGAATAGTCTTATAATATATGTATTCTAAATGTTTATTTAAATTTATTATTTATGTTGTTCTTCTATTATTATTAAAAAGTTGATAAAATATCATTTATTTTAACCTTTTCATTGTCAAAAGGTAGTTAGCTGTTAACTAAATGTTAGTATTATCAGCGAAAATGCTGGCATCGAAACAAGTGTCACTACACTCAACACAGTGTAAAGTCTAAAGGCTGCATAACAGCTTGACTATATTTATTTAAATTTGAAAAGAAACACATATTAATACAAAATTTAAGGTTATACAAATAAAACTTCATCAATTTAAAATCAAACACCAGTATCGACTATAGTGCCCATAGCAAAGTCGCCAAGCTGTGTAATATAATGTCACTCAGTCACCTACGTTGGCTTAGTCTTAGTCTTATCTCTTGGTCTTAGTCCTTAGTTTAGTATTAGTATTAATAGAAGCCTACTAAAACTAAGATTAAATTTTAATTAAGATTACTTAGAAGTTGTAGTATTAAGTTTTAGTTAGTAAGTTACGGTTTAATAACACACTTACTTAGGCCTTCTTACTCATTTAACATCGTACTTGAATAAAATTATAAAAATATCAGATGATTTACTTTACCAGTATCAGTTGTAGGCCTCTATAGTAGACCTATAGTGTAGCTATTCTAAAAATAGTGTATATTTAGTTTCTATAATATTATTAATTACTTTTTTGTAGCTTGAGATTTGATTATTAAATTACAATGTAGGCCTTATTGATAAATTCAAGAAGAAGAACCAAATGACATTAGAGATATTACGGACACTATAGTCTTAGATAGCAGCTTTTGCCAAACTGTTTAGTTTGGTGGATCGGTGTACAAAATTGCATCTGGAACCAGTACAGGTTTATTCATTATATTTACTTTTGTTTTGGGGAAAAATGGTCTATAGTATTATGTCTAGTCAAATATAGTCATACACATACACATAGATGAATAATATGAAATCAAACTTTCATGTAAAATCTAACCTATCTTAGTTTGTAAGAGGAAAAATCCTGCACAGTTATTGTTATATACAAAATAATATTTCAAAATTGATAATTATTTTATGCATAAATAATTGTTAATCTTCATAATTAGCTTTGACAAAAATAATAACTTTTTATTTAAACCTTTTTGACATGATGCTAAAAAGTTGATCCTCAGAACTGAAAGTATAGTTGATAAAAAATATTTCTAAATACATTTTTACAAGTTATCTTTACCAGCACTTTCTCATTCCTGACTTATTATGCCTTCCTTCCTTTTACAAAACAAAATAAAAAGGAAAGTGATTTTTAAAATATATTGCTCTCAAATGTTTTCTTTTGTTATTAGTACAGAATTGTTTTCTGTTATAGCTAAAAAAAACATTAGGCATACATTTTTCAATTTACTTTATCATATATTATTTGGCACTTTATGTGTTTTAGCTAAAAATATGTTGTGTCTTCCAGCATATCATTGCACTGCACGCCATAACCCCTGGGTTGCAGGCATTGTTGGTTAAGAACCTGTGCCATAGGGTATGAAGAAGACTTAAGTCTGAGAATTAGGGGCATGTAACATGCCTACCATCTAACAGATAAAACATTAAAATTTAAATGGAAGTTTTCAAAGGTACCTAAAGACATAAGTTACACTTGTCTGAAGTGTTATCTTAAAAATGAATTTTTGATGTATAATATCTTCCAAAATAATTTAAGTTAGAACTTTCAAATCTCTTCACTTAAAGGCAGTTATATATTAAACTTAAACAAACATATTATTTCATGGTTGTCACTAAAAAACATATTTTAAAAATTGTAATTTAAAAAATGAGCCCATTTTTGTAAAATATCCACTGAGCAAAAAGTCCATTTTATAACATGTTTAAAAATCACTACAAAAAACAAAAAAATAGAAAAAATCTTGTTAAAGGAAATTTAAATTCTATTACTGAACTGTAAAAATAATATGCGAATTTGAAATTAACCAAATATGTTTTCATTCATCTGATTTTAGTCTAGGTTATTCAAATTTGTGTACACACTGCGAAAATTAAGTGGAATTTTAATGCATCCTAATTTAAATTACAGAGTATCGCTTTAGATTTAAGCTTTTCTTTAAGAACATGGATTATTTTAATTGGAATTGTTTTTTTTTGAAACTTAATGTTCCACAATGGGCAATATTTGCACAATAAAATACTTTTAATGTAATTGTCAGCTTATGTTATTGGCATGGTTTAATTTTGGAAAAATTGGAAACTGATCTTTATTAACTGTAAGACATTCAGTATTAGTCTGTGTTTCATTACCTGAGACAATTGTATATGATGGTGTACACACATTTAGGCTTGTGATAAAATTTGTGATTAACTTTTCTTTACTTATTCTTACAAATATATTGACTAAACTTTGTTAATAATCATTAATCTTTAAAAAAATAAAGAAGAAAATATTGGTTTTCTTGATGGGGGTTATTTAAGAAACTTAAGTGAAAATGAATGTGATATAATTGTTAAATGAATGTGATATGCTCGTATCTAAAAACTAACTATACTTTACCATTCAAGTGAAAAACAACCCAAAGGCCTGATTTATATCACCATTGTTATTATTATTTTTTTTTGTTTCTCATTTTGCTGAGCCAAAACTCCTATTTTAAGTGTTTAACAGATGACTCTTGTTATTAGTTAATATTAGATCTCACACCAACTACATACCAATTTAAAACCTGAGGACACCATTTGAATCTCTTTCAAAAGATTGGCACATCACACAGAATAAAGATACACTTTTTTTAGACTAGTTGAACATGGATTTTCATTAGACTAGTTGAACATTGGTTTTCTTTAGACTTGTCATTTAGCATTTAAAACACATACGCAAGATGAAAAACACCGTTATGAATGTCAAAAATGTTACAATAAATTAAGGTCATGTCACATAATGAATAGGGAAAGAATACACAATAGGAACATAGAGTGATATTAGAAAAGAATCTACAATAGGGAAACGTCTTTACTTGACAGGAAATACGTTCATATAGATAATAATTTCAGATAACTTAATAATAGTACTTTTTATTATCATGAATGCAGTTCTCATGCTAGGTCAGGCCATTTTACACACTCATTTGGAATTATTCACGCCTTTTTTCTCCAAAATAACATGCTTAACTTTTCTTTATAACAATCTGTTTAGCAATTACGAAATTGTATAGACATAAGGACTATAATTTTGGAGAGTTCTTTAATCTCAAATATCCTATTAAAAAGAAGTTGCATATTTTTTAAAACAAATAATATGTTCAATAATCTTAGGAATCAAAAAAAAAAGGAAAACTTCCAGTTAACGAAAAATGTATTTTAAAAATCCAGAAAAATAGAAAACTAGACTGAAATGTCCACAAAATGTATTATACCAATAAATTTTTTTGAATCTTTAATTGTTCATATTAATTTTTTTCTAAATACGCCATAATAATGTATAAGATATTCTTTGAAACAAAGGCATCGATTTATTTCAATTTAAAAATATACATTTGAAAGGTGAGGATAATAGGTATTAACATTTTTTTATGAATAACAATACCTAAAACCCAATCAAAATGAGTTAAGATATTTGATTTTCCAATTTACGCCAAAACAAAGTGTTAGGGCCTGTGAAATTTGTATGAGATTGAACCTAAATCTTTTTTAAAAAAATATTTTAAGGAATGAAAAATGAATAACAGGTTCTCCTTTAAATATAAAAATTATGTTTTTTTTAACAATTATATAGTTCATGAGAGAGGCAGAGGTTAGGTACAATTTTAATATAGATACAACTTTATCAAAATCATTTCAATGCTATTGACATTTAAAATGGTACTTTTTTATGTTAAGGACAAGTTTTACAATTTTAAGAAAATTTGGTTTCTTTGTAGTGCATGGGCGTGACAATTGGTTTGAATGCCCTATATTATACAGAAGAAAATACATTCTTAAAACCCAATACTTTGAAAAACAAAAGATCTATAAAAAAGGATGTTGAGACCAGCTGGTCCTCACCTGTGGGAGACTCGCTGGCTCATACTCTCGCCCATCACTACCCCACGTGATATGACCCAATTAGGATGTGCCTTACATTGTACTTGCTCTTATCACAATGACTCATAAACAGTGGACATTTACCAGGTCACTATCACCGTAACATAGCGTAGACAATGGACTCGTCTGACCATAGCGTCGGGTCTGACCATAGCGTTGGGTCTGACCAGAGGTCAGCGTACGTATGCACGCGAGAATGCAGGGCAAACACACTAAGTAGACCTATAAATAAAGGCGTACCCCCGCTACTCATTCTCTTACCAGTATTTGACACGCAGAGCCTGGCTAACATTTAGTGTTGATAAAGTTTGTTTGTCCAAAAGTGTCTGGGTTAGTAATATTAGTATTGTTAATTGTTACTTTCATATGTTATAATGTTAGTAAGACATGTTAGGATTGTAGTTAGTTACTTAAGTTACTATTAGAATACTAAGTTAGAGTATGATTAATTATTAATAATGTGATATAATTGTAATTCTCAGTAATAGCTTATGTGTTGTATTTATTATTATCATTTACAGCCAGAGTAGTATACCTAGTATAGTTTAGTATACCCAGTATAGTATAGTATAGAAAATTAAAGTATCTTTTAGGAGCCAGTAGACTGATTAGAGTTAATTATAATCGAGTATAGTAGAGTTGAGCATAGAGAGTATAGCTCAGTATTACTTATAACTCAGTTAAGTTGAGGACGCTCGAAAGGTTAGCGCATACTAACTCTGACGTCATATTTAACAAGTCAATTGTAGGTCGAAGCCTAGAAATTAGCATGGGCTAAACCAGACCAGTAGCCGTGTTGTGAGTACACATCGTAGAGAGTGGTTGGAATTCCAACCTTTCGCCCTGCAGAGTGACCAGGTTCAGCAATGGCCGACCATTCAACCGAGGGCTAGTTGCGTGTATCTTGGGCCTTTGTGTGTAAGGGACTGGAGAACAGACTAGAGGACGGGCGGTTCAACGCACAGTATCATTGTTGTATTCGTAACTATGCAGTATACACAATTGTTTCTTTATGTTTGTACGTGTGTACTTGCTTATAATTAAATATTTATTTGTGGGCTGAACCATCTTAGTTCTTTAGTATTAATAGAAGTGAAAGTGCCATAGTAGTGTTAGTGGGAATGAGACTTAAGGTAGCATACCTAATTAAGAGTAACCATACCCTAGACATAGTAGCAGTACTAATATTCGTAACGCTAGGGGTCTATAAATAAATAAACACTTATAAGTAATTTTAATAGAATTATTGTGTGAGCAGACTCCAGAAACCTCAACAATTGGGGCTCTAGCAATATCAATAATAAAACAGAAATTATAATATTAGAAATTGCAACAATATATATTTAAAATTAATTAAAGTTTATTTTAAAATTGCATAGCTATACATTTCAAGGACGTTGACAATTATATTTTTTGTTAGTTGGTTTGTTTTCATTGTTTTGTTTTATTTGAGGATGCATTACACCAAACGTTGTTCAGTAAAATATGGGAAAATTTGATTTTTAGATGTTGAGACTTTGCCGGTTCAGGTGGATAGTGACGAAAAATGTCATACATTTTTATCCCTATGAAATCATGTTATATTTTCTAGTACATCTTTAGTACTAGGACTTAATATAATTAGTACTGGTGTCATATTTTAGTAATATTGTAATTAATATAATAACGCATGAATATTCTCATAAATTCTTGAAAACATTCAGATGATTCAAGAACATAAAATGAAATCGCCACAATGCCCTTCCGTCTCTTTTACATTGATAAATTAAACGAACAAACAAGAGACTAACTTGTATTGGATCACATTTTTGTGTCCCGCTAGAAGATTCAGCTGATAAAGCGTTTTGTTAAGTTCACAATTTACCTTCGATGCCTGTGTAATTTTCGCTGTTTTCGAAATATAAAAATTAAGGAAACTTATTCTTATTCTATATACTAAGGGGCCACATTTATTGATAATTCTGGCTCCTATGTATGTAGCGGTGATTTGCATTGGCAAGGGCTACTCATCGCCTCAACACAGTAAATATTTAGTATCGGATTTAAAAAGTGCAAAGTAGAAATTACTTTAATTAATTAAGTTAAAATATCAAATTAACAGGGATTGATTGTTGCAGCATCTTCAATTAGTGAATATTTTTTTTAATATATAAATTACTTCTTGTATTTTAAGTATTGGTTGTATGACGACAAGGGGGTCGATGTTCATATCACATATATACATTTTTTGAAGATTGTTGTTTCTTTTTAAAGCTTAAAAAAAAAAAAAAACAAGATCTCGTAAAGTACACAAAATAAATAAATTAATTTTAATTAAAAATATAAGATAAAATTTCATGAACATAGAAATAAACAATATATGATTGCTATAGCGTGTTCACCATTAAGGGAATTCCTTACTTTTAGAGGGGAAATGCAAATAAATTATTTTTATACATTTAATATAGAACTTTAAAAAAAATAAACATTTATTCACCAATAAACTTCTTTTGTTTAATGTCCCACCATATATTTGAACTTATTTCGTTTATGGTAATTTAATATTTATTTTTATAACTTAGAATGAAATTTATTTAAGAGCTAATGTAAGTTTTAACTGTTATGCAATTCTTATTATTTTGAAACAGAATAAACATTTCATAACACTTGAGTATGGGAAAAAAATGTGACGTCAAACAGAAACTAAACACTATAACTTTTATTTAATATATCATAACATAAACTAATTCTAAACATTATAACTATTAATATATCATAAAATAAACGAAAACTAAATACTATAACTATTGTTTAATATATCATAACATAAACAAAAAGTAAACACTAAAACTATTATTTAATATATCATAACACAAACAAAAATTTATTTTAAAAAAACAACTTTGAAACAAACAGAAGAACACTCCATGATGCAGCGAGGATACGATTGGAAGACGTGAAATGTTTTCGTTTGAACAGTTTTTGACACTGTCTCTTGCACAGACTTTCTTTGCGTAATGCTATTTAAGAATTTTTAAAAATTATTTGTTCTACTTCTTTGTGCATATAAATTTGAATTTGAGGGAAAACTTCTTTTTACAGCCTATTTTTTATTACTAAAATGTAATCTTTAAATTATCGACAAAAGTAGAAATATTTATAGAAATATTTCCTTTTTTGGAAATCAATTACTTATATAACACTGGTTGAAGTGATGTAACTCTTGACCTGGGAATATACAAAATTAAATAGATCTGAACTGACCCACACACACATTCAATAAATCATGAGAATTTGACCAACGGTGTCAAACAGCCTCCTTCAACCCAGGAGCAGACGGAATGTTGACAAAATTCAGTGATCACTTGACAGGAAATGACTAACGGAGCAAAAATGTCACGCGTGTAAACGCAAAAAAGAAAGACACGCTCCACACATACAAGGACAATGTGGAAACGCAAGTTGAAAGAAAGTCTTCAAAAATGTAAAGTCAAATAGTGTTTGGCCTCAATTTATCATATAGAATAAATGTTTTACTATTTTAAACATGATTTTTTAATAACAGAAAAGAAAGCTGACATATTTTGCAAACATGTATGTTCATCAGCGAGACATACGTTTCTCAATCACACACTGAACTAAGAAAACATTTGAAAATTAATTAACATCATCTACATTTTACAATTAACATGTCTTATTTTCACTGACCGAGTTTCCATGCATTTCTAACATCTTAATATAAACAGGATGGCCCAAAAAAAGCGAGAACTTTTCATAGCAAAGGGTTTTTTAATATAATTGAATCAATATAATTTTTTGCCATTTATGGTCACCGGAATTTGTCATGATAATGACGTCATAGTTATATAGGTACATACGTAATTTAGTAAATGTATACAGCTAACAAATTTTGATGTAATTATATTTTATTGTAAGATATGCTATGAATTGTTCTATGCCACCCAGTATATTGTAACTTTGCCAGTCTTGGCTCTCTCTCTCCCTCTTAAACCATTTTGCAAAAGTAGCAGCTTTAAAAAAGCTCTTTAAAAATAAATTGAGATCTCTATGTATTTAAAAGCTCCATGCACCTTTAAACTGTTTTTTACTATTATATCTATTTTTTTAAAATCATGGAATGTATATTATTTAAAAGAATTGATTCCTTAAATTAGTTTTTCCCCCTGAAAATTTGAAGCAATTTCTAAACTATTAACTACTTGAAACAAAATAAAAGTATTTAAAATAAATTGATTCACAATTTGAAAAAAAAAAAAACTAACAAAAAGGCAAATGGGTATAATTAAACTTTTATATTATTAATAAAAATACGTACATCATAGATGATAAAAGAAAAAAATAGAGAACTACAAAAATGTAAGTAAAGCATTGTAATTTTGGAGAACCATCACGATCAACAATTTACTCAAATTCAAGATCGCCAATGGTATTTCTTCGATAAATCCCAGTCAGTCAAAATTTCGCCGCATGTTCTACCCTTTAGAGAATCAGCGCTAGTTTGTAGCTTTCCTGGAACAAACTAAAAATAAATGTTATCTACTTGTGTTTATGAGATCAAGTGCGTTTGCTGTGGATATTTGCTGTATTCTATTTTGATGATACATAGCATTCGATTTGGTAATACTTTTTTAATAAATATACTCAAAAATTAAATAATTGTTTCTATATAAATGTATATGGATAACAAATTTAGAATAAAGACTTAAAATGTCTGAAACCTTACATAATATTATAATTTATAATTTAAAAAATGGTATTAAGTTAATATATGTAATGAATATTCTAATTTATTGAAAGTTTAACTGGAACATTACGTAATAATTGATGGACTAAATCGTATTTTCCTGTCTATTAATTCAAGTTTACGATACCTTTTCTTATATAACATTACGCACACTAAAAGTATAGTCAAACAAAAAGGTATCTTAAAATTTATTTGTAAAAAAATTAGTATTACATGCTCTTTTGTCCATCATGCAGTGCTGCTGTCAACCTTTACAATCGCTTCATTCTGGTGAAAGATGGGTAATTGCTAGTTCACACGTACATTAGTAACTGTCATCAGTGAGCGTCGAGCCAAAGCTTTAAATGACCACACCGAAGCATCCCTTCCCTTTAAAACCGATAGTCACTTTGTTATTAGGGCCACAAGGTGGCATTTTGGAGATCTACCCCTCCTGCGACAGCCACGGCCCGTAACTTGAATCGATTGACAAGGTTTACAAGGGTACTATCTCAGCCCAAGAACATCCGGTCAGTTAAAGATGTTGCTCTTACAACATCAGCAGTCGACTTCTCAGGGGACGGAATTGTGCATTTACGTCCTAATATACCCCAATTGCCCATCCCGGCGAAGCCTTGGGCGCCCTCTAATATGGCTTTCTACATCGTAAATAGTTCCCGGAGTAACTGGGATGAAAGGGTTGCATAAGAACACTTTTTTAAATGGCTGTGTGTATAGAATCTTTTGCATGAGCTTGCCACTACCCACCTCATGCCTCATATATGTCATCAGCAACATGATAATCATGATCCCTACCCTGTTTTTACCGTTCTTACAATTGCAGATAAGGCCACAGTAGGCAAAGACTGCAGGTCGCTTTGCAGTAGCTTTAATTTATATACCATGCCTGCCCTTTGTCTGCCTACACAGGATTACGCAATGGCGGTTGCGTTTCCCGGTTAGCGCTTGGGTGTTAATTGCAGCACTTTTTTAGTCAGAAATCCACCACAGACATGCTGACCAGAGCCCCGGGGGGGGGGGGGGTGTTAGATCGGATAATATTTTTAAATGGTTACTGAGTAGATGTGTGTGTGTGTGTGACTGAAATACATTTTTATGAGATTAAATTTGAAACATTAGGATAAAAACAAAGACAATTAATTTTTTTTAAAATATAAAAATCCTGTTGAAACTTCAGAAAGATAGAACTCAACAACATGATTTTTGTCCAAGTCAAAGAGTAGGACTACAAATCTCCGTTACGCCTGCTAAGATAAATACAAAATGGAACAAACACTTGAAAATTAATCTCTACCAGGAACTGAACTCAGTAAACAGCAACTCCATTAGTGCAAAAATATAGACTCTACTTCAAATATACCAAATGTTAGTGAAATAGTATATTTAAAACAAACGCACTAGCTATATAATATTATCCCTGACATCTGTTCTGGCGTAATGTGACATCGGTAGTTATATCAATTATTTTATGATAAATAAATTCTCAAATAAATTGCCATTCGTTTCATTGATTTTATCAAAAGAATTTTAAAATTTACAGTAAGACCGAAGAATAATGACGAGGAAAATATTAAAATATGTAACCTAATATTCTGATATTTAATAATAGTAGTTAGAAGCATACCTAACAGTATTTTATAGTGCTTACTTTTATTTCACATATTTTAAAAGATTTATTGTTTTAACGTATTAAAATGACTATGAAAGAAAATACAATATGGACGTTTTGAAAATCACATAACACATAATTTTTTTTTTATACTAGTCACTATACTCAACAAAATATACTAACCTTAATCTTTAAATGATCACGATCGTCTGTATCATGGTCTTCATTTCCTAGAATATGAGTCAACGATATGGGATAATGATGTTACATGCCTGTAACAATACTTAATGTTCATACTTTCTGTATTGTTAATCAATTATATAATAGTATTTATTGTACTTGCTGCTCTCACAGTTCATTTATTAATTCACCACTACCTCGCATTCTTCCTCCAATGAAAAAGATCCAGTGGTACAAATCACACAGAGCTTTATTCATGATAATAAATAATACGAATAAATCCTTGATATCGAAACGTCCTTGTAACTAACAAAGTTACAGTATAAAGAATATAATACACTTTGAAAATAATTTTATCCTCAAATTCCCATCATAATTTCTCTATGGCGTCCAGCCTCACAGACCAAGAAGCGTGCACTCTGTTCACTCGGAAAATCCCGAGTTCCTCTTCCGCTACAAAATTAATTCCCTGCTTTTTCTCGTGATATGGTTCATTATTAACATATTCATACGCCATCGTGCATACGAATAAATAATGTTGTCATGTGACTTAACTTGTTGTGTTACAATGCCATTATACTAAAGCTTTTAAGAAATCTACAACGCAGTTCAATGACACTGTCAGCCCTATAATAGAACGTGGGTGTAGCGGCTAATTGCACTATAAAGAAACAACTTGGCGCTTTTCGACTTGTACTTTTTCTTTTAGGGTAAGATAAATGACGGTGGCATCTCTTATCAGATATTCACAGGTTGTGTCCCCTTAACGAAAATTTTTTTTGATCATTTTTCAAGCATGAGATATTTTAATATCTTTGGCGAAATTGTCACCTGCTGGGCACCTTCTGCGGCATTTCTAAGTAATAATTCCTGCAATGTTTTTCTTTCAATTTGTTTCAATAGAATTAATGTGTATAAAAAAAACTAATAAATTAAGAATTTACTGCTAGCGCCGTGGCTATATTTCTCTGTCATTTTCTCAATGAATTTGATCTTATCTGTGGGCAAGAGTCTACATTATATATGTCATGACATTTAATTTTTATGATTTACTTCATATGCGTATATACATATGGCATGGGTACCTGACTGAAGTCAGCTTTTGGTGAAAGCCTATGATGTCCGACATTTTCTATACTCGGATCCCCATACAAATGTTGACTATGTCTCGTAACCTTTTCCCCACCCAAAAAAAACAACAAAAACAAATAAACCTCATTTATGTCTCCACCCCATAAAAAAGAAGCAATACAGAATTAAAATTGTTACGTAAAAAAACTTCTAATTTGTTTGTATTGAATTATCAATATATATATAACACTGATAAAATAAGTTTGGGACTCAATAACTGTAAAACTGATAAAATAAGTTTAGGAATTATTACCTCAAGTAAAATTTTTACTGACAAAAATAGATAAATATTTATGTCATGTCATCTCTTAAAAGTCAAATGCTCCACTTGTCTTTAAAAAAACTGAACATCTCCCAGCACCGTAATCGACATGTCTCTAGTAGTGACCAGAATCCCTGATTAGGAAAACCATGGGTAAATAAGCTTCTCCATGGGATACTTCTAGCTCGGTCTCTGGTTGTTTCAATATAAAGTGTAGATGTTGGTCCGATTGTCATAACAGGTCAAGTCGCTAGTTGCCGGTCAAGTCGCAAGGTTAACACGTCGGGCGACAGAGTAGAGATAATTAAATTCCTTGAACAGGTTATTTTCATTAAAACAATTATTTTATCATCACTCCCGCATCCTTATGTATAGATCAAAATTACTACTAACAATAGTAATAAACTTTGGCATGATGCAGTGCACTGCATAAAACATGTCATTGCAATGTGCATTTCTCAGCTTAATAAATATTTTTGAAAGATACTTTAGGCAACCTTTTCTTTAAGAAAGTTTAAGCGCATGGCCTCCACCGACTAAATCAATGCTGACCCAATGTTAAAATCGCCGTTAAAAAACTATTAAATTCTTTTGCATTGCATCAACAATAACATAATATGCAGCATTGAACACCCCGCGCGAATTCCATAAATAATAGTAAATTTTGGCTCTTTGTTCTCACCACCTACCGTAGAGTTGAGCTTCTTTAGCAGAATGAGCGATTCTCTCTTGTTTCAGTTGTTCTTTCAGTTTTCCTGAAAGGGAGCCGAAGACTAATGTCAAATTACTTAGAATCTATAATGATTCTCATTTTACTTTAGAAAAGGTCACTTTATCGATTACAAAATATGTGAATTGAAAATTAAAAAATGTCTTGAACGTTTGGTCGCTAAAGTTTATGCAGATGAAAAACGTTTTTATGCAGGGGCGTCTATCCCCCCCCCCCCCCACACACACTTTTTTTAAATGACCGAAAACCCTACATGTTTGGGTTGGTAAAGTTTGTACTATGGGTAATGGTGTTTGTGTTTAAATCGGGAGTACACTATGAATATTATTAATATACAATTTATACAAAAGATAAAGAAAACACAATTGACTATTAGATAAGATATTGATAACAAACAGTTTTAACTTTTCCTAAAAAAAAAATTATCGAATCAAGAGGGGAAATTAAAAAAATATAATTCATTTTAGTAGACCAAATTGTTTTTAATTTTAACTCATAAAATTATTTGATGGTTCCGAGGCTGTGTGATTTTAAAAAATAACCTGTCGTTCCTTAATAGAGCGTTGTATTTTAATTCCTTCAATTAAAAGCCTGACATTTAGTATAGACTATTTTTTTCACTTATCCTAACAACTATTCCCGGTGATCCAAAGAGTATAGAATAAAATAAAAGATAAAATTAACTGCATATATTCTTTCACATTTAATTTTTTGTTGTTTTTTTTAACCAGAGAAATTGAAAAGACTCGAAAGGGTGGGGATTTATTAAAAAAAATGTATTTTTATATAAAAATTAATCAATTAATGTTTTCTTTTATTCAAATTTTGTTTAACTTATTTTCCAACAGTTCTATAATGGGCGACTTGCTCCGCCCAAATGATCATAAATTAGTGAACGATTATGATATTAAACGCTTACAAATTGTTGATCTCTAATCATTAACACTGGTAGAATGAAGTGATTCACAGTAATTATTTGAAAAACTAAAAGTATTTTTAAATACATTATGAGAAGAAAGTTATACTTTATTTTTTACCTATTTCTTCATAACACTCCTTAATCTGCTTTTCCTGTTTTTCATTATTTTCTTTCTCTCTTTGCAAGGCTTCATACAATTCAACTGTTGATTAAATTATATTTTTTTTTTAAAGAATGAATAAGAAATTAACGACAAAGTAGAACTCACGAACTAAACATTTAAGATGATTAATCAAGAATCGTCAGCAAAAATGTGTTATGTACGAGATAGTTTGGAAATGAGTGAAACGAAGTACGGTGAAACCTTTAAAAAAATGAATGCAACAAAATAGTGAAAGTGTCACCAGGTTACCTTCACCAGCGAACACACAACAGTAAAAAAAAAAAAAAGAAGTACATAACTATAACACTTAGCTGAAATGTAGCATCCGAGTTGACGGCAAGGAGAATGTAACATAAAATAAGTAGGCGAGAAATTAAATATAGGCAAAAAGAGAAAGAAGAGAGTAAAAGAATGGCCTCTGCGATTGATGGTAACGAGGAAGAGGCTGAGAAAAGGTTTAACGTGTTAATGAGAGCATGACATTCATGCAATGGCGTGTCAAGGTGCCACAAGTCTGGATCAGCTATTTTTCCAGTTTCAACCGGTTCGCTGTGTTACTACAGGTCGCGATAGCGCTGATAGTAAAATCCGCTGAACGTTTGTGGTCGTTTCTCTTTAGAGACGGGTAACTGCTTATCTTGCGTAATATTACGGAGGTGATCAGTGCATATGTCAGAGAGTCGGCGTTCAGTCTCACACATATAATGACATCTGGCAGTGGGTGCAAACAATGTCTTCGACCACATGGTTTCTTAAAAACTGACGGTTAAACTTTAACAAGTTGTATCTTAACATTGTAAACCAAATCTGGTATTTTTTGCCTTTTTATATTTTAATATTGTTGACCTGGTCTCAAAGGAAAACAAGACTTAGCCTATGCAAAGTTATCTTGTTGTGCCATTTCCTTTTGATGGCCCGAACGCATTCTCTCACGTATTCTTATTTATCTTTAAAAAAAAATTGCCATCTCTGAAACACGAATAGGGAAGTACAAAGTAATAGTAATTTATTTTATTACGTCCATTGAAGTGCCACTGTGAGAAACGCTGTAACTTGACCCCCGAGACCCACGTCAAGGTCCAGGTCACAAGATAGCATATAAAGTAACACGTTAATAACTGAAAATTGCTGAGTGTCCTATGAAGAGAATCCATTTCACAAGTTGTTTTTTAAAGCTCCCCGATAAATGCGGCCCTTTCATGTTCCTTTATATAAATATCCCAAGTAACATTAAAAGTTGTAAATTGGATTACATGACTAAAAGTTTAAACGTTATTATTATAATTTGAGTACTTTGTTTTGACATACCTCATGATAACTCGGAATCCATGTTTTTTTATAGTAAAAATGGATAACAAAGAGTCTAAAACCTACCATTCTGCATATCACAACAATAATGTGTATGATAAGCCCATCTGCTCACTAAGTATTCAACACTGTAGCCGACTTCAATGAATATTGCAATATGAATAACAACCATTGATGACGATGTTAACCTCTGTATTTCGAAAGCCAGTGCAACCTACGGCTAACTGACTAAGACGCATGGACCAGAAGATGTATCAACACTCAAACTAAAATAAAAGTATATAAGGCCTCTGTTCTACCTACACTCTTCTATGCATGTGAAACGTGGACGGAATACCAATGACGTGCAGGAATGCTGAACCCTTTTCATACAACAAGAATAAGAAACATTCTCAACATCAAATGGCAGGAGAGGGTCCTAGTCAGTGAGGTGTTCATACAGGCAGGACTCCCAGCAACTTTACCATCTTAATGCAATCTAAGCTTCGTTGACTGCGGCTTGTTTAGAGAATGTCAGAAGACCGTCTGCCCAACAAATAAATGTTCTATGGTGAGCTCAAACGAGGAAAGCGGTCTGCTGGCGGGCAGAAGAAACGTTTCAAAGACAACCTAGAAGCATCACTGAAAGCGTTCGACATAAACCCAGACACGTGGAAGGAAAAAGTAAAGGATCGAACATTACACAGGAGCTCCATGCAACATGAAGTTGGCAGAACAGCGGATGCAGAACGCAAGAGACATGCCAGGAAGGCCCGGTCTGACTCTGCTCCCGGAGATGCCACAACATTCCCTGCACATACTGCACAAGAAAATTTCGTGCCAGAATCGGCCTTATTAGCCATCTGCGCACCCAAATACAGAACTAGCACAAATATCTTTTTCAAAATGGTCATGGTCGATCACGACTGATGAACAACAACGCACACAAAATCTTCGTAAAATTAAAAAAAAAGATTAGACTCAACATACCTTCCTTTGCTCACCAGTTTCTTAGCATGCATCATCAAATCGCTTGAACTTCGTAAGCTGGTTGATTTTCGCAAGATTGACATTTGTATTCCTTATTATGTCGCGTTACATTTTGTACCAATATTTTTATGGGGTTTAAATTCATGATATCTAAATATGAAAATAAATTTAGCCTTTTTTTAGAAAGCGGTACATTTCTTCCTGATTCCATTTAGGGTGAGAAAGGCAATGCTCTTTCTTTTTTTCCCCCAGTACTATTAATGTAAATCGTGTTGATAAGGGGGAGGGGTCAGTTTTAAAAACAAAATTTGTTCGTATAAATCCTTTTTAAAATGTAACATTGAGCATGGCGGAAGGGGTTGAAAATGTAGCAGGACTTGCATAAAAGTAACGCAGTTTATAAGAATCCCAATTAGTTATCCCTTTCACGAAGGCTCATTACATCCCATTTTTTTTCACGCCCCTAACTATATTAATATTCTAATGACACACCCGGTTTTACACTCCAGATTTACTTCAACAACTATTTCAGAAAAAACTAAATAAAATATTTTGCACGAACGCACTTGTGACATTTTGTCTCAGAATATCATTTAGCGCAGTCATCGAAAATTTTATTAGGCGAAATCATTTTCATATTTCCTTTCATCTTAACCTTTAAAAAAAAGGATAAAACAGATTTTCGTGGATGGGGCTACAAATTTGAAAAGAATATGTTGTCATCAGCGTCGAGTCAACGTGACAAGTTTTAGCTTGCTTGATAGATTGATGGGAATACGGTCTATCAGCCGTTCGGAGCTTTTTGCCAGGCTCGAAGAAAAACAAAGTTAATATAAGGGATTTAAAAATGCATATTGTGATCTTGCTATTCTTTTCTTCGAATGTTTGCCCGCGAATGTATTTATTTTTTTAAAATTATCAGAAAAACAATAAACGTTTTTTGTATCCAAAGACTACCTGGTGTTATTTATATGTTCAGTATACTCTAGATGAAAAGTTGGATAATTATTTTTTGTAAAGAAGGAAAAGCTCATTATACCCATCAGCCAAAACTCAAAAGAATTAATCTTTTGGTATCAAATTAAAAAAAAAAAATACAGAACGAAATAAATAAACATTTACATATTCACACTTATCAAAGTCATATTATCATGTACATAACGTTTTAGAAAAGAAGAATATAAAGATATAGTGCTGTTATAACGTCAGGAAGTTTCTTAGTTGCATCCATCTAAAGACGCAGCACATTGAATTAAGTCTAGACAGCAGAGACCACTAGAATTTGTATTCTTGAGGACATACAATGATGAAAAGAGAAAATCTCTCTGCCAAAGAACTAAAATCTATTTTTATAAGAACTGCAGTAAATCTGTCACTAAAACAACCCATAATTACACTGAAGTGCAATTTTTAACTATACACATTGATGCTGCATTCCAGTCTACGATTTGCATAAGAAAAAAACGTTTTTACCGTAATGGTCACTCAAGCATGGAAAAAACCATAACGCCTTTGAGCATGTATCCTTTTTTTCAGCCACTTGTTTATACTGTTTGGTTGTTACCTCGTATTTGGTCATCAAAAAATTTACCTGCAGATTGTGTTAATAGTGTGTCGTTAATTGTTTGAATTTGAATATATTTATGAGTCTGTAAGAATGAATAATTGTTAATTAAATCTTTTCGATGCAATGATGGTTTAATGTAGCATCAATCTTTTATAAGGTCTCCAATTTACTTTTCACTGAGGATCCGCCGAAGTAATAAACGCATTATTTTATTATAAAGTCATTTTTACTATACAAATAGTTTCTTGTAACTCAATTTAACAAAAGAGCTTTAAAGTTTTACATAAATAGAATTGTAATAAAAGAATTCGATTTACATACCTTTCTCAGTAAATCGTTCATTTCAAATTTAAAGGCACATCTGCTAAAGACAAAGCAGACGGCTCGAATAAACAATGAACCGTGGTCAACACGCCGCCATGAGACAAAATCTGATCGAGAAAAAGTAGTTCGTTTTATTCATATATATGTGTTTTTAGAACTATTAAAAAATAAAAACAATAAACATTCATATAGTTGTTTTTTTTTCCGAAACAAGCCCTGATTTGTTTTGTTTTCTATGCAAAATTATCGTCTATATTGCTTGTCTAGAAAAAAAAAGGAACAATGAAATATGATCTGCAACGCAAAAATCACCAAGTAATATATTGTAAATGTTAGAAAATTTAACAATTAATATTTCTTTCTTCCTAAATATTTTATAATATCAATAACTTAAGACGTTCTTTTATACCAAAAAAAAAAAATTACTTTTAATATTTTTTTTTGGCTTTGTAAATCTCTTATATATATTTAGCTTTTGGCGCATTCTGCTTCTTCTTCAAAACCACCCAACACCCCTCCCCTTTTTTTCAATACCAGATGATTCATACTAATATAAATATGTTTTTAAAAATGCAAGCGTACAACGAGCTTCATGCGTGACGACTGAATTCCGGTAAATAGGTTGAAGATTTTCCTTTTAAAAAGAAATTCGTTTTTTAATATCATTTATTTTCACATCATTGATCTGGGGGCTGCACAGCACACAGAACAGCATCATGGGCCACCTTCTCACTTCAGACAAATGTGCGTCTGTGTGTCTTTTCAGTGGCGAAGCCTCGTACAGGGAGGATTTGCTGTTTTCTTTATACTGTGACTGTTGTTTCATAAGCCTTTGTTATAAAAATGAACCACACTATGTTCTCTGTCGACGGGGTTTTGTACAACTCGTATCTATTACTGGATCCTACCAACTGTCCGTTCTTATCAGTGACTTATTTCTTGACACACAGGGTTGGCGAAGACAATGTGATCTCACTTCGACATAGGGCAGTCGATATTGATGCACATTTTTGTAAGATTTGGACCCCCCGAGTTTTTCTCAAAATATCTGGACATGGTGTAAAAAAACTAAACCCGGTTAGGCCCAAGTATAAATATATTCAATGGATTTGTTTATTCCTCATCTTCTTGTTATATATATATATATATATTACTTACATATCTTTAAATGAATTTATCCCATTTAATTGCCCCCTCCCAAATCGTGTCATTTTGATCCATTTAATTTAATATAGCTGATATTCAGCTGGCTTAAAGAAAGAACAGTTGGGAAAAAACAATATCTATTAAAATCCATGCTGTCCATGGAACCACTAGTAACAAATGAAATATGGAACAAAATAGCATTTAACTGATAGTCAAAAAACAAAAATTTACCAGCCGCTGTTGCAAAGCACATAAATGTGTCAGAGAGAAGCGGAATTTTCTCAATGTCGTCACTGTTATCAATGGCGTCAAACACATCTTGGAATCTATAAGTGTCATCTGAATGGTCTGTAAAATTTGATTGGCTAAAAGATGGTGTTGATCTTGGCGAAGGAAGCGTTAGTCCACTATCTATTTTTTCTAACAATAGAGAAGATTATTAGGATTTAACAATAAATTGTAACAGATGGGGTTAATTTTGATGAAAGCAGCGTTAGTACATTATATATATATTTTTTAACGATATATAACATTATTATGATTTTACAAAAAAGTATTACAAGTAAAATTTATAGAGGTGATATCTATATGTATCTTATATTTTTGATTGAAAAAGATGAATCATAACTCAATAAATTTACGCAATAATACATGAGACAAAAATCATATAATTTCCAACGAAATTTCAGACATGAATTTTGTTGATCCGATTCACAATTACGACTTTAAATGAGTAGGAGTTAAAGGTCTAGAGACAGTCAGTGATACACATTGTGCGCACTTAAAATATTCCGATGCATTATTTTTTTTAATTTAATGTAAGACGGGATTATATTAAAATAATGTGTAAGGCTCCTTATAGCCTCTCTGGTATTAAACGTTATATGTTTTTTTACAATAGTTTTGAAGACTTTGAATATACGCTTTTGTCAGTCTGTACATGGCCTCTACAAAATTTTTACCAACGAATTTGTTCTATGAAATGTTCATTTTTATAACGGGCTTTAACATTCATAAATTTTAAAAATTTTAACTTTGATTGAAGAAAAAAACTTACCAACAAAATTTAATGAAAATTGGTGCATCTTCTAATAATTTTTGTCTAATTTAAAAATGTTATTGACAATAAAGTTTATGACAAAACCTATCCAACCTAATTAAATATAACATAAAAAGGACTAAATAGTCAATAAAATCATTGAACAAATAAAATAATACTTTAACAGAAAATAATTATGAGGTAATTGTGTCTCGCACAAAAACGTGTTTAGTAGAAGTGAGAATGATAAAAAATGTTTAATAATAAATTAACGATCATTTGTTTTTTATTTACTAAAAAATTCAGAGAATATCAATATGATTTTTTTTCACTTTAATTGGTTTATTAAAATAATGACTTTTGGGAAGTTAATTTAAATGGAATCAAATATATCCATATTGAAACATTTTAGTGAACCGTTTTTAAATATAACAATTTAATAGTAATAAAAAAAAAGCCGCTCTCTTTGAAACCCTAAACCCTCTGTAAATGAAAATTTGGTTCACTCTAAACATCCACATACGATATTTCTCTGGTTTCATATTATTTAAAATCCTCCCTTTTTCGAAAACCCACCAAATCTCTCTAAATTCGCTTATCTTCATCCGTAAATAGATACAGCACATCACTAGTTCAAATAACAATGGTTACCGATTCCTTATTTCAATCTTCAGCATAATCCAGTGTATTCAAAACTACGTATTGGTAATTTAATAAGCGCTTGTGTATTTATTATTTTCATATAAAGTTTATAAAATACACAAATTATGAAGAAATGAAACCATTTTTTAATAAACAAAAAAACAACTTGATGTGTATATTTTTTGAGAAATAAATTAAACAAAATTTGTGATTCCTCCAACACTTCTTTACTATGGGGGTTGCTCTTTTTAAGTATATGAATAGGTTTGAACATCCCTTCACATTTATTATTCAAGCAAGGTGCACGATTCATTGTACAATATTTAACTCAAACACAACAGCCAAGAATTGTGTTTGAACGATACGGCTTGCGAAGATCTAGTTATTTTACTAATACATATGTATATATTATTTGTTGATTGTTTGGGTCAACTTACTTCCTTGGCAGGCTTGGATGAAGAAAATTTTGGGCTTATTTGCCAAACTTTTATTCTGACAAAATAAATCCCTAATAAAATCTAACCCAACACTGTTGATGCACACATCGTTTGGAGAGCAGCCATCCGTTCCATACACAACGCCTTTGTCGCCATGGCTTAGTATGAATAGAATGAAACAGTCATGGTTGCTGTAGTCGTCAAGAGATTCCTTCTCCAGGGTTTGAACCATTTTCTGGAGACAAAACAATTACACTGTTTTTACATTAATTTTAGTACAAGCACACTAGTCTCGTTTAGTAGTGCAAGGAAACAAAACGGTAATTTTAAATAGTCTTAGCCATGGAACACGCCTTAACAATTAGAATAAAAATAATAACTGAAATTTAAAATGGCTTAAGAGTAGATAAGATTATTGCCTTGACCCAAATAAATGAAAATGTTTCTGCATTCAATGTAAATCTTAATTTTTAGCACATAAGAAATACATATTTTAACCAAGACTATTTTTTTCAGTTATAATAATTTAAACCCAAGACGTCTAAAGAACTTTTCTAGTATAAAAATCAACTGTCAATGAGCTCCATTAGATACAGTAATGATTTAATTAATGATCATTTAGATTTGGTAATCGCTGGGGGAGCACGCTGGAATATTTCGTACAGACTGTGGGAACAAAATAATTGTTTATATCTTTTGGTCCTAATTTTAAGAGAAAGAAATTGCCATAATCGAGATGGTCTTAGGTATCTGTGATGAAGATGGTGGGATTTATCATCCATTTTGTCTTGTTGTACAGCAGCCTTTTTCTTTAAATGTTTCTTCAGGTGAAGAATTTTAAGTTTGTGTTATTAGCTTTCATTATCAGTCTATTTAATCAGATTTTGAAGCCAGACGATGAATTTCCATACCAACAAGTAACACGAAGTTTATTAGGCTTCCAACTATTGCACTGTAAAATTTGTTAGTAACTTGTTTTTCTTTGTTTGACTATTTTATGCAGAATTGGACCATATTCATGCCATGCTAGCTTACTATTAATGTTGACACCTAGTCTTAAGTACTTATATGTCTCTAATTTTTCTACATGATGACACCTAGGTACTTATATGACTATACTTGTTCTATATGGTGACAACTAGGATAGGTGCTTATATATCTCTACTTGTTCTATATGATGACACCTAGTTACGTATATGTCTCTGTGTGTTATTTATGGTGACACCTAACATTCAATAGTGACGTATGTAGAGAATAAAGTGTAAATGACTAATTTCTTTAACTTTAGCATATTTTTTTTTAAAATTCAAACAAGTGGCATTATGTATCGACACACGGAAACGCAACCAGGCTTAGTAGGATTATCAATTTGAGCTTGGTCATTGATTTATTAACGCGTCCTTAAGACAGTAAGCATACTCACTAGATAGAAGTTTAATATATATATTAAATATAGTAACACTCATATGTTCATTAAAATACCTTTCAGAGTTACATTTTGATATGGAAGGATATTAAGCGCAACATGAGGAAATAAAATCCATTTCTTTTCCATTACATCTTCCATAATACTAATAATATATGAAATATTTTGTTCCTGTAAACCTTTTTCTAACTTACTTTGTGTTTTAGATTGTTATAGATAATGACACTGAAACCCATTTTACTAAACACGGACGTGATGTTGCGGCGATCATGCTCAGTCCCTCCTCTGTCTGACAGATGTTTAAATTTTTCATTGTTGATGACCACGACATGTCCTCTTGGGATCTGTGTCATAGGATAGAAATTAACCTGCAAAAAAAACAAAAAAACAAAAAAAATACCCCAGAAAATCGAGAGGCATTTTAACAAACAACTTTACTTAATTGCATTTCAAAATCAATGCCTTTTCCCAAATATGACATTTTGACTGAGGCTTCTTTTAAAGTCAAGTGTCTGGAATTAAAAACAACAAACTTTTCAAACTTATAAATGTCTCATAATGTAATATTGTGTGTGTCAGTAACCAAGTGTGTTTCAGGTGATACATCTTAAATAGAATCCATTTGATTTACTTCAATTATAAATTAATTTTTACATCCGATTTCTCCCAATAATGTATTCAATTTCCTCAGTTACATATTTACTTAAAGAACAAAAATACATGAAATGGCAATTTAAATAGGTCATTAATAATAAATTTGCTAAAAATATCATTTAAATCATACTCACAGCCTTCAATTTCATGCTCTTGTAACGTTTAATCATCTTTCCCGTAACATTGTTAAGAAGGGAAAAAGAAGACGCAGGGCGTATATCTTTTGTTGGAATATCATCATTGCTGATTTCAGCTTTCCAAACTGAAATAAAGTTATGCGTTTCAGTCATTATATATATGATGACTTCAAGTTTATTGATTAGACACAAACCGAAAGTGATTTTCTGAATTCGACCGACACAGAAACCAGACTGAAAGTTAAAAAGGATTTTCGCCGAAACTGAAACCGAAGCGGAAAGCAAAAGCTTAACGAGACTTTCGGTCGAAACCAACGCCTATACCAATAGTCTAATGAGACTTAAGGCCAAAACCTAAGCCGAAACCGAAAGATTTTAATATTTTAAAAACTCGTCTTCGCAAACTTTTGTGGCAATATGTATTTGTCTTACGTGACCCTCATACAGTTTATCCAAGGAAGTGAATCCCCCCCCCCCCAATTTTCGCAGTGTCACTTTGACAATCGGTAAGCCATAAACGTCTTAACTATTTTTTTTTGTTATCCAACCTGAACATCCCTGTTTACATCCCAAATTGGATCGGGCTTAACTTTGAAACAGTCAATTTAAAAGTTTCCTTTTAATGTTAGCTCTCTTAGCTTGTCATCACACACACACACACACACAAACAAGTACACAAACCCACACAAACAAAAACACCCCTCACACACACATATACATCATAGGACGAAACAAATAAATTTTACCATTTTGTTTATCTTCACTGTGATCGGCCCTCGATCACAAGCCATAGGAGAAGAGATTTAATACTCTGATTTCGTAAGGTTACGTTAAAAGTGTATAATCCAGCAATTCTATAGAATGTCTGGGCAAAGTGTATAATGGCTTTTGTATGTTTCACTTTGAATATGCATTCGATAGAATTGCTGCATTACACGCTTCGCCTGTAACATTTAAAGATAGGAAAAAAATCTACTATTTTTTTTTTATAATGTATTTCTAGATTACATGATTCATTACTGTATCAAAAATTTAATGCAATCTTGATTCCGCCAACTATTAATACTATTAGGCCTACAATATAAAAAAATAGTTATAGTAGTGTTTTAGCATATAGCCATTTATGAGTAGGATAATGATGAATGGCATTAATTAATAAATTGAATAAGCCTAGGGATCCTAAATTAAAAAGAATACACGAATAATTAAAAATATAATAAAGGAAATGTTACCATTCCCTAGCAGTTTTTTTACAACACCATTTAATATTGACTACTAGCGAGTACCCGGCATGCGTTGCGATGCCACTCAAGAAAGAAAGTGTTTGCGTTTTAATTATGTTTCTTGAAGAGCTTTTAAATACACAATGTTTTTTGTTTTTCCGTCTGGTGCATACACGAATAAATCGGAAGGTTTTCCGACGCGAGAGCAGGCGACATACAGCTGTCCATGAGAGAAGCATGGGTTTTCCAAATTTAGTCCGCAAACTTGTAGCGATTGTCCCTGTGCTTTGTTGATGGTCATTGCAAATGCGAGTCGCACAGGAAACTGCAGACGTTTAAATTCAAATGGCATATCTGTTGGAATCATTGGGATGCGTGGCAGCAGTACATCTTCGCCTTTAAATTTTCCATTTAAAATAGTTGCTTCGATGATATTGTTCATCATCTTTTTCACTGAAAGCTTGGTGCCGTTACAAAGTCGTGGTGGATTTATGTTTCGCAAAAGAATGATAGGCACGCCAATTTTGAGTGTTAAAACGTGCGACGGGATGCCTGGCAAGTCAAGTGAATTCAAGAATTCCGTTGGATAGTTGACAACTTCGTCTTCATTCAATACAGTATCGATGGACTTGTACGTTGTCGTTTCGCCTGGGATTTCATTTTGAATGCTTAAGTTGATGGCATTGACATCGTTGTTTTTGGCTGCCAATATAGCACGTGCACTGAGCCACTGATGATTTGTGTAATTTTGTGCGATATTTGGAAAAACTCTATGAATCAATTCGTCGATGGTTGCTGTCATTTTACAGAAACTTGTTGGCAATCTGAAACATTGTGTGGATTCATCGATTGCCATTTTCCCATTCCCAATGTCCAACAACTGTTTTGCGAAACGTTCAGCGGATGCATCATTGTGTAGTTGCACACGCATATTGGTCTTCAAAGTCAATTTCTGTACATGCCGCCATAAAACTGATGATTTTAGACATGCATTTAATTCATCTGCAGCGGTTGAACGTGCTATAACTGGTAGAGTTAGTCGAAAATCACCAGATAATAGAATAAGTGCGCCACCAAAGAGCTGTTCATTTCCTCTCACATCTTTAAGTGTACGATGCAGCGCTTCCAATGCTTTTTTGTGCGCCATAGTACATTCGTCCCATATAATGAGTTGACATGATTGTAGTACTTTACCCATTCCAGAATGTTTATTTATATTGCATGTTGGTGTCTCAGTTATTTGCATGTTCAATGGCAATTTCAGTGCTGAATGCGCTGTTCGTCCACCATCCAAAAGAGTTGCTGCAATTCCAGATGATGCGATTGCCAGTGCAATATTCTTTCGAGATCGTATGGTTGCCAAAATAAGTGAAATTAGGAAAGTTTTTCCTGTGCCTCCGGGAGCATCTAGGAAATACAATCCACATTTTTGACTTCCAATTGCATTCATAATTATGTCATACACTAAGCGTTGCTCTGGAACCAGTTTCGGATGATTTATTTGAACAAATGTACCCAATTCGTCGATATCAAAGTGTGTTTCTCGATGCAAATCTCGATGGAATAGGTTGTTTTCAGATCGATTCGGAGCAGTCATTCCCAAATCTACCAGTGTTTTGTTAGCGATTGCCAAACACATGTCCTCAATCGAAATCAATGCCTCATTATACACGTTTGATGTAAATTGAATATCCGGATTTTGTTTCTTTGCACGCAAACGGTGTAGAATGTCTTCACTCATGTAGTCTTTGTATTTCTCCCAAAGATCTTTTGGATTGGATGGGAAGCATGTTATCAATATGATTGAAAACAAAGTGCGTATTTGCTGTGGTTGAGCAATATTTTATGCATCAGAAAGCGAAGTGTCCCAATGAGCATCGTTTTTCCAGAAGTTTTAATTCTTGGCAAGCTTCACGATAAGTGGCACCTACTTGACCGTTTACTGTTCTCAATTCTTGGAATGATGTCGGTCCACGTACGTTGATTAACAGTAATCGCAAGTAAAAGCATTCTGCATTGTTTGGGTGAACAGTGTACAGACGGCCTAATGCGTCGGTTGAATATAAATTGGGGTGTTTTTCAAATGCTTTACCCTGTTTGCGACGTTGAAACCTTTTCGCTAAAGCGTTCCATGTGTAATATGTTGGCACTTCAGAGTAAAGTAGCGACTTTGCAAAAATATCATTCCCGCACAATGAGAAAAATGCAGTTAACGTTGTTGGCGGAGGTGACAAAGCTCTTGCACGTGCATGTTCTAATGTAAAGTACACGCGCTGTCCATTTTCAAGGTGCACTGCCAAATGAACAACTGTTGGATGGCGTTCATGGATTGGAAATGATAAAATGCGCCATATTGCTTCATTGCTACTAATGTAGCGTCCAAGTTGATATTGGTAGACTTCATCGAGTGATTGTGTTGTTTTTTCCAATCCAAAAATTGCCATATCGCTTCCTTTGTTAACATATTTGCAAATGTACTTGATCGATTTCACCGAATTGCAATACTCGACATTGATGTGTGCTTTGAACGTTTTCGAGAGTAACGGTGAATAAGGTACAACCCAACGATTATCAACTTCAACATCATTGTTTCGTACTTTTAAAGTGATTGATTTGCCACCATCTTCAGTTGATCGTCGACGATATAGTGGATATCCGTCATTGCCAGTGACAGTCTCAGCAACTAAATCTCTTGGGTATCGTTTCGTACATTTCCCATCAGACATGCATGGAGAATTTTTGTTGAGTAAGCCACATGGACCGTGAATCATGTTTTTGGTGACGATTTCTAATAAGTATTGATCAATGTCGCCATCAGGTATTTCTGCAGAAATGACTTTATCAATTTGATCTGCTTGGACTTTTTCGATCAACCAAATTAAAATCTGTGCATGTGGCAATCCTCTTTTTTGCCATTCAACGGAATACATCCAACAGCGTGTCTCTCCAAAAACATGATGCTTGACAATAAAATCGATTAAAGATTTCAATTTTTGTTTGAACACACGGGCAGCAATATCGTGACGATCTGATGGTGATTGTCCAGTTAACAACAGTTCTTGTATTTCATCCCACTTAGGGTTGCATGTAAAGGTAATAAAAAAATCTGGGCGGCCATATGCACGAACATATGTCATTGCATCTTGTGCGTATTCATGCATGTGACGTGGACTCCCAGTAAATGTGGCCGGCAGTATAACCATTTTCCCTAATTCATTTGGATTCACCTTGCCATCATTCACAACTGCATCACGTAAATGAATGTACTCTTCGGAACGCAACTTGCTTTGATTTAATCGAATGTAGAGGAGTCGTTCGGTTTCGATTTTTGCATACATATCAACAATGTATTGATGGAACAATTGTCGACATTTCAAGATATGATTTTCGGCACTCTCACGAATCATCAATCGATATGAATAGTATTTCTTGGAACTGACTTTCTTATTCGATTCCTCATCTGTTTGTGGATTTCTCAATTTGATGTTGAAATGATATCCATCTTCTCCTTGCCAAAATAAAATTGGATATTGCAATGCGTCGTATGAGCGATGAGTTTCTGAGACTCGCTGAACATCACCATTTCTGCGATGAAGAATTATATCACGTGAGTTAAATTCTTCGCCCACTATAACGATCGCAACTTCATCAATTGTTGGTGCGTTGTATTGTCTTTCGTGTTGGCCGGCAGGTGTTTTGTCTGCTCTAACTACAACTGAGTAATCATCTGTCGGCATTTGTTCAAGTGAATTTCTAAACAATTGAACTAATTCGTTGTGTTGCAAAAATAGAGATTGCAATACAGCTACAATTTCTCTCTTAGTGCCCATATTGATATGACAACGTTGATCGATTTGTTCATCAGTATTCCCCATAAAATAAATTTGAAGAAATTTGTGATCTGTGTCTGGCAGTGGTAGTAGTGATCCTGCACGATGATAAATTTGCCCTTGCACTTTAAATGTTGGCATGTAATTCTCGCGCACGATATTTGTTGCACCGAACGATGTCATTTGGAAACATGAATTGTACTTGCGTATGTTTGCCAAGAAATGTTTCGATTGGCTTGTTTCACCTGATACCAAGGTTGATAATGGTTCTGGTGGTGAATGTAATTCTTGCAATTTCACTTTCCCACCCGCGCAGCAAATTCCCGCAGTTTCATTCTTAAATTTGAGGGCACTGCAATACACGCATAATTTATCCATTTTTCCAATAACCACGCTTGGATGAAGACTGTAATCATAATTAGCATTGTAATGGAATGCACTAAGATTTAATTCAACGTGCAGTGTTCGTCTGGTTCGAGCATTGCGTACTCGGGCGGTTGCCAGTCTTGCTTCACGTTGCTCGACTGTTTCAGATGAACGGGTTTGAGCGTTGCGTACTCGAACTGTTTCCAGTCTTGCTTCCCGCTGCTCCACTGTGTCAAAGGTACGGGCTTGAGCATTTCGTATTCGAGCGGTTGCCAGTCTTGCTTCACGTTGCTCGACTGTTTCAGATGAACGGGTTTGAGCGTTGCGTACTTGAACTGTTTCCAGTCTTGCTTCCCGTTGCTCCACTGTGTCAAATGTACGGGCTTGAGCATTGCATACTCGAGCGGTTTCCAGTCGTGCTTCTCGTTGCTCGACTGTTTCCGATGCTCGTGATGACCTTTTCTTTTGCGCTTGAGGTGTGGAAAAACCAATAGCTTTTCGTTTGGGTGGCATCAGTGATGTGACAGCAAAAGTATTGCTTTGTGACGAATATTACAAATGCATGTGATATCTGTTATTATATTTCGATAGACAATGCTAATTTCACATTTAACACCACTTGTTACCTCAAACACAAAATGAAATATCGCTGTTTGTATTTGATTCAATTAATTAACGATATTTTTAATGGTTATAGTTTTCATATGTTAGGAAGTACAATGAATTGTTGGCAGTACATTTCCAGTTGTATAAGGGTCACATTACTTTATAAATCATAAATTCCAGTGTTAAAATCTAGATGTTATTATAGTTCAATACCTTCGTTGTCTATTGGGTAATTTAAAAACTTAAGAAACCATCGATTCATGTCAAATGTCTTTTCATAAAACAAAACAACTGCGAATTTCTCACACTCTATTATAGAATTACTTTATCATTGCTGTTCAAAACCATAACACGTTTACAACGTCATATCCTATTCTAAAATACGTCACAAAATTCAAGCTTATTTATAAAAACAACAAAAATACTCTCTACACTAAACATGCAACAATGTGTTTTTTCATGCTCTTACTACAAATTGCTGTCTGTTGGCATTTGTTCAAGGGTGGTTGTTTTGACGGCTCTGTTTGAAATTATATTGATGAAGCTCATTTAAGAAAACAAAACGAATTTAAGGCCCCGGCCCAAATTGAAATATTGTAAAATGGTTGCATTAATTCAGAAACCTACTTATTATGTAACACATAAACTGAAATGTCGTTATTTGTATTTGATTCAATTTCATCCACCCATGAAATAGCTCTGTTTTAAATTATATTTTTATAGTTAAATTAAGAAAAAATGGAATTAGGGGTCCCTGACCCCAAACGGAATATTGTGAAATGGTTGTAATAAATTAGAAACATTTGCGGGAGTGCGCATATCAATTCACCAAAGTTTTATCGCAATCAGATGAATGGTATAGGAATGCATACGATAATTATAAAGACAATAAAACGGTGGCACAAACGGAATATTGTAGAATTGTTGTATTACTTCAGAAACCTACTTATTATATCACACACACAGTTTAATGTTGCTATTTGTATATCATTAAAAATCTATCCATTAATGTAGTAGCTCGGGTTGAAATTATATTTGTATAGATCATATAGGAAAAATAGAACATGTGGCCCCTTGCTCAAAACGGAATATTTTTAAACGGTTGTAATAATTCAAAAACCTTTGCGGGCGTGTGCAAAACATCTTACTAAAGTTTTATCGCATTCAGATGAATGGTATAAGAGCGCATACAAAACTTATTTTTTAGAAAACTCTTATAAGTAAAAAAAAATTTGGGGCCAACGGCAAAAAAACGGAATATTTTAAAAGTGTTATAATGACCCAGTAAAATGCGCAAACTTGTGGAATACAATTCTCCAATGTTTTGTCGCAATCGCATGAATGGTGTAGGAGCGCGTACGGTTTGAAACTATATTTATATAGCTCAATAAGAAAAAACGAACACGGGGCCCCTGGCCCAAAACGGAATATTTTAAAACGGTTATAATTATTTCCAAACCTTTGTGGGCGTGCTCGTAACATTTTACCCAAGATTTAGCGCATTCAGACGAATGGTGTAGGAGCGCAGACGGAAATATTTTTTTACAAAGCTCGTATAAGAAAAAAAAAGAATGAATGGCCAACGGCCAAAAACAAAATAATTGAAAAGTTTTTTAATGTCGCAGTTAAAGGCCCAGGTAGGTGGCCAACAACTCACCAAAGTTTTGTTGCAATCGCACGAATGGTGTAGGAGCGCATACGGTTTGAAACTATATTTATATAGCTCATATTAGAAAAAACGAACATGGGGCCCTTGGCTCAAAACGGAATATTTTAAAACGGTTGTAATAATTTAGAAACCTGTGTGGGCATGCTCGCAACATCTCGTCAAAGTTTTAGCGTATTCGAATAAATGGTGTAGGAGCGCAGACAAAACCTATTGTTTACAAAGCTCATATAAGAAAAAAAAACGATTTTGGGGCCAACGGCCAAAACAAAATATTTTAAAAGTGTTATAATGACCCAGTAAAATGCGCGAGCTTATGGAATACAACTCTCCAATGTTTTGTCGCAATCGCATGAATGGTGTAGGAGCGCATACGGTTTGAAACTATATTTATATAGCTCATATAAGAAAAAACGAACATGGGGCCCCTGGCTCAAAACGGAATATTTTAAAACGGTTATAATTATTTCCAAACCTTTGTGGGCGTGCTTGCAACATTTTACCAAAGATTTAGCGCATTCAGACGAATGGCGTATGAGCGCAGACGGTAATATTTTTTTACAAAGCTCGTATAAGAAAAAAAACGAATGAATGGCCAACGGCCGAAAACGAAATAATTGAAAAGTTTTTTAATATCGCAGTTAAATGCCCAGTTAGGTGGCCAACAACTCACCAAAGTTTTGTTGCAATCGCATGAATGGTGTGGGAGCGCATATGAGACAAACATACATACATACATACATTCATTTATATATATATATATATATATATAGATGACAAGATATTCATAAATCAAAATTTATGTCACAAATCAATGATTTAAATAAATCTAGGGCACCAAAGTTAAAAAAAAAAATAAATACAAATAAAACAAAAAAAAATAATATCAATATGACCATACCCCTAGTTGTTGTTTTTCCAACAAAACTATTTACCGTTGACTTGCCTTATTAAAATTTAATTTTTGGACATTTTGGACAAGTAAGTCTTCGGGCAGCTGTTTTATATATTATACGATGAAGTCGAGCTATAATGAATACCGAATTGCTGGCCGACAGACAGGGTGACAATCTGATCGAAGGCTTCAATCACTTTCGGTCGTCTTAATCAGTTTCGGCCGAAACCGAAAATTAACCGAACGTTAACTTTTCTGGAAAGTGATCAAATGGCATCTTTCGGTGCCAAAACCGAAGCCGAAATTTGGTCGGACTCTAATTAAGATATATAAAACTATCTATACTTTTTCATTGTTTCTTCTAGATTATTGAAATTTTACAATATTGTTTTAGATTTGTGTATCCACTGTTTGGGTTTATTAAAAAAATTTATTGTGAAGTTGGATATTCACTAAAATAATGTTGTGCATAAATATATTGTGTTTTATTTTGCGCGTTGTGTCTTGTTTTGTGGCTTAGTTTAGTTTAAAAACGATTTTTTTGGGTCCATTGGGCGTGTGACGTAGGGTGACGAGATTTTATTGTAGCTGTGTGGAAGTGCTTATAGTCTGTTGTACGTGCTATTTTTTTGTCAGTTGGTATAATGAGAACAAGTTCTACTATATTTTCTACTTATAGAGAGCAGTGCTATCCATGTGTTTGATGCGTTGCTATATATATATTGAACAATCTTCGAATGTTTTTGTGTTGTTTTTTTCTTTTTCTATTTTTGTAGTTTTGTAGGTGGTTTTAAATTATAGACACAAAAAATATCCCGACCTAGAGATCTAACACATTTTTTCTATATCATCCTAGAAGTGACTTAGGCTATGTAATTTTTTGTTATTACCCCCAGTAACGTGGGCTGTTTTATAATGTGCATAAATATATTGTTTTTTTTTTATTTTGTGTCTTGTTTTGTGGCTTAAGTTTGAGCCCTCAAAGTTGGAAACGTGTCACGATTTTGCAGCTTTGCTGGTTAGAAATTCTCAATGGAATTTTTTTTTTTTTATTATTGTGTGCTACAAAGAAAAAAATAAGTCTTGCCTCATTTGAAGTGTTCATTTACTTTGACGTCTGAACATTATGAAAGGTATTATTATTGAATAATCCTCCCTTGACCAGGGTGGGGATATTTTTTTTCTTTTATAGCCATGCAACAGCAAATGAAAATGTAAAAATTTGACTCTATGTATAAATCATGAGACGCGACTATCAAATAAAATTAATTACATTTTAGTAAATCTAAAATATAAAATTTGACATGCCCTTTCAATAAAAAGCTGCAAAAATATTGGTTCCATCCCTGTATTACTCAGTGCAAAGCTCATAGCAGCCTCTAACTCTAAATATTCCCACTAAAAATTAATAGAAATACATGTATGTATTTTTAATGTATGAACCCATTCTTGAAAATGCTGACTGCCAGGGCGAAGTTGATTCAAACATTGTAACTACGAATCAAATGCACATTTTCAATGTTTGAAGATTCCTGCCAGAAATAATTTTTTTCCCACTATTTAAACTTAGATATTAAAACATTTTTTTTTAAAATAAAGGAAATAACGAGTGTAAATGATATCAATTAAAATTGCGCCATTCACTTTAGATTAATTCTTCAAAAAGTTTCTTATTTCACAATAGTTGGTCATATTTATATTATAAAATTATATCGAGGAAATACAATAATTTGATGCAAGTCTATTATCGTTGTTGCTAACAGTATATATTTGACTAAAAAATTACAATTACAATTTGAAAAAGTATTTCGCAAGTCATATAAATTGAAATGTATGTACTTTTAATGTTTACTTTTTTAAATATATACTCACAAACTTACGACTGAATAAGTTAAGTGTACCTACTTTTAAAAGGGTAATTTTATGGAAAAAAATTACTCACGCTTCAACAGCTCTTCATCAGAATCATCATGATCTTGTTTGTAGCCGGCCATTGAGAAACGATTACTTGGATTGCATGTTTCAAAATAAGTCGTTTTAAATTTTGTATAATTTTAAAAAAAAAAAAAATTATTACTATTAATATAATTGATTATTCAAAAAGTATATACTATACACAAAAAGGCAATTAAAAGTTTAAGTCTCTATTAATGCGAAACAATATATGCTGCTGGGATAACATTTTATAATATTTTAAAATTGTGTTTTCTAATTTGAGAAAACATATAATAAATTGAACTTAAGCTATGACCAAAGATACTACGCTAGACTAATAAATTTTAATCTACACTAACTGATATTTTCAGTTATGGACTGGGAAAGAGTACAAACGGTATAAGAAATTAGCGGTTCTAAAAATATTTTTAAGGGGATACACTTTTTGTTATAAAATGAAACACATTTTTTTTTAAAACTTTATATTAACCTCGCTTTTGTTTGTGACTGGCTGGCTGGCTGGCTGGCTAGGTGGAAAAATCTTTGGATGGCTAATTGACTCTTTTTCCGCCACGCTAATGAGCTGAAACTAACATGGCACATAGACTTGTTGCCAATGACAACACATTCTTTCACATTTTCAGCCCTATCCATAAAACCACAACCCCATAACAGTCAGCTTTTATTTGAGAATATGAAGAAAGATTCCTGAAAACTACACTAAAAGAGATTCTTTTTTTTTTTTTTAAATATCACAAGTGCGTTTTGTGCGTAATATTTTTTTAAACAATATTGTTAGTGAAATAGTCTGCAGGATAAAAAGTGGGTTGGAATTAAAATATTAATACAGTTCATGGGCGGAGCAAAATGTGCGGTTGCAAGCTTGTGATAACTATTTGGGATTCTCATAAAGTGCGTTACTTGTATAAGTGTTTTTTCAACTTTTTAGCACCAAAGCCCCAACACTTACATTGTTTGTTATTTCAATTTACATAGGAATTATACGAAAAACATTGTTTTTGGCGGCTGTTTAATTTTTCTCTTCCTTTCTTTTCTAAAATCAAAATCTAAATTTATGCTGTATTATATTTAAACAATGACATTAAAAGTTGTTTTTTTGTTTTTGTTTTTAATTATAAATCAGTAGCGTACTCAAACTTTTTATTTTCCAAAAAGAATGTATACATAAACGATTATCGGCCAAGTGTATAAGAGTTGAGGATCAACTTCACGAGAGAATGTGCAAAAAAGCAGCTTTGTGTAGGAGGTAATCTTGTATGCCTTTTTTTTTTTTTTTTTTTTTTTTTTTTTTTTTTTTTTTTTTTTTTTTTTTTTTTTTTTTTTTTTTTTTTTTTTTGTAATTTAGGGTCGCCAAAAATCTCAACCAGCCCCATTTGGCAATAACCTTGGCTACGCCACTGGTTAGCAGCAATGGAGAAACAATAATTGAACGCATACAAAATTTATTCATGTCAGTTAAACATTTGAAATGTCAAATCATAGTCGCCCCACAGCTAGCTTTTCATTAAATATTGTAATGTTTATTGATTAAGTGTCCAGACTTTATAGAAATTCTTTTTGGCAAGGCACTTGCTTTTGAAAGAAATATTTTAATACGAATTAGAATTGTGTCGCTATAAAGCTTCTGCAAATTAATTATTTTTTTTAAATATGTATTTCTATTTGAAGACACCTTTTAAAAATGGAAAATAAAATATAAACGTTTGTATGGCTTATATACATATGTATGTACGACGCCATCTAAAGTTCCGAGAGAAGTCAGGGGACTTTCTGAAATAAATTATCTGTGATTTTTTTTCCTTCTGCAATCGAAAGGCAATTCCAAAGCATTATTGAAAACAAAGTGTATACTAACATAATGTTTTGAGTTTTCAAAAGTAATTTTCAATGATTTTTATTATGGTATCTGAAAGAAAATATTAAAAATATCCATTTATAGATGAGATAGTCGTCACCTCAGTTTACTGGTTAAAATTTAATAAATATTTAACAGTACGTAATCAACAGTACACGTGTCATGGCATATGGTGTATGTTAAAAAAAAAATAATAATAAAATATTATAAATTATAAAAGATAGGAAGGCGTTCTCAATTGATTACCCAGCTGTTACTCAATGTGATGTGTTATTAAATTATTTAAAATATAATCATTTTGTAATAAAAGAAGATTTCTGGAAAATAATTTCGGAAACATTCAAATATAAAGTTTGTTAAAATTATAAATCGTATGATATATTTAAATATATAATTCAATTACCTAACATAAAAAAACATTCCAATAAATAATTTGTTCCATTCCCAATTAAGCATTAAATGAAAAAAATATTTTACTTCTGTTTTAAAATCATGTGTTATTATTTTGGTATTAGAACCCTGAATAAAAAAAACCCTTTTGAAAACTTATTTTCGCTAAAGCCTCTAAGAATTCTAATATATAGAAGCGCGTAACTTTCAAATGTTTGCTTAGGTCTATGTGCAACGTGTCAGATTTGTGAACAACACAACTCAATGTATGATGCAAGGCACCAGGTTCTTTTGTTGCAAAATGACGTTTGACGTAATGTAGAGAAATATTTTTCTACGTCTCACGGGGCACATGATTAAATTATGGATCTTCTGGCACTATTGATTTTTTTTTAAAAGATTTTTTTTCAAATCAAAATGAATTACCTTTAAGTTTAAGGGGTATTCATTATTTCAACACCTAACCTGGCGCCAGGTCAACACTCACTGCTAAAACGTCAATGTTACAGTGATACGGCTTTGTTCTAGCTGTCTTAGCCATACAATTAAATTCATTCACGCTATCAATTTTTTAATTCTATTCATTTCGTCTCCAGCGGTTCTTGTCTAAAGAATAATTTTAACAATATATTGTCTGGGGTGTTTGTCTCCCTCAGTTACATCCTTTGACTAACTAGTTATGCAAAAGTTGTATTACGGTTAAATGATTTATATACAATTTTATTGATTGTAGAAGTTAGGTGAACACCTAACAAATAACAAAAATCCCCTTGCATCAAGTCGGTTGCTAAAGTAAGTATCGCTACTCTTATCGATGGTAGGCTAACATTCCAAGCCTTTCTTGACACCAATACAGTGCCACGGAAATGAAGACCTTGCCTATAAGCTTATTTACGCATTTACAAAAATAAATGAACCAAAACTGTATCAAAGACGTAAAAGAATGTATATCTTTAATTTGTTTAACATGCTAATGACTTGGCTCGTGCCGAAAATATACGATAGGGGATAGATTTGTTTTGTTTCCACTCATTACACTTAACAGAAGAAAATGCACGAAGCGCCCTTACACAGTTGCTTGAGCTGCTCCACTCCCAGTGAATGGAAACGGTAGTCCCTATTTAAAGGAACCTGTAAGCAATGCTGTACGAAGTTGTCTCGAAGTTGATTTATATTGTGACACTTGCTACCAGGACACATGTAAAGCTGGCGCCCTTTATTTAGAAATATATTTACTTTTTGCAAGATCACCATCATCATCATGTAACTTAATCCTTGGGGCCGTTGGGGCGCCACAGATGACATGAAAACAATCCTTCTCCATTCCTCTCTGTTTTCTGCACTACGCACAGCATCGCCTAGTTTTAGCCAATAGACGAGAGGGCCTGAACATTGTTGCTAAGAATGCCATGGGCTTATTTACCAATCATAAGAAGGCCATGGGCTTATTTACCTGTCATAAAAATGCCATGGGCTCATTAATCTGTCTTGACAAGGCAATAAACTCATTTACCAGTCAAAAGAAGGCCATGGAAAGTTTCTTTCAATGTTAATTTTAAACTTACTTATTTATAACTCGTTCTACGCATGCGTTCTTGATGACACAAATGCATTAGATGACCAGGGGTGGGTTCGTGTGTGTGTGCGCGCGCGCGCGCGTGTGTGTGTGTGTGCATATGGTGCATGTGTGTGCGTGTGTGTGTGTGTTTCACTGTGCTCCTTTTGTGTTCGACAATCAAATTTCAGAGTTTGCCTTATTTTTAGTGGTTTGCCATCCAAGTTTGACGAGTCCCAACAACCCGGGGTGTGCTTTTACTGTCTCAGACTTACACCGCTCTTCCACGCAGCAACTTTTTTGCAACTTACTATGTACTTTTCCCAATTTCATGTGTCACATAATCTCTTCTCATAGAATTAATTTAATAGAGAAATGAGTACGTTTAGAAAACGCTAAACGAATAAACGACTTTTTTTTGAACGACCGCTTACACTCTTTGCGGCTCTTGGTGTGCATTTAATATACCTTAGGATGCGGAGATGACTCTGGTGTAAGCCACTGTGATAAGCACAAGAGTCACATATTGAGTCATAATGTATACATATGCTTGTAAAGAAAACGTGTACAAAGTTATCAAAATACTTTGCCATTTATTTGGATCACGTTTTACCTATAGAGCAGTGGTTCTCAATAGTCCTAAGGCTGCGACCCTTAAAACAGTCCATCATGTTATGGCGAACCCCAACCACAACAGTATTTTCATTACTACTTCCTAACTGTAGAGTATTTGTGTTTTCCGATGTTCTTAGGCGACCCTTGAGAAATGGTCGCTCGACACCAAAAAGTGTCGAAACCCACAGGTTGAGAACCGCTACTATAAAGGCTATTGACATAAATAGAAACAAATATTTTTGTAAAAAAAATACGAATGAAACAGGAAGAAGGAGGTGCCGAAGAACTTCTCAATTGAAAAAGTTGCAAGAAATTACAATAACGAACCATAAATACTTCTAATTAGAATTGCTGTGTCCTTGAACTTCAATAAGTTAAATATGTGTGTGGGGGGGGGGGGCTGGGTGGTGAGCGTGGTAGTGTTTTAAAATGAAACATAAACATTATAGGAAAACAAAACAGTTAGAGCTGGACATTATGTGTCTGTTAAGAAACATTGTGATACGATTTTTAAAAGGCATATTCATGAGAACTTGCAAAAAGATACTTACTATTGTCGAAACTCGCGGTCCCTACGTGATAAACTAAGCAAATACTGTTAGAGAGATAGATATTTATGAGACTAAACACAGCCCCAAAAATCAAAACATAGTAAATTCACAAAGAAATATATCTACTCGAAATGTTTATTTTTATAGTATTAGTAAACTTTTCATTTCCAAACTAAATTCTGTATACAAACATACAAAATGACATTCATAAAAATGTATATATACTTCACGTATAGTTAGGACCCTGGGACTACTAGATTGAACGCATGTTACATAGTTTATATGGACACGAAATAAATTTTAATTTCTTGGTTAACCATTTTTGACACATTAAAAATGATTAAATTGTATTTACATTGAAAATTGTCTGTAAAAATATCATATCAATAAATTTAGAAGCATAATAAAATCAGCTCAAGAATACCGTTTAGCATCAACTAAAGTTTTAAAAAGCATAAAGACTTTTGAAAATCGTTTTTTTCTATTCTGAACTTCGTTTCTGTAGCGTTTCGCAGACAAGCAAATATTCAAAGAATACATAATCAACAAATTGAAGCTAACGAAATTGCATATCAATTGAATAACAAATCATGTGAACAATTGTCTCAAACTCACAGCCTTGGCTATATTATTTTTGTTGTCAACACATTTACTTTTTTATAGCAAGTTTGAAAACACCACTAGCAATTAACGGAACAACTGTAGATATAATTCCAATGCCGATTTCTTTGATCCATTCCCATGACAAATTGTCTCTAAGCTCCAAAAACTGCTCATGAACTTTATCCGAATCGTGTTTCAGGTATTTGGCAATACTGTCCAGGTACTCTCGTCTCTTGGCTACCTCTCGTTCCAACTCTTCTATTTGTCTATCCCGTTCAGCACGCTGCTGGTCTTCCTCCTCCTTGCGTTCCCGGTCTCTCTCCGACTTCAACTTGTCCATTGTCTTATGATGCTCGTCTGTCATGTCTTGTATCTTTTTGTCTATCTCTACCATTTCTAATCGGTGTTTAACGCACCTCGCTATACCTTGGCTGTTTTTAATTATAGCACCGAGTGCACCAGTGCCTTTGTCCTGTTTCTTGATGCTGTCCAACAAATTTTCGGCTCTTTTTTTAAGACCTCCCAAGAGCTTTAACTGTTTCTCATGCTCATGCAGCTGAATATTTCCAAGCTGTTGAATGATCAGACTTGCCTCTTTCATGCTTTCCTCCTGAATTAGAGGCATCTTGGCTTCCACTAGTATTTTCTCCCGTTTATGTTGAGCTATTTTAAAATGGTCATCAGTGTACCTTAGTCCCAAAATACTGATTTGATCAACCCTTTTTATCAGTTCGTCGATTTGTGACTTCTTAACTGCTTCGTCATTGGATTTGTTCTCGAACAACACAACCCTGTTTCGGCATTCTTCTAGCAATAGTTTAAAAGGGCCCTCTTGTTCAAACAGCCATTCTGCAAGAGAACCTAATCCTGTTTCAGTAGGATCATAATCTCCAACGCGTGTTACTACAAGAATACAGAATTTATTTACAAACTCTTCACCGAAAATTTGCTTCAGAACACAGATAGTCTGTACGTCTTCTTCGGTGAATTGACCACCGAAACCAACGACTAGAAGGAACGCGTGGTAGCCTTTAGGATTGGCGGCAATGGCATGGTTCATGGTGTTAATGACAAGAGTTAGGGCGTCATCTTTCTTAAGGTCAATGTCTCCAATACCTGGACCATCCCCGACTTTGATGATTCGACCGTTGCGGTCGGAGTAATCGAACTGTGCGTGTTTCGTCACGGATGAATAACTTGGTGAGCTTTTAAAGCAGTTTCTGCCTAGGATAGAGTTTCCAGTGGCGCTTTTGCCATTTCCCGTTTTCCCAATAAGAAATAGGTCAAGGTGAGTGTTCTTTTGTTCCATATTTGTTTTGAATTATTTGATACTGAAAAATTATAAGTGTAAGTATTATGTTTTTTTTTTGCATGTACTTTTCAACAATCTAGATTTCAAAATGAAATTAAAATATATTTCAGATATAGAAAAATATTAATGAAGATTTAACTATGAAAAAGGGTTTATAACGTTATACCTACATTGTATAGAACTTATTATAGAGCAGATGAAAGAAATCCATTGAAAATATGTGTTAATCAGAATTTATAAACAGATGTCAATTAGTATCACAATCTCTTCATCTGCTTTTTCCGTCCACTTTTCTGTGGACGCATGGCGAAAGGTAAAGTTCGTGATCTGTCTCAAACGGTTGAGGACCGCTAAAGATTCAGATTGTTAATTTGGATGGTATTCTTCCGCTATTCAATCTCAAGACGTCTTGGTTTTATTATATTCATAAGACCGTAGTGCCTGATAGTGCGAACCTGTAATGCAAGTTGGTTGACAGACATTCTGACAACATCGCAACACCAATGAATTTGCTGTGGTACGATTGTTTTGACCATATAATTGTGGATTGTTATGCTACTAAACATCCGTTATTTGTTTTCATTGTTCCAAATGCCGTCTTTTCTTTGTACACGCTTATCGCCTTAAAACTTATCATCTAGCAGCTGAAGAGATTCTTCTCTAGAGGTCATTGAGAATCAAGGTCTGTCACTTGTAAGTAAAGCTTGGAAGAAAGGTAGCGTTGATTAGTCTTTCTTTATTCTAAGTGTTTATTTCTGGGTGTCTTTGTTGCTTAGCTATTTGGTATCTGGTACCACAGTAAACCACACATCTTATGCCGTGATTATAATATTTATTTCAAAGCTGTTTTTATTTGATGTCTTGTTATTACCTCTCTGTCCATCTTCCTTTCTTCATCAAATGTGCTTCCCAGTTAATTAAACTCCCGGCATTTTTAGGGAAGCTCATATTTCTATCTGGCTTTTTTTTTCCTAAGGAAAGACTTTCTGACATAACCAACACTCTTAGACAAAGCATTCGTGTCTCATTAATTATACTTTGATACAAAAAAAAATATTTTCATGTAAAACAATTAACAATGTTACGAGCTTCAAAAGTCTTAAGACATGATAGTCTAAGACAGAGTTTCCTCAATGGTGGTCAACACGCATTACTTTGCCCGTCATTACATAAGCCAATAAGAAGAATGGCGAGGAAAAAAAAACTACCCGCTTGTGTCTCGTTTCATGAGTCAGGAAACAGGAAACTGTGTTTATGTTTTTAAGACATTTGAAACATATCAATGAAAAATCCAGGCCAAGATCAAGGCCAAACCAAACTATGAGACACATTTTTATGTTTAACGTTCATGCCCAAACTGGCACACCAAAAGGAATGTTTCTATAAAAAAGGGAGATGCTAGATAAGAAACATGACATTGGTACAGTGGGTAGACTAATAGATTATATACATTCAGGGAAGTCTATTGATGAATTCGGCAAAACATTACAATAAAAGATTGCAATAATTGAAGTAAAATTATCTCACAGTGCTTCATAAGTTTTTTAGTTCATTTACCAGTCATAAGAAATCTATAGACTCATATTTATGAGTCATAAGAAGGCATTGGACTTATTTACCACTTATACTAGAACTATGAATGTATTCACCAGTCATAAGAAGGCCATGGAACGTTTCGTTAAATGCATATTTTAAAATTTTTAAAGAAATCACAATTCTTTGGTCCCTTGATATTTGTTCAAGGAATCCCTCTTTAAGGAACATATGTTAAGAACCCCTGTCCTAAAAACTAACCTGAAATGAAAAGATCCAGTGGCACAGCTTGAGACAAGTTAAACATTAAAGTCAATAAAAACACAACGAATCATTCATTACACAAAGCCCTTACACCAGCCACGAGGTCATTAATTTATTCCTAAGCGACTAAAATCACCATTTGTTTGTTTTATAGTTACACTTTTGTTTGTTAAATGATAACTAAAGACTACAATAGCTGACAGCAAGTTCAAACACGAAGCTTGAAGTCATGTGACATTTCTGAATGTTACAGGACACAAAACGTTTTCATGACCTAGATATTTGTTTTTTCTGGAAAAATTCAAGACCTGTCGGTCGCAGTGAATCTCAACGTGTGATCTGTTGACGCGAGAAGTTAAACAGCATGAAGAAAATGCACATGTTAAAAATCTATTTTATTACCACTGTAAACATTTTTTTAGTTATTATTTATAACAGTGCTTCTATACATGGCGGTAACACGATGACAATTTTAAAAAGTAAAAGTTTAAAAACTAAAATTTGATGTCTACCAGAAACAAAACTGTGATCAATTGTATCACAATTTAAAAATACTCAAGGTCCATTGACATATTTATTCTTTATATATAGTTTATTTAACATCCATATTTTGTGACAATAAAGTAATTTATGCTATAATTTATATACAGTATTTAATTTTAATATATACATATCATAGTTTTTTTTTTTATTTATTTGCCAAAGTTAATTTCATTATATATATTTTTTATAATTGACGGTTGTCAGTATTTCTATAGTTTTGGTTTCTTTGGTTTCCTTTTGTGTTTTTTTTTAAATTTTAATAATATTGCACAAAAAGAAAATTTTCCAGGGTGACAAAAACATATTTAATTCGCTTTAAAATAGTAAATACCCTCCAGTGTTAAGATTTTATTTTATAACGCAGATACGTCACAAATAGTAGAAATATAGAGTTGAAAATTATTTAAAGTCTGACCAGACTCTTGCTGATTTTTTCTTTGTATGTAGAAGAGAGTAAGGGTGGAAGCTTACGAAGGGTTCGCCATATTTAATCTGAGGGCATGGACAATTTTTAGAAAACCTGCGTTATACTTTGCTTTCATCAGCATTCATTATTTTTACAGAAAAATTTGACTTCACGATATCTTTATTTTTTTGTTAAACGGTCTTTTCTCAGGATATAGGCTAAATTATGTTTATGTGTATATTGAGTGATGATAGTTAATACTACCAAAATTGGATTCATGAAATTAATAGGTTAAAGAAAGATAAGCTGCGCCGTGGCACTGATACAATTTTCAACCGTAAACTCTTGTACAGCGATTCTCAGTCTGTGGGTCGCGACCCTTAAGGGGTGGGGGGGGGGGTCGAACGACACTTACACAATGGTCACCTAAGATCATCGGAAGACACATATTTATGAAGTATCAACGAAAAAATTCTATGGATGGGGGTCACCACAACATGAGTAACTGTATTAAGGGGTCGTGGCATTCGGAAGGTTGAGAAACATTGCTATGGAGAAATTGGTAACCTGTACTATTTGTGTCTTTTCGGATATTGTCCTTTTTCTGAGGGTTTTTTTAATGCTTTTTCTGAAGATTATCAGCCGGACACTGTTTCTAACATTTTCATTTAGGATTTAGCACTTCCTACTATACAACACTAATAGAACCAAATAAAGTCTATAGTCCTCATGACCTGAACTTATCGAGTTTATATTTAAAACTGTCAGCTATGTCTCATCACCACCACTCGTCTACATATACTTTTAATAAAGGACCTCCAGCATATACATATGCGTATTGAGAAGAAAAAAAAAGACATATCTTATAGCATACAAAAATTATGGATAATACAATGAACAGATCGAAAGGCAATTAACACAAGGTGTCTTAAATTTCCAAATAAGACACAACAAATCATTAATCTTGTCTCGAAATGGACTCGATAGGCCAGTATATATGCATGGACGGACTATACCAGCGGTTCTCAACCTGTGGGTCACCACCCCTTTGGGGGTCAATCGACCCTTTCCCAGGGGTCACCTGAGACCACCGGAAAACACATGCATTCTACAGTTATGAAGTAACGAAGACAATGATTTTATGGTTGGGGGTCGCCACAACACGATGAACTGTATTAAAGGGTCGCGGCATTAGGAAGGTTGAGAACCACTGGACTATATAGTTAGAAACATAAAAGAAAAAAATTATATTTCTTGTTATTATTGAGTCTGGTTATATTCATATTAGCTTTTTTTCTCTCTTAGTTATTTCTGATAATCAATGTCTACACAACGTGTTCATTCGTTTTGTTTTCTTTTACAATCCTTTGTTAGTTTTGAGACGGTACTTGACTGCAAGAAATCCGGAATAAACTTGTATTTCTGTTGCTTACTGACAGCTTCACTGGTGGCTTCATTCCAGCTCCTGGGCTACACATCTTTTGTGCAACGAAGCACACCCCAGCACATAACCTGCTTGTAGAACGAAGAAAAGCTGTTAATTGCAGGAACTTTATTTCAGTTGTTTTTTAAGAAGGGGAGATGGGAAAAAAAACAAAACCTGGCCAAGTTGTTAAAATGTATAGTACTGGAGGATCCACAGTAATTCTGGGGGGGGGTGGGGGAGGGGGAGTCGGAATGCCCCCTCTGCCCTATCCAAGTAAAGTCCGTGGTAAATAGTAAAAAAAAAAGATAGCAAATAGCAACGCTATTAAACCGTTATGAAACTGAATTTAAAGCATTGTCAAATGTAGTAGGAATAATCAATAATTCTAAAATTATAAAAACATAAATAAATATATTTGAAAACAAAACAATCCCGCTACACATTCGATCATAATGCTATGGACAGTATTTCCTCAATGTTCCCAATTTTTAGCTATCTTCCATGAGTCATGCGACGACCATGAGATCCATGACTTACTTGACGGCACATCTATTTCTATGTTGTTTGTCTTTTAAAACCATTTCATGCAACTAAAATAAAATCTATTTTTTTTAAACTGATGTCACCGACATTGTCAGGACAGGGTCGATTACTTTCAACTGATGTCACCGACATTGTCAGGACAGGGTCGATTACTTTCAACTGATATCACCGACATTGTCAGGACAGGGTGGTGCTGCTCTTTGTCAACATTCGCTGGGTTCGACAAGACCAGTGGTTCTCAACTTGTCAATCGCGACCCCTTGATAGGTCGAATGATGCTTACACAGGGGTCGCCTAAGTCCATTAAAAAACACGTATTTATGAAGTATGAACGAAAATATTTGTATGGTTGGGGGTCATCACGGTATGAGAAACTGTATTAAAGGGTTTGCGGCATTATGAAGTTTGAGAACCACTGATCAAGATCTTAGGTCGTAAACTATTTCTTATGTGTGTTTCAGGCCTATTTAGACAACGGTCTTGTAATCAGATTCATTTCTTAGAACAGAGTTGCTATTGGCGACTTTCGGATAACAGAAGTCAGCGTCACGATTATATTGAAAACAACGATACAACTCGATACACAGCAATAGGGATACAAAAAAAGTGTCCCAATAATTTGGCTAGAGCTAGTAGTATCAGCTTGACCTTTTTTAACCGTCCTAGTAAACTCAAACCAGGTGGTAAGTAAAGAATTAACTTTAACTTATGCCCCCCTCCACACCACCCAAAACAAACACACATTTTCTATTCAATTAGAAGTCACGGCGTTTACATCTAGAGTGTATTAACTATCTTATCTTCTTATCTTTCTTTGCTTTAATTGCTTGGTGGATAGATAAGATAATCGGAAGAAAAAAAGACTTTAAAAAAATAAAATACTGAATATAATTAGAGACATTTGATTGGTCAGAGTATTTAATTTACATGATATCATATCATCTTATTTTGTTTTCGAAATTAAAGATAACTGAAAGTGTATCCAATGAGAATAGACAAAGTCCTACAAAAACTACATACTAAAACAAAGTGATATATGGCTAACAAAAACAGATTTGAATAAATATTACACTCATTGCATAGGGGTTGGGGGGGGGGGATTGCGTAGTTAAGAGACAGTTTAATGCTCTCATTGAGGTTTTGATGAGTTTAATAGGCATAACTCACACTTAAACACACACGCATACACACAAAAAAAGGGCTGGGGGGTCATTTTATCAAGGTGCTCTTAATATATCAATGTGTTTGAGATTTAAATGTCCAGCGAGATTTCACCAGAAAGGCGCTTCCCAAGATGAATCATTCGTTGACGGTAGCATGTATGAGGCTGGCAGCAAAATGTGAACGTCAGAGTGTGTTTATTTACAACAGGAGATGACATGTATGAGGCTGGCAGTAAAATGTGTATGTCAGAGTGTGATTGTTTACAACAGGAGATGATATGTATGAGGCTGGCAGTAAAATGTGAACGTCAGAGTGTGTTTATTTAAAACAGGAGATGACATGTATGAGGCTGGCAGTAAAATGTGTATGTCAGAGTGTGATTGTTTACAACAGGAGATGACATGTATGAGGCTGGCAGTAAAATGTGTATGTCAGAGTGTGTTTATTTACAACAGGAGATGACATGAGAATCAGTGTCTGAAATTTTCAAGAATTCCAGTAACGACCTTAGGTTTGAAAGTGTTTTATTTTTTTATTGTTTTTATTTTTTGTGGATTTTGCTATAAATTATAAACTTACCAGGAGAGTTTAAATATCTTAATATATTACATTTCCTTTCTGCACATTTTAATTTATCTCAGTACTACCACGATGAGGATATGAGGAAATTGGTTGGTGCTCCCAATTCCCAAGTCGTATGTTATGGCACTGGATGTTACGTAACGGTACGATAATCAAAATATTGAAATGATTATTGCTTTTAATTATTAACTAATTTTTAAAAAAATATTATTGTGTCTCCATTTATATAAAGTGTCCACTTATTTTTAATTTATTTGCTTGGGCTCAAAACTATAATCACACCGTTGCTTGTTTGGAGAACAAGTAGAAGGAAGTAACATCCCAACTCTGCCACTGAGCAGCCAGCGACACTATGAATTGGTTTTGGCAGTCCACTCATGCACCGCTCTCACGTGCGGTGTGTAAAAATCGCAGGCTATTATTTTTAAATTTATTTTCTTCCTCTACGTGATTGTGAATTTCTCAAAGTGTAGTTGATAGAGTTAAATTTCTATTCAGGCAATTTTAAAAAAACTGGTTTTTTAAAGGTAAGAAATATCCAATGAAATCTGAGCATGTTTGTCTTGTGAATAGTTTGAAAAGTTAACGAAAGGAATAAATCAAATTCGTTACTGTTATGAAGTAAGACCATGAGACCAAATATATAACAAGTTTCTATCTTTTAAATATTTTTTTTGTTCCTTATTTTTTTGTTACTGCAGTTTCTGGAGTGCATCCCATATTTAAGCTTATGAGGAGAAAGATTTGATGAGCGACAAACCTACGTTAATTTGATGTATTTAGCAAAATTAAGAAGGCCTTTTTGTAAACATCACGCCAGATGCAGGGTACACTTTAAATAGTCATTGAATTCATTCACTAAAGTCTGCATTTGTGTGTGTGTGTGTGTCTGACATGGACATTAGCATCTATTCAGAATGAATCAACCAACGTTTAAAGTGTGAACCATTGCATTTTTAACAAGGAAAAACAATCAAACAAAATATTAAAAAAACTGATACAGTTTTTAGATGTTAAAATCATGGAACACCTATTAATAAAAATAGCCTCAGAATCAAAATAAAAATATCTCTTAATTAAAGTAATGTATATATACATATATATGTGTGTGTGTGTGTCTATGTGTGTGTGTGTCTGTGTGTGTGTGTGTGGATGTGTGGGTGAGAGAGAGAGAGGGAAAGAAAGAGGGCAATAAAAAGTATTTGTTTTTAAAAGCATACATCGTTCAAATGTCTGCTAAACAAACGTCCATTGACTTGGTTGCCCTCCGCTTGTTATTAAATGAAAAAGACAGAGAGACTCAGATTTAATTTCATCCATGACTGGAGTTCTGTTAAATTATTGTCACTCTACCAGTAATAGCTTCTTAGAGTCGACGGTTGTCTGAGAATGAAGCTGCTGACCTGTATTTTTCTGAAATCTCGAGAACTGTATACCCCTGATTGAGTATTAGGATTAGCTGAGAAGGTTACACTTGGTTTTATTGTACTAAATGTTCATGGAAAAACCCGAATATAAAAATTAAAAATCGTTCCCATTTAATTAAGGGTTTAATTAAGCTGTCGACATGAATGATTTCTCAACAACTAAAAAATAAAATAAAAAAACTTTAAGATAAAATAAAAATGCAATAAAAATATTATAAATTTTTAAACGTGTGTGTGCGTCTGGCTTTGGGTGAAATTGAAAAAGAACCAACCTTTTTTTTTATGTTTTGATCAAAAGTAGTTAATACTACACAAGAAAGCCTCACAAAAGCTGTGAAAATTGTCCTTGTTTAAAAGAATTGGATTTACGGTGTAAAGTTTGTGATGAAGATAAATATTATGTGCATTGAAATTAAAATGTTGCAATATTGTTTTATTATTCAGCCTTATGTTTTAGTTATGCAGCCAGTTATACAACATTCCGTTTAGACTGCTTCACAAAATGATGTTGTCTAAGGCATAATAATATACACAAAAAAAATCATAGACATCAAATGGCAGTACGGCGCACAAAAGACATGCCATAAGATATCGGGTTAATTCTACACCTGGCGATGTCTCATCAATCTCTTTAACTTACTGCACGAGAACAATTCGTGCCACAATCGCTCTCATCAGCCAACCGCGCACCCACAGCCAGGATAAACATTAGAATGTACGATATTTAAGTTAGTCATAGTAGATTTTTCTTCTCTTTCTGTATTTCTTTTTATGTTAATGGTTGGAGAATCATCATCAGGTCCCGTAGTCCTTCGACAGTTGGGGCGCCACAGATGACATGTACACTATTCTTCTCCATTCCTCTCGGTCTTCTGCCCTGCGCATAGCATCGCCTAGTTGTAATCCCGTCCATTCTTTGATATTATCTTCCCATCTTTTTCTTTGTCTTCCTTTTCTTCTCCCTCCTCTAGTAGTGCCCTGCAGGATCTCTTTGGCGAGCCCAATGTTGGAGATTGCAACCAACTATTAATATGAACATATCAATTGAATAGTAAATAACGTCATATTAATCCATTTTTCGTACATACATTCAGAAAGACATGGATTTTAACTCTGAAAACATGGCTCAAACGATGCAGAGAAAAATGTTTCACGATGGAAAGTCTGTAACACGGTCTTCGGCTCGCTTCGAGAATTCCACAGTTTCGTATGTCTTCAACTCGGGCAGTAGAGCTCTGAACACAGACGGCAACACCACCACAGCGTACATAATGTCCAACACAACATATCCAGAGAGGGACGAGGCGGTGGCCGTACTGGAGATGACGGTCAGCGCAACCATCTTGTTTTTGGCCATTGTTGGTAATTCCTGTGTGATTCTCTCCCTTGCAACAAGACGGAAGAGGTTATCCCGCATGCATCTGATGATTCTCCACCTGTCATTGGCTGATTTGTTCGTGGCCTTCTTCAACGTGCTGCCCCAGCTCGCCTGGGATATAACACACACGTAAGTAAACAGATCAGAATTCTATTACATCCTCTCTTTCATCGTGTCCATTGGTGGGGGAATGATGATTGACCGTTTATAGGATTTTAATATATGCTGAAAAGTTTATATGAGTTTTCAAATCTAAATTCTTAAGTTACTTTTTGAATGTAAAAGTAAAGAATTGTTAACAAATATTATTACTGTAAAGTTACAAAAAATATTTAAAAATGTATTTTACTTTTATGAAGCTTTATCTTCTTCCCCATCCGCTATTGCCTCTTAGCTAATGAGCCAGCTAACCACTATAGTAGCTAGGGGTATGTGCCAGCCGGGGGCGGTTAAAGATTCATGACACTTCTGCACAGAATAAAATTATGCAGTTGCCCAAAAGCCGCCACATAATATAAAGAAAAACGCACACATGGGGCGAACCGCCCGCTCCGCCCTACACTTCCTACGCCACTGCAGTTATCTATCTGATCTTTTGGTGCTATCACTGACTGAATTCCACTGGGCTGCAAATTTTTTTTCTTTCACTTTTTAAAATTGTATTCTTTAATTCTGACAAAACATGTTGTTTTTTTATTTTTGTTAAATAGAAACAATGTACTCTAAAGTTGCAATTTTTTTTTTTCCAAGGGACTATTTATATCAGAGTTTATTTTTAGCTCGAAAAGTACAATTTAATAATAGCACGTATTGATATTAATACAAAATTACGAAACATTTAAACTAGTTCCTACACATGAAGATAGTCTTTTAAAAAAATTAATAACATTTTACATCTAGGGTAAATGTTCAAGAAAAACAATATTACACAAAGCCTTATGCTTTTAAAGATGTTGTATGTTATTGTTTTTCATTTCAACGAGGCATAATACTTTTCCGTTGCCAACACATACTGTCACATAAAGCGAAAGGAATGCCTATGCAAAGTTTCACAGATAAATTAATTTTTTTACTCAAGCGAAAAATCAGTATGCCGCTCTTCATTTTAATGTCCTTTATTCTAGCTGGACTATCTCAACGATTTGGTTAATTTTAAAAAAATCCAAACTTTTGAAACTACTATTAGAAGTACCTCTGGGAAAATAGATATGGCCTTGATATCTGAATAAAATTAATTCGAAGGCCACAACACAATAAGCCCCCCCCCCAGCCCCTCATAACGCTCGCTTTTCCAGCGTAATATTACTGGCACAATGCCGTCTACTATCATCCCATAGTGGCACCGGCTAATACTTTTGCGCACCGAGTGACATTAAATTGACAATAGAAGGACTGCGGATTCTATGGAAACACTAGACATGTAACTTAGTTAGCGCCCCAGACATTCTTCGCTGTTGAGACTCAAACTGTGCCCAAGGAAATTGATTTAATGATCTTATTTCCTAAACTTTGAAAGATGAGACGATTTTCTTTTTATTATCAGCAAAAAAAGAAGATTGACGATATAAGGGTTTGATGATGTATTATACAACCAAAGTTTGTTTTCAGATTTTACTCGTATGTTTGAACCTCTGGTCAAGGGAAGGTTATTTTCCTATTACCCTAAAACCATTTAGTTGACTGTGGATGGCTATTTGGCCATTAGTTGACAACGGTGGGTTAGATGGAAATCACCCTAAAAACATTTAGTTGACTGTGGATGGCTATTTGGCCATTAGTTGACACGGTGGGTTAGATGGAAATCACCCTAAAACCATTTAGTTGACTGTGGATGGCTATTTGGCCATTAGTTGACACGGTGGGTTAGATGGAAATCACCCTAAAACCATTTAGTTGACTGTGGATGGCTATTTGGCCATTAGTTGACACGGTGGGTTAGATGGAAATCACCCTAAAACCATTTAGTTGACTGTGGATGGCTATTTGGCCATTAGTTGACACGGTGGGTTAGATGGAAATCACCCTAAAACCATTTAGTTGACGGTGGATGGCTATTTGGCCATTAGTTGACACGGTGGGTTAGATGGAAATCACCCTAAAACCATTTAGTTGACTGTGGATGGCTATTTGGCCATTATTTGACAAGGTGGGTTAGATGGAAATCACCCTAAAACCATTTAGTTGACTGTGGATGGCTATTTGGCCATTAGTTGACACGATGGGTTAGATGGAAATCACCCTAAAACCATTTAGTTGACTGTGGATGGCTATTTGGCCATTAGTTGACACGGTGGGTTAGATGGAAATCACCCTAAAACCATTTAGTTGACTGTGGATGGCTATTTGGCCATTAGTTGACACGGTGGGTTAGATGGAAATCACCCTAAAACCATTTAGTTGACTGTGGATGGCTATTTGGCCATTAGTTGACACGGTGGGTTAGATGGAAATCACCCTAAAACCATTTAGTTGACTGTGGATGGCTATTTGGCCATTAGTTGACACGGTGGGTTAGATGGAAATCACCCTAAAACCATTTAGTTGACTGTGGATGGCTATTTGGCCATTAGTTGACACGGTGGGTTAGATGGAAATCACCCTAAAACCATTTAGTTGACTGTGGATGGCTATTTGGCCATTATTTGACAAGGTGGGTTAGATGGAAATCACCCTAAAACCATTTAGTTGACTGTGGATGGCTATTTGGCCATTAGTTGACACGATGGGTTAGATGGAAATCACCCTAAAACCATTTAGTTGACTGTGGATGGCTATTTGGCCATTAGTTGACACGGTGGGTTAGATGGAAATCATCCTAAAACCATTTAGTTGACTGTGGATGGCTATTTGGCCATTAGTTGACACGGTGGGTTAGATGGAAATCATCCCAAAACCATTTAGTTGACTGTGGATGGCTATTTGGCCATTAGTTGACACGGTGGGTTAGATGGAAATCACCCTAAAACCATTTAGTTGACTGTGGATGGCTATTTGGCCATTAGTTGACACGGTGGGTTAGATGGAAATCACCCTAAAACCATTTAGTTGACTGTGGATGGCTATTTGGCCATTAGTTGACACGGTGGGTTAGATGGAAATCATCCCAAAACCATTTAGTTGACGGTGGATGGCTATTTGGCCATTAGTTGACACGGTGGGTTAGATGGAAATCACCCTAAAACCATTTAGTTGACTGTGGATGGCTATTTGGCCATTAGTTGACACGGTGGGTTAGATGGAAATCATCCCAAAACCATTTAGTTGACGGTGGATGGCTATTTGGCCATTAGTTGACACGGTGGGTTAGATGGAAATCACCCTAAAACCATTTAGTTGACTGTGGATGGCTATTTGGCCATTAGTTGACACGGTGGGTTAGATGGAAATCACCCTAAAACCATTTAGTTGACGGTGGATGGCTATTTGGCCATTAGTTGACACGGTGGGTTAGATGGAAATCACCCTAAAACCATTTAGTTGACTGTGGATGGCTATTTGGCCATTAGTTGACACGGTGGGTTAGATGGAAATCACCCTAAAACCATTTAGTTGACGGTGGATGGCTATTTGGCCATTAGTTGACACGGTGGGTTAGATGGAAATCATCCTAAAACCATTTAGTTGACTGTGGATGGCTATTTGGCCATTAGTTGACACGGTGGGTTAGATGGAAATCATCCCAAAACCATTTAGTTGACTGTGGATGGCTATTTGGCCATTAGTTGACACGGTGGGTTAGATGGAAATCACCCTAAAACCATTTAGTTGACTGTGGATGGCTATTTGGCCATTAGTTGACACGGTGGGTTAGATGGAAATCACCCTAAAACCATTTAGTTGACTGTGGATGGCTATTTGGCCATTAGTTGACACGGTGGGTTAGATGGAAATCATCCCAAAACCATTTAGTTGACGGTGGATGGCTATTTGGCCATTAGTTGACACGGTGGGTTAGATGGAAATCACCCTAAAACCATTTAGTTGACTGTGGATGGCTATTTGGCCATTAGTTGACACGGTGGGTTAGATGGAAATCATCCCAAAACCATTTAGTTGACGGTGGATGGCTATTTGGCCATTAGTTGACACGGTGGGTTAGATGGAAATCACCCTAAAACCATTTAGTTGACTGTGGATGGCTATTTGGCCATTAGTTGACACGGTGGGTTAGATGGAAATCACCCTAAAACCATTTAGTTGACGGTGGATGGCTATTTGGCCATTAGTTGACACGGTGGGTTAGATGGAAATCACCCTAAAACCATTTAGTTGACTGTGGATGGCTATTTGGCCATTAGTTGACACGGTGGGTTAGATGGAAATCACCCTAAAACCATTTAGTTGACGGTGGATGGCTATTTGGCCATTAGTTGACACGGTGGGTTAGATGGAAATCACCCTAAAACCATTTAGTTGACTGTGGATGGCTATTTGGCCATTAGTTGACACGGTGGGTTAGATGGAAATCACCCTAAAACCATTTAGTTGACTGTGGATGGCTATTTGGCCATTAGTTGACACGGTGGGTTAGATGGAAATCACCCTAAAACCATTTAGTTGACTGTGGATGGCTATTTGGCCATTAGTTGACACGGTGGGTTAGATGGAAATCACCCTAAAACCATTTAGTTGACTGTGGATGGCTATTTGGCCATTAGTTGACACGGTGGGTTAGATGGAAATCACCCTAAAACCATTTAGTTGACTGTGGATGGCTATTTGGCCATTAGTTGACACGGTGGGTTAGATGGAAATCACCCTAAAACCATTTAGTTGACTGTGGATGGCTATTTGGCCATTAGTTGACACGGTGGGTTAGATGGAAATCACCCTAAAACCATTTAGTTGACTGTGGATGGCTATTTGGCCATTAGTTGACACGGTGGGTTAGATGGAAATCACCCTAAAACCATTTAGTTGACTGTGGATGGCTATTTGGCCATTAGTTGACACGGTGGGTTAGATGGAAATCACCCTAAAACCATTTAGTTGACTGTGGATGGCTATTTGGCCATTAGTTGACACGGTGGGTTAGATGGAAATCACCCTAAAACCATTTAGTTGACTGTGGATGGCTATTTGGCCATTAGTTGACACGGTGGGTTAGATGGAAATCACCCTAAAACCATTTAGTTGACTGTGGATGGCTATTTGGCCATTAGTTGACACGGTGGGTTAGATGGAAATCACCCTAAAACCATTTAGTTGACTGTGGATGGCTATTTGGCCATTAGTTGACACGGTGGGTTAGATGGAAATCACCCTAAAACCATTTAGTTGACTGTGGATGGCTATTTGGCCATTAGTTGACACGGTGGGTTAGATGGAAATCACCCTAAAACCATTAAACAATTAGTTGACAGTGGAGGATTATTTGACAATTATCCTAAAACCATTTAGTTGACAACCTATGGGATTAAAAGTCATGAAATTATGACGCCCACCAGGGTGACTTATTTCAAACACGAAGATAAGGCAAAGTATTGCAATTAAAGATATTAATGCATCACCATGCAGCGCCCTGGCGATGGAAAGCGGCACCAGGTTCGACGCCTGAAAATGCTGCTCCTCATTTTATAGAAAAAATTGTCGCCCGGGGCAGACCTATACAAAAGTCGATTTTGGCGCCCATTGTCTTTGTAAAGTACATATTATCTTATCATTTACTTTATTTGAATGATCATATCTAAGAATATTGCACCCGGAATAAATCCACCCTACATTACCTCACCCTTTGGCATGTCACTGTCTTCATGTACTGCGCTCTAGAACTTTGTTTTTAAAGTGAACGTTACTTTTTTTTAGAGGCTTGTGTTGAAATCAAGGATCGATAGAACCTTTTGATTTTTTGTTACCATGATCTCCTCTTAGTATTCTGTGAAGCTCCGTCCTTGTCTGTTCTGTCCAATATTTAAGACGCTGAACATCAAATGTAGCGCAGAGGGTTTTGGTTAAAAAAACAAACATTTTCATCTGAAGAAATCATTTTTTTTAAAAGAGTCGGTGGTGACTAATTTAAATTTAGTGGAAAAGTCAGACTGCAGCCATCATTAGAACCAAGAAAACTCCCGGGAGTGTCTCAGGTGCTACACAATAGGTCTGAAAATCTGGAGCTGTTTTGCGACTTTCTTGGTGTGAATCGCATTCTTATAGAGGTGTTTCCAAATGCCTTGTTTCCTGACCCACGATGTTATCTAGAATTTAAGCCACACACGTTTATAGGTTTGAAATACCTTGATGGATTTGTTGTAGTTATTTTTTTTTTAACGAAATAATATATTTTGTACTTGTAGAGCTTCTTCTATCAAAACTTTCTTTAGTGTTACTGGCTGATGTATTTAGACATTTTTTATTATTTTAAATTTATGAATGTACTTTGCAAACAAATATAGCAAAATGACATACATTTTTTTACAATTGTTTTAAATTAATTCTTCTTTAATTTATTCAAAGTAATCCAAGGTTAGACGTCCTAGTGTGTTTCTTATCATACTTATCCCTACCATCTTATTAAAATTATTTTGATTGCACACAGAGGCGTAGCTAGGGTTAGAATCACCCGGGGAGGGGGAGAATTTTGATACATCCCTCCAAAGAAAAATGTCTGCAGTTTATCGCGATGCCGCCCCTTTCAAATAAAGAAAAAGAGAGCCACCCAGGGTGGGACCGACAACTCCTCACCTCTTCCTACGCCAGTGATTGGACCAGTAAGAACATTTTCTAGGGGCATGATTCAAAAAGAAACGCAACGTAATTAATTTTTTGAGATAAAAAAAAAATGAACAGTTGCCGAGTAACTAGTAGAGTATTACACTTCTTCAATTTGTGTCTTATTATTCGTGTATGGCATCCTTCCGTCTTCACGAGACGATGGAGTAGCTATATTGTAGTCCTAAACTTCGACGAGTGGCTCACTAGGCCAATTCTGGAGTGGCATTCTCGACTGCATTTCACGCAGGAGAATGATGATTCCTAGGTTAATTTTGGTCTTCCGTGCTGTTTTTTTTGTTGCAAGGGCTTCGTTCCGCACATCTTCTGCCTTTTTCACTCCTTCGTACACTGCCGTTCGCCAGCTGGAACGTTGTTCGGCAATGATCCCCCATTTGTTGACTTCAATATTCGCTTCCTTCATGCTCATTTTGTGAGGCCGTCCAATAAGTCTTGTCCCTTCTGCCAAATCTCCATACAACAGCATCTTTGGAATACGGCCTTCCTCCATTCTCCTAACATGACCTAACCAGCGAAGGCGCTTCTTGCTAAGAGCGGAGAATATGCTACACATTTTGGAACGTTCCAAGACCTCTGTCTTAGTCACCTTGTCCTGCCATCGGATGATTAGAATCACCCGGGGAGGGGGAGAATTTTGATACATCCCTCCAAAGAAAAAACCCTTACTTTAATTATTCTTACTTTACTCTTATTCTAGGAAGGGCAAGTATTTTATACAAAAAGTGTGGGGGAAAAGCGGGGTGTGGGGGGGGGTATTGAAATTATTTCTCTTTAAGACATCAGCAATGCGCTCTCATTCGCATTCATTGACACTAATTCCAAAATGTCTATGATTAGTCTTATGTCCTGAGAGATAATTGTCTTTAAATAGACCGCACAGTCCCGACACATAAAGTCTAACACATCACTGGTTTTAAAATCAGCGTTTAAAAATATCTCTTGGTGTTTTTGTCGATGGTCCTACACTTCGATCTTCTTCTTTTTCTTTCTGCACTAGTTTCTTTTAAAGAGAACAAGCGTTTTTCTTTATATTTTTACTAACTCCAAAGACATTCATAGCGTTAAATCATTTAAACAATAAACTTGTACAACATTTTTGAAGTTTCAGGTCACCTGTTTCTCCTAGGGGAGGGGACATACATAATTCGGAAACAAGGAGTTATTTGGCCGGCGTGCACTGTGGTACTGAGCATGGAAATACCGCGCTACTATTTATAGCAGTTAACATCCAAGGCCAATATAATCACAACGTAAATCCAGTGATATCAAAAACTTGCAGCTAAACTTTAAATATGTTGCAACACAATAGTGTTCCGTGACGCAGGTCAAAATAAAATACCAAAATATAAAAGGTTCATAGGAATAACACCTATATTCCTTTTTATCTCTTTTTTCTTTATCTCATTGCGTGTAAAAAATGCTGGGGGGGGGGGGGGGCTAAGCTGGGATTTCTGGATCAGGAAATGTAAATATGAACACAATCAAGCTGTACAGGGGCTCAGATCTTCCCAGGCCGGGTCGTAAAGTACATGTAATTGGCGAACACTCTGTCTCGTCACGTGGCAGTGTCACACGGCACTCAAGGGATGAGTTACTTTGAGCTGAGACCTCTCACATATCCGGCCGAGCAGGGGCTCTCAAACCGAGATGCGAAGTAAGCTATGTCCCCCGTCCATGTGTCGTGGTAGCTGGAAAATTTAATCATTATTAAAGTTAAACAAACTATTGGATAAAATATACTTTGTAAATTATTTAACGAAAAAAAATTAACAAAGAAACGATGGACTTCACACAACACACTTTTAGACGTTAGAATGGATGACTTCTGTAGTTTGAGAAAGCAAGCGAAAACATTGAGATGCTGTAGTTCCAACACTGGACTAACTTCGTGATCCCGTGTGTTGAATAATTGTATTTGATTGTTTTTGTTTTATTTTAAGAGATGTAGCAGAAATGCCTGTTTCGGACAGTTTCTTTCCTTTAAGATTTAACTCATGTGATAAGATCATTTCTTATCCTCCGTTTGGCATCGTCTTCGTTCCAATTTTTCTTTAAAATTCCCGAGAAACTGGACAACATTGAATTGAATGGTTAATTTTGTATGAACTTTGAACTAACGAAAACTCTCCAATTAGGTCTATAAATAGGCATGTGTCAATGAAGTTAGTTAATAAATGTGTACGCCTCGCACTTGAGAAAATGTACACATACACATAAAAGTAATGAAATAAAATTATTACAAGAAGAAATATAGCATTTTTACAAATACACACACGTGTACATCAATAACACAACCAGAGATTTAAAAAAAAAAAAATTCTTATTCGCAATCTTTGGAAAATTAAATCAAAACATTATTTTTGCTAAAATGACTTTACACTTGTATGATAAAGAAAACGATCATTGTGATGGGAGTAATGGCCTTTCTATATCTGTCTGATATTTGACGAGTTTACTATTTAGCTGTCTTTGTTTATTTTAAATAAACACGAAAAAAGGGGGGGGGGGGCTTGGTGTGGATTAAGGTATATTCCCAGCATCCCCCCCCCCTTTTTTTTTTTCCATATAACAAATCAGATGACCAGTTTGTTCTCCATGAATAATCATGAGCTGATGAATTATACATTCAGAAGCTGTGCTATCATAGACATGAGTATCAACAAATCCTGACATTTACTGATGCCCAGCGTCCAGGGAAAACACATTTTGTCACGATTTGTGACAAACAATGACACGGACAATATTGTATTTTCCCTTTTTTAAACAGCTTTGGATTATTATTATTATTATTTTTATTATTATTATTATTGTTTTTTTTATTTTTGTGTACATTTTGTTTTAGAATCTCGAATTTTTGAAGAAGTAAAAAAGAATAACAATCTTAATTAAATGTAAACATTTTAAAGAGATTAAACTTTTATAGCAATTAAAATTGAGGATCGTGGTAAATTGACCTAATGCCCCATCTTCCATATGTTTTGATTGTGTATACATTTTAAGCGATTTAAATTTTAAACATATATTTAATTTTTTAGTTCTTGTTTTCTTTTTAACCCAATTCTATTACTGAATGAGAAATAGTCATACTAATTTAGATACAGTTTACAATATCCGCTATGATAAAATACAAATATTTTATTAAATGCACTGGTTCCAACTATTCTTCCCACCTCCCATACAGGTTTATTGGTGGCCATTTCCTGTGCGTCTCCGTGAAGTACGTCCAGGTTGTCGCAATGTACGCTTCTTCTTACGTCCTTCTCGCGACTGCAGTAGACAGGTTAGTCTTACCTTCTGACAATTTGATATTTTTTATATTGGCTATAAATTTCAATAAATTAATTCATCGCAAACTATTTTTTTGTTTGTGTGTGGGCAAGGTAGGGATACAAGCGGCACTTTTTCACTTCAGGCTGTTTGTATGTCGTAAAACACATTTGGAAAAAAATGGTTTGTATGGAAGTTTATAGTAAATAAATTATCTTTATGCCAGCTCTCATATTGCTATCGTAAGTAGCTAAGGAGATCGGACATTGTTTAAAGTAAAAAATTAGAGTTATAATGGCGTATCAATTTTAAAAAAAATATCTATCTTTAAGCCTTTTTCCTTTTGTCTTTTCATTCCAAATCCTATGCCCACCCTTGCCACCATAGTTATGACCACGACTAACACCACGTAAATTGTATCGTAAATTGGTTTTTAAGTTTAAATTTCAAGTTATTCCCATTCTTGATAATTTAGAAATAACAGTAAATCAGTTAACTGTTTTTAAAAATACCAAAAGAAAAAAACAAAACAAACAACCTTTTTAAAGAATCATTTGTGTCTCTGTCTCGTTGACATCCACGATTAAAAATGTATGATGTATCACATTTTGGCGTGCTTGACTGCTTGACGCCAATATTTGATACTGGCCTATGCATCCGTTCATTGGATTTGTGTTGGCTTAGGAAAGGGTGACTACGTTTAGATGTATAGCTATTATTTTTTTAACGTTGTTTAGCACGGCCAACTCAAGTTTAAAAACCTGGCGTCTAAACATTCTACTAAAGGAAAATGTTGTAACGCACCCACACTTTACCCCTGCCCCTCAACCCACTACTCCCAGAAATATACTTTTAAAAAAAAAAATCTACAAATATAACTGTTCTCTGCAAACACCTTATGCATCTTATGTTACAATTGTTAGCAGTCTGTGTGGGCAGGACAATAAAAGAAATGACACTAAAAAATCAAGAACAAATGCGAATGTCTTATTGGCCATGAAAAAATCCTTTATATTTAAGCCATTAGTCTAGAAAATACTTTAAAAAACAACGGAAACATGATATTTGGACCAATTCCTTTCGATAAAAGCAAACAAAACTTGTAAGCAATTTGTTTTTTACTGGCTCTTAGTTTTTGTGGGTTTTTTTTTAGACGTAACTGCGAGATTAGATGGTTTTAATCTTCTAGGGCTGACGGTTGGACGAAGTAGCATGCACTCAATGTTTGTACAGCGCTGGAAATCCGTCTACAACCTACTCTATCACAACCATATTCCTTTACATTATTTTTAATCACTGATGTAGACAATGCCAATTTTGGATATTCTTCCCACTTTTTTATAAAACGACTTTTCGATTTTTTCAGACCGACGATTTTTAAACCAATCAATATGTTTGTATCATAAGACATTGTATATTTCATTTCAGGGATCGGCAATCTTTAGGTGATATATCCGAAAGAGGATTTCTAATTTATTCAGCGTGAGAAAACCTATAATTTTAACTCAAACGACACTGTTATTAAAGTAAATTATTGGGGTCTTTTTGTGTCTCTTTCGCGTGTCATTTAACATCGATCTGCATGCCAAGTGTGGCGCGCCTGAAGTAGGTTGCTGTCTCCTACTTTATTTTACCACGACCTTTGAGATATTTAGGAACTAGTGATAAAGTATGCTTTCCATCTCACATTATAATTACTATATTTTTATTTTAAGTCCTTTTTTTTCATTTAAGAATGTTTTTAAAGGCTAAAAATCTGGTTTGAAGACAAAATCATTTTAAATAAATAATATTTAGGTTAGAGGCTAACAAGACGGAATGACGTCACACTGTTACACAGAGTTACGTTACATTTAAAAAGACAACATTAGAACACAGATATATTTTATGGATCAGAACGTTTACCGAAAAGGAGCCTGGGACCGGAGCGGAGATGTCCGCCATCCCTGAGGTCAGGGTTTCTAGGTTCTTTTATACATACTGAGACATTAAAAAGGGACCGTTAATATATTTCAATTTTACCCCTGGGACGACATTCGCGACGTCCTTGTATCATAGTCCCAACCTAGCATCAGCCTCCTCAATAATCTGTACTTAAAGACGTTGGTGAATTTAAAGAATATAATTTTCAATATTTTAACATATTCTGAGCAAATTTGAAATTAGTAGGACCCTTAAACACGTTGACACACATGCCCTGTATTTAATGTACCTATATTTAAATATTGTTTACAAAAGCTATTTAATTAAGTATTAAATGTATGAAACTTATCTATTTTTCTTGCGCACCATAACTAGTATGGAGTTGATACATCATGTGTATGTGGTTAACGACTATACCGGGACTCTCAGTCTGTTTCATTATGGATTACTTGTCTCCTCGCTCCGTCTCTGTCCCTTCCTCGTCTCTTTGTTTCGATAGTTTGCCCGTTCGGCCAACATTTTCCACCCCAAAACTATAAAGATAATATAGACACATCTTCTCAAGGGGCAAAGTTCTAGTATGGTCTCATCATTATCCCCCCTTGTAATATCAACTCAAGAGTAAACGGCTGTTGATGGTTGTATTCGCCCCCTTCCTTGCCCATTGGACATGGAGAGAAAAAAAAACGCAGTTATCCCCCCCCCCTCGGCCACCACCACCCTGCTCTCAGTGACCATAAACTAACACCGCGTATCCATCTAAACGTCGTGGAGCTCCATAAGTGTTGACTTACTTCGTTGAATTGATGACCAACGAAACCAACCATGTTTCAGCCAAGACAGAGTGCATTACGACTTCTAGAAGACCGGATTCGTCTCAATGTGTCTAGTTACTCAAATATTATGTGGCCGGGTGGGGATTTGGGAGTTGGCTGAACTGCTGCTTATTTTGTTACAGCTCGGTTACTGGCAAAAGTACGTCATCGATACTCGTTCAGATCAAGCAGCACCTGTTAGACTATGTTCGTTTAACTGTGCCGAAAGAATCATAAGGGGGGGAGTAAATCTTATTCGAATATAAGATAACCACTCATCCGAAACAACCGAAAGATTGCGTTATTTCCCTTCCCGTGAATTAGAAATATTTCTAGATGATTCGTGTTGTTTGTCGAACCATGAGTAAGCCCTGTTAGACATATGAGCACAAGCAAAGGACACTTATCATGCTTGAGTGAGATACCAACCATGGCCTAGAGCCCGTTTACGTTATTGTAACGAGTTTACTTCACGATGGCAGTATATTTGTTTATGTTAGTTTTGAAACTTGTTTAGACACGAAAGCAATACTGGGTGTTCTTAAAGTACGTATGAGTGATCTTTACGTGTCTCTGATCTGTGCGTGTGCCTGATCTGTACGTGTGCCTGATCTGTACATATGTCTTATCTGTTTGTGTCTTTGATAGTTACGTGGGCCAGATCTGTACGTATTTCTGATCTGTACGCGTGACTAATCTGTTCGTGTGCCTGATCTGTACATGTGTCTGATCTGTACTTGTGTCTGAGCTGTCCGTGTGTCTGATCTGTACGTGGGTATGATCTGTACGTGTGCCTGATTCGTACGTGTGTCTGATATGTATATTTAATCAGATGAAGACTTTTTAGATAAGGCAAATAAATGATTGACTTTTTCCGCTCCAGATCTTGTCCCGTGAGTTACCCTTAATTTGTCGTTCAGTACTATCAACACAAACACACGTTTCAAATATCGTAACAAAGCTCATCATTACCTACCACCCCCAAGATGTGTCTGCCTAAAAGATGTTCTTAGAGAACCGTTTGATACTCTTTGCTGACAAGACTCTTGACACTAACAGTGTAACCTTATCCACTCCACTAATTGTCTTCAGACAAAATAATCATCTTTTTGACAATACTTTTCTCAGGCGCCTTCGAGCTGACCCCACTCATTTCCAGACTAAGCCATGTTCAAGAAGTTGTTGTAGGACCTAAAAACTTAACACGTTGGCTTCCCAAAGGAGACCCGTACCATCAAAGAGGGCCTAGCGTGTGTTTTTCGAAATTTTATCTATGTGATTGTTTGCTGAAAGTGCCACTACTTTCATGTAAGTGAGACGAGAAAAAGCCTATGTGATCGTTTCTTTCAACATCTTCGAGCTAGTGAGCAAAGCAAGCCATCCACTGTCTCATCTCATTTCAACTGAGGTGAACGCAGGCACAAATACGATGTATCCATTGTCAAGGGTATGAGAACGACTCCTGTGGAATAACAGTAAATGATGTTTACCAAAATGAATGTAACTTTGAGTGAACGAGGCCTGAGATTGTCATTGTCAATGAGGGTCGAGAGGGGGGCCTATAGAGGAGCTGTGTGATAGTCACGAAGGAGTGGTAGTACGTTCACGGACGAGACTGTGTGTTGCTGAGTCTGGCAGACCTATTGTGAACTAGTGATTATTGCTGTATATCTCCGGATTTTTGGAGGAGATGTAATAGGTCATGCTATATGCGATAAAGCTAATAAACTCAGAGCATTTTCTCATGAAGTCTGAGTGTAGTGTCTTGGACTAACATAGAGTATAAGATGCACTAGTCAGAGGAACTTAGAGATCATAATGGTCGTCCGACAATAAGAGTAGATAGAGCGTCACAACAATGAGATCTACAGCTCGTCAACCTTAGACATGGCGAAATATTTGATATGAGCACGAATATTGTGACATGCTCTAACCCCATACACTAATAAACCAGTGGAAGTGAAGAACGGGAACATAATAATTCAAATTTAAATTTTCAGCATCATATCACCATATGTAATCAATCACTTGGTTGTGATTCTTCACTTTTCCTCATTTCTGTTAGTATTTTTGTTTCTAAAACTTTACACAAACAATATTTAAATTCGCTTACCGTGATAGTGCACACTTTAAAATATTTACGGAAGGCTAGTTTTGGTTTTAAACAACTCAATTTTCATTTCTAATTGACAACTTAGAGCGCTTCCTGTTCCGAACATTTAGCTACATAGACTTAAGTGAGATCTTCGAACTCTTAAGTTTAATTTAAATGTGGTACAGGAGCCAGAATTATTAATTCATTGATTGTGGGCACTTAATATTTAGAGAAGAGAAATGTATGTTTTCAATTGTATCGCCTGCTTACGAGGGCATTTAGCCGAAACGTCTGTTTAATTGTCATGCCTTTTTTTTTCAAGCCTAAACATATCTTGTTCCACCAGCTATTTACTTTACAATGCTTGAAAGCAGTTCCACCAGCTATTTACTTTACAATGCTTGAAAGCAGTTCCACCAGATATTTACTTTACAATGCTTGAAAGCAGTTCCACCAGATATTTACTTTACAATGCTTGAAATCAGTTCCACCAGATATTTACTTTACAATGCTTGAAAGCAGTTCCACCAGATATTTACTTTACAATGCTTGAAAGCTGTTCCACCAGATATTTACTTTACAATGCTTGAAAGCAGTTCCACCAGATATTTATTTAACAATCCTTGAAAGAAGTCCTTCGTATATTTTTCTTTGAAATATCTCCCCTGTTAGTTTTAGTAACTTGTATCAGAAAAACATGATATTGGTAGTAGAGCTCCACATTTAAAGTGTAACATCTATGTATGCATTTGTAAAGTAAATAGATTCGATTAAAATATTAATCGACCAGTAAAGAGAATAACTGTTCAGTTTGATAATAATATGGCCAAGGTTCTTTGGAAGACGTTCTCTATGAACTTAATCACTGACATTGTGTCTATAAAGGTGAAGAGAAGACGTGTCTTTGTTGGATGAATCGACTATTTTATGGCCTCTGATACGGAGTATGAATGATGTTATGCATTATTGCATAACTAACTTACAATATATGACGTAGAAAGGGTGGTGTGGAAGTGGGGATTCCCCTCGGAACTGGAAAAAAAAAAGGTGTGGGGGGGCTTTTTACTTGATATGGAGGGGGCGGAGTTGTCTTTCAACTACAGAGTCTTTTCGTTGAAGGGGTGGAAAAATGTTCGACCCGCCACCGTTTGGCACTAACCCTAACAACGCCAATGTAAAGAAATGATAATTAATTTTTATATGGTTAGATGTGGTTGGTCCATAATACGGTTTCAACCTCGAGAGAGAGACAATGATTAACAATGATTAACAATACCAACAATTTTTTTAACGAATAACGTGAAAAGTTTGAATTTAATTTTAGGCAAATAGTTTTTTTTTTTTAATAATCGTATTTTACCAATGGTTAGGAAACAAAATGACACAAGAACATTGAATAGTTCATAATTTTACTAATAAAAACACAAAATAAGGGCAAATGTACGCGGCCCCTGACTTGCTCCGAGGTGCACCATAACTGAAGGTCACGTGACGTCCAAATCCCAAATCTGGAACATTCCCATGAGCCTCTCCTTATTTTCCTGTTCTATTTTTCTGGACGTAGGCATCGGACATGAGTACCACTATTAATTCAACTAACGATTCCAGTCTCATCTATTGATATAAATAAACGTTTACGATACTAAATGTGTACGCATTCATTTTTAAAAGAAATTTCCGCTTTCAGAAAATCGTTTACCATACACTTCGAATACAACTTTGTAGTATTCGATTGCTTATAATTTACTGCTCCGGCTAATTTTTTCTTCGATCCTCCTACAGTTCCCCGATGTGAGACTCTGTATCTAGGGCAAACCGTTGTCTTTGTTGCTTGTCAGCTCTAAGAGTACTCGTCATGTTTTCAGGTTCTACGCCATCTGCCACCCGTTCGTCACCCAGACGTGGACGGCCAGACATGCGCACACGCTGGCGGTGGTGGCCTGGGCGGCCTCCCTCTTCTTCAGCCTCCCCCAAGTGTTTATCTTCTCGTACCGGCTGCGCGAGGTGAGGACATTTGTAAGAGACTAGATACCACGTGACGCCCCCACCGGCCTCCCGTGATGTGGGGCTCGGGTGGTGCTATATGGCCTTGAGTCTTGACAAGACAAGACAGTGATCCCTGCCCTAATGACTTTGACCTTTTTGTCACTATCACATTATAAAGAAGAATACAAGCATTCGCTTTTAAGAACTTTCGATCCCCGTACACAAGTAAAAATTCAGTGTTGTTTTTCAATTAAGGGAAAAATGGGACTATTGATTTGTTCCTTATTGCGGCGTGTTACACAATCTAAAATGTTACTAAAGAAATTATTGAAAAGATGAAACATCTTTATCGTAACTTTAAAAAAATCCATTACATCTTGTAACCACTTTTCCCCCCACAACCCTTGAAATGCCGACTTGCGTTCCCGGGGCTGTAGACACGCAGTGTTAGGAAACCCTGGTCTAGAGGAAAACTTCTACGGCATTAATCCCAGCTTAACAACATGCGATAGTTTGTACTCAGACGAGGGCTGTAATGTCCGCACTGAAAGTATTCTCTATAACATCTCATCTAGAAAAAAAAATGTTGTTTAAAATTATGAAATAAAAACCTTACATCTAAGTATCCATTCGTCCACTGTACCAACCATCTATTCACCATACAGCCAACCATGGTAAGAGGCGTACCGACGAAAAAAAGGCACCCTGTGCTGTACATTAAATTGCGCCCTATTGAGCTAGAGAAGCCTATTTTTAAAGACGATCTTACTAGTCACAAATTCATAAAGTTTTCTGGTCCGCATACCCAGCGTAAATTTTGTTGATGTCCTCCTAACGTGACCCTTTGGAAAATGTCGGTCGCGTCTGCCTCGTGTTGAACTGTACGGCTGACACAGGGTGAGATGGGAGCTCCGGTTTGCTTTGTGGACGGAGAGTAGTGGAGTGATGAGAAAAGCAGATAATTCGATTTAATTATGTTGTTTTTTTTAAATCCCTCCGCCTTAAGCTTCCAAAACAAGGAAAAAAAACCCAAAAAAAAACAATGGACTTAACTGTAGGATATTTTGGAAGGGTTTACTATCAACGTACTGTACACGACCAGGAGTATAAATCTTTAAGTCACTTTACCACGGGCTTTTCTAAGTATTCGTAGTTTTAAAAAGTAGATCGATATTCTTTTGTCGATAATACATACAATGTAATATTAAATAAAAAGTCAACCAAATTTTTTAAGAGTTTTCTTTCCTGAAAAAAGGGAAAGAAAACTATATAAAAACAATTTAATGAAAAAAAAGTCAAACAAAGATTTTTATTTGAAAGACTAGTTAAACGAAATGATAAGTCGAAAATAATTGTAAATTTCTTAAAATGCACTACACAAAGAAAGTTTAATTTTAAATTAGTTTCTACTTTTTAGTGCGTTACTCATTTATCTATAAAGGAAATTTTTTTTTTTTAAAAGTGTACAAAGGAAAAAAATTAACAAAAGTAGCGTGTTGCCTACAAGGTTTTATTTTCAATACAATCTTGAAAGCAATTTTTTTTTTTTTTAAATAGACATAAACATTCTTAGATTCTAGCTAAGTTTATGATCCACGCGCGTCTTTTATGAAGTGCAACAATCTCGAATTGTTTTGCAAATCATATCATATTCTATTAATATATCCATCCATTCATTCACCTGATAATTTATTTATTACTCCTTTCGATCATATTTCCTCTCCATCTATTAAATCATTCATCTATTCATCCCTATTTGATGTATAATTAATCTTACAATTAATTCATCCATACATTCATCCATGCATTTACCCATACATTCATCCATCCATCTGTTAGTCCAAGGGTCAACAAAATACGGCCCGCGGGCCGGATCCGGCCCACGAGTCCAGTTCATCCGACAGTACTTCAACTTGTTTGTAATTATTGTACAGGAGGATTTTCCGGCCCGCGTTCGCTATTTTGTCCGTTATCCAGCCAGTCCATCCGGCCCGCCTTGAAAACAGGTTGGCGATCCCTGTATTTGTCCTCACACATTTCATCCATCCATCTATTAGTCTATCGCATCATTAATCCATCCGTTGAACTATCCTTGTTTTTATTTGTTTTGCCTCCATAATCGTCTCCAGGTTGTACCTGGTGTAAGCATCTACGACTGCTGGGCGCAGTTTAACCCTGAGTGGACGCTCAGAGCCTACATCACGTGGATGACAGCCTCCATCTTTGTCGTCCCCACGTGTGTGTTGGGGATTCTGTACGGCAAGATCACGTGGGTGGTGTGGAAGGCGGGCAAATTCGAGGAGAATATGATGACGTAAGTTATTTCACACTCACACATATTGGTTCCTGGCTTACTCTGGCTCTCCCCACCACTTGCCTCACACTATCCTACCCACTACACTCTCCAACCTACTACACTCTCAAACTCCCACCTATACACTCTCACACTCCAACCTACTACACTCTCAATCTCCCACACATCAATCTATCATTCGGATTTAACGGGCAATAGATTATGTATGATGTTAAAAACACTAGTTTATGACTTTTCTATAAATCTCAAATAATCGGCTTAATTTTAGTTAAATATACGTAATATATGAAATTTATAAGATCACGCTTTCGTTGACTTCACAGGAAGTTCTCATCAACCAACACCAACCAAAATGGTGATTCAAAGATCGCCAACAACCGGAGCTCCCCCAGCAGGTCAAAGTATAGTAAGGCCGACAAGCAGTGTCTAAGTGCAGCCCCGGCAGATGCTGAACGGGGTCGTCGGGTGACCCGCGACCTTTGCATGATGGGGGTCGACAATGTTGCGGTGCAGAAAACGAATATCAGCCAGGACGCGTCGGTGTTGATAAAGACTCCAAAAGTGGAGCTTTTTCGGCCAGGGAAAAACGGTGGCCCTAAACGAGATTCGACGCAGGCAGCAACACAATTTACAGAACAAGGTAAAGACAATATATGTTGTAAAGTATGACGTTGATTTTTGTTTTACTTTTTAGGCATGTAAAGGAGAAGTTGAAAAAACAAAAAACAGAATTGTCTTTGGTAAAACCCGACACAATTAGGTTTATTACTCCCTTATGATTTAAAAAAAATAATAATAATACTTATATCATTTTATATAATTAATAATTAATTTTTTTATATTTTTTGGGGAGGTGGGGGGATATTTACGGGCTCAACAGATATGTATTGTGACCCTTGTAAAATCGTTTTAAGCAATGGGGATAGATTATATTCTAAGACATTATGAACACTAAAAAAAAAAATTATTAAGCCGCCCATAAATATCGTCAGCATCTTACATTCGGAACTTTATTAGTTTACATTAATTTAAAAATCCATTGATCCAATTTTTTTACAAATTAAAAAGAAAATCTCCTTTTTATTATTTCGGTTTTTAAAAAAAAAATAATAATTTAAAGTGATAAATACCAAAACCCCATATATTTTTTTTTTTTTGGAATGGTGGGCTGGAAATGTCAAAATTCATGTCATCAGATCTGTCTTATTGTAAATATTAACTAAACATTCTCTTGGGATGTCCAATGGCCTGCGTACCGCTAGAATCACTGCTCACAGAAATTTCTATCGCTGCATACTTTTTTTTTTTTTTTTTTTTCCAAAAGCAAAATTGACGAGTCTGTTCCCCTGTCCTAATAGCGTGATTCGCGTCATGAGCCAATAAAATGGCGTCACTAATGGGGCGTAATCTAGGACGGCTTCAGTTCTATATGAAATCAATACCTATCCTGGCACCCTGGGTCTCGCGTGGCCAAGACATTATATCCGTCTTAGTATCTATCGTGTTTTAATGCGTGTTCCAGGCAAGGTGCGTTCACTGGGGCCAGAATAGACATGATTGCTTATCGTTTTTCCTTACAGTATTAATTTGAGGTGAAATGGTTTTGGGCGGGGGGGGGGGCGGAAGAGAACTCACATGTATAACTTAATTCGGGAAAACCCATAATATGTTGACATAACTATTGTATTATATATTATATTCTATTTTGGAATGTGTGTTATTCTTATTATTTCTCTTTAGAAACAGATGATGAGTGATTTACAATAATATAAAACGTGTACAAAAGATACGTTAGTATGCAGTTTATTAAACTAATGACTAAATAATTATCAATTCAACATGACCAGCTGGACTAAACCTGAACATCTTCCAGATATTCTTTAAACATTTAATCCGCCGCCATGACACGCATCCCCAAATTGAATATATATGTTACCCAGGTCTAGCCAGTTACCGTCTCGTGTTATTAAACATCGTGCGACCATCACACAATAATAATGACAACATCATGAAACGTCTACATATTATCATGTTGTTTTGTTGTTGTTTTTTTTTTAATACAGGTATTTCTTCACTTAGTTATCTTTATATCAATGGGCAAAAGTTTTCAAAGTAAATGCAGTTATTTCTACATTCATTTTCTCCCTTTCATTCAAGTACGCTGTCTGAAACAATTTTTTTTTTTTTTACAAATTGACCCAGAAAACCCGCATCCCCCCCCCCGCCCCCTCACGCCATGCTTCACCCACACCTCCGCGCGAGAGACATCTTGATATACAAGTAGAGGTCACCCAAACACTCTCCCATACTCCCTTATCCCCGCACAACTCCCGCACAACTCCCCCACACACACACAACTCAGCTTAGAGACATGTCTTCCTATGTCTACTTTTACGGACGCAATGGCCAGGATTTTTCTAGCCACAGCATCCAATTACAATAACTGTGTGGTAATAGTGAGCTGCCGAATAGCTTAACGGAATAAGGTTTGTCTTTCCGTGTCCAATATCGAAAGGAAGCAGGGCGACAATAATCGTTATTTTGAGTAATGCTTACGTGTGGACGTGCTATACGTTTGTACAACTCGCGGAGGACGCCCTTACAAAAATTGTCAGGCTTTATTTGTTGATTGCATTTTTTTAAACAGAGCATAATTTGCAAACTAAAAGTTTGTTTTTTTTATAGTTTTTTAAAAATTTTACTTTCTTGGGATAAATTATTTCTGGTGTTTTATTTTGAGACACCTTTTTTTACTTTCGGTTTTTTGCTTTGTTTGAAGAAAAAAAAGATTTATTTTCCCATCTTAATTTTAAAATTTTTATCTACAGACAAGTTTATCATCTACTAACAGGAGATACATGTGAATTAACCAGACCCTCACAACACTGGCCCTGGCGGTTCTAAGCATAAAAGAAATTACGACTAGGAGAGACATATGTTCTAAGATGTTTAGCATTTTTTTTTAAAGTTTGAACCTTTGTAGATTTTCTTTGAAAGAGCTTTTTGAATTTTACTTTTTTTTTTTTTTCAATTTCAGCAGAAAAAAAAAATACCTTAATTTCTTCGTTTTCCAATTCATTTTATTTATTTGTTGTTGCAACGTTTGTTGATTGTGGGAAAATCCGAACATTACTCTACGCTCTAAAGATAAGTGATACTTTTATTTAAAAAAGAAGTACAACATTGTTTGGCGGGGAAGACTTTTTTCTGTTAGCAATTATAATTGCTGAGTAATTTACGTTTTCAAAGATTCTCAAGTAAACCTTTGAGGGATAAAGAAACGAGTTTTATCGTCAAAGATTCTCACATTGTTAACATAAATATACAAACAATAAGTGATAAGTGGGTAAAAAAAACATCAAGGAATCGGTAAAACAGATTCAAAATCGATATTAGTTTATTTTAATATGATGAGTCAATAGAAATAACAGGTTTTTTAAAAAAAAAAATTCGTTCATAAGATACTTTGAAATAAATTATCCACGATCTAACGATATCTTATAAAGAAATAAATCATTTATTCTCAAACCATATTATAATTTACTAAAAAATTAACGTACGAAAAATGGCGGCGGCGATAAGTAAATTTACGATCCTTAAATATAATTGACAAATGATGCATTCAAGTAACGCATTTTATATAAAAGCAATAGTAAATGTGTACTCCTAGGAATTTCATTTTGCGCGCCTATTGAACACAGCTTTAAAGACATTAACACATACATGCATGTTTAGAGAATTATTACTTATCCCAATATTATATCCTCATTTTCACTAAATTATTAAACATAAAATTCCACCTATAACTACTCTACCAACTAACAACTTTGTTATATTTGAAGACCAAACATTGCCACTTGTTAAACTATATCCACCTTCAAAACCCGTTATTGAATTTAAACCCCCTACATCTCAATTTGAGACCCACCATCTCGGCCATTCTGACATGAAATCTATAACCGCCTGTAAATCCGTCACAGGAAATATTCCATTAATCACGGCAACTCCTCGGGGGAAATCATCCCCAATGTGTTAGGGGACCCTCGGCCGTGAAATGGCAAATCTAAGGGAGTCCTTATCTCCAAATTATTCTGCGCCGAGCTGTTCGGAGTCATGAGATAATTGGCTTGCACATCTCCTTCATTCTCCCCAAACCATTTTTATTCCATCTGGCTGTCTCTCTTGTTTGCCAAAGTCACGCTCTTTTATTTTAACAGACGCAAGCTTTTTTATATTTGAAATTGTCTTGTTTTTAAATGGTGATTAGACAATTTGACCGAATGTAAATATATAAATCAAAAGTATTTCATTTGATTTTGAACATTTAATATCAGGAACATTGGACAGCACGCATATGCTTGATCGGGAATTTTCGTACTACTTCCTCTATTTTCTACAAATTTCAAGATGTAAATAATTTGCTGGCGTTAATCCTGCCATCCCACAAATAATTGGGATAAAACGTGTGTGTGTGTGGGGGGGGGGGTGTTTAGCTACACTTATTCTGAAGCAAATAGCAATTAGCTAAGTTGGAAATAAGTTGCCTCTCTAATAGGACCACGTCATTAAATAGTTCATTTGTGAACAGCTCTTCTTTGATAAGGAAATCATTGCGCCTACCTCTAAAATGCAAATTCACGGGACATTTGTAAATATTCTATACCTTACTTAGCTTTGTTAAGTTTCTATGATATTATGTGTGACAAGATAACTTTTTCACTGAACAGTATTGTTATCTTGTGTATTGACTGAACTTGGTGATCCATAGCGACCAGGTTGTTCTGTGTTGTTGTCATGTTGATTGACTGGGCATAGTGAGTTGTTTTCCTGCCTGTCTAAAGTCTAAACTTACATGTGTGAACAGTGGTGGGGGTAACTGGAGGGAGTTGTCATGTGATGTGGTGTATAAAAAGAATGAAGCGTAGAGAATACAGCTGGTTGCTACAAAGATCACAGCCCTGAATGTTCATATTTTATTACATTATATCAATTTACGTGGGTTTTTTTCGGATAAATGCGGAGTTAGCTAAAAGATTACTTTCTTTTATAGTTTCTTTGTTCGTTTGCAAAGTTGGAAGTTGAACTTTTACCTTTATTGTTATCATTAAATGATACACGATAAACAATGGTGAAGGAATACAGATCACAAATTATTATTATTATTATATATTTTTTTAAAAATAGAAATATTAGCACATCTCTGTGTCAATTAGAAATAGCCCACCAAGCAATGGCGGAGGCAATGCGTTAACTTCATATCTACTAAAGATCTTTGACAAAACATGCATTCATAAGAATCGCCAATTTTTTATTAAACACAGAGTCACAGCCGCACGTGCCTACCTAGAGAATTATTACTTGTGATGTTTTCATAACGTTCTACTCTCCAAACGCACTTTTGTGTCACATATTAGCGAAAAGATCGAACACCTCCTGTTCTCGTTACTCTCCATACAGATATTAATATCCGTTCCGTCTTTGTTTTTACCGGTCTCATAGCTCCAAGAGTGCACATGTTCAGCCCTCTCCGTCACCAGTTGAAGGGGGATCGTGGAAGACGCGCCTACGTTAAATCAATTTGGAAATTACTTGGGCCGGGATAAAAGATTTAGATAATAAAAGTGGCGTATTCTTTTCCATCGGTTGTAAAGTTTGGTTTCAGCGGACACGTTACATGTCTTTACGCTAATTGATCATATTATAATTATTCTTTTTTTAAACATAAAACATTTATCATTATTTTAACAACAAGTAATGCCTCAAGCTTGTTACGTTCATTCCATAAACACAATTACCTAGAAAAAAAAGGTCGGCTAATTGTTACTGTTGGTGCCTTGCGTCAAAGACCTGGTTCCGATAGGGTCAAAACCCAGGTTCCGATAGGGTCGAAACCCTTGTTCCGATGGGGTCAAAACCCTGGTTCCGATGGGGTCAAAACCCAGGTTCCGATAGGGTCAAAACCCAGGTTCCGATGGGGTCAAAACCCATGTTCCGATAAGGTCAAAACCCTGGTTCCGATCTGGTCAAAACCCTGTTTTCGATAGGGTCAAAACCCTGGTTCCGATAGGGTCAAAACCCTTGTTCCGATCTGGGTCAAGACCCTGGTTCCGATAGGCTCAAAACCCTGGTTTCTGTAGGGTCAAAACCCTGGTTCCGATAGGATCAAAACCCAGGTTAGGGATACATTTAGCGATCAGGTTAGGTTTAGGGATACATTTAGCGATCAGGTTAGGTTTAGGGATACATTTAGCGATCAGGTTAGGTTTAGGGATACATTTAGCGATCAGGTTAGGTTTAGGGATACATTTAGCGATCAGGTTAGGTTTAGGGATACATTTAGCGATCAGGTTAGGTTTAGGGATACATTTAGCGATCAGGTTAGGTTTAGGGATACATTTAGCGATCAGGTTAGGTTTAGGGATACATTTAGCGATCAGGTTAGGTTTAGGGATACATTTAGCGATCAGGTTAGGTTTAGGGATACAATTAGGAAATGTTTTCATTATTATTTAACGTTTTATTCTTGATTTTACGGGTCGTGGCAACCAAGATGGCGGCCGTGTGAGACATCGCGGCACCAATAGTATCAAATTACCAAACGTTCAAGCTTCTATAGGGGTTATTTCTTTATTTTCGCTTATTGTTTATTTATTTATATTTGGGAGCGTCATCGTCACACTTTAAAAATAAATATTACAAAATGCTATTCGTGATCAACGCCCATCAAATTTCTTTTCATTTCCGAATATCATAAACTTGTTTGTCTTACGAAAACGTAATAACACATTTTTTTAAAATGCGAACCCAAACCAGATTTTTAAAATTTAAATAAGTTACATTTTTTATAAATCATTACAATACGATCATGGAATGTAATTTATTTTCACCTCGCTAATTTAAAAAAAAATTATTAAGTTTTTATCCTAATCTTTCAAGCATTTTACTTGCGACTATTTAGTGTCAAGTGTGCAATTTGTTAGCGCAGGCACAAAATGTGTGTTATGTGCTTTATAAGGAAAAAAACCAATGACATTACATTGTTAGTAAAAAAATTGTTACGATTCCACTTCCTCTGGTAAAATAACCCAACGACGATGTCTGTCTCGACACACTCTACATAGAAAATTTATGAGGACAATGAAGATCAAAAATAGTAAATAGGTCAACATTGTGGCCCCTCTGGAACTCTGCTTCTTCTTTTTTATGAGCAGTAAATGATCAATGCCATAGTAAAGGATGTCTCGCAGTGAAAGTATATGTCTTTGGGGGAAATTCTGTCCACGGTTTTTACTTAAGTCATTATCCAATTAGGATATTTCTGAAACGAAATTTTCCGCCCGGTAGAATTTTTAATAATATTTTTTTTAAAGACAAAAATGACGCTGCGGCTAAATGCCGTCTGCCGCAGATGATACAAAACAAAATATTTGAAATAAAAAACCCTAAGTTATCCCAGATCACAAGATAATTCTATCAGTCTCTGTGTAGAAACAAGGAACCACTATAAACTTCTTCTGGTGACCGGAAATGCTGTTACGTAGGCCCGTAAAACAAATGACCCCCAACACAACAACAATACTGTAAATCTTCGGTGAAACAAAACACAAATTTACGCTGCTAATTTGTTTTTTCCTTTTTCAATTATCGATGGTAATTACTTTGGTGCTTAGGGCCGGCATACTGATGATAAACAATCATTTGTTTTTAAAAAGTGTAAAGTGCACCGGGCATTTAGGGCATACTATGATAAAACAATGATTGGTTTTTAACCCGTGTAAAGTGCACATGGCATTTAGGACACACTATGATAAAACAATCATTGGTTTTTAACCCGTGTAAAGTGCACCGGACATTCAGGGCATACTATGATAAACAATCGTTTGTTTTTAACGTGTATAAAGTGCACCGGCCATTTAGGACATCCTATGATAAAAAAATCATTGGTTTTTAACCCGTGTAAAGTGCACTGGCCATTTAGGACATCCTATGATAAACAATCGTTTGTTTTTAACGTGTGTAAAGTGCACCGGCCATTTAGGACACCCTATGATAAACCATCATTGTTTTTAACCCGTGTAAAGTGCACCGGGCATTTAGGACATACTATGATAAACAATCGTTTGTTTTTCACCTGTGTACAGTGCACCTGTCATGTAGGGCCGGCATACTATGATAAGCAATCATTTGTTTTTAACCTGTGTAAAGTGCACCGGATAATTCGTCAAGTTTCCTCGAATTAAAAAAATTATAACGCAGCACCCAGGTCAACGCATCCGCTCACCATCCATTCTCAACAAACTATTTAAGTAGGCTCTTTTTTTTGTTTGTTTGTTTGTAAAGCGAAATAAGTAGAGGTGGACAACATTTTGTAAAGTCAATCGCACACTATTACTACAGATCTGAGACTTCATTTCGCTAACTGATGCGGGGACATAGGCCGAGGCACTGTGGATGCTGCAGAGATCTTTCTAGTAAATATTAAACTAACTCACGCTTTCTTCATTAGTGTTCCCTGCAGGGGCGTATTTAGGGTTGGTGTAGCCGGAGGCCGGTCAAGAAATTGTACGCCTTCCCATGAACAAAACTTGGTAGTTGGCTGAAAATTACGGTCCTGTATATAAAGAAAAATAATTAGTGAATCCAGGAAAGCATAGACTCTCTCAGCTCCCCCCACCCCCCAACCTCTTTTCCATCGCCCGTGGTTGTCCTATGAGAGCCTGATGGTAGTAAGTAAACAACCACCCGATACTTCCCCTGTGAGGTACGCCATCGATTAGTCGGCCAAATAAATTGCAGCTGTTGAATCATCCATCTGACTTTATTATTCCCTCTAATTGAGCTTTGTCGACCTCTGATCTCTACTGAACACTAAAAAAAAAAATAAGCTAAAATAGCATTTCTCTCGAAGTTAAAAAAATCCCGGATAGAAAAGTTTTGTTTTAAGACAGAAACTTGCAACAGATCCCATCGCTATCCGCAGAGCTGTGCCATCTTGTCTCCTGATTAACGTCTTCTCACACGCTCAACAAGTCATTACCCTTCTACTTCAAAGGTCCTCAAACGTTTATGAGTTACGGTATCTTTGACTGCATCCCGCTGTTCTGAACTGCAAATTCTAAGAAATGAACTGCGAAATCGCGAAAATAAAGTAGAAGAATAAATTTCCACAACTACTGTTAAGAAGAAAAAAAACTGATCTATTTGATTTTAAAGGAATGAGAAGCTAATTTTTACAAATGAGTCACTGGCTTGCAACAAGCCTGCAAAATACCGCTCACTACTACATTGTGGATTGTTTTTAAACACGTAGGGGTGCAGTTGTTAAGAGGCCGGGGCTCACAGTTTGGGAACCTCTGCCATATTTCTTTAGCCTACCCTTGACTAATGTTCATGACACTGCCGACTCCAGTAATTCAAATACTGGATTAGAAAGAACAAGAATAAATTTACCTTGAAGTTTGTTTGTTTGTTATTTTTGTGTGTGTTTTTCAAGGGTCAATCGAGTACATCATCCTAGTATTTTATATACTTTCATTAATAATAATTTTGTTCGAGCTAATATAATAACGGGCAAGAGGACGGGCCACTCTGAACTCCATGTCTTTTTTTCTTTTTCAAATATTGATTTTTGTACGTGTTTTTTTGTTTGTTTTTTTGTTTGAAAGATCAGGCGACGATGGAGAGTTGGGACATTTGGAAATGTCATCCACAGCTTCAGAGTAATTCAATGACTCTCACGTGTCATTCAGAGTCTCGGCTTCCGTCAAGACATGCGTAGAACATGTCATATTAGAATGTGCTCGAGTACTCTACAACTTTTCACAGTGTTTACAGATCAGAGTTCGACAGAGCTCCGTTTTAGGGGGGATATGTAATCTCGAGGACGTGAATAAAAGTTCGCACACTTTCTGTTAGTATGAGTTGGTGTCTACGTTTACAAGCAAAATAACATTGCCGTTTTAGCCAATCATGATTCATGTCTTCTTGTAACGGGAAATCCCAGGCTGTGTTAATCAAAACACGTTAAAAGCAGGTGAACATGTAAAGGAAATTTTCACAGACTTATTACTAGTTTGATGTCCTAACAGCAAAGACACATTAACTACTTAAGAGGGACAGAGAGCATGAGAGAGAGAGAGAGAGAGAGAGAGAGAGAGAGAGAGCGTATCAACACCATTCCACCCTCACATGGTTATGTTTGGATTGTTATTGTGTGTGTTCATTTTTAATTTTGCAACTCTTTTTAATATTATTGTAATATATCCAGCAAAATTGATATTTTATATTTCAGCTTTTGTCAACTGATGGTGGTCTTAAGCTGATATAGTTCATTTGCTTTAAAGAAAATGTTTTAACTTTTAAAAATAATTAAAAACCTTCACTTTCCTTGCATAAGAAGACAGTCTTGTGTTTTTTTGTTTCAAACGTTTAAAAAAAAAAAGTAACAAAATGATCAAGGCAAGATCAACAGGAACAATGTAAGGAAGATTCAATTATTGGTTTTTTATATCGAAACAGATCAATATAATGCAGAAAATAAGATCAGTTATTAGCTTTTCCCCGAAGTATTTTCCATAATCCTCTTTTTTTTTTTTTTTTTGGGTATTCTCGGAATTTGCCGGTTGAAAAAGTACACCTACTACCCCACTCCCCTTCTTCTCCTCCCCCCGTTACCATTATATCAAGTTTATTTGCCGTGGTGAAATGTCCGGTTAGTTACCACGAGCGTTCTACATCTTGACCACTTGACCGCTGCTGAGTGACACGAGCGAGGCCCATCTCTTTGAATGTGGGCCCAGGATGGCCGAGGTGGCACGCGCGGGGTGTTGGACCCATGACGCTCTCAGTGCCGCCCCCCACCCACCCCCACCCCCCCCCCCCAACTTGTAGGAATTCGGTGGGAATTTTAATTAAGATACGAGGGGGAAACAAGAAAGGGCTGAGATGTGTCTAGTTGAGACAGTCTATAGAATATGGGATGTGTCTGATCGATGTTCATTTGACTATGTGTCTGCGGTAGTTTCCGTTTATGGCCCCGGTAGTGGCAACGAAGAGATTGCATGTCAAAATGTGTGTTAATGGAGGAAAATGTGAGGGAGAAAGAGTGGGGAGGGAGTGGTGCTGGTAAAGGGAGTCATCGTTATTTTTTTATAATCCAGTCATCGTTGTTTTTTCTCATCCACAGTCATCGTTGTTTTTTCTCATCCACAGTCATCGTTGTTTTTTCTCATCCACAGTCATCGTTGTTTTTTCTCATCCACAGTCATTGTTGTTTTTTCTCATCCACAGTCATTGTTGTTTTTTCTCATCCACAGTCATTGTTGTTTTTTCTCATCCACAGTCATTGTTGTTTTTTCTCATCCACAGTCATCGTTGTTTTTTCTCATCCACAGTCATTGTTGTTTTTTCTCATCCACAGTCATTGTTGTTTTTTCTCATCCACAGTCATTGTTGTTTTTTCTTATCCACAGTCATTGTTGTTTTTTCTCATCCACAGTCATTGTTGTTTTTTCTCATCCACAGTCATTGTTGTTTTTTCTTATCCACAGTCATTGTTGTTTTTTCTCATCCACAGTCATCGTTGTTTTTTCTCATCCACAGTCATTGTTGTTTTTTCTCATCCACAGTCATTGTTGTTTTTTCTCATCCACAGTCATCGTTGTTTTTTCTCATCCACAGTCATCGTTGTTTTTTCTCATCCACAGTCATTGTTGTTTTTTCTCATCCACAGTCATTGTTGTTTTTTCTCATCCACAGTCATTGTTGTTTTTTCTCATCCACAGTCATCGTTGTTTTTTCTCATCCACAGTCATCGTTGTTTTTTCTCATCCACAGTCATTGTTGTTTTTTCTCATCCACAGTCATCGTTGTTTTTTCTCATCCACAGTCATCGTTGTTTTTTCTCATCCACAGTCATCGTTGTTTTTTCTCATCCACAGTCATCGTTGTTTTTTCTCATCCACAGTCATTGTTGTTTTTTCTCATCCACAGTCATTGTTGTTTTTTCTCATCCACAGTCATCGTTGTTTTTTCTCATCCACAGTCATCGTTGTTTTTTCTCATCCACAGTCATTGTTGTTTTTTCTCATCCACAGTCATCGTTGTTTTTTCTCATCCACAGTCATCGTTGTTTTTTCTCATCCACAGTCATTGTTGTTTTTTCTCATCCACAGTCATTGTTGTTTTTTCTCATCCACAGTCATTGTTGTTTTTTCTTTTTCAAAAATCATCATTTTTTTCTTCATTCAAAGTCATAGTTATTTTTCTGTGCAATAAGACGTTCACAGCGAATAGACGCAGTTTCGTGAAACTCCTTAACATATGATTTGACTGTGAGAAACTAATATGTTTTGAACAAGAACATTTTAAAATAAAGAAGAGAAACAAGCAAATTCATTTTTTTTAAAAATATATTTTTAAAAATGAAATGTGTCTTGTGTGGTCTATCCTGATTGTCAAATATGAATATAGATGAAATGTCTGTTGTGTGGTCTATCCTGATTGTCAAATATGAATATAGATGAAATGTCTGTTGTGTGGTCTATCCTAATTGTCAAATATGAATATAGATGAAATGTCTGTTGTGTGGTCTATCCTAATTGTCAAATATAAATATAGATGAAATGTCTGTTGTGTGGTCTATCCTAATTGTCAAATATGAATATAGATGAAATGTCTGTTGTGTGGTCTATCCTAATTGTCAAATATAAATATAGATGAAATGTTTGTTGTGTGGTCTATCCTAATTGTCAAATATAAATTGTCAGATTAAATGTTTCTTGTGTGGTCAATCCTCGTTGTCAAATATAAATATGGATGAAATGTAACGTGTGTGGTCTCTAATGATTGTCAAATACTTTCTCATGGAATCTTTAACAGTTGAACTGTTTCCCGTGTTAAGTATCTTTTTTTTCCTATCAAAATCAAAATCCGCCTCAAATTGTTTTACCGTTTTTCAATGATAAAAATATAGTGTTATCTTTCAGCGCTTTACTTTAACAAACGAAACAAAAACAAGGCTGAATAGGTATCTAATGTAGTTCTAAAAATATTCTCCGATTCATTTCAAAACCTCTTTGTCTGTATAAATATGTTTTAACAACATTTTTTTTCCTCACCATCCCCTTTAATCCAATAAAGCTTTACAATACATTCCAAGTTAAATATATAAATTAAGAAATTATTGTCCTTTCTGATTTTTTCAGGGGCTCTCCATCCCGATGTTAAAGAACACATTTATTTGCCGAAAGTGTCCCCTACCACAAATTCTGAGAATCGTCCTTCATCGCAATTGCTTTGCGTGTGCCTGGGCGATCCGCTGCAGAAGAACCTAAATTCAACACAGCGGAGTTATACGTATAATTCCAAGCCTAGATCCCCTGGCTCCGAGCTTAGCCCCGAAGGCGTCGCGAGTGTTTCGGAGTCTCTCGGCTCCAATTTCCACGCCAAAAATGGATCAGGGAGAAGTGAAATTTCTGCCATGACGCCCGTGGACGCGGCGGATTACACAAACGTGACCCGTGCTGCCCCGCACGTTTACCCCTGTTGCGGGGTCGAGGTTAAGAACGAGGGACGTACGTCACAGACGGACCAGGGGCTAATCGAAGCTACAGACGAGGAAAGGGCAGATAAACACGTCGACGTAATGTCACGTCTGCAGAAAGGTTACTCGAGGTCGGCTAATAAGACACGCTCCCGCCTCAAGTCGGATGTTAATACTGTCCCCCGCGACCCGGATGTGGAAACATTATTTCCGTTTGACATCCAACTTAATATAAAAAACAAGAAAGAGGGAATCACAAACGAACGCAATACACTTCCGAACGCCGATACGACTTGTTTTGACTCATGCCTTCAAAAGCGGACGAGTTTCAGCAAACATAAATATTTGACAACGCCCAGCAAACTATCAAACAGCGACTGGAAGGAGAAGCCAAACACGAGTGGAACATCACTAGAATCCACTTCAGACGCTTCTGGGAACAGCCCAAATTATGCAGCACGGCAACTTAACGAAAACAAGGCCGACACTGACGGATATCAATTTCTCGTGGGCGGATATGATACTAAAAAAGACGAGATCGATTCTTCGGGATCGTTGTTTCAAGATTCAACTAAAACCAAAGCAGACAGAGACCGGTCTTTAACAAAGCCAAAAGAGGGAGCCTCCCCGAGCCAAAGGTTCTCGAAAGATCAGAAAGACAGCCACACAAACTATAAGCCCATCGCCAAGTCGGTCCTCGGTTCAAACAAGGTCGTTGTCGACAGACACACATACACGGGAAATGATCGTGCCTCGGCCGTCGTATCGCCAGGAAACATGGGAATTTCCAGGGCGAAAATCAAAACGATCAAAATGACACTGACCGTGGTGATATGCTACGTCCTCTGCTGGGCTCCATTTTTCGTGGGACAAATGTGGGCTGCTTATGACGAAAACGCCCCTTACGATGGTAAAAATGTATTTATTGTTAAGTCTTAAATTGTTTTTATATTTTTAAAAACATGGCACATGTTAATGCTATTAATGATGTACCTTAGCACTGGACGGAAAGAGAAGGTCTTGGCAGATCTCTGGGATATCAAGGCAGACACACACAAAGTTAGCTGCAAAGGTGTTTTTACTGATAAGGCCGCTCATAAGGCACGTCACGCTACTTTTTGACAACTTTCACCCCACTTCCTCACTGTAGCGATCTGACCAAAATCTCGGGGAAACAAATCCCCAACCCCCCACCCAAAACCCCTTAATAAAGTACATCATAATTCCAAAATCACCATTATCATTTAAAAAAAATAAATTAACGACAAATTAAAACGCAATCTTAAACAAACTTTACCATTAAAATTAGACACTGCCAAGTAACATCTTCATTCAGAATACATCCATCAAACCATACATTTATAACGTCACAGTTAATTTCGACTTTAATTTGTATGATAAAAACACATGCACGTGTGACGTAACATGTGACCTAAGCACACATCACGTGTCCCAAAATGTCACGTTTTTCAAACCCCGCATGCCGAGAGGGACGCACTTATGGACGTACCCCTATCAACGTATTCCTTGTCTATTTAATATTAATATTATCAATAATATAATAAGATATTATCATATTATCGTCCTAGATAATATTAATAGATCTGGGACAAATCAGTTATTATCTATAACAATGTTTAAAATAAATATTAGAGCACACTTATTATTTTTTTAAATATATAATGAACCTTTGGGACAGTTCTGAAAGGTAAAGTCACGATATATATAAATGATTTATGCAAATTTAGATTAATTATTATTTATATAATTTTGAATAAGGTCTATAATATTTCTATTTCCCTAAATCTAAAATACACTTTAGGTCATCGATCACCCATTCCCCCCACCATACTACACTCAAAAACAAATTCTAGATGTTAGATTAATTTTTTTAATGTATTGTCCTCCGTCTTTTTTTTTTAAATAGTAATTATAGTCAAGAAGACATTTACAACATATACAAAGTTTAATGACATTTTGTCAAAGAATCTAAAAAAAAAAAGAAGAAATATTAAAAATATAGATGAAATAGAAATAATGCCAGAATATTGATGAAAAAGGGGGGGGGGGTGCATTATATCTAATTATTCGCCATGGAACACAATAAGTTACTGAAAAATGATTGGAAAAAATGGAGGGGGAGGGGGGTTGAAGCAATAGTTAAGATTGGTGTACCAGAAGAGATAACATTTGGTTGTACTTAGTGAAAAGGAGAAAATAAGGATACGATTTGTTCAAAATGTATTTTTTAATAATTTTTTTTTTTATAAAGGTATACATGTTCATAAAAGTTTTGATGAAGTAAGCAGTGCTAGGAATGTGATGAAATATTTAGTGAAGACACGTTCAGCAATTTTCTTAGTTTAAAAAAAAAATAATGTTACTGAACACTACCATATTTCCTAGGCACAAATCACGGGAGATGATAAATTAATTTAGACTTCATAAAAAAATACAAGAGATTTGTAAGTTAGCTCTCTTAGTGTAGAATTTTTTTATTGTTAGAAAAAGAAAAAATGTTTTGGTTTTTTAACTACATCATTTATTGTTTGATCAGCAATAAAAATATTTTTGAAAAAAGCACCTATCATTACAACAGAGATGTTATTCTACACATTCTCTTGAAAATATCAAACTACATTTACCCAGACGCACCATGGATAGCATTTATGTGCTGCATAACAGATGGTTGTTGCACTGATCTGAAGACCACAATTTAAAATAGTCCTTTCATTTGTATTTAAATATTATCATCATCTTTACAAGATTCTTTGACGCGACGTATACACATGGGCAACAGACTGGGGATTGAATTAATATAGAGCATCATTTATCCAATCAAATTCGTGGCGAATATAAAGAAATGCATTGTGGTAGATATTAACAACTGTTGACAATTTGCATTCTGGGTGACAACATTTGTTTTTTTTTAAAGGTGGTAACCTCAATTAATCAATGTATTGTCAGCCAATAGGGTTTGTCGTTTCTAAGGCCGGAAAACGTCACATCGCGTTACGTAATGTTACTATTTTTACACAAAAGTCTTCGTAAATCATTGCTGCTAACAATGTATTTCCGAAAATATAGAGCAGTAACAATTTGATTTGTAAAATCGTTCGTGAAAAAACGTTTTAAACACTTTTTCATTAAAAACCAAATACGCTGGTTCTCATTAAAAGCTGTTTGAAAGATTGGCAATTCAGAATACTGTGATGTTTTATTAATATCTTAATGAAATAAGCCAGGATGTTCTATTAATAGATTTCCCCCATTACATTACAAACCCTATATAATTGTCTAAAATTAATTGTTACATATTCACACTTTCTCTCATTTACGTACTTATCGATTTTAGCTATTAAAAATATTTTTTTTTACAAAGATAACAACAAATGTCTCAAAATATTTTAATTTAATTTTTCTAACCCGCAGGTCCATTTTTCTCAATCATCATGCTGCTGGCCAGCGTGAACAGCTGCACCAACCCGTGGATATACACCATCTTCAGCAACACCATATGCCAGCGGACACAGGAAGTGCTGACTGCCCCGTGCCGGTGGCTGGCCAAGGCGTGTAGAGCTCACCCACGGTTCGGCTTGTCTCGGAGATCTTCGGCGCATTCCGTTTGTCTCCGTCCTTTTTCGAGAGCTGGCGAAAGGAGGAAGTTGTATCAACATTCATCCTTTTCGACGTTTGGTTGATCAGATAATTAATTTACTTTACGAAAAGAGAAAAATCAGTTCTCTTATTTTATATTATGAACCTTTCTCAATTATACTAGACCATTCTTTATACTATTGGGAAAGACGCAAACTAATAAATAGTCTTATGAAAATTTAATTAAATTAATTTTTTCCCCTATTTACATGATTGATTATTATGTGTATTCACTACTATTAACATAATTAAAATTCATGTAATCATGAGGTCTATTTGTATTTCTTAAATAATGACTTAATGTTGTACAGCATGGCTCATACATCATACCTGGACGTGCAAGCGTACACAAAACTAGTTGCTGATAAATATATAAGCAACAACATCTGTGAGATATTTAACATACACTATACAAGTTTAGACCCACGAGCAGATACATTAAACAAAAAAAACTTTATGAGATAAAAAGTACTGGCAAATTAAATGTAATGTATATGGAAATGTAATTCATTTATTACTGCCCCTCCGATTAGGTTGTTCATTTTCTTCCGATTTCGTTTTTCCCCCCTCAAATTACATTTCCACCCCTCCCATTACTTTGTTTTCCCCCCCTCCAATTACGTTGTTTTTTCACCTCCATTTTACATTGTTGCTTTTTTCACTTTTAATCATGATTATTAAATATGTACTTAAAGTATATTTATTATAACAAATAAATATTATTTAATTATGTTCTTTTTAAATTAACGCAAGGAAATATCTCTACTGCCTGCTGCTCTCCACAATAGCATTGGCTTCTGAAAGGCGATCTTTCAATCAAACAGTTGGTCAGCATACTAGAGGACTAAATAAAAAAAACATCATGTAAAAATGAAGGGATAGACATATAATCAACAAGTCGAGAACCATTGGTTTCAATTTCACATAAACTGTGAGTAATGCTCTTATACCCCATATCTACCCCTACTCTGCACCTTACGCACAAACAAGCTTACGAGTTACTCGACCGGAAAAAAAGTAGGTAATAGTTATTAGTAATAACTGGGGAACAATGTCACCACGCTTGAAGACAGCCGCCTTACAGAAAAGTTTAGCCGCTTGTTCTCAAAAGTTTAGCCTGCTAAATTCTCAAAAGTTTAGCTCGCTTGTTCTCAAAAGTTTAGCCCGCTTGTTCTAAAGATTTTAGACTACTTGTTCTCAAAAGTTTAGCCTGCTTGTTCTCAAATGTTTAGCCTGCTTTTTCTCAAAAGTTTAGCCTGTTTGTTCTCAAAAGTTTAGCCTCCCTGTTCTCAAAAGTTTAGCCTGCTTGTTCTCAAAAGTTTAGCCTGCTTGTTCTCAAAAGTTTAGCCTGCTTGTTCTCAAAAGTTTAGCCTGCTTGTTCTCAAATGTTTAGTCTGCTTGTTTTCCAAAGGTTAGCCCGCTTGTTCTCAAAAGTTTAGCCTGCTTGTTCTCAAAAGTTTAGCCTGCTTGTTCTCAAAAGTTTAGCCCGCTTGTTCTCAAAAGTTTAGCCTGCTTGTTCTCAAAGGTTTAAGCTGCTTGTTCTCAAAAGTTTAGCCTGCTTGTTCTCAAAAGTTTAGGCTGCTTGTTCTCAAAAGTTTAGCCTGCTTGTTCTCAAAAGTTTAGCCTGCTTGTTCTCAAAAGTTTAGCCTGCTTGTTCTCAAAAGTTTAGCCTGCTTGTTCTCAAAAGTTTAGCCTGCTTGTTCTCAAAAGTTTAGCCTGCTTGTTCTCAAAAGTTTCGCCCGCTTGTTCTCAAAAGTTTAGCCTGCTTGTTCCCAAAAGTTTAGCCTGCTTGTTCTCAAAAGTTTAGCCTGCTTGTTCTCAAAAGTTTAGCCTGCTTGTTCTCAAAAGTTTAGCTTGCTTGTTCTCAAAAGTTTAGCCTGCTTGTTCTCAAAAGTTTAGCCTGCTTGTTCTCAAAAGTTTAGCCTGCTTGTTCTCAAAAGTTTAGCCTCCTTGTTCTCAAAAGTTTGGCCTACTTGTTCTAAAAAATTTAGCCCGCTTGTTCTCAAAAGTTTAGCCTGCTTGTTCTCAAAAGTTTAGCCTCTTTGTTCTCAAAAGTTTAGCCAGCTTGTTCCCAAAAGTTTAGCCTGCTTGTTCTCAAACGTTTAGCCTGCTTGTTCTCAAAAGTTTAGCCTCCATGATCTCAAAAATTTAGCCTGCTTGTTCTCAAAAGTTTAGCCCGCTTGTTCTCAAAAGTTTAGCCTGCTTGTTCTCAAAAGTTTAGCCTGCTTGTTCTCAAAAGTTTAGCCTGCTTGTTCTCAAAAGTTTAGCCTGCTTGTTCTCAAAAGTTTAGCCTGCTTGTTCTCAAAAGTTTAGCCTGCTTGTTCTCAAAAGTTTAGCCTGCTTGTTCTCAAAAGTTTAGCCTGCTTGTTCTCAAAAGATTAGCCTGCTTGTTCTCAAAAGTTTAGCCTGCTTTTTCTCAAAAGTTTAGCCTGCTTGTTCTCAAAAGTTTAGCCTGCTTGTTCTCAAAATTTAGCCTGCTTGTTCTCAAAAGTTTAGCCTGCTTGTTCTCAAAAGTTTAGCCCGCTTGTTCTCAAAAATTTAGCCTGCTTGTTCTCAAAAGTTTCGCCCGCTTGTTCTCAAAAGTTTAGCCTGCGTGTTCTCAAAAGTTTAGCCTGCTTGTTCTCAAAAGTTTAACCTGCTTGTTCTCAAAAGTTTAGCCTGCTTGTTCTCAAAAGTTTAGCCTGCTTGTTCTCAAAAGTTTAGCCTGCTTTTTCTCAAAAGTTTAGCCTGCTTGTTCTCAAAAGTTTAGCCTCCTTGTTCTCAAAAGTTTAGCCTGCTTGTTCTCAAAAGTTTAGCCTGCTTGTTCTCAAAAGTTTAGCCTGCTTGTTCTCAAAAGTTTAGCCTCCTTGTTCTCAAAAGTTTAGCCTGCTTGTTCTCAAAAGTTTAGCCCGCTTGTTCTCAAATGTTTAGCCTGCTTGTTCTCAAAAGTTTAGCCTCCTTGTTCTCAAAAGTTTAGCCTGCTTGTTCTCAAAAGTTTAGCCTGCTTGTTCTCAAAAGTTTAGCCCGCTTGTTCTTAAAAGTTTAGCCTGCTTGTTCTCAAAAGTTTAACCTGCTTGTTCTCAAAAGTTTAGCCTGCTTGTTCTTAAAAGTTTAGCCTGCTTGTTCTCACATACCAATGGTTGTGCAAATGTTTGGGGCATTGGCGTGTAAAAGAAACCAAATAAAGACATAAAAATTGCACTCCATGGGCGCCAATATTTACAAAAGAAGCTATAAATGTGAGGGAATGGGAGTGAAAGTGTAATACATAAAGCATTAAACACCACCCAGAAGAAATAGGCCATGACTCGGCGTTAGTAGGGGCAACTCAGAAATTCAAATATTCTATAGCTGCAGAAATTTCGTTTCAGTCAACGGACAAGCCCACGTTTTTACTGACACAGTCTTACAGTAAATTATTACAATGCGAAACAAATTTTAAAAATCATTGTATTTACTATGATTTCATGATATTTCATGTGTGACTCGCTACTAAAGGCTATCACATAACGTTATTTTATTGGATAACATTCTTATGGTTGTTTATCTGAATTTATCCTGATTATGATCCCATGCGTTACTCGAATGTAAGAAATAATCACATTATCCTAATTATGATCCCACGCGTTACTCGAATGTAAGAAATGATCACATTATCCTAATTATGATCCCATGCGTTACTCGAATGTAAGAAATGATCACATTATTCTTATTATGATCCCATGCGTTACTCGAATGTAAGAAATGATCACATTATCCTAATTATGATCCCATGCGTTACTCGAATGTAAGAAATGATCACAAGTGTAGAGATAGTTCATTTTTTGTTTTTTACATTATTTTTGTTATGGTCTCTTCCAAACATTCTGTACACTTTCTTATTTTTCCCAAGAATCCCAAAGATCTTACTGGACATTTAAGGGCAAGTTATTTTAGGTCAGATGTCTTTACTGTCTGTTGGCCATCCTGCATAGCAATAGAAATTGCATTGTTCCCCTGGATGGTCAATGTTTAATATATGCACACAAAAAAGTGATTTAAAAAAAATTAAACACTGTCCAGCGTTTTATTGGTTGCAATATACTGGTTGCACTTATGACTGTCGCTGTTGCAATATACTGGTTGTACTTGTGACTGTCGCTGTTGTAACATTTTGAGACATGGAAACGATGGCTTGAGTAGGACGGTGGGATTTGGATGAATCGACTTGAGCTCCTGGGACTCGTTTACCATTTATATTGAATATTTGTAATAATAAAAATGAAAATAACAATACAGAGACTGAAATAATAAAAAATTGTAAGTTAAGCCCATAAGTGAGGTATTTACTAAAATGATATCATGGATCGATCACAGCAATTGGGGATATATCTATAGATATAATTTGCTAGGTCAATAAATGTCTAATGTATGGTTCTCAGTTCATCGGTATGAATGCTTTTTAACTTGTCTTAAAGATCAATTAGTTGATCTCAAAATGCAAAGAGGAACATGGAATGAAAATTTGAGGAACAAATATTATAAAATATTAATGGCATTTTTTGGCAGGAAAAAGGAGTCCATAATAACTTTATTATTTAATACCTTAAAATTAAAACCGTGTTGTCCTTTGTTCAAAAGATTTAGTTTAGTGTTAAACTTTACGATTTTTTCTCTCCGCAGTGGGTGGCAGCCGTCACGTGCCCCCCCCCCCCCCACACACACAAAGCTATCAGCCGTTTGTTTTAAAAATTAATGTTAATTAATTCTTAACCTGAAAGACTTAAGCATCCCTTCATTATGCCTGAGTCGTGTTCTAGAATATCTTTGTGCTCTATTAATTTCGTACGTCCTATTATATCAGTGCCGTGTTAGTTAACCCATTAGGAGCTCAATAGGGTGATAAGCCCCAGAATGCGATAGAATATTGAATCTTAGTCATTAGAAAATTATAGGGTGATGAGCCCCAGAATGCGATAGAATATTGAATCTTAGTCATTAGAAAACTATAGGGTGATGAGCCCCAGAATGCGATAGAATATTGAATCTTAGTCATTAGAAAACTATAGGGTGATGAGCCCCAGAATGCGATAGAATATTGAATCTTAGTCATTAGAAAACTATAGGGTGAAAGCCAATTTAAAAGGACCTTTTATTGGTTAATTTTGGAGGAGAATGGCACTGCGTGGCCATTGTTATGTCCTAACGGCAATTTAAATAAAGTGAACGGCTTTGTCTTGCATGTGACCTGAAAGGTATTGTCTATTGTCTTTAGAAATGTCATTTCATGCACAATTGCCTTTATTGTAAAACTAAAAGCCTTATAGACGATAAGCCGCACACGCTTTCATCTAGGTTAATTAAGATCAATTCGGTCAGAGCGAAATCTTTCCTCTGTCCTTGAATGCAAGGACCGAAAGATTTCGACATTTTTATGTCCCCCAATCCGTCATAATTTACCAGAGCGTTGACCGGTTTGTTTAAACAATAAAATAATCACGCTTAAAAAATCAATATCGTCATTAAGCAAGTGAAGTTTTATTATGTATGATGACTGATTTTTACATATATTTTTTGTCCTGGTGCAATACTTTAAATGATTTACATTTAAAATGCACTAGTTTTGTATATATTACAATCAAATCAAATACAACAACTCAGACTCTGCGTGCCTATCTAACACAGTTGCCGATACAATCACACAATCTCTTGGCTTTATTTTTTTTTATGCCAGGTGAAACCCCGCATCCGTTTACTGTGTACCCCTGGGGGCCACGGACTCATTAAAAGCTACAACAGATCCAAACAGCCATACTTCCTGTTTGCTATTTGTTACAAAAGGACAGAGATCAGAGGCTGGCGTTTTGGGGGCCTCTTACCGCTAATCAACGATTTTCCTGAGATCATCTCAGCGCTCGCACAAACACACGCACGTAATGCACCAACAAGCACGAAAATACAAACCTAGTGCCTGTACTTTTTAAAGCAATACCGTGTCACGATAGTAATCTAACGTTTCTATATTTGTCTATCAACACTCATAAGAGGAAAAGAGAATGTTAGCAATTCCAATAACATGATATGTTTAAAAAAATTGTCTTTAGATACAGTTTAAGTGAAATTTACCGGACATATTAACAAGTAAATAACTTCGCGATAGCATCTTATAAAAACGTTCTTTTAAACAACACAGTCATATAACAAAATGTCTGAAACATAATACATGCATCAATGTTGGCAACCTTTGATTGAAAATATAAAAAAAAACACCGAACTGTTTGTATTAATTTGGATGAAACAATGAGAATATATTCTTTAAACACGCCTGGACTTTGCTTTAAACGCATTCTGTTTAAAAGGAAGCCTTATATCTTATTCTCCATTCATCCATCCCCTGTGGCTCATGTGTGGCTTTGGCCTGCCTCACTACTTCCTTCCACTCAGACGAAACTAATGCTTTTCTTTTACATTCTTGGATTCCCAGTTGTTGTAGGTCTTTTTTCCACATCATTCATCCATCTAAGCCTAGGTCTGCCCTTGAGCCGTTTTCCTCTGGGTTATTGGTGACGCACCCTCTTCACTCCTATTCTCCACTTGTTTGAAAAGTAGCTCCACTTTTTAACGTTATGCGAACCATAGATATAAGAATGAACCGGAGATCTAAGAATGAAACAGATGTATAAGAATGAACCAGAGATATAAGAATGAACCAGAGATCTATGAATGAACCAGTGATATTAGAATGAACCATAGATATAAGAATGAACCGGAGATCTAAGAATGAAACAGATGTATAAGAATGAACCAGAGATATAAGAATGAACCAGAGATCTATGAATGAACCAGTGATATTAGAATGAACCATAGATATAAGAATGAGCCCGATATATAAGAATTAACCTGAGATCTATGAATGAACCAGGGATATGAGACTCAAACAGAGTATGAATGAACAACAAGAAACGAAAAAAGACTGTTGCGAATATTATATCTTCATATTAATGAAGTCTTCCAATTCTGTTTATCATTTTCAATCGCCCCCACTGTTGGTTGCTTAAAGGCAGACTAAATAATAAAGTCAATTGACGTCACTAGGTGTTCAATAAATGCTGGGAATGTCCATTCCATTATAAGCTTATCAGACGTAAAATTGTGTTCATTTAAATCATATATAGGGAGCTGAACCTGTCTTAATTAGACTAAGTCACTCAGTTTGAATTACCTTTAAAACTAGAAATAGAAAAAAAAACAAAACAAATATTTGGGAATCAAAATTTGATATGTTCCCAATGTTAGGCTACGGTTTATTTCACAGCTGCGTGGTTTTTGAAGCGGAACCATTTCGGATAAAAAATGATGAAAGGCGTTCTATTTATAGTGGCCGGTTTTTTTCTTACTTTATTTTTTTTTTTTTTATGTCACTTGGCTTAGCAGGTTCAACCAAAAGACGGCCACGTCTGCTGAACGTGTGTGCCCGCCCTCAATCTAAAAGACTGTATCGTTCAACCTGTTGTTGGTGATACATGTACAGTGGTCATGGTTAGCTAAGCCTATGACAACTGAATCACTGTCACTGAGTCAATGTCACTGCCACACCGAGACATCCTTAAATTTAAAATTGAAATGAATCATTGAGTCACTTGATGTAACTAATCACTGGCACGTTATTTCAATAATACTGAATTTACATAATCAATTCAAAACTTCACTTATAGCACAGTATATCAACAGTTGTTCACGTCTGTGTTGATCAATTATCTTTACTATCGTTCTCACATTAATTCACACTTTTATTATAGCACTGAATCACAGCACGACCTCTCCAACATGGCTGCATAAACTCGTCCACTAAAGCTCTATAATATTGTCTCCAACCAGATTCTATACATGGCATCAAATTAGCATGCGCAAAGTCATACTATTACAAAGACGTATATCTAAAAGCAGATTTATTAAGCAGAACAGTTACAGCTAACCAAAGAAGGTATCGACGAAACGCCTTTCTCATGGAATATAAGAAGCAAACCATATGCAATTGTAAGAAATAGAAATTCATTCAAAGAAACAAAAGACTCGTTGCGTTGTTTTCATTTGTTAAATTGTACGCGTACTTCTTTTCTTGAGACGCCACTGCGTTAACAAAGCCACAGAGTCTTCAAGCAGCTACACACTTGATATAAGATTGTATCAACACACATTTTTAAACGCATGAATTACTTTGTAATAGCAATTATACTTCATTTTTAAAAATCAAAATCAATTGCTTAATTGACTATAACAGAGAAGAGGATGTAAGTGCCAGTTAATGTATTCATTATGGATGCTTCTGTGTTCTCATCAATGGTCGGTCGTTGGTGGACATATAAAGTCCTCCCTGGCAGACATTTACATAACTGAAAGTTACGACAACGACAAACCACTTTCTATTGATTTAACTTTGTCGCATTCGCCCATTCGCATTATCTTCCGCCCCTTGATGATGAAAGGTGATCTATTTATAGTGGCCGGTTTGTTTCTTTTTTTTTTTTTGGATACTTTTATAACACTTTCCGCCGATGGTGGTGCAAGTACTGCGAAATAGCAAAGATGACCTTTTCAGTGAAGTATTTTTACTTTTCGCATTCATGACGAATTCCTTTAAACTGGAGTACTTAGGGTTATACATAACAGGTCCATCAACAACGTTTAAAGAACCCCTGGTGTAGACTCAAACAAATTAGGCGTTGCCGTTACCATGCTCCGCTTCCTAATTGCAACCAAAGGGCCCTTTTATCTGAAGGCCACGGGTTTATCACAACGGCTTTTGATGGATCTGTTATACGTTATAGAAATTGTTACTCCCTACGTCTAATGAGAAAAGATCGTAACTAGGAACCCCTGGTATAGACTCAAACAAAGTAGGCGTAGCCTTTACCAAGCTTCTCTTCCTAATTTCAACGAAAGGGCCCTTTTATCTAAATGCCACAGTTTTGTCCCAACGGCTTTGTGGGATCTGATATAAGATATTGAAACTGTTACGCCCTAAGTCTAACGCGAGAAGATCGTGTCTAAGTTATAAAGACGGGTAATTAAAAAAAATAAAAAGAGAAACAGTTCTCAGAACCTCGATCAGGACTCAACCGTTAGAAAGGAAATCCCCACTCGTATACGTAACCCCATGTGTGCAAGTTCCGTTTAGGGAATGTCGTGTACGCCATCTTGAGTTAGGGACCGGGCACAAATACATCGGTTTTTACTTCCGCTTTTCAAATCTTGTCATCTATTGAACACGGTGTAATGAAATCATGGTGTTCCCCTTTTTTCGGCAACGGGACATATTTGACATTACCGTGGAAGCTTAGAGAGATGTAATGTGAGAATTATAAAACTGATAAACTTTAATATGTTATCCTATACTCAAAGATATACGCTTCAAATGATCTGTTTGTTTGTGAAATGTTGTAGGTAAACAAAGATGTATATCCGCAAAATATCACAATTATCTTTTAATGGGATATCCGGATAAAGGACTGCCTGCTGAGGAAAGCTCTTCTGTAACATTCTTCTTTTAGTGTGCTGTCTTTATGTTTCCACATACCTTGTTCCACTATTTCTTTCTATCAACAAGGGAATGTCAAATTTGAAAGGAGTTTACCAGAGGAGACCCTCATATATCCACCACCCGGTGAAATTTTACTATGTTGGTCAGTATGATGGTCAGTATGATGGTCAGTATGTTGGTCAGTATGATGGTCAGTATGTTGGTCAGTTTGTTGGTCAGTATGTTGGCCAGTATGTTGGTCAGTTTGTTGGTCAGTATGTTGGTCAGTATGATGGTCAGTATGTTGGTCAGTATGATGGTCAGTATGTTGGTCAGTATGACGGTCAGAATGTTGGTCAGTATGTTGGCCAGTATGTTGGTCAGTATGATGGTCAGTATGTTGGTCAGTATGTTGGCCCTCCAGCCCTAACAAATTAGCGTCTTTTCGAAAGCTTCAGTTGAAAGTTGACCAACATGTCTCAGCTTCGGATAATTTGCGAAGCTGTTCATCGTTCTGTAAGATGCTGTTAATCGCTCTGTAAGACGCTGTTGATCGCTCTGTAAGACGAAGTTGATCACTCCGTAAGACGCTGTTAATCGCTCTCTAAGACGTATCATCATGTGGAACTTAAGTACCGGGTGACATCGGGCATTGGGGCAGTGGGGGAGGGGGGAAACTCGATTTAAGAATATTCTCAAGTTTGTTATTGAGCTATAAATAGATCCCACGATTAGTAGCCTGCTTGGGGAAATCCAAGATAAATTAAGATATGCGGAGGTCAAATACCGTATAGTATCGTAAAATTGATACATTAAATTTAATTTTACTAAGTGCTGTAAGAAAAGAAGGGTATTGCACCCAGCGTGTAAGTGTAATTCTTTTTTAAAATATTAATTGGCTGCTTTTTCAATTATTATTTTTTAACTGTAATTTTTATAGAAAGGGGCGGACAATTGTGTGACCCTCTAAAGGCGGCTCTAACCCTCGATAATCCACTGGATCCCCCTTGCTTGAATAAAAAAATTAGTGCAATTGGGATAGGTTATTTTTTAATTAATTAAAAAAAAAAATTTTTTATTAAGTTTATTTTTTGGGCGGGGGAAAGACAATTAATATTGGATTAAGGCAATACAGTCTTAAAATGTGTGGTAGATAATGAAGGCATTTTGCAATAAAATGTCTAAGTTCTTTAAGATAAATGTTTATAAATGTGGCTTCAAATCAATAGTCCGTGTAAATATAGCAGCCTGCACATATATTACACATTTAATTAAGATATTGTACACAAATAGGACACATACATTACACATACAGTACACATATATGTCCTAAGCTCGAAGAACATGAAAAAGGAACCAGAGGAATGATGAGCAAGAATCGCAATATAAAGACAGATAGGAAGAAAGACTACAATCCCTGGAAAAGTGGTTAAGGCGATCCCTCGGGGGCTATCCATTATATTGTGCATGGGCAAGGGAAGAGTTGCGCAGTAACCCCCGCTTCCAGAGAACATGCATGATTTTAAACAAACCATGTTCTGTTCTTATAACAATGTGTTGATTTTCAATTCTCCTGCTACCTTCCAATATTTTTTTGCATTGCTCAAATTATCATAGTTTTCATTTTGTTTGTGGTTTATTATTTAATTTTAAAACTAATTGCGATGACGCAATACAGATCTTATAGACACAGTGAGATAACCCGCCAAACAATAGCGGCGACAATGCGTGAACTTCCCATCTACTAAAGCAGTGGTTCTCAACCTTTCTAATGCAGCGACCCTTTCATACAGTTCCTCATATTCTGGCGGCCCCAAAGAACAAAATTATTTTCGTTGATACTTCATTACTGTATAGAATATTTATTTTCCGATGGTATTAGGCGACCCTTGTGAAAGGGTCTTGCGACGCCCAAAGGGGTCGCGACCCACAGGCTGAGAACCGCTGTACTAAAGTTACTTGGCAAGACATGCATTCAAGTATAGCCTTTTATAAATAAATTCCAATAACTGCTGAATTTTGGGAATTTTTTTTGCGAGCCAATTGAACACATCGTTATAGCCATAAAAAAATACATAGAACATTAATATTTGTGTTTTAAAAAAATAAAGATATATTTTTTAAATGTTATCTATGTTTTACGAATGTTTACAGCGCTATACATCAGCCCCCAGATCTTCTTATCCGGGTACTTTGCCATGAATCGAACGGTCCCATCTATTAATAAGCCATTAAGCCATGTCAATCTGACCTAGATTCGACGACTGGGGAACAAACGACCTACATTACCCTTACGTCTTCATTCAGGTAGATCACATGCGTCGTGGACTGCCACTTCCACCTGGTATAAAAACGGATGCTGGTACCCTGCCTCCGTGTCATAGTTGACTTACTGGATTGATCAGTCGCAGAATGTTTCAGATGCTCATCACCACGACCTCAACACCATACGGTGTTGTGCTTTAAATTGGGTGAGTAGAACCAACTTTGACCTCGGTCGATGCTCAGAAATGTGAAGGACAAAGGTGTTGCTGTATGCCCAGGATACATCCGAAAAACGCCACAATGTACTTATTATTACTTACTGTCCCTTAGAAGACAGACACTATATGTTATGATTGACAAATGTATTTATATCTCTCTTTATATCAGCTTAACTGTGTTTTGTTGTATTTAATATGTTCATTCTTCTTTAGAAAAAATGGTCAAGAACCTTTAGTGTAATTGGTAACCGATATATCTATATACATATTTATATAGAAATAAATAAATAAATATATATATATATAAATAAATTACGGCCTTTATATTGTATTGTTTTATTAAATTAACTTTTTTTTTTTTTTTTTTACTTAAAAATTATTTTTTTAGTGGGTTTACGGTAATTTCATTTCTTCAAGAGATAGTACATTGAAATACAAATAAAAGAGCTAAATTTATTGATGGTTAGCTCTCAAGATGAACAAAAAAATGTTGCAATATCAAAATATATTATTTTCATATTCTTTAAAATAATTCCCTTAAATCCGCATATTAGCAAGTAATTAGGAGTCGCTAGAAAGTTGTGCATCCTAACGACACCATGTTTTTATCAAGTCAGTAAAGAATGGGAGATAAACGCACAAAAAAAAAGAAAATTGGGCCTACCGACCACAGATTAATGTTCTTGAATTTAACAGGCTAATAAAAACAAAAAAAAAACAATTCTGACTAGATTCAACACTAAATTTGAAATTAAAATTACGTGTGCGTTAATCAGTTAATAAATATTAACGTATCTAAACGTTTTTGTACTGTTAATGGTGGAGAGGCGAGGAAATAATATTAGATTAAATAATAAGACTAAGAGTTTTGTTTTTTCAAATGGCTTTTTAATGTCTTCTCATCTTAGCTCATAAATAGGAGAAGGTCGTGCGGGCATTGACAATGAATAGAGTAATGGCTAAAAATAACTTGTTTTTATTTAGCAATAACTTACTTTTAATCATACTTCATAATCACATTGTTTCCAGTGGGATTTCATGTCAGAAACTCGACCCCATGCCCCTTTTATGGTTTCTGCATTAGAATGTCCCATATAATATATTGATTGATTGGATACGTCTATAGCGCTGGTATCCATGCTACTTTAGCATGCCCACTGCGCTCTGGTTTACTTAAATCTATCAAACACAAAATTCTTTAAATGTTTTCTAAATCATTTTCTGTCCTTTTTCAACACTCCTCAAAGATCTATCGCATATTTAATTTGAAAAAACTTCAGACCCGTTTTAATCAGTTTTCGCAGCTCAAACTCTTAACTATTCTTAAGTTTTAATCCTATCACGGATAATATTGCCACTTCTTGATCTACTACTTCGGTGGGGGGGGGGGGGGGTAAAAAAATAGGTGTAAGTGGTAAAAAAAGAGGTGTAAGTTATAAACAAAATGGGTGTAAGGGGTAACAAAAATTACATGTTGAAATATATTTCAGTTGATAACTTCAACGTTATTAGTTGTCAAAATCGTGTCACTATTTCCACGTAGTAAAGGCTCGTGTTAGCCGTGTAGGGATTTGTGTACGTTGTTATGTGTCTTGGGCGCATTAAAACGCGCCTGTAGCAATCAATGAGCCTGGGCCGCATAAAAGTACTCTGTAGCCCCCCCCCCCCCCGGCCGACCCCACCCACCCCGAAATAAAGGGGCAACTTATTAACGGGATCGCATTATCGAATTTTGTTGAGTCAGATGATCTCGTTGTAGCAGAATTCCACAGGGCTTCCTGTTGAAAGTTAGTACATTCACTCTGTCTATTCACGTAACGCGAGCATCTACGCATTCATGTAGAAAGCTATTGTATCCAATTTATCGTCTACAACCCATTCGTGCCCTAGGTGAACTTTAATAAATTCTTGTCTCCATTTGTTCACAATAAAAAAAAAAGAGATGGAGAGAGTGGTTGTGGGGGGGGGGGGGGGGGGATAGGTCACACCGTGTTAGAATCGTTCAACGTTACCGTAGTCATGGATGGGCCAAGAATAGACGGATGTAAAGAAAACATAACGAGTTGACCGTCTATAGTAAATGAGGTTTGGGGTTATGTTTGGGGGGGGGGGGGTAATTCTTTAATCAGTACAATATCATGGAATGGTGCAGGTGGCCTGTTTGGTTTCTATTCAACTACTTTGTTTTAAAGACGGACTTCCGTTTTCCTAGTTAAGACACAACAAACAGTTGTCTTTAGTTTAGCCAAGAACGCGGATGAAGCTGGGTTTGCGTTTTCCGATATCACAGCTCGGGTGATTGACACACTCGTACTGTTCTCGACATATTTTAATTCATGTCTGTTTGGGGGCACTGGTTCCACAAAACTTTATCTACTAATTCACATTACATTAAAAAAAAATAATTAATGGGCAAATAGGAAATGAATAAGGACATTTCATCGGCAGCCAGTTCAATAGCTAAACATTTATCGATAGCCAGTTCAACGACTAAACATTTATCGATAGCCGGTTCAACGACTAAACATTTATCGATAGCCGGTTCAACGACTAAACATTTATCGATAGCCAGTTCAACGACTAAACATTAATCGATAGCCGGTTCAACGACTAAACATTTATCGATAGCCAGTTCAACGACTAAACATTTATCGATAGCCGGTTCAACCACTAAACATTTATCGATAGCCAGTTCAACGACTAAACATTTATCGATAGCCGGTTCAACGACTAAACATTTATCGATAGCCAGTTCAACGACTAAACATTTATCGATAGCCGGTTCAACGACTAAATATTTATCGATAGCCGGTTCAACGACTAAACATTCATCGACAGCCAGTTCAATAACTAAACATTCATCGACCGTTCAATGACTAAACAGTTCACTCAAAGCCAGTTACTTTGTGGGGTATAGCTTATAATGAGAGCTGGCTGTCGGTGCAATAAATCTCATAAATTTCCCATCTTGCAAACTGTCAGTATCGAAACCGCTCCTTTAACTCCTCTCTTCGGCTCTCTTCTTCTTCTTCTTCTTCTATATATTAAGGGCCAACGATCAATTTATTGATCATTCTGGCTCCTATGAATGTAGATGGGATTTGCGATGTTTCTGTGCCTGGTGTTGATGAGGATATTTCATTGGTTAAAAGAGTAACTGAGTGAGGTTATCATGCAATGGGGGTCATGGATGCAGACCTGTTTACTCTTAAGATTTTGGCGGACAATGTACGATTTTGAGGTGTATACATTATATATACTGAATTTTAAATTTTTTACTATTAAGATAATGTATTGAACGATTTTGTGATGATATTGTACGATTTTAAGAGTTTGAGGGTAAACAGGTCTGTGGGTGTAAACTAATTTCGGCATCACGAAGGGTAATGGGCATCATCTGATTTCGGCAACACCAATCTCGGGTATCAATTCCAAGGGTCGTGTGTATCAACTGACTTTGACAACACCAAAATAATTTGACAACTGGATCCTATTTTCCTTTTCTGATGACTTCCGTGCCAAAGTAACTTGTATCAAATTATCTCCTCAATTCTTCTGAATAATTCCTTATTACGGTATGAGATGAACCGTTCAGGTTTCTTTGAAACTACACTTCCCCCCCCCCCCTCTTTTCACACCCATGTGCCCTTGTCCTATGTGTCAAGGGCACATTTTTTTTTTTTAAATGACTTTTTGTTTTTGTTTGTTTGTTATATTACTGTATTACTTAAAGTCTTCACTCCAACCCCAGCACACCCCACCTTTGGTTTCACCTGTCACTTGTCCCCCCCCCCCCCCCCGTTTCCCTGCCGGTCTTCTGCTTCGGCCTTGGCGCGTCAAGTCATGTGATCTAGTTTTATTTAGGTCAGGTCGCCAACCCAATCCCCCCCCCCCCCCCAAAAAAAAACCCCACTTGAAAGTGATCAGCGTGCCTGTACATAAAGAAATACACATCTTTCAGCCAACAAGTCTGAGCTACGACTGTAAGTGAGTTGTGACTATTTCTTCTGTTTTTAATATCAAGGATTACATTTAAACCCTGGCCTCTTAGGAAAGGTTTTTACGACCTGGAAAGTATCAGTAAGTACGAGTCTATCTGGTTTCCCACCAAATACACTTAAACAGCCTATGTTATACGATTGTTTTCATATATGCTTTACTGTTTACACCATATGCAGTATGATTGTTTTCTTAAACTTAACTTTAGTGTCTGGTACAACTTGTATGGTTGTTTTCTTAACGTTAATGTCTGGTACAACTTGCATGGTTGTTTTCTTAACCTTAGTGACTGGTACAAGTTACATCTTTTTTTTCTTAAACGTAAATCTGCTTCTCTTATCTTTCCTGGAACTTATCGTAGTTTCTTGTACACGGTATGCACCTCATATGTAATGTTTTATCAAAACTCAACTGTTTTGTCCTGTAAACCTTATACAATGTTTTCCCATCATCCTACTCTCGGTTAGTCTGACGATATGTTTGTTAACTAAAAGTGTTTTCAATCTTTGTTTTCGTATGTTTTCTTCTGAAATGTACAGAAATATGCTAATATATTTTTAAAGTCAAAACCGACCTAAAGTGATTTTTTTTATACTTCTGCCGAAACCAGACCGAAAGTTTAAAACGACTTTCGGCTAAAACCGAAGCCGAAACCAAAAGCTTAACGCGTCCTTCAGCCGAAACCGAAATTCGGTCCGTCACTATTTCATAGTTTATCGATGCAATGCTAAGTTGGCAACGGTTCAGATTTTGCAATGTGCAGTCTGTCAAAATGGCATCTTACACAGAATTAACTAAAAAAAAGGGTGTACTCTTCTTGAATGGAAATAAAAGTTAACGTGGTTGACGAATATGCCACCATTCCATAAAATGAAAAATGGGCCGCCACTGCCTAATTCAAATACGTAATTGTATGTGCGATCAACCTTCTTTTGATATCTATTGTCCGATACATTCCGTCCTTCCCCACCTTTAATGAGTTGCGTATCTAGAGTATTTGTCACACCGTGGATGAGATGAATCTTTTGACCCCGTACCCTCAAATCAGAAGCCTAATATTTTTTTTTATCAATAAAATACAATCATGTTTTCCAGAACCCATTGCCACATGTGGGCAATCTAACATCCGACGGTTCCTAAACGGTGCAAAGGTTCCGACATCGGGTGTAATGTATAATGTTCCAGTATATCAAACACGTCAAAAATGAGCAAGTCAAACAAGAAATTAAAAAAATTAAAAATATTTTTTAAATTAATGTTTAGATACAGATAATGATTACGCTTGGCTTATCTAAACAGAGTTAAGACAATCACTTGTGCCAAACTAAGTTAACAAGTTAAAACAAAATAATTAAAAAAAAAAAAAAAAAAAAAAAAAGAAGGCCCGAACAGAAAAAAACAGCCACTTTCCAAATGACTTGTGTAATCACTTGAGATGTGTCATTTATTAATAAACATTACATGTCCACTTCAACTCATTGACCTCATTCATATGGACGCGACACACGTCACGTCTGCTCGTCTAGTAGCAAACATCCACAAGTAATTCAGCAAACCACCAGCCCACCCCACCTCCCAATTCTTGACACAGTCCCACCTAGTATTACATTTCCGCTGTATCCGGTAACACGCTATAACCAATAGGGCATTCTGTAAGCATGCCATGACCTGGAAAGGATACATACAAAACGAGTGTTGTTAAAATGCAAAACAAACAAAAACAAAAAAAAAAGAAGAGAAAATTAAAAAGAACGGATATCCGTTTAGCAGAAACAAGGTCATCATCATGTGAAGGGTTGGAACTGCACACAAAACAATACAATTTTTTTTTCAAAACAACAGAGGTTCTCAAAGTGTTATGAAAAAGAAGATATAAGCGTTGCTATGAATGGTTATAGAAACATAATTCCAAGTCTCCTCCAAACTTCTGCTGAACTAGGGCGGTGATGTAGTGTAAACAAATTAATGGTCAGGTCTGTTTTAGGAAATCACTTTTGGCGTCATTGGAAGTGTGCAATACATAGTGATAGTGGAGGTATGCAATATATAGTTGATGTATGCAATACATAGTGGATGTATACAATGCATAGTGGATGTATACAATACATATTGAATGTATGCAATATATAGTAAATCTCTGCTATATATAGGGGATGTATACAATACATAATGGATGTATACAATGTATAGTGGATGTGTACAATTCATAGTGGATTTATACAATATGTCGGGGAGGTATACAATATATAGTGGATGTATACAATATGTAGTGATGTATACAATATATAGGAGATGCATACAATATATAGCTGATGTATACAATATATAGTGGATTTATACAAAATATAGTGGATGTATGCAACATATAGTGGATGTATGCATACATAGTTTATGTATACAATACATAGTGGATATATGCAATACATAGTGGATGCATACAATACATAGTGGATATATGCAATACATAGTGGATGTATGCAATACATAGTGGATGTATGCAATACATAGTGGATGTATACAATACATGAGGATGTATACAATACATAGTGGATGTATCCAGTATATTGTGGATGTATAGAATATATAGTGGCATAAACTGCAAAAGCCTGGATTAAGTCTTACGAGGTTCTGTCCTGGGGTAGGCGCGACTAGGACTGCATCTATTTCAGCCATATAACCGAGTAGGCCGCCATGGTCTCTATGCTTAATGTTCAAAGGTTTAATTTAACACTTATTCCCGAAGTTCTTTTACTAAATTAGAGGCATCGAAAACAACGGAAATTACGCACAAGGGCCGGAAACATAAAATAGGGAACATTTCGTCACATACACAGATACATAGAAATAATGAAAATTGCGCCCCAAACCCAGATACATAGAAAAAAAAAGAAAAGAAATTTCGCCCTAAACTCATATAGAAATAATAACAAAATAGATAACAAGCAACACGCAAGAAAATACTAAATCAAATTATTCTTTTAAATTAGTTCGTAGGAGTCATTTAAGATATAGTGAGAACCGCTAAAGTTTAATGAACATTTCTTCATGGCGGTAAAATTCGTTTGCGCCAGCCTTTCATAAAAGCAATTGTTTAAATATTTATTATTATTATTATTTTTTTAATAACGTGTGTTTAGAAAAGTATGTGTGGGATTGTAAGTATCGATCTCATAAGTTTTGGACTGGACAAACATGTGCTAAGAGTACGTAAACCAGCTTCGTCACTGTTCATGAGCCTGTGTAAATGATACCACCATTTATTAACAAATCGCAAGTTACACAAACGTTATATTTTAGTTTTGTTTGAAGGTCTTCATTGGCGAAAACTATACCCTTCACATACGACTATTTACACGAAGATTAATTTGTGAAGAGGTATTTGATAGATTTGTAAATTGGAAATATTTGATAGATTTTTAAACTGGGAATATTTGTTAGATTTAGTAAATTGGGCCTTATTGGTAGATGTGTAAATTGGGACTATTCGATAGATTTATAAACTGGGAATATTTGTTAGATTCGTAAATTGGGCCTTATTGATAGATGTGTAAATTTGGACTATTTGATAGATTTGTAAATTGGGACTATTTGATAGATGTGTAAATTGGGACTATTTGATAGATGTTTAAACTGGGACTATTTGATACATTTGTAAATTGGGACTTTTTGTTACAGTTGTAAATTGAGAACATTTGATAGATTTGTAAATTTGGACTATCTGATAGATGAGTAAACTGGGACTATTTGGTAGATTTGTAAATTGGGGCTATTTTAAAAATCCGAAAATGTACCGAAATAAATAACGACTCACTATACCCGAAAAATCAATAATTTCCATTGAAATTCAAGAGGTCGTATTGTACCAACACATAGTCTAACACGTAATGAGGAGTTAATCGTTCAACAGCAACACCAATGCTTGTGCTTTTATTCATTTACCCATTTTGTATGTGACGATGATTATTTTTGAATGTTTGAAGCTTCTAGTGAGGCAACTCAATGAATTGCTTATAGTATTTTATAAAAATGATATATTTTTTTTTTTGGCTTTAATTCTGAAACATAAAACGCTACATTTCCAAACATTTACTAAAGCAGTTTAGCAAATAACAATCCATCTTTTGTTGCTCCATTTATAAAAGTGCATTGTGTATAATACCTGGTGTCCTTATACTCGTCCAGACGATACACTATTTATAATGACTTTATGGGAACGTCTTAATCTTTTACAATTCACTTTTTGAAATATAGAATAAGAAAATACCAAGTTATGTGATAAACATATGTAAAAAAAAAAATTCATAACCATAATATATATACATAAAAATATATTTTAAAAATTATATATACATATATATCTTTATATATATATATATCGATCCATCCATCTATCTCTGTGACGCTACAGACCATGTAGGGCTTTGGCCTGCCTCACCACTTCCTTCCAATCAGAACTAACTAATGCATTTCTTTTCCAGGCTTGGCTTCCCAGTTGTTGTTAATCTTTCCCCATATTATCCATCTAATCCATGGGTGGGCAAACTACGGCTACGGGCCGCATGCGGCCCAGCTACTGATATGATGCGACCCTCAGAGGCATTTAAAAATTGAAATAATTACTTTCTTTTTAAAGTTATTTTGTTGGATTTTACAGATTTTCATGTACCATTATGACTTTTTAAACATTTTTTATCAAATTTCTATCCAATTTTCTATTTTTTAAGCAGTACTTGACTTTTGTCATGTAATGCTAAAATGCGAATTTACCGATTTAAATATAGAGAAATGTTTATCGACATGTAAAAATTGGATATAATATACATGCGCCCCCAATAGCTTTAAAGTTATAAATGTGGCCCTCAGCACAAAAAATTTGCCCACCCCTGCTCTAAGCCTTGGTCTGCCTTTCAAACGTTTTCCTCTGGGGTTTTGGTTGTGCACCTTCTGCACTCCTCTATCATTTGGCATTCTAAGTGTCCTGCCAAGCGTAGCCTGCCTTCTTTTATTTCTGCTACTAGCGTGGGGTCCTGATATAGACTGTACAATTCCTGGTTCGTTCGTGCTCTCCAAACATATTCATCTTTTGTTGGTCCATATATTTTCCAGAGAACTTTTCACTCCCACGTGTTTAATAGGTTTTCTGTTTTGTTTGGTATATATATATTGTTATCGTTAATTTCAAAATCTCTTCTCGTCTAGGTGACACGAGAGTATGAACCCCAAGGACCCCAACAACCCAACAACTGTAGGACTGATTGACGGGAACCAACAGAAACCGGGCATGGGCATGTCGCAGACATCCAGCGTCGCACGAATTTGGGTGAGATCAGGTGTCCCTGCATGTCTGCACTGTCACGTGTGGCGACAGTGTGGAGAGATGATCTTTACCTACAGGTTATGGAGATAGATCGACAAAACGCCGATCGACCACATGTGGATGTATATTTGTTTGTACAAGCTAGCGACATATAAAAGTATTGGGCCTGTTTTTGTATGCATGTGTACAACGTACGGCATATGGTAGTATCGATTTATACACTCTACGATAGTACCCCACAACGTACGACATGTATTATCGATTCATACACTGCTACGAAAGTATCGCACAACCTACAGCATATCATAGTATCGATTTAGAGGCTCTACGAAAGTAATGTACAACAGTAACTAGAAGCATGAATATTTTTTTTCGGCTGACCCAAACCCCCCCCCCCCCCCTTTTTTTTCAAACCACAATATAGGATCGTACATTCCGCTAGTGGCTTCATAAGCTGCTGGTTGTGTTTCTCCATGATCGACTTAAGGGAAGAGCAGAGGAGGGGGTGATTTCACCACCTCCCCCTCAAAGGTATGGTTGGCAACTTTTGGTCTTGATATATAACAGCATATTTTTTTTGTGTGCATGTTTTAGGTAGATGAGATTTATGGAGTTCGCCCATGCCACGGTGAAAAGGTGTGTGTGTGTGGGGAGGGGAACTTAATTCGAGATACGCCACTGTGCTGCTGCTTTTATTAAAACTATTACCCCGCCATTAACAGTAGGGCGATATGGTTGACATCACTATTTACAAGGGACATCAATGGTTCTTTGAAGGCGAACATGTAATGCGACACAAATTTAGTTGGGCCCCAGTGGCGTAGCGAGCTTAACTCGCGCCCGGGGCACAATACCTTTTTAGCGCCCCCAATAACTTTTTAGCGCCCCCCTATTCGAAGACCATACAATATTATAGTAAAATATACCATTTGGCGCCCCTTTGTGATTAGCGCCCGGGGCATGATGCCCCCCTTGCCCCCCCCCCCCCCCTCACTACGCCACTGTTGGGCCCACGCACGTTTTCCCCATCAACACACATCCACACCTGTCGGCATCCTTCGCAGGCCCGTGTTTGTTGAAATATGTCAACTACACACATATCGGGCTAACGGTCTTGAGTTTCTTTAAGTTCAAAGTAACAGGACAGATATTTCTTTCCTATTTGCCAACTATCCCCTATTACATACATCCGGAATGGACGCAGCCCGTTTGAACGGATTTGAATCCAGAAACAGGTAGCCACTCAGAGATTCTAAAGTATAGGATGTGCTGGCACCTGGAGCAAATACAGATAATCACTCAGGGGTGGGGAAGTATACGATATGCTGGCCATTGAAACAAATACAGATAATCACTCAGGGGTGGGGAAGTATACTATATGCTGGTCATTGAAACAAATACAGATAATGACTCAGGAGATGTGAAGTATACGATATGCTGGCCATTGAAACAAATACAGATAATCACTCAGGGGTGGTGAAGTATACGATATGCTGGCCATTGAAACAAATACAAATAATCACTCAGGGGTGGTGAAGTATACGATATGCTGGCCATTGAAACAAATACAGATAATGACTCAGGGATCGTTAAATATACGATATGCTGGCCATTGAAACAAATACAGATAATCACTCAGGGGTGGGGAAGTATACGATATGCTGGCAATTGAAACAAATACAGATAATGACTCAGGAGATGTGAAGTATACGATATACTGGCCGTTGAAACAGATACAGATAATGACTCAGGAGATGTGAAGTATACGATATGCTGGTCATTGAAACAAATACAGATAATGTCTCAGGAGATGTGAAGTATACGATATGCTGGTCATTGAAACAAATACAGATAATGACTCAGGAGATGTGAAGTATACGATATGCTGGTCATTGAAACAAATACAGATAATGACTCAGGAGATGTGAAGTATACGATATGCTGGTCATTGAAACAAATACAGATAATGACTCAGGAGATGTGAAGTATACGATATGCTGGTCATTGAAACAAATACAGATAATGACTCAGGAGATGTGAAGTATACGATATGCTGGTCATTGAAACAAATACAGATAATGACTCAGGAGATGTGAAGTATACGATATGCTGGTCATTGAAACAAATACAGATAATGACTCAGGAGATGTGAAGTATACGATATGCTGGTCATTGAAACAAATGTAGTTTATCCCTCAACAAATACAATTAATAAATGAACGTTAAAAAAAGGTGCAACGGGTGAATATTCTTTTTTTTTTTAAACAATAAAAGCATTTCATTTAACACATTTTTGGTCTTCGCCTTTTCAACTCCCAGTGTAGCAAAGGCAATTAACTATTCATTTCCAAGCTCTCTGGTCTATAGCCATCTTCGCTAACCAAGTCCATGCAACTCTTTCCAATCTGTATCACATACTCGTCGACCTTTCTTCGCTCGGCGTTTTTTGGAGGGATCTTCCCCATCCTCTTGATTCTTGGGGGATCCATTTAATGCATTAATCAGACATTAATCACAGATATAAATCATTCATTGTTCATTTGCGTCTTACCACTTTCAGCTAAAAATCAATTTCTTGATGAATTTTTTTTTTTTAATTTGCTTTCCACAGATTGTCTTGACGCTAGTATTTCTAGCCGTATCCATCGGCTTGTCAGGCTACATCATATATGTCAAAGTTTTGTAAGTTCGTATTTTAAGATACATTATATTTGTGATTTTGCAGAAAAGAAAATTAATTAATTAATTTTTTTTAAAAAGGCATTATGATAGATTTTGTACCGGGTAGTTGTGTTTTCGGGACGTTAATAATTATTTGGTCTTGAGTCTTCTTGTACCGGAAGACTTATTTCCGGTACTGGTTTCCTGTTGATTATTAACAAACAATAGCAAATAAGTGCGTAATAGCGTCAGTTCACACGATCAAATTTCGCGTCAAATTGTATGAACGCACTATTTTGTGCATGGTTTATTTTGGGGGAATTTGATTAAATAGTAATTTGACAGTTGTGACAAGGCTTCATACACGAATTGCATCAAATATTTGAAGGAAAATGTGTTCGTGTAAACCTACGCTAAGACGATGGCACAATGCAAACACTACTGCACACGACAACATATACAACATGATTACAGTCGCATGCATGCAAACTACGATATTTGCAACCCACACGATCAGAACTATATGCATTCACATTTATTTATTTATTTATATAGATAACGTGTACTGCTTTGTCACTGCTTTCGCTGCTCTAAGCAATAACGCAAGGTGTGTTCTGCGATAAGACCTTTTAATAAGATTAATGAGTCGGAAACAATTTGAGTAAATACAAGAATATATTTTAAGCATTAATCATGATTAAACAAAACATAAACACAAACGTTTAGGCAAATACCTTCATCAGTACAACATGAAACATTAATAAAATTATAAATGAAATGTGCATAGTAAATGTAGATCTTTACTATAACTAAAAATGAAAGGAAAGTAAAGAAGAACAAATGGGCACGAGACCCTAACGAAAATAAAGATCAGAAGAATGGATTGAAAAAGGGTGGAAGTACAAGAGAAGTACAACATAAGTACACTTTATAGACAACATAAGTACACTTTATGGACAACATAAGTACACTTTATGGACAACATAAGTAAAATTTAAATACAATTTAAGTACAATGAATATACAACATAAGTATACTATATGTACAATTTGAAGTACAATATAAGCACACCATTGGTACAATATAATTAAAATAAGTAATTGCACTGTTTAAGTCAAAACGAACTAAACAAAATAAGCCCACCCCTCACCTTACACTAACCCCCCCCCCCTTTTTAAAAAATCGTTATTCTTCTATTCTTATGTGTTACAGTGAGAGTCAGGCAACGACGCCAGGGAGTAAGGAATACATCCGTGTGACGTATCCGACCTACTTTAAGACACCAACAGAACAGAAGATATTTGAGGAGCAGGTAGAGCTTTATGTACATCAAGCACATTTGAAAATAGCGGTGATGAAAGACAAGATTATCAGTACGACTACCATGTAGAGAAAGTTTCACGATGCGTTAACTTTTAACTCCACAACCTATAATATTGTAGTGATTTTCATCAGCAAGAGTAATAACCAAAAAAAAAATAACTTAATCATCGATATCTTTACAAAAATGCGTCCGAAATGGTGGACTTATAAGGGAATTCCGCACTCTTAAACGTTGGTGCAAAATATATTGACATGCATTACAGCTCTCAAACACGTTTCTTTTGCGCACGTGAGATGCTGGCAAGAGCGTGCACTGCTATATGTTTCAAGCGAGATGCTGGTAAGAGCACGCACTGCTATACGTTTCAAGCGAGTTGCTGGCAAGAGCGTGCACTTCTATACGTTTCAAGCGAGATGCTGGTAAGAGCGCGCACTGCTATACGTTTCAAGTGAGATGTTTAATCTAGCTAAATTGAGGAGGTTCTGGTGTTATCTTAAACCGATTTACAATTTGATGTTTCAGTATTACAGAGAGAACACTGACGTCACAGCCAAGCCTGCAGAACCAGACTACAACAGTACACAGCTCAGCTCCTGTTTTTTCACGTAAGCAAAAATTGTGTTAAATTATTTTTTATTCATAAATATACGATTGTATCATGAAACATCCAAATAGGACATATACGAGTTTTTGTTACCCATTGTTTTAGTTTATAGTAACCCATGAGTACTATAGTAACACATGTGTGTTGTAGCAACTAATGTGTATTATCATAACTCATTTGTATTATAGTAACTCTTGTGTGCTATAGTAACCCATGTGTGCTATAGTAACCCATGTGTGCAATAGTAACCCATGTGTGCTGTAGTAGCCCATGTGTGCAGTAATAAGTCATGTGTGCAATAGTAACCCATGTGTGCTGTAGTAGCCCATGTGTGCTGTAGTAACCCATGTGTGCTATAGTAGCCCATGTGTGCTATAGTAACCCATGTGTGCTGTAGTAACCCATGTGTGCTATAGTAGCCCATGTAAGCTATAGTAACCCATGTGTGCAGTAGTAAGTCATGTGTGCAATAGTAACCCATGTGTGCAGTAATAAGTCATGTGTGCTATAGTAACCCATGTGTGCAATAATAACCCATGTGTGCTGTAGTAACCCATGTGTGCTATAGTAACCCATGTGTGCAGTAGTAACCCATGTGTGCTGTAGTAACCCATGTGTGCTATAGTAACCCATGTGTGCTATAGTAACCCATGTGTGCTGTAGTAACCCATGTGTGCTATAGTAACCCATGTGTGCTATAGTAACCCATGTGTGCAGTAGTAACCCATGTGTGCTTTAGTAACCCATGTGTGCTATAGTAACCCATGTGTGCTATAGTAACCCATGTGTGCAATAGTAACCCATGTGTGCAGTAGTAACCCATGTGTGCTATAGTAACCCATGTGTGCTATAGTAACCCATGTGTGCTATAGTAGCCCATGTGTGCTATAGTAACCCATGTGTGCAGTAGTAACCCATGTGTGCAGTAGTAAGTCATGTGTGCTATAGTAACCCATGTGTGCTGTATTAACCCATGTGTGCAGTAGTAAGTCGTGTGTGCAATAGTAACCCATGTGTGCAGTAGTAAGTCATGTGTGCAATAGTAACCCATGTGTACAGTAATAAGTCATGTGTGCTATAGTAACCCATGTGTGCAATAGTAACCCATGTGTGCTGTAGTAAGTCATGTGTGCAATAGTAACCCATGTGTGCAGTAGTAAGACATGTGTGCAATAGTAACCCATGTGTGCTATAGTAACCCATGTGTGCAGTAGTAAGTCATGTGTGCAATAGTAACCCATGTGTGCAGTAGTAAGTCATGTGTGCAATAGTAACCCATGTGTGCAGTAATAAGTCATGTGTGCTATAGTAACCCATGTGTGCAATAGTAACCCATGTGTGCTGTAGTAAGTCATGTGTGCAATAGTAACCCATGTGTGCAGTAGTAAGTCATGTGTGCAATAGTAACCCATGTGTGCAGTAATAAGTCATGTGTGCTATAGTAACCCATGTGTGCTATAGTAGCCCATGTGTGCAGTAGTAAGTCATGTGTGCTATAATAACCCATGTGTGCTATAGTAGCCCATGTGTGGACTAGTAAGTCATGTGTATGATCGTAACTCATGTGTATTATCGTAGCTGATGTCTGTTGTCGTAACTGATATGTGCAATGGTAACTCACGTGTGTTATCGTAACACAGGTGCTCTATCTTAAAACCACAGTTATATTTTCTAAACACACATGTATTCTCTTCAGCCCTGTGGCCTGGTCATGGAAAGTCTTGTTTTATATTACATGTGTATTATGTTAAATAAACTAAATAAATGCTATTCGGTGGGCTTATTCTGTAAATACGCACTGATCTCCAATTCAACTTAATCATAATATTATTAATCCCCCCCCCCTTTTTTTTCCCTCTCCTACCCATGGATGATACCAGCCATTGCTCTCTCTCTGTTTAAAGATGCAGCGTTTATCCTGCGGGCAACAACAGCGCTAGGCAAGCTATTCGGCGTAGAAGAGCAGCAGTCCGAAGTCCGTTGATGGAGTGGGTGACACTCTACAAGACCGTCCACTTGCTGACCAGAAGGGACGTAAACACTTCACTTAGCAATCCCATCTACCATGGCTGCTGTATTTCGTGAGTTATCTTTTTTGAAATCGTTCATCGAATCGGGGAAACCCGATTCCATCAAATGATTAGAAAAAATGACTTTGACACACATTGCACACAAGATGTCACAGAAAATTTGTAATACAATGTTAACGCCTATTTCATTCACCGTTAATATGATATTTTATTTTTTAATAATGATTTTTTTTAAATAGAAATATTTTATTTCAATAATCATTTAATTTTTTTTTTAATATTGAACATGTTTTTTTTTAAAAATAATAATTAGTAAAAATTAATAATATTTTTAAAAAAATTACAATGTTTAAAAAAAAATATTATAATCTTTCGGATCATAAATTATTTTATAGCTGTTAACGCCCAGCAAGATTTAAAAATGATTCTCCATACTACACATGTACATAGTTACTGTTATGTGTTATATTACTACATGCGCTGGGCTAAACATATTATGGGTATTTAAATATAAGTACAATAGAAAGCGTATAGGATAACACTTTGACATTATTTAAGATAATTTTTTTTTTTATTATATCTATTTTTAGGCGTCTCTTTTTCACGAGTCCAGATACGGCGATAGATGCCCTTGGCAATAACGTTACCCTGACAACCATTGACAACAGGAGGCAATATTTCCCTACACAAGAATGCAAGTAAGTCATTGAATTAGCTCCCCTCCCGGCACATTAGCGTTCTCTGACACAGTGTAGCAACATTACAATTGATTAAGTGGGTCATGGATTAACATTAAAACTGTTTTATCAGTGAATAGTAACAAGAATTATGGGTTCTTTACTATAACAAGTATGTACAAATTTCAATTAGTAAATTGAATATTTTAATATAAGACGAAGCTGATAATCTTTGAATTTATAATAATATCTTACTGTATATGAATATAAGCTGTCACTTAAGTTAAAAAAATCACTTAAAAAACTCATTAAATTAAAACACATGAAATACAAATTGAAAGTAAATACATTAATTTAAAAATATTAAATCAAACAAATTAAACAAAACGCAATCAATAAAACACATTAAATAGTAAAACACAGTAAAGAAAACACGTTACATAATAAAACATATTAAATAATACACATTAAATAAATCACATTAAATAAGAAAAATTATTAAATTTAAATAAAATACACAGCTATTTGTAGAGCAAGACAATTCTTTTCATTCCATATTAACTTATCCATGTTTTGGAACAGCCTGCAACAAAAATTTAAAATAAACTAATGACCATTTCCTTACCTTTGGCCCATCCTTCCCGCACAGACATGCAGTTGGATGTACCGGCTGTGGCTGTGCCCAAGAGACCGGCTATTACGCAGCTGTTGTCGTCAACCCTTTGTACCCTCTCATCAGCAGCACCCAGTACATCCTAGACGTCATCAAGATCCCCGGATGCTGTAAATGTTTCAACAACAGAAGCCCACCAAAGACAGCAAAGTAATGGATGATGCCATCAATGACATCAACTATGATGTCTTTTATCACGCCGTCTGTGATGCCATCTATGCGTAATGAAAGCACCCGGTCTGCCATTGAAAAAGACAGTCATTTAAATATATTGCCACTGACATCTGAGTCTGTGACCTCTGCAAAAGAGCTTAGAGAATCAATTTTTTTTTTAATTTGTATATGGTGGACGTTAACTTAACCTGCATACATAAATAACGTAACCAGGGAACAATCTGCAGGGTGGGAATATGTTGTAAGATGTTTGTGACAGCTTACAACACATGTTACCGTGTTTGTTTGTTAAAGAAAACTTGTAAAAGAATTGTATGATGATGGAGACATGTGCAGGTTGTGGCCACTTGTTAAACACCATCTCTTCGCCAACACAGGTCAAGTGGATGGTCACACCAGTAAAAAGTATTCAGCTAATTTTAGATTTGAGAAGATGCTTGTTAACCGTGCCTCCAGTGTTACATTTTGATTAGTGTGCCTTTCGAGATTCATTTCTAATCTTTACAGCAAGATATTTTTTAAACACCTTTACACTGTTTAAAACAAGAAAGAACATGTCCAAACCAAACGAATCAAAGCTTTGAAATTAAAAATATATTTTGAGAAAACAAAAATCTTATAGTTTTAACCATTGAAGAAATTTTAAATGCTCTATTGAACGGGGAAACGTTCGTATTGATACCCCTCTTGTCCAGGACATTCCATATCTGTCATGATTAGCGTCACAATTCTTCAATTGTCAAAAAGAATGGACTACGATGAGTCACTTCCTTGTTTTGTCACGTGATACGTACCAGCCATTGGTAGGCTTTCTGCTACACATAACAACACATAACAACAGATAACAGCTGATCAGCCATTGCCATTATCATTAATTCTAAAGCAAAATGTTTGTCTCCATCAGCGCTTCCCCAGTGTTAATTTTACTTTTCACAATATTCTTGAATACACGCGTTTCTTTAAATGACATTCATTAAATGTGACAATAATTATAATTCAGTTATGATTAAAGGAAGAAAGTTGTTTGAAAAAAAAATTGTGAGCGACTAGTGTGTTGCAGACAGCCTCCCGGAAGTCTTACTTGTTTTTACACGTATCACGTGACAAAACAATCAATAAATCGTAGTCCATTTTTAGGTTATCTGTCTTACTCATTACATTATGTCATTTTTCAAAAATTTATTTTTAAATAATTCATCATTGGGCTCCATCATGGAAGCCATTTATACTTAAATGTATGGGCAGTCCGTAACAAATTAACTTAAACTGACATGTCCATAAAAAGTTATATGTATGTATATATATACACTAGCTGATATACCCGGCGTGGCCCGGGATTGCATTAGATCCCCGATCCCGGTGACCCACAGATCCCGTTAGTATACGGTTCTCTATGGGATCCCGTTCCATCTTGACCTATATCGATCTATTCACACATAAACTGTAGTGTTGTCTAAGCCTATTGATATTTATATAGCTAATATAAGGAAAAATGAAACGGGGCCCCCGGCCCAAGAGAAATGGATATTAAATAGGGATAATCAAGTGTATATATACTAAGTTTGGTCAAGATCAATCCATTCATGTAGGAGTATTAAGCCTATCGATATTTATATAGCTCATATAAGGAAAAATGAAATGGGGCCCCCGGCCCCAGGAGAATGGATATTATGAGTTCAGTACCCTTCGGTATTTGAATATGGATAATCAAGTATACGTGTACTAAGTTTGATCGATATCCATCCATTCACGTAGGAGTATTTGTTTGTAATATTTTTATATAGCTCATATAAGAAAAAAACGAATTCGGGGCACCCGGCCCCACACGAAATGTTATTAAAAGTTCTCGACCCCTTAAGAGTTCCTTCTGGATAACCATGGATATATGTGCCAAGTTTGGTCAAGATCCATCAATCCGTGTAAAAGCCTTTGTGGAACAGACAAACAAACAAACCCACAAACAAATTTTCACTTTTATATATATACTAGCCGATATACCCGGCAAATTTGCCGGGATAGCATTCGGAACGAAGGAACTTTAAAAGTCTACAGCCTTATAATTATTCCGATCCCGGTGGAATCCCAATTCCGTCGGTATTCCGCTCCCGGTAGTATACCAATTCCTGGTGGGATTCGTATCCTTCTGGATCCCAATTCCAGTATGACCAAATCCTATCGGTATTCCGATCCCGGTGGTATCTCGATATCATAGGGAAAACAATACCGGTGGGATCCCTAAGCCGATGGGGTACCGGTCTAAGCAAATTAATAATTAAATATAGCTTATACTAGCGGATATACCCGGCAAATTTGCCGGGATAGCATTTGGAACGAAGGAACTTCAACAGTCTTCAGCCTTATAATTATTCCGATCCCGGTGGGCTCCCAATGCCGTCGGTATCCCGCTCCCGTTAGTATATCGTTTCCCGGTGGGATTTTGATCCCTCTGGATACCAATTCCGGTATGATCCCAATCCCGTCAGTATTCCGATCCCGGTGGTATCTTGATACCAGTGGGATAACGATAGCTGTCGGATCCCGAAACCGGTGGGTTACCGGTCTAAGCCTATTGATATTTATACATAGCTTATATAAGGAAAAATTAAATGGGGCCACCGGCCCCAGAGAAATGGATATTATAAGTTCAGTACACTTCGGTATTTGCATATGGATAATAAAGTGTATGTGTACTAAGTTTGTTCAAGATCTATCTATTCATGTAGGAGTATTTGTTTGTCATTTTATTTATATAGTTTATATAGGAAAAAAACTACATTTTGGGCCCCCGGCCCCAAACGGAATGTCATAAAAAGTCCATAACCCTTTAATAGATCTTTCCGGATAATGATGGATATATGTGCCAAATTTCGTCAAGATCCATCCATTATTCTAGGAGATTTAAGTCTATTGACCTATAGAACTTTCTGGAACATTCTAGATTAAATGTATTATCCTCCTCGAACTGTATAAAAACTGTCTTTTCTGAGTAATTATTCTTCGAATACGAAAATTTATTCAACTAAATGCATTTCTATAACTATAGTACATATATGTTAAAAGAGGGGGGCCCCGGGGGCTCTTTCCATAATTGTACCAAAAAATTTTAACAGATGGGGCCCAATAAAAATCATTCAGCTAAGTTATGACGCTAAAATTTTTAATTTGTCCCAATAAAATCTATTGAATAATGCCATAGATATATCGTTTTAAAGTTATCGAACTTTCTGGAAAATTCTAGATTGGATATTATTAGTTTTACATCCAACAATATTTCAGTACGGACAGTGAAGTGTATTGCTACCACGCTTGGACTATATCCATCAATTCACATAGAAACTATAGTGTTGTCTAAGCCTATTGATATTTATATAGCTCATATAAGGAAAAATGAAACGGGGCCCCCGGCCCCAGAGGAATGGATATTATGAGTTCAGTACCCTTCGGTATTTGAGTATGGATAATCAAGTGTACGTGTACTAAGTTTGATCGATATCCATCCATTCACATAGGAGTATTTGTTTGTAATTGTTTTATATAGCTCATATAAGAAAAAAACGAATTCTGGGCCCCCGGCCCCACACGAAATGTTATTAAAAGTTCTCGACCCCTTAAGAGTTCCTTCTGGATAACGATGGATATATGTGCCAAGTTTAGTCAAGATCCATCAATCCGTGTAAAAGCCTTTGTGGAACAGACAAACCCACAATTTTTCACTTTTATATATATATATGATAAGGAAAAATTAAAAGAGGCCACCGGCCCCAGAGGGATGGATATTATGAATTCAATACCCTTCGGTATTTGAATATGGATAATCAAGTGTATGTGTACAAAGTTTGGTCAAGATCCATCAATTCATATAGCAGTATTTGTCGGTCATTTTATTTATATAGCTCATATAAGATAAAAACGAATTCGGGGGCCCCCGCCCCAAACGGAATGTCATAGAAAGTTCATAACCCCTTAAGAGATCATTATGCATAATGATGGATATATGCGCCAAATTTGGTCACGATCCATCCATCAATGTAGGAGTATTAAGGCTATTGACATATAGAACTTTCTGGAACATTCTAGATTAAATGTATTATCCTCATCGAACTGTGTAAAAACTGTCTTGTCTAAGTAATTATTCTTCAAATACGAAAAATTATACAACTAAATGCATTTCTATAACTATAGTAAATTTAAGTTAAAAGAGGGGCCCCGGGGGCCCATTCCAAAATTGTACCGAATTAGTTTAGCCTGAGATGGGGCCCTCTAAAAATCATTCGGGTAAGTTATGAAGTTAAAATTTTAAATTTGTCCCATTAAAATCTATTGAATAATGCCATAGATATAACGCTTTAAAGTTATCGAACTTTCTGGAAAATTCTAGATTGGATATTAATAGTTTTAAATCCCCTGGTGTTTCAGTACGGACAGTGAAGTGCATTGCTACCACCCTAGGCCTATATCCATCAAATCACATAGAACCTAAAGTGTTTTCAGAGCCAATTAATATTTATATAGCATATAAAAGGAAAAATGAAATGGGGCCCCCCAGGAATGGATATTATGAGTTTGGTACCCTTTAGTATTTGAGTATGGATAATCAAGTGTATGTGAACTAAGTTCAGTCAAGATCCATCCACACATGTAGTAAGTATTAAGCCTATCGATATTTATATAGCTCATATAAGGAAAAATGAAACGGGGCCCCCGGCCCCACAGGAATGGATATTATGAGTTTGGTACCCTTTAGTATTTGAGTATGGATAATCAAGTGTATGTGAACTAAGTTCAGTCAAGATCCATCCACTCATGTAGTAAGTATTAAGCCTATCGATATTTATATAGCTCATATAAGGAAAAATGAAACGGGGCCCCCGACCCCACAGGAATGGATATTATGAGTTCAGTACCCTTTAGTATTTAAATATGGATAATCAAGTGTACGTGTACTAAGTTTGATCGATATCCATCCATTCACGTAGGAGTATTTGTTTGTACTTTTTTTATATAGCTCATATAAGAAAAAAACGAATTCGGGGCCCCCGGCCCCACACGAAATGTTATTAAAAGTTCTCGACCCCGTAAGAGTTCCTTCTGGATAATGATGGATATATGTGCCAAGTTTGGTCATGATCCATCAATCCGTTTAAAAGCCTTTGTGGAACAGACAAACCCACAAACCCAAAAATTTTCACTTTTATATATATATATATGATATGATATGATATACCCGTGGTCTCCAACCCATGGCCTCCAACCCATGGCCTCCAACCCATGGCCTACAACCCATGGCCTCCAATCCACTGTTTCCTGTTGTGTTCCCATTTAAATATGTATTTATTTATTTTCAGGATATCAGTATTGTTGGTGGTGTTAGTGGTATACATTTTTAAGTATTTTCTTTGTTTGCATAAATGATGGCCAGCGAAAACATCATTCAAATGGACTTTTTTGTGTAGATCGAAAGAATTAAAACGATTTTTTTAAAGATCATGCATTGAAAAATTGAAAATACAAACTTAGGTACATTTATATTTAAAACTTGTCTTAAAAATAAAAAAAATGGAGGGGGCGGGGAATGGAATACATTGTTCTTTCTTTTCTGTTATTTTTTTTTCTCTTTCTTTTCTGTTAATTTTTATCTCTGTCTTTTCTGTTATTGGGAAAAAAATGGGCGGGGATGGAAATTGTTTAATTTCTAGAAAACCGGTAGCGTCTTTCAAGCAAACCATGTTTAAACACATGGTGCGGAAAAAGGGGGGGGGGGGACACTAGCAAAAGTAGAAAAAAATAAAGCCGCTAACACAAATGTGGTTATGATTAGAGGTCGGTATATAGGTCTTGTTTTTGTTTAGGACATAAGTGAATACAGAAGATATATTGTTTTGAGACTTTTTCAAGCTGGACTAAAAATATTTTTCAACAAATAAGTTGGCTCATAGAAGAATAGATGTATAATACCAAAAATATAAAATACGTTTTTGAAAGATCAGGTTTCGAAAGTAATAAACCCCCGGCACAAGCAGACGTTCTTAAAGATTAACTTTAAATGCTTCCATTATGTGAGTAAAAAGTAATGTAGGTCACCGTTTAATTCTAGACGCTGTTCGCATGTTAATAAAATGAATGATTTCTTTTACAAGGCCACCCCAATGCATTTTTGTTTGTCTACCTAATCGATATTTCTCAGAGACTGAAAATGAGCTGTCCCCTGCTTTGTAAATTGTCCGGATTCGATTAGAGCGATTTACCGTTTAACTGGTCAATTAGAAAATACAGTTTCTCGGCAAGAAGTTCTTGTGCTGTTCCGATCTTTGGAAATGTTAAAATGAAAGCGTGGAACTCATAGCTAGGGCCGTTCGAAGTGGGGAATGTGCTAGGTTGAGGGGGGTGGGGGAGCCCTTGCTCCGGTCGCAAACCTCAATTAAAAAATGGGGGTTGGGGGGCAGAAAAAATACTCCTTAGATAGGACCTTAATAGTGAATGAAACGATACAATCCAATGTACTTCAGAGAGAAAAAGGGGCGCCAGTTTAGAGTTGTTTATTTTTCGATTTTCATAGACTTTTCTATGCAGGTCTCAATCATTTACAAACGCCATGTTCAAATGCAGAAATGAACACTGATATTCCGTTTGGTCAATCTCTTAACTAGCTGTTCGGTACTTCTACGTTAATGTGAGCCAGCATAGTGGGTCTTAACCTAGACGAAAACATGATTACAATTTATTTCACGACAGACTTTTCATAACAATTTTGACTGCTAAATATATTCAGATCCATTGTTAGAGGCTATGTTTTACGAAGACATTGTCTAAAAATAGTAGCATAACGTAATGTGATGTGAGGTTTCCTTTCTTAAAAAATGACAAACCCTCTTGGTATGGTGATGATTTTTGACACAAACATGCCTTCATTCACACATTTTTCTTCAACAATTTCCCTCCACGTATATATATATATATATATATATATATATATATATATAACAATCTCTTAACAAGCTGTTCGCCACTTCTACATTAATGTGAGCCAGCAAAGTGGGTCTTAACCTACACGAAAACGTGATTACAATTTTATTTTACGACAGATTTTACAAAAAAATTGTTGACTGCTTAAGATACTCAGAGCCATTGAATATTATGTTGGATATTATTGTATTTTAATGAATATAAACAATTCATTGATTATCAAAATTATTCCCATTCAAATTTGTACCGGGTACATGTTAATTTCACTTTCACATTCTTAAGGTAATTTTAAATGTTTAGTGTGCATTGTGGTTAGTGCAGTACAAAGTGAACAATTTTATTAGTGCACATCATAATGCGCAATCCCTTTACTACATTCCGTGGTGCCCAATCTTATTTGTACATTACCCAGAAGGCAATGATCTGAATGTGTGAACCGTTTTTTTAAACGTTTCTGCCAATAATTACAAAATAAAAACTGTATATATCGAATTTTCTTTAAATGTATTTATAGGTTATTAATTATGATAGTAACTAAAGGCGAATTAATTAAAACATTTTTGTATTGTCAGAATTAACGTAGCTATCTCTGATAAATTTATTTACCCGAAATATCCATTCATTTAAAATACCATCCATGTGTTGTTAATATGACACAAACAGTGTACACATGTTATTGATTTAAGCTTTATTTTTTTAATTTTTTTTTTAAATGTTCATATTTCCTCTGACGCGCCCGTGTTCATTAATAATAATCTCCACATAACGAACTCATGAAGTTAACGAACTAAGCCCAGATGAAAAGAGGGGTGGGTGGTGAGATAACTCTCTTTACTCTTACCGTGGATGCATGTGGACATCGACCCTTGTCTTCCTTTCTATGAGCAGAAGATTATTTCATTCACTTGCTAAAACCTTGCTGTTTTACTTTATTTTATGTGTAATATATATATTTTTGTTTTGTTATACGTTGATGTAAATGTTATTATGTGGAATGTGTTTTTAATAAAACATTTGTGTTTTATAATGTCAACAATAAAATGGCCGAGTCTTGTGTTACTTAATACTGGAGCACTTGTGACACTAACGCATGGTTTGCGAATCATCAGCTTGCTGGTCAAACCATAAAATCGAGGCAAGGACACTTAAATTTTTTAAAATTAAAATAATATAATATTTTATAGCTGTTTTTAAGAATTTGTGATTTTCTTCAAATAACCCATAGAATACTAAATTTCCTTATTTGTATGTATATGGTTAAAGAAAAAATGTTTATTAGAGCATATTTGAATCTGGATACGTGTGTTAATGCGGTAAATTTATTATAGGAAGTCACCATCTTACAGCAAGGATATCAATTATACAGCAATGCTTCTCGTCAACGTCACAGTTGCGCTCTCCGGTCAGAGCGAAATAGGGAATCCCCACAAGTGATCGAATATTCCCAATATTTTGCTGCCAAACCGAGGATCTCGGGTATCATTTAATACTGACACAATTTAAAACTGAAACGGAGAACTTGCTGCGCGATGTGAGAGTTTGAAAACTGAGAACCCGGTTGTATTCCATTTCTCTATAAAATACTATTACGGACCGTTATAAATGGAGCATTTAATCTCTTAATTTTAGTCTATGACTCGTTCTAAAAACAAACTATATTAAAGAACGATACCAAAGTTTAAAAATAATAACAAATAAAATGACAATCAAGGCGAGAGCTTATTACAATTAATAACGTTTTAATTTGTGAACTTAAATTAAATTATAACAGCAAGAGAAATATGATTAAAATTATAAACTTACAGATTTGCTGGTACCGGTACAGTTTATAAAATACAATCTGCACAAAATTGTACGAGGAAAAAGAAAAATCTACACACAACAAAGTATTAAATAATGACACAGCACATCTCGTGGTAAAGGAAATGAACATATCTCCCCCCGTCATTTAATCTTAGCCCTTTTATACACAGTTTCAGATGATCATTCTCGAAATGGAAGACGCAGTCTTACTGCTTCCCGCATTCTCGAGATCATTCTATCATGTTCGACAGAAACGGACGATAGTAGCTAAAATGTCAACAAAATGATATTTTTCTAGCCGCCCTAAACACGGCTTTGACTGAAGGGAGGTCAGTCACGTGGAGTGCGGGCCAAGCGTGTATCAAAACACGTCATCCTTCATAAAAATAAATTAATGTGAACTGAAAAAAATAGATGTTTATGAATCGTGGGAATCTTAATCTTTAATGAATTAACGAATGTTTAAATTTTTCATCAAATTCATTCTCATTTTTTAAAAAAAGATAAAAAGAAATCTTAAAAAGTTGTCTATTGTTTAAAGTCATTCTAAAAAAACGATTTTAAAAAACATAGAAATTAGATCCCCGCTGTTAAATTTAATATTAAACATTGATTAAAACTATTATTTATTCTATCACGTTTGTAAAGAATATCTTCCAGGCGTCGTTATATATAAACGAGGTTGCTTTAGGATTCCCGCCGACCAGCTTGCTTCAGTGGACAGCAGACGATAATAGAAGTTGTATCTGGCCTTGATCACGAGCTGCCTGAAGTTTAAGAGATTAATTTCCTATTTGTTTATTAATGATTACGTCACGTTACTGTGCTTGATTACATCTACCTGATTAAAAATGCCTTTCTTCAAAACAAGATTATTCCATTTCATTTTTCAAACACATTTTTTTAAAGAAACATTTTTTTAGTTTTTAAATGGCATTTTCAATTTCTATTCTTGTTCTATTTTTTATTTAATGAACTTCAAATTACAGAATTGCGCCTGACGATAAATTAATATAATCACGAACATAATAAATATGATCTATGACAATGATTTTTATTTCCGTATGTTGTCTATCCCATTTCGCTGACAGGCAGCCTGCACCACAAAATTGTAAAATGGGAAAAATATCAAAACTGACCCATTTTCAGATCAAAACATAACAATTTGTGAATTCATCACAATTTAAAAAAATTAATAATAATAAAGCAACATATCACTTCATTATTATACACATAATAAAATAAATTTATAAAGGAAGAATTAAGTATATAAGTTTGTTTATTTTTTAAAAATTTAAGTTGTTCGAAAATATAACTTTTTTACATAAGTTTGTTTTAAAAAATTAAGTCAAGGAAGAGACATACTATCTTTTTTTTTTTTTTTTTTAATATTTAAAAAATCATGTGGAAACATCTTACATAGCAAATGTAACATCAAATTTTAACACTTTCGTCTTTGATGGGAATGACGCAGAAGCGTAGTCTTCAAACAACAGCTCTACAGGCTCAGTACAATGTAACGGTTGCGACCACCTTGTCTCAAGGCGCCCAAAACATGTGTTGTTTCATTGTTGTCTGAAATGGCTTTAAAATATCTACTTTTTCACAGGCACCCATCGTTTTCTTTTGCTGTAGGCCGAGGATATCAAAAGATGTTTTTACTCTGTCTCTGCTAAGCTGTCTTATCTAGTAGCAAATCTTTTATAGTTATATTATATTTTTAAAAAAAAATAAGATAACTGTGTTATCCTTATAGTTGACAGTTAACATAACGAAACACAAACAATAATTAGCAATAAAATTCCCTCCCCCTGCCCCCCCCCCCCCCACCTTTTTTTTCCTTGTCTTTAACTTTCCCAAATCAAAAAGATTGCTGCGTTGAATCAAAGATTTTGCTTTAAATAATGAATGTGTATGCTGTGATCAAAATTTAACTTGTAGCATGTTAGTTTATTTAAATTCATGACTGAATTGACCAGATTCATAAAACCACACAAATAACTTGTTGGTTTTTTTTGTATAGGACCCTCGTGTTCGCAACCATGCGGATAAACTAACAGGATTCGGCGTATCTTATTCGGTGGAGCACTTTCGACACAAGGCTTTTCCTCGCCACAAAACACAGCAGGATGAAAAGCCCTTCACACCCGTGCGCCAAATCGTGGATGATCCAAAGATAGGGAATATCTGCAACCAGAACGATGAAGTAGGAAACCCAGCTCATGCCCATCAGAAGTGTGAGATTGACACACAGTAACAGCTGGTGGCGTTCGTTGCCGACATTCCTGGATCTCCTTCGGCGGAAGTGCACGCTTTTGCTTACTGAACGGAGGACGATGCAGGAACTCGTTAAGGACGTGGTGAGGCTGATGAAGACCGGAATCCCAAAGGTGAAGAGCATAGCGTTGTCGTCTCCGATCCAGCAGGGGCCCAGCTTACCATAGTCCATGGAGAAAATTTTAGTTTTGTCTAAAATAAAGCATGCGGAAGCCCAAACCGTTGGGAGACCCCAGCAGAGAGCCGAGCCCTTGTAAAAAATGCAGGCGTCGTCGAGTGATGGAGTGGTGAACTGCAAGGTGTACGCCAGGTGGGCAGCCATGAAGGCCAGCCAGGCGAACGAGGCCAACCAGGCGGCGTGGTGGATCAGAGAGTATATCTCACATGCCAGGTTCTCGAGGCTCTGGCTGAACAAGAACATGAGGTGCGCCACGAGCAGCGACACGGACAGCGAGAATATGATCTTTCCCGGCACGTTCTGTCGCAACTCCAAGAGCACTCCGTAAACCACGAGGCAGAGGATCAGGCAGACGATGGTTAGAAGAGAGGCCGCCAGTGACAGATAGCGTTCCACTGATGATGTGTCTTTCAAAACTATGACTTTAAGGTCGCGGCTGACATCTCTGTTTGTATCACCTTCAACTGTTTGATAAAGCGAACAAACAATCGCTCCAGTGTCAGTTGATATAAATGAGTTGTTTTCATACACATAAAATTCCTCCTCAGGCAACGCACCCTGCAACACTTCAATAATCGATACATTGTTGCCATCAAGCATGCTTCTTTGTAGAATTTTGGTTATCACAGTAGCGTTGTCTGCAATACTGGAGACAATTAAGTATCCGTCAAAGATAATGTAATCTGAAAACTTGAAGTTCAGGTACACTGAAGTTGAACACTCCAGGGAGGTTAGATTTTCAAATTTCCGCTTGCACAAAGGGAGAACAACGCGGTATATGACAGCATCACTCGTGTACTCATTGATTGAGAAAATTATTTGAACATCAAAAGCATCATTGGGTATGTCTCTTTCATCGAAGTCAACGACGTACTCCCCAAGTTTATTAACAGTTACCGGGATTGACGTGAGCTTCAGCTCCCGATGTGGTTTACAAGATGGTTCTAACAGCCTGTTAGTTTCGAAGGTAAGACTGTTGGATAATTTGATCTCTGATAGTTTGAAGTTTTCCGAGTGACCTTTCTTAACCAGTTCGGGCACCAATTCCGTCATGTATTGCAGAAGCCCTTGGAAATGGTTCAGCTCCTCGAAGCGTAAGACGAGCTGTATGCCAGTGTCGTAGCCTTTTGTCTCCCAAGTGGGTCCGACCTCGAATTCGTCAGGGTAAACACTATTGAAATCAGGACCTTTGGCCGCTGAGCTGTTCCTTAAGTCAGTCGGGTCATGAACGGAAGTCTCGTCAGGTACGTCAACACATTGTTTTCCGCTCGTCTTGAAGCAAACGCGGTTTTGTAACACGTAAACCGATTCGTTAAATCTAACTTGTAGCTCAGCTACGATGTGGTCATTTATCACGTCGGTTAAAGATCGGCCGGCGACGTGTAGTGGCTTTACAAAGTCCCTTAAAACATTGTTCACCCAAATCGTTGTCATTCGTTTGAGAGAATATACCGCAGACCTGTTCACGCCTTCACTAGCCATATTATTATCGCCGTTATTGTCTTTCATCCGACCCCCTTCGGACAAGGTCTCCCCTTGAGATCCACTTGGGTAATCTAAACGAGCTGTAAGAAAGTAACCATACCGTATGTTCAACACTATTGTAAAATTATTATTTCTAAATGTGATGGAATTCAAATAAATTTTTTGCAAAGATCCGCTACTGTTAAAATCCCCGTCTCCCATTTGCAGATTGAGTAGCCGCCGGTGGAAGAAACTGACACATTTTCGGGCAAAAAGCGTAAATCCTTTTCGGCAGAACGCTATCGATGATTTAAAGAAACTTGCGAAGTTTTGCGGTTTTACTAAAGATTTAAAGGCGTCTGACTCTGAATCGTCTTCCGATGAAATGAGTCGTACTCTAGATCGGAAGTTAAACAATAATGTAAATCCACTGACTAGAAGGTAAGGGAGATGTCCACTGTCTGGAAGGTAAGGGATATAGATGCTCAGGCATGCCAAGGGGCACCTCGTTATGTTTGGATCCGTATAATCGTTGTCGATTGTTTTGTTAAAATGATAACAGAGATAGCAATGCGGGTTCTTGTACGAATTCACAATCAGGCTAACGCTGAACGCGATTTGATAGTACCCGCATATTTCGGCGACGTGCTTCCTACTCAACGGGGACATTTTTGTGGATTCATTGGCCACTTCCACATCCTGTTGGGCTTGATACTCATTAGAGGTGTCTGGCCCATTACATCGGATCGATTTATAAAAACAGTTCATCCGACCCGTGTGAGGCAGTGCACTTTCCGCAAGACACGTGTGGTTTTCCGTTGGCTCACACAGATTGCCGGACAATGTGTAGACGAGATCGGTCAAGGTCACAGCAGCAGCTCCATCGCAGGCTAACTGAGTCTCGTAGAATTGTACACCATTTACTGGAGCTCCATTGCACAGACCACAGAAGACATTGAGGAAATGGAATATATGAGAGCCCAACTGAAATGTCACAGGGACGATGTCTTGAATAAGTCTTTTTGCATCTGAATACGAGTCAAGCTCCTCACAGCGCCCTTTTATCTCAGACATTGGCATCCCCACGGCAAAATGAGAATTGTTCGCCCCTGGGCTGTTGATTTTCGCGTGAAGTTCTTGAAACCTCGCAATTATTTCTGGACTTTGTGAACATTTGTCCACAAAAAAGACTCCCTTTGATACCCAATATCTACACGTCGACGATCTGGCCCACTGCACAGCAGTGTGATACTGTAGCACGTGTGTGTAGTTTTGGACTCTCGATAGAATTGTTTTAAGAAAAGTTAGATGACCATCGCGAATATCCACGCCCAGACACAGTTGGAAGTAATCGAGGCAGCAGTCTCCGTACAGCCAACACAGATCATCACACTGGCATCGATACTGCAAAAAGGTGGTGAGCTCAAGGCCGCAATATTCTCCACAGCTGTTTGAGTATGAGCACTTTTCTAGGTCGTCTTTAGGGGACAGTGTGTGCGCATCATAAAACTCCTCCAGCCTGCAGGTGTGTGTTATTTGATTGGAGTCAAAGTCTGTTTCTCTCCTCTGCTTCATGGGAGGGGAAGAACTGCTGGAAATCTTTTTATGTTTACTGAACTGATTCTTGGAAGAAGTAAATGTTTTCTTCCAGTCCACCACTTCAGGTGACTGTTTCTCTTTGCTTGAACAAAGATTTATTACAGTTTTCTTTTCTTCTTCTGAAACAGAAACACAGATGATTTTTAAAGATATAATTCGTTATCAACACTATTCAAAAGTAATTGTGAATACTTGATAGAGAATCTTCGCATTTAGTGATCGATGTTAGATTTATCCCTAACAGCATCTGTATTCAAGTGATCAATGTTACTTATTTTGACCACATCATGTGTATGATCATACGCTTTAAGGACTCTAAAATAAACCGTCGACAAAGAAAGAAAGGAACATCACGTAAACGTTATGTTGGTGTAGACGGAATTTTTATGATGCCAACACCAAGAAATTCAAAGGGGGAACCCTACAAACTATTAGATGATAAAACTCTTTGGATTTACATTTAAAAACATTTATTTTTGCTATGTTTTTTGTCTAAGTCGTCTTAAACACAAAAGTTTTCTTGTTGTAGTCGAAAAACATATAAATACATTTACACTCGACCAATAAACGTTTCCCAACAAAAAAATTAATAAATAAATAAATTACTAAAATTTTGAACTTAAAACATAACCGACTCGTTTGAACACTGTCCTGACTGAGGACCAGGTAGCAGTCTATGATTCCTAACACGAACATTAGAGGCGTGAAGATCATTGTGGCGAAGGCTCAGTCTTTCATCACGCGTCCTTATTTTTCCCATGAGTGATGTTCAGCTCTGTTGTCTCCTTCCTTTTTATGGCTTATGAGTAATGAATTATGTAGGTCTAAAACAAGGCGAGATGCTGTCCAATCACGGGGAGTGCTATTTAAATCTGTGTGATAAATTAATCGGTAGGATCACGACACTAGGAGGTATCACCGTTGTTGTATCACTTCACAGGCTGGCTGCACACGTTAGCATCATGAAACTGGAAGGTATCGTCATAATTATTTTATCACTTCAGGCAGGCTGTAAGACCGACGCTTCTAGAAATACAGAAACATAATTTGCCGCATAAATTCACAGAGAGGGTAAATACCAGTAGAAATTGAAAGATGCAGAGAATAAATCATAGACTAAGGACATATACTATATAGATATGGACACACATGCAGATGCGCAGACTGATGTAGATAAACAGATAGACGGATTAACAAACAGAGACGGTCTACCGATAGGTAGACATTAGCAATGATGGACAGCTATCAAGTTCTAAGAAATGCATCTACACAGACAGGCTAGTAGACAGAACCCCTTTCGCCGCCCCCGCCCCCTCCTTGTTGCAACCAAAGGCTGTGGACCTTGTTTCCTCTCTGCCGTCACCTACTGCCTACATTAAATCACTCACCCAATTGTGGTCTATTACATCTCCCTTAAAATCCTCTCGGATACTACATTACAGTTTAGTGTTTATTTTAACTTTTATATTGTTTTTATTGTTGTTTTTTCGCTGAAGAAGGCTCCTTGCCGACGCGTGCGTTGTTTCGTTACTCCCCTTCTTTCCGGGTTTTCCCATACTTAGTTTTACTCATTTTATTCATACTAAAAGACAATTAGACCAAAATATTCACAGGTCCACAACATGACAATTGTTTGATGGAATCAAGAACTTGGGCTTTAGTCAGTCTTTCACGTAGCTCAAGGGCAGACTCTTATCATTTCGCAAAGTAAGGAAACATGAAAAACAAATCATGGTAAAATAACAAATGCAATTCTCAGACTCGACACAGCCTCCACGTCTATGAGAACTGATGCTGTTGTTTTTGTTGTTGTTCGTCCTTCGCATGCAAAAATGACCAAGGGTAGATTCCCCGGTGAGCGCACGGGCATCCTGTCAGTCCTGTTTGTACATGGAAAGGTTTCCCGCACGTGGGGCACGCGTATTTTTTAGTTCTAGTTGGATTTGAGACGATTCTGTCTTTTTTTTTCTTGCCATGGTCTTTCTTTGGTCATGATCGTTGTTATTGTTCTACGAGGACATTTTCTCCCACGATCCATGGCAAGTGTCTCCCGCCAATCAAGGTCAAGGTCCATGTTTTACAGTAATGCTTTGAGACAGCCTTTGAAGCGCTTTTTTTTTCCTCATCACCGGAACGCTTGCCATTGGTGAGTTCAATAGTTATCATTACCCCTGCTATTCCTATAATTTTAAAGTAACAAAAAAACACAAACGTTTTGTTTTTTTTCGATCGACTCATTGATTGTTCAGACAGCCCAGAAACGGCCTCGACTCTCACTTTAATTAAGAACATATTTTTAGTTCAACGCCTGATTATCACCACACTTGTGTATGTGTTTACCGGTATCCTAGTAACCATTTATTTGTCACGGTGACGATATATCAGGCAGTTATCAGCTGTATTATTTTTAATTCCGGTCTATTTTACTTGCTTTAAAAAAAAAAGGGTGGGAATATGTTGTAAGATGTTTGTGACAGCTTGCAACACATGTTACCGTGTTTGTTTGTTAAAGAAAACTTGTAAAAGAATTGTATGATGATGGAGACATGCGCAGGTTGTGGCCACTTGTTAAACGCCATCTCTTCGCCAGCACAAGTCAAGTGGATGGTCACACCAGTAAAAAGTATTCAGCTAATTTTAGATTTGAGAAGATGCTTGTTAACCGTGCCTCCATAAAACTTCGCTACCAGAATATGGTTGTTAAATCCCCATTTTAGTCAATATGGTGGGATGGGGGGCGCACGGTGTTGGGGGTGTGTTCGGGTGATCGTGTTACAAGAGTATACTTTCAGTGTTACATTTTGATGAGTGTGCCTTTCGAGATTCATTTCTAATCTTTACAGCAAGATATTTTTAAACACCTTAACACTGTTTAAAACAAGAAAGAACATGTCCAAACCAAACGAATCAAAGCTTTCAAATTAAAAGTATATTTTGAAAACAAAAATCTTAGAGTTTTAACCATTGAAGAATTTTTAAATGCTCTATTGAACGGGGAAACGTTCGAATTGATACCCCTCTTGTCCAGGACATTCCATGTCTGTCATGATTAGCGTCACAATTCTTCAATTGTCAAAATGAATTGTTTGGTTATCTGTATTACTCATTACATTATGTAATTTTTCAAAAACTATTTTTAAATAATTCATCATTGGGCTCCACAGTGGAAGCCATTTATACTTAAATTTACAGACAGTCCGTAACAAATTAACTTAAACTGACAAGTCCATAAAAAGTTATATGTATGCATATATATACATATACCCGTGGTCTCCAACCCATGGCCTCCAACCCATGGCCTCCAATCCCAAGTTTCCTGTTGTGTTCCCATTTAGATATGTATTTATTTATTTTCAGGATATCAGTATTGTTGGTGCTGTTAGTGGTATACATTTTTAAGTATTTTCTTTGTTTGCGTAAATGATGGCCAGCGAAAACATCATGTCAAATGGACGTTTTTGTGTAAATCGAAAGAATTAAAACGATTTTTGTAAAGAGCATGCATTGAAAAATTGAAAATACAAACTTAGCTACATTTATATTTAAAACTTGTCTTAAAAATAAAAAAAATGGATAGGGGCGGGGAATGGAATACATAGTTCTTTCTTTTCTGTTATTTTTTTTCCTCTTTCTTTTCTGTTAATTTTTTTTTCTGTCTTTTCTGTTATTGGGAAAATAATGGGCGGGGTTGGAAATTGTTTAATTTCTAGAAAACCGGTAGTGTCTTTCAAGCAAAGCATGTTTAAACACATGGGGCGGAAAGGGGAGGGGACACTAGTAAAAGTAGAAAAAATAAAGCCGCTAACATAAATGTGGTTATGATTAGAGGTAATATATTTAGGACATAAGTGAATACAGAAGATAATTCGTTTTGAGACTTTTTCAAGCTGGACTAAAACTATTTTCAACAAATAAGTTCGCTCATAGAAGAATAGATTTATAATACCAAAAATATAAAATACGTTTTTGAAAGATCAGGTTTCGAAAGTAATAACCCCCGGCACAAGCAGACGTTCTTAAAGATTAACTTTAAATGTTGCCATTATGTGAGTAAAAAGTAATGTAGGTCACGGTTTAATTCTAGACGCTGTTCGCATGTTAATAAATTGAAAGATTTCTTTTACAAGGCCGCCCCAAATGCATTTTTGTTTGTCTACCTAATCGATATTTCTCAGAGACTGAAAATTAGCTGTCCCCTGATTTGTAAATTGTCCGGATTCGATTAGAGCGATTTACCGTTTAACTGGTCAATTAGAAAATACAGTTTCTTGGCAAGAAGTTGTTGTGCTGTTCCGATCTTTGGAAATGTTAAAATGAAAGCGTGGAACTCACAGCTAGGTCCGTTCGAAGTGGGGAAAAGGTTGGGGTTGGGAGGGGGAAGAGCGGGGCCCTTGATCCGGTCGCCAAACCTCAAAAATAAAAAGGGGGGGGGCTGCAAAAATACTCCTTAGATAGGAACTTAATAGTGAATAAAACGAGAAAATTTAATGTACTTCAGAAAGACAAGGGGCGCCAGTGTAGAGTGTTTTTTTCTTTAATTGTCCCTTCCTGGAGACACTTCTATATATTTAGAGGCACACTGCCTACAAAGCAATAACAATAAATTAATGTTATTTTTTTTTAAAATTAATTTTTGATTTTCATAGACTTTTGTATGCAGGTCTCAATCATTTACAAACGCCATGTTCAAATGCAGAAATGAACAATGATATTGCTTTTGGTCAATCTCTTAACAAGCTGTTAGCTACTTCTACGTTAATGTGAGCCAGCACAGTGGGTCTTAACCTGGACGAAAACTTGATCACAATTCATTTCACGACAGACTTTACGTAACAATTTTGACTGCTAAATCTATTCAGATCAATTGTTAGAGGCTATGTTTTACGAAGACATTATCTACAAATAGTAGCATAACGTAATGTGATGTGAAGTTTTCCGTTCTTAAAAAATGACAAACCCTATTGGTACGGTGATGAATTTGTACACAAAACATGCCATTATTTACACATTTTCTTCAACAATTTCACTCCACGTATATATATACATATATATAACAATCTCCTAACAAGCTTTTCGCTTCTTTTACGTTAATGTGAGCCAGCATAGTGGCTCTTAACCTACACGAAAACTTGATTACAATTTTATTTTACGACAGATTTTACAAAAAAATTGTTGACTGCTTAAGATACTCAGATCCATTGAATATTATGTAGGATATTATTGTATTTTAATGAATATAAACAATTCATTGATTATCAAAATTATTCCCATTCAAATTTGTACCGGGTACATGTTAATTTCACTTTCGCATTCTTAAGGTCATTTTAAATGTTTAGCGTGCAGTACAAAGTGCGCAATTTTATTAGTGCACATCATGATGCGCAATCCCATTACTACATTCCGTGGTGCGCAATCTTATTTGTACATTGCCCAGCAGGCAATGATCTGAATTTGTAACCGTTTTTTAAAACGTTTCTGCCAATAATTACAAAAAAAACTTTATATATCGAATTATCTTTAAACGTGTTTGTAGGTTATTAATTATAATAGTAACTCAAGGCGAATTAATTGAAAAATTTTTTTGTATTGTCAGAATTAACGTATCTATCTCTGATACATGTAATTACCCGAAATATCCATTCATTTAAAATACCATCCATGTGTTGTTAATATGACAAAAACAGTGTACACATGGTATTGATTTATGCTTTATTTTTTTTTTTTTTTTTTAAATGTTCATATTTCCTCTGACGCGCACTTGTTCATTTATAATAATCTCCACATAACGAACTCATTTTAACGAACTAAGCCCAGAAGAAAAGAGGGGTGGGTGGTGAGACAACTCTCTTTACCCTACCTTGGATGCATGTGGACGTCGACCATTGTCTTCCTTTCTAAGAGCAGAAGATTATTTCATTCACTTGCTAAAACCTTGCTGTTTTACTTTATTTTATGTGTAATATATATATTTTTGTTTTGTTATACGTTGATGTAAATGTTATTATGTGGAATGTGTTTTTAATAAAACATTTGTGTTTTATAATGTCAACACTAAAATGGCCGAGTCTTGTGTTACTTAATACCGGAGCACTTGTGACATTAACGCATGGTTTGCGAATCATCAGCTTACGGCTCAAACCTTAAAATCGAGGCAAGGACCCTTACATTTTTAAAAAAATATAATAATATAATATTTTATAGCTGTTTTTAAGAATGTGTGATTTTCTTCAAATAACCCATAGAATACTAAATTTCCTTATTTGTATGTATATGGCTAAAAGAGAAAAAGTTTATTAGAGCATATTTGAATCTGGATACGTGTGTTAATGTGGTAAATTTATAACAGGAAGTCATCATCTTACAGCAAGGATATCAATTATACAGCAATGCTGCTCCTCAACCTCACAGTTGCGCTCTCCGGTCAGCGCGAAATAGGGAATCCCCACAAGTGATCGAATATTCCCAATATTTTGCTGCCAAACCGAGGATCTCGGGTATCATTTAATACTGACACAATTTAAAACTGAAACGGAGAACTTGCTGCGTGATGTCAGAGTTTGAAAACTAAGAACCCGGTTGTAGTCCATTTCTCTATAAAATTCTGTTACGAACCGTTATAAATGGAGAATTTAATCTCTTAATTTTAGTCTATGGCTCGTTCTAAAAACAGTCCATAATAAAGAACGATACCAAAGTTTAAAAATAATAACAACGAAAATGACAATCAAGGCGAGAGCTTATTACAATTAATAACTTTTTAATTTGTGAACTTCAATTAAATTATAACAGCAAGAGAAATATGATTAAAATTATAAACTTACAGATTTGCTGGTACCGGTACAGTTTATAAAATACAATCTGCACAAAATTGTACGAGGAAAAAGAAAAATCTACACACAACAAAGTATTAAATAATGACACAGCACATCTCGTGGTAAAGGAAATGAACATCTCTCCCCCCGTCATTTAATCTTAGCCCTTTTATACCCAGTTTCAGATGATCATTCTCGAAATGGAAGACGCAGTCTTACTGCTTCCCGCATTCTCGAGATCATTCTATCATGTTCGACAGAAACGGACGATAGTAGCTAAAATGTCAACAAAATGATATTTTTCTAGCCGCCCTTAACACGGCTTTGACCGAAAAGAGGTCAGGCACGTGGAGTGCGGGCCAAGCGTGTATCAAAACACGTCATCCTTCATAAAAATACATTAATGTGAACTGAAAAAAATATATGTTTATGAATCGTGGGAGTCTTAATCTTTAATGAATTAACGAATGTTTAAATTTTTCATCAAATTCATTCTCATTTTTTAAAAAAAAGATAAAAAGAAGTCTTAAAAAGTTGTCTATTGTTTAAAGTCATTCAAAAAAAAAACGATTACAAAATATATAGAAATTAGATCCCCGCTGTCAAATTTAATATTAAACATTGATTAAAACTATTATTTATTCTATCACGTTTGTAAAGAATATCTTCCAGGCGTCGTTATATATAAACGAGGTTGTTTTAGGATTCCCGCCGACCAGCTTGCTTCAGTGGACAGCAGACGATAATAGAAGTTGTATCTGGCCTTGATCACGAGCTGCCAGAAGTTTAAGAGATTCATTTCCTATTTGTTTATTAATGATTACGTCACGTTACTGTGCTTGATTACTTCTACCTGATTAAAAAAGCCTTTCTTCAAAACAAGATTATTCCATTTCCTTTTTCAAATAAATTTTTTAAAGAAACATTTTTTTAGTTTTTAAATGGCATTTTCAATTTCTATTCTTGTTCTATTTTTTCTTTAATGAACTTCAAATTACAGAATTGCGCCTGATGATAAATTAATATAATCACGAAAATAATAAATATGATCTATGACAATGATTTTTATTTCCGTATGTTGTTTATCCCATTTCGCTGGCAGCCTGCACCACAAAATTGGAAAATGGGAAAAATCTCAAAACTGACTCATTTTCAGATCAAAACATAACAATTTGTGAATTCATCACAATTTAAAAAAAAATAATAATAATGAAGCAACATATCACTTCATTATTATACACATAATAAAATAAATGTATAAAGGAAGAATTAAGTATATAAGTGTGTTTATTTTTTTTAAATTTAAGTTGTTCGAAAATATAACTTTTTTACATAAGTTTGTTTTATAAAATTAAGTCAAGGAAGAGACATACTATCTTTTTTTTTTTAATATTAAAAAAATCAGGTAGAAACATCTTAAATAGCAAATGTAACATCAAATTTTAACACTTTCGTGTTTGATGGGAATGACGCAGAAGCGTAGTCTTCAAACAACAGCTCTAAAGGCTCAGTACAATGTAACGTTTGCGACCACCTTGTCTCAAGGCGCCCAAAACATGTGTTGTTTCATTGTTGTCTGAAATGGCTTTAAAATATCTCCTTTTTCACAGGAACCCATCGTTTTCTTTTGCTGTAGGCCGAGGATATCAAAAGATGTTTTTTCTCAGTCTCTGCTAAGCTGTCTTATCTAGTAGCAAATCTTTTATAGTTATATTATATTTTTTAAAAAAAATAAGATAACTGTGTTATCCTTATAGTTGACAGTTAACATAACGAAACACAAACAATAATTAGCAATAAAATTCCCTCCCCCTGCCCCCCCCCCCCCCCAACTTTTTTTTCATTTTCTTTAACTTTCCCAAATCAAAAAGATTGCTGCGTTGAATCAAAGATTTTGCTTTAAATAATGAATGTGTATGATGTGATCAAAATTTAACTTGTAGCATGTTAGTTTATTTAAATTCATGACTGAATTGACCAGATTCATAAAACCACACAAGTAACTTTTTGGTTTTTTTTGTATAGGACCCTCGTGTTCGCAACCATGCGGATAAACTAACAGGATTCGGCGTATCTTATTCGGTGGAGCACTTTCGACACAAGGCTTTTCCTCGCCACAAAACACAGCAGGATGAAAAGCCCTTCACATCCGTGCGCCAAATCGTGGATGATCCAAAGATAGGGAATATCCGCAACCAGCGCGATGAAGTAGAAAACCCAGCTCATGCCCATCAGAAGTGTGAGATTGACACACAGTAACAGCTGGTGGCGTTCATTGCCGTTTTTCCTGGAACTCCTTCGGCGGAACTGTACGCTCTTGCTTATTGATCGGATGACGATGCAGGAACTCGTTAAGGACGTGGTGAGGCTGATGAAGACCGGGATGCCAAAGGTGAAGAGCATAGCGTTGTCGTCTCCTATCCAGCAGGGTCCCAGTTTACCATAGTCCATGGAGAAAATTTTAGTTTTGTCTAAAATAAAGCATGTGGACGCCCAAAACGTCGGAATACCCCAGCAGAGAGCCGAGCCCTTGTAAAAAATGCCGGCATCGTCGAGTGATGGAGTGGTTAATTGCAGGGTGTACGCCAGGTGGGCAGCCATGAAGGACAGCCAGGTGAACGAGGCCAACCAGGCGGCGTGGTGGATCAGAGAGTATATCTCACATGCCAGGTTCTCGAGGCTCTGGCTGAACAAGAACATGAGGTGCGCCACGAGCAGGGACACGGACAGCGAGAGTATGATCTTTCCCGGCACATTCTGTCGCAACTCCAAGAGCACTCCGTAAACCACGAGGCAGAGGATCAGGCAGACGATGTTTAGAAGAGAGGCCGCCAGTGACAGATAGCGTTCCACTGATGATGTGTCTTTCAAAACTATGACTTTGCGGTCGCGGCTGACATCTCCGTTTGTATCACCTTCAACTGATTGATAAAGCGAACAAACAATCGCTCCAGTGTCAGTTGATATAAATGAGTTGTTTTCATAAACATAAAATTCCTCCTCAGGCAACGCCCCCTGCAACACCTCAATAACCGATACATTGTTGCCATCAGGCATGCTTCTTTGTAGAATTTTGGTTATCACAGTAGCGTTGTCTGCAATACTGGAGACAATTAAGTATCCGTCAAAGATAATGTAATCTGAAAACATAAAGTGCAGGTACACTGAAGTTGAACACTCCAAGGAGGTTAGATTTTCAAATTTCCGCTTGCACAAAGGGAGAACAACGCGGTCTATGACAGCATCACTCGTGTACTCATTGATTGAGAAAATTATTTGAACATCAAAAGCATCATTGGGTATGTCTCTTTCATCGACGTCAATGACGTATTCCCCAAGTTTATTAACAGTTACCGGGATTGACGTGAGCTTCAGCTCCCGATGTGGTTTACAAGATGGTTCTAACAGCCTGTTAGTTTCGAATGTAGGACTGGTGGATAATTTGATCTCTGATAGTTTGAAGTTCTCCGAGTGACCTTTCTTAACCAGTTCGGGCACCAATTCCGTCATGTATTGCAGAAGCTCTTGGAAATGGCTCAGCTCCTCGAAGAGTATGATTATCTGTATGTCAGTGTCGTAGCCTTTTGTCTCCGAAGTGGGTCCGAGCTCGAAGTCGTCAGGATAAACACTATTGAAATCAGGACCTTTGGCCGCCGAGCTGTTCCTTAAGTCAGTCGGGTCATGAACGGAAGTCTCGTCAGGTACGTCAACACATTTTTTTCTGCTCGTCTTGAAGCAAACGCGGTTTTGTAACACGTAAACCGATTCGTTAAATCTAACGTGTAGCTCAGCTACGATGTGGTCATTTATCACGTCGGTTAAAGATCGGCTGGCGATGTGTAGTGGCTTTACAAAGTCCCTTAAAACACTTTTCGCCCAAATCGTTGTCATTCGTTGAAGAGAATAAACCGCAGACCTGTTCACGCCTTCACTAGCCATATTATTATCGCCGTTATTGTCTTTCATCCGACCCCCTGAGGACATGGTCTCCCCTGGAGATCCACTTGGGTAATCTAAATGAGCTGTAAGTAAGTAACCATACCGTAAGTTCAACCCTATTGTAAAATTATTATTTCTAAATGTGATGGAATTCAAATAAATTTTTTGCAAAGATCCGCTACTGTTAAAATCCCCGTCTCCCATTCGCCAATGGAGTAGCCGCCGGTGGAAATAACGGACACATTTTCGAGCAAAAAGCGTAAATCCTTTTCGGCAGAACGCTATCGATGATTTAAAGAAATTGGCGAAATTTTTCGGTTTTACTAAAGATTTAAAGGCGTCTGCCTCTGAATCGTCTTCCGATGAAATGAGTCGTACTCTAGACCGGAAGTTAAACAATAATGTAAATCCAACGACTGGAAGGTAAGGTAGATAGATGCTCAGGCATGCCAAGGGGCACCTCGTTATATTTGGATCCGTGTAACCGTTGTCGATTGTTTCGTTAAAATGATAACAGAGATAGCAGTGCGGGTTCTTGTACGAATTCACAAGCAGGCCATCGCTGAACGCGATTTGATAGTACCCGCATATTTCGGCAACGTGCTTCCTACTCAACGGGGACATTTTTGTGGATTCTTTGGCCACTTCCACATACTGTTGGGCTTGATATTCATTAGAGGTGTCTGGCCCATTACATCGGATCGATTTATAAAAACAGTTCATCCGACCCGTGTGAGGCAGTGCACTTTCAGCTTGACACGTGTGGTTTTCCGTGGGATCAGACATATTACCGGACAATGTATAGACGAGGTCGGTCAAGGTCACAGCAGCAGCTCCATCGCAGGCTACGTGAGTTTCGTAGAACTGTACACCATTTACTGGAGCTCCGTTGCACAGACCACAGAAGACATTGAGGAAATGGAATATATGAGAGCCCAACTGAAATGTCACAGGGACGATGTCTTGAATAAGTCTTTTTGCATCTGAATACGAGTCAAGCTCCTCACAGCGCCCTTTTATCTCAGACATTGGCATCCCCACAGCAAAATGATAATTGTTCGCCCCTGGGCTGTTGATTTTCGCGTGAAGTTCTTGAAACCTCGCAATTATTTCTGGACTTTGTGAACATTTGTCCACAAAAAAGACTCCCTTTGATACCCAATATCTACACGTCGACGACCTGGCCCACTGCACAGCAGTGTGATACTGTAGCACGTGTGTGTAGTTTTGGACTCTGGATAGAATTGTTTTAAGAAAAGTTAGATGGCCATCGCGAATATCCACGCCCAGACACAGTTGGAAGTAATCGAGGCAGCAGTCTCCGTACAGCCAACACAGATCATCACACTGGCATCGATACTGCAAAAAGGTGGTGATCTCAAGGCCGCAATATTCTCCACAGCTGTTTGAGTATGAGCACTTTTCTAGGTCGTCTTTTGGGGACAGTGTGTGCGCATCATAAAACTCTTCCAGCCTGCAGGTGTGTGTTATTTTTTTGGAGTCAAAGGCTGTTTCTCTCCTCTGCCTCATGGGAGGGGAAGAACTGCCGGAAATCTTTTTATGTTTACTGAACAAATTCTTCGAAGAAGTAAATGTTTTCTTCCAGTCCACCACTTCAGGTGACTGTTTCTCTTTGCTTGAACAAAGATTTATTACAGTTTTCTTGTCTTCTTCTGAAACAGATACACAGATGATTTTTAAAGATATAAATCGTTACCAACACTATTCAAAAGTAATTGTGATTACTTGCTAGAGAATCTTCGCATTTAGTGATCGATGTTAGCTTTATCCCTAACAGCATCTGTATTCAAGTGATCAATGTTACTTATTTTGACCACATCATGTGTATGATCATACGCTTTAAGGACTCTAAAATAAACCGTCGACAAAGAAAGAAAGGAACATCACGTAAACGTTATGTTGGTGTAGACGGAAACTTTATGATGCCAACACCAAGAAATTCAAAGGGGGGAACCCTACAAACTATTAGATGATAAAACTATTTGGATTTACATTTAAAAACATTTATTTTTGCAATGTTTTTTGTCTAAGACGTCTTAAACACAAAAGTTTTCTTGTTGTAGTCGAAAAACATATAAATACATTTACACTCGACCAATAAACGTTTCCCAACAAAAAAATAAATAAATAAATAAATTACTAAAATTTTGAACTTAAAACATAACCGACTCGTTTGAACACTGTCCTGACTGAGGACCAGGTAGCAGTCTATGATTCCTAACACGAACATTAGAGGCGTGAAGATCATTGTGGCGAAGGCTCAGTCTTTCATCACGCGTCCTTATTTTTCCCATGAGTGATGTTCAGCTCTGTTGTCTCCTTCCTTTTTATGGCTTATGAGGTAATGAATTATGTAGGTCTAAAACAAGGCGAGATGCTGTCCAATCACGGGGAGTGCTTACAAAATCTGTGTGATAAATTAATCGGTAGGATCACGATACTAAGAGGTATCACCGTTGTTGAATCACTTCACAGGCTGGCTGCACACGTTAGCATCATGAAACTGGAAGGTATCGTCATAATTATTTTATCACTTCGGGCAGGCTGTACGACAGGCGCTTCTAGAAATACAGACACATAATTTGCCGCATAAATGCACAGAGAGGGTAAATACCAGTAGAAAGCGAAAGATGCAGAGAATAAATCATAGACTAAGGACATATATTATATAGACTGAATGGATAGATATGGACACACATGCAGATGCGCAGACAGATGTAGATACACGGATAGACGGATTAACAAACAGAGACGGTCTACCGATAGGTAGACATTAGCAATGATGGACAGCTATCAAGTTCTAAGAAATGCATCTACACAGACAGGCTAGTAGACAGAACCCCTTTCGCCGCCCCCGCCCCCTCCTTGTTGCAACCAAAGGCTGTGGACCTTGTTTCCTCTCTGCCGTCACCTACTGCCTACATTAAATCACTCACCCAATTGTGGTCTATTGCATCTCCCTTAAAATCCTCTCGGATACTACATTACAGTTTAGTGTTTATTTTAACTTTTATATTGTTTTTATTGTTGTTTTTTCGCTGAAGAAGGCTCCTTGCCGACGCGTGCGTTGTTTCGTTACTCCCCTTCTTTCCGGGTTTTCCCATACTTAGTTTCACTCATTTTATTCATACTAAAAGACAATTAGACCAAAATATTCACAGGTCCACAACATGACAATTGTTTGATGGAATCAAGAACTTGGGCTTTAGTCAGTCTTTCACGTAGCTCAAGGGCAGACTCTTATCATTTCGCAAAGTAAGGAAACATGAAAAACAAATCATGGTAAAATAACAAATGCAATTCTCAGACTCGACACAGCCTCCACGTCTATGAGAACTGATGCTGTTGTTTTTGTTGTTGTTCGTCCTTCGCATGCAAAAATGACCAAGGGAAGATTCCCCGGTGAGCGTACGGGCATCCTGTCAGTACTGTTTGTACATGGAAAGGTTTCCCGCACGTGGGGCACGCGTATTTTTTAGTTCTAGTTGGATTTGAGACGATTCTGTCTTTTTTTTTCTTGCCATGGTCTTTCTTTGGTCATGATCGTTGTTATTGTTCTACGAGGACATTTTCTCCCACGTTCCACGATCCATGGCAAGTGTCTCCCGCCAATCAAGGTCAAGGTCCATGTTTTTCAGTAAAGCTTTGAGACAGCCTTAGAAGCGCTTTTTTTTTCCTCATCACCGGAACGCTTGCCATTGGTGAGTTCAATAGTTATCATTACCCCTGCTATTCCTATAATTTTAAAGTAACAAAAAAACACAAACGTTTTGTTTTTTTGGATCGACTCATTGATTGTTCAGACAGCCCAGAAACGGCCTCGACTCTCACTTTAATTAAGAACATATTTTTAGTTCAACGCCTGATTATCACCACACTTGTGTATGTGTTTACCGGTATCCTAGTAACCATTTATTTGTCACGGTGACGATATATCAGGCAGTTATCAGCTGTATTATTTTTAATTCCGGTCTATTTTACTTGCTTTAAAAAAAAAGGGTGGGAATATGTTGTAAGATGTTTGTGACAGCTTGCAACACATGTTACCGTGTTTGTTTGTTAAAGAAAACTTGTAAAATAATTGTATGATGATGGAGACATGCGCAGGTTGTGGCCACTTGTTAAACGCCATCTCTTCGCCAGCACAGGTCAAGTGGATGGTCACACCAGTAAAAAGTATTCAGCTAATTTTAGATTTGAGAAGATGCTTGTTAACCGTGCCTCCATAAAACTTCGCTACCAGAATATGGTTGTGAAATCCCCATTTTAGTCAATGTGGGGGGGGGGGGGCGCACGGTGTTGGGGGTGTGTTCGGGTGATCGTGTTACAAGAGTATACTTTCAGTGTTACATTTTGATAAGTGTGCCTTTCGAGATTCATTTCTAATCTTTACAGCAAGATATTTTTAAACACCTTAACACTGTTTAAAACAAGAAAGAACATGTCCAAACCAAACGAATCAAAGCTTTCAAATTAAAAGTATATTTTGAAAACAAAAATCTTAGAGTTTTAACCATTGAAGAATTTTTAAATGCTCTATTGAACGGGGAAACGTTCGAATTGATACCCTGTCTGTCATGATTAGCGTCACAATTCTTCAATTGTCAAAATGAATTGTTTGGTTATCTGTATTACTCATTACATTATGTAATTTTTCAAAAACTATTTTTAAATAATTCATCATTGGGCTCCACAGTGGAAGCCATTTATACTTAAATTTACAGGCAGTCCGTAACAAATTAACTTAAACTGACAAGTCCATAAAAAGTTATATGTATGCATATATATACATATACCCGTGGTCTCCAACCCATGGCCTCCAACCCATGGCCTCCAATCCCAAGTTTCCTGTTGTGTTCCCATTTAGATATGTATTTATTTATTTTCAGGATATCAGTATTGTTGGTGGTGTTAGTGGTATACATTTTTAAGTATTTTCTTTGTTTGCATAAATGATGGCCAGCGAAAACATCATGTCAAATGGACGTTTTTGTGTAAATCGAAAGAATTAAAACGATTTTTGTAAAGACCATGCATTGAAAAATTGAAAATACAAACTTAGCTACATTTATATTTAAAACTTGTCTTAAAAATAAAAAAATGGATAGCGGCGGGGAATGGAATACATAGTTCTTTCTTTTCTGTTATTTTTTTTCCTCTTTCTTTTCTGTTAATTTTTTTTTCTGTCTTTTCTGTTATTGGGAAAATAATGGGCGGGGTTGGAAATTGTTTAATTTCTAGAAAACCGGTAGCGTCTTTCAAGCAAAGCATGTTTAAACACATGGGGCGGAAAGGGGAGGGGACACTAGTAAAAGTAGAAAAAATAAAGCCGCTAACATAAATGTGGCTATGATTAGAGGTAATATGTTTAGGACATAAGTGAATACAGAAGATAATTCGTTTTGAGACTTTTTCAAGCTGGACTAAAACTATTTTCAACAAATAAGTTCGCTCATAGAAGAATAGATTTATAATACCAAAAATATAAAATACGTTTTTGAAAGATCAGGTTTCGAAAGTAATAACCCCCGGCACAAGCAGACGTTCTTAAAGATTAACTTTAAATGTTGCCATTATGTGAGTAAAAAGTAATGTAGGTCACGGTTTAATTCTAGACGCTGTTCGCATGTTAATAAATTGAAAGATTTCTTTTACAAGGCCACCCCAAAGGCATTTTTGTTTGTCTACCTAATCGATATTTCTCAGAGACTGAAAATTAGCTGTCCGCTGATTTGTAAATTGTGTGGATTCGATTAGAGCGATATACCGTTTAACTGGTCAATTAGAAAATACAGTTTCTTGGCAAGAAGTTGTTGTGCTGTTCCGATCTTTGGAAATGTTAAAATGAAAGCGTGGAACTCACAGCTAGGTCCGTTCGAAGTGGGGAAAAGGTTGAGGTTGGGAGGGGGAAGAGCGGGGCCCTTGATCCGGTCGCCAAACCTCAAAAAAAAAAAGGGGGGGGGGCTGCAAAAATACTCCTTAGATAGGAACTTAATAGTGAATAAAACGAGAAAATTTAATGTACTTCAGAAAGACAAGGGGCGCCAGTGTAGAGTGTTTTTTTCTTTAATTGTCCCTTCCTGGAGACACTTCTATATATTTAGAGGCACACTGCCTACAAAGCAATAACAATAAATTAATGTTATTTTTTTTAAAAATTAATTTTTGATTTTCATAGACTTTTCTATGCAGGTCTCAATCATTTACAAACGCCATGTTCAAATGCAGAAATGAACACTGATATTCCGTTTGGTCAATCTCTTAACTAGCTGTTCGGTACTTCTACGTTAATGTGAGTCAGCATAGTGGGTCTTAACCTAGACGAAAACATGATTACAATTTATTTCACGACAGACTTTTCATAACAATTTTGACTGCTAAATCTATTCAGATCAATTGTTAGAGGCTATGTTTTACGAAGACATTGTCTAAAAATAGTAGCATAACGTAATGTGATGTGAAGTTTTCCGTTCTTAAAAAATGACAAACCCTATTGGTACGGTGATGAATTTGTACACAAAACATGCCATTATTTACACATTTTCTTCAACAATTTCACTCCACGTATATATATACATATATATAACAATCTCCTAACAAGCTTTTCGCTTCTTTTACGTTAATGTGAGCCAGCATAGTGGCTCTTAACCTACACGAAAACTTGATTACAATTTTATTTTACGACAGATTTTACAAAAAAATTGTTGACTGCTTAAGATACTCAGATCCATTGAATATTATGTTGGATATTATTGTATTTTAATGAATATAAACAATTCATTGATTATCAAAATTATTCCCATTCAAATTTGTACCGGGTACGTGTTAATTTCATTTTCGCATTCTTAAGGTCATTTTAAATGTTTAGTGTGCAATCTCGTTAGTGCAGTACAAAGTGCGCAATTTTATTAGTGCACATCATGATGCGCAATCCCTTTACTACATTCCGTGGTGCGCAATCTTATTTGTACATTGCCCAGCAGGCAATGATCTGAATTTTTAACCGTTTTTTAAAACGTTTCTGCCAATAATTACAAAATAAAAACTTTATATATCGAATTATCTTTAAACGTGTTTGTAGGTTATTAATTATAATAGTAACTCAAGGCGAATTAATTAAAACATTTTTGTATTGTCAGAATGAACGTATCTATCTCTGATACATGTAATTACCCGAAATATCCATTCATTTAAAATACCATCCATGTGTTGTTAATATGACACAAACAGTGTACACATGGTATTGATTTATGCTTTATTTTTTTTATTTTTTTTTAAATGTTCATATTTCCTCTGACGCGCACTTGTTCATTTATAATAATCTCCACATAACGAACTCATTTTAACGAACTAAGCCCAGAAGAAAAGAGGGGTGTGTGGTGAGACAACTCTCTTTACCCTACCTTGGATGCATGTGGACGTCGACCATTGTCTTCCTTTCTATGAGCAGAAGATTATTTCATTCACTTGCTAAAACCTTGCTGTTTTACTTTATTTTATGTGTAATATATATATTTTTGTTTTGTTATACGTTGATGTAAATGTTATTATGTGGAATGTGTTTTTAATAAAACATTTGTGTTTTCTAATGTCAACACTAAAATGGCCGAGTCTTGTGTTACTTAATACCGGAGCACTTGTGACATTAACGCATGGTTTGCGAATCATCAGCTTACGGCTCAAACCTTAAAATCGAGGCAAGGACCCTTACATTTTAAAAAAAATATAATAATATAATATTTTATAGCTGTTTTTAAGAATGTGTGATTTTCTTCAAATAACCCATAGAATACTAAATTTCCTTATTTGTATGTATATGGCTAAAAGAGAAAAAGTTTATTAGAGCATATTTGAATCTGGATACGTGTGTTAATGTGGTAAATTTATAACAGGAAGTCATCATCTTACAGCAAGGATATCAATTATACAGCAATGCTGCTCCTCAACCTCACAGTTGCGCTCTCCGGTCAGCGCGAAATAGGGAATCCCCACAAGTGATCGAATATTCCCAATATTTTGCTGCCAAACCGAGGATCTCGGGTATCATTTAATACTGACACAATTTAAAACTGAAACGGAGAACTTGCTGCGTGATGTCAGAGTTTGAAAACTAAGAACCCGGTTGTAGTCCATTTCTCTATAAAATTCTATTACGAACCGTTATAAATGGAGAATTTAATCTCTTAATTTTAGTCTATGGCTCGTTCTAAAAACAGTCCATAATAAAGAACGATACCAAAGTTTAAAAATAATAACAACGAAAATGACAATCAAGGCGAGAGCTAATTACAATTAATAACTTTTTAATTTGTGAACTTCAATTAAATTATAACAGCAAGAGAAATATGATTAAAATTATAAACTTACAGATTTGCTGGTACCGGTACAGTTTATAAAATACAATCTGCACAAAATTGTACGAGGAAAAAGAAAAATCTACACACAACAAAGTATTAAATAATGACACAGCACATCTCGTGGTAAAGGAAATGAACATATCTCCCCCCGTCATTTAATCTTAGCCCTTTTATACCCAGTTTCAGATGATCATTCTCGAAATGGATATGCAGTCTTACTGCTTCCCGCATTCTCGAGATCATTCTATCATGTTCGACAGAAACGGACGATAGTAGCTAAAATGTCAACAAAATGATATTTTTCTAGCCGCCCTAAACACGGCTTTGACTGAAGGGAGGTCAGTCACGTGGAGTGCGGGCCAAGCGTGTATCAAAACACGTCATCCTTCATAAAAATAAATTAATGTGAACTGAAAAAAATAGATGTTTATGAATCGTGGGAATCTTAATCTTTAATGAATTAACGAATGTTTAAATTTTTCATCAAATTCATTCTCATTTTTTAAAAAAAGATAAAAAGAAATCTTAAAAAGTTGTCTATTGTTTAAAGTCATTCTAAAAAAACGATTTTAAAAAACATAGAAATTAGATCCCCGCTGTTAAATTTAATATTAAACATTGATTAAAACTATTATTTATTCTATCACGTTTGTAAAGAATATCTTCCAGGCGTCGTTATATATAAACGAGGTTGCTTTAGGATTCCCGCCGACCAGCTTGCTTCAGTGGACAGCAGACGATAATAGAAGTTGTATCTGGCCTTGATCACGAGCTGCCTGAAGTTTAAGAGATTAATTTCCTATTTGTTTATTAATGATTACGTCACGTTACTGTGCTTGATTACATCTACCTGATTAAAAATGCCTTTCTTCAAAACAAGATTATTCCATTTCATTTTTCAAACACATTTTTTTAAAGAAACATTTTTTTAGTTTTTAAATGGCATTTTCAATTTCTATTCTTGTTCTATTTTTTATTTAATGAACTTCAAATTACAGAATTGCGCCTGACGATAAATTAATATAATCACGAACATAATAAATATGATCTATGACAATGATTTTTATTTCCGTATGTTGTCTATCCCATTTCGCTGACAGGCAGCCTGCACCACAAAATTGTAAAATGGGAAAAATATCAAAACTGACCCATTTTCAGATCAAAACATAACAATTTGTGAATTCATCACAATTTAAAAAAATTAATAATAATAAAGCAACATATCACTTCATTATTATACACATAATAAAATAAATTTATAAAGGAAGAATTAAGTATATAAGTTTGTTTATTTTTTAAAAATTTAAGTTGTTCGAAAATATAACTTTTTTACATAAGTTTGTTTTAAAAAATTAAGTCAAGGAAGAGACATACTATCTTTTTTTTTTTTTTTTTTTAATATTTAAAAAATCATGTGGAAACATCTTACATAGCAAATGTAACATCAAATTTTAACACTTTCGTCTTTGATGGGAATGACGCAGAAGCGTAGTCTTCAAACAACAGCTCTACAGGCTCAGTACAATGTAACGGTTGCGACCACCTTGTCTCAAGGCGCCCAAAACATGTGTTGTTTCATTGTTGTCTGAAATGGCTTTAAAATATCTACTTTTTCACAGGCACCCATCGTTTTCTTTTGCTGTAGGCCGAGGATATCAAAAGATGTTTTTACTCTGTCTCTGCTAAGCTGTCTTATCTAGTAGCAAATCTTTTATAGTTATATTATATTTTTAAAAAAAAATAAGATAACTGTGTTATCCTTATAGTTGACAGTTAACATAACGAAACACAAACAATAATTAGCAATAAAATTCCCTCCCCCTGCCCCCCCCCCCCAACTTTTTTTTCCTTGTCTTTAACTTTCCCAAATCAAAAAGATTGCTGCGTTGAATCAAAGATTTTGCTTTAAATAATGAATGTGTATGCTGTGATCAAAATTTAACTTGTAGCATGTTAGTTTATTTAAATTCATGACTGAATTGACCAGATTCATAAAACCACACAAATAACTTGTTGGTTTTTTTTGTATAAGACCCTCGTGTTCGCAACCATGCGGATAAACTAACAGGATTCGGCGTATCTTATTCGGTGGAGCACTTTCGACACAAGGCTTTTCCTCGCCACAAAACACAGCAGGATGAAAAGCCCTTCACACCCGTGCGCCAAATCGTGGATGATCCAAAGATAGGGAATATCTGCAACCAGAACGATGAAGTAGGAAACCCAGCTCATGCCCATCAGAAGTGTGAGATTGACACACAGTAACAGCTGGTGGCGTTCGTTGCCGACATTCCTGGATCTCCTTCGGCGGAAGTGCACGCTTTTGCTTACTGAACGGAGGACGATGCAGGAACTCGTTAAGGACGTGGTGAGGCTGATGAAGACCGGAATCCCAAAGGTGAAGAGCATAGCGTTGTCGTCTCCGATCCAGCAGGGGCCCAGCTTACCATAGTCCATGGAGAAAATTTTAGTTTTGTCTAAAATAAAGCATGCGGAAGCCCAAACCGTTGGGAGACCCCAGCAGAGAGCCGAGCCCTTGTAAAAAATGCAGGCGTCGTCGAGTGATGGAGTGGTGAACTGCAAGGTGTACGCCAGGTGGGCAGCCATGAAGGCCAGCCAGGCGAACGAGGCCAACCAGGCGGCGTGGTGGATCAGAGAGTATATCTCACATGCCAGGTTCTCGAGGCTCTGGCTGAACAAGAACATGAGGTGCGCCACGAGCAGCGACACGGACAGCGAGAATATGATCTTTCCCGGCACGTTCTGTCGCAACTCCAAGAGCACTCCGTAAACCACGAGGCAGAGGATTAGGCAGACGATGGTTAGAAGAGAGGCCGCCAGTGACAGATAGCGTTCCACTGATGATGTGTCTTTCAAAACTATGACTTTAAGGTCGCGGCTGACATCTCTGTTTGTATCACCTTCAACTGTTTGATAAAGCGAACAAACAATCGCTCCAGTGTCAGTTGATATAAATGAGTTGTTTTCATACACATAAAATTCCTCCTCAGGCAACGCACCCTGCAACACTTCAATAATCGATACATTGTTGCCATCAAGCATGCTTCTTTGTAGAATTTTGGTTATCACAGTAGCGTTGTCTGCAATACTGGAGACAATTAAGTATCCGTCAAAGATAATGTAATCTGAAAACTTGAAGTTCAGGTACACTGAAGTTGAACACTCCAGGGAGGTTAGATTTTCAAATTTCCGCTTGCACAAAGGGAGAACAACGCGGTATATGACAGCATCACTCGTGTACTCATTGATTGAGAAAATTATTTGAACATCAAAAGCATCATTGGGTATGTCTCTTTCATCGAAGTCAACGACGTACTCCCCAAGTTTATTAACAGTTACCGGGATTGACGTGAGCTTCAGCTCCCGATGTGGTTTACAAGATGGTTCTAACAGCCTGTTAGTTTCGAAGGTAAGACTGTTGGATAATTTGATCTCTGATAGTTTGAAGTTTTCCGAGTGACCTTTCTTAACCAGTTCGGGCACCAATTCCGTCATGTATTGCAGAAGCCCTTGGAAATGGTTCAGCTCCTCGAAGCGTAAGACGAGCTGTATGCCAGTGTCGTAGCCTTTTGTCTCCCAAGTGGGTCCGACCTCGAATTCGTCAGGGTAAACACTATTGAAATCAGGACCTTTGGCCGCTGAGCTGTTCCTTAAGTCAGTCGGGTCATGAACGGAAGTCTCGTCAGGTACGTCAACACATTGTTTTCCGCTCGTCTTGAAGCAAACGCGGTTTTGTAACACGTAAACCGATTCGTTAAATCTAACTTGTAGCTCAGCTACGATGTGGTCATTTATCACGTTGGTTAAAGATCGGCCGGCGACGTGTAGTGGCTTTACAAAGTCCCTTAAAACATTGTTCACCCAAATCGTTGTCATTCGTTTGAGAGAATATACCGCAGACCTGTTCACGCCTTCACTAGCCATATTATTATCGCCGTTATTGTCTTTCATCCGACCCCCTTCGGACAAGGTCTCCCCTTGAGATCCACTTGGGTAATCTAAACGAGCTGTAAGAAAGTAACCATACCGTATGTTCAACACTATTGTAAAATTATTATTTCTAAATGTGATGGAATTCAAATAAATTTTTTGCAAAGATCCGCTACTGTTAAAATCCCCGTCTCCCATTTGCAGATTGAGTAGCCGCCGGTGGAAGAAACTGACACATTTTCGGGCAAAAAGCGTAAATCCTTTTCGGCAGAACGCTATCGATGATTTAAAGAAACTTGCGAAGTTTTGCGGTTTTACTAAAGATTTAAAGGCGTCTGACTCTGAATCGTCTTCCGATGAAATGAGTCGTACTCTAGATCGGAAGTTAAACAATAATGTAAATCCACTGACTGGAAGGTAAGGGAGATGTCCACTGTCTGGAAGGTAAGGGATATAGATGCTCAGGCATGCCAAGGGGCACCTCGTTATGTTTGGATCCGTATAATCGTTGTCGATTGTTTTGTTAAAATGATAACAGAGATAGCAATGCGGGTTCTTGTACGAATTCACAATCAGGCTAACGCTGAACGCGATTTGATAGTACCCGCATATTTCGGCGACGTGCTTCCTACTCAACGGGGACATTTTTGTGGATTCATTGGCCACTTCCACATCCTGTTGGGCTTGATACTCATTAGAGGTGTCTGGCCCATTACATCGGATCGATTTATAAAAACAGTTCATCCGACCCGTGTGAGGCAGTGCACTTTCCGCAAGACACGTGTGGTTTTCCGTTGGCTCACACAGATTGCCGGACAATGTGTAGACGAGATCGGTCAAGGTCACAGCAGCAGCTCCATCGCAGGCTAACTGAGTCTCGTAGAATTGTACACCATTTACTGGAGCTCCATTGCACAGACCACAGAAGACATTGAGGAAATGGAATATATGAGAGCCCAACTGAAATGTCACAGGGACGATGTCTTGAATAAGTCTTTTTGCATCTGAATACGAGTCAAGCTCCTCACAGCGCCCTTTTATCTCAGACATTGGCATCCCCACGGCAAAATGAGAATTGTTCGCCCCTGGGCTGTTGATTTTCGCGTGAAGTTCTTGAAACCTCGCAATTATTTCTGGACTTTGTGAACATTTGTCCACAAAAAAGACTCCCTTTGATACCCAATATCTACACGTCGACGATCTGGCCCACTGCACATCAGTGTGATACTGTAGCACGTGTGTGTAGTTTTGGACTCTCGATAGAATTGTTTTAAGAAAAGTTAGATGACCATCGCGAATATCCACGCCCAGACACAGTTGGAAGTAATCGAGGCATCAGTCTCCGTACAGCCAACACAGATCATCACACTGGCATCGATACTGCAAAAAGGTGGTGAGCTCAAGGCCGCAATATTCTCCACAGCTGTTTGAGTATGAGCACTTTTCTAGGTCGTCTTTAGGGGACAGTGTGTGCGCATCATAAAACTCCTCCAGCCTGCAGGTGTGTGTTATTTGATTGGAGTCAAAGTCTGTTTCTCTCCTCTGCTTCATGGGAGGGGAAGAACTGCTGGAAATCTTTTTATGTTTACTGAACTGATTCTTGGAAGAAGTAAATGTTTTCTTCCAGTCCACCACTTCAGGTGACTGTTTCTCTTTGCTTGAACAAAGATTTATTACAGTTTTCTTTTCTTCTTCTGAAACAGAAACACAGATGATTTTTAAAGATATAATTCGTTATCAACACTATTCAAAAGTAATTGTGAATACTTGATAGAGAATCTTCGCATTTAGTGATCGATGTTAGATTTATCCCTAACAGCATCTGTATTCAAGTGATCAATGTTACTTATTTTGACCACATCATGTGTATGATCATACGCTTTAAGGACTCTAAAATAAACCGTCGACAAAGAAAGAAAGGAACATCACGTAAACGTTATGTTGGTGTAGACGGAATTTTTATGATGCCAACACCAAGAAATTCAAAGGGGGAACCCTACAAACTATTAGATGATAAAACTCTTTGGATTTACATTTAAAAACATTTATTTTTGCTATGTTTTTTGTCTAAGTCGTCTTAAACACAAAAGTTTTCTTGTTGTAGTCGAAAAACATATAAATACATTTACACTCGACCAATAAACGTTTCCCAACAAAAAAATTAATAAATAAATAAATTACTAAAATTTTGAACTTAAAACATAACCGACTCGTTTGAACACTGTCCTGACTGAGGACCAGGTAGCAGTCTATGATTCCTAACACGAACATTAGAGGCGTGAAGATCATTGTGGCGAAGGCTCAGTCTTTCATCACGCGTCCTTATTTTTCCCATGAGTGATGTTCAGCTCTGTTGTCTCCTTCCTTTTTATGGCTTATGAGTAATGAATTATGTAGGTCTAAAACAAGGCGAGATGCTGTCCAATCACGGGGAGTGCTATTTAAATCTGTGTGATAAATTAATCGGTAGGATCACGACACTAGGAGGTATCACCGTTGTTGTATCACTTCACAGGCTGGCTGCACACGTTAGCATCATGAAACTGGAAGGTATCGTCATAATTATTTTATCACTTCAGGCAGGCTGTAAGACCGACGCTTCTAGAAATACAGAAACATAATTTGCCGCATAAATTCACAGAGAGGGTAAATACCAGTAGAAATTGAAAGATGCAGAGAATAAATCATAGACTAAGGACATATACTATATAGATATGGACACACATGCAGATGCGCAGACTGATGTAGATAAACAGATAGACGGATTAACAAACAGAGACGGTCTACCGATAGGTAGACATTAGCAATGATGGACAGCTATCAAGTTCTAAGAAATGCATCTACACAGACAGGCTAGTAGACAGAACCCCTTTCGCCGCCCCCGCCCCCTCCTTGTTGCAACCAAAGGCTGTGGACCTTGTTTCCTCTCTGCCGTCACCTACTGCCTACATTAAATCACTCACCCAATTGTGGTCTATTACATCTCCCTTAAAATCCTCTCGGATACTACATTACAGTTTAGTGTTTATTTTAACTTTTATATTGTTTTTATTGTTGTTTTTTCGCTGAAGAAGGCTCCTTGCCGACGCGTGCGTTGTTTCGTTACTCCCCTTCTTTCCGGGTTTTCCCATACTTAGTTTTACTCATTTTATTCATACTAAAAGACAATTAGACCAAAATATTCACAGGTCCACAACATGACAATTGTTTGATGGAATCAAGAACTTGGGCTTTAGTCAGTCTTTCACGTAGCTCAAGGGCAGACTCTTATCATTTCGCAAAGTAAGGAAACATGAAAAACAAATCATGGTAAAATAACAAATGCAATTCTCAGACTCGACACAGCCTCCACGTCTATGAGAACTGATGCTGTTGTTTTTGTTGTTGTTCGTCCTTCGCATGCAAAAATGACCAAGGGTAGATTCCCCGGTGAGCGCACGGGCATCCTGTCAGTCCTGTTTGTACATGGAAAGGTTTCCCGCACGTGGGGCACGCGTATTTTTTAGTTCTAGTTGGATTTGAGACGATTCTGTCTTTTTTTTTCTTGCCATGGTCTTTCTTTGGTCATGATCGTTGTTATTGTTCTACGAGGACATTTTCTCCCACGATCCATGGCAAGTGTCTCCCGCCAATCAAGGTCAAGGTCCATGTTTTACAGTAATGCTTTGAGACAGCCTTTGAAGCGCTTTTTTTTTCCTCATCACCGGAACGCTTGCCATTGGTGAGTTCAATAGTTATCATTACCCCTGCTATTCCTATAATTTTAAAGTAACAAAAAAACACAAACGTTTTGTTTTTTTTCGATCGACTCATTGATTGTTCAGACAGCCCAGAAACGGCCTCGACTCTCACTTTAATTAAGAACATATTTTTAGTTCAACGCCTGATTATCACCACACTTGTGTATGTGTTTACCGGTATCCTAGTAACCATTTATTTGTCACGGTGACGATATATCAGGCAGTTATCAGCTGTATTATTTTTAATTCCGGTCTATTTTACTTGCTTTAAAAAAAAAAGGGTGGGAATATGTTGTAAGATGTTTGTGACAGCTTGCAACACATGTTACCGTGTTTGTTTGTTAAAGAAAACTTGTAAAAGAATTGTATGATGATGGAGACATGCGCAGGTTGTGGCCACTTGTTAAACGCCATCTCTTCGCCAGCACAAGTCAAGTGGATGGTCACACCAGTAAAAAGTATTCAGCTAATTTTAGATTTGAGAAGATGCTTGTTAACCGTGCCTCCATAAAACTTCGCTACCAGAATATGGTTGTTAAATCCCCATTTTAGTCAATATGGTGGGATGGGGGGCGCACGGTGTTGGGGGTGTGTTCGGGTGATCGTGTTACAAGAGTATACTTTCAGTGTTACATTTTGATGAGTGTGCCTTTCGAGATTCATTTCTAATCTTTACAGCAAGATATTTTTAAACACCTTAACACTGTTTAAAACAAGAAAGAACATGTCCAAACCAAACGAATCAAAGCTTTCAAATTAAAAGTATATTTTGAAAACAAAAATCTTAGAGTTTTAACCATTGAAGAATTTTTAAATGCTCTATTGAACGGGGAAACGTTCGAATTGATACCCCTCTTGTCCAGGACATTCCATGTCTGTCATGATTAGCGTCACAATTCTTCAATTGTCAAAATGAATTGTTTGGTTATCTGTATTACTCATTACATTATGTAATTTTTCAAAAACTATTTTTAAATAATTCATCATTGGGCTCCACAGTGGAAGCCATTTATACTTAAATTTACAGACAGTCCGTAACAAATTAACTTAAACTGACAAGTCCATAAAAAGTTATATGTATGCATATATATACATATACCCGTGGTCTCCAACCCATGGCCTCCAACCCATGGCCTCCAATCCCAAGTTTCCTGTTGTGTTCCCATTTAGATATGTATTTATTTATTTTCAGGATATCAGTATTGTTGGTGCTGTTAGTGGTATACATTTTTAAGTATTTTCTTTGTTTGCGTAAATGATGGCCAGCGAAAACATCATGTCAAATGGACGTTTTTGTGTAAATCGAAAGAATTAAAACGATTTTTGTAAAGACCATGCATTGAAAAATTGAAAATACAAACTTAGCTACATTTATATTTAAAACTTGTCTTAAAAATAAAAAAAATGGATAGGGGCGGGGAATGGAATACATAGTTCTTTCTTTTCTGTTATTTTTTTTCCTCTTTCTTTTCTGTTAATTTTTTTTTCTGTCTTTTCTGTTATTGGGAAAATAATGGGCGGGGTTGGAAATTGTTTAATTTCTAGAAAACCGGTAGTGTCTTTCAAGCAAAGCATGTTTAAACACATGGGGCGGAAAGGGGAGGGGACACTAGTAAAAGTAGAAAAAATAAAGCCGCTAACATAAATGTGGTTATGATTAGAGGTAATATATTTAGGACATAAGTGAATACAGAAGATAATTCGTTTTGAGACTTTTTCAAGCTGGACTAAAACTATTTTCAACAAATAAGTTCGCTCATAGAAGAATAGATTTATAATACCAAAAATATAAAATACGTTTTTGAAAGATCAGGTTTCGAAAGTAATAACCCCCGGCACAAGCAGACGTTCTTAAAGATTAACTTTAAATGTTGCCATTATGTGAGTAAAAAGTAATGTAGGTCACGGTTTAATTCTAGACGCTGTTCGCATGTTAATAAATTGAAAGATTTCTTTTACAAGGCCGCCCCAAATGCATTTTTGTTTGTCTACCTAATCGATATTTCTCAGAGACTGAAAATTAGCTGTCCCCTGATTTGTAAATTGTCCGGATTCGATTAGAGCGATTTACCGTTTAACTGGTCAATTAGAAAATACAGTTTCTTGGCAAGAAGTTGTTGTGCTGTTCCGATCTTTGGAAATGTTAAAATGAAAGCGTGGAACTCACAGCTAGGTCCGTTCGAAGTGGGGAAAAGGTTGGGGTTGGGAGGGGGAAGAGCGGGGCCCTTGATCCGGTCGCCAAACCTCAAAAATAAAAAGGGGGGGGGGCTGCAAAAATACTCCTTAGATAGGAACTTAATAGTGAATAAAACGAGAAAATTTAATGTACTTCAGAAAGACAAGGGGCGCCAGTGTAGAGTGTTTTTTTCTTTAATTGTCCCTTCCTGGAGACACTTCTATATATTTAGAGGCACACTGCCTACAAAGCAATAACAATAAATTAATGTTATTTTTTTTTAAAATTAATTTTTGATTTTCATAGACTTTTGTATGCAGGTCTCAATCATTTACAAACGCCATGTTCAAATGCAGAAATGAACAATGATATTGCTTTTGGTCAATCTCTTAACAAGCTGTTAGCTACTTCTACGTTAATGTGAGCCAGCACAGTGGGTCTTAACCTGGACGAAAACTTGATCACAATTCATTTCACGACAGACTTTACGTAACAATTTTGACTGCTAAATCTATTCAGATCAATTGTTAGAGGCTATGTTTTACGAAGACATTATCTACAAATAGTAGCATAACGTAATGTGATGTGAAGTTTTCCGTTCTTAAAAAATGACAAACCCTATTGGTACGGTGATGAATTTGTACACAAAACATGCCATTATTTACACATTTTCTTCAACAATTTCACTCCACGTATATATATACATATATATAACAATCTCCTAACAAGCTTTTCGCTTCTTTTACGTTAATGTGAGCCAGCATAGTGGCTCTTAACCTACACGAAAACTTGATTACAATTTTATTTTAAGACAGATTTTACAAAAAAATTGTTGACTGCTTAAGATACTCAGATCCATTGAATATTATGTAGGATATTATTGTATTTTAATGAATATAAACAATTCATTGATTATCAAAATTATTCCCATTCAAATTTGTACCGGGTACATGTTAATTTCACTTTCGCATTCTTAAGGTCATTTTAAATGTTTAGCGTGCAGTACAAAGTGCGCAATTTTATTAGTGCACATCATGATGCGCAATCCCATTACTACATTCCGTGGTGCGCAATCTTATTTGTACATTGCCCAGCAGGCAATGATCTGAATTTGTAACCGTTTTTTAAAACGTTTCTGCCAATAATTACAAAAAAAACTTTATATATCGAATTATCTTTAAACGTGTTTGTAGGTTATTAATTATAATAGTAACTCAAGGCGAATTAATTGAAAAATTTTTTTGTATTGTCAGAATTAACGTATCTATCTCTGATACATGTAATTACCCGAAATATCCATTCATTTAAAATACCATCCATGTGTTGTTAATATGACAAAAACAGTGTACACATGGTATTGATTTATGCTTTATTTTTTTTTTTTTTTTTTAAATGTTCATATTTCCTCTGACGCGCACTTGTTCATTTATAATAATCTCCACATAACGAACTCATTTTAACGAACTAAGCCCAGAAGAAAAGAGGGGTGTGTGGTGAGACAACTCTCTTTACCCTACCTTGGATGCATGTGGACGTCGACCATTGTCTTCCTTTCTAAGAGCAGAAGATTATTTCATTCACTTGCTAAAACCTTGCTGTTTTACTTTATTTTATGTGTAATATATATATTTTTGTTTTGTTATACGTTGATGTAAATGTTATTATGTGGAATGTGTTTTTAATAAAACATTTGTGTTTTATAATGTCAACACTAAAATGGCCGAGTCTTGTGTTACTTAATACCGGAGCACTTGTGACATTAACGCATGGTTTGCGAATCATCAGCTTACGGCTCAAACCTTAAAATCGAGGCAAGGACCCTTACATTTTTAAAAAAATATAATAATATAATATTTTATAGCTGTTTTTAAGAATGTGTGATTTTCTTCAAATAACCCATAGAATACTAAATTTCCTTATTTGTATGTATATGGCTAAAAGAGAAAAAGTTTATTAGAGCATATTTGAATCTGGATACGTGTGTTAATGTGGTAAATTTATAACAGGAAGTCATCATCTTACAGCAAGGATATCAATTATACAGCAATGCTGCTCCTCAACCTCACAGTTGCGCTCTCCGGTCAGCGCGAAATAGGGAATCCCCACAAGTGATCGAATATTCCCAATATTTTGCTGCCAAACCGAGGATCTCGGGTATCATTTAATACTGACACAATTTAAAACTGAAACGGAGAACTTGCTGCGTGATGTCAGAGTTTGAAAACTAAGAACCCGGTTGTAGTCCATTTCTCTATAAAATTCTGTTACGAACCGTTATAAATGGAGAATTTAATCTCTTAATTTTAGTCTATGGCTCGTTCTAAAAACAGTCCATAATAAAGAACGATACCAAAGTTTAAAAATAATAACAACGAAAATGACAATCAAGGCGAGAGCTTATTACAATTAATAACTTTTTAATTTGTGAACTTCAATTAAATTATAACAGCAAGAGAAATATGATTAAAATTATAAACTTACAGATTTGCTGGTACCGGTACAGTTTATAAAATACAATCTGCACAAAATTGTACGAGGAAAAAGAAAAATCTACACACAACAAAGTATTAAATAATGACACAGCACATCTCGTGGTAAAGGAAATGAACATATCTCCCCCCGTCATTTAATCTTAGCCCTTTTATACCCAGTTTCAGATGATCATTCTCGAAATGGATATGCAGTCTTACTGCTTCCCGCATTCTCGAGATCATTCTATCATGTTCGACAGAAACGGACGATAGTAGCTAAAATGTCAACAAAATGATATTTTTCTAGCCGCCCTTAACACGGCTTTGACCGAAAAGAGGTCAGGCACGTGGAGTGCGGGCCAAGCGTGTATCAAAACACGTCATCCTTCATAAAAATACATTAATGTGAACTGAAAAAAATATATGTTTATGAATCGTGGGAGTCTTAATCTTTAATGAATTAACGAATGTTTAAATTTTTCATCAAATTCATTCTCATTTTTTAAAAAAAAGATAAAAAGAAGTCTTAAAAAGTTGTCTATTGTTTAAAGTCATTCAAAAAAAAAACGATTACAAAATATATAGAAATTAGATCCCCGCTGTCAAATTTAATATTAAACATTGATTAAAACTATTATTTATTCTATCACGTTTGTAAAGAATATCTTCCAGGCGTCGTTATATATAAACGAGGTTGTTTTAGGATTCCCGCCGACCAGCTTGCTTCAGTGGACAGCAGACGATAATAGAAGTTGTATCTGGCCTTGATCACGAGCTGCCAGAAGTTTAAGAGATTCATTTCCTATTTGTTTATTAATGATTACGTCACGTTACTGTGCTTGATTACTTCTACCTGATTAAAAAAGCCTTTCTTCAAAACAAGATTATTCCATTTCCTTTTTCAAATAAATTTTTTAAAGAAACATTTTTTTAGTTTTTAAATGGCATTTTCAATTTCTATTCTTGTTCTATTTTTTCTTTAATGAACTTCAAATTACAGAATTGCGCCTGATGATAAATTAATATAATCACGAAAATAATAAATATGATCTATGACAATGATTTTTATTTCCGTATGTTGTTTATCCCATTTCGCTGGCAGCCTGCACCACAAAATTGGAAAATGGGAAAAATCTCAAAACTGACTCATTTTCAGATCAAAACATAACAATTTGTGAATTCATCACAATTTAAAAAAAAATAATAATAATGAAGCAACATATCACTTCATTATTATACACATAATAAAATAAATGTATAAAGGAAGAATTAAGTATATAAGTGTGTTTATTTTTTTTAAATTTAAGTTGTTCGAAAATATAACTTTTTTACATAAGTTTGTTTTATAAAATTAAGTCAAGGAAGAGACATACTATCTTTTTTTTTTTAATATTAAAAAAATCAGGTAGAAACATCTTAAATAGCAAATGTAACATCAAATTTTAACACTTTCGTGTTTGATGGGAATGACGCAGAAGCGTAGTCTTCAAACAACAGCTCTAAAGGCTCAGTACAATGTAACGTTTGCGACAACCTTGTCTCAAGGCGCCCAAAACATGTGTTGTTTCATTGTTGTCTGAAATGGCTTTAAAATATCTCCTTTTTCACAGGAACCCATCGTTTTCTTTTGCTGTAGGCCGAGGATATCAAAAGATGTTTTTTCTCAGTCTCTGCTAAGCTGTCTTATCTAGTAGCAAATCTTTTATAGTTATATTATATTTTTAAAAAAAAATAAGATAACTGTGTTATCCTTATAGTTGACAGTTAACATAACGAAACACAAACAATAATTAGCAATAAAATTCCCTCCCCCTGCCCCCCCCCCCAACTTTTTTTTCATTTTCTTTAACTTTCCCAAATCAAAAAGATTGCTGCGTTGAATCAAAGATTTTGCTTTAAATAATGAATGTGTATGATGTGATCAAAATTTAACTTGTAGCATGTTAGTTTATTTAAATTCATGACTGAATTGACCAGATTCATAAAACCACACAAGTAACTTTTTGGTTTTTTTTGTATAGGACCCTCGTGTTCGCAACCATGCGGATAAACTAACAGGATTCGGCGTATCTTATTCGGTGGAGCACTTTCGACACAAGGCTTTTCCTCGCCACAAAACACAGCAGGATGAAAAGCCCTTCACATCCGTGCGCCAAATCGTGGATGATCCAAAGATAGGGAATATCCGCAACCAGCGCGATGAAGTAGAAAACCCAGCTCATGCCCATCAGAAGTGTGAGATTGACACACAGTAACAGCTGGTGGCGTTCATTGCCGTTTTTCCTGGAACTCCTTCGGCGGAACTGTACGCTCTTGCTTATTGATCGGATGACGATGCAGGAACTCGTTAAGGACGTGGTGAGGCTGATGAAGACCGGGATGCCAAAGGTGAAGAGCATAGCGTTGTCGTCTCCTATCCAGCAGGGTCCCAGTTTACCATAGTCCATGGAGAAAATTTTAGTTTTGTCTAAAATAAAGCATGTGGACGCCCAAAACGTCGGAATACCCCAGCAGAGAGCCGAGCCCTTGTAAAAAATGCCGGCATCGTCGAGTGATGGAGTGGTTAATTGCAGGGTGTACGCCAGGTGGGCAGCCATGAAGGACAGCCAGGTGAACGAGGCCAACCAGGCGGCGTGGTGGATCAGAGAGTATATCTCACATGCCAGGTTCTCGAGGCTCTGGCTGAACAAGAACATGAGGTGCGCCACGAGCAGGGACACGGACAGCGAGAGTATGATCTTTCCCGGCACATTCTGTCGCAACTCCAAGAGCACTCCGTAAACCACGAGGCAGAGGATCAGGCAGACGATGTTTAGAAGAGAGGCCGCCAGTGACAGATAGCGTTCCACTGATGATGTGTCTTTCAAAACTATGACTTTGCGGTCGCGGCTGACATCTCCGTTTGTATCACCTTCAACTGATTGATAAAGCGAACAAACAATCGCTCCAGTGTCAGTTGATATAAATGAGTTGTTTTCATAAACATAAAATTCCTCCTCAGGCAACGCCCCCTGCAACACCTCAATAACCGATACATTGTTGCCATCAGGCATGCTTCTTTGTAGAATTTTGGTTATCACAGTAGCGTTGTCTGCAATACTGGAGACAATTAAGTATCCGTCAAAGATAATGTAATCTGAAAACATAAAGTGCAGGTACACTGAAGTTGAACACTCCAAGGAGGTTAGATTTTCAAATTTCCGCTTGCACAAAGGGAGAATAACGCGGTCTATGACAGCATCACTCGTGTACTCATTGATTGAGAAAATTATTTGAACATCAAAAGCATCATTGGGTATGTCTCTTTCATCGACGTCAATGACGTATTCCCCAAGTTTATTAACAGTTACCGGGATTGACGTGAGCTTCAGCTCCCGATGTGGTTTACAAGATGGTTCTAACAGCCTGTTAGTTTCGAATGTAGGACTGGTGGATAATTTGATCTCTGATAGTTTGAAGTTCTCCGAGTGACCTTTCTTAACCAGTTCGGGCACCAATTCCGTCATGTATTGCAGAAGCTCTTGGAAATGGCTCAGCTCCTCGAAGAGTATGATTATCTGTATGTCAGTGTCGTAGCCTTTTGTCTCCGAAGTGGGTCCGAGCTCGAAGTCGTCAGGATAAACACTATTGAAATCAGGACCTTTGGCCGCCGAGCTGTTCCTTAAGTCAGTCGGGTCATGAACGGAAGTCTCGTCAGGTACGTCAACACATTTTTTTCTGCTCGTCTTGAAGCAAACGCGGTTTTGTAACACGTAAACCGATTCGTTAAATCTAACGTGTAGCTCAGCTACGATGTGGTCATTTATCACGTCGGTTAAAGATCGGCTGGCGATGTGTAGTGGCTTTACAAAGTCCCTTAAAACACTTTTCGCCCAAATCGTTGTCATTCGTTGAAGAGAATAAACCGCAGACCTGTTCACGCCTTCACTAGCCATATTATTATCGCCGTTATTGTCTTTCATCCGACCCCCTGAGGACATGGTCTCCCCTGGAGATCCACTTGGGTAATCTAAATGAGCTGTAAGTAAGTAACCATACCGTAAGTTCAACCCTATTGTAAAATTATTATTTCTAAATGTGATGGAATTCAAATAAATTTTTTGCAAAGATCCGCTACTGTTAAAATCCCCGTCTCCCATTCGCCAATGGAGTAGCCGCCGGTGGAAATAACGGACACATTTTCGAGCAAAAAGCGTAAATCCTTTTCGGCAGAACGCTATCGATGATTTAAAGAAATTGGCGAAATTTTTCGGTTTTACTAAAGATTTAAAGGCGTCTGCCTCTGAATCGTCTTCCGATGAAATGAGTCGTACTCTAGACCGGAAGTTAAACAATAATGTAAATCCAACGACTGGAAGGTAAGGTAGATAGATGCTCAGGCACGCCAAGGGGCACCTCGTTATATTTGGATCCGTGTAACCGTTGTCGATTGTTTCGTTAAAATGATAACAGAGATAGCAGTGCGGGTTCTTGTACGAATTCACAAGCAGGCCATCGCTGAACGCGATTTGATAGTACCCGCATATTTCGGCAACGTGCTTCCTACTCAACGGGGACATTTTTGTGGATTCTTTGGCCACTTCCACATACTGTTGGGCTTGATATTCATTAGAGGTGTCTGGCCCATTACATCGGATCGATTTATAAAAACAGTTCATCCGACCCGTGTGAGGCAGTGCACTTTCAGCTTGACACGTGTGGTTTTCCGTGGGATCAGACATATTACCGGACAATGTATAGACGAGGTCGGTCAAGGTCACAGCAGCAGCTCCATCGCAGGCTACGTGAGTTTCGTAGAACTGTACACCATTTACTGGAGCTCCGTTGCACAGACCACAGAAGACATTGAGGAAATGGAATATATGAGAGCCCAACTGAAATGTCACAGGGACGATGTCTTGAATAAGTCTTTTTGCATCTGAATACGAGTCAAGCTCCTCACAGCGCCCTTTTATCTCAGACATTGGCATCCCCACAGCAAAATGATAATTGTTCGCCCCTGGGCTGTTGATTTTCGCGTGAAGTTCTTGAAACCTCGCAATTATTTCTGGACTTTGTGAACATTTGTCCACAAAAAAGACTCCCTTTGATACCCAATATCTACACGTCGACGACCTGGCCCACTGCACAGCAGTGTGATACTGTAGCACGTGTGTGTAGTTTTGGACTCTGGATAGAATTGTTTTAAGAAAAGTTAGATGGCCATCGCGAATATCCACGCCCAGACACAGTTGGAAGTAATCGAGGCAGCAGTCTCCGTACAGCCAACACAGATCATCACACTGGCATCGATACTGCAAAAAGGTGGTGATCTCAAGGCCGCAATATTCTCCACAGCTGTTTGAGTATGAGCACTTTTCTAGGTCGTCTTTTGGGGACAGTGTGTGCGCATCATAAAACTCTTCCAGCCTGCAGGTGTGTGTTATTTTTTTGGAGTCAAAGGCTGTTTCTCTCCTCTGCCTCATGGGAGGGGAAGAACTGCCGGAAATCTTTTTATGTTTACTGAACACATTCTTCGAAGAAGTAAATGTTTTCTTCCAGTCCACCACTTCAGGTGACTGTTTCTCTTTGCTTGAACAAAGATTTATTACAGTTTTCTTGTCTTCTTCTGAAACAGATACACAGATGATTTTTAAAGATATAAATCGTTACCAACACTATTCAAAAGTAATTGTGATTACTTGCTAGAGAATCTTCGCATTTAGTGATCGATGTTAGCTTTATCCCTAACAGCATCTGTATTCAAGTGATCAATGTTACTTATTTTGACCACATCATGTGTATGATCATACGCTTTAAGGACTCTAAAATAAACCGTCGACAAAGAAAGAAAGGAACATCACGTAAACGTTATGTTGGTGTAGACGGAAACTTTATGATGCCAACACCAAGAAATTCAAAGGGGGAACCCTACAAACTATTAGATGATAAAACTATTTGGATTTACATTTAAAAACATTTATTTTTGCAATGTTTTTTGTCTAAGACGTCTTAAACACAAAAGTTTTCTTGTTGTAGTCGAAAAACATATAAATACATTTACACTCGACCAATAAACGTTTCCCAACAAAAAAATAAATAAATAAATAAATTACTAAAATTTTGAACTTAAAACATAACCGACTCGTTTGAACACTGTCCTGACTGAGGACCAGGTAGCAGTCTATGATTCCTAACACGAACATTAGAGGCGTGAAGATCATTGTGGCGAAGGCTCAGTCTTTCATCACGCGTCCTTATTTTTCCCATGAGTGATGTTCAGCTCTGTTGTCTCCTTCCTTTTTATGGCTTATGAGGTAATGAATTATGTAGGTCTAAAACAAGGCGAGATGCTGTCCAATCACGGGGAGTGCTTACAAAATCTGTGTGATAAATTAATCGGTAGGATCACGATACTAAGAGGTATCACCGTTGTTGAATCACTTCACAGGCTGGCTGCACACGTTAGCATCATGAAACTGGAAGGTATCGTCATAATTATTTTATCACTTCGGGCAGGCTGTACGACAGGCGCTTCTAGAAATACAGACACATAATTTGCCGCATAAATGCAAAGAGAGGGTAAATACCAGTAGAAAGCGAAAGATGCAGAGAATAAATCATAGACTAAGGACATATATTATATAGACTGAATGGATAGATATGGACACACATGCAGATGCGCAGACAGATGTAGATACACGGATAGACGGATTAACAAACAGAGACGGTCTACCGATAGGTAGACATTAGCAATGATGGACAGCTATCAAGTTCTAAGAAATGCATCTACACAGACAGGCTAGTAGACAGAACCCCTTTCGCCGCCCCCGCCCCCTCCTTGTTGCAACCAAAGGCTGTGGACCTTGTTTCCTCTCTGCCGTCACCTACTGCCTACATTAAATCACTCACCCAATTGTGGTCTATTGCATCTCCCTTAAAATCCTCTCGGATACTACATTACAGTTTAGTGTTTATTTTAACTTTTATATTGTTTTTATTGTTGTTTTTTCGCTGAAGAAGGCTCCTTGCCGACGCGTGCGTTGTTTCGTTACTCCCCTTCTTTCCGGGTTTTCCCATACTTAGTTTCACTCATTTTATTCATACTAAAAGACAATTAGACCAAAATATTCACAGGTCCACAACATGACAATTGTTTGATGGAATCAAGAACTTGGGCTTTAGTCAGTCTTTCACGTAGCTCAAGGGCAGACTCTTATCATTTCGCAAAGTAAGGAAACATGAAAAACAAATCATGGTAAAATAACAAATGCAATTCTCAGACTCGACACAGCCTCCACGTCTATGAGAACTGATGCTGTTGTTTTTGTTGTTGTTCGTCCTTCGCATGCAAAAATGACCAAGGGAAGATTCCCCGGTGAGCGTACGGGCATCCTGTCAGTCCTGTTTGTACATGGAAAGGTTTCCCGCACGTGGGGCACGCGTATTTTTTAGTTCTAGTTGGATTTGAGACGATTCTGTCTTTTTTTTTCTTGCCATGGTCTTTCTTTGGTCATGATCGTTGTTATTGTTCTACGAGGACATTTTCTCCCACGTTCCACGATCCATGGCAAGTGTCTCCCGCCAATCAAGGTCAAGGTCCATGTTTTTCAGTAAAGCTTTGAGACAGCCTTAGAAGCGCTTTTTTTTTCCTCATCACCGGAACGCTTGCCATTGGTGAGTTCAATAGTTATCATTACCCCTGCTATTCCTATAATTTTAAAGTAACAAAAAAACACAAACGTTTTGTTTTTTTGGATCGACTCATTGATTGTTCAGACAGCCCAGAAACGGCCTCGACTCTCACTTTAATTAAGAACATATTTTTAGTTCAACGCCTGATTATCACCACACTTGTGTATGTGTTTACCGGTATCCTAGTAACCATTTATTTGTCACGGTGACGATATATCAGGCAGTTATCAGCTGTATTATTTTTAATTCCGGTCTATTTTACTTGCTTTAAAAAAAAAGGGTGGGAATATGTTGTAAGATGTTTGTGACAGCTTGCAACACATGTTACCGTGTTTGTTTGTTAAAGAAAACTTGTAAAATAATTGTATGATGATGGAGACATGCGCAGGTTGTGGCCACTTGTTAAACGCCATCTCTTCGCCAGCACAGGTCAAGTGGATGGTCACACCAGTAAAAAGTATTCAGCTAATTTTAGATTTGAGAAGATGCTTGTTAACCGTGCCTCCATAAAACTTCGCTACCAGAATATGGTTGTGAAATCCCCATTTTAGTCAATGTGGGGGGGGGGGGGGCGCACGGTGTTGGGGGTGTGTTCGGGTGATCGTGTTACAAGAGTATACTTTCAGTGTTACATTTTGATAAGTGTGCCTTTCGAGATTCATTTCTAATCTTTACAGCAAGATATTTTTAAACACCTTAACACTGTTTAAAACAAGAAAGAACATGTCCAAACCAAACGAATCAAAGCTTTCAAATTAAAAGTATATTTTGAAAACAAAAATCTTAGAGTTTTAACCATTGAAGAATTTTTAAATGCTCTATTGAACGGGGAAACGTTCGAATTGATACCCTGTCTGTCATGATTAGCGTCACAATTCTTCAATTGTCAAAATGAATTGTTTGGTTATCTGTATTACTCATTACATTATGTAATTTTTCAAAAACTATTTTTAAATAATTCATCATTGGGCTCCACAGTGGAAGCCATTTATACTTAAATTTACAGGCAGTCCGTAACAAATTAACTTAAACTGACAAGTCCATAAAAAGTTATATGTATGCATATATATACATATACCCGTGGTCTCCAACCCATGGCCTCCAACCCATGGCCTCCAATCCCAAGTTTCCTGTTGTGTTCCCATTTAGATATGTATTTATTTATTTTCAGGATATCAGTATTGTTGGTGGTGTTAGTGGTATACATTTTTAAGTATTTTCTTTGTTTGCATAAATGATGGCCAGCGAAAACATCATGTCAAATGGACGTTTTTGTGTAAATCGAAAGAATTAAAACGATTTTTGTAAAGACCATGCATTGAAAAATTGAAAATACAAACTTAGCTACATTTATATTTAAAACTTGTCTTAAAAATAAAAAAATGGATAGCGGCGGGGAATGGAATACATAGTTCTTTCTTTTCTGTTACTTTTTTTCCTCTTTCTTTTCTGTTAATTTTTTTTTCTGTCTTTTCTGTTATTGGGAAAATAATGGGCGGGGTTGGAAATTGTTTAATTTCTAGAAAACCGGTAGCGTCTTTCAAGCAAAGCATGTTTAAACACATGGGGCGGAAAGGGGAGGGGACACTAGTAAAAGTAGAAAAAATAAAGCCGCTAACATAAATGTGGCTATGATTAGAGGTAATATGTTTAGGACATAAGTGAATACAGAAGATAATTCGTTTTGAGACTTTTTCAAGCTGGACTAAAACTATTTTCAACAAATAAGTTCGCTCATAGAAGAATAGATTTATAATACCAAAAATATAAAATACGTTTTTGAAAGATCAGGTTTCGAAAGTAATAACCCCCGGCACAAGCAGACGTTCTTAAAGATTAACTTTAAATGTTGCCATTATGTGAGTAAAAAGTAATGTAGGTCACGGTTTAATTCTAGACGCTGTTCGCATGTTAATAAATTGAAAGATTTCTTTTACAAGGCCACCCCAAAGGCATTTTTGTTTGTCTACCTAATCGATATTTCTCAGAGACTGAAAATTAGCTGTCCCCTGATTTGTAAATTGTGTGGATTCGATTAGAGCGATATACCGTTTAACTGGTCAATTAGAAAATACAGTTTCTTGGCAAGAAGTTGTTGTGCTGTTCCGATCTTTGGAAATGTTAAAATGAAAGCGTGGAACTCACAGCTAGGTCCGTTCGAAGTGGGGAAAAGGTTGAGGTTGGGAGGGGGAAGAGCGGGGCCCTTGATCCGGTCGCCAAACCTCAAAAAAAAAAAGGGGGGGGGGCTGCAAAAATACTCCTTAGATAGGAACTTAATAGTGAATAAAACGAGAAAATTTAATGTACTTCAGAAAGACAAGGGGCGCCAGTGTAGAGTGTTTTTTTCTTTAATTGTCCCTTCCTGGAGACACTTCTATATATTTAGAGGCACACTGCCTACAAAGCAATAACAATAAATTAATGTTATTTTTTTTAAAAATTAATTTTTGATTTTCATAGACTTTTCTATGCAGGTCTCAATCATTTACAAACGCCATGTTCAAATGCAGAAATGAACACTGATATTCCGTTTGGTCAATCTCTTAACTAGCTGTTCGGTACTTCTACGTTAATGTGAGCCAGCATAGTGGGTCTTAACCTAGACGAAAACATGATTACAATTTATTTCACGACAGACTTTTCATAACAATTTTGACTGCTAAATCTATTCAGATCAATTGTTAGAGGCTATGTTTTACGAAGACATTGTCTAAAAATAGTAGCATAACGTAATGTGATGTGAAGTTTTCCGTTCTTAAAAAATGACAAACCCTATTGGTACGGTGATGAATTTGTACACAAAACATGCCATTATTTACACATTTTCTTCAACAATTTCACTCCACGTATATATATACATATATATAACAATCTCCTAACAAGCTTTTCGCTTCTTTTACGTTAATGTGAGCCAGCATAGTGGCTCTTAACCTACACGAAAACTTGATTACAATTTTATTTTACGACAGATTTTACAAAAAAATTGTTGACTGCTTAAGATACTCAGATCCATTGAATATTATGTTGGATATTATTGTATTTTAATGAATATAAACAATTCATTGATTATCAAAATTATTCCCATTCAAATTTGTACCGGGTACGTGTTAATTTCATTTTCGCATTCTTAAGGTCATTTTAAATGTTTAGTGTGCAATCTCGTTAGTGCAGTACAAAGTGCGCAATTTTATTAGTGCACATCATGATGCGCAATCCCTTTACTACATTCCGTGGTGCGCAATCTTATTTGTACATTGCCCAGCAGGCAATGATCTGAATTTTTAACCGTTTTTTAAAACGTTTCTGCCAATAATTACAAAATAAAAACTTTATATATCGAATTATCTTTAAACGTGTTTGTAGGTTATTAATTATAATAGTAACTCAAGGCGAATTAATTAAAACATTTTTGTATTGTCAGAATGAACGTATCTATCTCTGATACATGTAATTACCCGAAATATCCATTCATTTAAAATACCATCCATGTGTTGTTAATATGACACAAACAGTGTACACATGGTATTGATTTATGCTTTATTTTTTTTATTTTTTTTTAAATGTTCATATTTCCTCTGACGCGCACTTGTTCATTTATAATAATCTCCACATAACGAACTCATTTTAACGAACTAAGCCCAGAAGAAAAGAGGGGTGTGTGGTGAGACAACTCTCTTTACCCTACCTTGGATGCATGTGGACGTCGACCATTGTCTTCCTTTCTATGAGCAGAAGATTATTTCATTCACTTGCTAAAACCTTGCTGTTTTACTTTATTTTATGTGTAATATATATATTTTTGTTTTGTTATACGTTGATGTAAATGTTATTATGTGGAATGTGTTTTTAATAAAACATTTGTGTTTTCTAATGTCAACACTAAAATGGCCGAGTCTTGTGTTACTTAATACCGGAGCACTTGTGACATTAACGCATGATTTGCGAATCATCAGCTTACGGCTCAAACCTTAAAATCGAGGCAAGGACCCTTACATTTTAAAAAAAATATAATAATATAATATTTTATAGCTGTTTTTAAGAATGTGTGATTTTCTTCAAATAACCCATAGAATACTAAATTTCCTTATTTGTATGTATATGGCTAAAAGAGAAAAAGTTTATTAGAGCATATTTGAATCTGGATACGTGTGTTAATGTGGTAAATTTATAACAGGAAGTCATCATCTTACAGCAAGGATATCAATTATACAGCAATGCTGCTCCTCAACCTCACAGTTGCGCTCTCCGGTCAGCGCGAAATAGGGAATCCCCACAAGTGATCGAATATTCCCAATATTTTGCTGCCAAACCGAGGATCTCGGGTATCATTTAATACTGACACAATTTAAAACTGAAACGGAGAACTTGCTGCGTGATGTCAGAGTTTGAAAACTAAGAACCCGGTTGTAGTCCATTTCTCTATAAAATTCTATTACGAACCGTTATAAATGGAGAATTTAATCTCTTAATTTTAGTCTATGGCTCGTTCTAAAAACAGTCCATAATAAAGAACGATACCAAAGTTTAAAAATAATAACAACGAAAATGACAATCAAGGCGAGAGCTAATTACAATTAATAACTTTTTAATTTGTGAACTTCAATTAAATTATAACAGCAAGAGAAATATGATTAAAATTATAAACTTACAGATTTGCTGGTACCGGTACAGTTTATAAAATACAATCTGCACAAAATTGTACGAGGAAAAAGAAAAATCTACACACAACAAAGTATTAAATAATGACACAGCACATCTCGTGGTAAAGGAAAGGAACATCTCTCCCCCCGTCATTTAATCTTAGCCCTTTTATACCCAGTTTCAGATGATCATTCTCGAAATGGAAGACGCAGTCTTACTGCTTCCCGCATTCTCGAGATCATTCTATCATGTTCGACAGAAACGGACGATAGTAGCTAAAATGTCAACAAAATGATATTTTTCTAGCCGCCCTTAACACGGCTTTGACCGAAAAGAGGTCAGGCACGTGGAGTGCGGGCCAAGCGTGTATCAAAACACGTCATCCTTCATAAAAATACATTAATGTGAACTGAAAAAAATATATGTTTATGAATCGTGGGAGTCTTAATCTTTAATGAATTAACGAATGTTTAAATTTTTCATCAAATTCATTCTCATTTTTTAAAAAAAAGATAAAAAGAAGTCTTAAAAAGTTGTCTATTGTTTAATGTCATTCAAAAAAAAAACGATTACAAAATATATAGAAATTAGATCCCCGCTGTCAAATTTAATATTAAACATTGATTAAAACTATTATTTATTCTATCACGTTTGTAAAGAATATCTTCCAGGCGTCGTTATATATAAACGAGGTTGTTTTAGGATTCCCGCCGACCAGCTTGCTTCAGTGGACAGCAGACGATAATAGAAGTTGTATCTGGCCTTGATCACGAGCTGCCAGAAGTTTAAGAGATTCATTTCCTATTTGTTTATTAATGATTACGTCACGTTACTGTGCTTGATTACTTCTACCTGATTAAAAAAGCCTTTCTTCAAAACAAGATTATTCCATTTCCTTTTTCAAATAAATTTTTTAAAGAAACATTTTTTTAGTTTTTAAATGGCATTTTCAATTTCTATTCTTGTTCTATTTTTTCTTTAATGAACTTCAAATTACAGAATTGCGCCTGATGATAAATTAATATAATCACGAAAATAATAAATATGATCTATGACAATGATTTTTATTTCCGTATGTTGTTTATCCCATTTCGCTGGCAGCCTGCACCACAAAATTGGAAAATGGGAAAAATCTCAAAACTGACTCATTTTCAGATCAAAACATAACAATTTGTGAATTCATCACAATTTAAAAAAAAATAATAATAATGAAGCAACATATCACTTCATTATTATACACATAATAAAATAAATGTATAAAGGAAGAATTAAGTATATAAGTGTGTTTATTTTTTTTAAATTTAAGTTGTTCGAAAATATAACTTTTTTACATAAGTTTGTTTTATAAAATTAAGTCAAGGAAGAGACATACTATCTTTTTTTTTTTAATATTAAAAAAATCAGGTAGAAACATCTTAAATAGCAAATGTAACATCAAATTTTAACACTTTCGTGTTTGATGGGAATGACGCAGAAGCGTAGTCTTCAAACAACAGCTCTAAAGGCTCAGTACAATGTAACGTTTGCGACCACCTTGTCTCAAGGCGCCCAAAACATGTGTTGTTTCATTGTTGTCTGAAATGGCTTTAAAATATCTCCTTTTTCACAGGAACCCATCGTTTTCTTTTGCTGTAGGCCGAGGATATCAAAAGATGTTTTTTCTCAGTCTCTGCTAAGCTGTCTTATCTAGTAGCAAATCTTTTATAGTTATATTATATTTTTAAAAAAAAATAAGATAACTGTGTTATCCTTATAGTTGACAGTTAACATAACGAAACACAAACAATAATTAGCAATAAAATTCCCTCCCCCTGCCCCCCCCCCCCAACTTTTTTTTCATTTTCTTTAACTTTCCCAAATCAAAAAGATTGCTGCGTTGAATCAAAGATTTTGCTTTAAATAATGAATGTGTATGATGTGATCAAAATTTAACTTGTAGCATGTTAGTTTATTTAAATTCATGACTGAATTGACCAGATTCATAAAACCACACAAGTAACTTTTTGGTTTTTTTTGTATAGGACCCTCGTGTTCGCAACCATGCGGATAAACTAACAGGATTCGGCGTATCTTATTCGGTGGAGCACTTTCGACACAAGGCTTTTCCTCGCCACAAAACACAGCAGGATGAAAAGCCCTTCACATCCGTGCGCCAAATCGTGGATGATCCAAAGATAGGGAATATCCGCAACCAGCGCGATGAAGTAGAAAACCCAGCTCATGCCCATCAGAAGTGTGAGATTGACACACAGTAACAGCTGGTGGCGTTCATTGCCGTTTTTCCTGGAACTCCTTCGGCGGAACTGTACGCTCTTGCTTATTGATCGGATGACGATGCAGGAACTCGTTAAGGACGTGGTGAGGCTGATGAAGACCGGGATGCCAAAGGTGAAGAGCATAGCGTTGTCGTCTCCTATCCAGCAGGGTCCCAGTTTACCATAGTCCATGGAGAAAATTTTAGTTTTGTCTAAAATAAAGCATGTGGACGCCCAAAACGTCGGAATACCCCAGCAGAGAGCCGAGCCCTTGTAAAAAATGCCGGCATCGTCGAGTGATGGAGTGGTTAATTGCAGGGTGTACGCCAGGTGGGCAGCCATGAAGGACAGCCAGGTGAACGAGGCCAACCAGGCGGCGTGGTGGATCAGAGAGTATATCTCACATGCCAGGTTCTCGAGGCTCTGGCTGAACAAGAACATGAGGTGCGCCACGAGCAGGGACACGGACAGCGAGAGTATGATCTTTCCCGGCACATTCTGTCGCAACTCCAAGAGCACTCCGTAAACCACGAGGCAGAGGATCAGGCAGACGATGTTTAGAAGAGAGGCCGCCAGTGACAGATAGCGTTCCACTGATGATGTGTCTTTCAAAACTATGACTTTGCGGTCGCGGCTGACATCTCCGTTTGTATCACCTTCAACTGATTGATAAAGCGAACAAACAATCGCTCCAGTGTCAGTTGATATAAATGAGTTGTTTTCATAAACATAAAATTCCTCCTCAGGCAACGCCCCCTGCAACACCTCAATAACCGATACATTGTTGCCATCAGGCATGCTTCTTTGTAGAATTTTGGTTATCACAGTAGCGTTGTCTGCAATACTGGAGACAATTAAGTATCCGTCAAAGATAATGTAATCTGAAAACATAAAGTGCAGGTACACTGAAGTTGAACACTCCAAGGAGGTTAGATTTTCAAATTTCCGCTTGCACAAAGGGAGAACAACGCGGTCTATGACAGCATCACTCGTGTACTCATTGATTGAGAAAATTATTTGAACATCAAAAGCATCATTGGGTATGTCTCTTTCATCGACGTCAATGACGTATTCCCCAAGTTTATTAACAGTTACCGGGATTGACGTGAGCTTCAGCTCCCGATGTGGTTTACAAGATGGTTCTAACAGCCTGTTAGTTTCGAATGTAGGACTGGTGGATAATTTGATCTCTGATAGTTTGAAGTTCTCCGAGTGACCTTTCTTAACCAGTTCGGGCACCAATTCCGTCATGTATTGCAGAAGCTCTTGGAAATGGCTCAGCTCCTCGAAGAGTATGATTATCTGTATGTCAGTGTCGTAGCCTTTTGTCTCCGAAGTGGGTCCGAGCTCGAAGTCGTCAGGATAAACACTATTGAAATCAGGACCTTTGGCCGCCGAGCTGTTCCTTAAGTCAGTCGGGTCATGAACGGAAGTCTCGTCAGGTACGTCAACACATTTTTTTCTGCTCGTCTTGAAGCAAACGCGGTTTTGTAACACGTAAACCGATTCGTTAAATCTAACGTGTAGCTCAGCTACGATGTGGTCATTTATCACGTCGGTTAAAGATCGGCTGGCGATGTGTAGTGGCTTTACAAAGTCCCTTAAAACACTTTTCGCCCAAATCGTTGTCATTCGTTGAAGAGAATAAACCGCAGACCTGTTCACGCCTTCACTAGCCATATTATTATCGCCGTTATTGTCTTTCATCCGACCCCCTGAGGACATGGTCTCCCCTGGAGATCCACTTGGGTAATCTAAATGAGCTGTAAGTAAGTAACCATACCGTAAGTTCAACCCTATTGTAAAATTATTATTTCTAAATGTGATGGAATTCAAATAAATTTTTTGCAAAGATCCGCTACTGTTAAAATCCCCGTCTCCCATTCGCCAATGGAGTAGCCGCCGGTGGAAATAACGGACACATTTTCGAGCAAAAAGCGTAAATCCTTTTCGGCAGAACGCTATCGATGATTTAAAGAAATTGGCGAAATTTTTCGGTTTTACTAAAGATTTAAAGGCGTCTGCCTCTGAATCGTCTTCCGATGAAATGAGTCGTACTCTAGACCGGAAGTTAAACAATAATGTAAATCCAACGACTGGAAGGTAAGGTAGATAGATGCTCAGGCACGCCAAGGGGCACCTCGTTATATTTGGATCCGTGTAACCGTTGTCGATTGTTTCGTTAAAATGATAACAGAGATAGCAGTGCGGGTTCTTGTACGAATTCACAAGCAGGCCATCGCTGAACGCGATTTGATAGTACCCGCATATTTCGGCAACGTGCTTCCTACTCAACGGGGACATTTTTGTGGATTCTTTGGCCACTTCCACATACTGTTGGGCTTGATATTCATTAGAGGTGTCTGGCCCATTACATCGGATCGATTTATAAAAACAGTTCATCCGACCCGTGTGAGGCAGTGCACTTTCAGCTTGACACGTGTGGTTTTCCGTGGGATCAGACATATTACCGGACAATGTATAGACGAGGTCGGTCAAGGTCACAGCAGCAGCTCCATCGCAGGCTACGTGAGTTTCGTAGAACTGTACACCATTTACTGGAGCTCCGTTGCACAGACCACAGAAGACATTGAGGAAATGGAATATATGAGAGCCCAACTGAAATGTCACAGGGACGATGTCTTGAATAAGTCTTTTTGCATCTGAATACGAGTCAAGCTCCTCACAGCGCCCTTTTATCTCAGACATTGGCATCCCCACAGCAAAATGATAATTGTTCGCCCCTGGGCTGTTGATTTTCGCGTGAAGTTCTTGAAACCTCGCAATTATTTCTGGACTTTGTGAACATTTGTCCACAAAAAAGACTCCCTTTGATACCCAATATCTACACGTCGACGACCTGGCCCACTGCACAGCAGTGTGATACTGTAGCACGTGTGTGTAGTTTTGGACTCTGGATAGAATTGTTTTAAGAAAAGTTAGATGGCCATCGCGAATATCCACGCCCAGACACAGTTGGAAGTAATCGAGGCAGCAGTCTCCGTACAGCCAACACAGATCATCACACTGGCATCGATACTGCAAAAAGGTGGTGATCTCAAGGCCGCAATATTCTCCACAGCTGTTTGAGTATGAGCACTTTTCTAGGTCGTCTTTTGGGGACAGTGTGTGCGCATCATAAAACTCTTCCAGCCTGCAGGTGTGTGTTATTTTTTTGGAGTCAAAGGCTGTTTCTCTCCTCTGCCTCATGGGAGGGGAAGAACTGCCGGAAATCTTTTTATGTTTACTGAACACATTCTTCGAAGAAGTAAATGTTTTCTTCCAGTCCACCACTTCAGGTGACTGTTTCTCTTTGCTTGAACAAAGATTTATTACAGTTTTCTTGTCTTCTTCTGAAACAGATACACAGATGATTTTTAAAGATATAAATCGTTACCAACACTATTCAAAAGTAATTGTGATTACTTGCTAGAGAATCTTCGCATTTAGTGATCGATGTTAGCTTTATCCCTAACAGCATCTGTATTCAAGTGATCAATGTTACTTATTTTGACCACATCATGTGTATGATCATACGCTTTAAGGACTCTAAAATAAACCGTCGACAAAGAAAGAAAGGAACATCACGTAAACGTTATGTTGGTGTAGACGGAAACTTTATGATGCCAACACCAAGAAATTCAAAGGGGGAACCCTACAAACTATTAGATGATAAAACTATTTGGATTTACATTTAAAAACATTTATTTTTGCAATGTTTTTTGTCTAAGACGTCTTAAACACAAAAGTTTTCTTGTTGTAGTCGAAAAACATATAAATACATTTACACTCGACCAATAAACGTTTCCCAACAAAAAAATAAATAAATAAATAAATTACTAAAATTTTGAACTTAAAACATAACCGACTCGTTTGAACACTGTCCTGACTGAGGACCAGGTAGCAGTCTATGATTCCTAACACGAACATTAGAGGCGTGAAGATCATTGTGGCGAAGGCTCAGTCTTTCATCACGCGTCCTTATTTTTCCCATGAGTGATGTTCAGCTCTGTTGTCTCCTTCCTTTTTATGGCTTATGAGGTAATGAATTATGTAGGTCTAAAACAAGGCGAGATGCTGTCCAATCACGGGGAGTGCTTACAAAATCTGTGTGATAAATTAATCGGTAGGATCACGATACTAAGAGGTATCACCGTTGTTGAATCACTTCACAGGCTGGCTGCACACGTTAGCATCATGAAACTGGAAGGTATCGTCATAATTATTTTATCACTTCGGGCAGGCTGTACGACAGGCGCTTCTAGAAATACAGACACATAATTTGCCGCATAAATGCACAGAGAGGGTAAATACCAGTAGAAAGCGAAAGATGCAGAGAATAAATCATAGACTAAGGACATATATTATATAGACTGAATGGATAGATATGGACACACATGCAGATGCGCAGACAGATGTAGATACACGGATAGACGGATTAACAAACAGAGACGGTCTACCGATAGGTAGACATTAGCAATGATGGACAGCTATCAAGTTCTAAGAAATGCATCTACACAGACAGGCTAGTAGACAGAACCCCTTTCGCCGCCCCCGCCCCCTCCTTGTTGCAACCAAAGGCTGTGGACCTTGTTTCCTCTCTGCCGTCACCTACTGCCTACATTAAATCACTCACCCAATTGTGGTCTATTGCATCTCCCTTAAAATCCTCTCGGATACTACATTACAGTTTAGTGTTTATTTTAACTTTTATATTGTTTTTATTGTTGTTTTTTCGCTGAAGAAGGCTCCTTGCCGACGCGTGCGTTGTTTCGTTACTCCCCTTCTTTCCGGGTTTTCCCATACTTAGTTTCACTCATTTTATTCATACTAAAAGACAATTAGACCAAAATATTCACAGGTCCACAACATGACAATTGTTTGATGGAATCAAGAACTTGGGCTTTAGTCAGTCTTTCACGTAGCTCAAGGGCAGACTCTTATCATTTCGCAAAGTAAGGAAACATGAAAAACAAATCATGGTAAAATAACAAATGCAATTCTCAGACTCGACACAGCCTCCACGTCTATGAGAACTGATGCTGTTGTTTTTGTTGTTGTTCGTCCTTCGCATGCAAAAATGACCAAGGGAAGATTCCCCGGTGAGCGTACGGGCATCCTGTCAGTCCTGTTTGTACATGGAAAGGTTTCCCGCACGTGGGGCACGCGTATTTTTTAGTTCTAGTTGGATTTGAGACGATTCTGTCTTTTTTTTTCTTGCCATGGTCTTTCTTTGGTCATGATCGTTGTTATTGTTCTACGAGGACATTTTCTCCCACGTTCCACGATCCATGGCAAGTGTCTCCCGCCAATCAAGGTCAAGGTCCATGTTTTTCAGTAAAGCTTTGAGACAGCCTTAGAAGCGCTTTTTTTTTCCTCATCACCGGAACGCTTGCCATTGGTGAGTTCAATAGTTATCATTACCCCTGCTATTCCTATAATTTTAAAGTAACAAAAAAACACAAACGTTTTGTTTTTTTGGATCGACTCATTGATTGTTCAGACAGCCCAGAAACGGCCTCGACTCTCACTTTAATTAAGAACATATTTTTAGTTCAACGCCTGATTATCACCACACTTGTGTATGTGTTTACCGGTATCCTAGTAACCATTTATTTGTCACGGTGACGATATATCAGGCAGTTATCAGCTGTATTATTTTTAATTCCGGTCTATTTTACTTGCTTTAAAAAAAAAGGGTGGGAATATGTTGTAAGATGTTTGTGACAGCTTGCAACACATGTTACCGTGTTTGTTTGTTAAAGAAAACTTGTAAAATAATTGTATGATGATGGAGACATGCGCAGGTTGTGGCCACTTGTTAAACGCCATCTCTTCGCCAGCACAGGTCAAGTGGATGGTCACACCAGTAAAAAGTATTCAGCTAATTTTAGATTTGAGAAGATGCTTGTTAACCGTGCCTCCATAAAACTTCGCTACCAGAATATGGTTGTGAAATCCCCATTTTAGTCAATGTGGGGGGGGGGGGGCGCACGGTGTTGGGGGTGTGTTCGGGTGATCGTGTTACAAGAGTATACTTTCAGTGTTACATTTTGATAAGTGTGCCTTTCGAGATTCATTTCTAATCTTTACAGCAAGATATTTTTAAACACCTTAACACTGTTTAAAACAAGAAAGAACATGTCCAAACCAAACGAATCAAAGCTTTCAAATTAAAAGTATATTTTGAAAACAAAAATCTTAGAGTTTTAACCATTGAAGAATTTTTAAATGCTCTATTGAACGGGGAAACGTTCGAATTGATACCCTGTCTGTCATGATTAGCGTCACAATTCTTCAATTGTCAAAATGAATTGTTTGGTTATCTGTATTACTCATTACATTATGTAATTTTTCAAAAACTATTTTTAAATAATTCATCATTGGGCTCCACAGTGGAAGCCATTTATACTTAAATTTACAGGCAGTCCGTAACAAATTAACTTAAACTGACAAGTCCATAAAAAGTTATATGTATGCATATATATACATATACCCGTGGTCTCCAACCCATGGCCTCCAACCCATGGCCTCCAATCCCAAGTTTCCTGTTGTGTTCCCATTTAGATATGTATTTATTTATTTTCAGGATATCAGTATTGTTGGTGGTGTTAGTGGTATACATTTTTAAGTATTTTCTTTGTTTGCATAAATGATGGCCAGCGAAAACATCATGTCAAATGGACGTTTTTGTGTAAATCGAAAGAATTAAAACGATTTTTGTAAAGACCATGCATTGAAAAATTGAAAATACAAACTTAGCTACATTTATATTTAAAACTTGTCTTAAAAATAAAAAAATGGATAGCGGCGGGGAATGGAATACATAGTTCTTTCTTTTCTGTTATTTTTTTTCCTCTTTCTTTTCTGTTAATTTTTTTTTCTGTCTTTTCTGTTATTGGGAAAATAATGGGCGGGGTTGGAAATTGTTTAATTTCTAGAAAACCGGTAGCGTCTTTCAAGCAAAGCATGTTTAAACACATGGGGCGGAAAGGGGAGGGGACACTAGTAAAAGTAGAAAAAATAAAGCCGCTAACATAAATGTGGCTATGATTAGAGGTAATATGTTTAGGACATAAGTGAATACAGAAGATAATTCGTTTTGAGACTTTTTCAAGCTGGACTAAAACTATTTTCAACAAATAAGTTCGCTCATAGAAGAATAGATTTATAATACCAAAAATATAAAATACGTTTTTGAAAGATCAGGTTTCGAAAGTAATAACCCCCGGCACAAGCAGACGTTCTTAAAGATTAACTTTAAATGTTGCCATTATGTGAGTAAAAAGTAATGTAGGTCACGGTTTAATTCTAGACGCTGTTCGCATGTTAATAAATTGAAAGATTTCTTTTACAAGGCCACCCCAAAGGCATTTTTGTTTGTCTACCTAATCGATATTTCTCAGAGACTGAAAATTAGCTGTCCCCTGATTTGTAAATTGTGTGGATTCGATTAGAGCGATATACCGTTTAACTGGTCAATTAGAAAATACAGTTTCTTGGCAAGAAGTTGTTGTGCTGTTCCGATCTTTGGAAATGTTAAAATGAAAGCGTGGAACTCACAGCTAGGTCCGTTCGAAGTGGGGAAAAGGTTGAGGTTGGGAGGGGGAAGAGCGGGGCCCTTGATCCGGTCGCCAAACCTCAAAAAAAAAAAGGGGGGGGGGCTGCAAAAATACTCCTTAGATAGGAACTTAATAGTGAATAAAACGAGAAAATTTAATGTACTTCAGAAAGACAAGGGGCGCCAGTGTAGAGTGTTTTTTTCTTTAATTGTCCCTTCCTGGAGACACTTCTATATATTTAGAGGCACACTGCCTACAAAGCAATAACAATAAATTAATGTTATTTTTTTTTAAAATTAATTTTTGATTTTCATAGACTTTTCTATGCAGGTCTCAATCATTTACAAACGCCATGTTCAAATGCAGAAATGAACACTGATATTCCGTTTGGTCAATCTCTTAACTAGCTGTTCGGTAATTCTACGTTAATGTGAGCCAGCATAGTGGGTCTTAACCTAGACGAAAACATGATTACAATTTATTTCACGACAGACTTTTCATAACAATTTTGACTGCTAAATCTATTCAGATCAATTGTTAGAGGCTATGTTTTACGAAGACATTGTCTAAAAATAGTAGCATAACGTAATGTGATGTGAAGTTTTCCGTTCTTAAAAAATGACAAACCCTATTGGTACGGTGATGAATTTGTACACAAAACATGCCATTATTTACACATTTTCTTCAACAATTTCACTCCACGTATATATATACATATATATAACAATCTCCTAACAAGCTTTTCGCTTCTTTTACGTTAATGTGAGCCAGCATAGTGGCTCTTAACCTACACGAAAACTTGATTACAATTTTATTTTACGACAGATTTTACAAAAAAATTGTTGACTGCTTAAGATACTCAGATCCATTGAATATTATGTTGGATATTATTGTATTTTAATGAATATAAACAATTCATTGATTATCAAAATTATTCCCATTCAAATTTGTACCGGGTACGTGTTAATTTCATTTTCGCATTCTTAAGGTCATTTTAAATGTTTAGTGTGCAATCTCGTTAGTGCAGTACAAAGTGCGCAATTTTATTAGTGCACATCATGATGCGCAATCCCTTTACTACATTCCGTGGTGCGCAATCTTATTTGTACATTGCCCAGCAGGCAATGATCTGAATTTTTAACCGTTTTTTAAAACGTTTCTGCCAATAATTACAAAATAAAAACTTTATATATCGAATTATCTTTAAACGTGTTTGTAGGTTATTAATTATAATAGTAACTCAAGGCGAATTAATTAAAACATTTTTGTATTGTCAGAATGAACGTATCTATCTCTGATACATGTAATTACCCGAAATATCCATTCATTTAAAATACCATCCATGTGTTGTTAATATGACACAAACAGTGTACACATGGTATTGATTTATGCTTTATTTTTTTTATTTTTTTTTAAATGTTCATATTTCCTCTGACGCGCACTTGTTCATTTATAATAATCTCCACATAACGAACTCATTTTAACGAACTAAGCCCAGAAGAAAAGAGGGGTGTGTGGTGAGACAACTCTCTTTACCCTACCTTGGATGCATGTGGACGTCGACCATTGTCTTCCTTTCTATGAGCAGAAGATTATTTCATTCACTTGCTAAAACCTTGCTGTTTTACTTTATTTTATGTGTAATATATATATTTTTGTTTTGTTATACGTTGATGTAAATGTTATTATGTGGAATGTGTTTTTAATAAAACATTTGTGTTTTCTAATGTCAACACTAAAATGGCCGAGTCTTGTGTTACTTAATACCGGAGCACTTGTGACATTAACGCATGGTTTGCGAATCATCAGCTTACGGCTCAAACCTTAAAATCGAGGCAAGGACCCTTACATTTTAAAAAAAATATAATAATATAATATTTTATAGCTGTTTTTAAGAATGTGTGATTTTCTTCAAATAACCCATAGAATACTAAATTTCCTTATTTGTATGTATATGGCTAAAAGAGAAAAAGTTTATTAGAGCATATTTGAATCTGGATACGTGTGTTAATGTGGTAAATTTATAACAGGAAGTCATCATCTTACAGCAAGGATATCAATTATACAGCAATGCTGCTCCTCAACCTCACAGTTGCGCTCTCCGGTCAGCGCGAAATAGGGAATCCCCACAAGTGATCGAATATTCCCAATATTTTGCTGCCAAACCGAGGATATCGGGTATCATTTAATACTGACACAATTTAAAACTGAAACGGAGAACTTGCTGCGTGATGTCAGAGTTTGAAAACTAAGAACCCGGTTGTAGTCCATTTCTCTATAAAATTCTATTACGAACCGTTATAAATGGAGAATTTAATCTCTTAATTTTAGTCTATGGCTCGTTCTAAAAACAGTCCATAATAAAGAACGATACCAAAGTTTAAAAATAATAACAACGAAAATGACAATCAAGGCGAGAGCTAATTACAATTAATAACTTTTTAATTTGTGAACTTCAATTAAATTATAACAGCAAGAGAAATATGATTAAAATTATAAACTTACAGATTTGCTGGTACCGGTACAGTTTATAAAATACAATCTGCACAAAATTGTACGAGGAAAAAGAAAAATCTACACACAACAAAGTATTAAATAATGACACAGCACATCTCGTGGTAAAGGAAATGAACATATCTCCCCCCGTCATTTAATCTTAGCCCTTTTATACCCAGTTTCAGATGATCATTCTCGAAATGGATATGCAGTCTTACTGCTTCCCGCATTCTCGAGATCATTCTATCATGTTCGACAGAAACGGACGATAGTAGCTAAAATGTCAACAAAATGATATTTTTCTAGCCGCCCTAAACACGGCTTTGACTGAAGGGAGGTCAGTCACGTGGAGTGCGGGCCAAGCGTGTATCAAAACACGTCATCCTTCATAAAAATAAATTAATGTGAACTGAAAAAAATAGATGTTTATGAATCGTGGGAATCTTAATCTTTAATGAATTAACGAATGTTTAAATTTTTCATCAAATTCATTCTCATTTTTTAAAAAAAGATAAAAAGAAATCTTAAAAAGTTGTCTATTGTTTAAAGTCATTCTAAAAAAACGATTTTAAAAAACATAGAAATTAGATCCCCGCTGTTAAATTTAATATTAAACATTGATTAAAACTATTATTTATTCTATCACGTTTGTAAAGAATATCTTCCAGGCGTCGTTATATATAAACGAGGTTGCTTTAGGATTCCCGCCGACCAGCTTGCTTCAGTGGACAGCAGACGATAATAGAAGTTGTATCTGGCCTTGATCACGAGCTGCCTGAAGTTTAAGAGATTAATTTCCTATTTGTTTATTAATGATTACGTCACGTTACTGTGCTTGATTACATCTACCTGATTAAAAATGCCTTTCTTCAAAACAAGATTATTCCATTTCATTTTTCAAACACATTTTTTTAAAGAAACATTTTTTTAGTTTTTAAATGGCATTTTCAATTTCTATTCTTGTTCTATTTTTTATTTAATGAACTTCAAATTACAGAATTGCGCCTGACGATAAATTAATATAATCACGAACATAATAAATATGATCTATGACAATGATTTTTATTTCCGTATGTTGTCTATCCCATTTCGCTGACAGGCAGCCTGCACCACAAAATTGTAAAATGGGAAAAATATCAAAACTGACCCATTTTCAGATCAAAACATAACAATTTGTGAATTCATCACAATTTAAAAAAATTAATAATAATAAAGCAACATATCACTTCATTATTATACACATAATAAAATAAATTTATAAAGGAAGAATTAAGTATATAAGTTTGTTTATTTTTTAAAAATTTAAGTTGTTCGAAAATATAACTTTTTTACATAAGTTTGTTTTAAAAAATTAAGTCAAGGAAGAGACATACTATCTTTTTTTTTTTTTTTTTTTAATATTTAAAAAATCATGTGGAAACATCTTACATAGCAAATGTAACATCAAATTTTAACACTTTCGTCTTTGATGGGAATGACGCAGAAGCGTAGTCTTCAAACAACAGCTCTACAGGCTCAGTACAATGTAACGGTTGCGACCACCTTGTCTCAAGGCGCCCAAAACATGTGTTGTTTCATTGTTGTCTGAAATGGCTTTAAAATATCTACTTTTTCACAGGCACCCATCGTTTTCTTTTGCTGTAGGCCGAGGATATCAAAAGATGTTTTTACTCTGTCTCTGCTAAGCTGTCTTATCTAGTAGCAAATCTTTTATAGTTATATTATATTTTTAAAAAAAAATAAGATAACTGTGTTATCCTTATAGTTGACAGTTAACATAACGAAACACAAACAATAATTAGCAATAAAATTCCCTCCCCCTGCCCCCCCCCCCCCCCCAACTTTTTTTTCCTTGTCTTTAACTTTCCCAAATCAAAAAGATTGCTGCGTTGAATCAAAGATTTTGCTTTAAATAATGAATGTGTATGCTGTGATCAAAATTTAACTTGTAGCATGTTAGTTTATTTAAATTCATGACTGAATTGACCAGATTCATAAAACCACACAAATAACTTGTTGGTTTTTTTTGTATAGGACCCTCGTGTTCGCAACCATGCGGATAAACTAACAGGATTCGGCGTATCTTATTCGGTGGAGCACTTTCGACACAAGGCTTTTCCTCGCCACAAAACACAGCAGGATGAAAAGCCCTTCACACCCGTGCGCCAAATCGTGGATGATCCAAAGATAGGGAATATCTGCAACCAGAACGATGAAGTAGGAAACCCAGCTCATGCCCATCAGAAGTGTGAGATTGACACACAGTAACAGCTGGTGGCGTTCGTTGCCGACATTCCTGGATCTCCTTCGGCGGAAGTGCACGCTTTTGCTTACTGAACGGAGGACGATGCAGGAACTCGTTAAGGACGTGGTGAGGCTGATGAAGACCGGAATCCCAAAGGTGAAGAGCATAGCGTTGTCGTCTCCGATCCAGCAGGGGCCCAGCTTACCATAGTCCATGGAGAAAATTTTAGTTTTGTCTAAAATAAAGCATGCGGAAGCCCAAACCGTTGGGAGACCCCAGCAGAGAGCCGAGCCCTTGTAAAAAATGCAGGCGTCGTCGAGTGATGGAGTGGTGAACTGCAAGGTGTACGCCAGGTGGGCAGCCATGAAGGCCAGCCAGGCGAACGAGGCCAACCAGGCGGCGTGGTGGATCAGAGAGTATATCTCACATGCCAGGTTCTCGAGGCTCTGGCTGAACAAGAACATGAGGTGCGCCACGAGCAGCGACACGGACAGCGAGAATATGATCTTTCCCGGCACGTTCTGTCGCAACTCCAAGAGCACTCCGTAAACCACGAGGCAGAGGATTAGGCAGACGATGGTTAGAAGAGAGGCCGCCAGTGACAGATAGCGTTCCACTGATGATGTGTCTTTCAAAACTATGACTTTAAGGTCGCGGCTGACATCTCTGTTTGTATCACCTTCAACTGTTTGATAAAGCGAACAAACAATCGCTCCAGTGTCAGTTGATATAAATGAGTTGTTTTCATACACATAAAATTCCTCCTCAGGCAACGCACCCTGCAACACTTCAATAATCGATACATTGTTGCCATCAAGCATGCTTCTTTGTAGAATTTTGGTTATCACAGTAGCGTTGTCTGCAATACTGGAGACAATTAAGTATCCGTCAAAGATAATGTAATCTGAAAACTTGAAGTTCAGGTACACTGAAGTTGAACACTCCAGGGAGGTTAGATTTTCAAATTTCCGCTTGCACAAAGGGAGAACAACGCGGTATATGACAGCATCACTCGTGTACTCATTGATTGAGAAAATTATTTGAACATCAAAAGCATCATTGGGTATGTCTCTTTCATCGAAGTCAACGACGTACTCCCCAAGTTTATTAACAGTTACCGGGATTGACGTGAGCTTCAGCTCCCGATGTGGTTTACAAGATGGTTCTAACAGCCTGTTAGTTTCGAAGGTAAGACTGTTGGATAATTTGATCTCTGATAGTTTGAAGTTTTCCGAGTGACCTTTCTTAACCAGTTCGGGCACCAATTCCGTCATGTATTGCAGAAGCCCTTGGAAATGGTTCAGCTCCTCGAAGCGTAAGACGAGCTGTATGCCAGTGTCGTAGCCTTTTGTCTCCCAAGTGGGTCCGACCTCGAATTCGTCAGGGTAAACACTATTGAAATCAGGACCTTTGGCCGCTGAGCTGTTCCTTAAGTCAGTCGGGTCATGAACGGAAGTCTCGTCAGGTACGTCAACACATTGTTTTCCGCTCGTCTTGAAGCAAACGCGGTTTTGTAACACGTAAACCGATTCGTTAAATCTAACTTGTAGCTCAGCTACGATGTGGTCATTTATCACGTTGGTTAAAGATCGGCCGGCGACGTGTAGTGGCTTTACAAAGTCCCTTAAAACATTGTTCACCCAAATCGTTGTCATTCGTTTGAGAGAATATACCGCAGACCTGTTCACGCCTTCACTAGCCATATTATTATCGCCGTTATTGTCTTTCATCCGACCCCCTTCGGACAAGGTCTCCCCTTGAGATCCACTTGGGTAATCTAAACGAGCTGTAAGAAAGTAACCATACCGTATGTTCAACACTATTGTAAAATTATTATTTCTAAATGTGATGGAATTCAAATAAATTTTTTGCAAAGATCCGCTACTGTTAAAATCCCCGTCTCCCATTTGCAGATTGAGTAGCCGCCGGTGGAAGAAACTGACACATTTTCGGGCAAAAAGCGTAAATCCTTTTCGGCAGAACGCTATCGATGATTTAAAGAAACTTGCGAAGTTTTGCGGTTTTACTAAAGATTTAAAGGCGTCTGACTCTGAATCGTCTTCCGATGAAATGAGTCGTACTCTAGATCGGAAGTTAAACAATAATGTAAATCCACTGACTGGAAGGTAAGGGAGATGTCCACTGTCTGGAAGGTAAGGGATATAGATGCTCAGGCATGCCAAGGGGCACCTCGTTATGTTTGGATCCGTATAATCGTTGTCGATTGTTTTGTTAAAATGATAACAGAGATAGCAATGCGGGTTCTTGTACGAATTCACAATCAGGCTAACGCTGAACGCGATTTGATAGTACCCGCATATTTCGGCGACGTGCTTCCTACTCAACGGGGACATTTTTGTGGATTCATTGGCCACTTCCACATCCTGTTGGGCTTGATACTCATTAGAGGTGTCTGGCCCATTACATCGGATCGATTTATAAAAACAGTTCATCCGACCCGTGTGAGGCAGTGCACTTTCCGCAAGACACGTGTGGTTTTCCGTTGGCTCACACAGATTGCCGGACAATGTGTAGACGAGATCGGTCAAGGTCACAGCAGCAGCTCCATCGCAGGCTAACTGAGTCTCGTAGAATTGTACACCATTTACTGGAGCTCCATTGCACAGACCACAGAAGACATTGAGGAAATGGAATATATGAGAGCCCAACTGAAATGTCACAGGGACGATGTCTTGAATAAGTCTTTTTGCATCTGAATACGAGTCAAGCTCCTCACAGCGCCCTTTTATCTCAGACATTGGCATCCCCACGGCAAAATGAGAATTGTTCGCCCCTGGGCTGTTGATTTTCGCGTGAAGTTCTTGAAACCTCGCAATTATTTCTGGACTTTGTGAACATTTGTCCACAAAAAAGACTCCCTTTGATACCCAATATCTACACGTCGACGATCTGGCCCACTGCACAGCAGTGTGATACTGTAGCACGTGTGTGTAGTTTTGGACTCTCGATAGAATTGTTTTAAGAAAAGTTAGATGACCATCGCGAATATCCACGCCCAGACACAGTTGGAAGTAATCGAGGCAGCAGTCTCCGTACAGCCAACACAGATCATCACACTGGCATCGATACTGCAAAAAGGTGGTGAGCTCAAGGCCGCAATATTCTCCACAGCTGTTTGAGTATGAGCACTTTTCTAGGTCGTCTTTAGGGGACAGTGTGTGCGCATCATAAAACTCCTCCAGCCTGCAGGTGTGTGTTATTTGATTGGAGTCAAAGTCTGTTTCTCTCCTCTGCTTCATGGGAGGGGAAGAACTGCTGGAAATCTTTTTATGTTTACTGAACTGATTCTTGGAAGAAGTAAATGTTTTCTTCCAGTCCACCACTTCAGGTGACTGTTTCTCTTTGCTTGAACAAAGATTTATTACAGTTTTCTTTTCTTCTTCTGAAACAGAAACACAGATGATTTTTAAAGATATAATTCGTTATCAACACTATTCAAAAGTAATTGTGAATACTTGATAGAGAATCTTCGCATTTAGTGATCGATGTTAGATTTATCCCTAACAGCATCTGTATTCAAGTGATCAATGTTACTTATTTTGACCACATCATGTGTATGATCATACGCTTTAAGGACTCTAAAATAAACCGTCGACAAAGAAAGAAAGGAACATCACGTAAACGTTATGTTGGTGTAGACGGAATTTTTATGATGCCAACACCAAGAAATTCAAAGGGGGAACCCTACAAACTATTAGATGATAAAACTCTTTGGATTTACATTTAAAAACATTTATTTTTGCTATGTTTTTTGTCTAAGTCGTCTTAAACACAAAAGTTTTCTTGTTGTAGTCGAAAAACATATAAATACATTTACACTCGACCAATAAACGTTTCCCAACAAAAAAATTAATAAATAAATAAATTACTAAAATTTTGAACTTAAAACATAACCGACTCGTTTGAACACTGTCCTGACTGAGGACCAGGTAGCAGTCTATGATTCCTAACACGAACATTAGAGGCGTGAAGATCATTGTGGCGAAGGCTCAGTCTTTCATCACGCGTCCTTATTTTTCCCATGAGTGATGTTCAGCTCTGTTGTCTCCTTCCTTTTTATGGCTTATGAGTAATGAATTATGTAGGTCTAAAACAAGGCGAGATGCTGTCCAATCACGGGGAGTGCTATTTAAATCTGTGTGATAAATTAATCGGTAGGATCACGACACTAGGAGGTATCACCGTTGTTGTATCACTTCACAGGCTGGCTGCACACGTTAGCATCATGAAACTGGAAGGTATCGTCATAATTATTTTATCACTTCAGGCAGGCTGTAAGACCGACGCTTCTAGAAATACAGAAACATAATTTGCCGCATAAATTCACAGAGAGGGTAAATACCAGTAGAAATTGAAAGATGCAGAGAATAAATCATAGACTAAGGACATATACTATATAGATATGGACACACATGCAGATGCGCAGACTGATGTAGATAAACAGATAGACGGATTAACAAACAGAGACGGTCTACCGATAGGTAGACATTAGCAATGATGGACAGCTATCAAGTTCTAAGAAATGCATCTACACAGACAGGCTAGTAGACAGAACCCCTTTCGCCGCCCCCGCCCCCTCCTTGTTGCAACCAAAGGCTGTGGACCTTGTTTCCTCTCTGCCGTCACCTACTGCCTACATTAAATCACTCACCCAATTGTGGTCTATTACATCTCCCTTAAAATCCTCTCGGATACTACATTACAGTTTAGTGTTTATTTTAACTTTTATATTGTTTTTATTGTTGTTTTTTCGCTGAAGAAGGCTCCTTGCCGACGCGTGCGTTGTTTCGTTACTCCCCTTCTTTCCGGGTTTTCCCATACTTAGTTTTACTCATTTTATTCATACTAAAAGACAATTAGACCAAAATATTCACAGGTCCACAACATGACAATTGTTTGATGGAATCAAGAACTTGGGCTTTAGTCAGTCTTTCACGTAGCTCAAGGGCAGACTCTTATCATTTCGCAAAGTAAGGAAACATGAAAAACAAATCATGGTAAAATAACAAATGCAATTCTCAGACTCGACACAGCCTCCACGTCTATGAGAACTGATGCTGTTGTTTTTGTTGTTGTTCGTCCTTCGCATGCAAAAATGACCAAGGGTAGATTCCCCGGTGAGCGCACGGGCATCCTGTCAGTCCTGTTTGTACATGGAAAGGTTTCCCGCACGTGGGGCACGCGTATTTTTTAGTTCTAGTTGGATTTGAGACGATTCTGTCTTTTTTTTTCTTGCCATGGTCTTTCTTTGGTCATGATCGTTGTTATTGTTCTACGAGGACATTTTCTCCCACGATCCATGGCAAGTGTCTCCCGCCAATCAAGGTCAAGGTCCATGTTTTACAGTAATGCTTTGAGACAGCCTTTGAAGCGCTTTTTTTTTCCTCATCACCGGAACGCTTGCCATTGGTGAGTTCAATAGTTATCATTACCCCTGCTATTCCTATAATTTTAAAGTAACAAAAAAACACAAACGTTTTGTTTTTTTTCGATCGACTCATTGATTGTTCAGACAGCCCAGAAACGGCCTCGACTCTCACTTTAATTAAGAACATATTTTTAGTTCAACGCCTGATTATCACCACACTTGTGTATGTGTTTACCGGTATCCTAGTAACCATTTATTTGTCACGGTGACGATATATCAGGCAGTTATCAGCTGTATTATTTTTAATTCCGGTCTATTTTACTTGCTTTAAAAAAAAAAGGGTGGGAATATGTTGTAAGATGTTTGTGACAGCTTGCAACACATGTTACCGTGTTTGTTTGTTAAAGAAAACTTGTAAAAGAATTGTATGATGATGGAGACATGCGCAGGTTGTGGCCACTTGTTAAACGCCATCTCTTCGCCAGCACAAGTCAAGTGGATGGTCACACCAGTAAAAAGTATTCAGCTAATTTTAGATTTGAGAAGATGCTTGTTAACCGTGCCTCCATAAAACTTCGCTACCAGAATATGGTTGTTAAATCCCCATTTTAGTCAATATGGTGGGATGGGGGGCGCACGGTGTTGGGGGTGTGTTCGGGTGATCGTGTTACAAGAGTATACTTTCAGTGTTACATTTTGATGAGTGTGCCTTTCGAGATTCATTTCTAATCTTTACAGCAAGATATTTTTAAACACCTTAACACTGTTTAAAACAAGAAAGAACATGTCCAAACCAAACGAATCAAAGCTTTCAAATTAAAAGTATATTTTGAAAACAAAAATCTTAGAGTTTTAACCATTGAAGAATTTTTAAATGCTCTATTGAACGGGGAAACGTTCGAATTGATACCCCTCTTGTCCAGGACATTCCATGTCTGTCATGATTAGCGTCACAATTCTTCAATTGTCAAAATGAATTGTTTGGTTATCTGTATTACTCATTACATTATGTAATTTTTCAAAAACTATTTTTAAATAATTCATCATTGGGCTCCACAGTGGAAGCCATTTATACTTAAATTTACAGACAGTCCGTAACAAATTAACTTAAACTGACAAGTCCATAAAAAGTTATATGTATGCATATATATACATATACCCGTGGTCTCCAACCCATGGCCTCCAACCCATGGCCTCCAATCCCAAGTTTCCTGTTGTGTTCCCATTTAGATATGTATTTATTTATTTTCAGGATATCAGTATTGTTGGTGCTGTTAGTGGTATACATTTTTAAGTATTTTCTTTGTTTGCGTAAATGATGGCCAGCGAAAACATCATGTCAAATGGACGTTTTTGTGTAAATCGAAAGAATTAAAACGATTTTTGTAAAGACCATGCATTGAAAAATTGAAAATACAAACTTAGCTACATTTATATTTAAAACTTGTCTTAAAAATAAAAAAAATGGATAGGGGCGGGGAATGGAATACATAGTTCTTTCTTTTCTGTTATTTTTTTTCCTCTTTCTTTTCTGTTAATTTTTTTTTCTGTCTTTTCTGTTATTGGGAAAATAATGGGCGGGGTTGGAAATTGTTTAATTTCTAGAAAACCGGTAGTGTCTTTCAAGCAAAGCATGTTTAAACACATGGGGCGGAAAGGGGAGGGGACACTAGTAAAAGTAGAAAAAATAAAGCCGCTAACATAAATGTGGTTATGATTAGAGGTAATATATTTAGGACATAAGTGAATACAGAAGATAATTCGTTTTGAGACTTTTTCAAGCTGGACTAAAACTATTTTCAACAAATAAGTTCGCTCATAGAAGAATAGATTTATAATACCAAAAATATAAAATACGTTTTTGAAAGATCAGGTTTCGAAAGTAATAACCCCCGGCACAAGCAGACGTTCTTAAAGATTAACTTTAAATGTTGCCATTATGTGAGTAAAAAGTAATGTAGGTCACGGTTTAATTCTAGACGCTGTTCGCATGTTAATAAATTGAAAGATTTCTTTTACAAGGCCGCCCCAAATGCATTTTTGTTTGTCTACCTAATCGATATTTCTCAGAGACTGAAAATTAGCTGTCCCCTGATTTGTAAATTGTCCGGATTCGATTAGAGCGATTTACCGTTTAACTGGTCAATTAGAAAATACAGTTTCTTGGCAAGAAGTTGTTGTGCTGTTCCGATCTTTGGAAATGTTAAAATGAAAGCGTGGAACTCACAGCTAGGTCCGTTCGAAGTGGGGAAAAGGTTGGGGTTGGGAGGGGGAAGAGCGGGGCCCTTGATCCGGTCGCCAAACCTCAAAAATAAAAAGGGGGGGGGGCTGCAAAAATACTCCTTAGATAGGAACTTAATAGTGAATAAAACGAGAAAATTTAATGTACTTCAGAAAGACAAGGGGCGCCAGTGTAGAGTGTTTTTTTCTTTAATTGTCCCTTCCTGGAGACACTTCTATATATTTAGAGGCACACTGCCTACAAAGCAATAACAATAAATTAATGTTATTTTTTTTTAAAATTAATTTTTGATTTTCATAGACTTTTGTATGCAGGTCTCAATCATTTACAAACGCCATGTTCAAATGCAGAAATGAACAATGATATTGCTTTTGGTCAATCTCTTAACAAGCTGTTAGCTACTTCTACGTTAATGTGAGCCAGCACAGTGGGTCTTAACCTGGACGAAAACTTGATCACAATTCATTTCACGACAGACTTTACGTAACAATTTTGACTGCTAAATCTATTCAGATCAATTGTTAGAGGCTATGTTTTACGAAGACATTATCTACAAATAGTAGCATAACGTAATGTGATGTGAAGTTTTCCGTTCTTAAAAAATGACAAACCCTATTGGTACGGTGATGAATTTGTACACAAAACATGCCATTATTTACACATTTTCTTCAACAATTTCACTCCACGTATATATATACATATATATAACAATCTCCTAACAAGCTTTTCGCTTCTTTTACGTTAATGTGAGCCAGCATAGTGGCTCTTAACCTACACGAAAACTTGATTACAATTTTATTTTACGACAGATTTTACAAAAAAATTGTTGACTGCTTAAGATACTCAGATCCATTGAATATTATGTAGGATATTATTGTATTTTAATGAATATAAACAATTCATTGATTATCAAAATTATTCCCATTCAAATTTGTACCGGGTACATGTTAATTTCACTTTCGCATTCTTAAGGTCATTTTAAATGTTTAGCGTGCAGTACAAAGTGCGCAATTTTATTAGTGCACATCATGATGCGCAATCCCATTACTACATTCCGTGGTGCGCAATCTTATTTGTACATTGCCCAGCAGGCAATGATCTGAATTTGTAACCGTTTTTTAAAACGTTTCTGCCAATAATTACAAAAAAAACTTTATATATCGAATTATCTTTAAACGTGTTTGTAGGTTATTAATTATAATAGTAACTCAAGGCGAATTAATTGAAAAATTTTTTTGTATTGTCAGAATTAACGTATCTATCTCTGATACATGTAATTACCCGAAATATCCATTCATTTAAAATACCATCCATGTGTTGTTAATATGACAAAAACAGTGTACACATGGTATTGATTTATGCTTTATTTTTTTTTTTTTTTTTTAAATGTTCATATTTCCTCTGACGCGCACTTGTTCATTTATAATAATCTCCACATAACGAACTCATTTTAACGAACTAAGCCCAGAAGAAAAGAGGGGTGGGTGGTGAGACAACTCTCTTTACCCTACCTTGGATGCATGTGGACGTCGACCATTGTCTTCCTTTCTAAGAGCAGAAGATTATTTCATTCACTTGCTAAAACCTTGCTGTTTTACTTTATTTTATGTGTAATATATATATTTTTGTTTTGTTATACGTTGATGTAAATGTTATTATGTGGAATGTGTTTTTAATAAAACATTTGTGTTTTATAATGTCAACACTAAAATGGCCGAGTCTTGTGTTACTTAATACCGGAGCACTTGTGACATTAACGCATGGTTTGCGAATCATCAGCTTACGGCTCAAACCTTAAAATCGAGGCAAGGACCCTTACATTTTTAAAAAAATATAATAATATAATATTTTATAGCTGTTTTTAAGAATGTGTGATTTTCTTCAAATAACCCATAGAATACTAAATTTCCTTATTTGTATGTATATGGCTAAAAGAGAAAAAGTTTATTAGAGCATATTTGAATCTGGATACGTGTGTTAATGTGGTAAATTTATAACAGGAAGTCATCATCTTACAGCAAGGATATCAATTATACAGCAATGCTGCTCCTCAACCTCACAGTTGCGCTCTCCGGTCAGCGCGAAATAGGGAATCCCCACAAGTGATCGAATATTCCCAATATTTTGCTGCCAAACCGAGGATCTCGGGTATCATTTAATACTGACACAATTTAAAACTGAAACGGAGAACTTGCTGCGTGATGTCAGAGTTTGAAAACTAAGAACCCGGTTGTAGTCCATTTCTCTATAAAATTCTGTTACGAACCGTTATAAATGGAGAATTTAATCTCTTAATTTTAGTCTATGGCTCGTTCTAAAAACAGTCCATAATAAAGAACGATACCAAAGTTTAAAAATAATAACAACGAAAATGACAATCAAGGCGAGAGCTTATTACAATTAATAACTTTTTAATTTGTGAACTTCAATTAAATTATAACAGCAAGAGAAATATGATTAAAATTATAAACTTACAGATTTGCTGGTACCGGTACAGTTTATAAAATACAATCTGCACAAAATTGTACGAGGAAAAAGAAAAATCTACACACAACAAAGTATTAAATAATGACACAGCACATCTCGTGGTAAAGGAAATGAACATATCTCCCCCCGTCATTTAATCTTAGCCCTTTTATACCCAGTTTCAGATGATCATTCTCGAAATGGAAGACGCAGTCTTACTGCTTCCCGCATTCTCGAGATCATTCTATCATGTTCGACAGAAACGGACGATAGTAGCTAAAATGTCAACAAAATGATATTTTTCTAGCCGCCCTTAACACGGCTTTGACCGAAAAGAGGTCAGGCACGTGGAGTGCGGGCCAAGCGTGTATCAAAACACGTCATCCTTCATAAAAATACATTAATGTGAACTGAAAAAAATATATGTTTATGAATCGTGGGAGTCTTAATCTTTAATGAATTAACGAATGTTTAAATTTTTCATCAAATTCATTCTCATTTTTTAAAAAAAAGATAAAAAGAAGTCTTAAAAAGTTGTCTATTGTTTAAAGTCATTCAAAAAAAAAACGATTACAAAATATATAGAAATTAGATCCCCGCTGTCAAATTTAATATTAAACATTGATTAAAACTATTATTTATTCTATCACGTTTGTAAAGAATATCTTCCAGGCGTCGTTATATATAAACGAGGTTGTTTTAGGATTCCCGCCGACCAGCTTGCTTCAGTGGACAGCAGACGATAATAGAAGTTGTATCTGGCCTTGATCACGAGCTGCCAGAAGTTTAAGAGATTCATTTCCTATTTGTTTATTAATGATTACGTCACGTTACTGTGCTTGATTACTTCTACCTGATTAAAAAAGCCTTTCTTCAAAACAAGATTATTCCATTTCCTTTTTCAAATAAATTTTTTAAAGAAACATTTTTTTAGTTTTTAAATGGCATTTTCAATTTCTATTCTTGTTCTATTTTTTCTTTAATGAACTTCAAATTACAGAATTGCGCCTGATGATAAATTAATATAATCACGAAAATAATAAATATGATCTATGACAATGATTTTTATTTCCGTATGTTGTTTATCCCATTTCGCTGGCAGCCTGCACCACAAAATTGGAAAATGGGAAAAATCTCAAAACTGACTCATTTTCAGATCAAAACATAACAATTTGTGAATTCATCACAATTTAAAAAAAAATAATAATAATGAAGCAACATATCACTTCATTATTATACACATAATAAAATAAATGTATAAAGGAAGAATTAAGTATATAAGTGTGTTTATTTTTTTTAAATTTAAGTTGTTCGAAAATATAACTTTTTTACATAAGTTTGTTTTATAAAATTAAGTCAAGGAAGAGACATACTATCTTTTTTTTTTTAATATTAAAAAAATCAGGTAGAAACATCTTAAATAGCAAATGTAACATCAAATTTTAACACTTTCGTGTTTGATGGGAATGACGCAGAAGCGTAGTCTTCAAACAACAGCTCTAAAGGCTCAGTACAATGTAACGTTTGCGACCACCTTGTCTCAAGGCGCCCAAAACATGTGTTGTTTCATTGTTGTCTGAAATGGCTTTAAAATATCTCCTTTTTCACAGGAACCCATCGTTTTCTTTTGCTGTAGGCCGAGGATATCAAAAGATGTTTTTTCTCAGTCTCTGCTAAGCTGTCTTATCTAGTAGCAAATCTTTTATAGTTATATTATATTTTTTAAAAAAAATAAGATAACTGTGTTATCCTTATAGTTGACAGTTAACATAACGAAACACAAACAATAATTAGCAATAAAATTCCCTCCCCCTGCCCCCCCCCCCAACTTTTTTTTCATTTTCTTTAACTTTCCCAAATCAAAAAGATTGCTGCGTTGAATCAAAGATTTTGCTTTAAATAATGAATGTGTATGATGTGATCAAAATTTAACTTGTAGCATGTTAGTTTATTTAAATTCATGACTGAATTGACCAGATTCATAAAACCACACAAGTAACTTTTTGGTTTTTTTTGTATAGGACCCTCGTGTTCGCAACCATGCGGATAAACTAACAGGATTCGGCGTATCTTATTCGGTGGAGCACTTTCGACACAAGGCTTTTCCTCGCCACAAAACACAGCAGGATGAAAAGCCCTTCACATCCGTGCGCCAAATCGTGGATGATCCAAAGATAGGGAATATCCGCAACCAGCGCGATGAAGTAGAAAACCCAGCTCATGCCCATCAGAAGTGTGAGATTGACACACAGTAACAGCTGGTGGCGTTCATTGCCGTTTTTCCTGGAACTCCTTCGGCGGAACTGTACGCTCTTGCTTATTGATCGGATGACGATGCAGGAACTCGTTAAGGACGTGGTGAGGCTGATGAAGACCGGGATGCCAAAGGTGAAGAGCATAGCGTTGTCGTCTCCTATCCAGCAGGGTCCCAGTTTACCATAGTCCATGGAGAAAATTTTAGTTTTGTCTAAAATAAAGCATGTGGACGCCCAAAACGTCGGAATACCCCAGCAGAGAGCCGAGCCCTTGTAAAAAATGCCGGCATCGTCGAGTGATGGAGTGGTTAATTGCAGGGTGTACGCCAGGTGGGCAGCCATGAAGGACAGCCAGGTGAACGAGGCCAACCAGGCGGCGTGGTGGATCAGAGAGTATATCTCACATGCCAGGTTCTCGAGGCTCTGGCTGAACAAGAACATGAGGTGCGCCACGAGCAGGGACACGGACAGCGAGAGTATGATCTTTCCCGGCACATTCTGTCGCAACTCCAAGAGCACTCCGTAAACCACGAGGCAGAGGATCAGGCAGACGATGTTTAGAAGAGAGGCCGCCAGTGACAGATAGCGTTCCACTGATGATGTGTCTTTCAAAACTATGACTTTGCAGTCGCGGCTGACATCTCCGTTTGTATCACCTTCAACTGATTGATAAAGCGAACAAACAATCGCTCCAGTGTCAGTTGATATAAATGAGTTGTTTTCATAAACATAAAATTCCTCCTCAGGCAACGCCCCCTGCAACACCTCAATAACCGATACATTGTTGCCATCAGGCATGCTTCTTTGTAGAATTTTGGTTATCACAGTAGCGTTGTCTGCAATACTGGAGACAATTAAGTATCCGTCAAAGATAATGTAATCTGAAAACATAAAGTGCAGGTACACTGAAGTTGAACACTCCAAGGAGGTTAGATTTTCAAATTTCCGCTTGCACAAAGGGAGAATAACGCGGTCTATGACAGCATCACTCGTGTACTCATTGATTGAGAAAATTATTTGAACATCAAAAGCATCATTGGGTATGTCTCTTTCATCGACGTCAATGACGTATTCCCCAAGTTTATTAACAGTTACCGGGATTGACGTGAGCTTCAGCTCCCGATGTGGTTTACAAAATGGTTCTAACAGCCTGTTAGTTTCGAATGTAGGACTGGTGGATAATTTGATCTCTGATAGTTTGAAGTTCTCCGAGTGACCTTTCTTAACCAGTTCGGGCACCAATTCCGTCATGTATTGCAGAAGCTCTTGGAAATGGCTCAGCTCCTCGAAGAGTATGATTATCTGTATGTCAGTGTCGTAGCCTTTTGTCTCCGAAGTGGGTCCGAGCTCGAAGTCGTCAGGATAAACACTATTGAAATCAGGACCTTTGGCCGCCGAGCTGTTCCTTAAGTCAGTCGGGTCATGAACGGAAGTCTCGTCAGGTACGTCAACACATTTTTTTCTGCTCGTCTTGAAGCAAACGCGGTTTTGTAACACGTAAACCGATTCGTTAAATCTAACGTGTAGCTCAGCTACGATGTGGTCATTTATCACGTCGGTTAAAGATCGGCTGGCGATGTGTAGTGGCTTTACAAAGTCCCTTAAAACACTTTTCGCCCAAATCGTTGTCATTCGTTGAAGAGAATAAACCGCAGACCTGTTCACGCCTTCACTAGCCATATTATTATCGCCGTTATTGTCTTTCATCCGACCCCCTGAGGACATGGTCTCCCCTGGAGATCCACTTGGGTAATCTAAATGAGCTGTAAGTAAGTAACCATACCGTAAGTTCAACCCTATTGTAAAATTATTATTTCTAAATGTGATGGAATTCAAATAAATTTTTTGCAAAGATCCGCTACTGTTAAAATCCCCGTCTCCCATTCGCCAATGGAGTAGCCGCCGGTGGAAATAACGGACACATTTTCGAGCAAAAAGCGTAAATCCTTTTCGGCAGAACGCTATCGATGATTTAAAGAAATTGGCGAAATTTTTCGGTTTTACTAAAGATTTAAAGGCGTCTGCCTCTGAATCGTCTTCCGATGAAATGAGTCGTACTCTAGACCGGAAGTTAAACAATAATGTAAATCCAACGACTGGAAGGTAAGGTAGATAGATGCTCAGGCACGCCAAGGGGCACCTCGTTATATTTGGATCCGTGTAACCGTTGTCGATTGTTTCGTTAAAATGATAACAGAGATAGCAGTGCGGGTTCTTGTACGAATTCACAAGCAGGCCATCGCTGAACGCGATTTGATAGTACCCGCATATTTCGGCAACGTGCTTCCTACTCAACGGGGACATTTTTGTGGATTCTTTGGCCACTTCCACATACTGTTGGGCTTGATATTCATTAGAGGTGTCTGGCCCATTACATCGGATCGATTTATAAAAACAGTTCATCCGACCCGTGTGAGGCAGTGCACTTTCAGCTTGACACGTGTGGTTTTCCGTGGGATCAGACATATTACCGGACAATGTATAGACGAGGTCGGTCAAGGTCACAGCAGCAGCTCCATCGCAGGCTACGTGAGTTTCGTAGAACTGTACACCATTTACTGGAGCTCCGTTGCACAGACCACAGAAGACATTGAGGAAATGGAATATATGAGAGCCCAACTGAAATGTCACAGGGACGATGTCTTGAATAAGTCTTTTTGCATCTGAATACGAGTCAAGCTCCTCACAGCGCCCTTTTATCTCAGACATTGGCATCCCCACAGCAAAATGATAATTGTTCGCCCCTGGGCTGTTGATTTTCGCGTGAAGTTCTTGAAACCTCGCAATTATTTCTGGACTTTGTGAACATTTGTCCACAAAAAAGACTCCCTTTGATACCCAATATCTACACGTCGACGACCTGGCCCACTGCACAGCAGTGTGATACTGTAGCACGTGTGTGTAGTTTTGGACTCTGGATAGAATTGTTTTAAGAAAAGTTAGATGGCCATCGCGAATATCCACGCCCAGACACAGTTGGAAGTAATCGAGGCAGCAGTCTCCGTACAGCCAACACAGATCATCACACTGGCATCGATACTGCAAAAAGGTGGTGATCTCAAGGCCGCAATATTCTCCACAGCTGTTTGAGTATGAGCACTTTTCTAGGTCGTCTTTTGGGGACAGTGTGTGCGCATCATAAAACTCTTCCAGCCTGCAGGTGTGTGTTATTTTTTTGGAGTCAAAGGCTGTTTCTCTCCTCTGCCTCATGGGAGGGGAAGAACTGCCGGAAATCTTTTTATGTTTACTGAACACATTCTTCGAAGAAGTAAATGTTTTCTTCCAGTCCACCACTTCAGGTGACTGTTTCTCTTTGCTTGAACAAAGATTTATTACAGTTTTCTTGTCTTCTTCTGAAACAGATACACAGATGATTTTTAAAGATATAAATCGTTACCAACACTATTCAAAAGTAATTGTGATTACTTGCTAGAGAATCTTCGCATTTAGTGATCGATGTTAGCTTTATCCCTAACAGCATCTGTATTCAAGTGATCAATGTTACTTATTTTGACCACATCATGTGTATGATCATACGCTTTAAGGACTCTAAAATAAACCGTCGACAAAGAAAGAAAGGAACATCACGTAAACGTTATGTTGGTGTAGACGGAAACTTTATGATGCCAACACCAAGAAATTCAAAGGGGGAACCCTACAAACTATTAGATGATAAAACTATTTGGATTTACATTTAAAAACATTTATTTTTGCAATGTTTTTTGTCTAAGACGTCTTAAACACAAAAGTTTTCTTGTTGTAGTCGAAAAACATATAAATACATTTACACTCGACCAATAAACGTTTCCCAACAAAAAAATAAATAAATAAATAAATTACTAAAATTTTGAACTTAAAACATAACCGACTCGTTTGAACACTGTCCTGACTGAGGACCAGGTAGCAGTCTATGATTCCTAACACGAACATTAGAGGCGTGAAGATCATTGTGGCGAAGGCTCAGTCTTTCATCACGCGTCCTTATTTTTCCCATGAGTGATGTTCAGCTCTGTTGTCTCCTTCCTTTTTATGGCTTATGAGGTAATGAATTATGTAGGTCTAAAACAAGGCGAGATGCTGTCCAATCACGGGGAGTGCTTACAAAATCTGTGTGATAAATTAATCGGTAGGATCACGATACTAAGAGGTATCACCGTTGTTGAATCACTTCACAGGCTGGCTGCACACGTTAGCATCATGAAACTGGAAGGTATCGTCATAATTATTTTATCACTTCGGGCAGGCTGTACGACAGGCGCTTCTAGAAATACAGACACATAATTTGCCGCATAAATGCAAAGAGAGGGTAAATACCAGTAGAAAGCGAAAGATGCAGAGAATAAATCATAGACTAAGGACATATATTATATAGACTGAATGGATAGATATGGACACACATGCAGATGCGCAGACAGATGTAGATACACGGATAGACGGATTAACAAACAGAGACGGTCTACCGATAGGTAGACATTAGCAATGATGGACAGCTATCAAGTTCTAAGAAATGCATCTACACAGACAGGCTAGTAGACAGAACCCCTTTCGCCGCCCCCGCCCCCTCCTTGTTGCAACCAAAGGCTGTGGACCTTGTTTCCTCTCTGCCGTCACCTACTGCCTACATTAAATCACTCACCCAATTGTGGTCTATTGCATCTCCCTTAAAATCCTCTCGGATACTACATTACAGTTTAGTGTTTATTTTAACTTTTATATTGTTTTTATTGTTGTTTTTTCGCTGAAGAAGGCTCCTTGCCGACGCGTGCGTTGTTTCGTTACTCCCCTTCTTTCCGGGTTTTCCCATACTTAGTTTCACTCATTTTATTCATACTAAAAGACAATTAGACCAAAATATTCACAGGTCCACAACATGACAATTGTTTGATGGAATCAAGAACTTGGGCTTTAGTCAGTCTTTCACGTAGCTCAAGGGCAGACTCTTATCATTTCGCAAAGTAAGGAAACATGAAAAACAAATCATGGTAAAATAACAAATGCAATTCTCAGACTCGACACAGCCTCCACGTCTATGAGAACTGATGCTGTTGTTTTTGTTGTTGTTCGTCCTTCGCATGCAAAAATGACCAAGGGAAGATTCCCCGGTGAGCGTACGGGCATCCTGTCAGTCCTGTTTGTACATGGAAAGGTTTCCCGCACGTGGCGCACGCGTATTTTTTAGTTCTAGTTGGATTTGAGACGATTCTGTCTTTTTTTTTCTTGCCATGGTCTTTCTTTGGTCATGATCGTTGTTATTGTTCTACGAGGACATTTTCTCCCACGTTCCACGATCCATGGCAAGTGTCTCCCGCCAATCAAGGTCAAGGTCCATGTTTTTCAGTAAAGCTTTGAGACAGCCTTAGAAGCGCTTTTTTTTTCCTCATCACCGGAACGCTTGCCATTGGTGAGTTCAATAGTTATCATTACCCCTGCTATTCCTATAATTTTAAAGTAACAAAAAAACACAAACGTTTTGTTTTTTTGGATCGACTCATTGATTGTTCAGACAGCCCAGAAACGGCCTCGACTCTCACTTTAATTAAGAACATATTTTTAGTTCAACGCCTGATTATCACCACACTTGTGTATGTGTTTACCGGTATCCTAGTAACCATTTATTTGTCACGGTGACGATATATCAGGCAGTTATCAGCTGTATTATTTTTAATTCCGGTCTATTTTACTTGCTTTAAAAAAAAAGGGTGGGAATATGTTGTAAGATGTTTGTGACAGCTTGCAACACATGTTACCGTGTTTGTTTGTTAAAGAAAACTTGTAAAATAATTGTATGATGATGGAGACATGCGCAGGTTGTGGCCACTTGTTAAACGCCATCTCTTCGCCAGCACAGGTCAAGTGGATGGTCACACCAGTAAAAAGTATTCAGCTAATTTTAGATTTGAGAAGATGCTTGTTAACCGTGCCTCCATAAAACTTCGCTACCAGAATATGGTTGTGAAATCCCCATTTTAGTCAATGTGGGGGGGGGGGGGCGCACGGTGTTGGGGGTGTGTTCGGGTGATCGTGTTACAAGAGTATACTTTCAGTGTTACATTTTGATAAGTGTGCCTTTCGAGATTCATTTCTAATCTTTACAGCAAGATATTTTTAAACACCTTAACACTGTTTAAAACAAGAAAGAACATGTCCAAACCAAACGAATCAAAGCTTTCAAATTAAAAGTATATTTTGAAAACAAAAATCTTAGAGTTTTAACCATTGAAGAATTTTTAAATGCTCTATTGAACGGGGAAACGTTCGAATTGATACCCTGTCTGTCATGATTAGCGTCACAATTCTTCAATTGTCAAAATGAATTGTTTGGTTATCTGTATTACTCATTACATTATGTAATTTTTCAAAAACTATTTTTAAATAATTCATCATTGGGCTCCACAGTGGAAGCCATTTATACTTAAATTTACAGGCAGTCCGTAACAAATTAACTTAAACTGACAAGTCCATAAAAAGTTATATGTATGCATATATATACATATACCCGTGGTCTCCAACCCATGGCCTCCAACCCATGGCCTCCAATCCCAAGTTTCCTGTTGTGTTCCCATTTAGATATGTATTTATTTATTTTCAGGATATCAGTATTGTTGGTGGTGTTAGTGGTATACATTTTTAAGTATTTTCTTTGTTTGCATAAATGATGGCCAGCGAAAACATCATGTCAAATGGACGTTTTTGTGTAAATCGAAAGAATTAAAACGATTTTTGTAAAGACCATGCATTGAAAAATTGAAAATACAAACTTAGCTACATTTATATTTAAAACTTGTCTTAAAAATAAAAAAATGGATAGCGGCGGGGAATGGAATACATAGTTCTTTCTTTTCTGTTATTTTTTTTCCTCTTTCTTTTCTGTTAATTTTTTTTTCTGTCTTTTCTGTTATTGGGAAAATAATGGGCGGGGTTGGAAATTGTTTAATTTCTAGAAAACCGGTAGCGTCTTTCAAGCAAAGCATGTTTAAACACATGGGGCGGAAAGGGGAGGGGACACTAGTAAAAGTAGAAAAAATAAAGCCGCTAACATAAATGTGGCTATGATTAGAGGTAATATGTTTAGGACATAAGTGAATACAGAAGATAATTCGTTTTGAGACTTTTTCAAGCTGGACTAAAACTATTTTCAACAAATAAGTTCGCTCATAGAAGAATAGATTTATAATACCAAAAATATAAAATACGTTTTTGAAAGATCAGGTTTCGAAAGTAATAACCCCCGGCACAAGCAGACGTTCTTAAAGATTAACTTTAAATGTTGCCATTATGTGAGTAAAAAGTAATGTAGGTCACGGTTTAATTCTAGACGCTGTTCGCATGTTAATAAATTGAAAGATTTCTTTTACAAGGCCACCCCAAAGGCATTTTTGTTTGTCTACCTAATCGATATTTCTCAGAGACTGAAAATTAGCTGTCCCCTGATTTGTAAATTGTGTGGATTCGATTAGAGCGATATACCGTTTAACTGGTCAATTAGAAAATACAGTTTCTTGGCAAGAAGTTGTTGTGCTGTTCCGATCTTTGGAAATGTTAAAATGAAAGCGTGGAACTCACAGCTAGGTCCGTTCGAAGTGGGGAAAAGGTTGAGGTTGGGAGGGGGAAGAGCGGGGCCCTTGATCCGGTCGCCAAACCTCAAAAAAAAAAGGGGGGGGGCTGCAAAAATACTCCTTAGATAGGAACTTAATAGTGAATAAAACGAGAAAATTTAATGTACTTCAGAAAGACAAGGGGCGCCAGTGTAGAGTGTTTTTTTCTTTAATTGTCCCTTCCTGGAGACACTTCTATATATTTAGAGGCACACTGCCTACAAAGCAATAACAATAAATTAATGTTATTTTTTTTTAAAATTAATTTTTGATTTTCATAGACTTTTCTATGCAGGTCTCAATCATTTACAAACGCCATGTTCAAATGCAGAAATGAACACTGATATTCCGTTTGGTCAATCTCTTAACTAGCTGTTCGGTACTTCTACGTTAATGTGAGCCAGCATAGTGGGTCTTAACCTAGACGAAAACATGATTACAATTTATTTCACGACAGACTTTTCATAACAATTTTGACTGCTAAATCTATTCAGATCAATTGTTAGAGGCTATGTTTTACGAAGACATTGTCTAAAAATAGTAGCATAACGTAATGTGATGTGAAGTTTTCCGTTCTTAAAAAATGACAAACCCTATTGGTACGGTGATGAATTTGTACACAAAACATGCCATTATTTACACATTTTCTTCAACAATTTCACTCCACGTATATATATACATATATATAACAATCTCCTAACAAGCTTTTCGCTTCTTTTACGTTAATGTGAGCCAGCATAGTGGCTCTTAACCTACACGAAAACTTGATTACAATTTTATTTTACGACAGATTTTACAAAAAAATTGTTGACTGCTTAAGATACTCAGATCCATTGAATATTATGTTGGATATTATTGTATTTTAATGAATATAAACAATTCATTGATTATCAAAATTATTCCCATTCAAATTTGTACCGGGTACGTGTTAATTTCATTTTCGCATTCTTAAGGTCATTTTAAATGTTTAGTGTGCAATCTCGTTAGTGCAGTACAAAGTGCGCAATTTTATTAGTGCACATCATGATGCGCAATCCCTTTACTACATTCCGTGGTGCGCAATCTTATTTGTACATTGCCCAGCAGGCAATGATCTGAATTTTTAACCGTTTTTTAAAACGTTTCTGCCAATAATTACAAAATAAAAACTTTATATATCGAATTATCTTTAAACGTGTTTGTAGGTTATTAATTATAATAGTAACTCAAGGCGAATTAATTAAAACATTTTTGTATTGTCAGAATGAACGTATCTATCTCTGATACATGTAATTACCCGAAATATCCATTCATTTAAAATACCATCCATGTGTTGTTAATATGACACAAACAGTGTACACATGGTATTGATTTATGCTTTATTTTTTTTATTTTTTTTTAAATGTTCATATTTCCTCTGACGCGCACTTGTTCATTTATAATAATCTCCACATAACGAACTCATTTTAACGAACTAAGCCCAGAAGAAAAGAGGGGTGTGTGGTGAGACAACTCTCTTTACCCTACCTTGGATGCATGTGGACGTCGACCATTGTCTTCCTTTCTATGAGCAGAAGATTATTTCATTCACTTGCTAAAACCTTGCTGTTTTACTTTATTTTATGTGTAATATATATATTTTTGTTTTGTTATACGTTGATGTAAATGTTATTATGTGGAATGTGTTTTTAATAAAACATTTGTGTTTTCTAATGTCAACACTAAAATGGCCGAGTCTTGTGTTACTTAATACCGGAGCACTTGTGACATTAACGCATGGTTTGCGAATCATCAGCTTACGGCTCAAACCTTAAAATCGAGGCAAGGACCCTTACATTTTAAAAAAAATATAATAATATAATATTTTATAGCTGTTTTTAAGAATGTGTGATTTTCTTCAAATAACCCATAGAATACTAAATTTCCTTATTTGTATGTATATGGCTAAAAGAGAAAAAGTTTATTAGAGCATATTTGAATCTGGATACGTGTGTTAATGTGGTAAATTTATAACAGGAAGTCATCATCTTACAGCAAGGATATCAATTATACAGCAATGCTGCTCCTCAACCTCACAGTTGCGCTCTCCGGTCAGCGCGAAATAGGGAATCCCCACAAGTGATCGAATATTCCCAATATTTTGCTGCCAAACCGAGGATCTCGGGTATCATTTAATACTGACACAATTTAAAACTGAAACGGAGAACTTGCTGCGTGATGTCAGAGTTTGAAAACTAAGAACCCGGTTGTAGTCCATTTCTCTATAAAATTCTATTACGAACCGTTATAAATGGAGAATTTAATCTCTTAATTTTAGTCTATGGCTCGTTCTAAAAACAGTCCATAATAAAGAACGATACCAAAGTTTAAAAATAATAACAACGAAAATGACAATCAAGGCGAGAGCTAATTACAATTAATAACTTTTTAATTTGTGAACTTCAATTAAATTATAACAGCAAGAGAAATATGATTAAAATTATAAACTTACAGATTTGCTGGTACCGGTACAGTTTATAAAATACAATCTGCACAAAATTGTACGAGGAAAAAGAAAAATCTACACACAACAAAGTATTAAATAATGACACAGCACATCTCGTGGTAAAGGAAAGGAACATCTCTCCCCCCGTCATTTAATCTTAGCCCTTTTATACCCAGTTTCAGAGATCATTCTCGAAATGGAAGACGCAGTCTTACTGCTTCCCGCATTCTCGAGATCATTCTATCATGTTCGACAGAAACGGACGATAGTAGCTAAAATGTCAACAAAATGATATTTTTCTAGCCGCCCTTAACACGGCTTTGACCGAAAAGAGGTCAGGCACGTGGAGTGCGGGCCAAGCGTGTATCAAAACACGTCATCCTTAATAAAAATAAATTAATGTGAACTGAAAAAAATATATGTTTATGAATCGTGGGAGTCTTAATCTTTAATGAATTAACGAATGTTTAAATTTTTCATCAAATTCATTCTCATTTTTTAAAAAAAAGATAAAAAGAAGTCTTAAAAAGTTGTCTATTGTTTAAAGTCATTCAAAAAAAAAACGATTACAAAATATATAGAAATTAGATCCCCGCTGTCAAATTTAATATTAAACATTGATTAAAACTATTATTTATTCTATCACGTTTGTAAAGAATATCTTCCAGGCGTCGTTATATATAAACGAGGTTGTTTTAGGATTCCCGCCGACCAGCTTGCTTCAGTGGACAGCAGACGATAATAGAAGTTGTATCTGGCCTTGATCACGAGCTGCCAGAAGTTTAAGAGATTCATTTCCTATTTGTTTATTAATGATTACGTCACGTTACTGTGCTTGATTACTTCTACCTGATTAAAAAAGCCTTTCTTCAAAACAAGATTATTCCATTTCCTTTTTCAAATAAATTTTTTAAAGAAACATTTTTTTAGTTTTTAAATGGCATTTTCAATTTCTATTCTTGTTCTATTTTTTATTTAATGAACTTCAAATTACAGAATTGCGCCTGATGATAAATTAATATAATCACGAACATAATACATATGATCTATGACAATGATTTTTATTTCCGTATGTTGTTTATCCCATTTCGCTGGCAGCCTGCACCACAAAATTGGAAAATGGGAAAAATCTCAAAACTGACTCATTTTCAGATCAAAACATAACAATTTGTGAATTCATCACAATTTAAAAAAAATAATAATAATGAAGCAACATATCACTTCATTATTATACACATAATAAAATAAATGTATAAAGGAAGAATTAAGTATATAAGTGTGTTTATTTTTTTAAAATTAAAGTTGTTCGAAAATATAACTTTTTTACATAAGTGTGTTTTATAAAATTAAGTCAAGGAAGAGACATACTATCTTTTTTTTTTTTTTTAATATTAAAAAAATCAGGTAGAAACATGTTAAATAGCAAATGTAACATCAAATTTTAACACTTTCGTGTTTGATGGGAATGATGCAGATGCGTAGTCTTCAAACAACAGCTCTACAGGCTCAGTACAATGTAACGTTTGCGACCGCCTTGTCTCAAGGCGCCCAAAACATTTGTTGTTTCATTGTTGTCTGAAATGGCTTTAAAATATCTACTTTTTCACAGGCACCCATCGTTTTCTTTTGCTGTAGGCCGAGGATATCAAAAGATGTTTTTTCTCAGTCTCTGCTAAGCTGTCTTAACTAGTAGCTAATCTTTTATAGTTATATTATATTTTTAAAAAAAGTAAGATAACTGTGTTATCCTTATAGTTGACAGTTAACATAACGAAACACAAACAATAATTAGCAATAAAATTCCCTCCCCCTGCCCCCCCCCCCACCTTTTTTTTCCTTGTCTTTAACTTTCCCAAATCAAAAAGATTGCTGCGTTGAATCAAAGATTTTGCTTTAAATAATGAATGTGTATGCTGTGATCAAAATTTAACTTGTAGCATGTTAGTTTATTTAAATTCATGACTGAATTGACCAGATTCATAAAACCACACAAGTAACTTGTTGGTTTTTTTTGTATAGGACCCTCGTGTTCGCAACCATGCGGATAAACTAAAAGGATTCGGCGTATCTTATTCGGTGGAGCACTTTCGACACAAGGCTTTTCCTCGCCACAAAACACAGCAGGATGAAAAGGCCTTCACACCCGTGCGCCAAATCGTGGATGATCCAAAGATAGGGAATATCTGCAACCAGAACGATGAAGTAGGAAACCCAGCCCATGCCAATCAGAAGTGTGAGATTGACACACAGTAACAGCTGGTGGCGTTCGTTGCCGACATTCCTGGATCTCCTTCGGCGGAAGTGCACGCTTTTGCTTACTGAACGGAGGACGATGCAGGAACTCGTTAAGGACGTGGTGAGGCTGATGAAGACCGGAATCCCAAAGGTGAAGAGCATAGCGTTGTCGTCTCCGATCCAGCAGGGGCCCAGCTTACCATAGTCCATGGAGAAAATTTTAGTTTTGTCTAAAATAAAGCATGCAGAAGCCCAAACCGTTGGGAGACCCCAGCAGAGAGCCGAGCCCTTGTAAAAAATGCAGGCGTCGTCGAGTGATGGAGTGGTGAACTGCAAGGTGTACGCCAGGTGGGCAGCCATGAAGGCCAGCCAGGCGAACGAGGCCAACCAGGCGGCGTGGTGGATCAGAGAGTATATCTCACATGCCAGGTTCTCGAGGCTCTGGCTGAACAAGAACATGAGGTGCGCCACGAGCAGCGACACGGACAGCGAGAATATGATCTTTCCCGGCACGTTCTGTCGCAACTCCAAGAGCACTCCGTAAACCACGAGGCAGAGGATCAGGCAGACGATGGTTAGAAGAGAGGCCGCCAGTGACAGATAGCGTTCCACTGATGATGTGTCTTTCAAAACTATGACTTTAAGGTCGCGGCTGACATCTCCGTTTGTATCACCTTCAACTGTTTGATAAAGCGAACAAACAATCGCTCCAGTGTCAGTTGATATAAATGAGTTGTTTTCATACACATAAAATTCCTCCTCAGGCAACGCACCCTGCAACACTTCAATAATCGATACATTGTTGCCATCAAGCATGCTTCTTTGTAGAATTTTGGTTATCACAGTAGCGTTGTCTGCAATACTGGAGACAATTAAGTATCCGTCAAAGATAATGTAATCTGAAAACTTGAAGTTCAGGTACACTGAAGTTGAACACTCCAGGGAGGTTAGATTTTCAAATTTCCGCTTGCATAAAGGGAGAACAACGCGGTCTATGACAGCATCACTCGTGTACTCATTGATTGAGAAAATTATTTGAACATCAAAAGCATCATTGGGTATGTCTCTTTCATCGACGTCAACGACGTACTCCCCAAGTTTATTAACAGTTACCGGGATTGACGTGAGCTTCAGCTCCCGATGTGGTTTACAAGATGGTTCTAACAGCCTGTTAGTTTCGAAGGTAAGACTGTTGGATAATTTGATCTCTGATAGTTTGAAGTTTTCCGAGTGACCTTTCTTAACCAGTTCGGGCACCAATTCCGTCATGTATTGCAGAAGCCCTTGGAAATGGTTCAGCTCCTCGAAGCGTAAGACGAGCTGTATGCCAGTGTCGTAGCCTTTTGTCTCCCAAGTGGGTCCGACCTCGAAGTCGTCAGGGTAAACACTATTTAAATCAGGACCTTTGGCCGCTGAGCTGTTCCTTAAGTCAGTCGGGTCATGAACGGAAGTCTCGTCAGGTACGTCAACACATTGTTTTCCGCTCGTCTTGAAGCAAACGCGGTTTTGTAACACGTAAACCGATTCGTTAAATCTAACTTGTAGCTCAGCTACGATGTGGTCATTTATCACGTCGGTTAAAGATCGGCCGGCGACGTGTAGTGGCTTTACAAAGTCCCTTAAAACATTGTTCACCCAAATCGTTGTCATTCGTTTGAGAGAATATACCGCAGACCTGTTCACGCCTTCACTAGCCATATTATTATCGCCGTTATTGTCTTTCATCCGACCCCCTTCGGACAAGGTCTCCCCTTGAGATCCACTTGGGTAATCTAAACGAGCTGTAAGAAAGTAACCATACCGTATGTTCAACACTATTGTAAAATTATTATTTCTAAATGTGATGGAATTCAAATAAATTTTTTGCAAAGATCCGCTACTGTTAAAATCCCCGTCTCCCATTTGCAGATTGAGTAGCCGCCGGTGGAAGAAACTGACACATTTTCGGGCAAAAAGCGTAAATCCTTTTCGGCAGAACGCTATCGATGATTTAAAGAAACTTGCGAAGTTTTGCGGTTTTACTAAAGATTTAAAGGCGTTTGACTCTGAATCGTCTTCCGATGAAATGAGTCGTACTCTAGACCGGAAGTTAAACAATAATGTAAATCCACTGACTGGAAGGTAAGGGAGATGTCCACTGTCTGGAAGGTAAGGGATATAGATGCTCAGGCATGCCAAGGGGCACCTCGTTATGTTTGGATCCGTATAATCGTTGTCGATTGTTTTGTTAAAATGATAACAGAGATAGCAATGCGGGTTCTTGTACGAATTCACAATCAGGCTAACGCTGAACGCGATTTGATAGTACCCGCATATTTCGGCGACGTGCTTCCTACTCAACGGGGACATTTTTGTGGATTCATTGGCCACTTCCACATACTGTTGGGCTTGATACTCATTAGAGGTGTCTGGCCCATTACATCGGATCGATTTATAAAAACAGTTCATCCGACCCGTGTGAGGCAGTGCACTTTCCGCAAGACACGTGTGGTTTTCCGTTGGCTCAGACAGATTGCCGGACACTGTGTAGACGAGATCGGTCAAGGTCACAGCAGCAGCTCCATCGCAGGCTAACTGAGTCTCGTAGAAATGTACACCATTTACTGGAGCTCCATTGCACAGACCACAGAAGACATTGAGGAAATGGAATATATGAGAGCCCAACTGAAATGTCACAGGGACGATGTCTTGAATAAGTCTTTTTGCATCTGAATACGAGTCAAGCTCCTCACAGCGCCCTTTTATCTCAGACATTGGCATCCCCACGGCAAAATGAGAATTGTTCGCCCCTGGGCTGTTGATTTTCGCGTGAAGTTCTTGAAACCTCGCAATTATTTCTGGACTTTGTGAACATTTGTCCACAAAAAAGACTCCCTTTGATACCCAATATCTACACGTCGACGATCTGGCCCACTGCACAGCAGTGTGATACTGTAGCACGTGTGTGTAGTTTTGGACTCTCGATAGAATTGTTTTAAGAAAAGTTAGATGACCATCGCGAATATCCACGCCCAGACACAGTTGGAAGTAATCGAGGCAGCAGTCTCCGTACAGCCAACACAGATCATCACACTGGCATCGATACTGCAAAAAGGTGGTGAGCTCAAGGCCGCAATATTCTCCACAGCTGTTTGAGTATGAGCACTTTTCTAGGTCGTCTTTTGGGGACAGTGTGTGCGCATCATAAAACTCTTCCAGCCTGCAGGTGTGTGTTATTTGATTGGAGTCAACGTCTGTTTCTCTCCTCTGCTTCATGGGAGGGGAAGAACTGCTGGAAATCTTTTTATGTTTACTGAACTGATTCTTGGAAGAAGTAAATGTTTTCTTCCAGTCCACCACTTCAGGTGACTGTTTCTCTTTGCTTGAACAAAGATTTATTACAGTTTTCTTTTCTTCTTCTGAAACAGAAACACAGATGATTTTTAAAGATATAATTCGTTATCAACACTATTCAAAAGTAATTGTGAATACTTGATAGAGAATCTTCGCATTTAGTGATCGATGTTAGATTTATCCCTAACAGCATCTGTATTCAAGTGATCAATGTTACTTATTTTGACCACATCATGTGTATGATTATACGCTTTAAGGGCTCTAAAATAAACCGTCGACAACGAAAGAAAGGAACATCATGTTAACGTTATGTTGGTGTAGACGGAAATTTTATGATGCCAACAGCAAGAAATTCAAAGGGGGAACCCTACAAACTATTAGATGATAAAACTATTTGGATTTACATTTAAAAACATTTATTTTTGCAATGTTATTTGCCTAAGTCGTCTTAAACACAATAGTTTTCTTGTTGTAGTAGAAAAACATATAAATACATTTACACTCGACCAATAAACGTTTCCCAACAAAAAAATAAATAAATAAATAAATTACTAAAATTTTGAACTTAAAACATAACCGACTCGTTTGAACACTGTCCTGACTGAGGACCAGGTAGCAGTCTATGATTCCTAACACGAACATTAGAGGCGTGAAGATCATTGTGGCGAAGGCTCAGTCTTTCATCACGCGTCCTTATTTTTCCCATGAGTGATGTTCAGCTCTGTTGTCTCCTTCCTTTTTATGGCTTATGAGGTAATGAATTATGTAGGTCTAAAACAAGGCGAGATGCTGTCCAATCACGGGGAGTGCTAACAAAATCTGTGTGATAAATTAATCGGTAGGATCACGATACTAGGAGGTATCACCGTTGTTGAATCACTTCACAGGCTGGCTGCACACGTTAGTATCATGAAACTGGAAGGTATCGTCATAATTATTTTATCACTTCGGGCAGGCTGTACGACCGACGCTTCTAGAAATACAGAAACATAATTTGCCGCATAAATTCACAGAGATGGTAAATACCAGTAGAAATTGAAAGATGCAGAGAATAAATCACAGACTAAGGACATATACTATATAGATATGGACACACATGCAGATGCGCAGACCGATGTAGATAAACAGATAGACGGATTAACAAACAGAGACGGTCTACCGATAGGTAGACATTAGCAATGATGGACAGCTATCAAGTTCTAAGAAATGCATCTACACAGACAGGCTAGTAGACAGAACCCCTTTCGCCGCCCCCGCCCCCTCCTTGTTGCAACCAAAGGCTGTGGACCTTGTTTCCTCTCTGCCGTCACCTACTGCCTACATTAAATCACTCACCCAATTGTGGTATATTGCATCTCCCTTAAAATCCTCTCGGATACTACATTACAGTTTAGTGTTTATTTTAACTTTTATATTGTTTTTATTGTTGTTTTTTTGCTGAAGAAGGCTCCTTGCCGACGCGTGCGTTGTTTCGTTACTCCCCTTCTTTCCGGGTTTTCCCATACTTAGTTTCACTCATTTTATTCATACTAAAAGACAATTAGATCAAAATATTCACAGGTCCACAACATGACAATTGTTTGATGGAATCAAGAACTTGGGCTTTAGTCAGTCTTTCACGTAGCTCAAGGGCAGACTCTTATCATTTCGCAAAGTAAGGAAACATGAAAAACAAATCATGGTAAAATAACAAATGCAATTCTCAGACTCGACACAGCCTCCACGTCTATGAGAACTGATGCTGTTGTTTTTGTTGTTGTTCGTCCTTCGCATGCGAAAATGACCAAGGGTAGATTCCCCGGTGAGCGCACGGGCATCCTGTCAGTCCTGTTTGTACATGGAAAGGTTTCCCGCACGTGGGGCACGCGTATTTTTTAGTTCTAGTTGGATTTGAGACGATTCTGTCTTTTTTTTTCTTTCCATGGTCTTTCTTTGGTCATGATCGTTGTTATTGTTCTACGAGGACATTTTCTCCCACGTTCCACGATCCATGGCAAGTGTCTCCCGCCAATCAAGGTCAAGGTCCATGTTTTTCAGTAAAGCTTTGAGACAGCCTTTGAAGCGCTTTTTTTTTCCTCATCACCGGAACGCTTGCCATTGGTGAGTTCAATAGTTATCATTACCCCTGCTATTCCTATAATTTTAAAGTAACAAAAAAACACAAACGTTTTGTTTCTTTTTGGATCGACTCATTGATTGTTCAGACAGCCCAGAAACGGCCTCGACTCTCACTTTAATTAAGAACATATTTTTAGTTCAACGCCTGATTATCACCACACTTGTGTATGTGTTTACCGGTATCCTAGTAACCATTTATTTGTCACGGTGACGATATATCAGGCAGTTATCAGCTGTATTATTTTTAATTCCGGTCTATTTTACTTGCTTTAAAAAAAAAGGGTGGGAATATGTTGTAAGATGTTTGTGACAGCTTGCAACACATGTTACCGTGTTTGTTTGTTAAAGAAAACGTGTAAAAGAATTGTATGATGATGGAGACATGCGCAGGTTGTGGCCACTTGTTAAACGCCATCTCTTCGCCAGCACAGGTCAAGTGGATGGTCACACCAGTAAAAAGTATTCAGCTAATTTTAGATTTGAGAAGATGCTTGTTAACCGTGCCTCCATAAAACTTCGCTACCAGAATTTCGTTGTTAAATCCCCATTTTAGTCAATGTGGGGGGGGGGGCGCACGGTGTTGGGGATGTGTTCGGGTGATCGTGTTACAAGAGTATACTTTCAGTGTTACATTTTGATGAGTGTGCCTTTCGAGATTCATTTCTAATCTTTACAGCAAGATATTTTTAAACACCTTAACATTGTTTAAAACAAGAAAGAACATGTCCAAACCAAACGAATCAAAGCTTTCAAATTAAAAGTATATTTTGAAAACAAAAATCTTAGAGTTTTAACCATTGAAGAATTTTTAAATGCTCTATTGAACGGGGAAACGTTCGAATTGATACCCCTCTTGTCCAGGACATTCCATGTCTGTCATGATTAGCGTCACAATTCTTCAATTGTCAAAATGAATTGTTTGGTTATCTGTATTACTCATTACATTATGTAATTTTTCAAAAACTATTTTTAAATAATTCATCATTGGGCTCCACAGTGGAAGCCATTTATACTTAAATTTACAGGCAGTCCGTAACAAATTAACTTAAACTGACAAGTCCATAAAAAGTTATATGTATGCATATATATACATATACCCGTGGTCTCCAACCCATGGCCTCCAACCCATGGCCTCCAATCCCAAGTTTCCTGTTGTGTTCCCATTTAGATATGTATTTATTTATTTTCAGGATATCAGTATTGTTGGTGGTGTTAGTGGTATACATTTTTAAGTATTTTCTTTGTTTGCATAAATGATGGCCAGCGAAAACATCATGTCAAATGGACGTTTTTGTGTAAATCGAAAGAATTAAAACGATTTTTGTAAAGACCATGCATTGAAAAATTGAAAATACAAACTTAGCTACATTTATATTTAAAACTTGTCTTAAAAATTAAAAAAATGGAGGGGGCGGGGAATGGAATACATAGTTCTTTCTTTTCTGTTTTTTTTTTTCCTCTTTCTTTTCTGTTAATTTTTTTTCTGTCTTTTCTGTTATTGGGAAAATAATGGGCGGGGTTGGAAATTGTTTAATTTCTAGAAAACCGGTAGTGTCTTTCAAGCAAAGCATGTTTAAACACATGGGGCGGAAAGGGGAGGGGACACTAGTAAAAGTAGAAAAAATAAAGCCGCTAACATAAATGTTGTTATGATTAGAGGTAATATGTTTAGGACATAAGTGAATACAGAAGATAATTCGTTTTCAGACTTTTTCAAGCTGGACTAAAACTATTTTCAACAAATAAGTTCGCTCATAGAAGAATAGATTTATAATACCAAAAATATAAAATACGTTTTTGAAAGATCAGGTTTCGAAAGTAATAACCCCCGGCACAAGCAGACGTTCTTAAAGATTAACTTTAAATGTTGCCATTATGTGAGTAAAAAGTAATGTAGGTCACGGTTTAATTCTAGACGCTGTTCGCATGTTAATAAATTGAAAGATTTCTTTTACAAGGCCGCCCCAAATGCATTTTTGTTTGTCTACCTAATCGATATTTCTCAGAGACTGAAAATTAGCTGTCCCCTGATTTGTAAATTGTCCGGATTCGATTAGAGCGATTTACCGTTTAACTGGTCAATTAGAAAATACAGTTTCTTGGCAAGAAGTTGTTGTGCTGTTCCGATCTTTGGAAATGTTAAAATGAAAGCGTGGAACTCACAGCTAGGTCCGTTCGAAGTGGGGAAAAGGTTGGGGTTGGGAGGGGGAAGAGCGGGGCCCTTGATCCGGTCGCCAAACCTCAAAAAAAAAAAAGGGGGGGGGGGCTGCAAAAATACTCCTTAGATAGGAACTTAATAGTGAATAAAACGAGAAAATTTAATGTACTTCAGAAAGACAAGGGGCGCCAGTGTAGAGTGTTTTTTTCTTTAATTGTCCCTTCCTGGAGACACTTCTATATATTTAGAGGCACACTGCCTACAAAGCAATAACAATAAATTAATGTTATTTTTTTTTAAAATTAATTTTTGATTTTCATAGACTTTTGTATGCAGGTCTCAATCATTTACAAACGCCATGTTCAAATGCAGAAATGAACAATGATATTGCTTTTGGTCAATCTCTTAACAAGCTGTTAGCTACTTCTACGTTAATGTGAGCCAGCACAGTGGGTCTTAACCTGGACGAAAACTTGATCACAATTCATTTCACGACAGACTTTACGTAACAATTTTGACTGCTAAATCTATTCAGATCAATTGTTAGAGGCTATGTTTTACGAAGACATTGTCTAAAAATAGTAGCATAACGTAATGTGATGTGAAGTTTTCCGTTCTTAAAAAATGACAAACCCTATTGGTACGGTGATGAATTTGTACACAAAACATGCCATTATTTACACATTTTCTTCAACAATTTCACTCCACGTATATATATACATATATATAACAATCTCCTAACAAGCTTTTCGCTTCTTTTACGTTAATGTGAGCCAGCATAGTGGCTCTTAACCTACACGAAAACTTGATTACAATTTTATTTTACGACAGATTTTACAAAAAAATTGTTGACTGCTTAAGATACTCAGATCCATTGAATATTATGTTGGATATTATTGTATTTTAATGAATATAAACAATTCATTGATTATCAAAATTATTCCCATTCAAATTTGTACCGGGTACATGTTAATTTCACTTTCGCATTCTTAAGGTCATTTTAAATGTTTAGTGTGCAATCTCGTTAGTGCAGTACAAAGTGCGCAATTTTATTAGTGCACATCATGATGCGCAATCCCATTACTACATTCCGTGGTGCGCAATCTTATTTGTACATTGCCCAGCAGGCAATGATCTGAATTTTTAACCGTTTTTTAAAACGTTTCTGCCAATAATTACAAAAAAAAAACTTTATATATCGAATTATCTTTAAACGTGTTTGTAGGTTATTAATTATAATAGTAACTCAAGGCGAATTAATTGAAACATTTTTGTATTGTCAGAATTAACGTATCTATCTCTGATACATGTAATTACCCGAAATATCCATTCATTTAAAATACCATCCATGTGTTGTTAATATGACAAAAACAGTGTACACATGGTATTGATTTATGCTTTATTTTTTTTTATTTTTTTTTAAATGTTCATATTTCCTCTGACGCGCACTTGTTCATTTATAATAATCTCCACATAACGAACTCATTTTAACGAACTAAGCCCAGAAGAAAAGAGGGGTGGGTGGTGAGACAACTCTCTTTACCCTACCTTGGATGCATGTGGACGTCGACCATTGTCTTCCTTTCTAAGAGCAGAAGATTATTTCATTCACTTGCTAAAACCTTGCTGTTTTACTTTATTTTATGTGTAATATATATATTTTTGTTTTGTTATACGTTGATGTAAATGTTATTATGTGGAATGTGTTTTTAATAAAACATTTATGTTTTCTAATGTCAACACTAAAATGGCCGAGTCTTGTGTTACTTAATACCGGAGCACTTGTGACATTAACGCATGGTTTGCGAATCATCAGCTTACGGCTCAAACCTTAAAATCGAGGCAAGGACCCTTACATTTTTAAAAAAATATAATAATATAATATTTTATAGCTGTTTTTAAGAATGTGTGATTTTCTTCAAATAACCCATAGAATACTAAATTTCCTTATTTGTATGTATATGGCTAAAAGAGAAAAAGTTTATTAGAGCATATTTGAATCTGGATACGTGTGTTAATGTGGTAAATTTATAACAGGAAGTCATCATCTTACAGCAAGGATATCAATTATACAGCAATGCTGCTCCTCAACCTCACAGTTGCGCTCTCCGGTCAGCGCGAAATAGGGAATCCCCACAAGTGATCGAATATTCCCAATATTTTGCTGCCAAACCGAGGATCTCGGGTATCATTTAATACTGACACAATTTAAAACTGAAACGGAGAACTTGCTGCGTGATGTCAGAGTTTGAAAACTAAGAACCCGGTTGTAGTCCATTTCTCTATAAAATTCTATTACGAACCGTTATAAATGGAGAATTTAATCTCTTAATTTTAGTCTATGGCTCGTTCTAAAAACAGTCCATAATAAAGAACGATACCAAAGTTTAAAAATAATAACAACGAAAATGACAATCAAGGCGAGAGCTAATTACAATTAATAACTTTTTAATTTGTGAACTTCAATTAAATTATAACAGCAAGAGAAATATGATTAAAATTATAAACTTACAGATTTGCTGGTACCGGTACAGTTTATAAAATACAATCTGCACAAAATTGTACGAGGAAAAAGAAAAATCTACACACAACAAAGTATTAAATAATGACACAGCACATCTCGTGGTAAAGGAAATGAACATCTCTCCCCCCGTCATTTAATCTTAGCCCTTTTATACCCAGTTTCAGATGATCATTCTCGAAATGGAAGACGCAGTCTTACTGCTTCCCGCATTCTCGAGATCATTCTATCATGTTCGACAGAAACGGACGATAGTAGCTAAAATGTCAACAAAATGATATTTTTCTAGCCGCCCTTAACACGGCTTTGACCGAAAAGAGGTCAGGCACGTGGAGTGCGGGCCAAGCGTGTATCAAAACACGTCATCCTTAATAAAAATAAATTAATGTGAACTGAAAAAAATATATGTTTATGAATCGTGGGAGTCTTAATCTTTAATGAATTAACGAATGTTTAAATTTTTCATCAAATTCATTCTCATTTTTTTAAAAAAAAGATAAAAAGAAGTCTTAAAAAGTTGTCTATTGTTTAAAGTCATTCAAAAAAAAAACGATTACAAAATATATAGAAATTAGATCCCCGCTGTCAAATTTAATATTAAACATTGATTAAAACTATTATTTATTCTATCACGTTTGTAAAGAATATCTTCCAGGCGTCGTTATATATAAACGAGGTTGCTTTAGGATTCCCGCCGACCAGCTTGCTTCAGTGGACAGCAGACGATAATAGAAGTTGTATCTGGCCTTGATCACGAGCTGCCAGAAGTTTAAGAGATTCATTTCCTATTTGTTTATTAATGATTACGTCACGTTACTGTGCTTGATTACTTCTACCTGATTAAAAAAGCCTTTCTTCAAAACAAGATTATTCCATTTCCTTTTTCAAATAAATTTTTTAAAGAAAATTTTTTTTAGTTTTTAAATGTCATTTTCAATTTCTATTCTTGTTCTATTTTTTCTTTAATGAACTTCAAATTACAGAATTGCGCCTGATGATAAATTAATATAATCACGAACATAATACATATGATCTATGACAATGATTTTTATTTCCGTATGTTGTTTATCCCATTTCGCTGACAGGCAGCCTGCACCACAAAATTGGAAAATGGGAAAAATCTCAAAACTGACTCATTTTCAGATCAAAACATAACAATTTGTGAATTCATCACAATTTTAAAAAAAATAATAATAATGAAGCAACATATCACTTCATTATTATACACATAATAAAATAAATGTATAAAGGAAGAATTAAGTATATAAGTGTGTTTATTTTTTTTAAATTTAAGTTGTTCGAAAATATAACTTTTTTACATAAGTTTGTTTTATAAAATTAAGTCAAGGAAGAGACATACTATCTTTTTTTTTTTTTTTAATATTAAAAAAATCAGGTAGAAACATGTTAAATAGCAAATGTAACATCAAATTTTAACACTTTCGTGTTTGATGGGAATGACGCAGATGCGTAGTCTTCAAACAACAGCTCTACAGGCTAAGTACAATGTAACGTTTGCGACCGCCTTGTCTCAAGGCGCCCAAAACATGTGTTGTTTCATTGTTGTCTGAAATGGCTTTAAAATATCTCCTTTTTCACAGGAACCCATCGTTTTCTTTTGCTGTAGGCCGAGGATATCAAAAGATGTTTTTTCTCAGTCTCTGCTAAGCTGTCTTATGTAGTAGCAAATCTTTTATAGTTATATTATATTTTTAAAAAAAATAAGATAACTGTGTTATCCTTATAGTTGACAGTTAACATAACGAAACACAAACAATAATTAGCAATAAAATTCCCTCCCCCTGCCCCCCCCCCCAACTTTTTTTCCTTGTCTTTAACTTTCCCAAATCAAAAAGATTGCTGCGTTGAATCAAAGATTTTGCTTTAAATAATGAATGTGTATGCTGTGATCAAAATTTAATTTGTAGCATGTTAGTTTATTTAAATTCATGACTGAATTGACCAGATTCATAAAACCACACAAATAACTTGTTGGTTTTTTTTGTATAGGACCCTCGTGTTCGCAACCATGCGGATAAACTAACAGGATTCGGCGTATCTTATTCGGTGGAGCACTTTCGACACAAGGCTTTTCCTCGCCACAAAACACAGCAGGATGAAAAGCCCTTCACACCCGTGCGCCAAATCGTGGATGATCCAAAGATAGGGAATATCTGCAACCAGAACGATGAAGTAGGAAACCCAGCTCATGCCCATCAGAAGTGTGAGATTGACACACAGTAACAGCTGGTGGCGTTCGTTGCCGACATTCCTGGATCTCCTTCGGCGGAAGTGCACGCTTTTGCTTACTGAACGGAGGACGATGCAGGAACTCGTTAAGGACGTGGTGAGGCTGATGAAGACCGGAATCCCAAAGGTGAAGAGCATAGCGTTGTCGTCTCCGATCCAGCAGGGGCCCAGCTTACCATAGTCCATGGAGAAAATTTTAGTTTTGTCTAAAATAAAGCATGCGGAAGCCCAAACCGTTGGGAGACCCCAGCAGAGAGCCGAGCCCTTGTAAAAAATGCAGGCGTCGTCGAGTGATGGAGTGGTGAACTGCAAGGTGTACGCCAGGTGGGCAGCCATGAAGGCCAGCCAGGCGAACGAGGCCAACCAGGCGGCGTGGTGGATCAGAGAGTATATCTCACATGCCAGGTTCTCGAGGCTCTGGCTGAACAAGAACATGAGGTGCGCCACGAGCAGCGACACGGACAGCGAGAATATGATCTTTCCCGGCACGTTCTGTCGCAACTCCAAGAGCACTCCGTAAACCACGAGGCAGAGGATTAGGCAGACGATGGTTAGAAGAGAGGCCGCCAGTGACAGATAGCGTTCCACTGATGATGTGTCTTTCAAAACTATGACTTTAAGGTCGCGGCTGACATCTCTGTTTGTATCACCTTCAACTGTTTGATAAAGCGAACAAACAATCGCTCCAGTGTCAGTTTATATAAATGAGTTGTTTTCATACACATAAAATTCCTCCTCAGGCAACGCACCCTGCAACACTTCAATAATCGATACATTGTTGCCATCAAGCATGCTTCTTTGTAGAATTTTGGTTATCACAGTAGCGTTGTCTGCAATACTGGAGACAATTAAGTATCCGTCAAAGATAATGTAATCTGAAAACTTGAAGTTCAGGTACACTGAAGTTGAACACTCCAGGGAGGTTAGATTTTCAAATTTCCGCTTGCACAAAGGGAGAACAACGCGGTATATGACAGCATCACTCGTGTACTCATTGATTGAGAAAATTATTTGAACATCAAAAGCATCATTGGGTATGTCTCTTTCATCGAAGTCAACGACGTACTCCCCAAGTTTATTAACAGTTACCGGGATTGACGTGAGCTTCAGCTCCCGATGTGGTTTACAAGATGGTTCTAACAGCCTGTTAGTTTCGAAGGTAAGACTGTTGGATAATTTGATCTCTGATAGTTTGAAGTTTTCCGAGTGACCTTTCTTAACCAGTTCGGGCACCAATTCCGTCATGTATTGCAGAAGCCCTTGGAAATGGTTCAGCTCCTCGAAGCGTAAGACGAGCTGTATGCCAGTGTCGTAGCCTTTTGTCTCCCAAGTGGGTCCGACCTCGAATTCGTCAGGGTAAACACTATTGAAATCAGGACCTTTGGCCGCTGAGCTGTTCCTTAAGTCAGTCGGGTCATGAACGGAAGTCTCGTCAGGTACGTCAACACATTGTTTTCCGCTCGTCTTGAAGCAAACGCGGTTTTGTAACACGTAAACCGATTCGTTAAATCTAACTTGTAGCTCAGCTACGATGTGGTCATTTATCACGTTGGTTAAAGATCGGCCGGCGACGTGTAGTGGCTTTACAAAGTCCCTTAAAACATTGTTCACCCAAATCGTTGTCATTCGTTTGAGAGAATATACCGCAGACCTGTTCACGCCTTCACTAGCCATATTATTATCGCCGTTATTGTCTTTCATCCGACCCCCTTCGGACAAGGTCTCCCCTTGAGATCCACTTGGGTAATCTAAACGAGCTGTAAGAAAGTAACCATACCGTATGTTCAACACTATTGTAAAATTATTATTTCTAAATGTGATGGAATTCAAATAAATTTTTTGCAAAGATCCGCTACTGTTAAAATCCCCGTCTCCCATTTGCAGATTGAGTAGCCGCCGGTGGAAGAAACTGACACATTTTCGGGCAAAAAGCGTAAATCCTTTTCGGCAGAACGCTATCGATGATTTAAAGAAACTTGCGAAGTTTTGCGGTTTTACTAAAGATTTAAAGGCGTCTGACTCTGAATCGTCTTCCGATGAAATGAGTCGTACTCTAGACCGGAAGTTAAACAATAATGTAAATCCACTGACTGGAAGGTAAGGGAGATGTCCACTGTCTGGAAGGTAAGGGATATAGATGCTCAGGCATGCCAAGGGGCACCTCGTTATGTTTGGATCCGTATAATCGTTGTCGATTGTTTTGTTAAAATGATAACAGAGATAGCAATGCGGGTTCTTGTACGAATTCACAATCAGGCTAACGCTGAACGCGATTTGATAGTACCCGCATATTTCGGCGACGTGCTTCCTACTCAACGGGGACATTTTTGTGGATTCATTGGCCACTTCCACATCCTGTTGGGCTTGATACTCATTAGAGGTGTCTGGCCCATTACATCGGATCGATTTATAAAAACAGTTCATCCGACCCGTGTGAGGCAGTGCACTTTCCGCAAGACACGTGTGGTTTTCCGTTGGCTCACACAGATTGCCGGACAATGTGTAGACGAGATCGGTCAAGGTCACAGCAGCAGCTCCATCGCAGGCTAACTGAGTCTCGTAGAATTGTACACCATTTACTGGAGCTCCATTGCACAGACCACAGAAGACATTGAGGAAATGGAATATATGAGAGCCCAACTGAAATGTCACAGGGACGATGTCTTGAATAAGTCTTTTTGCATCTGAATACGAGTCAAGCTCCTCACAGCGCCCTTTTATCTCCGACATTGGCATCCCCACGGCAAAATGAGAATTGTTCGCCCCTGGGCTGTTGATTTTCGCGTGAAGTTCTTGAAACCTCGCAATTATTTCTGGACTTTGTGAACATTTGTCCACAAAAAAGACTCCCTTTGATACCCAATATCTACACGTCGACGATCTGGCCCACTGCACAGCAGTGTGATACTGTAGCACGTGTGTGTAGTTTTGGACTCTCGATAGAATTGTTTTAAGAAAAGTTAGATGACCATCGCGAATATCCACGCCCAGACACAGTTGGAAGTAATCGAGGCAGCAGTCTCCGTACAGCCAACACAGATCATCACACTGGCATCGATACTGCAAAAAGGTGGTGAGCTCAAGGCCGCAATATTCTCCACAGCTGTTTGAGTATGAGCACTTTTCTAGGTCGTCTTTTGGGGACAGTGTGTGCGCATCATAAAACTCCTCCAGCCTGCAGGTGTGTGTTATTTGATTGGAGTCAAAGTCTGTTTCTCTCCTCTGCTTCATGGGAGGGGAAGAACTGCTGGAAATCTTTTTATGTTTACTGAACTGATTCTTGGAAGAAGTAAATGTTTTCTTCCAGTCCACCACTTCAGGTGACTGTTTCTCTTTGCTTGAACAAAGATTTATTACAGTTTTCTTTTCTTCTTCTGAAACAGAAACACAGATGATTTTTAAAGATATAATTCGTTATCAACACTATTCAAAAGTAATTGTGAATACTTGATAGAGAATCTTCGCATTTAGTGATCGATGTTAGATTTATCCCTAACAGCATCTGTATTCAAGTGATCAATGTTACTTATTTTGACCACATCATGTGTATGATCATACGCTTTAAGGACTCTAAAATAAACCGTCGACAAAGAAAGAAAGGAACATCACGTAAACGTTATGTTGGTGTAGACGGAATTTTTATGATGCCAACACCAAGAAATTCAAAGGGGGAACCCTACAAACTATTAGATGATAAAACTCTTTGGATTTACATTTAAAAACATTTATTTTTGCTATGTTTTTTGTCTAAGTCGTCTTAAACACAAAAGTTTTCTTGTTGTAGTCGAAAAACATATAAATACATTTACACTCGACCAATAAACGTTTCCCAACAAAAAAATTAATAAATAAATAAATTACTAAAATTTTGAACTTAAAACATAACCGACTCGTTTGAACACTGTCCTGACTGAGGACCAGGTAGCAGTCTATGATTCCTAACACGAACATTAGAGGCGTGAAGATCATTGTGGCGAAGGCTCAGTCTTTCATCACGCGTCCTTATTTTTCCCATGAGTGATGTTCAGCTCTGTTGTCTCCTTCCTTTTTATGGCTTATGAGTAATGAATTATGTAGGTCTAAAACAAGGCGAGATGCTGTCCAATCACGGGGAGTGCTATTTAAATCTGTGTGATAAATTAATCGGTAGGATCACGACACTAGGAGGTATCACCGTTGTTGTATCACTTCACAGGCTGGCTGCACACGTTAGCATCATGAAACTGGAAGGTATCGTCATAATTATTTTATCACTTCAGGCAGGCTGTAAGACCGACGCTTCTAGAAATACAGAAACATAATTTGCCGCATAAATTCACAGAGAGGGTAAATACCAGTAGAAATTGAAAGATGCAGAGAATAAATCATAGACTAAGGACATATACTATATAGATATGGACACACATGCAGATGCGCAGACTGATGTAGATAAACAGATAGACGGATTAACAAACAGAGACGGTCTACCGATAGGTAGACATTAGCAATGATGGACAGCTATCAAGTTCTAAGAAATGCATCTACACAGACAGGCTAGTAGACAGAACCCCTTTCGCCGCCCCCGCCCCCTCCTTGTTGCAACCAAAGGCTGTGGACCTTGTTTCCTCTCTGCCGTCACCTACTGCCTACATTAAATCACTCACCCAATTGTGGTCTATTACATCTCCCTTAAAATCCTCTCGGATACTACATTACAGTTTAGTGTTTATTTTAACTTTTATATTGTTTTTATTGTTGTTTTTTCGCTGAAGAAGGCTCCTTGCCGACGCGTGCGTTGTTTCGTTACTCCCCTTCTTTCCGGGTTTTCCCATACTTAGTTTTACTCATTTTATTCATACTAAAAGACAATTAGACCAAAATATTCACAGGTCCACAACATGACAATTGTTTGATGGAATCAAGAACTTGGGCTTTAGTCAGTCTTTCACGTAGCTCAAGGGCAGACTCTTATCATTTCGCAAAGTAAGGAAACATGAAAAACAAATCATGGTAAAATAACAAATGCAATTCTCAGACTCGACACAGCCTCCACGTCTATGAGAACTGATGCTGTTGTTTTTGTTGTTGTTCGTCCTTCGCATGCAAAAATGACCAAGGGTAGATTCCCCGGTGAGCGCACGGGCATCCTGTCAGTCCTGTTTGTACATGGAAAGGTTTCCCGCACGTGGGGCACGCGTATTTTTTAGTTCTAGTTGGATTTGAGACGATTCTGTCTTTTTTTTTCTTGCCATGGTCTTTCTTTGGTCATGATCGTTGTTATTGTTCTACGAGGACATTTTCTCCCACGATCCATGGCAAGTGTCTCCCGCCAATCAAGGTCAAGGTCCATGTTTTACAGTAATGCTTTGAGACAGCCTTTGAAGCGCTTTTTTTTTCCTCATCACCGGAACGCTTGCCATTGGTGAGTTCAATAGTTATCATTACCCCTGCTATTCCTATAATTTTAAAGTAACAAAAAAACACAAACGTTTTGTTTTTTTTCGATCGACTCATTGATTGTTCAGACAGCCCAGAAACGGCCTCGACTCTCACTTTAATTAAGAACATATTTTTAGTTCAACGCCTTATTATCACCACACTTGTGTATGTGTTTACCGGTATCCTAGTAACCATTTATTTGTCACGGTGACGATATATCAGGCAGTTATCAGCTGTATTATTTTTAATTCCGGTCTATTTTACTTGCTTTAAAAAAAAAAGGGTGGGAATATGTTGTAAGATGTTTGTGACAGCTTGCAACACATGTTACCGTGTTTGTTTGTTAAAGAAAACTTGTAAAAGAATTGTATGATGATGGAGACATGCGCAGGTTGTGGCCACTTGTTAAACGCCATCTCTTCGCCAGCACAAGTCAAGTGGATGGTCACACCAGTAAAAAGTATTCAGCTAATTTTAGATTTGAGAAGATGCTTGTTAACCGTGCCTCCATAAAACTTCGCTACCAGAATATGGTTGTTAAATCCCCATTTTAGTCAATATGGTGGGATGGGGGGCGCACGGTGTTGGGGGTGTGTTCGGGTGATCGTGTTACAAGAGTATACTTTCAGTGTTACATTTTGATGAGTGTGCCTTTCGAGATTCATTTCTAATCTTTACAGCAAGATATTTTTAAACACCTTAACACTGTTTAAAACAAGAAAGAACATGTCCAAACCAAACGAATCAAAGCTTTCAAATTAAAAGTATATTTTGAAAACAAAAATCTTAGAGTTTTAACCATTGAAGAATTTTTAAATGCTCTATTGAACGGGGAAACGTTCGAATTGATACCCCTCTTGTCCAGGACATTCCATGTCTGTCATGATTAGCGTCACAATTCTTCAATTGTCAAAATGAATTGTTTGGTTATCTGTATTACTCATTACATTATGTAATTTTTCAAAAACTATTTTTAAATAATTCATCATTGGGCTCCACAGTGGAAGCCATTTATACTTAAATTTACAGACAGTCCGTAACAAATTAACTTAAACTGACAAGTCCATAAAAAGTTATATGTATGCATATATATACATATACCCGTGGTCTCCAACCCATGGCCTCCAACCCATGGCCTCCAATCCCAAGTTTCCTGTTGTGTTCCCATTTAGATATGTATTTATTTATTTTCAGGATATCAGTATTGTTGGTGCTGTTAGTGGTATACATTTTTAAGTATTTTCTTTGTTTGCGTAAATGATGGCCAGCGAAAACATCATGTCAAATGGACGTTTTTGTGTAAATCGAAAGAATTAAAACGATTTTTGTAAAGACCATGCATTGAAAAATTGAAAATACAAACTTAGCTACATTTATATTTAAAACTTGTCTTAAAAATAAAAAAAATGGATAGGGGCGGGGAATGGAATACATAGTTCTTTCTTTTCTGTTATTTTTTTTCCTCTTTCTTTTCTGTTAATTTTTTTTTCTGTCTTTTCTGTTATTGGGAAAATAATGGGCGGGGTTGGAAATTGTTTAATTTCTAGAAAACCGGTAGTGTCTTTCAAGCAAAGCATGTTTAAACACATGGGGCGGAAAGGGGAGGGGACACTAGTAAAAGTAGAAAAAATAAAGCCGCTAACATAAATGTTGTTATGATTAGAGGTAATATGTTTAGGACATAAGTGAATACAGAAGATAATTCGTTTTCAGACTTTTTCAAGCTGGACTAAAACTATTTTCAACAAATAAGTTCGCTCATAGAAGAATAGATTTATAATACCAAAAATATAAAATACGTTTTTGAAAGATCAGGTTTCGAAAGTAATAACCCCCGGCACAAGCAGACGTTCTTAAAGATTAACTTTAAATGTTGCCATTATGTGAGTAAAAAGTAATGTAGGTCACGGTTTAATTCTAGACGCTGTTCGCATGTTAATAAATTGAAAGATTTCTTTTACAAGGCCGCCCCAAATGCATTTTTGTTTGTCTACCTAATCGATATTTCTCAGAGACTGAAAATTAGCTGTCCCCTGATTTGTAAATTGTCCGGATTCGATTAGAGCGATTTACCGTTTAACTGGTCAATTAGAAAATACAGTTTCTTGGCAAGAAGTTGTTGTGCTGTTCCGATCTTTGGAAATGTTAAAATGAAAGCGTGGAACTCACAGCTAGGTCCGTTCGAAGTGGGGAAAAGGTTGGGGTTGGGAGGGGGAAGAGCGGGGCCCTTGATCCGGTCGCCAAACCTCAAAAATAAAAAGGGGGGGGGGGCTGCAAAAATACTCCTTAGATAGGAACTTAATAGTGAATAAAACGAGAAAATTTAATGTACTTCAGAAAGACAAGGGGCGCCAGTGTAGAGTGTTTTTTTCTTTAATTGTCCCTTCCTGGAGACACTTCTATATATTTAGAGGCACACTGCCTACAAAGCAATAACAATAAATTAATGTTATTTTTTTTTAAAATTAATTTTTGATTTTCATAGACTTTTGTATGCAGGTCTCAATCATTTACAAACGCCATGTTCAAATGCAGAAATGAACAATGATATTGCTTTTGGTCAATCTCTTAACAAGCTGTTAGCTACTTCTACGTTAATGTGAGCCAGCACAGTGGGTCTTAACCTGGACGAAAACTTGATCACAATTCATTTCACGACAGACTTTACGTAACAATTTTGACTGCTAAATCTATTCAGATCAATTGTTAGAGGCTATGTTTTACGAAGACATTATCTACAAATAGTAGCATAACGTAATGTGATGTGAAGTTTTCCGTTCTTAAAAAATGACAAACCCTATTGGTACGGTGATGAATTTGTACACAAAACATGCCATTATTTACACATTTTCTTCAACAATTTCACTCCACGTATATATATACATATATATAACAATCTCCTAACAAGCTTTTCGCTTCTTTTACGTTAATGTGAGCCAGCATAGTGGCTCTTAACCTACACGAAAACTTGATTACAATTTTATTTTACGACAGATTTTACAAAAAAATTGTTGACTGCTTAAGATACTCAGATCCATTGAATATTATGTAGGATATTATTGTATTTTAATGAATATAAACAATTCATTGATTATCAAAATTATTCCCATTCAAATTTGTACCGGGTACATGTTAATTTCACTTTCGCATTCTTAAGGTCATTTTAAATGTTTAGCGTGCAGTACAAAGTGCGCAATTTTATTAGTGCACATCATGATGCGCAATCCCATTACTACATTCCGTGGTGCGCAATCTTATTTGTACATTGCCCAGCAGGCAATGATCTGAATTTGTAACCGTTTTTTAAAACGTTTCTGCCAATAATTACAAAAAAAACTTTATATATCGAATTATCTTTAAACGTGTTTGTAGGTTATTAATTATAATAGTAACTCAAGGCGAATTAATTGAAACATTTTTGTATTGTCAGAATTAACGTATCTATCTCTGATACATGTAATTACCCGAAATATCCATTCATTTAAAATACCATCCATGTGTTGTTAATATGACAAAAACAGTGTACACATGGTATTGATTTATGCTTTATTTTTTTTTTTTTTTTTAAATGTTCATATTTCCTCTGACGCGCACTTGTTCATTTATAATAATCTCCACATAACGAACTCATTTTAACGAACTAAGCCCAGAAGAAAAGAGGGGTGGGTGGTGAGACAACTCTCTTTACCCTACCTTGGATGCATGTGGACGTCGACCATTGTCTTCCTTTCTATGAGCAGAAGATTATTTCATTCACTTGCTAAAACCTTGCTGTTTTACTTTATTTTATGTGTAATATATATATTTTTGTTTTGTTATACGTTGATGTAAATGTTATTATGTGGAATGTGTTTTTAATAAAACATTTGTGTTTTATAATGTCAACCCTAAAATGGCCGAGTCTTGTGTTACTTAATACCGGAGCACTTGTGAAATTAACGCATGGTTTGCGAATCATCAGCTTACGGCTCAAACCTTAAAATCGAGGCAAGGACCCTTACATTTTTAAAAAAATATAATAATATAATATTTTATAGCTGTTTTTAAGAATGTGTGATTTTCTTCAAATAACCCATAGAATACTAAATTTCCTTATTTGTATGTATATGGCTAAAAGAGAAAAAGTTTATTAGAGCATATTTGAATCTGGATACGTGTGTTAATGTGGTAAATTTATAACAGGAAGTCATCATCTTACAGCAAGGATATCAATTATACAGCAATGCTGCTCCTCAACCTCACAGTTGCGCTCTCCGGTCAGCGCGAAATAGGGAATCCCCACAAGTGATCGAATATTCCCAATATTTTGCTGCCAAACCGAGGATCTCGGGTATCATTTAATACTGACACAATTTAAAACTGAAACGGAGAACTTGCTGCGTGATGTCAGAGTTTGAAAACTAAGAACCCGGTTGTAGTCCATTTCTCTATAAAATTCTATTACGAACCGTTATAAATGGAGAATTTAATCTCTTAATTTTAGTCTATGGCTCGTTCTAAAAACAGTCCATAATAAAGAACGATACCAAAGTTTAAAAATAATAACAACGAAAATGACAATCAAGGCGAGAGCTAATTACAATTAATAACTTTTTAATTTGTGAACTTTAATTAAATTATAACAGCAAGAGAAATATGATTAAAATTATAAACTTACAGATTTGCTGGTACCGGTACAGTTTATAAAATACAATCTGCACAAAATTGTACGAGGAAAAAGAAAAATCTACACACAACAAAGTATTAAATAATGACACAGCACATCTCGTGGTAAAGGAAATGAACATATCTCCCCCCGTCATTTAATCTTAGCCCTTTTATACCCAGTTTCAGATGATCATTCTCGAAATGGAAGACGCAGTCTTACTGCTTCCCGCATTCTCGAGATCATTCTATCATGTTCGACAGAAACGGACGATAGTAGCTAAAATGTCAACAAAATGATATTTTTCTAGCCGCCCTTAACACGGCTTTGACCGAAAAGAGGTCAGGCACGTGGAGTGCGGGCCAAGCGTGTATCAAAACACGTCATCCTTAATAAAAATAAATTAATGTGAACTGAAAAAAATATATGTTTATGAATCGTGGGAGTCTTAATCTTTAATGAATTAACGAATGTTTAAATTTTTCATCAAATTCATTCTCATTTTTTTAAAAAAAAGATAAAAAGAAGTCTTAAAAAGTTGTCTATTGTTTAAAGTCATTCAAAAAAAAAACGATTACAAAATATATAGAAATTAGATCCCCGCTGTCAAATTTAATATTAAACATTGATTAAAACTATTATTTATTCTATCACGTTTGTAAAGAATATCTTCCAGGCGTCGTTATATATAAACGAGGTTGCTTTAGGATTCCCGCCGACCAGCTTGCTTCAGTGGACAGCAGACGATAATAGAAGTTGTATCTGGCCTTGATCACGAGCTGCCAGAAGTTTAAGAGATTCATTTCCTATTTGTTTATTAATGATTACGTCACGTTACTGTGCTTGATTACTTCTACCTGATTAAAAAAGCCTTTCTTCAAAACAAGATTATTCCATTTCCTTTTTCAAATAAATTTTTTAAAGAAAATTTTTTTTAGTTTTTAAATGTCATTTTCAATTTCTATTCTTGTTCTATTTTTTCTTTAATGAACTTCAAATTACAGAATTGCGCCTGATGATAAATTAATATAATCACGAACATAATACATATGATCTATGACAATGATTTTTATTTCCGTATGTTGTTTATCCCATTTCGCTGACAGGCAGCCTGCACCACAAAATTGGAAAATGGGAAAAATCTCAAAACTGACTCATTTTCAGATCAAAACATAACAATTTGTGAATTCATCACAATTTTAAAAAAAAATAATAATAATGAAGCAACATATCACTTCATTATTATACACATAATAAAATAAATGTATAAAGGAAGAATTAAGTATATAAGTGTGTTTATTTTTTTTAAATTTAAGTTGTTCGAAAATATAACTTTTTTACATAAGTTTGTTTTATAAAATTAAGTCAAGGAAGAGACATACTATCTTTTTTTTTTTTTTTAATATTAAAAAAATCAGGTAGAAACATGTTAAATAGCAAATGTAACATCAAATTTTAACACTTTCGTGTTTGATGGGAATGACGCAGATGCGTAGTCTTCAAACAACAGCTCTACAGGCTAAGTACAATGTAACGTTTGCGACCGCCTTGTCTCAAGGCGCCCAAAACATGTGTTGTTTCATTGTTGTCTGAAATGGCTTTAAAATATCTCCTTTTTCACAGGAACCCATCGTTTTCTTTTGCTGTAGGCCGAGGATATCAAAAGATGTTTTTTCTCAGTCTCTGCTAAGCTGTCTTATGTAGTAGCAAATCTTTTATAGTTATATTATATTTTTAAAAAAAATAAGATAACTGTGTTATCCTTATAGTTGACAGTTAACATAACGAAACACAAACAATAATTAGCAATAAAATTCCCTCCCCCTGCCCCCCCCCCCCAACTTTTTTTCCTTGTCTTTAACTTTCCCAAATCAAAAAGATTGCTGCGTTGAATCAAAGATTTTGCTTTAAATAATGAATGTGTATGATGTGATCAAAATTTAATTTGTAGCATGTTAGTTTATTTAAATTCATGACTGAATTGACCAGATTCATAAAACCACACAAGTAACTTGTTGGTTTTTTTTGTATAGGACCCTCGTGTTCGCAACCATGCGGATAAACTAAAAGGATTCGGCGTATCTTATTCGGTGGAGCACTTTCGACACAAGGCTTTTCCTCGCCACAAAACACAGCAGGATGAAAAGCCCTTCACACCCGTGCGCCAAATCGTGGATGATCCAAAGATAGGGAATATCCGCAACCAGCGCGATGAAGTAGAAAACCCAGCTCATGCCCATCAGAAGTGTGAGATTGACACACAGTAACAGCTGGTGGCGTTCATTGCCGTTTTTCCTGGAACTCCTTCGGCGGAACTGTACGCTCTTGCTTATTGATCGGATGACGATGCAGGAACTCGTTAAGGACGTGGTGAGGCTGATGAAGACCGGGATGCCAAAGGTGAAGAGCATAGCGTTGTCGTCTCCGATCCAGCAGGGTCCCAGTTTACCATAGTCCATGGAGAAAATTTTAGTTTTGTCTAAAATAAAGCATGTGGACGCCCAAAACGTCGGAATACCCCAGCAGAGAGCCGAGCCCTTGTAAAAAATGCCGGCATCGTCGAGTGATGGAGTGGTTAATTGCAGGGTGTACGCCAGGTGGGCAGCCATGAAGGACAGCCAGGTGAACGAGGCCAACCAGGCGGCGTGGTGGATCAGAGAGTATATCTCACATGCCAGGTTCTCGAGGCTCTGGCTGAACAAGAACATGAGGTGCGCCACGAGCAGGGACACGGACAGCGAGAGTATGATCTTTCCCGTCACATTCTGTCGCAACTCCAAAAGCACTCCGTAAACCACGAGGCAGAGGATCAGGCAGACGATGTTTAGAAGAGAGGCCGCCAGTGACAGATAGCGTTCCACTGATGATGTGTCTTTCAAAACTATGACTTTGCGGTCGCGGCTGACATCTCCGTTTGTATCACCTTCAACTGATTGATAAAGCGAACAAACAATCGCTCCAGTGTCAGTTGATATAAATGAGTTGTTTTCATAAACATAAAATTCCTCCTCAGGCAACGCCCCCTGCAACACCTCAATAACCGATACATTGTTGCCATCAGGCATGCTTCTTTGTAGAATTTTGGTTATCACAGTAGCGTTGTCTGCAATACTGGAGACAATTAAGTATCCGTCAAAGATAATGTAATCTGAAAACATAAAGTGCAGGTACACTGAAGTTGAACACTCCAAGGAGGTTAGATTTTCAAATTTCCGCTTGCACAAAGGGAGAATAACGCGGTCTATGACAGCATCACTCGTGTACTCATTGATTGAGAAAATTATTTGAACATCAAAAGCATCATTGGGTATGTCTCTTTCATCGACGTCAATGACGTATTCCCCAAGTTTATTAACAGTTACCGGGATTGACGTGAGCTTCAGCTCCCGATGTGGTTTACAAGATGGTTCTAACAGCCTGTTAGTTTCGAATGTAGGACTGGTGGATAATTTGATCTCTGATAGTTTGAAGTTCTCCGAGTGACCTTTCTTAACCAGTTCGGGCACCAATTCCGTCATGTATTGCAGAAGCTCTTGGAAATGGCTCAGCTCCTCGAAGAGTATGATTATCTGTATGTCAGTGTCGTAGCCTTTTGTCTCCGAAGTGGGTCCGAGCTCGAAGTCGTCAGGATAAACACTATTGAAATCAGGACCTTTGGCCGCCGAGCTGTTCCTTAAGTCAGTCGGGTCATGAACGGAAGTCTCGTCAGGTACGTCAACACATTTTTTTCTGCTCGTCTTGAAGCAAACGCGGTTTTGTAACACGTAAACCGATTCGTTAAATCTAACGTGTAGCTCAGCTACGATGTGGTCATTTATCACGTCGGTTAAAGATCGGCTGGCGATGTGTAGTGGCTTTACAAAGTCCCTTAAAACACTTTTCGCCCAAATCGTTGTCATTCGTTGAAGAGAATAAACCGCAGACCTGTTCACGCCTTCACTAGCCATATTATTATCGCCGTTATTGTCTTTCATACGACCCCCTTCGGACATGGTCTCCCCTGGAGATCCACTTGGGTAATCTAAATGAGCTGTAAGTAAGTAACCATACCGTAAGTTCAACCCTATTGTAAAATTATTATTTCTAAATGTGATGGAATTCAAATAAATTTTTTGCAAAGATCCGCTACTGTTAAAATCCCCGTCTCCCATTCGCCAATGGAGTAGCCGCCGGTGGAAATAACGGACACATTTTCGAGCAAAAAGCGTAAATCCTTTTCGGCAGAACGCTATCGATGATTTAAAGAAATTGGCGAAATTTTTCGGTTTTACTAAAGATTTAAAGGCGTCTGCCTCTGAATCGTCTTCCGATGAAATGAGTCGTACTCTAGACCGGAAGTTAAACAATAATGTAAATCCACTGACTGGAAGGTAAGGGAGATGTCCACTGTCTGGAAGGTAAGGGATATAGATGCTCAGGCATGCCAAGGGGCACCTCGTTATGTTTGGATCCGTATAATCGTTGTCGATTGTTTTGTTAAAATGATAACAGAGATAGCAATGCGGGTTCTTGTACGAATTCACAATCAGGCTAACGCTGAACGCGATTTGATAGTACCCGCATATTTCGGCGACGTGCTTCCTACTCAACGGGGACATTTTTGTGGATTCATTGGCCACTTCCACATCCTGTTGGGCTTGATACTCATTAGAGGTGTCTGGCCCATTACATCGGATCGATTTATAAAAACAGTTCATCCGACCCGTGTGAGGCAGTGCACTTTCAGCTTGACACGTGTGGTTTTCCGTGGGATCAGACATATTACCGGACAATGTATAGACGAGGTCGGTCAAGGTCACAGCAGCAGCTCCATCGCAGGCTACGTGAGTTTCGTAGAACTGTACACCATTTACTGGAGCTCCGTTGCACAGACCACAGAAGACATTGAGGAAATGGAATATATGAGAGCCCAACTGAAATGTCACAGGGACGATGTCTTGAATAAGTCTTTTTGCATCTGAATACGAGTCAAGCTCCTCACAGCGCCCTTTTATCTCAGACATTGGCATCCCCACGGCAAAATGAGAATTGTTCGCCCCTGGGCTGTTGATTTTCGCGTGAAGTTCTTGAAACCTCGCAATTATTTCTGGACTTTGTGAACATTTGTCCACAAAAAAGACTCCCTTTGATACCCAATATCTACACGTCGACGACCTGGCCCACTGCACAGCAGTGTGATACTGTAGCACGTGTGTGTAGTTTTGGACTCTGGATAGAATTGTTTTAAGAAAAGTTAGATGGCCATCGCGAATATCCACGCCCAGACACAGTTGGAAGTAATCGAGGCAGCAGTCTCCGTACAGCCAACACAGATCATCACACTGGCATCGATACTGCAAAAAGGTGGTGATCTCAAGGCCGCAATATTCTCCACAGCTGTTTGAGTATGAGCACTTTTCTAGGTCGTCTTTTGGGGACAGTGTGTGCGCATCATAAAACTCTTCCAGCCTGCAGGTGTGTGTTATTTTTTTGGAGTCAAAGGCTGTTTCTCTCCTCTGCCTCATGGGAGGGGAAGAACTGCCGGAAATCTTTTTATGTTTACTGAACACATTCTTCGAAGAAGTAAATGTTTTCTTCCAGTCCACCACTTCAGGTGACTGTTTCTCTTTGCTTGAACAAAGATTTATTACAGTTTTCTTGTCTTCTTCTGAAACAGATACACAGATGATTTTTAAAGATATAAATCGTTACCATCACTATTCAAAAGTAATTGTGATTACTTGCTAGAGAATCTTCGCATTTAGTGATCGATGTTAGCTTTATCCCTAACAGCATCTGTATTCAAGTGATCAATGTTACTTATTTTGACCACATCATGTGTATGATCATACGCTTTAAGGACTCTAAAATAAACCGTCGACAAAGAAAGAAAGGAACATCACGTAAACGTTATGTTGGTGTAGACGGAAACTTTATGATGCCAACACCAAGAAATTCAAAGGGGGAACCCTACAAACTATTAGATGATAAAACTATTTGGATTTACATTTAAAAACATTTATTTTTGCAATGTTTTTTGTCTAAGACGTCTTAAACACAAAAGTTTTCTTGTTGTAGTCGAAAAACATATAAATACATTTACACTCGACCAATAAACGTTTCCCAACAAAAAAATAAATAAATTACTAAAATTTTGAACTTAAAACATAACCGACTCGTTTGAACACTGTCCTGACTGAGGACCAGGTAGCAGTCTATGATTCCTAACACGAACATTAGAGGCGTGAAGATCATTGTGGCGAAGGCTCAGTCTTTCATCACGCGTCCTTATTTTTCCCATGAGTGATGTTCAGCTCTGTTGTCTTCTTCCTTTTTATGGCTTATGAGTAATGAATTATGTAGGTCTAAAAAAAGGCGAGATGCTGTCCAATCACGGGGAGTGCTATTAAAATCTGTGTGATAAATTAATCGGTAGGATCACGACACTAGGAGGTATCACCGTTGTTGAATCACTTCACAGGCTGGCTGCACACGTTAGTATCATGAAACTGGAAGGTATCGTCATAATTATTTTATCACTTCGGGCAGGCTGTACGACCGACGCTTCTAGAAATACAGAAACATAATTTGCCGCATAAATTCACAGAGAGGGTAAATACCAGTAGAAATTGAAAGATGCAGAGAATAAATCATAGACTAAGGACATATACTATATAGATATGGACACACATGCAGATGCGCAGACCGATGTAGATAAACAGATAGACGGATTAACAAACAGAGACGGTCTACCGATAGGTAGACATTAGCAATGATGGACAGCTATCAAGTTCTAAGAAATGCATCTACACAGACAGGCTAGTAGACAGAACCCCTTTCGCCGCCCCCGCCCCCTCCTTGTTGCAACCAAAGGCTGTGGACCTTGTTTCCTCTCTGCCGTCACCTACTGCCTACATTAAATCACTCACCCAATTGTGGTCTATTACATCTCCCTTAAAATCCTCTCGGATACTACATTACAGTTTAGTGTTTATTTTAACTTTTATATTGTTTTTATTGTTGTTTTTTCGCTGAAGAAGGCTCCTTGCCGACGCGTGTGTTGTTTCGTTACTCCCCTTCTTTCCGGGTTTTCCCATACTTAGTTTCACTCATTTTATTCATACTAAAAGACAATTAGACCAAAATATTCACAGGTCCACAACCTGACAATTTTTTGATGGAATCAAGAACTTGGGCTTTAGTCAGTCTTTCACGTAGCTCAAGGGCAGACTTTTATCATTTCTTAAAGTAAGGAAACATGAAAAACAAATCATGGTAAAATAACAAATGCAATTCTCAGACTAGACACAGCCTCCACGTCTATGAGAACTGATGCTGTTGTTTTTGTTGTTGTTCGTCCTTCGCATGCAAAAATGACCAAGGGTAGATTCCCCGGTGAGCGCACGGGCATCCTGTCAGTCGTGTTTGTGCCTGGAAAGGTTTCCGGCACGTGGGGCAAGCGTATTTTTGAGTTCTAGTTGGATTTGAGACGATTCTGTCTTTTTTTTTCTTGCCGTGGTCTTTCTTTGGTCATGATCGTTGTTATTGTTCTACGAGGACATTTTCTCGCACGTTCCACGATCCATGTCAAGTGTCTCCCGCCAATCAAGGTCAAGGTCCATGTTTTTCAGTAAAGCTTTTAGACAGTCTTTGAAGCGTTTTTTTTTCTCACCACCGGAACGCTTGCCATTGGTGAGTTCAATAGTTATCATTACCCCTGCTATTCCTATAATTTTGAAGTGACAAACACACACAAACGTTGATTTTTTTGCATTGACTCATTGATTGTTCAGGCAGCCCAGAAACGGCCTCGACTCTCACTTTAATTAAGAACATATTTTTAGTTCAACGCCTTATTATCACCACACTTGTGTATGTGTTTACCGGTATCCTAGTAGGCATTTATTTGTCTCGGTGACGATATATCAGACAGTTATCAGCTGTATTATTTTTACTTCCTATTTTACTTGCTTTAAAAAAAAAAAAAAGCAGTGCACTCAAAATAGTGCAGCGTATGGAAACAGTTTGAGATAAATCGAGGACTATCTCAGTTCGCTTATCACTAACATTATACGACACTTTCAGATATGGACAAACTATTGAATAACCTCAGCATGGTCAAGTATTGTAATAAGAATCTATTTCCCTAACCACACACGATTATATTGTGCTGTTTATATAAGCTTTAGAATCTTTATATTTATCTATTTTGCGCGTGTCTTGACCGTCAACAAATGAATTATTGTAACCACGCCAAAACAACATTTATACCACTTTAAGCATACATATATTTATATGTAGTCACTTACACGCATAAAGACTAAAAATTAAATAAAGAAACATAGTTATTCGATCGTATGGACTTGATGAAGAAGTCTTATTAAAAGAGCAAGCAGTGTGTATTCCCATTCTAAGAATATCTTAAATACCATATGGAAAGTGATAAATGTCTCCATTAGTCCGCGTAGAAAAATGGGGCAGTATACTGGATGAATGTGCACTAACACAGTGGTTCTCAGCCTTCCTAAAGCCGCGACCCTTTAATACAGTTCCTAATGTTGTGGAGACCCCCCAACCACAAAAATACTTTCTTTGCCACTTCATCCCTGTAGAGCATATGCGTTTTCAGATGGTGTTAGGTTACCCATGAGAAAGGGTCGTTTTTTCACCTTGTCGTTTTGTCACTTGTCGTTTATTCTGGTTTCCGTTGCAAACATGATAACTCGAGCGCCGGTCACATCAAAGAGCTTTGATGTTCGCAGCGATGGAGGAAATATTGTTACTTTCTTAGTGGAGTTGTCGGCCTAATTCATTGGTTCCCAGCCTGTGCGTCGCGACCCTTTAGGGGATCGAACGACCATTTGACAAGGGTTGCCTAAGACAATCGGAAAACACATATACTCTACAGTTATGTAGTAGCAACGAAAATAATTGTGTGGTTGGAAATCGCGACAACATTGGGAACTGTTATAAAGGGTCGCGGCATTGGAAAGGTTGATATCCACTGGCCTAATTCTATGTTATTCCTGAGGAAAAATACCATGAGTTGACACATGTGCTCTAGAAGCTGGAGTTTGTGATCAACAGTATAGTGCCGTGTTATTGCAGTTTCCTGTACAGTATAATTAGATAGTAATACACCTTTTGAGATCATAATCTTATATGCAACATAACAGACATACTTTGATATAATTAATAAAAACTTTAATTTTATTTATAATTACTGTATTTAGTAGTTTTAATTTATTACTCTCCATGTAATTGACCTTTTTTTAATTGCTCAGTAAATGTTTATTTTCAGAGTAAAAGTGAAAATACTGAATAGCAGATCGCATTCTTATGAATATAGTGTCATGGTATACAACATACTCATATAGTACTTTGACCCAATATGACATACATTTTGTCTCCAAGTAATGAGCAAGCTGAAAATTATAATGTACATTATGTCATGCTTGCTCATACACACAGACAATCACTGAAATTTGTAAGGGTCTGCTACAGAATATGATTGTGTATTCAGATATACAGTAAAATCATTTAAAGAATTTCTCTGACTTTCTTGTATAGCAATAAAATCCAAAAGCTGATTCCAAGTAATGTGCATGTTACTGCACTGTAAAAGGAAATATGTCTTAGTAAAACAATGTAGATGTTTTAAGTTAATGAAACAAATTAACAAAAATTCACAATATAAAAATGGTGTAAGTAAAAAATGTAATTGTAATTACAGGTCAATAGTGGAGTAATTTGTAATGGTAATTAAATACACTTTTGAATGAAGTAATGGAAATTGTAGATAATTACAAAAATAGGTCAAGTAATTCTAATGGTAATTAATTACATTTTAATGTAATAATGCGCAAGTCTGATAACCGCATACCGTGTTTCTCCAACTATAAGGCATGTAAAATATCTTTAAAAGTTGACATTACTTTATTGTAGGTAAGGCAATACAGACGATGGATGTGTTGGCGTTGAAGACTTGTCGTTTTGTCACCTTGTCGTTTTATCATCTTGTCGTTTTGTCACCTTGTCGTTTTGTCATGTTGTCGTTTTGTCATGTTGTCGTTTTGTCACCTTGTCGTTTTGTCACTTGTCGTTTTGTCTAGTTACCCATTGGGTTAACCCTTACTAAATGGTCTAATGAACCTATGATCTTTATATGCATATAATTCTATAGGGTTGCGGACGGCAACCTGCAGCTCAATGACTAAGGGAGTCTCTTTTGATCTTTAAATATATGTTTTACTAATTCTATAAAGAAATTCAAACTTGAATGCAATTATTTAAGATTAAACAGCTGAAGTAACTTTTAAAAATATTTTAATTTTTAAGAACACCTTTTTTTTTTTAAAAAGAGTGACAACATAATTTAGTTATACTTATTATATTTTGTGTGTGTAATTTTTAACATTTAACGTAGCAGACAGTAATAATACTTCAGTTTTCATATGAACATTTGCTCCTCAAAAGCCACCCTGCCTGCACCCTCCTAAATATTTCGTAAATATCGTAAAGTAAATGTATTAAATTTATTTTTACTTCAGTACTGTAAGAAAAGAAGGGCGTGGCACCCAGTGTGTAATTAATTTTTTTATATTAATTGTTTGCTTTTTTTAATTTTAATTTTTTTAATTTTATGTCTTCTTTTTTTATAGAAAGGGGCGAACAATTGTTGACCCTCCAAGGGCGGCACTAGCACTTACTACTCCACTGGATGCGCCTTGCTTGGTTAAAGAAATGAGAGGGTTAGGGAAAGGCTGTTAATTTATTATCATTTTTGTTTAAAAATAGTTTCCATTAAGTTTAGTTTTGTTGTCGGTGTTGGGTGATGGGAGATATCAATTAGGCAATACAATCTTAAGATTAATGGTTGACAATGAAGACATTGTACAATAACAATGGCAAGGTACTTTGAAATAAACGGGTATGTCAGTGGCTTTTAATCGAGTGTCTGTGTAAATATAGTACACATATAGTACACATATAGTACACATATAGTACACATATAGGACACATGTAGGACACATATAGTACACATCTAGTACACATACACGACACATATAGTACACACATAATACACACATAGGACACATAAGGACACATATAATACACATATAGTACACATACAGTGCACATATAGTACACATATAGTACACATATAGTACACATATAGGACACATATAGTTCACATATAGTACACATATAGGACACATTCAGTACACTTTACAGAAAACACATATTTCACATATATTACACATATAGGACACATATAGTACACATAAATTACACATACAATACACATACATGACATATATTGTACACATATTTTACACATATAGGACACATATAGTACCCAAATGGGACACATACAATTCAGATACAGTACACATATATATATATATATATATATATATATTTTAATCTCAAAGAACAGGAAAATGGAATCATAGGTTGTCGGCCTAACAGTTTCCAGATTCTGTCTTTCACTACTTGGCGTCATGCATTCCTTATCTGACCTCAGCAGCACGAAACTCGGCTATCAATTCCAAGGATCGTGTGTATCAACTGACTTTGACAACACCAAAATAATTAGACAGCTGGATCCTATGTTCCTTTCTGATGAATTCCCTGCCAACGTAACTTATATCAAATTATCTCCTCAATTCTTCTGAACAATTCACTATTACGGTATGCTATACCATCTACCATGGCTGCTGTATTTCGTGAGTTATCTTTCTTTAAATCGTTCATCGAATCGGGGAAACACGATTCCATCAATTGATTAAAAAAAATGAGGTTGACACACATTGCACACAAGATGTCACAGAAAATTTGTAATAAAATGTTAACGTCTATTTCATTCACCGTTATTATGATTTTTTTTTATATAATGCTTTTTTTTTAAATAGTAATAATTTTAAAAAATAATAACCATTTAATATTTTTGTTTAATATTGAAAATGTTTAGTTTTTTTTTAAAAATTAGTAAAAATTAATAATATTTATACATAATTAAAATGTTTAATTTTTTTTATTTTTTTTTAAAATATAATAATCTTTCGGAGCTTAAATCATTTTATAGCTGTTAACGCCCAGCAAGATTTAAAGATGATTCTCCATACCAAGCATGTACATAGGTACAGTTATGTATAACATGCGCTGAGCTAAATAATATTCTGAGTATTTAAATGTAAGTGCAATAGAAGGCATATAGGATACCAATTTGAATTCTTTAACAGAAAAACAAATATTTTTATTATATCTATTTTTAGGCGTCTCTTTTTCACGAGTCCAGATACGGCCATAAATACCCTTGACAATAAAGTTATCTTGATAACCATTGATAACAGGAGACAATATTTCCCTACACAAGCATGCAAGTAGGTCATTGAATTACCCACTTCCCACACCCCGCCCCCCCCCCCTCCGACACAGAGTAGCAGCAATACAAATGATGAAGTGGGTCACAGAGTAACAATAAAACTGTTATATCAGTGAATAGTAACATTCTAATTATAGGTGGCTCGTTTCAAAAGGGCTGCAAGAAATAAGCTAAATTGTAACACATAATTGCATTCTTAGACACGAATTATGGGTTCTTTACCATAACACTTAAGTACAAATTTCAATTGGTACATTGAATATTTTAATATAAGGCGAAGCTGATCATATTTGAATTTATCATAATATCTTACTGTATATGTATGTAAGCTGTCACTTGAGTTAATGAACCCCTTTAAAAAACACATTAAATTAAAACACATGAAATAAAATTTGAAAGTAAATACATTAATTTAAAAATATTAAATCAAACACATTTTTTTTAAAAAAAGCAATCAATAAAACACATCAACTAGTAAAACACATTAAAGAAAACACGTTACATTATAAAACACATTACATAAATCGTTTTTTTTTAATTCAATAAAATACACAGCTATTTTTAGAGCTAGACAATTCTTTTCATTCCATATTAACTGATCCATGTTTTGAAACAGCCCGCAACAAAAATTAAAAAAAAAATAATGACCATTTCCTAAACTTTTGCCCCCCCCCCCTTTTTTTACCCAAAGACAGGCAGTGGGATGTAACGACTGTGCCTGTGTCCAAGAGATCGGCTGTTACCCAGCTGTTGTCGTCAACCCATTGTACCCTCTCAGCAGCAGCGCCCAGTGCATCATAGACGTCATCAAGATCCCCGGATGCTGTAAATGTTTCAACAGAAGCCCACCAAAGATATCGACAAAGTAATGTATGACGCCATCTATGACAGTATCTATAATGCCATTTATGACAATGGTTATGACGCCATCTATGCGAACTGAAAGCAAACTGTCTGCCATTGAAATGACAGGTATTTGAATCTATTGCCAGAGACAACTGAGTCTGTGAACTCTGCAAAAGAGCTTCGAGAATCTATTTAAAAAAATGTTTAATATGGTGTACATTAACTTGACCTGCGTAACTAAGGACTACTTTGCATGTTGTAAAATATGTTGTAATATCTTTGTGGCAGCTTACAACACATGTTACCGTGTTTGTAAAAAAAGTATATATTTGTTTTAAAGAAAACTTTTCAAAGCATTGTATGATGATGGAGACATGCACACTCTGTGGCCACTTGTTAAACGCCATCTCTTCGCCAATACAGGTCAAGTAGATGTTCACACCAGTAAAAGTACTAAAATAATTTTAGATTTGAGAAGATGCTTGTTAACTGTGTCTCCATAAAACTTCGCTACTAAACTAAAATATGGATATTAAATCCCAATTTGAGTCAATGTTGCGGCGATTTGTGTGTGTGGGTGGGGGAGTCATTTTACAAGTGTATAGTTTTTGTGCAACATTTTGATGAATGCCGTGCCTATAGAGATTCCCTTCTCATCTTTACAGACATATTGTTGTACACTTTTCCATGCTGTAAAACAAGGTAGAACACTGCATGCATAAACGATTCAAAGCTTTCAATTTAAAATATATTTTTAAAAACAAAACTTTACAGTTTTAACTTTTAAGAAAGTTTGAATAATCTATTAACTGGAAACTTTCGTTTTAATACCCTTCTTGTCCAGGACATTCTATATCTGTCATGATTAGCGTGACAATTCTTCAATTGTCAAAATGAATTGTTTGCTTATCTGCATTACTCATTACATTATGTCATTCTTCAAAAATTAATTTTTTAAATAGTTCATCTATGTATACTTAAATTTATGGACAGTCCGTAACAAATTAACTTAAACCGACATGTCCATAAAACGTTCTATGTATATACCTTTATATATATAATGTCCGTTAAACATTGTTTATTTCTTCATGAAATTGTTTTTGGAATAAGAATGTTTGACTACATTTTATTTTATTTTATTGGCAGCCCATGGCCTCGCCTCCAACCCATGGCCTCCAACTCATGGCCTCCAATCCATGGTCCCTAACTCATGGCATCCAACCCATGGCCTCCAATACATGGCCCCCAACCCATGGCATCCAACCCATTGCACCGAACCCATGGCATCCAACCCATGGCATCCAACCCATGGTCTCCAACCCATGGTCTCCAACCCATGGTCTCCAACCCATGGCCTCCAACCCATGGCATCCAAGCCATGGCATCCAACCCATGGCCTACAACCCATGTCCTCCAACCCATGGTCTCCAATCCATGGTCTCCAACCCATGGCCTCCAACCCATGGCATCCAACCCATGGCCTCCAACCAATGGCCTCCAACCTGATGTTTCCTGTTGTGTTTATATTTAGATTTGTATTTATTTATTTTCATGACTTCAGTATTGTTAGTGGTGCTAGCGGTATGCATTTTAAGTATTTTCTTTGTCGGCATAAATGATGGCCAGCGAAAGCATCATGTCAAATGGACATTTTGTGTAGATCAAAAGAATTAAAACGATTTGTGTACAGATTATGCATTGCAAAATTGAAAATACAAACTTAGCTACATTTTAATTTAAAACTTGTCTTTTTTTATAAAAAAACAAGGATAAAAAAAAAAGGGGGGGGGGGGGTTGTAGGAAACGGGATACATATTTTTTCTCTCCCTTTTATGTTATTGGGAAAAAAATATGCGGGGTCGGAAATTGTTTAATTTCTAGAAAACCTCTTTCAAGCAAATCAAGTTTAAACACATGGGGCGTAAGTGATGTGCGTGTCTGACACTAGTAAAAGAAGAAAAAAATAAAGCCGCTAACACAGATGCGGTTATGATCAGAGGTCGGTATAGGAACGGGTCTTGTTTTTCTTTAGGACAGAAGTGAATACAGAAGATAATTCATTTGAGACTTTTTTCAAACTGGATAAAAAAATGTTTTCAACAAATTAGTTTACTCACAGAAGAATAGGTTTATAATACTAAAAAATATATTTTAAAAATACTTTTTGAAAGATCAGGTTTCGAGAGTAACAAACCCGGCCACAAGCAGAGTTCTCAAAGATTACCTTTAAATGCAGCCATTTTGTGAATACAAATTAATGTAGGTCACGGTTTAATTCTAGACTCTGTTCGCCTGTTAATAAATTGAAAGATTTCTTTTATAAGGCCGACCCTAATGCATTTGTTTTTTCCACCTAATCGATATTTCTCAGAGACTGAACATGAGCTGACCCTGATTTGTAATTTGTAAATTGTTCGGATTCATTTAAAGAGCGATTCGCCGTTTAACTGGTCAATTAAAACATACAGTTTCTCGGCAAGAAGCTGTTGTGCTGTTTCGATCTTTGGAAATGTTAAAATGAAAGCGTGTAACGCCCAGCTTGGGCCGTTCGAAGTGGGGAATGTGCGAGGTTGGGGGGGGGAGGGTAGAAGAGTGCACATGTGGCCCTTGCTCCGGTCGCCAAACCTCAAATAAAAAAAAGTGGGGGGTTGGGGCTGCAAAAATACTCCTTAGATAGGACCTTAATAGTGAATGAAACGATACAATCCATTGTACTTCAGAAAGACAAGAGGCGCCAATATATAGAGTTGTTTATTTTTTTAATTGTCCCCTCCTGGTGACACTTCTATATATTGAGAGGCACTGCAGGTAACGCAATGAGAATTAATCTTTATTCTAATTTTTAAAAATTAATTTTCGATTTTCATATATTTTTTATGAAGGTCTCAATCATTTACAAACGCCATGTTCAAATGCATAAATGAACACTGATATTTTATTTTGCCAATCTCTTAACAAGCTGTTCGGTAGTTTTACGTTAATTTATTATCAAAATTATTCCCATTTAAATTTGTACCGGTATACATTTAATTTCACTTTCACATACTTAATGGTAGCTTGAAATGTTTAGTGTGCAATCTCAATAGTGCAGTACAAGGTGCGCAATTTTATTAGTGCACATCATGATGCGCAATCCCATTACTACTTTCCTTGGTGCCCAATCGTTATGTACATTACCCAGCAGGCAATCATCTAAATGTGTGAACCTTTTTTTTAAAACGTTTATGCCAATAATTACAAAATAAAAACTTTATATATCGAATTATCTTTAAACGTGTTTATAGGTTATTAATAATACTAGTAAATAAAAGCGAATTAATTAAAACATTTTTGTATTGTCAGATTGAATTTATTTATCTCTGATACATGTATTTACCAGTAATAGTTATTCATTTAAAAATTGCCCCATGTCCTGTTAAGATGGCATAAACAGTATACACATGTTATTGATTTAAGTTTATTTATTTATTTTTTTAAAAATGTTCATATTTCCTCTAACGCGCCCGTGTTCATTTATAATAATCTCCACACAACGAGCCCATGAAGTCAACGAACTAAGCACAGAAGCAAAGAGGGGAGTGTGGCGGACCAACTCTCTTTACCCTACGGTGGATGCACGTGGACTTCGAACCTTGTCTTTCTTTCTATGAGCAGAAGATTATTTAATTCAATTGCTAAAACCTTGCTGATTTATTTTATTTTATTTCGAATACAAATATTTTTGTTTTGTGATACGTGAGTGTAAAAGGTTTTTATGTGGAATGTGTTTTTTAATAAAACATCTATGCTTTATTATGTCACCACTGAAAATGCCCGAGTCTTGTGTTACTTAATACCGGAGCACTTTTGCGACATTAAAGCATGGTGTGCGAAACATCAGCTTGCTGGTCAAACTTATCTGTACATTACCCAGCAGGCAATGATCTGAATGTGTGAACCGTTTTTTAAAACGTTTCTGCCAATAATTACAAAATAAAAACTTTATATATCGAATTATCTTTAAACGTGTTTGTAGGTTATTAATTATAATAGTAACTCAAGGCGAATTAATTAAAACATTTTTGTATTGTCAGAATGAACGTATCTATCTCTGATACATGTAATTACCCGAAATATCCATTCATTTAAAATACCATCCATGTGTTGTTAATATGACACAAATATGTACACATGGTATTGATTTATGCTTTATTTTTTTTAATTTTTTTAAATGTTCATATTTCCTCTGACGCGCACTTGTTCATTTATAATAATCTCCACATAACGAACTCATTTTAATGAACTAAGCCCAGAAGAAAAGAGGGGTGGGTGATGAGACAACTCTATTTACCCTACCGTGGATGCATGTGGACGTCGACCATTGTCTTCCTTTCTATGAGCAGAAGATTATTTCATTCACTTGCTAAAACCTTGCTGTTTTACTTTATTTTATGTGTAATATATATATTTTTGTTTTGTTATACGTTGATGTAAATGTTATTATGTGGAATGTGTTTTTAATAAAACATTTGTGTTTTATAATGTCAACACTAAAATGGCCGAGTCTTGTGTTACTTAATACCGGAGCACTTGTGACGTTAACGCATGGTTTGCAAAACATCAGCTTACGGGTCAAACCTTAAAATAGAGGCACGGACCCTAAAAATATGAAATTATATTTTATATTACCTGTGTAATTTGTAATTTTGTTCAAATAACCCTTAAAATAACAAATTTCCTTAATTGTATGCATATGGCTCAAAGAAAAAAAAATGTTTATTATAGCATATTTGAATTTGGATACGTGTGTTAATGCGGTAAATTTATAACAGGAAGTCACCATCTTAAACCAAGGATAACGAATGTAGAAAATTTGTGTTCGTTTCCCTCACCGTTGCGCTTTCCAGTCAGCACGAAGTGGGGAAACCACAACTGATCGGATATTCCCAATATTTTAAATTCTCGCCACGTGTTAGGTTTTCTGTTTCTGGTATCGTTTAATTTTGATGGAATTTAAACTGAAACGGATATCCGGGTGCGTGATGTCTGCGTTTGAAAACTAAGAATCCGGTTGTATTGAATTTCTCTATTAAATACATTAATGTTAACTGAAAAAAAAAAGAGACATTTATGAATCGTGGGAATCTTAATCCTTAATGAGTTAAATAATCTTTACATTTTTCATAAAATTCATTCTCATATTTAAAAAAAAAAAATTAAAAGAAAGAAAAAAAAGGCATTTCCTTATTTTACTTACAAAATTCAAGTCATTTTCGACAATCACTTTGTTTATTGTTTCAAGTCACTTTAAGAAAACGATTTTTTTTTTTTAAATATATAAATTAGATCCCCACTGTCAAATTTAAAATTAAACATTGATTAAAAGTATTATTTATCCTATCACTTTTGTCAAGACTATTTTCCAGGTGTCGTTATATATAAACGAGATTTTTTTTAGGATTCCCGCCGACCAGCTTGCATCAGTGGACAAGCAGGCGATACTCGAAGTTGCATCTCGCCTTGATCACGAGCTGCCTGAAGATTAAGAGTTTTATTTCCTATTTGTTTATTAATGATTACGTCACGTTACTGCGATCGATTACTTCTGCCCTGATTAAAAATGTCTTTCTTCAAAACAAGATTATTCCATTTCCTTTTCAAATACATTTTTTAAAGAAATTTTTTTTCTTTTAAACGGCATTTTCATTTTTTTTTTTTTTTTTCTTCTTTCTCTTTAATGAACTTCAAATTTCCAGAATTTCGCCCGATGAGAAATTAATATAATCACAAAAAAAATACATAAGATCTATGACAATGATTGTTATTTCCGTATGGTGTCTATCTCAATTCGCTGACAGGCCGCCTGCACCACAAAATTGTAAAATGTGATAAATCCCAAAACTGACTCCTTTTCAGATCAAAACAAAACAATTTGTGGATTCGTCACAATTTTTTTTAAAAAATAATTAAGCAACACATCACTTCATTATTATACACATAATAAAATAAATTTATAAAGGAAGAATTAAGTATATAATTTTGTTTATTTTTTTCAAATGTACGTGGTTCGAAAAATATAATTTTTTACATAAAGTTTGTTTGAACAAATTAAGTCAGTGAAGAGACATATTATCAATTTTTTTAAAAATATTTTAAAATCAGATAGAAAATTAAATTGCAAATGTAACATCAAATTTTAACACTTTCGGGTTTGACGGGAATGACACAAAAGCGTAGTATTCAAACCACAGCTCCGCAGGCTCACCACAATGTAACGATTGCGACCACCTTGTTTCAAGGCGCCCCCAAACTTTTGTCTGAAATGGCTTAAAAATATCTCCTTTTTCACAGGCCTCCATCGTTTTGTTTTGCTGTAGGCCAAGTTATCAAAAGATGTTTGTACTCTGTCTCTGCTAAGCTTTCTTATCTAGAAGCAAATCTTTGTATAGTTTTATTATATTTTAAAAAAAAGGGAAGATAACTGTGCAATCCATATAGATGACAGTTAACATAACGAAGCACAAAAAATAATAATAAGCAATACAATTCCCTCCCCCCACCTTTTTTCTTTTCTTTAACTTTCCCAAACATAAAGATCAATAGTTCAATAGTTATCATTACCATCTGTCATTCCAATACTTTTGAAGTGACACACTTTAACCAAAAAAATACAATCTGTATCCACTTATTGATTGCCCAGACAGCACAGAAAAGGCCTCGAATGTCAATTTAATTTGGAACATATTTTTAGTTCAACGTCTGATTACCACCAAAAGTTTGTGTGTGCCTACCCGTCTCCTCGTTACCATTTGTTTGTCTGGGTGACGAGGTGTCAGGCAGTTATCGGCCGTATAACTATGACTTCCGGTCTATTTGACACGTTTTAAAAAAAAATAATCTGAGCGCACTCAAAATAGTGAAAAGTATGGATACATTTTGAGATAAATCAAGCACTCTCTCAATGCTCTTATCCCAAAAATTATGCGGCACTTTCAGCTTTCAGATATGGACATACTATATGATAACCTTAAAATGGTCAAGTCTTGTAATAGGAATCTTCTTCCTTAACTACACATGTTTTTATTGTGTTGTTTTTACAAGCCTTAGTATCTTCATATCCATGTTATTTGACGTGCGTTGTGACCGTCATGAAATTAACGATTGTAGCCACGCAAAAACCCCACCAAAACCACTTACATACAGATATATGTACTCACAGGCACACATAAAGATAAAAAAGTAATCGATTATCTTTGCGACTCAAGTATTGGAAAAAAGAATACAAGGAGAAAAAAAATCGATAACGAGTCATAGTTTTTCGATGGTATTGACTCACATTGATGAAGTCTTCTAAATAAAAAGGTAAACTATTAACATTTGATGTAAAAGGATTTTGCTATTTACAATGTGTATTGTTATTCTAAGAATATCTAAATACCATATGAAAAGCAATAAATGCCAACATCCTGCAGGGTAGGAGAATGGAGCAATAGTCATGGGTTGAAGGTGCGTGTAGGAGAGTGCACCTACAGCAAATGAACAAAGTGTCTCTAGTCAAAGTAAACCACAGTACAACTTTATTGTCTTAGTAAATATTTTTTTAATACATTGAAATCAGTCTGCAAGTTTGGCTTGCTGTACTTATTGTACCCATCTGTGTTGGCGCATACGTTTCTTCTAATTTTTAAAACATTGTCATTATGATAAGAGGACAAGTGTGATATTTACACGTACAGGGTGACATATTTTTTTAAAAGAGATAACATTGAATTATGTTTTTTTTTGAATGCCCACACAGCCGAAAAAAGTTTTTGTTGTTATATTTTTTGTTTTCACACGTATACATTTCATTTTTTATATCATTAGCAACATTCAATTAACCCGTTCTAAATGGTCTACATTCGAATAAACCTTTCATCCTTATATGCATATACATGTATGGGGTTTGCGGTTGGCAACCTGCAGCTGAATGACTAAGTGTGTCTGTTTTGATCTTTAAATATATCTGTTTTACTAAGCAATGCACACTTTTAAACTTTAAAGCAATTAAATTAGATTCAACGGCCAAAGCCACATTTAAAATAATTTAAATCTCAAGAATATAATATGTGTATAAAGAGGAGTGAGTGCATAATTTAGTTATACTTATTATACTTTGTGCGTGTAATTTTTAACATGCAACGTATCAGAATGTTAGAGTACTTCAGTTTTCACATGCATATTTGCTCCTCAAAACTGCCCGTGCCTTCGGCTAAGTGAATATTTTCGTTGAATATTAAAGTTTTTATGTAGCTCTTCACTCAAAAAGGGTTGCCGACCCCTTGCACTAGTCTAAACCATTTAAATGTACCTTTTTTGGAGATGGCTGATTTACAACCATTTAATGCTATCTCCGAATGAACTTGCCCTTTTTATAGATATCCACTCTCACTATCGAAAAAGGCAATGTATAAGTGACATTGCCCTTGACGCAGCTTTTCCAGGCCCAATATCTCAAGATAGAATACCTGAATGACCTTGGCCTTATCCTAAGTTTGATGCATTTCCTTATGCGCACACACACAATCAACACCATTATGATAACTGACGATTGTATTTGAGCATATCTTGGTCGGCATTATGGCGCTGGCATTTCTTCGTTCAGGTACAACTGTGTTTTAGAGAGAATGTCTACTGATTACGACAAACTATTGCCCAGCAACAGGTAAACAAAAGATATTGTAACTGAATGCAGTCAACTAACTGGATTGGACAACCTCTGTGGGGGAACAAGCTATTGTAGAGAACCTTCGTCGTCTCTGCTCTCTAATTATTTTGCAAACTTGTACACTCCGTCTCTCGTACTGAACCAATTTGACAACTCAGCGATAGTTATAATCATGGACTCTTTTATTGGTCTCCTCCTTTGCTGCCCTAACTCTCTCTCTATATCGTACTAAACTCCGACTGTCCCTTTTCGTCTCTATTTCAGTTTCTCTCTCGTTTATTCTCTACTCCTGCCCGTCGGAGTCTCCCATCTGTCCACTAGCCCTCCCGGCTGAGTTCTGCCCGGCTGAGTTCTGTCTAGTCTCATCCAACTGTCCCTTTTATACGCCCCGAGTCCCTAGAGATTTCTTCCCAGGGCCCCAATCCCCTTTCTATCTCAAACCGCGAAATAGGTCATCCATCCCGTCGCAGGCAATCTGACAAGCTTGACCCTTTGTTTGATCATTTGGTCTTAGGTCATAAAACCAACGCCGTCATCACGTCGCGGGCAATCTGACACGGCTGATCCTTTGTTTGGTCAGTACTGATGTGGGACCCCACCCCTTACGGTCGACTACAGGTCTGGACACTTCACAGACTACAGGTCTAGACACTCCACACTATTATAAAGTTAATGTATCACAGCGGTATATCTACAAAGGAAATCGTTTCTATGGGGTTACGAACGGTTGACATATAAGAAAACTTTGTTTCTACATACGAGACAAAAAATAAAATATATTGGTTCCTCTCTCATATTACTGGTCGCGGCCATAGTGAGGACAGTGGTCGGCAAAGTCATTAGACAAAAGAGCCAGAAATCTGCAGCAGGACGATGAAACATTTTAGGGTGCAAAATTTATTGTCAAGAACTGGTCAAGAACATTGTTTTTTTTAAGGTGTTTTTTTGGAATCGAAATTGATTTGTTGCCGAATGGTCGAGCGGCACTGAGGTCGCTAAATAGCGTCATGCGTTTCGCAAGCCGCGATTTGCCGACCACCGGCATAGGCTGTGTAAGCATTAATTTAATTACGATACTATTGACAGGAAGGAAGAAATTTGACAATGGTTATGATTAAATATTTTAATGCATTTTTACAGCATTTTACACTAAAAAATGGATCGAATCTCAATGTTGTGCTTCTTAATTTCTTCTAGTTCTGAATTTTTGTAAATAGAACAATATGTTTCAGCTTAAATTTAAAGACAGTGTACAAATTGAACAGTTCCGGCTGACGCCTCAGTAAAAAGATATATAAAGATATATTTAAAGATATATATATAAAGATATAGGTATATATATCATTGCAAAAAGATTTACATAAAAAAAGTAAAACGTTCAACTGGTTGGTACACGTTTCATACACGTGATACACCAGCGAGCAGCGCAGTATGCTCAGAAATCATGGAGTGTTGCTGCTGATGGTCTGACCTTGACCCAGCTCATCGCTAAGGCGCATAGAGGGCGTCTCCACTCCGCTTCTTACTTTTGGTGTACTGTCATCCACTTCTTCTGGTCTACCACTCTCGACTGTATCATTTAATGGTGTTATTTTCCTTTTACGTTTGATACAGAAAAAAACAGCAACGTATTATTATTATTATTGTTATTAACTGAAGGAAAAAAAAACAGTGAAGCTTAATGGCGTAGCACAGGACTAATGTCTTGTAGAGACGCTTCAGTTTCTTCCAATGTTTCCAGTTTTATCCCAACCAGGGGCATAGCTAGTGTTAGTGCCGACCGGGCCGGGACAAGTTTCTCGTCTCCCCCATTCGCGAAAACTATAAAGAACTAATGTGCCGTACATGGAGTACCGCCTCCTCGGCATCCCAAATTCCTACGTCAGTGATCCAACCAATAACCCTTACAATAATGCTTAGTCTCGTACTGCCCCTAGAACAAAGCATCATGAATAGTAATTCTTCCTTGTATGTTTTTTTAAGTTTATAGCGCTGTGTTCAATAGGCGCGCAAAATAATATTCTCTGCAGTTAGAACTATTTGGGATTCTTATAAAATGCGTTGGTTAATTGTATGTTTTTTTAAAGTAACTTTAGTAGATGGCAAGCTAACTCATTGCCTCCGCTAATGGTTCACAGTTTATTTCTAGTTTCAATAAAAAAAAACATTATTGCTATATAATAAAACCGACCTGAGTTTTGTATGACGATATAATATCGCAGCTAATGTGATCATCGCTACACACGCAAGGAGGCAGATGCAGACAATCAAGGCGATGTTCTCTTTTGACAAACCAGTGGTTCCTTCTTGGACTCGAGACGAGCAAAGTGATCCGCCAGCACTACTACTGGGCAAGTAGATAAATTCAGTTTTGTAATTTTGCAAAGATCGAAATAACACTACGGTTAGCCTCGCTCTTTAAAACAAGAAGTCGGAAATACATTTGAATATTGTCTTTAACCCCTTTAGTGAGCTTATAATTTATTCAAAAAATGTATCCTAAAATATAACATGTACCGTGCTTATTTAAAGTGAGTAAATGTTTAGCTCAGATAAACTGTTCATAGTGAGCTTTCAAATGATGCCAGAATACTCACCTGCAAATGATGATATTCGATCTGTTCTGCGGCAAATTTTTTATGTTTTCTATAACTAAGATATTTAGAAGAAAAAAAACCACTTTGAAAATATTTCAACAAAAAAAAAAAAAAAAAAAAAAAAGATTTCAAATTATTCCAATATTCTAAAAGTAAAAAAGAAATCGTTGATATTTCAACACAGTACGCAGTCGAGATATTTTACACTTATTTTGAAAACGTCTTTAGACTTTTTTTTTTTACTAGTGACAGATTAAAATTATTAGTTATATAAATTTGAATGATAAATTATAAAACAGACAATCGCCAGACACAAATGAACTATTTATGACTTGACCAATATTATTATTGGAAATATTTTTTTAAGTTTTATATTATTTTGTTTTTCTGTTTCACTTTGATATTATTCTCTTCTGCTACCGCTACAACTACGTTTGCGCAATCTATTTTGACAACATGAATACAAAGCTTACGAAAAATCCTGACATTAGCGACCTTTATGTCTCAAATTATTAACATGTTTTACACACTTCACCTTGCAACACAGCAACGACCATATACATTTACCTGCCGCAATGGATTCATCGAAATGATCATTCAGGTAGGTTCTGTTGACATATTCCAAGTTCTTCAGGTTTTCCCTCACGTGCTCCAAGTCTTGGCTCAATTTTGTAATGTTGATAGGAGGCCATGTGTCATCAGGTTCCTGAATTGAGGTCAGAATGACTCGGTAGTCAACGATAATACTGCCTGATCTGTCGATAAAACATTGACTTTTAAATTTAAACGGGGGCAAATGAGTCGTTAGAAACAAATACAAAAATTTCCGATTTATTAATAAAATTCATGGATACAAATTGTACATTGTATTAAAATTTAAATTATTTTATTTTAGTGTTGGATTATCCTTGTTAAGTTAAAGAGCATACGCTGCTGGTATCACATACTTTAAACATACGCAACTTCAGGCTATTTTTTTTTTAAATTTACTTTGGTACTGTCTTTTACTATGACTTAAAACATGTCGCTCATAAGCCATTCTTACGATATGACTACTTTTATTAGCTGCATTGCAATTTCAATATAAATGGTTAAGTGGAAATCTGTTGACGGAAATTTGAAGACTAGTAATTCACAATTAAATAACAAGACATGCACTCGCTTCTGGCATCAACTTCAGCCGTGATGGTAGTTCATTTTCATGAATATATTATTAGAGTTTACAGCCAAAAGTGTTCCATTAAACGTATTTTATATGTTAAATTTGAAAAAATTATCTCAAGAATTTCATTTGATTTCGGGAAATATAAAAGGTGTCCAAAAATTTCAACAAAAGTCGTCTTGTTAACGGATAATTTGTTTTATTTCAATTGTATTATAAAAATATTTTTTAAACTCTATTCCGATTTATGGCAGGCTCACCTCAACTCCAAGATACTGATTTCTTTGAAGTGTCTAACGTTCTTAAACTCTTGAGTTAACTGTGAACACACATCAACAAAACTGCGCATTATAAAATATTAGAACAATTTTCTATCACTAATAAAATGATTGATATTTTACAATGTGGCCTTAGCGCCCTGAAAGTTTGGTACAATATATTATGTACCTGCTAATTGATAGACATCGTACTTGTATAAGTTCAATAAATTTTGTTATGAAGGCCATATACAAAGTATATTTTATTTATGTCGTGGAAGATTTAACAGAATAATAACCCTGTCATGTTGATGTTAGTATTCCCCCTCATAATAACAGGTTCTACTTGGAACTATTTCCTTTTAAAGGTAGTGATTCAACCGATTTACGTGTACAAAATCGTGTAACACAAGACTGATACATGACTTCATAAATGCTGTGTTGATATGATATTTTTTTCTCTGAAATTTACACATTTGTCAGTCCAGTGCCGACATTAGGGTTAGTGCCTTCACGAGAAAATATGTCTGCAGTTGGCCGAAAGTTAGAAAAGATGCACACTTCCAATCCTACGATAGTTGAAAGATCAATCGTGTGTGCCCTCCTTGACAAAAAAAAAAAAACAACACAAAAAAAAATGTCGAAATTTAAAATTACCACCAACGTGATACCTGATATCGATAATTTTCTGTCGTGTTTAGATAGAGTTCTGATGACTTGTTGTTGAGATCATTAGCAAACATTGTCTCAAACTCTATTGTAAAGTTGACAGCTAGAGGCAAAAGAATTAAAAAAAAAAAAGTTTTATAAAATCAACATTATTTTTTTCTTCTTAATTTTAAATGAAAACAGCCCATTACAGAATTTCCAATTACAGTATGTTTCTTTACGAATATTAAAAGTAATTATATAAATGATACTTTAAATAAAGATATGGATATATTTTCTACATGTGACAAGATGAAGTGTAACAGGTTATTTTAAACTACGTTTGTTTACAAACTAAAAATTTGTGAAACCTGGTTTAAACTAATGGTCCACGTTCGTGAAAAACAAAATAAGACAAAAAATTAACTTAAGATGCGTCAAAAATTGTCATTCTCACCCATAACAAATTCTGATATTTTAGCAACAGTTGTTCTATATTCAGTTAGAGACAATTCAGAAGCTACTACAGTCGAATAATATTCTATTGATGATGTAGATTCAGGTGTCAGTAAAAGATTTAAAGTAGGTGTAGATTCCGTATTCGTTGTATGTTCAGATGTTTGTGTCAATTTTAAGTTTTGTGTTGTGGATAATGCTGTAGGTTCTTGCGTTAAAAGGAAATCTAGTGTTGATGAATTTTGTGTTGACGATAATACCGAGTTTGATGAAGATTCTGTTGATGAAGTTGGTGTTTGTGATAATACTGAATTTGACTCTGTTGATAATGTTTCTGATGATGATGCTATAGCGTTCGATGATGAAGTTTGATATAGTGATGATACGGAGTTTGATGAAGATTCTGAGGATGAAGTTTGTGATGGCGATGATATTGTATTTGATGAATATTCTACTGACGAATTGTGTGTTACAGGAGATACAGAGTTTGATGAAGATTCTGTTGACGAATAGTGTGTTACAGGAGATACTGAGTTTGATGAATATTCTATTGACGAATTGTGTGTTACAGGAGATACAGAGTTTGATGAAGATTCTGTTGACGAATTGTGTGTTACAGGAGATACAGAGTTTGATGAAGATTCTGTTGACGAATTGTGTGTTACAGGAGATACTGAGTTTGATGAATATTCTACTGACGAATTGTGTGTTACAGGAGATACTGAGTTTGATGAATATTCTATTGACGAATTGTGTGTTACAGGAGATACTGAGTTTGATGAAGATTCTGTTACTGGAGTTTGTGATGATGATGATGCTACTGAGTTTGATGAAGATTCTGTTACTGGAGTTTTTGATGATGATGATGCTACTGAGTTTGATGAAGATTCTGTTCCTGGAGTTTGTGATGATGATGATGCTACTGAGTTTGATGAAGATTCTGTTGATGAAGTTGGTGTTTGTGATAATACTGAATTTGACTCTGTTGATAATGTTTCTGATGATGATGATATAGCGTTTGATGATGAAGTTTGATATAGTGATGATACGGAATTTGATGAAGATTCTGAGGATGAAGTTTGTGATGGCGATGATATTGTTTTTGATGAATATTCTATTGACGAATTGTGTGTTACAGGAGATACTGAGTTTGATGAATAATATATTGACGAATTGTGTGTTACAGGAGATACTGAGTTTGATGAATATTCTATTGACGAATTGTGTGTTACAGGAGATACTGAGTTTGATGAATATTCTATTGACGAATTGTGTGTTACAGGAGATACTGAGTTTGATGAATAATATATTGACGAATTGTGTGTTACAGGAGATACTGAGTTTGATGAATAATATATTGACGAATTGTGTGTTACAGGAGATACTGAGTTTGATGAATATTCTATTGACGAATTGTGTGTTACAGGAGATACTGAGTTTGATGAATATTCTATTGACGAATTGTGTGTTACAGGAGATACTGAGTTTGATGAATATTCTATTGACGAATTGTGTGTTACAGGAGATACTGAGTTTGATGAATATTCTATTGACGAATTGTGTGTTACAGGAGATACTGAGTTTGATGAATAATATATTGACGAATTGTGTGTTACAGGAGATACTGAGTTTGATGAATATTCTATTGACGAATTGTGTGTTACAGGAGATACTGAGTTTGATGAATAATATATTGACGAATTGTGTGTTACAGGAGATACTGAGTTTGATGAATATTCTATTGACGAATTGTGTGTTACAGGAGATACTGAGTTTGATGAATATTCTATTGACGAATTGTGTGTTACAGGAGATACTGAGTTTGATGAATATTCTATTGACGAATTGTGTGTTACAGGAGATACTGAGTTTGATGAATAATATATTGACGAATTGTGTGTTACAGGAGATACTGAGTTTGATGAATATTCTATTGACGAATTGTGTGTTACAGGAGATACTGAGTTTGATGAATATTCTATTGACGAATTGTGTGTTACAGGAGATACTGAGTTTGATGAATATTCTATTGACGAATTGTGTGTTACAGGAGATACTGAGTTTGATGAATATTCTATTGACGAATTGTGTGTTACAGGAGATACTGAGTTTGATGAAGATTCTGTTACTGGAGTTTGTGATGATGATGATGCTACTGAGTTTGATGAAGATTCTGTTACTGGAGTTTTTGATGATGATGATGCTACTGAGTTTGATGAAGATTCTGTTACTGGAGTTTGTGATGATGATGATGCTACTGAGTTTGATGAAGATTCTGTTACTGGAGTTTGTGATGATGATGATGCTACTGAGTTTGATGAAGATTCTGTTACTGGAGTTTGTGATGATGATGATGCTACTGAGTTTGATGAAGATTCGGTTACTGGAGTTTGTGATGATGATGATGCTACTGAGTTTGATGAAGATTCTGTTACTGGAGTTTGTGATGATGATGATGCTATTGAGTTTGATGAAGATTCGGTTACTGGAGTTTGTGATGATGATGATGCTACTGAGTTTGATGAAGATTCGGTTACTGGAGTTTGTGATGATGATGATGCTACTGAGTTTGATGAAGATTCTGTTACTGGAGTTTGTGATGATGATGATGCTACTGAGTTTGATGAAGATTCTATTACTGGAGTTTGTGATGATGATGATGCTACTGAGTTTGATGAAGATTCGGTTACTGGAGTTTGTGATGATGATGATGCTACTGAGTTTGATGAAGATTCTGTTACTGGAGTTTGTGATGATGATGATGCTACTGAGTTTGATGAAGATTCTCTTACTGGAGTTTTTGATAATGATGATGCTACTGAGTTTGATGAAGATTCTGTTACTGGAGATTTTGATGATGATGATGCTACTGAGTTTGATGAAGATTCTGTTACTGGAGTTTGTGATGATGATGATGCTACTGAGTTTGATGAAGATTCTGTTACTGTAGTTTGTGATGATGATGATACTGAGTTTGAAGATTCTGTTACTGGAGTTTGTGATGGTAATGCAATTGTTCCTGATGAAAATTCTGTTGATGTCGGTTGGGATGATGAGGCTGTTGAGTTTGAAGAAGGTTCTTTTGATGTAAGTATTGATGTTATTGATTCTTCGATTCCAGTAAAGAAAAACACTGTCAGGCTAAGGTTTCTTAATATAATTGCAGTGTTCATTTTTGTGATATACAACTTTTTTCTTTTACAAATTTATTTCTTATTCTGTTTCTCAATAAGAATTATCTGTTTAAAATATTTCATTCTTTATTTTTTCAATGTCAACATAGTTACTAGTTACTGTTTTAACTTGAAACAAATCCGAGTTTCCATGAAAAAAGGAAAATATAATGTCTTGATCGCACCATGCAAAACGTAGAGTGTCCAAAAACGAATCCACGCAACTAAATGTTTTGATAGCGACTTAAATGACTTTATATAGCCTGAAGCCAGGGTTATTCTATTTTTTTTTTCAAATGTAGTGTCAACCCAGACAAGACCCTCCAACAACATTAGCACTGCCTGATAACGTAACCATGCTGATTCGCAGCGGGAGGTCGCAAAACGTTACTATTTCTTTTTTACACCATAAACTTTTTCATTTCTTCTTGAATCTTGAAACGACTAAAAGTGTCGTTTCAAAAAATATTTTTTAAACTCGCTTAAACTCATTTTGCCTAATAATAAGGACGCATCTAACTGTGAATAGAGGTAGTTTAGAGTGTAATATTTATATTATCTGGACATAATGAAATATTGCTCAAATAATCGCAAAAAGTAACAAAAAAGCAATGATAACTTTGAGGAAAATTCTAGGTGGTTTGCGCGTGCCTAGTTAAGACCAATTTTTTCTTACGTCAATTTAAACATAATTGAATTATTATCGTATTTAATAATTAGATTAAATACCTTTTAACCTTGTTCACGTATGTCTGTGATTGTTTGTTTTTGAGTGTGTCCAAGCGTGTTTCTGCGTGTGCAGTCATTCTTTCAGACATTTTTCCCAGGGGAGCATTCAAAATGTTCGGGGGAGTTGTGTCATTTGCGAGTGGCCAGTGGCGTAGCTAAAGGGTGGTAGATGGGGGCATATGTCTCGGACGCGAGACTGGCGTGGGTGGTCTTTCATGATATTTAATGGTTAAAAAAAGCAGTTTCAGATTTGATGGGGGCATAAAAATTAATCTTGCCCACTCACACCAAGCACTGTAGATACGCCCCAGCTAGTGGCTTTGAGATAGGGTGGGTCCACCAAGAATCACTTTTTCTTTAAATGCAAGTGTGGAATTTTCGGACAACCAGAGTTTGTATCGTGAAAGGGAGGACTGCAAAAATATTTGCGCGCCCAAAGCGGCAGTAATAGATGCCCCACTGGCAGTGTTTCTATCGATATCAAAATCGGCCAACATTTTCAAAGGGCAGGAGGGCGGAAATAGAGGGCGTTGATAAATCTTGATCTTATTTCAAAATAAAGAAGTGCATTTTTGAGTATAAGTGAATTCAATGTTTCAATTACACCTTTTGAACTGGTAAGGACATTTTTTAAGGTTTTATGGTAAGCATTATTGCGTCTAGTATCATATATAAACTGAATTCACTTTGTTTGTGGCGTGCCCCCGAGTAATCATTTGACACAAGCTTATAATCAACCACATACTATACCATTGATCAGCGTGAATGAAGGGGTGCAGAAATTTAGGGGGCTAAAGACAGTCGGTCAAATTCAAAATGCAAGGGTGCATTTTGGCGCCCCTTGCATTTTGGCGCATACTTGAATTTGTTGTTTCTTATAGACAATTTTGAGGTTGCATTTCAAACTTTCGGTTGGGGAGTGCCAAAATTAGCCAGAATAACGATTAAAGACATCTTAAATTCTGCACCAGTGTAATGTAAACTATACTCATTCTAGATGTGTCACCCTTGAGGGGAAGCTTTCGTTCTAGCTTAATATCGCCTATTACAGTGGTCGGAAAACTCATTAGTCAAAAGACCCAAAAAATAAGCAGCAGAGGGATTGAAAAAAAATTAGAGCCATATTTCTTTTCAAGAACTTGTCAAGAACCATGTTTTTCGGAGTCAAAAACCCATTTGTCGCCGACTGAGCAAGCCGCACTGGGCAAACGAGCCATGGTTTGCCGACCACTGTCCTATTAAATCTTTAGATGCAGGGAAGCTCTGAGTCTTGAATAGTATAGATGAAAATAAGTTCTGGATCTTGACTAGCATAGATGCACCCCACCAGGCAACAAAAATTGAAGATAAACTTATGACCATTTCCTAAACGTTTGACCCCCCCCTCGACAAGCAGTGGGATGTACCGGCTGTGGCTGTGCCCGACAGACCGGCTATTACCCAGCTGTGGTCACCTACCCATTGTACCCTTACAGCAGCAGCGGTCAGCATGTCCTAGACGTCATCAAGATCCCCGCGTGCTGTAAATGTTTCAACAACAGAAACCCACCAGTGCGATCGCGAAAGTAACGTACCACGCCATTGAATCCTCTAACGCGTACTGAGAACAACGTGTCCACCGTTTAAGAAGACAGTCATTTAAATCTATTGGCACGGACATCTGAGTCTGTGAACGCTGCAACAGATCATAGAGATTCTATTCCATCTCTTTTTTTTAAAATATGTTATCCGTTAACTCAACTCCTCGCATTGTCCTGTAAGAAAGGATTTATCTGCAGGGTGCAACATATTTTGTAAGATGTTTGGGACAACTAACAACACTGTTCCGGAAGTTGCAAAACTTTTTTTTGTTGTCTTTTTTTATTTTTTGTAAAGAAAACTCTTACTAGCATTGTACGATGAAGTATGGGTGGGCACCTAGGGACCGTTTGTTCATCTTCATGTTTTTCGCCAAAACAGGTCAAGTGTATTGTGACAGCAGTTTAAAGTATTCTAGTCTAGATTTTTGGAAGATGCTGTTAATTGTGTCTCCTTAAAATGTCGTACTAAACATGTTTATTAATCCCTATTCGTGTCTATCTGGGGGTGTGATGCATAGGGCGCGGGGTTGTTTTTTCAAGTTTCTAGTATTATTATTGCATTTTAATTAGAGCGCTTTTAGAGCAGCGGTTCTCAACCTGGGGGTCTATCTACCCTTTCACAGAGGTGGCCTAGACCACTGTGGGAAAAAAAACATATTTATGAAGTAGCAATAATTTTATTTTAGGGGTTCACCACAAAATAGGGAACTGTGTTTTCATGCCACGGCATTAGGAAGGTTGAGAACCACAAGAGTTAAGTGAAAGAACATAAGTGAGAGGACAGCAAGAGGAATGTGATAGAACATAAGTAGATGAGAGGACAGCAAGTGGAATGTAACAGACCATAAGTGATAGAACAACAAGAGGAATGTGACAGAACATAACTGAGAGAACAGCAAGAGGAATGGGACAGAACATAATTAGGTGAGAGGACAGCAATAGGAATGTGACAGAACATAAGTAAGAGGACAACAAGAGGACTGTGATAGAGCATAATTGAGAGGACAGCAAAGAGGAATGTGAAACCGATCAATTAAAAGGCCGAAGAAAACTAGTTCTAACCTAAACAGTTGGACAAGTTGACTGAATCCACTTAATTAAACGACTAAGAAAGCAATATTGTTCCATACTTTTTAGTCTCCTTTGATGTAACAAAAATAATTCAATTTTGTATCGCTTATTTTCACGTACGCACGCCTCAACCTTCACACGATGGTTGTAAATTGCAAGTGTTTAATTTAATTGCTAGCGTTATAGTTAATAGTTATTAAATAATCCACGTGAAATGGTTCTATACAACTTACAAAATATTTATTCTTTGAAATTTAATGTCAAATAAAAAGAACACTTAATACATCTGGCACCGGTCCCTACTGCAAAGGGAACCTTGTCCCCCTGTCCCTGCTGTAATTGCAAACTTGTCCCACGGTCCCTGGTGCAATGGGAAACTTGTCCCCAGGTCCCTGCTGGAATGGGAAACTTGTCTACCGGTCACTGGTGCAATGGGAAACTTGTCCCCCGGTCATTGGTGCAAAGGGGAAACTTTTCCACCGATCCATCAAGCTTAGAGTTTAGGAATTGATATCTTAGATTGACCTATCAGCAGAAACTTCTTCAATTCAAATCATTTAATTAAGTATAGAAACTTCATGAACAGCGTACAGGCAATCAGTTACTGACATCGCATGAGCATGAAACATGCCATTAGGTACTGACTTCTCATGAGCATCCGACATGCCATCAGTTCCTGGCATTTCATGAGCATCAAACATGTCACGAGACATCCCTAGAGTAGGTCATTATTTACTGACATACCGTGAATATCAGGGTGGTCCCCTTTCACAGACACCCCAAGAACAGAAACTCCACTAATCTCTGATAGCGTTAATTCCAACATCGTTGTGTTTTACACTATGAAATGACAATTGTAACACAAACCGATATGTACACCTTTTTATTATCAAACCTGCAAACCAGTACAAAAATAGTTTCAAGTTATATATAAATTGCATAATTTATTTCACATTTTACATGTTTATGTTTGAACATAGATTTTATCGCCACCCGGATAAAAATAATTTTATAATTCAATACATTTGTCAATAAAGTCTAACATTATAATTATACATATTTATAACTATCACAATTTATTAGATTTGATGTAGTCTTTATTCCAATTGTTGTGAGGGAAACAAAGTTTCTTATTTTTAAGTTTACGATTATTTTCAAACGTAAGGTTACTATAGCATATGACACAGGTTCTCAGCCTTTATTAAGCCACTCCCTCATTTTATAGAAGCGACACGATGCATAAACAACTGATGAGGTAAGACGGAAACAATAACAAATAGAAGCTTTATTATTAAATTACATATGGCTCGCCAAACATTGGTGACAGCAATTCGTGAACTTCCCCTCTACTAAAGTCACTTGACAAAAATTGAACACAAGTAATGCACATTTAAGAATCCCAATTTTCGCTACGCCCCTTCCCCCATGATACGTCACTGCACACTTTTTATTTCACGGCCATGAAATATATTAAATATTCTGATGTCCCAAACACTTTTAAACCGACTATTTTTTTACACCATACTTAAATTGAGACGATTTCATTTTCCGTTTAGAAATATTACGCGCCAAACGCAGTTGCGTTAAATAAAAAAAGATAACGTAGTTATTAGGAATTATATTTTGCGTGCCAGTGAACTCACTATTGAACTATACTTTCTTTTAAACCTTTAGAATTATTTGAAATATACTCTCAATACCAAATTCTCTGATTAGGAATATATATAAGATATTACTCCATTTTACTTTCTAAAATACTGAGGTTCTGTCGGCGACTCGTCAGATAAACCTCCGCGATCTCATTAGGGTTCGCGGCCAGTGCAGTCGGAACTAAGACCACTGGACATTAAAGACTTAATCTACTCTCAGGACATCATAGACTCAATCTACTCTCAGGACATCATAGACTCAATCTACTCTCAGGACATCATAGGCTCAATCTACTTTCAGGACATCATAGACTCAATCTACTCTCAGGACATCATAGACTCAATCTACTCTCAGGACATCATAGACTCAATCTACTCTCAGGACATCATAGACTCAATCTACTCTCAGGACATCATAGACTCAATCTACTCTCAGGACATCAAATACTCAATCAACTATCCGTTTTAGTAATACAAAATATAATTGCACGCACGTCAAACGTATGAAATTGGATAGATGCTTTAAAAATATCGCGTTTAAAATGTGAACGAGAATTCCGAAAGCAAACGAAATCCTCCCAATTTTTACTAACGTTTCAATACGTGATGCAGCCCGCTTACAGCCTTCCTATAAAAACAAAAATCGTGGCTACCAATTATACCATGACACTTTACGTCTTGCCTACATACGACGATTACATGATAAAAAAAAAGTCATAATGTTTAGTCACAGCTGGTGAACCAATCAACCAGTCACACACGTGACACACAATTACTCCCCCCCCCCCACCCTCTCCCCCTCCCCCGATGCTTGTCCACTCTTCAAACAGTAAGATGTTCCGAATTTTACCCAAAGTTTCAACAAAATATAACGATTGTTAGCACCTCGTGACGCTTATGACCCATTTAACCACACGTCTTGCACTCACTATTCCCCCCCCCCCCAAAAACGTTCCTTGTTCACACGTTCCATTGTGATAATACCGCGATGTACGCCAACAATAATATAATAAAATGATATTAATGACCTTGTCGCGCCAATGATCCATGGAAATCAAATTATAACACGTTTAAGAAATACAAACAAAAAAAGTTTTAACCGACACTTGCAGCTAATGACCCATAACTGTTTTTTGTCGGGAATATTAACGCATGATTATCTCGCGTTGCGATCGCTCTACCCTCCTCCATCGACGATTGTACAATTATGTTAAGCACACTGACGTAAGAAATGACCAAGTCAATGTTCCTCTTTTGCTGTGTTGATCATCTGGAAACATTTGCATCACGTAATTATTGCACTATCTGTGTTCATAATGTCTAATATTTGAAAGCGTGCGCCCATTTCTTTCCTCTGGAAATGTAGTGTGATTATTGGACCCAGCTCTCACGGTCCATGATTGAAGTCGACCAGGCGTGCTGTTAGACAGGGAAGGTAGGCTGGAGCCGTCGAGCCATAAACGGTCCCTTGGCGTGAAATGAGGGGGCCTCACTCTTGGTATGTGGATTGATCCCCGACCGGAACCTGTAGCATTGAGATCATAAAGTTAAAAATAATCTGAAATATTAGTAAATATATAAATGGTTATAAAAAGTACCAGATGTCGTGAAACTTAAACGGAGCAATTGTAATTAAGAAAACATGGATTTTTTTCTGAACAAAGCATTATATTTGTCCACTATGAGACACACCATTTATGTGTCTATATTCAGAAATGTAACTAAAAAAATGTTGCTTGTAAAAGACTTCCTTTATTGTAATATTCGAAAATAGGCCTCGGAATATGGTCTATTTTTTTTAATATCTCAAGGCTGGGCACATAAAACCAATACATACAAAGCCCGGGTTAACGTGGCACCTTGAGATCTCCCATCTATCTATAGCACCTACCGCACATGAACATTTCGTATCAGAATCGGTCTCATCCAGGCATCTGCGCACCCATAGAAAGAATCGGGCGCAGAGAGAATCCAGTGATTAAAATGGTCTTGACAGATTTCGGCGGAAGAACAAAAAGCAGATTTGAACCATAACTCACCTGGAACTTGATAAGGCTCAAACATTGAAGGCGCAGACTGCACTATAAAGGGTGGCACGTCAGCTTCCTTGGGTTTAATATAAAAATTACTTCTTCCGTTTTCCATGGCTGGAAAGTCTTGATTATTTGCTAAATCTACAGAACTGGTAGATTCGTCGCTTTCATCGTAGATAGGAACAATAGCGTTTCTATTTCTATTGAAAAATACAAACACATTTTGGTGCCATTTGTTTTAATTTAAAAAAATAGTACATGATCTATATTTAAATTAAATTAAAATTATGAATTATATTTAAAAAATTATGTTTGTCAGTGGATCTCGTCAGTATTATTTAATTTGAAGCAATGTTAATAAGTTAAAAGCTCATTATTCAATTTATAAGATCCATGATATTTTACTACGTTCTTCCAATAGAGAAAAATAGGATTCCCTATTTCCCATTACCATATATATATATATATATATATATATATATATATATATATATATATTTATTTAAATATTATTGGAGTTAGCTACGTTGGGAAACCACTGGCCCGTAAATCCAAACTGGCACAATAACGACCTATTCCCACGACTGCAAACCTAAACCTATATCTTTTAGCATTTCAAAATAACACTTCCTTTATGGGTTTTTAGTTCATTGTAACAAACGAAAATACGATTTCGAAAAAAATTTAGCAATGTTTTCTAATAAATATCCATACATGTGGCGCCACAGACCATGTAGGGCTTTGGCCTGCCTCACCACTTCCTTCAACTCAGACCAAACTAATGATTTACTGTTCCATTCTTAGATACTCAGTTGTTGTAGATTTTTTTTCACAATATCCATCCATCTAAGCATAGGTCTGCCCTTGAGCGGTTTTCCTCTGGGGTTTCGGTGATCCACCCTCTCGCTCTTCTGAAATTTGTCATTTTCTCTAAGTGTCCTGCCCAGCGTAGCCTATCATTTGTTTTTAATTTCTGCTACTACTGTGACATCCTGATATAGACTGTACAATTCATGGTTGGTTCGTATTCTCAGTCTTTATGCATCTTTTGTTGGTCAACAAATTTTCCTGACAACTTTTCTCTCCCATTTGTTTCTCATGTAATGTCTTTACCTTTGAGTATTTTCTGACTACTGAAGTATGCCCTGTTTCCGGCTGATATTCTTTCTATTATTTCTGTTTGTAATTCGTTTCTTTACTTCAATAAAGACCCGAGGTATTTGAATTGATTTACGTTGTCAAAAGCCTTGTTTCTAATTTTAAAATCCCCATCAGTCTGTTCTTCCCATATCATAGTCATGTACTTAGTTTTTTTGGTTGTTAACTTCAAGCCCCGCTTGTAGTGATGAGTCTTCTAATTCAACAAAGTATTTTGATATATCTTTATATTTTTCACTTACATTACTATGTCATCAGCATATGCAAGATACTGAAGGGGTTGATTGTGGAGAGTGCCCATTGGTTGTGGGTCTAGGGTTTCCCTAAGAAAGTATCCTGTTATTGCAACTCGGGTGTCAATATGTATGTTTCTCATAACTCTAATGTTAGGTTAAATAGCATACAAGTCAGTGAGTCTACCTGTCTTAGGCCTCTTCTAATCTGAAATTCCCTTGAATATTCTCCTTGAACCTTGATATTGCTTTTTGATTTGTTCAATATTACATGTATCAGTCTTGTCAGTTTGTTTGGGTATGCCAAACTCCTGCAGAGTCTCATGTAGATATTTTCTTTTGATGCTGTCTTAAGGCCATTTTATAGGCCACATAAAGTTGATGCAGTTGAACATTATATTCAAAACATTTCTCTAATAGGCATCTGATAATGAAAAGCTGATCAGTCATTGCCTGAATCCAGATGGTAAATCACCTAGTGTTTCTTCAGTGTATGGTTGTAGACATTCGGAAATTAGCTTCGTCAGTATTTTGTAAGAAACATTTAATAGGGAGATTCCTCTCTACTTTGTGCACTGACGTTTGGAGCCTTTCTTGTATATTGAGGTTATTAGAGCTGTTTCCCAATCTGTTGGAATGTTCTCTTCTTGCTAAATTTTAGTTATTAGTTTAAGTATCTGAGTGTCTAGTTCTTTTCCTCCATATTTAATAAGTTCCGATTTGATTAGGTCTTCTCCAGGGGATTTGTGGTTTTTCATTACTTCTTTAGTTTCTTCTAAAAAAAGGGTCTGGTCCTACATGTTGTGGTTGATAATCTTTATCTTGGCTATTGTCTGCATTTTATATGTCCTCAAAATATTCATCCCACCTCTCCACATTTACCTGTTTTCCAAATTTAATTCTCCATCCTGGATCTCACACATTTGCAGACTGGCTTGGTCTGAGCCACATTATTCTGTGCTTTTTGAATTATATCCAGGAGCGTAGCCGGAAGACCCAGCACGAGAGCATAGCAGTAGTCCATGCGTGATAGTACGAATGCAGACATTATCATCTGTGATGCATCAAACGTTAAGAAAGATCTGATATGACTATAGTCAAGCAAGACACACAATCGTCATATCATAGTTCTGCTCAGCTATAGAAAAATGCCTTTGCAAAGCATGTTAATGTGATTTTCTATAGTTAGTATTCTGCCTAGGTGGACACCCAGGTTTCACAATGTTTGAGCAAACTAAATCTGCACACCTGAGAGAGTAAGGGTTGATGTGCTATCTACTGGTTTTCGCTTCTGACCGGTAGCATTGGGGGTCAGCTCGGTATTTTCATTGTTCAATTTGAACCTGTTTATGGTCATTCAGTGCTTAACTGTCTCCACAGTCTTCTGTGTCATATTAAGAAGCTGAGGAAACTGAGATGGGGTCACGGACTGCTGAAGTTGGTTATCATCCGCGAACATGTGATATAGCATGTCAAACTGCTTGATCACTGCACCCAGGGGCTGAACGTGCATAATGAAAACATCGGACCTATGATCGAGCCCTGGGATACTTAGAATTTGATTTGATAATAGATTGCTTCGACGTCAAGCCGATAGATCAAGTAACGACAAAAGAGATACATATCCCTCACCACAAGATGATAGAAGGTCATTTACGACGCTCATTAGGGCTATTTCAGTAGAGTGGTGCGCCCTGTAGGCTAACTGGAAAGGCTCAAGCAAGACACACTGAGAGAAAAGATACAGGATTTGTCGGAAAACGACTTTCTCTAGGATTTTGGAAATAAAAGTTACAATAGTTATAGAAACGGGACGATTATTTTCCAACACATTTGGGTCGATATTTGCTTATTTTAGCAGTGGAGTTACAACCGCCTCTTTAAAAAAGGTGGGAACAATACTAGTTGTCAAAGACTGATTTATGATACTAGTTATGATAAGGACTATTTCGTTTAAACATTCGTTAAACAGCCTTGCCGGAAGAGGGTCAAACAAAGATGACTTTCTTGGGGTGTCGACCAGGATTTTCATCACATGCGATTCAGTGACCTCCACAAATTCGCTCATAGGGGTGCCGTTAAACGGCGAGAATTCGGCAGCATCGGTGCAGATGTCAAGTTTCGCGCTGATCTTCGTATGTTTCGTATATATAACTCATTTAGAGAGTCTGTCAGCTCGCCTACAGCAATGTTATTTGGCACAGATTTGTCCTTCTGTTTACAGGTCAGCTGACTCACAATACGAAATGAGTCCTACTTGAGCTGCATTCTACAATCCGGTGACTGACATGTTTAGTCCTAGCTACAAGGACCAACTTTTTTGTTCGTGCTTCTACTTCATTTTGGTAAGCTTTTGCAGTTAGTGAGTCTGTGATGAGCTTTTGGTAATCATATCGTTTCTCTCTTTGATTACGGCCATTGTGAAATATGTTTATTCTCTGCTTATATTTATTATAAATCATCAGCGATCTTATTAAGATAGTCTTACTTAAAGACGCTGCAATGTATATATAATTTTTTTTAATGACTTTAAAAAAAATATTTTGTCGTAAAATATTAAAATAAAATTGAAGTTAAGAAATGATCATTCCTTTTTACATGAGATGGCGGTTTAAAATTTTTTTTAAAAAAGGAATTTAAAAAAGCCAATGGTATGAATATTATTATATTTTTTTTACATAGCAAGTTTCATTGTTCATAGCTCTTGTTCTTCTAGCGTGAAAAATGTCAGTTATTTAAAAACCCTAAACCTAGAAAACCAAAGTAATTTCAAATGTAGTACAGGTTAACACATTTGGTCTTATTTTTTGGCTTCGTTAAGCCAGTAAAGTTTTCCCTTCTAAGGTATGAACATTCTTTACTTTTACTGCAGACTCAGACATCCCCCCCACCACCCAAAAAAACCACCTCTTTAATCGTATGTAGCCTTCAGTTTCAGATAAAAAAAACAATTACATTAAACTCTCCAACAAACCTCTGTTTCCGCTTGTGTATTGCCATGGCCACAATAACGCCAATGATAAACATTGCACCGCTCAGTCCCGTCGATATGGCAATGACCTCGTTCTGGGACAATCCCGCGTGATGTTGTGGTGAGGTAGAGCAATCATCTGTTTCAGACGACTCGCTGACATCATCACCACATCTGTGCGATGTGGATTAGTGAATAATCAGTATGTTAGTTGAAGAGACAAAGATTTTTTTTCTTACAAAAGCTATAAAATACGCATTATGTAAATTATTAAGTATAATGTATTATACCAGTGGTTCTCAACATTCCTAATGCCGCGACCCATTAATAGAGTCCCTCGTGCTGCGGCGAACCCCAACCACAAAATTGTTTTCGTTGCTACATCATAACTGTTAGTATATGTTTTTACGATGGTCTTAGGCGACCCCTGGGAAAGGGTCATTCGACCCCCCAAAGGTGTCGCGACCCACAGGTTGAGAACCACTGTATTATACATTCATTTTAAAATCTTATATTTGAGATATGATATATTTTCTCTCGATCACACGTTTAAATGCCAAGAGATAATCTTCATCCTGGGCATCAATTTTCACTGGATACAGAATAAATTGAGAAATTTAATTTCAATGTTTCAAAATATACATCTTACTATATTTTCTACTTTTCAAAAGTTACCTGCATTGCGCAACCCTGCGTCCATCAATATAACGATAACACTCCCCATTGTCTGAACAGGTGCACTTGGAAACACACCTTTGTGACGCCTTGTCGCATACAAATTCGGCTTGGCAAATATTTTCTAGGTGACATTTATCCTCCAGGGCTTCAGACACTATCTCGGTGACTGTTGAAACATGTACAATAAAACATTAGAAAAAGCATTACCTGATACTTAAGATTCAGCTACTCTTGATATGAACTCTTGGGTGTCATGGGGTAATATGGTAAGCGCCAAAATGTCCGAACTGAAACTCATCTTGAACGAGTGCGTCCGTTTGTCAACGGTTCGTTGCTCCAGCCGCCACGAGTTTCTATTAGCGAGAAGGAAGATATTTTTGGCAGCTGTTGTTGGATGTGGGCAGGGTTTCTTTCAGTCATCTCTCCAGGAGGGGTGTCACTCCTCCCCCCCCCCCAGGGTAAGTCTAATTCCCCCCCCCCCGGAGCAAAACGTGTACAACAATATACCGATTATATATGTATATATATATATATATATATATATATATATATATATATATATATATATATATATATAGATAGATATATATATATATATTAAACAGGTTTAAGAAGAATAGTGACTGGCGCAATTAACGGATTACAATGGAGTCTATGAAATATCGCCTGCTTTCGATATATTTGATGATTCGTACACATCAGGCTTATCGTATTAAAGATTTACAGTATTCGATTATAAATATCGTACTGCAGCTCCTAATTATAGGCCGATGATCTTTTTCCCGTTGTTCGCAATAACTGATATTTTTCATTCATTATTTCTTTGCAAACTTCATAAAAATAAAGATTTAAATTATAACAAAGTATTAAACAACCTTTACACTAATATCAAGTTCTACAACTCTAATAATAATTCTTGAGAAGAATTAAACTTGCACAATCTATTTTCAAGTTATATTTCATTATTTCTACAAGAGTACAATGTTGCAGAACTAAATTAAAGTATTTGCTAAAATGCATTCTTGTATTTTGAATTTATCCATTTTTTTCTGGGGACTAGTATAAATATTTAATAGGCGATATTAAGGTAAGGAAAATGCATACACTCGAGGACACCACAAATGAAATGAATTTAGTTGATGTCCCCCATGGAAGGCGTGAACAATGTTTTTGATCATTATGTTGGCTAATTCTGGTGCTTCCCACACGAAAGTTTGAAATGTCACCTCAAATCTTTTGAAAGAAAAATTGAATTCAAGTATTCGCCATAATGCAGCCCTGCATTTTGAATTTGCGCGACTGTCTTCAGCACCCTAAATTTCTGCACCTCACCTGGCTAAAATTTAAAATAAAAATTAGATTGATAACATTGAGAAAGTCTAGCGAACGTCTCAATAATAAAATATTTTTTTACTGCAAATGCTTTAACTTTATTGCCAAAGAAATCTATAGAAGCACGACTTAGACTTCGTTTTTACACGTGGAACAATTTTAGTCCATAATATATGTCACTTTTTCATTTGATTATTTACATGTTGTACGGTCGGTATATAGGCTTCTAATAAAAAACTAAACTAAACAAGTCTGGTTAAATAATTGATTTACTGACATTAGATGTTGACTCGGTAAATTCAATAATGTCTTTTTTTGTTTCTTATTTGTTTATATGACTCTATGATTTCCGCAAATGTTTCTAAATCAGAATTAAAGCTTCACATAAGTTTAGGAGGCTCTACTATGTATTTTCTTTATAATAGACAAAGTTATAGGCATACACGATGTCTAAGATTACAATGAAAGCTTCTACTTAAATTCTTGAATCTATACCAAATTTGATAAATGTATATTGCATTATCCCTTAGAAAATATCCGTTGGCTTCACAGGTATAATATTCACATTAATTTGTGGAAAAAAAAAGTTCTTTTTTATATGAGCTATATAGATAAATACAGTTAATGGATATATAAGGGAATTAATTTTATTGATGTTTTATAACTCATCAAATGCACAACTGTCGGGGTAAGGGAAATTAAATTTGTTTGCTATACATATGCGCTATATAACATACATTTTTTAAAAATTTTATGAGACAACTTTTAATTGTATTATTTGTCTATTTATCTGATAAATTCCTTAGGGCCCTATCTGAGGGATAATTAAAACTAAAAGTCACATTTAGTTACGGAAACTCGCCGTGGTTCTTAATACACATATAATGAAAATTACTGGGAACTTTTGAGTAATTTCAAAGTATAGTAATTGTTCTATTTTTACCCGAGTTACGGAACCTGGTTTTGAGGGAATGGGGGGGGGGGGGGGTGGACGTGGCGCTTTGCGCCTGGCCTGGACGGGGGTAGAATTAAGAGAGCCGCAATGCCAAGAGAAGTGACCCACTAGCGCAAGGGACCCACAATGACAGAGACCCACAAGGGCCAGAGACCCACGACGACAAGAGACCCACAATTGCAAGGAACCCACAATGGCAAGAACCCACAAGGGTAAGAGACACACTAGGGCAAGAGACCCACAATGGCAAGAGACCCAAAATGGAAAGAGACCAACTAGATCAAGATATCCACGTTGGCAAGAGACCCACTATTGCAAGGAACCCACAATGGCAAGAACCCACAAGGGTAAGAGACACACTAGGGCAAGAGATCCCCTATGGCAAGAGACCAATAATGGCAAGAGACCCACAAAATCAAGAGACCCACAATGCCAACAGACCCACAATGGCAAGAGACCGACCAGGGCAAAGGATCAACAAGGGCAACAGACCCAAAGTGGCAAGAGACCCGCAATGGCAAGAGACCCACTATGACAAGAGACCCACACCGGCAGGAGACCCCAAAAGGGCAGGAGACGCACATGGGCAAGAGACCCACTCGGGCATGAGACCCACAAACGCGAGAGACCCACACGGTTTAAGAGACCTGCAAGGGAAAGAGATCCACAAGGCCAATATACCGACTAGGGCAGTCTTTGAAAATGGACTATCCCATTATTGCAGTACTTCTGGGGAAACCCTATCAAAAAAAAAAAAAAGCAAAAATTAAAATTTAATTTTTAAAAATAAAACTCGGGAATTCCGACCATTTTATTTGAGATGATTTTGTTTGAAGTGCATCTAAAAAAGTGTCATTTTTTTTTTACAAATAATTAGAAGCTTTTCTTGTTTCTTTTTAATTGTATATGTTTTATTTCACATCAAGTTCTATATTGGTTCACGTGTACAAAATCAAATTGATATAAACGTTTATGGAAATTTAATTTAGGTTCATATATTTATCTAATTTCATTGGGATTGTCCTAGTTTTCGAGAAAGTTCTATTTTTTCTATGATGTTTTTAAGATTATAGAAATGTCCTTTTCTTGTTTCTTATGCTTATATAAGTGACTATGATTCTCCTCAAATATTAAGGCATCAGATTTTGAGATTTATCCCAAAAAAAATCTAACAAGTTCCAAAATGAGTGTATGAGTTTCTACAGTGTATTTTCCTTATGGTAACCAAAAATATACGATAAGTTTTAGGATTCAATGTAAGCTTCTACGTAAATGTGTGCATTTAGTCAAAAGTTGGTAAAAATTTGTGTCATAATCCATTTTAAAATATCGGTTGATTTCAAACTAAACAATTTCACATATTTTTGCGCAATCGGATTGGGCGTAGTTGTATTTCAAATAAAATTTTTCATCTTTGCCTTTTTTAAACAAATTTTGGGAAAAATGTTTTAAGATAAAATTTGTTGGCTATCCAACCTAAAATAATCAATGCTATAAAACTTATAGTTTTTCTCGAGACATTAGTAAAAGTTCAAAAGACAACAGCTTGGCTATGTCCTTGCCATTTTAATAGCTACTTTAGTGATGTTTTTATGACTACGTATATGTTTATTACGCTTTATGAGACTTTTTGGTCGTATACAAACTAAAGCAGAGCCGGGTATACTGGCTAGTTATCTATTTACGACACTGCTTAGAATATCAATGTCTATGACATTTTTAAGCATTAATGAAATCAATTCTTTTATTTAAAAAAACGCCCCATATATTTTTGAAATGTTCAATTTAAGACGAACATCCTTACACGTTTTGACGGCGTCATCAAAAGTTTTATTGACATAGTCTTTGTTGACGTCTGGCAAGGCCATCAATTTTTCTTTCATGGCCTTCATTTCCTGGACGAGTGTGCGTGTTTCCACCGTTTGGTTGTTGTTGTCAACTGCCTTGAGCACAACCCTGTATCTGACACCAAGACTGCCGTGCCTAGAGGTGTTGAATAACAGAACATTACAGGGGGGAAGAAAACAGTAATGTGACCGGGGCACTACACCGCAATGAAGGAGTTGCGTAGAATTGGAGTACACTGGATTAAATTGAACATTTTCACCCAAAGAAGTAAATAAAGTTACTTTATTAGTCATATAATGCCAATAACCCTACATTGTAACCGAATGATCCTTATAAAACTTGCGCCGCTAATTTTACGGAAAGAAAGAATCCTCATTTTTTAAAAATTACTTAATTTTTCAGATTTTGACTTGATTACATTAAATTATATTTTAAAGTAAATAACTTGAAAAAGACAACCTCTAGAAAAGCGCTATTTTCTTTGATGTGTGCTTTTTTTTTTTGTTTTTTTTTTTTGTTTTTTTTTTGTTTTGTTTTTTTTTTTTTGTAATATCCTGACAATGGATAATTTGATTAACTTATTGCTCGTATATCACACGTCTATTTTACTTACTTACCAAAACCTTAGGATTATAACATCTTCAAAGTTCGACATTGACTTGTACTGGTCTCTGAGCTGTGTGATAAAAGTCGTAAGTACATTTTATTACGGTAAAAAAAAAATATTGTTATTACTTAAACGGGAAGATCATATTGCATTTGCAACAAGAAGATCATATTGTATTTCGTACAGCCAGAGGATCATGTTGTATTCACAATAAAAAGAAGATCATTGTATGTTTACAACAGCCAGAGTCCATATTGTATTTGAAACAATCAGAAGCTCATATTAAATTAGCAAAAAACGCTAGTTCATATTGTATTTAATACAAACATAATTTATATTGCATTTGCAGCAAACGGAAGTTCATATTGTATTTATTAACAAACGGATGTTCATATTAACATTTATTACAAAATGAATTTCATATTGTATTTACTACGCACGAAACATCATCTTAAGGCATTATGGAAAAAACAAAAAGCATCATTTACCTGGATACATAAGAAATTTTTATAAGTGAATAATATAACAAAGAATTGATTTAAAATAAAAAAATAAAAATTAAATGTTAATATAGTAAAAATGAAAATGAACCATTTTTTTTACAGCAGGTTACATAGATTTAAATTCACAGAAAAAAATCAAAAACTGGAGATGAAAATAGTAGTAAAGCTATGACAAAATTTTTTTTTTTTTTTATTAAAAATGTGTTTAAATGGAATATCTAAGGAGATTTGTGACATGAAAGACTTGATAAGGAAATGGATAATTAAAATAATCTTACCAAATCTTTAAATTTAGAAGATGTCCTATTAAACGTTTCCGATTGTGGCTTGTCAAGATCTTCAGTATAATTAATGTTAAATGTAATGTCAAATTCAACATTAATTAAAGCTCCCTCTGTAAAATAAAATAAGATAGATTTTAAAAAAAAAATTATTCCTCGATTTCCAAATTTTTTAATCAAACCAAACAAGATTAAAATAAATACTTTAAGTAAAAGAAAAGGATGTATTAAAATTTGATACCTATCATCAAGGGTTTCCATATAGCATTTAAAGCATCAGACGTTGTAGGAATAGTTGTTGTGTTTGTGGGAGTTGTTGTGGGAGTTGTTGTTGTGGGAGTTGTTGTTGTGGGAATTGTTGTTGTGGGAGTTGTTGTTGTGGGAGTTGTTGTTGTGGGAGTTGTTGTGTTTGTGGGAGTTGTTGTTCTGGAAGTTGTTTTGTTTGTGGGAGTTGTTGTTGTGGGAGTTGTTGTTGTGGAAGTTGTTGCGTTTGTGGGAGTTGTTGTGTTTGTGGGAGTTGTTGTTGTGGGAGATGTTGTTGTGTGATTTGTTGTTGTGGGAGTTGTTGTGTTTGTGGAAGTTGTTGTGTTTGTGGGAGTTGTTGTTGTGGGATATTTTGTTGTGGGAGTTGTAGTAGTTGTTGCTATGGGAGTTGTTGTTGTGGGAGTTGTGGGAGTTGATGTTATGGGAGATGTTCTTTTTTGAGTTGTGGGAGTTGTTGTTGTGGGAGTTGTTGTTGTGGGAGTTGTTGTTGTGGGAGTGGTTAAAGTTGTTGTTGTTGTTGGAGTTTTTGGACTTGTTGTTGTGGGAGTTGTTGTTGTGGGAGTTGTGGGAGTTGTTGTTGTGGGAGTTGTTGTTGTGGGTGTTGTTGTGCGAGTTGTTGTTGTGGGAGTTGTTGTTTTGGGAGTTGTGGGAGTTGTTGTTGTGGGAGTTGTTGTTGTGGGAGTTGTTGTGTTTGTAAGAGTTGTTGTTGTGGGAGTTGTTGTGTTTGTGGGAGTTGTTGTTGTGGGAGTTGTTGTTGTGGGAGTTGTTGTTGTGGGTGTTGTTGTGGGAGTTGTTGTTGTGGGAGTTGTTGTTGTGGGAGTTGTTGTTGTGGGAGTTGTTGTTTTGGGAGTTGTGGGAGTTGTTGTTGTGGGAGTTATTGTTGTTGGAGTTGTTGTTGTGTGATTTGTTGTTGTGGGAGTTGTGTTTGTGGGAGTTGTTGTGTTTGTGGGAGTTGTTGTTGTGGGAGTTGTTGTGTTTGTGGGAGTTGTTGTGTTTGTGGGAGTCGTTGTGTTTGTGGGAGTTGTTGTGTTTGTTGGAGTTGTTGTTGTGGGAGTTGTGGGAGTTGATGTTATGGGAGTTGTTGTTGTTGGAGTTGTGGGAGTTGTTGTTGTGGGAGTTGTTGTTGTGGGAGTTGTAGGAGTTGTTGCTATGGGAGTTGTTGTTGTGGGAGTTGTGGGAGTTGATGTTATGGGAGTTGTTGTTGTTTGAGTTGTGGGAGTTGTTGTTGTGGGAGTTGTTGTTTTGGGAGTTGTTGTTGTGGGAGTTTTTGTGTTTGTGGGTGTTGTTGTTGTTGTGGGAGTTGTTGTTGTGGGAGTTGTTGTTGTGGGAGTTGTTGTTGTGGGAGTTGGTGTTGTGGGAGTTGTTGTTGTGGGAGTTGTTGTGTTTGTAAGAGTTGTTGTTGTGGGAGTTTTGGTTGTGGGAGTTGTTGTGTTTGTGGGAGTTGTTGTTGTGGGAGTTGTTGTTGTGGGAGTTGTAGGAGTTGTTGCTATGGGAGTTGTTGTTGTGGGAGTTGTGGGAGTTGATGTTATGGGAGTTGTTGTTGCTTGAGTTGTGGGAGTTGTTGTTGTGGGAGTTGTTGTTGTGGGAGTTGTTGGAGTTTTTGTTGAGGGAGTTGTTGGAGATGTTGTTGTGGGAGTTGTTGTTGTGGGAGTTGTGGGAGTTGTTGTTGTGGGAGTTGTTGTTGTGGGAGTTGTTGTTGTGGGAGTTGTTGTTGTGGGAGTTGTTGTTGTGGGAGTTGTTGTTGTGGGAGTTGTGGGAGTTGTTGTTGTGGGAGTTTTTGTTGTGGGAGATGTTGTTGTGTGATTTGTTGTTGTCGGAGTTGTGTTTGTGGGAGTTGTTGTGTTTGTGGGAGTTGTTGTTGTGGGAGTTGTTTTTGTGGGAGTTGTTGTGTTTGTGGGAGTTATTGTGTTTGTGGGAGTCGTTGTGTTTGTGGGAGTTGTTGTGTTTGTGGGAGTTGTTGTTGTGGGAGTTGTGGGAGTTGATGTTATGGGAGTTGTTGTTGTTGGAGTTGTGGGAGTTGTTGTTGTGGGAGTTGTTGTTGTGGGAGTTGTAGGAGTTGTTGCTATGGGAGTTGTTGTTGTGGGAGTTGTGGGAGTTGATGTTATTGGAGATGTTGTTGTTTGAGTTGTGGGAGTTGTTGTTGTGGGAGTTGTTGTTGTGGGAGTTGTTGGAGTTGTTGTTATTGTTGGATTTGTTGGAGTTGTTGTGGGAGTTGTGGTGGGAGTAAAGGGAGTTTTTGTTGTGGGAGTTGTTGTTGTGGGAGTTGTTGTTGTGGGTGTTGTTGTGGGAGTTGTTGTTGTGGGAGTTGTTGTTGTGGGAGTTGCTGTTGTGGGAGTTGTTGTTGTGGGAGTTGTGGGAGTTGTTGTTGTGTGATTTGTTGTTGTGGGTGTTTTTGTGTTTGTGGGAGTTGTTGTGTTTGTGGGAGTTGTTGTTGTGGGAGTTGTTGTTGTGGGAGTTGTTGTTGTGGGAGTTGTTGGAGTTGTTGTTGTGGTAGTTGTTGTTGTGGGAGTTATGGGAGTTGTTGTTGTGTGATTTGTTGTTGTGGGAGTTGTTGTGTTTGTGGGAGTTGTTGTGTTTGTGGGAGTTGTTTTTGTTTTGGGAATTGTTGTTGTTGGAGTTGTTGTTGTGGGAGTTGTTGTTGTAGGAGTTGTTGTTGTGTGAGTTTTTGTGTTTGTGGGTGTTGTTGTGTTTGTGGGAGTTGTTGTGTTTGTGGGAGTTGTTGTTGTGGGAGTTGTTGTTGTGGGAGTTGTTGTTGTGGGAGTTGTTGTTGTGGGAGTGGTTAAAGTTGTTGTTGTTGTTGGAGTTTTTGGACTTGTTGTTGTGGGAGTTGTTGTTGTGGGAGTTGTGGGAGTTGTTGTTGTGGGAGTTGTTGTTGTGGGTGTTGTTGTGCGAGTTGTTGTTGTGGGAGTTGTTGTTTTGGGAGTTGTGGGAGTTGTTGTTGTGGGAGTTGTTGTTGTGGGAGTTGTTGTGTTTGTAAGAGTTGTTGTTGTGGGAGTTGTTGTGTTTGTGGGAGTTGTTGTTGTGGGAGTTGTTGTTGTGGGAGTTGTTGTTGTGGGTGTTGTTGTGGGAGTTGTTGTTGTGGGAGTTGTTGTTGTGGGAGTTGTTGTTGTGGGAGTTGTTGTTTTGGGAGTTGTGGGAGTTGTTGTTGTGGGAGTTATTGTTGTTGGAGTTGTTGTTGTGTGATTTGTTGTTGTGGGAGTTGTGTTTGTGGGAGTTGTTGTGTTTGTGGGAGTTGTTGTTGTGGGAGTTGTTGTGTTTGTGGGAGTTGTTGTGTTTGTGGGAGTCGTTGTGTTTGTGGGAGTTGTTGTGTTTGTTGGAGTTGTTGTTGTGGGAGTTGTGGGAGTTGATGTTATGGGAGTTGTTGTTGTTGGAGTTGTGGGAGTTGTTGTTGTGGGAGTTGTTGTTGTGGGAGTTGTAGGAGTTGTTGCTATGGGAGTTGTTGTTGTGGGAGTTGTGGGAGTTGATGTTATGGGAGTTGTTGTTGTTTGAGTTGTGGGAGTTGTTGTTGTGGGAGTTGTTGTTTTGGGAGTTGTTGTTGTGGGAGTTTTTGTGTTTGTGGGTGTTGTTGTTGTTGTGGGAGTTGTTGTTGTGGGAGTTGTTGTTGTGGGAGTTGTTGTTGTGGGAGTTGGTGTTGTGGGAGTTGTTGTTGTGGGAGTTGTTGTGTTTGTAAGAGTTGTTGTTGTGGGAGTTTTGGTTGTGGGAGTTGTTGTGTTTGTGGGAGTTGTTGTTGTGGGAGTTGTTGTTGTGGGAGTTGTAGGAGTTGTTGCTATGGGAGTTGTTGTTGTGGGAGTTGTGGGAGTTGATGTTATGGGAGTTGTTGTTGCTTGAGTTGTGGGAGTTGTTGTTGTGGGAGTTGTTGTTGTGGGAGTTGTTGGAGTTTTTGTTGAGGGAGTTGTTGGAGATGTTGTTGTGGGAGTTGTTGTTGTGGGAGTTGTGGGAGTTGTTGTTGTGGGAGTTGTTGTTGTGGGAGTTGTTGTTGTGGGAGTTGTTGTTGTGGGAGTTGTTGTTGTGGGAGTTGTTGTTGTGGGAGTTGTGGGAGTTGTTGTTGTGGGAGTTTTTGTTGTGGGAGATGTTGTTGTGTGATTTGTTGTTGTCGGAGTTGTGTTTGTGGGAGTTGTTGTGTTTGTGGGAGTTGTTGTTGTGGGAGTTGTTTTTGTGGGAGTTGTTGTGTTTGTGGGAGTTATTGTGTTTGTGGGAGTCGTTGTGTTTGTGGGAGTTGTTGTGTTTGTGGGAGTTGTTGTTGTGGGAGTTGTGGGAGTTGATGTTATGGGAGTTGTTGTTGTTGGAGTTGTGGGAGTTGTTGTTGTGGGAGTTGTTGTTGTGGGAGTTGTAGGAGTTGTTGCTATGGGAGTTGTTGTTGTGGGAGTTGTGGGAGTTGATGTTATTGGAGATGTTGTTGTTTGAGTTGTGGGAGTTGTTGTTGTGGGAGTTGTTGTTGTGGGAGTTGTTGGAGTTGTTGTTATTGTTGGATTTGTTGGAGTTGTTGTGGGAGTTGTGGTGGGAGTAAAGGGAGTTTTTGTTGTGGGAGTTGTTGTTGTGGGAGTTGTTGTTGTGGGTGTTGTTGTGGGAGTTGTTGTTGTGGGAGTTGTTGTTGTGGGAGTTGCTGTTGTGGGAGTTGTTGTTGTGGGAGTTGTGGGAGTTGTTGTTGTGTGATTTGTTGTTGTGGGTGTTTTTGTGTTTGTGGGAGTTGTTGTGTTTGTGGGAGTTGTTGTTGTGGGAGTTGTTGTTGTGGGAGTTGTTGTTGTGGGAGTTGTTGGAGTTGTTGTTGTGGTAGTTGTTGTTGTGGGAGTTATGGGAGTTGTTGTTGTGTGATTTGTTGTTGTGGGAGTTGTTGTGTTTGTGGGAGTTGTTGTGTTTGTGGGAGTTGTTTTTGTTTTGGGAATTGTTGTTGTTGGAGTTGTTGTTGTGGGAGTTGTTGTTGTAGGAGTTGTTGTTGTGTGAGTTTTTGTGTTTGTGGGTGTTGTTGTGTTTGTGGGAGTTGTTGTGTTTGTGGGAGTTGTTGTTGTGGGAGTTGTTGTTGTGGGAGTTGTTGTTGTGGGAGTTGTTGTTGTTAGAGTTGTTGTTGTGGGAGTTGTTGTGTTTGTAAGAGTTGTTGTTGTAGGAGTTGTTGTGTTTGTGGGAGTTGTTTTTGTGGGAGTTGTTGTTGTGGGAGTTGTTGTTGTGGTAGTTGTTGTTGTGGTAGTTGTTGTGTTTGTGGGAATTGTTGTGTTTGTGGGAGTTGTTGTTGTCGGACTTTTTGTTGTGAGAGTTTTTGTTGTGGGAGTTGTTTTGTTTGTGTGAGTTGTTGTTGTGGGAGTTGTTGTTGTGGGAGTTGTTTTTGTGGGAGTTGTGGTGTTTTTGGTAGTTGTTGTGTTTGTGTGAGTTGTTGTTGTGGGAGTTGTTGTTGTAAGAGTTGTTGTTGTGGGAGTTGTTGTTGTGGGAGTTGTTGTTGTGTGAATTGTTGTTGTGGGAGTTGTAGTGTTTGTGGGAGTTGTTGTTGTGGGAGTTATTATTGTGGGAGTTGTTGTGTTTGTGGGAGTTGTATTTGTGGGAGTTGTTGTTGTGGGAGTTGTTGTTGTGGGAGTTGTTGTGTTTGTGGGAGTTGTTGTGTTTGTGGGAGTTGTTGTGTTGGGAGTTGTTGTTGTGGGAGTCTTTGTGTTTGTGGGAGTTGTTGTTGTGGGAGTTGTTGTTGTGGGAATTGTTGTTGTGGGAGTTGTTGTTGTGGGAGTTTTTGTTGTGGGAGTTGTTGTGTTTGTGGGAGTTGTTGTTCTGGAAGTTGTTTTGTTTGTGGGAGTTGTTGTTGTGGGAGTTGTTGTTGTGGAAGTTGTTGCGTTTGTGGGAGTTGTTGTGTTTGTGGGAGTTGTTGTTGTGGGAGATGTTGTTGTGTGATTTGTTGTTGTGGGAGTTGTTGTGTTTGTGGAAGTTGTTGTGTTTGTGGGAGTTGTTGTTGTGGGATATTTTGTTGTGGGAGTTGTAGTAGTTGTTGCTATGGGAGTTGTTGTTGTGGGAGTTGTGGGAGTTGATGTTATGGGAGATGTTCTTTTTTGAGTTGTGGGAGTTGTTGTTGTGGGAGTTGTTGTTGTGGGAGTTGTTGTTGTGGGAGTGGTTAAAGTTGTTGTTGTTGTTGGAGTTTTTGGAGTTGTTGTTGTGGGAGTTGTTGTTGTGGGAGTTGTGGGAGTTGTTGTTGTGGGAGTTGTTGTTGTGGGTGTTGTTGTGCGAGTTGTTGTTGTGGGAGTTGTTGTTTTGGGAGTTGTGGGAGTTGTTGTTGTGGGAGTTGTTGTTGTGGGAGTTGTTGTGTTTGTAAGAGTTGTTGTTGTGGGAGTTGTTGTGTTTGTGGGAGTTGTTGTTGTGGGAGTTGTTGTTGTGGGAGTTGTTGTTGTGGGTGTTGTTGTGGGAGTTGTTGTTGTGGGAGTTGTTGTTGTGGGAGTTGTTGTTGTGGGAGTTGTTGTTTTGGGAGTTGTGGGAGTTGTTGTTGTGGGAGTTATTGTTGTTGGAGTTGTTGTTGTGTGATTTGTTGTTGTGGGAGTTGTGTTTGTGGGAGTTGTTGTGTTTGTGGGAGTTGTTGTTGTGGGAGTTGTTGTGTTTGTGGGAGTTGTTGTGTTTGTGGGAGTCGTTGTGTTTGTGGGAGTTGTTGTGTTTGTTGGAGTTGTTGTTGTGGGAGTTGTGGGAGTTGATGTTATGGGAGTTGTTGTTGTTGGAGTTGTGGGAGTTGTTGTTGTGGGAGTTGTTGTTGTGGGAGTTGTAGGAGTTGTTGCTATGGGAGTTGTTGTTGTGGGAGTTGTGGGAGTTGATGTTATGGGAGTTGTTGTTGTTTGAGTTGTGGGAGTTGTTGTTGTGGGAGTTGTTGTTTTGGGAGTTGTTGTTGTGGGAGTTTTTGTGTTTGTGGGTGTTGTTGTTGTTGTGGGAGTTGTTGTTGTGGGAGTTGTTGTTGTGGGAGTTGTTGTTGTGGGAGTTGGTGTTGTGGGAGTTGTTGTTGTGGGAGTTGTTGTGTTTGTAAGAGTTGTTGTTGTGGGAGTTTTGGTTGTGGGAGTTGTTGTGTTTGTGGGAGTTGTTGTTGTGGGAGTTGTTGTTGTGGGAGTTGTAGGAGTTGTTGCTATGGGAGTTGTTGTTGTGGGAGTTGTGGGAGTTGATGTTATGGGAGTTGTTGTTGCTTGAGTTGTGGGAGTTGTTGTTGTGGGAGTTGTTGTTGTGGGAGTTGTTGGAGTTTTTGTTGAGGGAGTTGTTGGAGATGTTGTTGTGGGAGTTGTTGTTGTGGGAGTTGTGGGAGTTGTTGTTGTGGGAGTTGTTGTTGTGGGAGTTGTTGTTGTGGGAGTTGTTGTTGTGGGAGTTGTTGTTGTGGGAGTTGTTGTTGTGGGAGTTGTGGGAGTTGTTGTTGTGGGAGTTTTTGTTGTGGGAGATGTTGTTGTGTGATTTGTTGTTGTCGGAGTTGTGTTTGTGGGAGTTGTTGTGTTTGTGGGAGTTGTTGTTGTGGGAGTTGTTTTTGTGGGAGTTGTTGTGTTTGTGGGAGTTATTGTGTTTGTGGGAGTCGTTGTGTTTGTGGGAGTTGTTGTGTTTGTGGGAGTTGTTGTTGTGGGAGTTGTGGGAGTTGATGTTATGGGAGTTGTTGTTGTTGGAGTTGTGGGAGTTGTTGTTGTGGGAGTTGTTGTTGTGGGAGTTGTAGGAGTTGTTGCTATGGGAGTTGTTGTTGTGGGAGTTGTGGGAGTTGATGTTATTGGAGATGTTGTTGTTTGAGTTGTGGGAGTTGTTGTTGTGGGAGTTGTTGTTGTGGGAGTTGTTGGAGTTGTTGTTATTGTTGGATTTGTTGGAGTTGTTGTGGGAGTTGTTGTGGGAGTAAAGGGAGTTTTTGTTGTGGGAGTTGTTGTTGTGGGAGTTGTTGTTGTGGGTGTTGTTGTGGGAGTTGTTGTTGTGGGAGTTGTTGTTGTGGGAGTTGCTGTTGTGGGAGTTGTTGTTGTGGGAGTTGTGGGAGTTGTTGTTGTGTGATTTGTTGTTGTGGGTGTTTTTGTGTTTGTGGGAGTTGTTGTGTTTGTGGGAGTTGTTGTTGTGGGAGTTGTTGTTGTGGGAGTTGTTGTTGTGGGAGTTGTTGGAGTTGTTGTTGTGGTAGTTGTTGTTGTGGGAGTTATGGGAGTTGTTGTTGTGTGATTTGTTGTTGTGGGAGTTGTTGTGTTTGTGGGAGTTGTTGTGTTTGTGGGAGTTGTTTTTGTTGTGGGAATTGTTGTTGTTGGAGTTGTTGTTGTGGGAGTTGTTGTTGTAGGAGTTGTTGTTGTGTGAGTTTTTGTGTTTGTGGGTGTTGTTGTGTTTGTGGGAGTTGTTGTGTTTGTGGGAGTTGTTGTTGTGGGAGTTGTTGTTGTGGGAGTTGTTGTTGTGGGAGTTGTTGTTGTTAGAGTTGTTGTTGTGGGAGTTGTTGTGTTTGTAAGAGTTGTTGTTGTAGGAGTTGTTGTGTTTGTGGGAGTTGTTTTTGTGGGAGTTGTTGTTGTGGGAGTTGTTGTTGTGGTAGTTGTTGTTGTGGTAGTTGTTGTGTTTGTGGGAATTGTTGTGTTTGTGGGAGTTGTTGTTGTCGGACTTTTTGTTGTGAGAGTTTTTGTTGTGGGAGTTGTTTTGTTTGTGTGAGTTGTTGTTGTGGGAGTTGTTGTTGTGGGAGTTGTTTTTGTGGGAGTTGTGGTGTTTTTGGTAGTTGTTGTGTTTGTGTGAGTTGTTGTTGTGGGAGTTGTTGTTGTGAGAGTTGTTGTTGTGGGAGTTGTTGTTGTGGGAGTTGTTGTTGTGTGAATTGTTGTTGTGGGAGTTGTAGTGTTTGTGGGAGTTGTTGTTGTGGGAGTTATTATTGTGGGAGTTGTTGTGTTTGTGGGAGTTGTATTTGTGGGAGTTGTTGTTGTGGGAGTTGTTGTTGTGGGAGTTGTTGTGTTTGTGGGAGTTGTTGTGTTTGTGGGAGTTGTTGTGTTGGGAGTTGTTGTTGTGGGAGTCTTTGTGTTTGTGGGAGTTGTTGTTGTGGGAGTTGTTGTGTTTGTTGGAGTTGTTGTTGTGGGAGTTGTTGTGTTTGTGGTAGTTGTTGTTGTGGGAGTTGTGGAAGTTGTTGCTATGGGAGTTGTTGTTGTGGGAGTAGTGGGAGTTGTTGTTGTGGGAGTTGTTGTTGTGGGTGTTGTTGTGGGAGTTGTTGTTGTGGGAGTTGTTGTTGTGGGAGTTTTTGTTGTGGGAGTTGTTGTTGTCGGAGTTGTTGTGGGAGTTGTTGTGGGAGTTTTTGTAGTGGAAGTTGTTGTCGGAGTTGTTGTGGGAGTTGTTGTTTTGGGAGTCGTTGTTGTGGGAGTCGGTATTGTGTGAGTTGTTGTTGTGAGAGTTGTGGGAGTTATTGTGGGAGTTGTTGTTGTTGGAGTTGTTGTGGGAGTTTTTGTTGTGGGAGTTGTTGTTGTGGGAGTTGTTGTGGGAGTTGTTGTTGTGGGAGTTGTTGTTGTGGGAGTTGTTGTGGGAGTTGTTGTTGTAAGAGTTGTTGTTGTGGGAGTTGTTGTTGTGGGAGTTGTTGTGGGAGGTGTTGTTGTAAGAGTTGTTGTTGTGGGAGTTGTTGTTGTTGGAGTTGTTGTGGGAGGTGTTGTGTGAGTTGTTGTTGTGGGAGTTGTGGGAGTTTTTGTTGTGGGAGTTGTTGTGGGAGTTGTTGTTGTGGGAGTTGTTGTTGTGGGAGTTGTTGTTAGAGTTGTTGTTGTGGGAGTTATTGTTGTCTGAGTTGTTGTGGGAGGTGTTGTGTGAGTTGTTGTTGTGGGAGTTGTTGTGGGAGTTGTTGTGTGAGTTGTTGTTGTGGGAGCTGTAGGAGTTGTTGTGGGAGTTTTTGTTGTGGGAGTTGTTGTGGGAGTTGTTGTGGGAGTTGTTGTGGGAGTTGTGGGAGTTGTTGTTGTGGGAGTTGTTGTTGTGAGAGTTGTGGGAGTTGTTGTGGGAGTTGTTGTTGTTGGAGTTGTTGTGGGAGATGAGGGAGTTGTTGTTGTGGGTGTTGTTGTTGTGGGAGTTGTGGGCGTTGTTGTGGGAGTTGTTGTTGTGGGAGTTGTTGTGGGAGTTGTGGGAGTTGTTGTGGGAGTTGTTGTTGTGGGAGTTGTTGTTGTTGGAGTTGTTGTTGTGGGAGTTGTTGTGGGAGTTGTTGTTGTGGGAGTTGTTGTTGTGGGAGTTGTTGTTGTGGGAGTTGTTGTGGGAGTTGTTGTTGTGGGAGTTATTGTTGTGGGAGTTGTTGTGGGAGTTGTTGTGGGAGTTGTTGTGGGAGTTGTTAAGGGAGTTTTTGTTGTTGGAGTTGTTGTGGGATTTGAGGGAGTTGTTGTTGTGGGTGTTGTTGTTGTGGGAGTTGTCGGCGTTGTTGTGGGAGTTGTTGTTGTGGGTGTTGTGGGCGTTGTTGTGGGAGTTGTTGTTGTGGGAGTTGTTGTGGGAGTTGTGGGAGTTGTTGTGGGAGTTGTTGTTGTGGGAGTTATTGTTGTGGGAGTTGTTGTGGGAGGTGTTGTGTGAGTTGTTGTTGTGGGAGTTGTTGTGGGAGTTTTTGTTGTGGGAGTTGTTGTGGGAGTTGTTGTGGGAGTTGTTGTGGGAGTTGTTGTGGGAGTTGTTGTTGTGGGAGTTATTGTTGTGGGAGTTGTTGTGGGAGTTGTTGTGGGAGTTGTTGTGTGAGTTGTTGTTGTGGGAGTTGTGGAAAATGTTGTAGGAGTTTTTGTTGTGGGAGTTGTTGTGGGAGTTGTTGTGGGAGTTGTTGTGGGAGTTGTGGGAGTTGTTGTTGTGGGAGTTGTTGTTGTGGGAGTTGTTGTTGTGAGAGTTGTGGGAGTTATTGTGGGAGTTGTTGTTGTTGGAGTTGTTGTGGGAGTTGTTGTTGTGGGAGTTGTTGTTGTGGGAGTTGTTGTGGGAGTTGTTGTTGTGGGAGTTGTTGTTGTGGGAGTTGTTGTGGGAGTTGTTGTTGTAAGAGTTGTTGTTGTAAGAGTTGTTGTTGTGGGAGTTGTTGTTGTGGGAGTTGTTGTGGGAGGTGTTGTTGTAAGAGTTGTTGTTGTGGGAGTTGTTGTTGTGGGAGTTGTTGTGGGAGGTGTTGTGTGAGTTGTTGTTGTGGGAGTTGTGGGAGTTTTTGTTGTGGGAGTTGTTGTGGGAGTTGTTGTTGTGGGAGTTGTTGTTGTGGGAGTTGTTGTGGGAGTTGTTGTTGTGGGAGTTATTGTTGTCTGAGTTGTTGTGGGAGGTGTTGTGTGAGTTGTTGTTGTGGGAGTTGTTGTGGGAGTTTTTGTTGTGAGAGTTGTTGTGGGAGTTGTTGTGGGAGTTGTTGTGGGAGTTGTTGTGGGAGTTGTGGGAGTTGTTGTTGTGGGAGTTGTTGTTGTGAGAGTTGTGGGAGTTGTTGTGGGAGTTAATGTTGTTGGAGTTGTTGTGGGAGTTGAGGGAGTTGTTGTTGTGGGTGTTGTTGTTGTGGGAGTTGTGGGCGTTGTTGTGGGAGTTGTTGTTGTGGGAGTTTTTGTGGGAGTTGTGGGAGTTGTTGTTGGAGTTGTTGTTGTGGGAGTTGTTGTGAGAGTTGTTGTTTTTGGAGTTGTTGTTGTAAGAATTGTTGTTGTGGGAGTTGTTGTGGGAGTTGTTGTTGTGGGAGTTGTTGTGGGAGTTGTTGTGGGAGTTGTTGTTGTGGGAGTTATTGTTGTGGGAGTTGTTGTGGGAGTTGTTGTGGGAGTTGTTGTGTGAGTTGTTGTTGTGGGAGTTGTGTGAGTTGTTGTGGGAGTTTTTGTTGTGGGAGTTGTTGTGGGAGTTGTTGTGGGAGTTGTTGTGGGAGTTGTGGGAGTTGTTGTTGTGAGAGTTGTTGTTGTGAGAGTTGTGGGAGTTGTTGTGGGAGTTGTTGTTGTTGGAGTTGTTGTGGGAGTTGTGGGAGTTGTTGTGGGAGTTGTTGTTGTGGGAGTTGTTGTGGGAGTTGTTGTTGTTGGAGTTGTTGTTGTGGGAGTTGTTGTTGTGGGAGTTGTTGTGGGAGTTGTTGTTGTGGGAGTTGTTGTTGTGGGAGTTGTTGTGGGAGTTGTTGTTGTGGGAGTTATTGTTGTGGGAGTTGTTGTGGGAGTTGTTGTGGGAGTTGTTGTGGGAGTTGTTGTGGGAGTTGTTGTTGTTGGAGTTCTTGTGGGAGTTGAGGGAGTTGTTGTTGTGGGTGTTGTTGTTGTGGGAGTTGTGGGCGTTGTTGTGGGAGTTGTTGTTGTGGGAGTTGTTGTTGTGGGAGTTGTTGTGGGAGTTGTGGGAGTTGTTGTGGGAGTTGTTGTTGTGGGAGTTATTGTTGTGGGAGTTGTTGTGGGAGTTGTTGTGGGAGTTGTTGTTGTGGGAGTTGTTGTTGTAGGAGTAATTGTGGGAGTTGTTGTTGTGGGAGTTATTGTTATGGGAGTTGTTGTGGGAGGTGTTGTGTGAGTTGTTGTTGTGGGAGTTGTGGGAGTTGTTGTGGGAGTTTTTGTTGTGGGAGTTGTTGTGGGAGTTGTTGTGGGAGTTGTTGTGGGAGTTGTGGGAGTTGTTGTTGTGGGAGTTGTTGTTGTGAGAGTTGTGGGAGTTGTTGTGGGAGTTAATGTTGTTGGAGTTGTTGTGGGAGTTGAGGGAGTTGTTGTTGTGGGTGTTGTTGTTGTGGGAGTTGTCGGCGTTGTTGTGGGAGTTGTTGTTGTGGGAGTTGTTGTGGGAGTTGTGGGAGTTGTTGTGGGAGTTGTTGTTGTGGGAGTTGTTGTGGGAGTTGTTGTTGTTGGAGTTGTTGTTGTGGGAGTTGTTGTTGTGGGAGTTGTTGTGGGAGTTGTTGTTGTGGGAGTTGTTGTGGGAGTTGTTGTGGGAGTTGTTGTTGTGGGAGTTATTGTTGTGGGAGTTGTTGTGGGAGTTGTTGTGGGAGTTGTTGTGTGAGTTTTTGTTGTGGGAGTTGTTGTTGGAGTTGTTGTGGGAGTTGTTGTGGGAGTTGTGGGAGTTGTTGTTGTGGGAGTTGTTGTTGTGGGAGTTGTTGTTGTTGGAGTTGTTGTGGGAGTTGTTGTTGTGGGAGTTGTTGTTGTGGGAGTTGTTGTGGGAGTTGTTGTTGTGGGAGTTGTTGTTGTGGGAGTTGTTGTGGGAGTTGTTGTGGGAGTTGTTGTGGGAGTTGTTGTTGTTGTGGAAGTTGTTGTGGGAGTTGTTGTTGTGGGAGTTGTGGGAGTTGTTGTGGGAGTTGTTGTTGTGGCAGTTGTTGTGGGAGTTGTGGGAGTTGTTGTGGGAGTTGTTGTTGTGGGAGTTGTTGTGGGAGTTGTTGTTGTTGGAGTTGTTGTTGTGGGAGTTGTTGTTGTGGGAGTTGTTGTGGGAGTTGTTGTTGTGGGAGTTGTTGTGGGAGTTGTTGTTGTGGGAGTTATTGTTGTGGGAGTTGTTGCGGGAGTTGTTGTGGGAGTTGTTGTGGGAGTTGTTGTGGGAGTTGTTGTTGTTGGAGTTGTTGTGGGAGTTGAGGGAGTTGTTGTTGTGGGTGTTGTTGTTGTGGGAGTTGTGGGCGTTGTTGTGGGAGTTGTTGTTGTGGGAGTTGTTTTTGTGGGAGTTGTTGTGGGATTTGTGGGAGTTGTTGTGGGAGTTGTTGTTGTGGGAGTTATTGTTGTGGGATTTGTTGTGGGAGTTGTTGTGGGAGTTGTTGTTGTTGGAGTTGTTGTTGTGGGAGTTGTTGTGGGAGTTGTTGTTGTGGGAGTTATTGTTGTGGGAGTTGTTGTGGGAGGTGTTGTGTGAGTTGTTGTTGTGGGAGTTGTGGGAGTTGTTGTGGGAGTTTTTGTTGTGGGAGTTGTTGTGGGAGTTGTTGTTGTGGGAGTTGTTGTGGGAGTTGTGGGAGTTGTTGTTGTGGGAGTTGTTGTTGTGAGAGTTGTGGGAGTTGTTGTGGGAGTTAATGTTGTTGGAGTTGTTGTGGGAGTTGAGGGAGTTGTTGTTGTGGGTGTTGTTGTTGTGGGAGTTGTCGGCGTTGTTGTGGGAGTTGTTGTTGTGGGAGTTGTTGTGGGAGTTGTGGGAGTTGTTGTGGGAGTTGTTGTTGTGGGAGTTGTTGTGGGAGTTGTTGTTGTTGGAGTTGTTGTTGTGGGAGTTGTTGTTGTGGGAGTTGTTGTGGGAGTTGTTGTTGTGGGAGTTGTTGTGGGAGTTGTTGTGGGAGTTGTTGTGGGAGTTGTTGTTGTGGGAGTTATTGTTGTGGGAGTTGTTGTGGGAGTTGTTGTGGGAGTTGTTGTGTGAGTTGTTGTTGTGGGAGTTGTGGAAGTTGTTGTGGGAGTTTTTGTTGTGGGAGTTGTTGTGGGAGTTGTTGTGGGAGTTGTGGGAGTTGTTGTTGTGGGAGTTGTTGTTGTGGGAGTTGTTGTTGTTGGAGTTGTTGTGGGAGTTGTTGTTGTGGGAGTTGTTGTTGTGGGAGTTGTTGTGGGAGTTGTTGTTGTGGGAGTTGTTGTTGTGGGAGTTGTTGTGGGAGTTGTTGTGGGAGTTGTTGTGGGAGTTGTTGTTGTGGAAGTTGTTGTTGTGGGAGTTGTTGTGGTAGTTGTTGTTGTGGGAGTTGTGGGAGTTGTTGTGGGAGTTGTTGTTGTGGCAGTTGTTGTGGGAGTTGTGGGAGTTGTTGTGGGAGTTGTTGTTGTGGGAGTTGTTGTGGGAGTTGTTGTTGTTGGAGTTGTTGTTGTGGGAGTTGTTGTGGGAGTTGTTGTTGTGGGAGTTGTTGTTGTGGGAGTTGTTGTGGGAGTTGTTGTTGTGGGAGTTATTGTTGTGGGAGTTGTTGTGGGAGTTATTCTGGGAGTTGTTGTGGGAGTTGTTGTGGGAGTTGTTGTTGTTGGTGTTGTTGTGGGAGTTGATGGAGTTGTTGTTGTGGGTGTTGTTGTTGTGGGAGTTGTGGGCGTTGTTGTGGGAGTTGTTGTTGTGGGAGTTGTTGTGGGAGTTGTGGGAGTTGTTGTGGGAGTTGTTGTTGTGGGAGTTGTTGTGGGAGTTGATGTTGTTGGAGTTGTTGTTGTGGGAGTTATTGTTGTGGGAGTTGTTGTGGGAGTTGTTGTTGTGGGAGTTGTTGTTGTGGGAGTTGTTGTTGTGGGAGTTGTTGTGGGAGTTGTTGTTGTGGGAGTTATTGTTGTGGGAGTTGTTGTGGGAGGTGTTGTGTGAGTTGTTGTTGTGGGAGTTGTGGGAGTTGTTGTGGGAGTTTTTGTTGTGGGAGTTGTTGTGGGAGTTGTTGTGGGAGTTGTTGTGGGAGTTGTGGGAGTTGTTGTTGTGGGAGTTGTTGTTGTGAGAGTTGTGGGAGTTGTTGTGGGAGTTAGTGTTGTTGGAGTTGTTGTTGGAGTTGAGGGAGTTGTTGTTGTGGGTGTTGTTGTTGTGGGAGTTGTGGGCGTTGTTGTGGGAGTTGTTGTTGTGGGAGTTGTTGTGGGACTTGTGGGAGTTGTTGTGAGAGTTGTTGTTGTGGGAGTTGTTGTGGGAGTTGTTGTTGTTGGAGTTGTTGTTGTGTGAGTTGTTGTTGCGGGAGATGTTGTTGTGGGAGTTGTTGTTGTGGGAGTTGTTGTTGTGGGAGTTGTTGTGGGAGTTGTTGTGGGAGTTGTTGTTGTGGGAGTTATTGTTGTGGGAGTTGTTGTGGGAGTTGTTGTGGGAGTTGTGGGAGTTGTTGTGGGAGTTGTTGTGGGAGTTGTTGTGGGAGTTGTTGTGGGAGTTGTGGGAGTTGTTGTTGTGGGAGTTGTTGTTGTGAGAGTTGTGGGAGTTGTTGTGGGAGTTGTTGTTGTTGGAGTTGTTGTGGGAGTTGAGGGAGTTGTTGTTGTGGTAGTTGTTGTTGTGGGAGTTGTGGGCGTTGTTGTGGGAGTTGTTGTTGTGGGAGTTTTTGTGGGAGTTGTGGGAGTTGTTGTGGGAGTTGTTGTTGTGGGAGTTGTTGTGGGAGTCGTTGTTGTTGGAGTTGTTGTTGTGGGAGTTGTTGTGGGAGTTGTTGTTGTGGGAGTTATTGTTGTGGGAGTTGTTGTGGGAGGTGTTGTGTGAGTTGTTGTTGTGGGAGTTGTGGGAGTTGTTGTGGGAGTTTTTGTTGTGGGAGTTGTTGTGGGAGTTGTTGTTGTGGGAGTTGTTGTGGGAGTTGTGGGAGTTGTTGTTGTGGGAGTTGTTGTTGTGAGAGTTGTTGTTGTGGGATTTGTTGTGGGAGTTGTTGTGGGAGTTGTTGTTGTTGGAGTTGTTGTTGTGGGAGTTGTTGTGGGAGTTGTTGTTGTGGGAGTTATTGTTGTGGGAGTTGTTGTGGGAGGTGTTGTGTGAGTTGTTGTTGTGGGAGTTGTGGGAGTTGTTGTGGGAGTTTTTGTTGTGGGAGTTGTTGTGGGAGTTGTTGTTGTGGGAGTTGTTGTGGGAGTTGTGGGAGTTGTTGTTGTGGGAGTTGTTGTTGTGAGAGTTGTGGGAGTTGTTGTGGGAGTTAATGTTGTTGGAGTTGTTGTGGGAGTTGAGGGAGTTGTTGTTGTGGGTGTTGTTGTTGTGGGAGTTGTCGGCGTTGTTGTGGGAGTTGTTGTTGTGGGAGTTGTTGTGGGAGTTGTGGGAGTTGTTGTGGGAGTTGTTGTTGTGGGAGTTGTTGTGGGAGTTGTTGTTGTTGGAGTTGTTGTTGTGGGAGTTGTTGTTGTGGGAGTTGTTGTGGGAGTTGTTGTTGTGGGAGTTGTTGTGGGAGTTGTTGTGGGAGTTGTTGTGGGAGTTGTTGTTGTGGGAGTTATTGTTGTGGGAGTTGTTGTGGGAGTTGTTGTGGGAGTTGTTGTGTGAGTTGTTGTTGTGGGAGTTGTGGAAGTTGTTGTGGGAGTTTTTGTTGTGGGAGTTGTTGTGGGAGTTGTTGTGGGAGTTGTGGGAGTTGTTGTTGTGGGAGTTGTTGTTGTGGGAGTTGTTGTTGTTGGAGTTGTTGTGGGAGTTGTTGTTGTGGGAGTTGTTGTTGTGGGAGTTGTTGTGGGAGTTGTTGTTGTGGGAGTTGTTGTTGTGGGAGTTGTTGTGGGAGTTGTTGTGGGAGTTGTTGTGGGAGTTGTTGTTGTGGAAGTTGTTGTTGTGGGAGTTGTTGTGGTAGTTGTTGTTGTGGGAGTTGTGGGAGTTGTTGTGGGAGTTGTTGTTGTGGCAGTTGTTGTGGGAGTTGTGGGAGTTGTTGTGGGAGTTGTTGTTGTGGGAGTTGTTGTGGGAGTTGTTGTTGTTGGAGTTGTTGTTGTGGGAGTTGTTGTGGGAGTTGTTGTTGTGGGAGTTGTTGTTGTGGGAGTTGTTGTGGGAGTTGTTGTTGTGGGAGTTATTGTTGTGGGAGTTGTTGTGGGAGTTATTCTGGGAGTTGTTGTGGGAGTTGTTGTGGGAGTTGTTGTTGTTGGTGTTGTTGTGGGAGTTGATGGAGTTGTTGTTGTGGGTGTTGTTGTTGTGGGAGTTGTGGGCGTTGTTGTGGGAGTTGTTGTTGTGGGAGTTGTTGTGGGAGTTGTGGGAGTTGTTGTGGGAGTTGTTGTTGTGGGAGTTGTTGTGGGAGTTGATGTTGTTGGAGTTGTTGTTGTGGGAGTTATTGTTGTGGGAGTTGTTGTGGGAGTTGTTGTTGTGGGAGTTGTTGTTGTGGGAGTTGTTGTTGTGGGAGTTGTTGTGGGAGTTGTTGTTGTGGGAGTTATTGTTGTGGGAGTTGTTGTGGGAGGTGTTGTGTGAGTTGTTGTTGTGGGAGTTGTGGGAGTTGTTGTGGGAGTTTTTGTTGTGGGAGTTGTTGTGGGAGTTGTTGTGGGAGTTGTTGTGGGAGTTGTGGGAGTTGTTGTTGTGGGAGTTGTTGTTGTGAGAGTTGTGGGAGTTGTTGTGGGAGTTAATGTTGTTGGAGTTGTTGTTGGAGTTGAGGGAGTTGTTGTTGTGGGTGTTGTTGTTGTGGGAGTTGTGGGCGTTGTTGTGGGAGTTGTTGTTGTGGGAGTTGTTGTGGGACTTGTGGGAGTTGTTGTGAGAGTTGTTGTTGTGGGAGTTGTTGTGGGAGTTGTTGTTGTTGGAGTTGTTGTTGTGTGAGTTGTTGTTGCGGGAGATGTTGTTGTGGGAGTTGTTGTTGTGGGAGTTGTTGTTGTGGGAGTTGTTGTTGTGGGAGTTGTTGTGGGAGTTGTTGTGGGAGTTGTTGTTGTGGGAGTTATTGTTGTGGGAGTTGTTGTGGGAGTTGTTGTGGGAGTTGTGGGAGTTGTTGTGGGAGTTGTTGTGGGAGTTGTTGTGGGAGTTGTGGGAGTTGTTGTTGTGGGAGTTGTTGTTGTGAGAGTTGTGGGAGTTGTTGTGGGAGTTGTTGTTGTTGGAGTTGTTGTGGGAGTTGAGGGAGTTGTTGTTGTGGGTGTTGTTGTTGTGGGAGTTGTGGGCGTTGTTGTGGGAGTTGTTGTTGTGGGAGTTTTTGTGGGAGTTGTGGGAGTTGTTGTGGGAGTTGTTGTTGTGGGAGTTGTTGTGGGAGTCGTTGTTGTTGGAGTTGTTGTTGTGGGAGTTGTTGTTGTGGGAGTTGTTGTGGGAGTTGTTGTTGTGGGAGTTGTTGTGGGAGTTGTTGTTGTGGGAGTTATTGTTGTGGGAGTTGTTGTGGGAGTTGTTGTGGGAGTTGTTGTGTGAGTTGTTGTTGTGGGAGTTGTGGGAGTTGTTGTGGGAGTTTTTGTTGTGGGAGTTGTTGTGGGAATTGTTGTGGGAGTTGTTGTGGGAGTTGTGGGAGTTGTTGTTGTGGGAGTTGTTGTTGTGAGAGTTGTGGGAGTTGTTGTGGGAGTTGTTGTTGTTGGAGTTGTTGTGGGAGTTGAGGGAGTTGTTGTTGTGGGTGTTGTTGTTGTTGGAGTTGTGGGCCTTGTTGTGGGAGTTGTTGTTGTGGGAGTTGTTGTGGGAGTTGTTGTGGGAGTTGTTGTGGGAGTTGTGGGAGTTGTTCTGGGAGTTATTGTTGTGGGAGTTGTTGTGGGAGTTGCTGTTGTTGGAGTTGTTGTTGTGGGAGTTGTTGTTGTGGGAGTTATTGTTGTGGGAGTTGTTGCGGGAGTTGTTGTGGGAGTTGTTGTGGGAGTTGTTGTGGGAGTTGTTGTTGTTGGAGTTGTTGTGGGAGTTGAGGGAGTTGTTGTTGTGGGTGTTGTTGTTGTGGGAGTTGTGGGCGTTGTTGTGGGAGTTGTTGTTGTGGGAGTTGTTTTTGTGGGAGTTGTTGTGGGATTTGTGGGAGTTGTTGTGGGAGTTGTTGTTGTGGGAGTTATTGTTGTGGGATTTGTTGTGGGAGTTGTTGTGGGAGTTGTTGTTGTTGGAGTTGTTGTTGTGGGAGTTGTTGTGGGAGTTGTTGTTGTGGGAGTTATTGTTGTGGGAGTTGTTGTGGGAGGTGTTGTGTGAGTTGTTGTTGTGGGAGTTGTGGGAGTTGTTGTGGGAGTTTTTGTTGTGGGAGTTGTTGTGGGAGTTGTTGTTGTGGGAGTTGTTGTGGGAGTTGTGGGAGTTGTTGTTGTGGGAGTTGTTGTTGTGAGAGTTGTGGGAGTTGTTGTGGGAGTTAATGTTGTTGGAGTTGTTGTGGGAGTTGAGGGAGTTGTTGTTGTGGGTGTTGTTGTTGTGGGAGTTGTCGGCGTTGTTGTGGGAGTTGTTGTTGTGGGAGTTGTTGTGGGAGTTGTGGGAGTTGTTGTGGGAGTTGTTGTTGTGGGAGTTGTTGTGGGAGTTGTTGTTGTTGGAGTTGTTGTTGTGGGAGTTGTTGTTGTGGGAGTTGTTGTGGGAGTTGTTGTTGTGGGAGTTGTTGTGGGAGTTGTTGTGGGAGTTGTTGTGGGAGTTGTTGTTGTGGGAGTTATTGTTGTGGGAGTTGTTGTGGGAGTTGTTGTGGGAGTTGTTGTGTGAGTTGTTGTTGTGGGAGTTGTGGAAGTTGTTGTGGGAGTTTTTGTTGTGGGAGTTGTTGTGGGAGTTGTTGTGGGAGTTGTGGGAGTTGTTGTTGTGGGAGTTGTTGTTGTGGGAGTTGTTGTTGTTGGAGTTGTTGTGGGAGTTGTTGTTGTGGGAGTTGTTGTTGTGGGAGTTGTTGTGGGAGTTGTTGTTGTGGGAGTTGTTGTTGTGGGAGTTGTTGTGGGAGTTGTTGTGGGAGTTGTTGTGGGAGTTGTTGTTGTGGAAGTTGTTGTTGTGGGAGTTGTTGTGGTAGTTGTTGTTGTGGGAGTTGTGGGAGTTGTTGTGGGAGTTGTTGTTGTGGCAGTTGTTGTGGGAGTTGTGGGAGTTGTTGTGGGAGTTGTTGTTGTGGGAGTTGTTGTGGGAGTTGTTGTTGTTGGAGTTGTTGTTGTGGGAGTTGTTGTGGGAGTTGTTGTTGTGGGAGTTGTTGTTGTGGGAGTTGTTGTGGGAGTTGTTGTTGTGGGAGTTATTGTTGTGGGAGTTGTTGTGGGAGTTATTCTGGGAGTTGTTGTGGGAGTTGTTGTGGGAGTTGTTGTTGTTGGTGTTGTTGTGGGAGTTGATGGAGTTGTTGTTGTGGGTGTTGTTGTTGTGGGAGTTGTGGGCGTTGTTGTGGGAGTTGTTGTTGTGGGAGTTGTTGTGGGAGTTGTGGGAGTTGTTGTGGGAGTTGTTGTTGTGGGAGTTGTTGTGGGAGTTGATGTTGTTGGAGTTGTTGTTGTGGGAGTTATTGTTGTGGGAGTTGTTGTGGGAGTTGTTGTTGTGGGAGTTGTTGTTGTGGGAGTTGTTGTTGTGGGAGTTGTTGTGGGAGTTGTTGTTGTGGGAGTTATTGTTGTGGGAGTTGTTGTGGGAGGTGTTGTGTGAGTTGTTGTTGTGGGAGTTGTGGGAGTTGTTGTGGGAGTTTTTGTTGTGGGAGTTGTTGTGGGAGTTGTTGTGGGAGTTGTGGGAGTTGTTGTTGTGGGAGTTGTTGTTGTGAGAGTTGTGGGAGTTGTTGTGGGAGTTAATGTTGTTGGAGTTGTTGTTGGAGTTGAGGGAGTTGTTGTTGTGGGTGTTGTTGTTGTGGGAGTTGTGGGCGTTGTTGTGGGAGTTGTTGTTGTGGGAGTTGTTGTGGGACTTGTGGGAGTTGTTGTGAGAGTTGTTGTTGTGGGAGTTGTTGTGGGAGTTGTTGTTGTTGGAGTTGTTGTTGTGTGAGTTGTTGTTGCGGGAGATGTTGTTGTGGGAGTTGTTGTTGTGGGAGTTGTTGTTGTGGGAGTTGTTGTTGTGGGAGTTGTTGTGGGAGTTGTTGTGGGAGTTGTTGTTGTGGGAGTTATTGTTGTGGGAGTTGTTGTGGGAGTTGTTGTGGGAGTTGTGGGAGTTGTTGTGGGAGTTGTTGTGGGAGTTGTTGTGGGAGTTGTGGGAGTTGTTGTTGTGGGAGTTGTTGTTGTGAGAGTTGTGGGAGTTGTTGTGGGAGTTGTTGTTGTTGGAGTTGTTGTGGGAGTTGAGGGAGTTGTTGTTGTGGGTGTTGTTGTTGTGGGAGTTGTGGGCGTTGTTGTGGGAGTTGTTGTTGTGGGAGTTTTTGTGGGAGTTGTGGGAGTTGTTGTGGGAGTTGTTGTTGTGGGAGTTGTTGTGGGAGTCGTTGTTGTTGGAGTTGTTGTTGTGGGAGTTGTTGTTGTGGGAGTTGTTGTGGGAGTTGTTGTTGTGGGAGTTGTTGTGGGAGTTGTTGTTGTGGGAGTTATTGTTGTGGGAGTTGTTGTGGGAGTTGTTGTGGGAGTTGTTGTGTGAGTTGTTGTTGTGGGAGTTGTGGGAGTTGTTGTGGGAGTTTTTGTTGTGGGAGTTGTTGTGGGAATTGTTGTGGGAGTTGTTGTGGGAGTTGTGGGAGTTGTTGTTGTGGGAGTTGTTGTTGTGAGAGTTGTGGGAGTTGTTGTGGGAGTTGTTGTTGTTGGAGTTGTTGTGGGAGTTGAGGGAGTTGTTGTTGTGGGTGTTGTTGTTGTTGGAGTTGTGGGCCTTGTTGTGGGAGTTGTTGTTGTGGGAGTTGTTGTGGGAGTTGTTGTGGGAGTTGTTGTGGGAGTTGTGGGAGTTGTTCTGGGAGTTATTGTTGTGGGAGTTGTTGTGGGAGTTGCTGTTGTTGGAGTTGTTGTTGTGGGAGTTGTTGTTGTGGGAGTTGTTGTGGGAGTTGTTGTTGTGGGAGTTGTTGTGGGAGTTGTTGTTGTGGGAGTTGTTGTTTTGGGAATCGTTGTTGTGGGAGTCGGTATTGTGGGAGTTGTTGTTGTTGGAGTTGTTGTTGTGGGAGTCTCTGTTGTTTTTGAGGCAGAATTCTGAATTCCTGAAGCGTCATTTCCAACATTGGTGAGGTACACGATAGAAATGCAAGTGATGAGTAATGTGTGGTACATATTTTATCCGTGACACATTAATCTCTTTTTCTTGAAAAAAAGTATGTCTTTTAAATCCTTGACTCTATTTCAAATGAAGCCCTGAAAAAATTTAAAGAAATTGTTTGATAAAATACGAGATACATAATAAATATATCTTTATTTTTTTAATTAAAACTTTAATCCATATCATTCGAAATTTTTTTTTTTTTAAGGTGATTGATATTTTTGGTTTTGTTTTTAAAAGTTTATATGTATTTTGATTATTTGCACAAGCATATGGAGCACATTCAATCGTCCCAACGACTGGTCTCGGTACCATACTTATTTCATTGGCCACATTCTGTAGCTGAAACAATGATAAATCCCAATTTTAGAACCATTTTAGTATTCTATTGACCCACGCATTTTTACATCGTATATTTATTTCACAAACTGTTTAATTTTTTGGGGGGTAATTATTTTTGCAAAACCCGTAGCATCGGTGTATTAAGTTAAAGATTATTTTCAATTGTGTGTAAATCTTTGGCATTTTAAATATGGTGCACTTTTGCATTTCATACCATTGTCTTCTGTCGGGTGGCGTGTCAGGTAATAGGTAATTCAAAAGAGTGCGATAGCCGGCGGAAAGTATAGGTTTATGGCAGATGGGCTTTGTGTACAGAAAACAGGATGTGATTCGTCTGTCTAGGATATGACTGGCCCCAAAGTGTTTCGTCCTTAATATATATAATACTTCAATATAACATTAAATGCGTCATTTAAAAAAAATAACTACATACCTCTTTTACTTCGATTGAAAAGCGCAGTTTAAAAGAGCACAATCGTATCCAAGAAAAAACACTTCACTTTACCTATAAAATACCGTCCCATAATTCGAAACTATGGCAACAAATTTGCGCTGTATGCTTTTTTCTGCACACACATTTCGAATATTATCTGAAGATGATTTTAATAAATTCTTTATAGTGAACTATATAACGAATGTAGGGTTCTAAAACAATACTGGCCGCATGCGATCAAATACATTTGTAAATAATGTCTCTTGTTATACATGACATGCATATATTAATATCAATTTTACACTTTAGTGAAAGACTGCCGGGAATAAATCACAAATCATTAAAACATTGTACAACTCATATCTTTTAAGAATAAATTGATAGTCTTCCTATGGAGAGTGTTACTTGGCTGATGCACATAAATAGAGCTAAATAGCCAGATAAAATAATACTATTTTTCTTATTAGATTGCCTGTTAAGAATTATTATTATTTTTTTTTTTTTTAATTAGAGGCACTTTGTAGGGCACGTTTCGTTGTTATCTAATGTTGACTTTATATTGACCTTTCAATAACTGGAATGCTAGCTCATTACAACTTGTCTTAAAACACGGGGATTCTCAAATATTTGAATTTCCGGTATGAACCTAAGTTAAGTGCAACGAACTTTCAGGGCGTTGCTGTTTATGCCGCCCGGGGGTTGTTCTTGATTTTGCCGTCCCCTAATAACCGAGTCCACGTGCAAAAAAAATGTACAAGAAAAGTAGGCTGTATAAATCATTTGCAGTTGACCGAAGATCCAGCCCCTCAGTTAGTGCCATCCGGAGTGGATCGCTCCCCATTCCCCGTCTTATTTTTCTGCACCCATGGTACCGTAGTCTGGTCAATTTTATTTGCTTTTTTTGTGTGCTTTACTAGAGGGGATTGCCTTAACACAGTGTTTCCCGAAGTGTAGTACGCGTACCCCAGGGGGTACGAGGGGAGTTTGGTGTGGGTACGCGACGCAAATGAAATGTAAAAAAAAAAAATATTGCTATTAAAGGATATGCAGTTTTGTTTTTAAAGAGGGTTACTCATTGTTACGAAAATTATAGACAGGGGTATGCAGGTGTCGAAAGTTTGGGAAACACTGCTTTAACATGAGCCACTTTTCTCCCACAGTAACGTGTCAGTTTTGTGTCGGAAATATGGTCATCCATCGAAGTTGGTATGCTACGGATGATGGAGCGTCGCTCGTTGGTCGTGTACATATGACAAGAGAACAACAATTTTTTACGGGTAATAAAGATCGGAAGTACATTGTCGGACGAAGGCACCGCCTTCGCGTAGCTAAGACTAATGGGCCATTTTTCTCTTCATATTGTTAAAGTCTTACATTAACCGAAAATATAGTTATATTAAGTTTTCATTAAAACATTAGTCAATTCGATACGATATCTATTGTTTCTTAACTTACTGTTTGCAAAGAATAGCTTAAATCTGTTAAAAACACACACAAAAAACAGCCCTTTAAAGACCTTCTTAGATTGCAGAACAAATTGAAACTTACTAATAATTAACAGCCACACGATGCTTTTTCAACTTGAGCTTATCGGCCTTCCTAGAAGTTAAATGTATTTACCAGCCACAAAACGTCCTGATAACAACTTAGTAACTATGCTCATTTCGATATCAGGAAACGACCTAGTGAATTTTAAAAAAAAAACATCAACGTGTTCCAATAGTAGTTACAAATGAGTGATAATCGAAATTTTTTAAAAATAATATGACACTGATAAAAAACAGAAAATAGTTCCTCCCTCAGCGTTCTAGAACGATTTGGAACACTTTGAAAAGCGTGTCGTGTGTTTAAATCCTTTAAATAAACGTTGCTTTTATTTTGTGGCTGGCTTGCCGGCGGGGGAAAAAAAAATCTCCGGACGGCTAATTGGCCCACTTCCCGTCAACCTATCGAGCTCAAACTTTGCACATAGTCTCATTGCCGATGGCAACATATTCCTTTTAAAAAATGTTCAGGCCCCCCCCCCCTTCTAAATACAACCCCCCACAAATCAGTTTTTCATAAGAAAAAAAGGAAGAAAATATAATGACATCCATTGCACGAAATACTGTTCCCATAACTGAGCTGATTGTGATTCGAAAAAATATCAAAAGTGCGTTTGGCACGTTCTATTTTGTTTTGTTTTCATTGAATATAATGGTTGAAATAAATTTGCGGAGTGAAAGCGGGTGGGTGTTTCATTAGAATTATAAATACAGTTCAAGGGTGTGGAAACAAATGTGCGTTTGCGACCCTTAGGAGGGTGGGGGAGGGGGCACTAAGTTGGATTCTTATAAAGTCCGTTACTGGCATGCACATTTTGTAAAATTTTCAGCTCCCTCCATTGCTCGATTTATATTAAAAACGTTGCTTGTAATGGTTGTTGAGTTAATTATGTTTTTCTGCTAGCCGGATCCTATATTTCTGAATTCTAGCCTTTAACGGGTACCAACATTCAAAGTTGTCATTTCCTAGTTGATAGAATATGTGATTTTTTCCCAAACACATACCAGGATGCAATATCATTTAACTGTAGAAAATACCCCCTGGATGATCTGTTTACTAGTAAATAACACATTCAGCCTTATGTCTTGAAGGCCATTCCTAGGTTCCTACTTGAAGATTAGCCACTGATAGCACATGCTCGCAAAGCGTTTCTCAACTCTGCTGGTAAAGATCTTTTCTTCGAGAAAATGGTTCCTACATTTTCTAGTATGTCAAATTTCACAATCATCTTTTTATGTGGGTCTATTTATACTTTTCCAACATTTAGTTTGTATTTTTGTTGTTGTTGTTGTTAATGCCGAACCAGTACATGTCTCGTTTGTATAAAGTAATTAGGATAAACTTAGATTTTATTTTGTACAACTTAAATTAAATGACGGCTGCTGCGCATGTTCCACTGTGTGGCCTTTGATTCACTAGAGACTTAACGCTGTTGTTGAAGTCCACTTCGATAAGCATATCTATGTGTTGTTGTGGAAAATGGGAATGTGTGTATAAATGCTGTGAACTGTTAAGATTGTATACTAGTCGATAATCGAAACAAGATCTTTACGCCATGCTGATCAAGTTGGTTGCTATCAAACGGGATTCTTTTGGGCTTCCGTGATTGTAAATGTGCAGCTGGATATGCAAGGCAGTGGTTTACTGGACGTTTGGAATAAATGGGAAAAATGGGTTCTCTGAAATTCGCGATTGAATGAGAAGTGGGATCACTGGAAATTAGGGATTGAATGAGAAGTTGGATTACTGGAACTTTGGGATTGAATTAGAAGTAGGATCCCTGAAATTAATGATTGATTGAAAAGTAGGATCACTGACATAATCGATTGATTGAATGGTGGGATCATTGAAATTAGGAATTATTTGACAAGTGGGAAAGGGAAACAATGGAGAGATGGGATAGCCAAAAAGACCGAGGGTTCTTGAAAATTAAAATTATGTCCTTATTTTTTTTTTCATAAGCTGTTTGGTTTTGATATCAAGATGCTCCGATTGAAACAATTGCAAAGATCGATAGTGATGGTCCTATTTGATATAACGTATCACCCAAGCCTCTATTTCATCATCATATTCATCAGGTCCCGTAGTCGATCGACCGTTGGGGCGCCACAGATAACACACATACTATTCTTCTCCATTCCTCTCGGTCTTCTGCCCTACGCATAGCATGGCCTGGTTTTAATCCCGTCCATTCTTTGATGTTATCTTCCCATCTTTTTCTTTGTCTTCCTCTTCTTCTTCCTCCTCTAGTAGTGCCCTGAAAGATCTCTATAAACCTCTATTTAAGCATTGTTAAAATCACTACCGTATATACAAATTATACAAAACAAGAGACGATACGAGAGCCTGTTTTCAGCTTCGCGTTCAATATTCTGTACTCTTCGTATTAACGTTAAATTGTGGAAACACCTTTCTTTAAAAACAAAAAAATTGTTATGAATTTGTTTTGTATATTTACCCCTTAGAACTGATTGTCTCACGCAACAACCTGTGTTACGTTTTTTTACCTTTATGGCACGAATTCTACTCTTTTGTGTGTGTAGGCGATCAATTTTGTCATAGTTTCCTTTTTCTGTTCTTTTTTTTTTCTTGCTTAAATTATACGGAATTTGGCAAAGAATGAGTTTAGCTTTGTTGAGGTCTCAATATTAATTGTTTCTTATTATAAATAATTCCCATTTCTAAAGTCCCACAAAAGGCCATAGTACAAAAAGTTACTGTGTTATTTGGACTGTTCTCGTTACGCAACTGGACATGACACAAGGACTATAGTTATGACACAATATACACTTGTCTTACCTGATAAGAAATTAAAAAAAAATAATAATAATAATAACACGTACACACATTGCGTATTTCATTCTACCGTCGCGGGTCTGGGCAGTGCTACTACTCCTTATATTAGAATCTTAATATTACATTTCTGGTGTGTTTTGGGGGGGGGGTGTGGTGGTGGTCTGGTTATAGTTATGATTTAATGTTTGTTTGAAGTTAGCAAAAAGTGTTTAGATCGCCGATATGTGTTGTGTTTCTTAACTATTGAAATCATATTATATTTCTTTATTAGGCAATTTTTTTTTTTATTTTAAAAAGAAAAATACTAACCAAATTAAAGTTTGAAAACTCGAGTAACATGATTTTGAGATTCAATAAAAGCGTCAGCAACTAGTAATAATAAACGTGAAACTATCATTCACACCATCTACGGAGTCACGTTCCCCTTTTTTTGTTTTTTTTTGTTTCGGGGGGTGGGCGGGGGTTCGTACAACCTTTACACATGGGTAGCCTACAACCATCACACAACACATAATTATAAAGAAGCAACGAAAATACGTTTGCGTTTGGGGGGGGGGGGGGTCACGGACTTAATAAGTTACTTTAACTGAATGATCAAATGTACAGCGACGAGCAAACTACATCTAAAATTTTTATTTTGAATACAGCTACATGAATGGAAAAATAATTCTAGAAGTACTTCAACATTCCACAAAGTAAAAAGAAGAGGAATTATAATTTTTTTAAAAATACTTTTAATTCACTAAATCTAGACTCCAAAAATGTTTGCGGATTATATGAATGTTGCTTGAGAGTTTTGAAAGATTTGGTTAGACACACATTCTGGTAATTGAACTGAACTTCTATGTACACAGATACATTAAATGACAACTGGCGTTCATATCTAATACAAAAAAAAAAATTAATTACCGTAGAGTTCTCAGGATATCGTTGTAGGTAGCCCACTAACAGAGGAGATAACAAGACAATTGAGCAAGATGTTAACATAATGTCCTTGACATGAAAGATAGCCACATGTTTATCGTTCACCATAGCGTCCCGACTCTCATCAGACGCGAGGTTTGTTATGATAAGCCGTTTCAAGGAGTCAATTATGCGAATTTGACGTGCGTCAGCGTCACGCGGAGCTTCCACCCCTAAATGTATCAATCCATTATCAAGACAGTATCAAGACAGTATCAAGACAGTATCAAGACAGTATCAAGACATTATCAAGACAGTATCAAGACAGTATCAAGACAGTATCAAGACAGTATCAGGCCAGTATCAAGACTTAATCAAGGCAGTATCAAGACATTATCACGCCATTATCAAGACAGTATCAAGACAGAATCAAGACAGAATCAAGACAGTATCAAGACAGTATCAAGACAGTATCACGCCAGTTTTAAGACAGTATAAAGACAGAATCAAAGACAGTATCAGTGTTACTGTCGTTTCAATAAACACGGGTGCACAAGGGGTTTGCTCTGAGTAAAACAGTGTTTCTGTCAGAACTTTTGTCCCCTACCCCGCGGCACTTCAGATATTCGGTGGAGGGGGCGGTGACAGTTGCCAGTGGCCAGGGGCATAGCTAAGGGGTGGCAGATTGGCCAGACTATTGGGGGGGGGGGGGAATGGGCTTAGGTGGTATTAATTGGTTGCAAGGGGGGCGTGAAAATGAATCTTGCCCCCCGACTTTTTCTTTATATGCAGATATTGCATATTCGGACAACTGCAGAGTTGGTTTCATAAAAAGGGGACTGCAAATATTTTGCAGATCATGGCAGCAATAATAGTAGCTACGCCACTAGGCAGTGTATATATCGATAACAAAATCCGCGATCATTTTCATCAAGAAGTAGGGCTGAAATCAAGGGCGCCGATAAATCTTGATCGGCGGAGGAGTATGGGGAGCCTGCCCCCACCCCCCAGAACATTTTTTATTATTTAAAAAACAAGAGATTTATTTGGGGTGCATTATTTTGGCGCATACTTGAATTTTTTGTTTCTTTCAGACAATTTTGAGGTGGCATTCCAAACTTGTTAGTGGGAAGTGCCAAAACGTAGCCAAAATAATTACCAAAGACATCTTAAATTCCGCACTAGCGAGACGTAAACTAAATACACCCTAGTTGTGTCACCCTTGAAGGTACGCTTTTGCCCTCGATTTTTATTGCCCCGTAAATCATTATAGTCTCAGATAGTTATTGATAAATTCAAAATACAAGAATGCATTTATCACATATCTGAATTTAAATTTGTAACATAATAAATATAATTGAAGGGCAACGGAAAAGATCCCAGTTTAAAAAAAATGTAGGTGTCACTTCACCTTAAAACCATCTTGTGCGTCCAGCAACCCTTACGACTGCAAGGTGTCTTAGATATTTTGGGGGGGGGCTTAAAGATGTGATGAGGATATTTGATTAAATAAAAATTTTCCATGCAGGGTTGGCAATACTGAAATTGCTTGACCTGCTTGTGTTAAGCAAAAAAATAATAATTTAAAAAAAAAGTATGTAACTAAAAATAGTTGTATGGCTTTAATTTGTGTTTTACATTATTTTTATGGATATCTACTTAATTAATAAATGAATTTAAAAAAACTTAAATTAAATTAAAAAGGGTTCCATCACTAAAATGCACTGAAAAATTATTGTATATGCTGAACGCAAATGGAAAAAACAAACTTACTTATAATTATAATGCTTAGGCTACCTTTTCTAAGTATTTAACCAGAGTAAAAAAGGAAAAGAAAAACAGTTTAAATAGAATGGTGTATACATTTTTATGAGTTTTGAAAACTGGTCTTTTTTATAAATTGTAAATGAGCGGCATAAATATTTTAAGAAGAAATGATTTGTTTACAAAAGAAGTTATATTTATTAATGTGTGATTTTATCAAAGGGAAATCGTATGCAAATAAAGTATACATTTCCCAATATTCAGTAGATTGAATTTTTTATTTTGAATTTCAAACTACTATAACTTTCCTAAATCGCTTCTTTGCTATACTTGAAATATTTTTAATAGATCCACGGAATCTGTTTTAAATTGGCGAATTAGGAATAAAAACTTTTCTTTAAAACATAGACCAAACATTGAGTTGGCATGATAATCGAAATGCTAGCTTACAACAACATTTTCTTTAGCTTTGCAATGGAGTCTCATCCAAAATAAAATTAATAATATAAAAAAAATGAGTGCAATGCCAATGGATGGGTCAGATCGTTTATTATTCCGACATGAAAAAGCAGTTGGGAAGTTAATAATAATAAAAATCAGTATTCAAAAAAAAATTAAAAATATGTTTTAAAGAAAACAAAAAAGAAGAAACACTTTTGATTAAATAATAATTGATGAAACGTGCACTCTTTGTATGCGCCCTTTAAATTCTTATTTAGAAAAAGAAGCCGAATGCCTTCATACGATTTATAATTAACACCTATCCCTATTTTTTTTAGTCATGCTTTTACGGTAAGCTATAATTTGAAAACAGATTGCGCATGTTTAGTACGTGACTAAGGGTCGGTTCACACGGTCAAATTTTCTTTCAAGCATTTGATGCAATTCGTGTATGAAGCCTTGTCACAACTTTCAAATTACTATTTGATCCAATTCCCCCAAAAAGAAACCACGCACAAAATAGTACGTTCATAGTTGTGACAAGGCTTCATAAACGAATTGCATCAAATGCTTGACGCGAAATTTGACCGTGTGAACCGACCCTAACTCTTATCAAAATTGTAGGACTTTATAGTTATGTAAATGTATTACAATACCACGTCATTAAAGTCTTTAAACTTGTGAAGTTGCAAAAAATAAATAAATAAAAATAGCGATATATGCGAACAACAGGAAAGTAAGACTGGAATGGTCAGTGCGATTTTTATAACCGAATGCTATAACTTGATTAGCCTTAAATATATGGATCATCAAGTATATCGAGCCTAGCGATATTTTATAAATATCCACTAATTGTAATCGGTTAAAGGCACCAGTTACCATTTAAACATATTTTTTAAAAAAATTGTACACATTGTGCTCGGGGGTGGGGGGTAGTGTCCCCCCACACCCGGAGAGATAGCTGAAAGAAACACTGTTGCTTATAATAACAACATTTTTTAAAGCATAATGCCATTATTCAATTTGTAATTAACACCATCCCCTTGTTTAAAAGGTATGCTTTTATTATAAAATATAAGTTTAAAACATGAAATGAAAAGATTGCTCACGTTTGACACGTATTGAGAACTCTATTAAAATTATTGACGTTCAAATTGAAACCAAAGTAGTTTAATACAGTTTTATTGAAGACTTTAAAGTTGTGCGTTTGCAATACATTGCTTTTTTTTTTTTTTGAATTACAGATACATGCGAACGGTATGTAATACTTCGGCTCATAATCGGCACATTTTCGAAACATTGATATATTTATAATCGAATAATGTAAGCTTCTAAGAAGACAAGCCTTAAAAATACGGAGAAATCAAATATATCGAGCGTATCGATATTTCATAGATTCCACTAATTTTAATCGTTTCATGACACCAGCTAGTAAGTCTTTTTAAAATTGTTTTAAAAATGACAATTTGGTAGTTTTTTTTATAAAATATATTTTATTTTATTTTTGTATTTATTTTTGCTCCGGGGGGTCACTTGACTTTCCACGAAGGCAATGCCCCCAACCCCTCCCTCACTCGCCGGAAATATAACTGAAAGAAACCCTGGACCCTGGTAACACATTTGAAAACATGAAATTGAAAGGGATCTATGGTTGTTACAAAAACACTATGATCTTAGATGCAAAGCAGCGATGTGCTAACAGTTTTTTTTCTTACAAATCAAAATTGCTAATTAATGAAAGTACGCTCGCTATTCGATCTTCCTGCCTACAAGGTGTTTCATACAGTAAGTCCTTGTGGTGGAGGCCGTCCAGCTGATGATTAAAACGTGCTAAAAATAAGTGTACTGGTTAATTTGCCTTTTACGACTCTTACAATACACGAAATTGCCAAAAAAGACACAAAAAACAAACAAACAAACAATCAAACAGTATCAAATAAGGTGACGTGAAATCAAACTTGGTGACTGACTTCACCTTCTTAACGGTTGATCGAATAAACAAATTTACAAAAAAGAACAAAAATGAAGTCTAAACGCTGTGTAATGACTGACTTTATTTAGTCGTTCATGTGATCAACGTGTTCGCATGACCTCCATTCGTCGAAGTCAGCAGTTGTTGTCGTCAAGGAGTTTGTCTAAGCTCTTTCGAGTCACCCTGTTGTGTAACCGAGTCTCAGTTACTTGCATTACCTAATGTTACGGCTGTCTCTAAATGTTAGAATACAATTAATTCTCGCTTCAGTTATCTGTGTTATTGTTTTTTTTCTACAGTTACTCTCGTAATGTTACGTTACAAGCTCAACGCTCATACCATTGGGCATTTTCACAGATATATTTGCTTTATTGATTGTTCGAAGCACAGGAAATGGTCACAAACACTTACAACATACAGTAATCAGTAACCATGGCAATCTCGTCACCCGGTCAATGTTTACATCAATGTCTTCAAACAAACCCGGGCGTGTGGGGCTGTGTGAAGACTTATAGTTGGCAAATATTTTTTGGGTCGAAAGTCTGCCTAATCCCTCAGTGAAACTTTGACTAAAGTCTGCAATCATACCACCAGGGAAATTTTTGTCTAAACTTTATCTAACACCTCTAAAAAACTTTGACCAAATTCTGCATAAAGCTTAGATGGCTGTCAAATTCCGTCACGGTGTGCACAGATTCTTGATTAGAACTTAGCTGTATCTAATATGGTGAAAAAACACAGACAGCGATATTTTCCATGAACAGAGGACTTAGAAATATATATCTTTCATAAACTATTCATTATTTAAAGACAGATATATTGGATTCAATATTCTCCCACCCCCCCCCCCCTTTTTTTTTTTAAATTTACGTATTCTAGTTACCTGTCTATATAATTTAAGAGTCAAAGAAACGTTTCATTTATAATTATAACCATTTATAGTATGACTACTTTGTAATCTTTGTTCGCCAGGCATAGAACAATAAAGCAAATTATCTTAGCACCTCTGCTGGGCAGTCAACAGTCCAGTTGTCTGTTGGTTGTCCACTCTCGCTTCAACATATCCACGATACACGTTGTAACGATGACTTAAGTTAAGATACACAGTGTCGATGAAAATGGTGCAACAAGGCAATGGTGTTACGATTGTAAGAATGATACGATACCAGTCGGCATCGATACCAGTCATTGGGCTTACGATACGATACAGTTGACGACAAGCGGATTTCAACGATGTGTCGTGTCACGAGGACAGGTGCACGGAGGAGTGTCGCGGGGTGTCACTGGACGCGGAGTCGAGGTCATCCATTGACGTGGCGAGGAGCAGCATCTGGCCGAGGTTGTAGCGGGCCTTCATCTGTTTCAGGATGTGTCTGGTCAAATCCAGGAGAAAGTCGATGGGCTGGTCGGGCTTTTTGGCTATCAGGTTAAACATCAGGAACTGAGGAGAGGGAGAGTAAAATAATTTCATTGAAGAGGCCTGTCTAAAGATTTAGACAGAGCCGCGTGAAGGGGGGGGGGCGAATGGGGGGAGGTGTGGGGGCGCCCGCACCCCCGGTCATAAAGATCAGGTTTCTTATATAATATATCAGTAATTGCTGAAACTGTGGGCGCAAATTTTAGGCGTAGCCCCGGACACAGCTTTTTCCTTCGTACGGCGCTGGACTAACACATCAAAACTACTAGTATTTTCCTTTGCAATCATATTATATATGTAAAGAATTGTTTACATGGAGAGTTGATGGAGGGACTTACTCAAACAAGTAATGAGAACGGGTAAAAAAAAATATATAAAAAATGCGAAAAGGTCAACTTATACACATGAGACTGAGATCAAGAGAATAAGATAATGTAAGAAGCGTGCAATATTGTAAGGCGAAAATGAAAATCGAATCATGGCGGATTTTTAAAAAAAAAACATTAGCAGATGCCATCATTAAAAACATATTGTTTCCTTCTATAAATTAAGTGTTAAAATTTTAACTAGGCTGAAACCAACGGCGCAGCTAAGTTTGGCGCCACCCATGGCGGGAAAAGCTGTTTAGTCGCCCTTTCCACCAAATACAAATTGTGCAGTTAACCGAAAATTCCGCCCCTCAATATGCACCCTCCGCATTCCAGTGTTTACGCCACTGCTTGAAACTTAACGTAATAATAGAAATAAACCCATTACACACGCAACATCATCCTTTTTGCGTCTCACAACTTTTTGCGTCAAATGTTAAACATCAACAAACTATCAACAGGGCGCAGACAAACTATGGGAACTTTCTTGCGCAGCTGCAGCGACAACAACAGACCTCGATTAGCTCCATGATACCGTAGGAGGACAGGTAAGCAGAGCCCTCGGTGCGCGTCGAGTACTTGTTCTTGTCTTCCACGGACTGGGCGGGTAACCTCTCAACCCTCGGGAGGTTCAGCTGAAACATGCCAAGCCAAAAAAAGTGGAAAACGGTTTACTGCTGAGACTCCAGTGGTTCTCAGCCTGTGGGTCGCGACCCCTTTGGGGGTTGCACGACCCTTTCCCAGGGGTGGCCTAATACCATCTGAAAACACATATACTGTATAGTTATGAAATATAACCGAAAATAATTTTGTGGCTGGGGGTCGCCACAAGACGATGAAATATATATGAAAGGATCGCGGCCATAAGAAGGTTGAGAACCACTGGTTTAGACACAGTGAGAAAACCGTGCTGGTCACTTGGCGCAGTTTTCTTTGGTTAATATCACACGGTAACACAAACTCTATTCGGGGCTTTTCAGCCTCTGCCTGGTCGGAATGCTTGGAGCCAAATTTGTATGTACTATGTCATGTTCAGTAGCATTGGTCATTTCTAAAAAAAAAAAAATATTTTTTTCACTTACCCGGCACAAAGGGAATGCGGCTGCTTAAACGGATTAACACTTAATCTCAACTTTTCAATGAAATTATAATGAACACTTAAAAACATAAATTAACAAAAGATAACATTATTTTTAAAATAATATTTATAGAAATATCTCGCGAGATTTATACTTGTTCAATACCTAATTGCTTTTCCTTAATTTTTTTTAAACTTTTGTGCGAATACTTTCAATGATAAGTTCGGGGCACATCAAATAAAAAAAAAACAACGCCACAGTCCTCAAAGATTATCTATGATTGTGATTGTTTCCCGAACAGCTCTGCGCAATGAAACAACATCGACGTCGAAACGTAACTCTGGCTACGTCAAAGCCGGTGCTGCCCAAGGTAACCGGTGGATCATTGCTCACACGCTGCTAGCATTCAAAAGAGGAAGAGAAAAACTTCACGCCATTGAACAGGGGTCATCAAACTTTTTAAAAATGGGGTCGGATCTTTGTCAGATACTGTCGGAAGCTGAATCAGTGTACCTCGGGTGCTTGGGAGGGAGGGAGGGGAGGGGGGGCAGGCTATAGTTTGAAAAAAATATGAACGAGTCCTATGCAAACTGAAAATATAAATTTTGCTATAAAAAAGAAAAACACGGGGGAACAATAAAATATTGAAAATAAAGAAAATTTGTTACAAATAAAACCTTATAGTGTTTGAAAGGGAAGTAAGGCTAACGAGATTGCTTGGCGTCTGTTCCCATATTTGTCACCCCTGGCGTGCTGCATAAGGTCCGTGGGTGGTGTTTTGAGGACTCCTATCATACTAGTAAATACAACTACTGGAGCACCGACACAAGCATGTCTTTATTTATATATATATATATATATATATATATATATATATATATATATATATACCCTTTATTTTTCAACTCTCAAACCTATTATTTTCATCAATAAAATAATATCAATTTAAATTTTGGCGCCCCATAACTAGTCTGGCGACAGGGACATCTTGCCCCTTCCTGCCCCCCATCCCCCGCTACGCCTTTGCACTCACTTTAATAAGCTGCGGGATGGTGTCGACGATGTTCGGAAGTTCGGCGATGTCCCTCGGTCTCCACGGCCGCTTGAAATCCCATCCGGTGAACTGCTCCGGCAATTTGATTCTATTTCTGGCCATGACGAGAGGCAGCGTGAACTTCCTCTGGGTGTCGAAGGCGTCCGTCATTTCTTGCTTCAGGGCATCCTGGGGCCGAAAGAACCGTGCCCTGTCCATCGCCGTGGTGGTAGATTCTACGTCGGCCAGCTCGTCGAGAGTGCCCCCTCGCTGGGAATCTCGGGATGTGAACATGTAGTCCAGACCTTCACGTCCGTCAAATCGGTAGAACGCGTCCTGGTGGGAGAATGTCACAGACACATTTATTGTAAGAACGAAAAAAAAGGGGGGGGGGGATTTTCGTTAAGTTATAAATATATATATATATATATATATATATATATATATATATATATATATTGTCAAATATTCTGGCTCACGATGAACATTCTGGCTCATATCAGAATATTTGTTTGTCTAAGGTTTCTGATTATGTCAATTCCTTCACCTGGTCTATTTTATTCCATTTCACAATAACTGTCTCTTTCTCTGATAAGAAAAGGCAACACTGTCCAAAGTTCACTAAGAATACTTTAATCGCGAGGTTGTATAATTCATAGTATCCCTTTTACATAGCATCAAATGTACAAGAATAGGCAAGAAGTAGATATTCTCAGGCATGTGAATCAAAAATCATCTACCAAACAATCAATCCATGTTGAGGGCCACATTCTCACCGACCTCTCAAAACCGAGTTATCTCTCGCAGTCTCAAGATAGTTCACTCTTACGCCCGTGAACGTAAAAACTGCCCCCCGCTCTGATCAAAAATTAGTTAGCTCCCTTTTTATACCTCTAGCAAACCATTCACCCGTCCGTGACATGACAATCGTTCACTTCGCTCACATACCCCATTTCTCCCAAAATCAAGACGCACACACTACCCTGTTTTCATTACCTTGACAGACACACACACATATATATATATATATAATTTCATGACATAAGATACAGGTGAAATCTCTAAGCTCTATTAATAGTTTTTGGAAATTTCTTTTTTTAGTGTCCATTTTATTTAAATTTTGTTACATGCATTATTACTGTGAAAGGCGGTGCCAGACCCAGACAAAGATTTCTTAGGGATTGCGAGATGTAGTGTAACAAGAATTTGGGGCGTCAGACTGGGTCAAATAATATTCGTAAGGTCGCAGACTATAGAGACGCTTGGGACAGCCTTTTTTTTTAAAAATCTTTACGGCTGTAAATCAAAAATTGGTGCTTAAAACTTAGCAGTTATAATGTCATAGGTATCCAGCTTTGTGTTTCCAACCCTCTAATTCGGTGGTAGCTGAAGTTAAAAACGTTCAAACCCCCAAATTTGTCTCATACTATAGCTCATATCAACGTCTGGCTGCAAGATGTACACGTGACTGTAGTCTGATTTTGATCACGAGGCTTGGGTATCGTTGAGATTGAGCATTTAGTTTGACACGAACACTTAAATAAATAAAATTTTGAAGTGGTTTCTCAGCGGATAATCCTTATATTTCTTATCATTGCGATTGGCTCAACCTTAAAAGAGATGCTATGAATACAAAAAGATATATAAATATATATATATATAGGCTATAATTCAATCACAGATACCGAGTTGTCAAAAGCATACATTTTAAATACCGTCTCAAAAAATCAGTTTCCGAATTAACCCGTATCCGATGTCGGATGTCGGGTAAAAAATGCAGATACTGGTGTTTTGTTTTAAATATTTCTAAACTTATATTTTCTTCGAACAGCTTTCGGTGTCGTACAATATATGACTGTAACATTAACCTTGACACTCTGCTGCTGCTCACGGGCTTCAGCTAAAGGTGCGTTTTACCATGTAGATACCGCCAGTGTTCATTTTCTTTGCAGAAAATGTCAATCGGTATAGCGTTAACAGTAAGTAGTTAGTTTTATCTTTATAACATACGACCCAAACCTGATACCTAACGACTCCTGCCATTCGTGTACCCCAGGCGAAAGTCGCTAATGACACTTTAAAAAAGTTAATTGTATATAACGAACATAAAAATACTTCTTACGCTGTCACGGCTCAGGTCCATACTTCTGTACAATGTACTCTTTGATCCTTCTCTCTGTTTCAACATTGAACACAAAAAAGTAAGCATTTGTATTTATGCAAAACAATACGATAGTTCAAACATCACCTCACATGTTGTAGCGGTTTTAATTATTGTTTTTTTACGATACTTAGCTTCCAAGATACCATAGCACATCTGAAGACGGTCTGGTAAATTTTCTCCTGTGAACTTACTCCATGCTGAGCTTATTGAGCCTCAATTGTTGAGATGTACCCGTGTGGTTGTCGTTGGTGATGCGATTCGACACCCCGTGACAACATTGTATTTGATCTACCACGTACTGATGGCGCCCTCCCCAGAACGCCCCGATAAGTTCTGCTCCTGACCTCAAAGGGAACGGGAGCCTTCGCAGGGAAGAATACCGATACATTTTGAAGACGATAATACAATAACATTATGACAACAAGAACAAAAACCGAAGGACCTACTCACACTGTCTATCTCGTCCACATCAATGAACTGCGTCCCTCGTCGCTCCCTCTGCGTTAACATATGGAATAAAGAGAAAGAACATTATGCACGGGAGGGAAAAAATGCATCGTTTCTCGTCTCATATTTATTGTATACTTAGATCTTTCGGTATGTATCAGCACCAACACAAGATAGAAAGTCTTTAAAAGAAAACAGCACGTATTTGTCGTTGTCTATCTTCCATTTTTAAAAGCACGCTTCCTGTTGTCCAAATAACACATTCTGAATGATTAACTTCTCAACAGTAATCATATAATAAATTATTAAGTTTGCTCTATGCGCGGTTCAAATACGAAAACACAGTTTTTGTTACCTAGTGATCAACACAAACATATTCCCTCGCAACGTCCAATCACAAATCACATATTCCTTCGCTACTCTCAATAAACCATAACATGTGTCCTCGCCACACTCAATCAACAATCACATTTCCCCCCCCCCCTCCCCCGCCATTATCAATCAAGAATTGCATATTCTATCACATAATCTCTCGCTACTCCCGAGCAACATTTAGGACATAAGACAGCATTATATTTATTTTTCTTAAAAAGTAAACTTACTTAAATTAGTCGCTATCCGTAAGAACGCGTCTAATTTGATAACCACATCACAGCGATATGGCCATGCATTACACTTTCAGCTATCTCGGTGAGTCAGTGCCGTGTGTGGCAGTAAGAGTCAGTGTCATGTGTGGCAGCAGAGAGTTAATGCCGTGTGTGGCCGCAGAAAGTCAGTGCCGTGTGTGGCAGCAGAGAGTCAGTGCCGTGTGTGGCAGCAGAGAGACAGTGCCATGTGTGACAGCAGAGAGCCAGTGCCATGTGTGGCAGCAGAGATTTAGTGCCATGAGTGGCAATCGAGAGCCAACGCAATGTAGTAATGCGTCAACATGCTTTCAAAGCCTCAGTGAGAGTTTTCAAAAAATTAATGATTGCCGCCGTACCCCAATAACCCCCCCTCCCCCCCCCCCACTTTTCAAGATCACCTGTTTGTTATTACGTGAGCATTGTTATTGAGTGAATGAGAAAAACACATAAACACATACTACTACACTGCACACAAACACATTCTACTAACACTAAACACAAACACCTTCTACTTACACTGTCACGCACAGTTGATATGCTACCAAATATGCTTTTCCTTCCGTCTCTCTGCAACAAAAACATCGAATTAAAAGTGACTATGAAATTGTTGTCGGGGGAACGAGAATGGCAATAACTCATACTTCTTACGAAAGGCGGTGACTTAATTGCGATACAAAGTTTCAACCAAAAAAAACCACAACATGAATACAAATATTATTAAAGCCATGAGTCCGCCCGAACGTTATTTTTGTGTTGCATTTTTTATAAATCAGTAATGCGAAATGATAAATAGGCCTTACAGATTGACTAAATGTCTAAATTGATTTGAACTTGTTTCCTTGGAATCAAACAATCTGGTTAAGATTCTTAGGGGACACACTCTTCACAGAGCAAACGCACCGCTAATGCCCCCCCCCCCCGCCCTTTTTTTCCGCAGCCAAATAAATAAATAAACTCTCGTCCCACATGCGCGAAAGCCTGCCAGGCACAAGTAGGACCCAAAAGCCACACACCTACACGCCAAAGACAAGTTTCTTCATTTTCGCGACCGAAAGACGATGAATATTTAGTATTCGATTTGCTTGATTACGGGACTGAAATATCCGTATTTCCCATTCGAATTTTCTTGCATAGATCAGAAGCCAATCGAGTTTGAGCATCTTATTTTCTTATTTGCCCAAGTTGCCTAGGTTCGGGGTTTGTCTTTGAGGTGCTCTGGGGGGAGGGATGGGGTGTAGCGGGGTGTCGGTAAGATTTTATGTCTCGACACACTTGACCCCAGAGCCAGCCGGGCAAACATGTAAAGTATTATCATCTGTGCAAACTTTGACTAGACTCATTCAAAAGTCTTACGTGATAGACCAGTATTGTATCCAAGTGTGCGAGGCACAGCGCAGTAGATAAGCATACGGTTTTACGAAGAAGAGATGAGGACAGATTTAAGGAAAAAAAATAAATACTTACGCTATCCCGCATTGAGCTGTCGTAAAAACTGCTTTTTCTTGTCCTCTGTTATAATATAATGGGTTTTAAAAAAATTGTATACGTTTATTTTCGTGAATTAGCACTCCTGTTAACATTTGAATGCGGTTTAGAGAAGGTTTTGATGCATAAAGAATATCAAAGTGAGTACGGAACGGGGGACTAACAGAGTCACAGGTTTTCTATTTAACCGGAGAAAGACCCAACGACCCACTAGGGGGTCCAGTCGTCTGTTAGTCTCACCGCTGCTGTAACTGCTATTGTTCGAATAAGGAAAATTCTTTTTAATTTAATTAATAGTCAATTGTATTTTATTTATACTCCTGGGAAAGTGTGGGTGGTTTTTTTTTGGGGGGGTGGGGGAGAATAAGTGAATGAGGCAAGAGTAGCTTTGAACGCGAAAATCTTATTAACTATCTATTTGTATTACAATCTTACGGAAATTTAAAGCGTTCCTAGTCCACAAAAAAGGCTATGCATCGTCCTCCTTCTTTTCCAGTCAGTGGCGTAGCTAGGGTGTTTGGCACCCGGGGACAAGATTCATTTTAAAGAACCCTCCTTTCTCTTTTCAACTCTCAAACCCATTATTTTCAATAATAAAACAATATCAAAGCACCTTTTGATCCTCCCTATCTCGTCTGGCGCCCAGGTACATCTGTCTCTACTGGCCCCTTAGCTACGCCTCTGTTTCCAATGCAATGTCAATCCATCGCACTATTCTACTAAAAATACCAACCAAATGTTTTTTTTTTAAAACTACCACATAAATCAGAAATAAACTGCCTTAACTTAGCAGCGCAGCCCTCGGAATCTTACTGAAGATATGAACACCTAAGCTCTTCCGATAAGCTGTGAGGTGACGTTCCTTAACTGTCACACAATGTATTAATATCTGGAAAGAATCCCAGTTAGGGGTAACTTCTTGAAATGTTGTTATGTGCGTCCAAATGAACACAACCTTACTGCCATACATACATTACATAGAGAAATTTACTGCCATACATACATTACATAGAGAAATGTTGTTTGCGATATGGTCTCTTTACTAAAAGAAAGTGAATTCCCAATTATCCCAGAAGTCATGCCATCACCAATACATTTCAAGTTGAAAGCCGAGCACGGTTCTACCTACCGACCCGCTATCCACGTCGTCCTTTGATTCCCGCGTGGATAACATGTGAACAACGTCTCTCACCTGAAAAAGCACATTTTAGACAGTGTCTATACATTTTTTTTTTTTTTTCAATCAAGAAATAGCAAATTGCTTTATTGATTGCGAATAACACTACTTTAAAAAAAAATTGTCTTTGCTTATCCGTGAACGCATTGTAAGAACATATATGCCTGATCGATGCAATGATTGACCAATACAATTTAAACGACTCTATCTGAAGATGAAAAAATTTCACCTTTTCGCAATGCTTCTAATGCTCACGTTTTTATTTCGATCTTTTTTTTTTTAATTTCAAAAAATTAAAAATCTTGAAAGTTGCATGAAAAATTACCACGTTAATCAGGTTTAACAAGTTATAAGTAGTATTTATTCTCCCCCCCCCCCCCCCGCCTCAATTTTGTGTCTCGCTTTGACAGTCGCTCCTTTGTTTCCACCCCTTTACCGTTTCGCTTTCTATCTCCAATAATTTATTCCACTGTCCCTTACCCACCCTCAATCAGCCCACTTTATCCAATCTCTGTGTCAACGCTCATGACTTCAGACCAAAAGTGGAACATTTTGATTTTTTTTTTTAAAACCTGATTAGCTGCCCTGGGAAACGTACATTGACTCTAGTGTTAAGCCATGGGATTAGTTACGCAAAGGATATTCAAAATTCCCTTAGCAAACTCAAGCGACGTTAAAAAACGTGAGTTCATCTTCAAGAATCCCCAGCTATTGTCTGTGACTCTTTTTTTATTAAAACAAAAAAAAAACTTTTTTCACATGAACACTATCATTCTGAGCACGTGCAAGTGTGCTGAAAGGTGAAAAGTTCTAACACAAGTATAAATTTATCCTTTTATCAAAGAAGTACTCACCCTGGCCCTGCTGTCTAATTTTCGCTTCAGTCTGCGTACATCTCGGTCATGCGATATGCTACGCCTGTCCTCTACTGGACTCACGCTCGGACTATCCATTTGCAGCATTTTCTCGGTGTCTAAAGCGTCATCTGACTGGATCCTTTCATATCGGTCCTTCGCGAAGCTTTTCCGTCCGCCATCCACCGAGGCTCCCCAAGAAAGCCTGCGTTTTTTCTCGGGGTCCTGTCCTAGGGCTGGGGATTCTCTGATGATGACATCCTCTTCGGCGTCGTCCTCACCCCGTTGCAGTTCCCGCCTCGCCCCATCTGCGTCTGGTCTCCCTTCTTTCTCCCGTTTACCCTTGTGATGTTCCTGTTTTCTCTGCTGTTGGACTATCTCATCCACCTGCCTGACCCCTGCTGAATCTTCAACCTCCTTCCTTTCCTTTCTGGAAGCCTGTCTTCTCAGCTCGCTTACGCTCTCATCTAACAATTTTGCAATAGGTGACCCATCGTATTGCTTCATCTCTGTTACCGATTGCTCCTCGTTTACCGATTTCTCCTTTGCCGATTTCTCCTTCTTTACCGATTTCTCCTTCTTTACCGATTTCTCCTTTATAGATTTCTCCGTTATCGATTTCGCCACCTTTACCGATTTCTCCTCCGTTACCGACTTCTCCTCCTTTACCGATTTCTCCTTTACCGATTTCTCATCCGTAACCAATTTTTCATTTATTGATTTCTCCCTTAATGAATCCTGCGTTAAAACTTCTGTCTCCTCTGTTGATTCACTGGCAGTTGACGAAGCACTCCCTGTCTCATCTTGCGGCGGCGCCCGTTCGCCTTGCTGCTTTCCTATTAGTTCTTGCAGTTGTTTCTTGAGCATGTCTTCCAACTCTCTAATGTTGGTTCTCTCATCTTTGACTCTCTCTCGCTCTCGTTTGGAAAGCGCTTTTTTACCATCCTGTGTGATCTCCGGCCTGGCGCCTTCGTCTGTGCCCTCAACGTAGCGTTCGCTGGCGCCCGACTCCACGGGGTCTTTCGTGTCTTTTTCTGGCGCCCGCCTTCTCTTTTTGTCACGCTGCTCTTTACCCAGCTGCTCGCCGATCACGTGCTCGTCGTACACTAACCGGCCGTCGACAAGCTCCCTGGAAATGCCGTCTTCCTTATAGTGTCTCTCCTTTCTTGTCTTGTCTTTTATATTCTCTTCAACCGCCGTCTTTTCTCCCTCACGCGTAATTGAATCTCCCTTCACTTTCGCATCTTTCTTAGGTGCAGGTTTTCTTCTTTCTTCGGGGGATGCCTCGTCCTCTTCACTTGTAGATGAACCTTCTGATACTTGTCTCTCCATCTCACGTGCATGTTTTCTTCTTTCTTTGGCGGATACCTCATCTTCTTCACTTGTAGATGAACCTTCTGATAATTGTCTCTCCATCTCACGTGCATATTTTCTTCTATCTTTGGGGGACGCCTCATCCTCTTCACTTGTAGTTGAATCTTCTTTTACATGTCTCTTCATCCGCCGTTCATCTTTTCTTTTTCCTTTAGATGACCTCCCTTTTTCTTCTTCACTTATAAATAAATCTCCCTTCACCTGTTTATCTCTCGTGGGTGAATAAGTCCTTTTGTCTTTCACCGAAACCCGTTCTTCTTCACTTGTATCTGAATCTTCCTTACCTCTTTTATCTTTCTTAAAATAATCTTTCTTTTTTTGTTTCCCTGACATCTCTTCTTCTTCACTTGCCACTGAACCTTCCTTCCTTCTTTTATCTCTCTTAAAATCATGTTTACTTTTTTGTTTGAAAGGCATCTCTTCATCTTTACGTGTAACTGTGCCTTCCTTCTCTTTTTGGTCCCTCTTAAGTGCACCTTTACTTTCTTCTTTGACTGCCAACTCTTCCTCTTCACTATAAACTGAATCTTTCTTCATTCCATGATCTCTCTTACTTAAATCTTTCCATTTTTCTTTGACTGATACCTCTTCTTCCTCACTTGCAACTGAATCTTTCTTTCCTTTTTTATCCTTCTTAATTGATTCTTCCCCCTTTTCATGGACTGATATCTCCCCTTCTTCACTTGTAACTAAATCTTCCATTCTACTTGTATCTTTCTTCGGTGCATGCTTTTTTCTTTCTTTAACTGACTTTTCTTCTTCTTCCCTCATAAATGAATCTTCCATCCCTTGTTTATCGAGCTTTGATGAATCTCTTCTTCTGTTTTCAAATTGCTTCTCGTCTTCTCCACTAGTCACTAAACCCTCCCTCTCCATTGAATCATTCTTGGGTGCGTCTTTTCTTCTTCCTTTAGCTGTCACCTGTTCTCCTTCAGTTGTGAATGCACGTTCTTTTCCTTTAATTTCTTTCCTTTTCATTGTCGCAGACTTTCCTTCTTCATCACGTGCATCGTCCATCTCTTCTCTATCCTTCTGAGACGCATCACTTCTTCTGTCTTTAGTTGTCGAATCGTCTCCGTCGCTTGCAACAGAACCCTGTTTAACTCCTGCATCCTTCCGCGGTATCTTTCCTGTTCTATCTTCACCCGAACTGCCCTCAACTTTTACTCCGGGTGCTTTCTTTACACCAGGCTTCTCACGTTCTTCGGGAACGCCACCATCAACTTCTCTCGCACTTTTTCGCCTATCCTGTTTTCCACGTCCTTTGACAGTCTTATCCTCCAGCAGTTGCTTTGAAACTGGCCTCTTAACCAGATGCTTGTCCTTTGTGGGTGTTCTCTTCCCCGTATCTTGTATAGCGCTTTCTTGAAAGATGGCTAACTTTTCTTTTTTCTCTATTTTACTCTTCGCCAAGACGATGTCCTCGCCAGCGTCTTTCGCTTCGCGGATTCTTTTCATGGCCGCTTCGAATGCCAGCCCGGTCTTTGCCTGAGCTTGATGGCTAGCAGATTTGTGCTTCTTGCCGACCTTTTCTACAGGGTTCAACTTACTCATCAGATTCCCGACCAGTTTGCCAATCGTCGATTCTTGAGCCTCTATTTTTTTGCCCTTCTCCGGTTCGCGAACGTCCCGCACCTCGACGGGTCGCTGTGAAAGAGGCTCCACGGGTCGCTGTAAACCAGGCTCGACGGGTCGCTGTAAACCAGGCTCGACGGGTCGCTGTAAAGCAGGCTCGACGACGGCGATGTGTTCCTCCTCGACCCTCATCACCGGACTTGCTTTTTTCTCGTACTGGCCGGTATCACTAGCCTCGGCGGGATGCCTCAACACCTGCTTATCCTCAAGTGCCGTATGGCTTTCCGCACCTTCCACGGAGGAGATCTCCGATGCATTATCCTGGAGATAGCATTGTTAAAACAAAATACTTATCTGGTATACTTTATAGTGGGGTGTGGGATATGCTAAATTTTTCCAGAGGGGAGATGGTAGTTAAAACTAATTTTGCCTTACTTTCCATTAAATAGATACCAAATGAAAACCTAATCTTAAAACGATTGTGGGTTGTATTTTTTTTTTTTTTTTTTTTTTTGATTTTGTTTTTGTGGTTTTTTTTCAAATGTTATTTACAAAGTTATTTTGGCTTACAATCAAATTTCGATACATATTGTCACAAATAGACCAACACAGCACGGGCGTTACCTAAATAGCGCCAGGTATCAACACTTTCAATCAAAAAAAACAAAAACAACAACAACAAAAAAAACAACGTCACATAGCCTACTTCTATCGTAGACACAGACTTCTGCTCAGCTCGATAGTCCGTGGACGTCTTCGTCTTCTCTTCCAGCGGCGGAACTACCGGTGAACTCATGGTCGCATGGCGCTGCTGCGAAAATTACAGCGGATTGTGTTATCGGGCGAGCCCACAAATGAAAAGGTGGAGGGTAAGATAAAAAAAAATGAAAAAAAAATAAATAAACACGCAGACAACGCTAACATTAATTCAAACACATCTGTACCATAATGGATTGAGTTTGCTCCTTATATAATAACCTGCCAGCCAACGGCGGTGGCCGATTTGTGGAATTCACATCCACTAAAGTTCCCCGACATGATTTGGTGAATTAGTGCCCACCTCTGGTAATATCATTTTGATTTTATGATTACAACCTTGCAAAATTTCACCTGATTCAGTGACGTGGGGAGGGCTGGGGTGCCGCCCTGATATGGGCGGGACAAGATTTATGTTGACCAGTTCCACTAAAAAAAAAAAAAACTCCTGAGCATTATAATAAAAAAAAAATGTTGCCCCAAATTGTAAAAGAAAAGAGTGCTACCTGTAGCGGATCGTACCCTTCCACCCCTTTCCCTAATCCATTATCTAATTACTGTTCACTGTTTTTTTTTTGACGCCAAACACTTACAAACTCTTGTAGATATGTCTCCGCACGACTTTGCCTGCTTTCTTCTTCCTTGTTTGTGTCATTGGTAGTACTAGAAATCCGATCCGAGAGAGATTCCACATTACTTTTTTTTCCAGCGTCCTCCCGCTGTGAGGATCAAGAGATACACAACAACTCAGTCCCATCTTAAAATGTCGCTGTAGGGTCATTCAAGTAGGTCCTATCCCCAAAATGTCCAAATTTAAATACAAAATGCGGTGGTATCTAAATGTCAAAATCAGGATTACGCAAGTCAGTCTTATCCGCAAATTTCACAATTATAAATGCACGAGACAGTATTATCCTAAATGTCACAATCAGGGATACGCAAGTTAGTCCTATCCCCAAAACGTCACAATCATGAACACACAAGACGAGTTTATCCTAAATGTCACAATCCGGGATACGCAAGTCAGTCTCGGCATCAATGTAGAAGACATGTTTGTGTTTTTAAGTTCAAAATTTTTGGAAAATTAACGCACACATTTTTTTAAATTTTTTTGCCGGCATGTACATCATACAATCACGATCAAATCGCTTTGCGAAATAATTTTTCATCATTATATTTTTATGTAAGGTCGATTTCAGCATTAATTGGCCACTGCTTGTTGTTTTAATCGCTATGACCGTTATGTTACCAGTGTTTTACTGGCCACTGCTTGTTGTTTTAATCGCTATGACCGTTATGTTACCAGAGTTTTACTGGCCACTGCTTGTTGTTTTAATCTCTATGACCGTTATGTTACCAGAGTTTTACTGGCCACTGCTTGTTGTTTTAATCTCTATGACCGTTATGTTACCAGATTTTTTAATTTTTTTTTTTAGAAACCGCCAGCTCGCCATGGATGCCGTTTCGGAAAGGGTTTAAATTAAAGTGGTCAAACCACCAATAAATTAGCGCCACGTCAGTTTTTTTTTCCATCGGTAGAACGTTCTGGAAAACACGCCCGATTGTTTAAGGACATACAATTATCGGAGGTGACGTTCGTCTTGGCGGTTCTACTCCTCGGGGAAAAAAAAAGAGCAACAATCTATTGTGAAACCAATGAGATGTCGGTGTATTTTAAATTTTAAAAAAAATTGGTGGATGGGACTCGTTAACTCTGGACGGCAACTCATCTAAGAGAAAGAAACTCTGAATTCAAACCCGGAGATGGAGTGCCGATAGGCGGATAACATTGATACAATGAAACTTTCCGGCAACTCCCGGATGGATGGAACTCGTTAGCCTTGGACGGTAACTCATCTTTGAATTCAAACCAGGAGCCAGAATGATCGATAAATTGACCGTGGGCCCTCAAACATAAGAAGAAGAAGATATATATAGTTTTATTAAATAATTTATTAGTCCGTCTTTCAGTTCCAACATTCGTCTTCCAAAAGTGTTCTCAAAGCTTAAAGGGTACTAGGTATTTTAAAAGCTTCGATCTTTTCTCTTTTTCTCTTACATTATTTTTACCGACTCACTACGCATGGACGTTCGGGGAAAAAAGCGCGCAATGATCTATTGTGAAACAAATGAGATGTCGGTGTATTTTAAATTTAAAAAAAACAAAAAAAAATTTTTTATTAAAGATTTAATTAGTTAGTCTTTCAGTTTCAACATTCGTCTTCCAAAAGGGTTCTCAAAGCTTAAAGGGTAATAGTCATTTTAAAAGCATTGATGTTTTTTTTTTTTAATTTTTTTTACCGTCTTACTACCAAAAAAAAAAATCCCTAAAAGTGAACCATTTTTAGAGGGTAACGGATGAAGTTATTTCTTTTTCACTGGTATTTTCCACACATTAGAGAGTTTTTTTTTCTGCCTCAGTCTCATGACTGCCTGATCAAACATATAATGAATGGCATGACTTAATGCACACGCATCCCTGCAAGCAATGATAGCAACAAGACAACGGTCTTACCTCAGCCCTCTGAATTAGTTCTTCGAAGTAGGAAGCCTATTTTTAAAAAAAATGAATAAACCCAAATTAAATTATTAGGTTTAACATTTTGAAAAATACTTTCTCATTGAACATGACATAATTTCAAGGGCTTCCAGTAAAAAATTGGCCTTTTTAGGGTAAAGCATTTCGAAGTGCAATGGGTATTTGGCTTTCTTTATTTAAAGATAGTACAATAATCAAATAGTAAGTATCCCGGCAATGCCAGGTTCCTTTTACAATTTAAACAAAAATGGTATGGTTGTGGGGGGGGGGGGGATTTTCAAATCTACTATTAAAAGGAAATGTATTGCTTAATAACGCTAGTAATTGTTATAGGACGAGAAAATATTGATACATATGTAACAATGACATTTCAAAAAGATTAATGACTATCATGGATACACTAATTGATATAGATGAAACAATAACACTTTTATTAAACAAATGACTCTGATGGATACATTAATGGATTTAGGTAAAACAATAACACTTCGATTAGACAAAGGACTATCACGGATACACTAATTGATATAGATGAAACAATAACACTTTTATTAGACAAATGACTATGATGATACATTAATGGATTTAGGTAAAACAATAACACTTCGATTAGACAAATGACTATCACGGATACACTAATTGATATTGATGAAACAATAACACTTCTATTAAGACAAATGCCTATCATGGATACGATTTTAAGAGCTCATATCTGCAGAGCCATTACTTTGGTTTCATCTAAAAAAAATCTAGTTTGATACTGTAATTGAAATAGTGTGTGTATTGATACATTTAAAAGGTCCGTATTTAGACGGTGACATATTAAAGTTTGGACAAGTGATGAATCATGCATAACGATGCTGCTGGGTGCCGTCCATTGCTTGACATGTAATTAGTTCTTGAATGGGTGGAGTGAATATAGATTTGCTTTGTTTTATTTGATTAGTTTTAATTTTTTTAAGTTCATGACTATGTTTGTCAAGCTGTATATACAGCGTGGTGAGCCCAGCCCTAGACTGGGATACCAGGCTACATAAAACCACCACTAATAATAATAGTAATAATAATAATCAATATTATTATTTTTCTTTTATTGTAGGAAGTCGCGCGATAATTAAATAGGACATCTTTACGAAATAATTAACTTAACCAAGACAAACCTGAGGTCTGAAGCCATTAATTGGCATGCTGTGTATTGAGCTAATTCCAGTTCAACGTAGAGGTGAGGTGTCCACTACTTGTCCCCCCCCCCATCCCTCAACCTTTTTTATCTTGTTGTCATTGATTAAATGAGTAGCGTCCTACTAACCCCCATCCCTTCCTTGATTGGGAAAAAGTGTTTACATTATACACCTTCTAAAGATTTTCTTTCGGTTGATTCGATTTCTATTATTTTTCTTCAGGAGAGTTCTAACCCCTCCCTAGACATTTCACCATCATGGCCCTTAGTCTTTGGACTGTTGGGGCGCCACAGATGACATAAAAACTATCCCCCCCTCCATTCCTCTCTGCTCTCGGCACTTCGCACAGCATCGCCCAGCTTTAGTCCCGACCACGCTTTGATGGTATCTTCCCATCTTATTTACCCTAGACATATATGAGGCGTACCATTAGTTTCTTCTAAGATTATACTCTTCGTGTGTGTGTGTGTGTCTGTATATGTGTGTGTGGTTGTGTTTGCGTACGCGAGTGTGTGTGGTCGTGTTCGCGTGCGCGCATGTGTGTGAGTGTGTTTGCATGTGTGTGCGTGCATAAATTTGTGTATCCTGATGTGTTATAAGTTAATATAGTTTTTAGTTCTGTCTATTTGATTTTGATTTTTGAAAATAAATTAAATACTATATTTTAAATTGACCATTGTTAACAGCACTAGCTCTGGTATCGCTTTACTTTGTTCACTGGTTTTAAGTACTTTTGTTACTTATTATTGAACGAACGAACCGAAATCTTTAAAAAAAAAAAAAAAAAAAAAAGAAAAAAAGATAAAAATTTGCAAGACCAAATTATGGGACGTAAAGATATTAAAAAATTCAATATACGAATGGCCACTTACACTTTCCGTAATGTGTTTTAAATCTGAACGGCCGTTTCGCTGTGGCAACGTAAGGCTGCCTCCCCGAACAAGCTTTCCAAATCATGTGATGACTTCTTTTTTTAAAAAAATATGTCTCCGCATGTCTATGGTTGGGGGGGGGGGTGTCAATCAACTTTTATGAAAGAGCCGGTGGCAAATTTTTTTCTTGGCGTACTTACTTCTCCCGTGTCTCCATCCCAGCGGCCTGTGTAATATCTATTCGCCACTGATAGAAAGAACGTGGAGTCGTTTGAAAAAACACACAGAAAAAATAGACTTTACTAAGTTGTGCAAACTATTTTACGTATTTACTTTATTTTTTTAAAAAAACGGTGCTTATCATTGCATCTTGAGCTTCAAAGAAACTTACGTTTTCACAAACAGTGTTAATATGACCAGAGACAAAACTAACTTTGATTGGGAACTATACGCGAACGGCGTTAACCCTTTCGCTACCGATGACGTCGACGCGACGTCACGATTAAAAGCAAATTCTGGATTAAAGATCTGGAACGTGGCGATATTTATATTTACTGCAAGTGTTTCACTTCCGTCGATAGGCACCAGGGGAATCGTTTCAGGGTTTTTTTTTTCATTGGGGGGGAGGGGGGTGTTTCGTTGGCTTGTTAAGATGTTTATTACCGGAGGCGCTACAGTACACAGCAATTAAAATAAAACCTGAAAAATCGGGTGGGGGTGGGGGAGGAGGTGCAGAAAATGCCCATACCTGCCCTACTCAAATAACGTCCCTGTTAGGCACCTTTCTTGTAAATCGATGTGCCTGCTGTCTACTCTGGAGTTGCAGTAAAGCCCAAATATTTAACTTACGTTCTTGAGTTTCCAGGTCCAGCTCCTCCGAGGTCGACGCCCTCGGCGTGGTCTTATAACGCGTGTTTTTCCACATCGTCTGCATCTTTTTGGAGGCCTTGGCCCAGGGCGCAAGCTGCGCGGCGTCTTGCGCTGCGCTTACAGCCGCCTGCGTGGTTGGGTCCGAAGTCAAATCTCCTGTCATAGAGGGCATCTCCTGCTGAAAGACGTCAGTATCATCCCCTGAAACAAGTACGACAGTTTATCACTTTATCCAATCGATCTAAGGCAGTGGTTCTCAATCCCAATGCCGCGACCCTTAAATACAGTTGCTCTTGTTGTGGCGACCCACAACCACAAAATTATTTTCTTGGCTACTTCACAACTGTAGAGTATATTTGTTTTCCATTTTTGGTCTTTTAAGCGACCCCCGTGAAAGGGTCGTTCGGACCACCAAAGAGGGGTCTCCACCCACAAGTTGAGGAACGCCAATCCAAGGCAACGAGCGAGGATAGTAATAAGAAGAATACAATCCTGCTTTTCGGATAAAACGCTTGGTGGGGAAACGTTGAGAAACTCAATAGTCTTGATCTATATAAGAGACAGAGCTATCAGCGTATATCCACTGCATCAGACCTTATATTCTAGTGTAAGGTTATGTTTGTTATCGCTGCTTAACTACTTTCATTTAAGAATGGAATAAAAGTTATTTTTGTTCCTTAGTTTTGGGGGTTTTTGTCAAAGAAATTTTTTTTTTCTCGAATAAAAATTGATATCGATTGGAATAGAGATGCTTCCTGTGATACTTTTTTTTTGTGTGTAAATCCTACTTAGATACATTCAGCATTATTTATGCAAAAAATCAAAAACCGGATCATCCTTCTATTTGGGATTAGCGAAAGTAACTTGGCTTCGCACTTACTTAAGTTGTCGTCGTCTCCAGATAACGGGATGAATTCCTGGCTTGAACTTGGAACTAAAATCAAACAGAACACTTGAAGTTCTATAAACTTGATATTAATTGATAAGAGTTAATTTGGAGTTAAGCGACAAGGTTAGTATTATGAACATATTTAGTAGCACTAGAAGATTTTCAGTAGGGCTTAGAGGATATATTACACAGTGACGCTTATAAAATGCACAGCAGCTCTCAGAAGATAAACAGTAGCATTTAGAGGATATATTCAGTAGCACTTAGACAATGTATAGCAGCACACCAAAGATACAAAGTAGCACTTAAAAATGTACAAATGCACTCAAAAGATAGAACAGTTGAGTTTGAAAGCTATAATTGAACCTTTAGAAGAGGACATACACTAGCACTTAGAAGTTACACTGTAGCACTTATACAATATACATTAGCACTTAGGAGATATAAAGTAGCACTAAGAAGATATAAAGTAGCACTAAGAAGATATAAAGTAGCACTAAGGCGATATAAAGTAGCACTAAGAAGATATAAAGTAGCATTAAGGCGATATACAGTAGCACCCAAAAGATATTCGTAACCACTTTGAATTTATATATACTTCAGTGGCACGTAGAGTGTACTCAATCGTACTATTAAAATAATGTGTAGTTCCAAGGCTATAAGATCGTATAATATCATTTTATACAAGTACTTACCGACTTACAGGATGTACATCACAAAATGAAATATATATGTTAGCACTTAAACGATATTAAACATCATTTGAAACAAAAACATACTTACCCAACTCATCTTGAAACTCGTCACCCACAGCTAGGAAGGAAGGGGTGGAAAGAGGGGGGGGGGGGAACACAGTTTTAATGATACACTACCAAATACACTAAGACTCGATTATCTTTAGTATAGATTTAAGAATTATTATTTTTATTTATTTTTTTTAAAATGCAATTTGTTACGACTATTGAGATGTCAGGATCTTTTATCCATCAAGGGACATAAAGATGTAAGTTTAATATCTGGGAAAGGGTATCTTCAAAAACATCTTAACTTGGTTACAGAAAGCAACTACCTCCGTTACAGACACCAATAACCTCGGTTACATACACCAATAACCCCGGATACAGACACCAATTACCTCGGTTACAGACACAAATAACCTCGGTTACAGACACCAATAACCCCGGATACAGACACCAATTACCTCGGTTACAGACACCAATAACCTCGGATACAGACACCAATTACCTTGGTTACAGACACCAATAACCTCTGATACAGACACCTATTACCTCGGTCACAAACACCAATAACCTCTGATAAAGACACCAATAACCTCTGATAAAGACACCAATTACCTCGGTTAAAGACACCAATAACCTCGGACACAGACACCAATTACCTCGATTGCACACACCAATAATCTCCGTTACAGACACCAATTACCTCGATTAGACACACCTATAATCTCCGTTACAGACACCAATAACCTCGGATACAGGCACTAATTACCTCGGTTACAGACACCAATCACCTCGGATACAGTCACCAATTACCTCCGCTACAGACACCAATAACCTCGGTTATAGAAACCAATAACATCGATTAAAGAAGACAGAAAGTTTTGGGCGAATTTAAACTCGGCTGGCTATAAGAGCGTCAGACGACGAGGCTTGCCATAGTGGTGAACTATTGAGAAATCATGTGCAGCACCAACCCCTCCTCCTCCCCCTCCCCCCGGGGTCATATAATATATCCGCATCCAAAAATGAGCGACATTTGAAATAACCACGGTGACATGATATGAAGAGGGAAAAAAACTATGTCTTGGAGCATTAAGCCTAGTATTGGAGTACGTCTTGGAACATAAAGCCAAGTATTGGATTATGTCTTGGAACATTAAGCCTATTATTGGAGTATGTCTTGAAGCATTAAGCCAAGTATTGGAGTACGTCTTGGAACATTAAGCCTAGTATTGGAGTACGTCTTGAAGCATTAAGCCAAGTATCGGAGTACGTCTTGGAACATTAAGCCTAGTATTGGAGTACGTCTTGGAACATTAAGCCTAGTATTGGAGTACGTCTTGGAGCGTTAAGCCAAGTATTGGAGTACGTCTTGGAACATTAAGCCAAGTATTGTAGAACGCTCGCCCGACCAAACACTGGATTGACAAGTAAAACACTAAAATGCTTCTTTGGGTCAATATTCCTCAAAGCAGCTCGTTCAACACAACGGCAAGAAAAAGGGTCGCCCTTTACTAAGTTGAATCTAAGTGAAATGGTCAGCTGCCTCCGACATGGGCAGACATCAAACCAGTGTCTCTCTGAGGCTGGTACGGTTGACTGAAACGGACAACTTTCAGCCATCATCTGGCCACATTGACCAATCTGGCAATGCCCGTAACCAACAAGTTACATCAACGTCGCTAAATTATCAACAAAGGTTCGTTAACTGCGGAAAAATCAAATTTTACTTTCAGCCATTGGTGGGATAAAAATAAAAGTCTCTTACCTATTAAAACTTCTAAACTCGTTGTATCTGTAAAGAAACATAATAATAATAATAAAAATACAAATAATAATACTTTTCATTTCCTCGTGTTTGCGTTTTTGAATTCTACTTGGCAATTACAGGATCTCTCACAGTCACTATCCCTCTCCCTGTCTCTCTCTCTCTCTTTCTATGTCTTTCTCTCCCCTTCTCTCTCTGTCTGTCTCTCTCTCTATCTTTCCATTTCTCTCTCTCCGTGTCTCTCTCTCTTTCTATGTCTCTCTCCCCCTCTCACTTTCTTTTTTAATGTCTCTCTCTGTTTCTCTCTTTCTATGTCTCACTTTCCCCCTCTCTCTCTCCCCCTCGCTGTCTCTCTCCCCACTCTCCCTCTCTCTCCCTTTCTTTTTTTTTCTATGTCTCTCTCACCATTGGTCTTTTTCTCTTTCCATGTCTCTCGCTCTTTCTCTCTCACTCTATATCTCTATTTGTCTTTCTCTTCCCCCTCTCTCTCTTTCTATATCTCGCACTCACCCTCTCTCTTAATCTCTTTCCATATCTCTCTCTTCTCCCCTCTCTCTCCCTTAAAATTAATATTTGGGTTTAAATAAGTTTAATTGAATTTTTCAACAGTTTTCATCGGTTATTTTCTCATCAACATATCTCCATGTCAACAAAATATTTCAATTTCTTCTATCTATTGTGTTAATGTAATTAAATATTACAGTTTCATCCATTCTCTTGTAAACTCTTTTCTATATTTGAAAACTAAAGTGCAAAAGTATTTAGAAAATTAGCTGAACGATAAATTATATATAATATATTTTCTAAGAAGTTCCATAAAAAAGCGCCTGGTACAAAGTTCGTATAGAAACATTTCGTCATGTCTGATAGGCAGAGGTTAAAAAAATAACCGATAGATATAAAAACAGTTTTGTTTGCGTTCATTTGTGTAGGATAATACACTACAGTATGGAAAAGCCCAAAATGGAAAGGAATGGAAAATGTACCAAAATAAAGCATAACACATTCCTTGACTTACCGTCTAATGGCTCTTTGAATATGTCATCGTCAAGCAGTGTATCGGAAACCGTGTCTATGCCCCCTTAAAGTAGAATAAATTTTGTCTTTGTTTAATCGTACGCTTAGTATTGGGGGGGGGGGGAATCTGAATTCTCCGTTATAAATAAAACATGACAAATTTCATGCTTTAAAATTTCCCACGAGAACAGTTAATAATTTACTGTAAACAAATAGTCTATTTCCACAGCATCCTTTCAGTTAAACCGTAGAGTCAGTAAGCATCGTTATTAATGTATTGGAATGCACACCAACTCTAGTTTTGCAAACACAATTCTCTAGTTTTCCGAACGCCTACTCTAGATTTCCGAAAACCCACTCTATTTTTCCAAACACTCACTCTGAATTTTGCGAACACACACTCTAGTTTTCCGAACGCTTACTTAATTTTCCAAACGCCTACTCTAATTTTCCAAACGCCTACTTTAGTTTTCCGAACGCCTAATTAATTTTCCAAACGCCTACTCTAGTTTTCCAAACGCCTACTTTAGTTTTCCGAACGCCTACTTAATATTCCAAACGCCTACTCTAGTTTTCCAAACGCCTACTTTAGTTTTCCGAACGCCTACTTAATTTTCCAAACGCCTACTCTAGTTTTCCAAACGCCTACTCTAGTTTTCCAAACGCCTACTCTAGTTTTCCAAACGCCTACTTTAGTTTTCCGAACGCCTACATTTGTTTACCGAATACCCACATAAGTTTTTCAAAACCTACTATAGTTTTCATGGAAACGAATTCTTATTTTTTTTTTGGACACCTACTTTTTGTTTTCCGAGCACCTACTTTAGTTATCCGGGCATCCACTTTTGTTTTTAAGAACATCTACTTCCCCCCCCCTCCCTTTTTTCCCTCCGCCAACACCTACTTTAGTTTTCTCAAACCTTCCTTGGTTATCCCAAACCATAATATTTTTCCATACACATACTTCATTCCCCCCCCCCCAAAAAAAAAAATAAAAAAATAATAATCCACTACTTTACCTATTTTAAGCCAGACCCAAATCTTCCCCACAAAACAATTCGTCGATCAACAATACGGCCTATCCAACATCCAATATACAATATCCAATAGAGAATGAGAATTGCAGCTGATGATTTATTTTAGTTGAAACAAAAAGTTTTGTTTTTAAAATTCTAAATGCATACCAGGAGACTTTTTGCCTGGTATCTTTTGTCTGGAGATCGGGCCTTTTTTCTTGGTAGTTCCTTTCTTTTTCGTGGCTTCTTTGTCATGGCCGCCTTACGAGAAATGGATATTTAAAAAAAAATAAAATATATTATTATCCCACTTTGACCCTTTCAATCCTGCGACCGAAATTATCCACGCACAAGTTACTGTAAGGTAGAAAATCTGAACAAATCGTGTAGATTTTTAAAATACTTGTAAAAATTGTATATATATATATATATATATATATATATATATATATATATATATATATATATATATATATGTATATATTATATTTGTTTAAAAATATTTTTAAAATTATTTTTTTTTTTTTAAATGTTGTGGTGAGGTGTGCTTTAATGCACGTGTCATTGGTTTCAACTGAAAAGCATAAGCTGAGGTCAGTCTCCGACTTTGTGCATGTGTCCTTTATGAAAAACTATTTCTTAATTAATGTAAACCAATAAGAGATATTTTGAATTCTTATCAAGTGACAGGCGTCGTAGAAAATGTCCACAATATTTTCATTTTATTAAGAAAAGCATTTATGTTATGAAAACTTAGATCGTAAGGAAAAAAAAACTCTAAAAGATATCTGAAGTTTGCAGAGTCTACCTCGCTTCTTCTGCTCACGGACTTCATCAATTTCCATTTCCCTGTCGAATCCTCTCTGTCTGTGTTCATCTATAAGAAAATTGTGATTCTCAATTTAACGACTGAATTAAACCTTAAGGTTTCCTTAAAGAGTTAATGTCAAGGGTATGAGAATCCCTGTAGTTCATGTGGACTATTTTTTTTGTGGTTTTTTTATCGTGAGGTGTGTCATGAGCTGAACTATTTGTGGCTAAATGGTCGTTTGGTTGCAGAAAAACAAGCAACAAGCATGATAAGCAAGTGTGTGAACATGAGGCGTAAGATCGAGAGGGTTCCGGGGAGGTGATTATGGAGAGTTATATATTGTAGTGTTCGTGCTCCTCACGAAAAATGACCGAGGCGATTTGCGACTTGAGTAGTAAGCCTGACTTGAGTAGTAAACCTGACTTGAGTAGTAAGCCTGACTTGAGTAGTAAGCCTGACTTGAGTAGTAGGCCTGACTTGAGTAGTAAGCCTGACTTGAGTAGTAAGCCTGACTTGAGTAGTAAGCCTGACTTGAGTAGTAAGCCTGACTTGAGTAGTAAGCCTGACTTGAGTAGTAGGCCTGACTTGAGTAGTAAGCCTGACTTGAGTAGTAAGCCTGACTTGAGTAGTAAGCCTGACTTGATTAGTAAGCCTGACTTGAGTAGTAAGCCTGACTTCAGTAGTAAGCCTGCCTTGAGTAGTAAGCCTGACTTGAGTAGTAAGCCTGACTTGAGTAGTAAGCCTGCCTTCAGTAGTAAGCCTGCCTTGAGTAGTAAGCCTGACTTGAGTAGTAAGCCTGACTTGAGTAGTAAGCCTGACTTGAGTAGTAAGCCTGACTTGAGTAGTAAGCCTGACTTGAGTAGTAAGCCTGACTTGAGTAGTAAGCCTGACTTGAGTAGTAGGCCTGACTTGAGTAGTAGGCCTGACTTGAGTAGTAGGCCTGACTTGAGTAGTAGGCCTGACTTGAGTAGTAAGCCTGACTTGAGTAGTAAGCATGACTTGAGTAGTAAGCCTGCCTTGAGTAGTAAGCATGACTTGAGTAGTAAGCCTGCCTTGAGTAGTAAGCCTGACTTGAGTAGTAAGCCTGACTTGAGTAGTCAGCCTGACTTGAGTAGTAAGCCTGACTTGAGTAGTAAGCCTGACTCGAGTAGTAAACCTGACTTGAGTAGTCAGCCTGACTTGAGTAGTCAGCCTGACTTGAGCTGTATTTTTACTTAAGGAAGAGCAGCGTTGCTCAATTCGTCTGTCCCACGCTCTCGTCCTTGGATATTTGATCCAATGGCAAGACTTAGTCAACATGACTGGAATTGAGCCAGCGTGCAGCAGAGGATCAGCAGTGTGTCGTCTGTATTAGCCCGAAGTGACATCGTGTCATGACCAGGGGTATTGGTGATGTTTTGTTGCTGTTTTTTGTTTGTTTATTATTTTTTTTCTTCTTTTTGCCTGTTATTGAATTCGAGCCCATTAGCTCGAGAGCGACTCACTTTAGACAAGTCGACCCCCAGCGTAGACTTACAGAAAGCGCATGTGGCAGTTAATCCAAACATATGTCGTTCATATGTATCTTTGTTACTTGTTTAACAGACCATCCACTCTGTTCAAATGATATCTTGAACACACATCTGCTGTGTTCAGGCTTTATGCCAAAACGTTACTCCAAATGTCGCATAAGAGATGGAATCGGTGGGCCGTCGAGCGTGAGCTCTTAATGCCCCCCCCGGCGCTCCCCCACACAAACCAGAGCACTGAAGGATTTAACCCGACTCCAGCCCGTGCGGGAGGGCGCCGGGAACCTCCCCCTTGACCTAGGGGAGGCCCGGTCGACCGAGGACGCTGCGTTTAAAGCGTCCGCAGTTAACTCTCTGTGGGTCAGGACGGCTTTGCTTCCACTCCGGTGGTTTGGTGTTGCGTTACCAACCCCCACCGCCCAAGGAGTCTTTCGGTCGGGACGTTGGTAGTGGCGGGACGAAACGGTTGCCTATGTGCGGCTTTCTCACGGCCGTCAAAACGTTACTAAAACCTTCGATTCCATTACAATTAAAGTGATTATTTTTTTAAATTTTTTTTTTTAAAATGAGATAAAAAAATATCTAAAAATGTACCACATCCCCCCTCCCACCCAAACCGGTTAGACCATGTATGAATGGTTATTGAAACAAACCATTTAAACCATGTATGAATGGTTATTGAAACTAACCATTTAAAACATGTATGAATGGTATTTGAAATTAACTGCTTACACAATATATGAATGGTAATTGAAGAAAGTTCAACTCACCATCATCGTGGTCGTCTTCATCCAAGTACTTTTGCATTTTATTTAAAACCGCTGTAATATGAGCAAAAAAAAAAAAAATTGGCAGTGTTAATGAAGAAGTTGTTCTTTGTATTTGTTGTCTTCATTCTTTCCTTCTCTGAAAGGAGACAACACCAATCAACGCAAAAAACACAATCAGTAGCGTACGCCTTCTCTTACACAGCAGTACACAATCAATAGCGTACGCCTTCTCTTACACAGCAGTACGCAATCAGCAGTGAATCCCTTCTCTGACACAGGATGCGACATGCGCCTAGTTCTCGTGACCTGACCTGAAGGGTTTACATTGTTATACCCAGCAATGTTCCCTCCAAGGTTTGCTGGTTCGTGTGCAAAATTGTACAGTTGTGTGCAAATTTTTTACAGCATCAATTTTTTGTGTGCGAAATTGTAAGCCCAAACACACACACACACACGGATATTACATAAATGAACTTATGCGCAAAAACTTTTATATACAAAAATAAAGGTACTATAATTAAATAATTATAATCAGAAATGTAAAAATAGTTTAATCAAATCTATATTTATTTCTATTAATTTCCCGTATTTGGGTCAAGCAACTAAATTCCAAAACATCCTAAACCAATGGCGGCTAGTCATTTGAGTAAATCATTCCTGGAGGTACTATGGCGTCTGTCTTTCAACGACATCCATCTTTTATACACATCGTCAAGGTTGATCTAATGTCCATCATTCTGATTAGATTTTATCATCATAAGCATGTCTAAATGTAACTCTTCCAGCCTATTTCTGATATTATGTTTATACTATTCATTTTGCTGAATCCACGTTCACTATTGACGCTTGATGCAAGAAATGTAGCACAAATTTCCAACAGAATGGCAATGTCCCCGAATTGCTCCTCATTTATTACAAATCGAAAACATTTCGCCGAAAGTCTGCATTTTTGTTCCTCCAAGTTTAAACCTTAAGTTACGATACTGATACTTAACATTCGGCTGAATGACGTCATTGTTTTCCAGAAATGCCGCATCTCTTAAAACCAGTGCTGCAAGTTCTTCTTGGCCAAAAATTAAAATCGGAAGTGTCGATTAACGCTGATAGCTCAAAGATTCGCCATTGCATCAACTCACTTTCAGGGAAACGAGAGTCCAGGTAAAAACATAAACATTCATCGAATTTTAGGATGGAACTCATGTTTGTATCCACTTCATTTGCATGCAATTCAGCAACCTCTTTGGACCAGTGCACATTTTCACCAAGGTACTGGGCATTTAGCTTAGCGATCCTTTTACAAATTGGTATGCTTCGTTGGTCTTAAGATTTTTTCTTCCTAGCAATTTGCATAATTCAGCAAGTTCACCAACAACTACATCAAAGACAATCAGTGCAGTTCGAAACTGCAGATCCCTTAGTTTCTTTAAACAGTACTTATGAAAAGGATCATTATACAGGTCCACCTGCTCCTCACAGTATTCAGTCAACACTTGTATGTTTCTCAGCAATGCTCTTAAAGCAAAGTGCCACAAAAGTGATCTGATTTCATTCTATGATTTAAAGACCACGGAATCACATTCCAACACCTTAGCTAGGTCGGTTTAACAGGGTTTGCCGTACTGTCGACCTACTGAACAATGTGTACACTCTCCTAAGGAATGTTTCAATGTCTGCCATTAAATGTATATGTTTGCAAGCATCATCAATGCCCAACTCAAGCGCATAATTCGTACTGCGCTAAGTATCTGGGACTGGGGCATACTTAGTCATATGGTTGTTTATGTATTAAACCACATTTATAGATGTGTTGATGTTGATAGCCAAAAGGACATTGTCAATGAAAATTTTAACCTGGTCTTTTTGAGCACTTTTAAGGTGTACTGCTTCTTGCCTCACGACTCGATCAGCGACACTTTCTGTAAGCATTCGCAATACACCTCCTGACTGTATAGAACAAAGTCTCTGTACAGCATGTGTGTATTTTTTGCTTTATGAGTCGATTAAGTTTCCAAGCCTACCACCATTTCCTGGTGGGGGAATCACCACCTGCATTAGCTTTGAAGCACATTTCACAGACCACATCGTCATCAATTTCACGATATTTAAAAATATTACCCAGCTTGACAGACCGCTCTGACGACCAATTTTTTTGGTGCTGCATACACAAATTCATTAAGCCATTGCATTTTAAAATTTGATCCTCACTTTTTCTCAGCAAGCGATGACGCTGACAGTTCGCTTAACTAATGTTTAGACAGTACGGTGAAAACTTTATTAAAAATAATTATCTACTACATTTATAATAAACTAAGGATATGCAATTTATTTACTTTATGCACATTCACTGCGCAGTATGCGCTACGAAATTTACATGACTGGCGGCGGCGGTTCAGAACGAGGTATGTTTCGGTATGTAAATCAATAGTTCTACGAAAAAGACAAAATTATATAGATCTGAATCAAATTAAATCATGGATTTACATGTTATAAGAACTGTATAATTCTGACTGCAGAGTGCAGCGTATCTGTTCAAATTTATTTGTATAAAAATTTGCTGCGCGGAGTCTCAAAACTGCTGCGCGTCGTCTGTGAGATAACTGCGCGACCGCGCAGCTTAAAGGGAACATTGATACCCAGTCTTCATGCGACATATAACCAAGCCGTTACCGCAAGTGGTCCAACTGTCACATAGAGATAGCAAATGCCATAAACACTATTGATCTACACCACGCCAAGCTGTGCCGTAAAATTTAGACATGTCTCTCACAAACACCCCCCTCTCTCTCTCCCCTGCACTCTATCTCTCTCTCTCTACCTCTGTAAACCTCTCTCTTCTCTCTCTCTTTCTACCTCTCTCTATCTCTCTATATCTCTCTCGACCTCTCCCGACCTCTGTCTAACTCTCTCTACCTCTCTCTATCTCTCTCTATCTCTCACTCTTTTTACATCTCTTTCTTTATCTCTGTATTGCTCTATTTCTCTCTTTCTCTCTCTATCTCATTATATATATATCTCTCTCTAGTTCGCTCTCTTTCTCTCACACCCCCTCCCCCCCAAACCGAAACTTCAACAAAATTAAATATGTTTCCTTTAAAAGCACAAAGGAAGGTGAACAATTATCACAAAAGAAACTTTCTAATTTTGTGTGAGTATTGATTGGGTAACGACTTTAAAAATCAAAAATTGTAAGGAATTAAAATCAATGTCAACCAACATTTACTTCATCCTTAACAGAATCGGTGGGAAGTTGAAAGTCATTTAACAGAATGAAACGATTGCACTGTAAGAGAGAGTGTTGCTTGCCTGCTGCTACTGGCTGTGTGAATGTTCATTGAAAAAAAAAATTTAAAATTAAAAAAATTAACCTATCTTACTCTTTTGAGTATAGAGCAGCGGTTCTCATCCTGTGAGTCGCGACCCCCTTTTGGGATTGAAAGACCCTTACACAGGGGTCGCCTTAGAACATCGGGAAACAAATATTTATGAAGTAGCAACGAACAAAATTTTATGGTTGTGGGGTCACTACAACATGAGGAACTGTATTAAAGGGTCGCGGCATTTGGAAGGTTGAGAACCACTGGTATAGAGTATTTCCTCTTAAGGGCCAACTCACAATCTAATTCGCCTGATTCACTTGAAAGGAAATCTGTGAATAAGAAATTCATTTTGTTTTATTAAGACGTAGAAATAGTGAAAACAAATTCTTGTCGATGCGTAGTCTTGTCATTTCATTGCGTCGACAACTGTCATTTGGTTGCGTTCGATTCAAAGACTAATATTGTCACAGACATCATTCTGAATTTTGTGAACCACTAATAGTAGATAAGTAAGGTCCTTATTATTTACTGTGCATATTATACAGAGTGTTGGGAATTGTGAGGACTGGAGAATCAGCGTGTTGGGAATTGTGAGGACTGGAGAATCAGCGTGTTGGGAATTGTGAGGACTGGAGAATCGGCGTGTTGGGAATTGTGAGGACTGGCCAATCGGAGTGTTGGGAATTGTGAGGACTGGAGAATCAGAGTGTTGGGAATTGTGATGACTGGAGAATCAGCGTGTTGGGAATTGTGAGGACTGGCCAATCGGAGTGTTGGGAATTGTGAGGACTGGAGAATCAGAGTGTTGGGAATTGTGAGGACTGGAGAATCAGAGTGTTGGCAATTGTGAGGACTGGAGAATCAGCGTGTTGGGAATTGTGAGGACTGGCCAATCGGAGTGTTGGGAATTGTGAGGACTGGAGAATCAGAGTGTTGGGAATTGTGATGACTGGAGAATCAGCGTGTTGGGAATTGTGAGGACTGGCCAATCGGAGTGTTGGGAATTGTGAGGAATGGAGAATCAGAGTGTTGGGAATTGTGAGGACTGGAGAATCAGAGTGTTGGCAATTGTGAGGACTGGAGAATCAGCGTGTTGGGAATTGTGAGGACTGGCCAATCGGAGTGTTGGGAATTGTGAGGACTGGAGAATCAGAGTGTTGGGAATTGTGAGGACTGGAGAATCAGAGTGTTGGGAATTGTGAGGACTGGAGAATCAGAGTGTTGGGAATTGTGAGGACTGGAGAATCAGAGTGTTGGGAATTGTGAGGACTGGAGAATCAGAGTGTTGGGAATTGTGAGGACTGGAGAATCAGAGTGTTGGGAATTGTGAGGACTGGAGAATCAGAGTGTTGGGAATTGTGAGGACTTGATAATCAGAGTGTAGAGAATTGTGAGGACTGGCCAATCAGAGTGCTTAATTGGATAATGCGAGAAATGAATAAAAATGGTGGAGAGTAAACTGAGACCGTTGACTACTCATCAGGATTCTGTTCAACAAGATCTTCAAGTAAAAGAAAATGATATTATGGAAGTATAATAGGAATTGATTTTTGTGTGGTCTGATTCTAAGTATCTTCATATTTCTATGGAACATGTTTGTTATTGTGGATATTGTGAATGTCCATATTAAAATTAGTCGCTGTTTGAAACCAAATCGCCTCGGCCATTGTTCATTAATAAATATAACAGTGACAACCAGAGGCGTAACTGGGTTTTTGGCGCCCTTGACTAATTTATTTTTTATATAATAAAAATTTAAAGATTAGAGATTTAGCGGCGCCCTTTTGAACTGTCGCTGGCCGGCGCCCTTGGCAACTGCCCCAATGCCAAGCCGTTGTTACGCCTCTGGTGACAACTATCTAAAAAATCTCTCTAAATACAATAATTATTGTCTGTTGTCAGCGACAAACGTGTCCTGTTTTTGACAGTCCACAGAAGCGAATCCTGATTTGGCTAATTATAAATATAGGAAGTTTATTATGAGACTAAGCGATCTTAATTTCATTGCTGCCTTTATGAAATATTCAATGATCATTTGCAATCAACACAGTCGAAACGGTTTCTATCCGTGAATGGTAGACACTAGGTAAGCCGTTTGCCGTTTTATCCCTTCTCCCAACATATATAACTGACTGCCAGTATATGTCCCACTGCCCAGTATGTGATACTATCAATATGTCCCACCATCCAGTATGTGTTACTGTGAGTATATCCCACCATCCAGTATGTATTACTGACAGTGTATCCAACCACCCAGTATGTATTACTGACAGTGTATCCAACCATCCAGTATGTGTTACTGAAAGTGTATCCAACCATCCAGTATGTGTTACTGACAGTGTATCCAACCATCCAGTATGTGTTACTGAAAGTGTATCCAACCATCCAGTATGTGTTACTGACAGTGTATCCATCCATCCAGTGTGTGTTACTGACAGTGTATCCCACCATCCAGTATGTTTTACTGACAGTGTATCCAACCACCCAGTATGTATTACTGACAGTGTATCCAACCATCCAGTATGTGTTACTGAAAGTGTATCCAACCATCCAGTATGTGTTACTGACAGTGTATCCATCCATCCAGTGTGTGTTACTGACAGTGTATCCCACCATTCAGTATGTTTTACTGTCAGGATGTCCCTGCATCCGATATGTGATACTATCACTATGTACCACCATCCAGTGTGTGTTACTGTGATAATATCCCACCACCCATTATGTGTTACTATCACTATATCCCACCACCCATTGTGTGTGTGTACTATCATTGTGTCCCATCCTCCAAATGCCTGCTAATTTTGCCAGTATCTTTACACCGTCTCTCTATCTACGACACGTACTGCCGCTATTTCCCCACCCTGTCTATTATCCGCCACTGGCGTGGTAGAGGCATACTAACCTGATTCAGAATCATCGGTCTCACGTTCCACCTTCCGTCGGCGATGTCTTCTTTCTGGGGGAATATATTGTCAAATTATGATGACTCTAAAACAATAAGAGACGCCCAGATTTATTTAGCTATTTTTGAGCGTAAAACGTCATGTATTTTATCCACACATACGTTGTTTCGGCTTTTAGAAATGTATGTAAAAATATTTATATACATAGATGTACATGAACATCTACATATTTTCTTATAAAATCTATAATATATATATATATATATATATATATAGATTTTAATTAAGTAATTCAAAATTTGGGTTATAATTCAATTTCTTTAACAAAACATCCTGACAACCAACTGACTTAAACAATTGATATGTCTTATCAGTTTAGCTGGAAAGCTAAAATTGTTGTTAAGGCAAGTGAGCTGAAAATCACTTGCGATTGAAAGTTTAAGAAAAAGCACGTATATTCTTCCGTATTGACATATTGTTTTCCTCCCCCAATGGGTAAGACATAGAGGGGTATTTCCCCCCACCTCCTTCCCCCCGAAATTGAAGTTTTATCTTAATTGCTATGTACTGTGGCGACTCAAGTTATAAATACATTTACAAGCCAACCAAGTTTTGGTTTTGCCCCCCCCCCCCCTTAAAGAAACCGGAATTTACGCCCCTGATTGACATCAGATGACCCAATAGGGCATCCACGAAATTTTGAAATATTTTGCCAGGACATCTTGATGGCCCAAAAATCCATGTTCTACATTAAGATACGAAAATGCAACGGGCAAATAAATTTTCAAAAATAATTGCAAGCCATCTTTGCATAGGACAAGTTTGGTCGTTGGCCCGAAGAATTGTGAAGGAGCTCTTGAGTCGTCTGTTGCTAGGGCTCTTTCTGTCTGCGGGAGCTCAAGTGGTTGATGAGACCGATTGTGTCTGTGTAGGTTCTCGGGTGACTCGGTGTGGCCAACTGGGTAATGTTTCATACAGTATGAGAGACAATAAGGGTTCGGTCGTAGTGAGTCGGTTTGTGGACAGCAAGGGGTTAGGTCGTAATGAGTTGGTTTGTGCACAGCAGGGGTTCGGTCGTAGTGAGTAGGTTTGTGCACGGCACGGTTTTGGGTCGTAGTTAGTTGGCGTGTGCACAGCAAGGACTAAGTCATAGTTAGTTGGTTTCTGGGCAGAAGGGGCCAGGTCGTAGTTAGTTTGGGCGTGGACAGCAGGGGTAAGATCGCAATCGGTTGGTGTATGTTGGTATATGTTGGTGTATGTTTCATGTTTGTTGGTCTTGTGCTTTGATAAATAGTTCGTATCCTATCATTTGATACTACGTCACTTGTCATTGGTCAGTTCGTGTCTTGTCGTTGAATAGTTTGAGTCCTTTCAATGGACATTTCCTTAATGTGTTTTTTTCATAGAGCGCTTTCTTAGTAGTTTCAATAGGACATATTTCAACCTGGTTTATCCATTGGCGGAGTCTGTTTGTCTTCAGCATCTTGTGTTAGATAAGCTTCTAGTTGATCTTCTGTATGATAGATAATACATATATAGATATTATTAGTTGAATGAGGATTGGGGAACATAGACCCCAAAAAAATGTATATGTTCAGAATCTAAGAACAGCAGCCTGGTAGGATTCAGAATACAATTACTCGCTGGACTACGTGTCGACAGACTCAGACATTTGTAAACCATATATTTACAGTTTGCAGAAAATCACATACATGTCACAAAATGTGTAAGCAGTTTGTAGAATATCACATACTTGTCACACGATGTGTAAGCAGTTTGTAGAATATCACATAATTGTCACACGATGTGTAAGCAGTTTGTAGAATATCACATACTTGTCACAAGATGTGTAAGCAGTTTGTAGAATATCACATACTTGTCAAACGACGTGTAAGCAGTTTGTAGAGTATCACATACTTGTCACACGATGTGTAAGCAGTTTGTAGAATATCACATACTTGTCACACAATGTGCATGCAATTTGTATAATATCCTATACTGGGCACACCGTGTGTAAGCATTATGTAGTCTGACAATACTTGATATAATATGTAAGCAATTTGTAGAATATCCCATACATACATACGTGGTCAGCCTCGTTCAACAAGTAAAATTTTACTATCGCTATATGACCATGTATGTTATATATGAGCTAGTCCTTACCTCCTCTCCTCAGTTTAATAGACTGTTCAAATTTGCTCAGTTGACTCTCCGAGAACGTTATTTTAAGCACTGTGAAAGTACAACATAAATTCCTTCAGAAAAAAATATCATTATAGTGGATCTTGGTAACGTATAGACGCCGTGTGACATCTGTATAAATGAAATAACGGACCTATAGTCGCCGCGTGACATCTGGATACATAAAATGTCTAAAATATATATTCGTCGTGTTATATCTGGATAAGTGAAATGACTGTCCCAAATAGCTCAGCTCGATGGGCTACCGGAAAGTGGGTCCATTGGCCGTCCGAAGATCTTGAGAGCAAGAAACACACGAACAAATGCAAAGCTACTAAAAAGGATTTGATAACTATTTATCTTATAACACAATCACGAACACTGCTAAAAGCATTCGAGATTCAACACATTAGTTTGTCCGTCCGTGGCGATCAACACCGTTTTAATAAATCATTGCACCCGATGATGATTCCTCAACATCACATAGTTCTCTAAATACAAAAGATATAAAAAAAATGCAGCTGGAAGGCTGATGCCAAGCTGTATCATCCATATCTTGTGTTTTCTTGGAATACTCAGGTGCTTGGAGAGAGGCAATTTGCATTGCAGGGAACCTGCTTATACTCTTAAAGGGAGAAAAAAAAATCCCAGAATTTGGGATTTGCAACTGCAAAGTCTACACTATCGTCACATTGTGACGATCGGATGCCAGAAACAAAACATTCCTTTCCCTCTCCCCAAAAGGCAATCACCTATCCTTCGACTGTAAACTAAATCCTAATGATATTGTAAACGTCCGCTACAACGCGATCGGAAAGGATGAGCAACAGACATCCAATAATAGTGTGGCTCCTCTTGATTAGTCTTGATGCATTGATTCCCCGAGCATCTTTTACGATAATACCATGACATTAGAAAGTTGATGAGAACGTGTGTTAACAAACTTAATCATTAGAACTTACCTCCATCTCTCAGGTCAGTACGAGATTTTTTGTGCAGTTGCGCGACCACGTGGCTCTTCTCTGAAACAGTTGATCGTTGGAAATATTACTGAGCAAAAGAAGAGTTTAACAGAGATAAAGAGAGTTAAAAAAGATAAAGAAAGATGAAGAGGGATGAAGCGGGATAAAGAGAGATAAAGAGAGAAAAAGTGAGATAAATGAGAGATGAGAAGGGAGATGAAGAGAGCTAAATAGAGATGAAGAGAGATTAAGAGGATGAAGAGAGGGGAAGAGAGTTGAAGAGAGATAATCTCGCTCACCAGGAGTGAATGCTCTAGGGTGTTCAGTTTTTAAAGGACATAGTACAGCTCTAATTAGATTCTTCGGAGTTTAAATTTTTTTTAATGTTTATTATTTATATAATATTTTTAAAAAAAATTAATTTGAAATATTAATTTATCTCTTTTGTAATAGACTTGCTTTTACTTTATGAACAAAGTGTGAGCTTTTCTATTCATCTGCCGTTGTAGAATTTTTTCATGCTAACGGTTAGTTAAGACTATAATATTCAAAAAAGTCACTCCAATATTGAGCACCATCAACACGCATCTTAGATCTGTATACCATCTAAAAGTCAAAGCGTGTAACCAATAATGAATCGGTTATAGATCACATTATTTGTTTATGACTAATAAAATAGCTTCGAGTTACCGTGTCTGTGCCTCCTTTCTGAAATCAATAAGAACACCAATAGTTAAAAAATAAAAATTAGAAGAATTATGCATATGAGAAATTGCTCACGATTCAAGAAAGCCTACCCCCCACCCCCACCCCACCCCCCCACACACACAACCCTCGAGCATCACACTTACATGAAAGTTAATATCGCCATAAGCACACCCAGGGGCATAGCCAGGTTTGATGTTAGTGGGAGCGAGACTATACAATAAAAAAAAATCCCCGCTGACCAACACACTTAATTTCAAAGAATGAAGTTCATCGCTGTTAATCGTGTTCTTTCAACGTGTTTGCTTGTGTACTGAAACAATCAAACGCCGATACGGGGATAAACAAAATGTAGAGTAAAAAAAAAAAGGGTATCGGTATGCCGATCAAAAACAGCTAATCAAAAACAGCCAATTAAAAACAGCCAATTAAAACCCAAATTACTGTGATTTGTTTTGCCAAAAGTTTTTTTTTTGTTTTTTTGTTTTAAACGCTTCTTGCACATTTTTCTGGCGTATGACATCCATCCGTAGACGAATTGCCTACATACCTAAGGAGTGTAACAAAGACGAAACGGACACAGACACAAGGAGTGTCCCAAAGACACATCGGCCACAAACATTAGGAGTGTTATACAGACACATCAGATACAGACATAAGGAGTGTCCATGATCTTCGGGGTGGGGGGGGGGGGGGAAACGAGAACTCCATTTAAAAAAAAAAGCAAAGACTTTGTTCAAAACTACAACTCACACTCAAGAACTCAACAGATATTCAATTCCGCAGAATTATTCAACGAAAATTATGCTACCGACTTATTTGAAGGAACAACGAAAATACTCAAGAAAAGATTTTTCAAGACCGAAAACAAAACAATGAAACAAAAAAATCAATTTATTTGGTTGAATAAAAGTATCTTATTTTATCTTATATTTTCTTATACTTCTCCCCACTAAAACTTTTTCTTTACTTAGTTATATTATATATATATATATATATATATATATTCCTCTAAAGCATTGTCGTTTCGCTCACCTTCAAGTGTATGTTCTCTGTCAACATGATGTGCTTTCTTTTTCGTGACCCCCTTAGATTTAATTTCTGATTGACAATTAAAAAAGGTAAGCATTATTTTCACACAAACAAACAAACAGTCATATGTCAACAAACATTTAGGAAACTTCAGCCTCTAAACTGCTTCGAAAATTAATAATTATTTTTTTTTACTCATATTTATACACTGTTAACATATTATAGAGCATTTTATATTGTACATTTACACCGTTATATAATCCCTATGGAATACAGCTTTAAACAGACCTGTTTACCCTCAAAATCATAAAATCGTACAAAATCATAACAAAATCGTCCAATGCATTATCTTAATAGTAAACAATAAACATAGAGCATGTATAATTTACACATATCAAAATCGTACAGTGTACGCCAAAATCGTAAGAATAAGCATGTCTGAGCTCTTCTTTCGCTTCCATCTCTCACTCGCTCTCGTTGATTCTATTTGTCCCTCTCTCTCTCTCTCTCTCTCTCTCACTCTTGCTCACTCTCACGCTCGCTCCATCTCTGTTATCTTGTCTCGTCTCCCTTACCAACGGTATTTCTTGCCGACCATTCATATCTCCATGAGGTTTATTTTTTGCCCGTGAGCCTTGATCTGTCTTTCAATATGTGTTATGTCATTCTATCTCTCACCGCCCGCATCTTTCATTTCTCTTAGTGAATGAGCGTGTGTAAGTTTGCGTTTACTTCTCTCACTCTCTCCTTAAAGTCTCTCTCTCTCTCTCTCGCGTGTTTCCACTTCACCCTTCAAACTCCATTTCTTACCGTCTTTATCTTTTACTTCTTTGTCTTTTACTTCTTTATCTTTTACTTTAGCTGGAATTCGTTAAGAAGTTTAACAAATTAGAACCGATTTTTTAAGGGTCAATTTAAAACAGTAATGACCCTTTATGTCAAATTAGTTTTCATTTCTAGAGAGTCTTTATTTCTTAACCTTACAGCCACGATTGTATATCATGTGTTTAAAACATTCATTAGGCTCATATTCCTTGTTAACGCGGTTGGGATCCTTAAAACTCGTTTAAGACAAAGCAATATTTTTAACCACGCGTTAGGTAAGAATAGTAAAAATTCAACAACTGTTTAGGTAGAAGAGTCAAAATTTAATTTAACAAATGTTTATTTAGAATAGTCAAGATTTATCAACCAGTTAGGTAGAACAGTCTAAATTTAACAAAAGGATAGGCAGAATAGTCCGAATTTAACAACCGGTTAGTTAGAATGTATCAAATTTATCAAACGGTTAGGTAGAATAGTCAACATGTAACAACCGGTCCCCCCCCCACCCCCGAACGTTACCAAACCGGCTCCAGCACACCGCTGGTTACATGTAGGATGAATACCGGCCATACTCAGGGCAGAGCGCCTTTAATGTCGGTTGTTCAAAACCAAATAACGGACGTTATTTCATTGTCTATCCAAGTTTATATATATGTTAAATTATATATATATATATATATATATTATTATATTAACCAAGAATTCCTATAACTAAACTTTAAAAAAATATAACGAAACCAATACGAGATACACGACAGAGATCTAGGCAATGACAAACACAGCACATAACATATCCTGGCATTTGATACTTAGCAGACGACGCTCTGCCTTAGACAACACGTATTTTCACAACACGTATTCCTTTTATAGATTTGATAAGATATTCACGGCACATACTTTGTCACTGCTTACTTTTTTTCTTGACAACTGAAATGAATTTAGAAAAAAAAGGACAACATCAAGGAGGTGAAAGTTGGGCTTGTGTTAAAGAACATAAATTCCTTTAAGGAACAAGACCAATTTGTCTAGTTATTGTCTGGTTCGTTTTGAATGAGATTTGTGTGTGGATTTATTTTATTTTTTTTCCCCTTTAGTTTGATTGTCAAAAATGTACACCTTTAAAATGATCGATGTAAGTCTAGAATATATTTTTAAAGAAAATCTTTGATTCTTTATTGAGACATTCTAAACGCATTTTCATCATATCTTGGATTCTGTATTATGAGATTTGTATGATTTCTTTTGTACCAGAGAAAAGCTTGGAAGAAGTCCTCTCGGCTTGATCTAAGTTCGTTTATTTCTTCGTCTCATATTTTTTTATCTACCATTTAATTATCCTTAAAAAAAGGGGGCTCCAACCGACTATTCATATTGATAATCCTTCTGTTGAACAGATTTGTGTTTCTTTAACTTAGTCTAGGGTTGTGAGCACGTTGTGTAAACGTGTAAGTTACTGCTGTATAAACGGGAAACCATGTGCTGAGCATCCGATGACTTAATATTTGACTTATTGCGCATTAAAAAAAAACAACAAAAAAAAAACAACAACACAAGAATGTTGGATGTCAAGTGAAAGATACAATTTGGAGTTGGGCATGAGTGTCATGATCTGACACAGCTACTGTAAAGCTACCTAGCGAGTATTGCGTTATGATAAATCTAGTTTTAGCGCTAAGGTGGTTTGCAATTTACATCAAATACAGCTGAAGTAAAATAAATTATCTGACGATTGCCCTAAAACTGCAAAAAGCGCTGTGGACCATTAACGACTGGTGCAGCAAAAACCAGAAGACATCTCGGGCACTGCCGGTAAAAACAAAAAACCGCTGTGCCTTTGTCAGGGCAAACGCTGGGCACCATTGTGTGAAGCGGGATTTGATTCTCATTTGTGAACCGTGAGAACCGCTTAAATTGTAATGAATATATAATTAAAGCTCCTTGCAGCACCGGGTAGGCCTAAGTGTTTGGGGGTTCTCCAACAAAGATGTAGCCCCGCTGGCTAAAAAGAAGAAGCCCTTAAGTCTTCGTAAGGGCCAATCGCTAGACACTACTGTGCGAAGCAGGAATAGATTTCCTGGTATACCGGGTGAGAGTTGGGGCATCTATGACAGAGACGAAACAGCTCGGTGGCATTAAACAGCTAACGTTGTTACCCTTAGGCATTGCCAAAATCGATTTCCTAGATGACACGTGACTGATAATGCTCGCCCTGCTGGCAACTTTCGAGGGTCTCATCGCTGTGAATAGAGATGACATGTTAACAATGAAAGTCATTGTTAATTTGCAACTTTCGAGGCCCCCAAACGCTGTGAATAGAGATGACATTTTAACAATGAAAGTCATTGTTAATTTGCAACTTTCGAGGCCCCCAAACGCTGTGAATAGAGATGACATGTTAACAATGAAAGTCATTGTTAATTTGCAACTTTCGAGGCCCCCAAACGCTGTGAATAGAGATGACATGTTAACAATGAAAGTCATTGTTAATTTGCAACTTTCGAGGCCCCCAAACGCTGTGAATAGAGATGACATGTTAACAATGAAAGTCATTGTTAATTTGCAACTTTCGAGGCCCCCAAACGCTGTGAATAGAGATGACATGTTAACAATGAAAGTCATTGTTAATTTGCAACTTTCGAGGCCCCCAAACGCTGTGAATAGAGATGACATGTTAACAATGAAAGTCATTGTTAATTTGCAACTTTCGAGGCCCCCAAACGCTGTGAATAGAGATTACATTTAACGCCAACTTTCCACTTCACAAATTCGATGACACGTCATCATTCTACTGGCACCTGTAAAAATGTGACGAGATACAACAAACGGATCCACTCTATTGTCGTTCGGGTAATAATGTATACTCGAATCTGATAAGTACACTTGAAGTTAGCAGATATTCACTCTTTTGTTGTTGTGGGGGACACAGGAATGATAGTCATCTCAATCTATGTATCATTTAACTGCCCTTTCCACGGCATCAACATGAAATTAATTATCAAGTGCACTTGACACCACCAAGCACTTGTTGAAACGAAACCGTGTTCACATAATAAGGAATGCGTTAAATAATAATATCACCCTCATCACCGGATGGAGAGAGACAGAGATTCAGAGAGAGAGAGAGAGAGAGAGAGAGAGAGAGAGAGAGAGTGAGAACGAGAGAGAGAGAATGAGAGAAAGGAACACAATTAAATTATATGTATTTGCAAATAATTTATTGAAATATAGACTTACTGAGACTGCACATCTGATTACTACTGCTAAAATTTCCAGAATCTCAAATTAAACAAAAAAAAAAAAAAAAAAAAAAAAAATGCACCCCCCACAAACCACCAACACCCTCCCCCCTCCCCTTACACACAAACTTTGTTTTCATTCAGACTATGCAAATAGCCTGGTATTTCAGACTATACAAATGGTATTTCTATCACCTGTCATATATTTACATTCTATTTCAAAATCTACAGACGTCACCCATACACAGAAGATTCCTACACATCATTTACTCTAGCTTAAACCCACTTTATACTTACATTCAACAGATTTTTCAGTGTGTATCTGTATAGATGAAAAACCTGAGCGGAAAGGAGAGTTTTAAATTTTGCAACAATAAAAAAAATTAATATAAAGTAGCCCTCGGTTTTGTATACAAGTGTGCATTATTTTATATTTTACATCCACGTTTATATGTAAAACAAAATCAAATCTATACAGTAAATCTGGAGTACATCTTCCTCATACTCTCAAGCCGTAACTCTTTGATCGGAGTAAATAACCTAACACACGGGGTTCTTATCTGTTTGTCAAGTCTAATGAAAATAATTGTAATGGCGCAAGAAATACAGTCCCTTCAAAACATAGCTCTAGTGGTGACATAATCTGACCATTTATGAGCTATAGACTCAGCAGTTTACACCCATGATGTCCTCGAGAGCGTTTTGTCCATTTGGTTTCAAGACAAAGTATCTAACACGCGGCTATGTACAGTCCGTACTTGACTGTTAGTCAGGCGAGGCTTCGCTGGATAGACCATGTAAGGATAATGAAGGCATGCATTATTCTGTAGAACCTGCTGTAAGGAGATTTAAATAATGTAGATAAGGACAAGATCTATTAGACGGCCACGGCTGTGATGTTAGGAAGTATGCAAAAGAAGCGTGTGGGAGGCTAAAACTGACATTGGCAAATGTGGCATTATCGCAGATCACATTTCTGGCTGGTGAATAATCAATGTAGGGGTAGTCAAAGCGGCAGTTGGTGCATCAATCGAAGGCCTTGCCACGAAGCGAACGTTTCGGGAGCCCAAAGTAAACCGGAAGTCGTGGTTCTCCTATAAAAAGTGCAGCTGAGAAATATATTTCCAAAAAGCCATTCCAGAAATTGTCTAAAGTACCGAAGCTACAGCCATCATTGGCCATTCGTTGAAGAAGTGTCAATAGTGCAGGAGCTCCGACAAAAATAAGTCATTCTAAAAGTATCAGTAGCACAGAAGCTACAACGTCATAAGCCATTCCAGAAAGTGTCACCAGCACAGAAGCTACACCGTCATAAGCCATGCCAGAAAGTGTCAGCAGGCTAGAAGCTAATACCATCATTTCTTAAGGACTGTAGAATGGCTACCAACTCGAAACTATAACTTGGCCATTTCTTGGTTTTGCTATTAGAAGTTGTTTAATAAAGATCGCTTCATTTATTCTCAAACTCAATTTACATTGCAAAAAAAAATAACAAATTTGTTCCTTGCACAGCTGGCCTCAAAGTCTTGTTATTAAAATGATATTTATTAATTTTTCAGGAATACACTACCATTATTCGACATGTCCAACATTTTATCTTTAGAAACTGTCAAATTTCAAACTGAAAGTACAATAGCTTGAGCCAATGATCCGGATAGAGCAAATATTTCATCTTAACTCGAAGTTTAAAATTAAAAAAATAAAAATAAAAATATGACACAATGTCTCCACAGAAAGACTCACCATCATCACTTTCCTTGTCTCTTTTTAATTTTGATCTTTTTGCCTTGGACTCTAACTTGATCTCAAACGGTTCTAGGAAACAACAAGACAATGTTAAAGTTATATGTACACTTTTGGTAGGCTAACATATTATAACAAGACAATGTTCAAGTTATGTGTACACTTTTAATAGGCTAACATACAACAAGACAATATTCAAGTTATGTGTAGACTTTTGGTAGGCTAGAAACATTTTTTAAGTAATAATAATATTAATATTAAAGTCCATTTGAAAAATCACGCTTCATCCCCAAAGGCTCGAAGCGCGATTCAAAAACAAAGCTGGGAGATAATAACTAGCTGGAAAAGATGGTAAACATCTTCACTCCAGAAGGTGTTTGCGAAATAGATGAGTTTTTAAATTTGTTTTGAATGACTCCAGCGTATGCTGTTTCTGAGAAATGGTTGGGCCAGCAAATGCGAACGTGCGCTTTCCGTAAGTCTCAAGGCAAACGCACGGTATCTAGAGTTTGCCACTATCGGATCAGCTGAGTTGTCTAGTGGGTAAATAAGGCGTCATGAGCGTTTTGAGATAGGACGGCGCCAGGTCATGCAAGCAGCGGTAGCACAGAGTAGCAAATTTGTACTCTATGCGAGCGCGGACCGGCAGCCAATGCATTTCTTTCAGAAGAGTTTTAGCATGGTCGAATTTGCGTTTACGAAGAAAAATTCTAGCCGCATTATTTGTGCTTTTTGAATTTTATCCAGGAGCGTAGCTGGAAGACCCATCATGAGAGCATTGCAGTAGTCCATGCGAAGTCTACAGCCTCTTTGATGCATTCAACGCTAAGAAAGGTCTGATATGACTAATTCTGCGAAGCTCTAGAAAAATCGCCTTGCAAATCCTGTTGATGTGATTTTCCATAGTTAGTGTTCTGTCTAAGTAGACACCCAGGTTTCGCACTGTTTGAGCAAACACAATCAGCACGCCTGAGAGAGTAAAGGATGGTTTATTTTTTTTTAAAGATTTTAGCTTTTGAGAGGTAGCAATGGGGATCAGCTCAGTCTTTTCATCTTTCAATTTGAGCTTGTTGTCATCCAGTGCTTAACAGACTCCATTGTCTTCTGTGTCATATTAAGAAGCTGAGGGAACTGAGAGGGGATCACGGATTTCTGAAGTTGGGTATCGTCCGCGAACATGTGATATACCATGTCAAACTGCTTGATCACTGCACCCAGGGGCTGAACGTACAAAGTGACAAGTAGTGTGTAGACTTTTATGACAGGGCAAAGTTAAAACTGTGTGTAGATTATTTGATATCAATTTACAACACGCCACGTCTTTAAGTAGCGTGCATATCTTTGTGGACTTTTTGTAGTTCTTAAATACACAAGAATAAACAAAGTATGTAAAACATGATTGCCTACTTATAACCTGACTACTCAATGGGAGTGATGTAAGCAGAGACCCCAATAAGAATTTCTTTTAAGACGAGTATGACTTTTGTAGCCCCTAAAATGGTAAATTAATGACACATTAGCACTTGACACGTTAAGACTAATCGGTTAGCCTGGATACTTAGGATGGTTCATGGGATACATGGAATGGCTGGCAAGATAACATCACTACAGCGTTAATGCTAATATATTTTATCAAACCCAGACAAGTGCAGTCGATGCTAAAATTTCTTCTATGATTCAGGAATAAGATTTGGCAGTAAGCATTGATATCACTCTTAAGTTGTATCTAAATCTGCGTAATTATGTGTAAAATTTGTTAATTTAGGATACAAAAGTTATTGAGAAATGATTTTTATATATATTTATAAATGGGTTGGATGGTAGGTAGAAATTTATAACCAACAAAAAATTAATGCCCCCCATCCCTGGCACACCTCCACACAGGCCAGACCGGGAACGCTGCGTTTAAAGCGTTCGCATTCCACACTACCAGGGGTCAGGGCTGGTTTGCTTCCACTCTGTGGAAAGGTGTTGCGTTACCATCCCCCACCGCCCAGGAAGTCTTTCGGTCGCCACGGAAAGCTGGGACGAAAACAGTTGCCTTTCTTACGGCCGCGTAGCTAAAATCACTGGCATGGGTTTTGAACGCCACCCAAGCCTCATATCCATCAACGGCAACAAGTAATCATGTTAAACACTGTTACTCCCTTAGCCTTCGGAGTCATGCGGTCGGTCGGGGTTTTTTGCTTCAAGTCCAGCCTACTAGTCCGCCGCGCAAACGAAGAGGCAACCCCCATTTGAACGCCTCAGGTTTTCATCGATGGCCCCTTCCGTGTTTAGAAATAAAAACCGAGTTTATATTCTAATTCAGAATAAATTTAAGGTGTAGACATGTAAAAGACTGTCAGCAATGTGCTGGGTGGCCGAGCGGTCTAAACTGATTAAATCAAAATAAAAAAGCTGATGACATAATAATAATAAAGTTTATTGTAAAATCACGCTTCATCCCCAAAGGCGTGAAGCGCAGTACAAAGTCAACCTATAGTAAAAGAGAAATGAAACAATCTTTATTTTACCACATTGAAATACAAAACGCAACATTACAAAAAACTACATACGAGCATACCCATTCAAAGTATTACATCCCTTGCAACCATAAAGAACACACGAGTTCAATCCCAACCAACGACACAGTCAAGCAAAAAACAAAAGATCCCCCCCCCCGCACCACGGGTGGATGGGCCGTGTTAACCTCGGATGACAACATATCTAAGAGGAGGAAACTCTGAAATCGGACGCGCGGAGGGAGTCCCGTAGGTGGGTAACATTGGACACATTAAAGTTCCGGCAACTCCTGTGAAGCTTATCCTCCCAAAGAAAAACCCCAGCGAAGTCTACACCATCGTCACATTGTGACGGACGGACGCTAAGAAAATGTCTGTATGCGATAAATCAGCAGTAATGTGTACAATGACGCCAATTTTTCGTGACCTTTCCCATTCATATATTCTTAGTAAATCTGTAGAGGGTTATGCACAAGATGCGAAAGCATCGATGACAGTATTAAATGAAAAATGTGCGTGCTCTAAAAACGAATATCATGGCTAAAGAACAAATATGGTTTAAGAACAAATATCCTGGTTTCATAGCAAAAATCATGGTTTAAGAACAAATATCCTGGTTTCATAGCAAAAATCATGGTTTAAGAACAAATATCATGGTTTAAGAACAAAGATCATGGTTTAAGAACAAAGATCATGGTTTAAGAACAAAAGCCATTGCCGTAGTTTAATGTACGACCCATAATTTTTTAGACATGTTTCTTAAAACATGGCTTGGTGTACTCACGTTTAAGCGAATCCGAGTGTCCCTTTTTAGTGTAATCTTTGAAGCTGTACAACTGCTTAGTAAACTTGACTGAAACGATTTAAATGAAAGTCAGTCATATTCAAATGAAAGTCAGTCATATTCAAATGAAAGTCATTCATTTGCTCTTTGTCTTTATCGTCCATCTCAAAACTCTTTTCCAGTAACTAAACAGGGTGGCCCCAAACCAAAACGTGAAAACATCCTCTAACCATAGTGTTATATACATGATATATTTATATATATATAAACATAATTGAATTAATATTATGTTTGGTAGTTTACAGAAGTATGCCATGTCTAACGCTAATCAGAAAACATGTTCAACATGCCCTTTTCCCCATTATTTTTGGGTCTCCTCAACGACCTTGTGTAGGCTTTGGAACCTTTCATTTATGCTACTGTACTAAAGAGATGCTACACATTTTTTCACGCCACTCCGTATGTCATGCTGCTTGGAAGCCGAAACAACAACATAGCATAATTTATCTTGTATAATTGCAGATAATGAATTACTGTACACTTAATTATCTAAAGTTAACGTCAACACGAAACGTAACATACGGTTTGATATCGCCAGTCGATCTGATCCCTTCATCCTTTTTATCACAATACCCTCATCCTCTGAAGATAGAAAATTATTTTTTTTATCACAATACCCTCATTCTCTGAAGGTAAAAATTCATTTTTATCACAATACCCTCAACCTCTGAAGGTAGAAAATTATTTTTTAACAAAATACCTGCATCCTCTGAAGATAGAAAATTATTTTTATCACAATACCCTCATCCTCTGAATGTAGAAACTTATTTTTAACACAATTCCCTTATCATCTAAAGACAGAAAATTCTTTTCTGTGAAGTTTATGACATTTTAAGAGAGGTCTTAGATTTTTTTATTCTTATGGAAGTCTTTTTCAAATAATTTTCAGTATCGTGTTTAATTTATAATTGTGAATAAACAAACGAGAATAGAGGTAGGAATTAAGAATTGTAAATTAACACTCAATATATACAACAACTAAAAACTTTTTTCGGTCACTTTTTTTATAGTTTTTGTGCTGCCTCAGAGATGTCGCTCAATTCAGCTGCCATACATATCTTCGTGAGTGAGCTGTACTATACCCGGCAACAGGTCTTTAAAAGGGTATGAGTCAGAGAATTAAGTTGTAAGCTTTAAATTAAGACAAGATTTATTCCACTCTTTGCTAAGCCCCTACACCACAACCCCCCTGCTCCCTCCATGAGACTCTCGGGGATGACGTAAACTTACTTAGTACGTATCCCGGCCCCTTTCTCTTCTTTTCATAAGCTTGTGCCACCACTGTAAGAGTAGTTGTAAGACAGCATTAGTTGTTTATTTATTTTAGCTCAGATCACTATGTCATACATCCTGATAAAGTCGATATATGACTGCATATACATATTTTTTTTTCTTTCAAGATTCGCTTGTGCGCATGATCTACACTCTCTAAGCAAAGAGGATAAGATATACAAAAACCACATTCATTAAAAACAATAATAAGTGTGGTATTTCTTAATACTGTGTTTATCGACGCATTGTCTTTCATAACTTCTAAAGTTTAATTAAGGAATTCAAAGTAAATTCCTAAATCTTTTTAAAAGCCCCCCCCCCCCCCAAAAAAACAAAAAAAAAACAAAAAAAAAAAAACGGTTAAGCTAAGTAACACATTTTTTTCATAATAAATATATTAATACAAGATGTAAGGTTAACGGTATATTACATTTTTTTTTCTTTTTTACAAATGAGATCAAGTGATATAAAGCTGAATTCGCCAGATAAAAGTAATTCAGAAGCAATAACGAAAACACTCAAATAGTTTGCAGTAGCAAAACGTACGAAATTGCTTGAGCTCCCCCTCTAGACTTGTGCTCCAGAGTAGGCCTGACTTGGAAATCCCTGGAGAAGATTGAAGCAATTTGACTGTTAGAACAACATAAATTCACAGTGCTAGAATAAATGATGCAGGGATAGAATTGAAGCATAACATTTTTTGGAGCTCCGACCGTTCATGAAACGACTGATAAATGCCTACGTTAATTAAATGCATCAAACATAATCGGCCTATATATTATTTATTGTAACACTTTGATAAGAGTTGAAATTGGCAGTCATGTGCACGTTGAGAAACTCAAATTGATTCTTGGTATAATAACTGGTGGACTTCGTTCAATCTGTGTGAGGGAAATAGAAATTTTCTCAATTTCCCTGTAATTCTTTCATTACTTGTTTGTTACATATTTCCTCAATATTTGGGCCCGTTAACAATAATGTTTTTCACAATAATGATAGATAAATGCTTTTACTTCCTGTAAATTTGGTTTTTGAAAACGGTACCAACATTCATAACGAAAAGTTAAGTTTTTTTTTTTGAACTACTTTGTTTTTCTTGTTATTTCTTATCATGTCCTGTCTGCCGAGGAAGGCTCTTGGTCGAAACGTTCTTCCTTTATTGTCCTGTCGTTCTATTTCAAGCTTCGGCGTACCTAGTCCTGCTATTTCTTTGGGTATACAAATATAGTTTTTTATGTTGAGATCTTCGCTAGCTTCATACACATTGTGTAAAACTTGTCACTTTTAAAACAATTTTGTAAGCTTAAACAATGTAACAATATTTAAAAACAAAATAATCCTTTGAGAGAACTTACAAAATAATTCCTCCAAGCGTCGTATCTCTTCTTCTGTTAAGAAAGTGGCGACTAAAAAATCGATTTGCAAAGAAAAATTCAAACTATTAGTAAGAGTATCATCCTCGTAAAGTGGCATCAAATATTTTAAATTTTGGAAACCACATACAATCTTATGACTAATAATGTATAAAGCCACAATATGAAGAACTGTATTATTGGCTCGCTGCATTAGGAAAGTTGAGAACCACTGCTATAGAATATATGTCGGCCCATGGACTGTCTGTCACACCCCATTGACGGTTTATCACCCCCCCCTCCCCCAATGGGATCCCTGTCAAACAACAAAAAGCCATCTGAAGCATATACAAGGACCATTGGACCATTTGTCCTTATACAATTCTCATGCTCAACGGTACTTCCAATATGTATCACTCTTTGTCTCTGGCTTTTGGGTTGTAAAAATATGCACATTCCAGCTAATACGTGACCGTATTTTCGCTGTTATCAGACTCGTCTTAGACCAAGTTTTACATACCCTGCACCCATGGTGCGTCTTATATATGGGTGCGTCTTATATATGGGCGCGTCTTATGCAAAATATTTTTACACAAATCGCCAAAACGCGGTATTATGTATGATTTGTCCTAAAATTAAGTTTGTCTTATATGCTCAAAAACACGGTACATCTGGTGTTTATTGTTTCTAGAATCTAGATGTAGATACTCAACCCATCCGCTACTGGCCCGGCGGCAGGTAAGAATAAGCAAATATCGTTGCGGTCGTGCCTCAGACAATTCTTTGATCTACCGGTGAACTAAAAATGGTAATGAAGCCTTGTTTACACCCGACGGGTGATGAAACCTGTGACGAATGTTCACTTATGATAAAGGAAAGGAAACCACGGGGGAAAAAATTGCTCAGTGCTGCAGATGGCCAGGCCGCGTGCGTCTTATGTAATTGTTGTTAATACAAATCGTCTTTAATACGGGTGCGTCTTATATACGAGTGCGTCTTATATACGGGTGCGTCTTATATACGGGTGCGTCTTATATACGAGTGCGTCTTATATACGGGTGCGTCTTATATACGGGTGCGTCTTATATACGGGTGCGTCTTATATACGGGTGCGTCTTATATACGGGTGCGTCTTATATACGGGTGCGTCTTATATACGGGTGCGTCTTATATACGGGTGCGTCTTATATACGGGTGCGTCTTATATACGGGTGCGTCTTATATACGGGTGCGTCTTATATACGGGTGCGTCTTATATACGGGTGCGTCTTATATACGGGTGCGTCTTATATACGGGTGCGTCTTATATACGAGTGCGTCTTATAAACGAGTGCGTCTTATACGCGCGAAAATATGTAGCATACATAGAACGTTAAACATGTGACTACCAAACTTATATATATGTATATATATATATATATGTATATATATATATATATGAATATATATTCTTTTGTAAGAAAGCCAGCACATACCTATAGAGGGGTATCTGTGTACGGATTTGTTGAACATCTTTCGATTTGAAGCGATGCCTGTTTAAAAAATATTAATAATTTATTTTTTTTTTAAACAGTGTATAGAATGGGGAAAAACAACCTCTAACAAAATATCTTCTTTTGACTTGAAAATCTCGAGCTTTGCAATATTCAAATATTTTTTTAAAATGTATTTATTAATTTTAAATTTTCCTTTAGAACCCTCCTCCCCCCCCCCCCCCGGGCCAAAATGTAGATATAACTATTTTCGTTAAAACTACCGCCTCCAATCATACTCAAAGATACCATCGAATTTGATAACCCACCCAGCGGATAGTCAAATATTTTGACCACTCACCCAGTGGATGATCAAATACTTTGACCACTCACCCAGTGGATAGTCGTCGGATGACAGAATGTCCCTGATTTGAGTCGCTGTCGGAGACATCACGGTTTGTCTCAAGTCGTCTTTGGTCTCGGCCTCCGGGGGTATGTCGCTGACCATCACCCTGCGCGGTGTTATCGCATCGCCTTCCTCCTTGTCCTCGTACTGCACAGGACACAGGGTTACCGTTAAATCACTGGCTTATGTAATTGATTAGAACTCCATGCTATTTTTATCATTTATCATAACGCAATAATATTTAGATCATTTATTTTAAATCAATCATATTTATATCAATTATTGTAACTCCATGATGTTTATATAATTTATTTTAAATCAATCATATTTATATCAATTATTGTAACTCCATGATATTTATATCATTTATTATACGCCATGCTATTTATATCATTTAATATACTCTATGCTTTTTCTATAATTTATTACACTCCATAATATTTATATAATTTATTATAATCCATGATAATTATAAATATATATATATAATGATTCGATATATATACATATATATATTATACGCATTGGATGTTTTATAAAATTGTGTTGCATGTGTGCGTTATAAAACTTGAGGGCGATTGGGAACGCAAATGGGATTTTTTAAAATCATACGTTATAAATATATATATATATATAATAAGATAGTGTTAAATCTCTTCTTTATAAACCAACTCCAATCGACATTAAGTAACCATATGCCTTCATCCACAAAACTGCAGTTGTTTTTCTCTAACACGTAAGGAATGGCGTTCCATTAGGTATTTCGTGAGTCGAAAAGCTTATAAAAGTCTAGCACATTGAAAAGCGAGTTGGTGGATATTAATGCCGCCGGCCTAACGACAGAGCCACGATTGCCATGACCGGCAACACCGCCGTCGTCAACGAGTTTGCAGAGTTCACTTTCTGATAACGTATCATCCGGAGCTTACTGTTTAAATCCCTTTATTACCTTATACACTATTTTACCCTGTATTACCTTATACACTATATTACACTTTTACACCTATTACACCTTTTACACTATTTTACGCTGTATTACTTTATACACATTTACCATGTATTACCTTATAATCTATTTTACCCTGTATTATCTTATACACTATTTTACCCTGTATTACCTTATACACTATATTACCCTGTATTATCATATGCACTATTTTACCTTATATTGCCTTATACACTATACTACCCTGTATTACCTTATAAACTATCTTAGTCGGCGGTCTTGGTATCACAACAGTTCCTCGTCTGGGAATAGAAAAGAAATTAATGGAAAGAAAAAGGGTGGGGGGGGGGGGGGGAGAGAAATGATAATAAAGTGCATGGACCGCTATCAACATTGTTTATTCTGATCGAACTATCTTATAAGATATGAGAAAGCAATACGTCATTGGCAACACTCGTCAGAAAAAAATAGATTGCTCTAAATGATTCGATTTCCGTTGCTGGTGTGTGGAGTGTCTCGTGACTTTGTTAAACGTAATGTATTGATAGGAACAAGCGCCCTGATGCTTTAAGACGGTTCTCAACCCGTGGATCGCGACCCCTTTGGAGGCGGATTGACCCTTACAAAGGGGTCGCCTCAGTCCACCGGAAAACACATATTTATGAAGTAGCAATTATTTTGTTTTACTATATAGTATCATGCGTTCAAAAAGAAATTTGACGAAAATTTTAATGTCTAAACTGAAAAAAAGATTCGACCAAATTTCCGTTCGATCAAATTACCGACGATCAATTTTCCGTCGACGAAATATCTTTCGATCAAATTTCCGTTAACCCATGCGCATAGAAATGTAAATTTAGTTATTTATTGTGGTATTTCAAACTATATTTTATTATATATTTTTTATTCGCCCTAATGATACAGAAAACACCCAAAAGACTGTATACAATACCACTAACAGACGACAAGAGGCAGCTACGAAGTCAGGCCACGCAGAGGCTGGATGCCGCTGCATTGAACGGACACCGTCACAGTCGCCTCATGCACGAAAGCACTTACCGAGCAATACTGGACCTCCTGCGTTCCGTAAAAGGCAAGCCGTAGTCGGCGGCCTGAGGCTTTGGATTCATCGCTGCTTTTTTATCCATTGTTGACTGTCATCTGGGACGAGCAGGTTGTCTCGGAACCCGCTGAAGCAATGTGTGTGATCACGTGGCACAAAGCCCCAGGACGCGCGTGGCGCGGAATCCAATACAGACAAATAAATGGAAGAATGCGGGGAAAACTTTGCGGTTCGCAAAGTACTTCCCGACTCTTATAACTCCAAATATAAGCTACATGAAGGACACCCAAGTTTCACTTGAGGTGCGGAGGAGTACAGACGCTCCCTGAGACACTGGTGATCATTTTAGCGCGCAAATCTCTAGTCAAAAGAAGGACAGTATTCTCATGTTCTTCTTTTTCTATATATTAACTTTATAATTAAGGACCCACGATCTAAGTAATTGATCATTCTGGCTCCTACGTGTTTAGAGGGATTTGCAATTTTTCCGTTCTGGTATTGAAGAGGGTATTTCACTGGTTGTAAGAGCTACTCAACGATTGTATCACAAGAACTGTGGGTTGGAACGCCTGAGGCCTGATCATTCTGGCTCCTATGCAATTAGAGTTGTTTTGCACTGTTTCTGTGCCTGGTGTTGAGGAGGATATTTCACTGGTTGCAAGAGCTACTTAGTGAGGTTATCATGCACTGGGGGTTGGAAGTGTTGAGGCAATAGACGCAAATGAGTCAAGTGTACTTGCCTCAACTGCTCCTTTTGGAAGCTTGTCTCAGTCCATGTATGTCTTTGGCAGGAATGAGCAGTTCCTATACTGGCTTCTCGCTGGTATGAGCCGGAACTGCCTGTCATGGCCTCGTCACTGTCTTTGGGGAGAGGGACGAGTTTCTTTTTAATGCCAGAGCAGTGGACCAGCCTATTAGTTATCTTGTACAACATGGAGAGCTTGTATAGTCGACGACGTGCCTCCAATCGTGACCAGCCCAGTGTTTCCAGCATGCTGACAACACTAAAGGTATCCCTGTAGCGGTTCAGGACAAAGCGTGCTGCCCGTCGCTGTACTGCCTCCAGCCTGTCGATGCTTTTCTGGGTAAATGGGTCCCAGACTGAAGATGCATAATCTAAAAGCGGCCGGACAAAGGCTTTATATGCTCTTTCATTCACACTGGAGTTGCTGATCTTTAGATAACGCCATAAGAACCCCAGGGTCTTGTTTGCCTTGTTGCAACCATTGCTAATATGCTCGTCCCAGTGGACCTATCTGAATGGTAATACCCAGGTACCTTACCGAGGAAACTGGCTCAAGTAAATGGCCATGCAATATGTAGTGGTAGTGTAGATAAGTACTAGAATTCACAAACAATTAACTTTGCTTGATTAGAAATTGCGGCTTTTTTTGTCTCTTTATGAACATAAAAAAATCGATTTCCTGGGGGTTATTTCTTCTGTCTCTGAAGAGTAAAAGTAGATCAACTTCAGATTTACTTTAGTAGCCCAAGACGAACAAACCCATTTAAGATTATTATTAAAAGATATCCAACGTTATGAAGAACAAAGCTACATATTAACCATAACATCAACTGACCCATGCATGTCATCATTAAGAACTCTACTGCACATCCCCTGTCTTACCCGCTGTATGCACACCATGCACAATATGCACATTATATCTAATTAAACTCTTTAATTTTACTAATTACACTTTTTTTAAAGGCACTACCATTTGTAAACAATAATTATGTAACTATTTATAAAATAATACAACACAATTTTTCTGATCAGACTTCTATATCTTTATTAATTAGTTAGTCTTTCTCATCAATCAAATGGAAGTGCAGTTAACATGACGTTTATTTCAATAGTGTTATTTCTCATAAAACTATATAATAAACCTAGGCCATGCCCGTTCGTATTTAACGTGTGTTTTCGTCTTTGTTTTCCATTGTCGTATGTTACATGGCATGAAATAATATTGTCGATAGTAAGAACATTGGCTGTCAAAAAACAAGTCTCTCATTTAACATGTTCCTTTCTCACTTTTGTATATCTTGTGATGTTTGTGATGTATCGTGTGTTTTTTATTTTAATAGCATTGTAGATGTATTTTAAGTGTTCAAATATTTTTTTTTGCATTTTATATTATTCTTGTTTTTTGCTGTTTTGATTTTCTATTATTTTTTTTTATTGTTTCGTTTTGTTTTCTGTTTTTGATTTGTACTTTTGTTTTTGATTCTGTAAACGTTTTTACAAAAATATTTTGTTAATGTTTGTAAAATGTGTTGTTTAGATTTGTTGTTTTTTTTCTTTTGTGTGGATACTGCTAAACTTAGTACACGGAAACTTTTGCTTTTGTTTTCCTTTCTTCTCGTCTTCATCTGTTGTTGCTAGTTTGATGTATTTTTTTCAACTCCTCCATTGTTCTCAAAGTTCATCACCTTCTAGAGACACTCCAAAACCAGCCACGACCAAAAAATAATAGCTTTTTTCAAATTATCGTCACAGCGCTGGTCCCTCAAGTCGATGTCTTGTTTCGTAGTCTTCCATCATTCAAAATACGTATCAGATACACCGCTGAACAACATGCTCTTGACCTGCTCACACAAAGCCCCGTACACAGTCTGATTTTCGTTTATCAATTTTCTCAGCATTTTCTCGACATATGCATCCACCAAAACATCTCCACTTTTTTTAAACGTGTTTACAATAGGTAAAGTGCGAGTTGCTCGCACGAGGTTATTCCTTGTGCGGTATATCAAACGGGTTTTCTGTACTGGCAGTGAAAGCATCCGACATCCGGTAGTATATGGTCATCTCTTGGAGGATCGTTCTGGTCAACCCGACCAGGTAGTCGATTGGTTTGTCAGGTCTGTTAATTATAAGCGACTGCAGCAAGAACTGTGGGAAAAATGAGATTTAAAATAAATGTTAAAACATCGTGTATTGTTCTCAAGATTTGAACAGTGCACACGAATATATATATATATATATACCTTAATGTATTTGTATTTTTTCGTATGCGCTCCTATACCATTCATGCGATTGCGATAAAACTTTGATGAGCTGTCGTCCACAAACCCGCGCATTTTCTAAGATTACAACCGTTTTAAATATTTCGTTTGGGCCGTTTTTCCTGGATTTTTTTTTCTTACATAAACAATGTAAAAATAAGTTCAATATGCGCTTCTTTACCATTTATCCTATGGCGATAGAAATTGGGTGAGTCGTTTTGATGACGCCCGAAAAGGTTTATAAATTATTACAATTTCAAATTATTCCATTTTGAGCCAGCGGTCCTAAATTCGTATTTCTTTTTCGAGCTATATAAATACAAATTTTATACAGAGCTAATGCATGGGTGGATAGAATTTTAATTAAATACAAATAATGACACTAAATTTTGTATGTGACATAAAAAGTAGGTTTCTGAAGTAATACAACCCTTCTGCAATTTTCCGTTTGTGGCCGGAGGGCCTAAATTCCTTTACACCCTTACATTAGCTATACAAATATAATTTCCGTATGCGTTCCTTTACCATTCTTCCGATAGCGATAAAACTTTGGTGAATTGATATGCACCCACGCACAAGGTTTCTTAATTGGTACAACCATTTTAAAACATTCTGTTTCGGTTCGGCGGCCCTTACTTCGTTTTTTCTTATATGAACTAGATACATGTAATTTCAAAAAAGAACTAATGCATTGGTGGATTGAATTTTAATCAAATATTTCTGAATTAGTATAAACATTTTTTTTAAAAATCCGTTTTGGGTCGGGGGCCTTAAATTTGTGTTTTTCTTATTACGTGTTCTATAAAAAAAATTATAAAACAGAGCTAATGCATGAGTGGATTGAATTTAACGAACTAAAAACAGCGATATTTCCGTTAGTATGTGACATACTTTAGTAGGTTTCTGAATTTGTTTAACCATTTATCAACATTCAGTTTTGGACCGGGGACTCTAAATTAGTTTTTTTTTCTTCTGATTTGAACTATTTAAATATAAATATCTACGTGTGTTCCTATACCATTCATCTGATTGCAATAAAACTTTGGTGAGTTGTTGTGTGCACGCCCCGAAAAGGTTTCTGAATAAGTACAACCATTTTACAATATTCCGTTTGGGGCCGGGGCCCTACATTAGTTTATTGTTCTTTTATGAGCTATGTAAATATAATTTCAAACAGAGCTATTGCATGGATGGCTTCACATGAATTGAAGGTATTAATGTATATTTAAGTTTAATTCACAGACAATGTAAATCTGCTATTTTGCTGCATGCCAAAGTGAATTATAGATATTGTCCTGCGATAGTAAATTCTTAGACTTTTTTTTTTTTTGTAGAAATAATGTCTACTTTTTGCGATGCTATTTCGAACAGATCAATACGTTTATCTTCTTTAGTTTAAAATGCCGATTCATTATTTTCTTAAACACAATTTTGTCACAGGCTTGTGTGCTCTAAACGTATTGTGTGACACGGGGCACATCAACCCTTCTAATTCTAATATTTTTAAAGTTACACCATGGTTATTTTTGCTTTTCTATAGCTTTGATATCCTATCATTGTGTGTCCTCGTTGTTTCTTGCTTGCTTGATTTTCATTCCAGTTTATGTAGATGGGAATTAGAGACTACATAACACCCGAGGAGGTGAGGAGGGGGGGTCCTTTTGAATTACTGAAATCTAATGTTTCAATAGCCTATATTTATATTTATGTAGCTCAAAAATTTAGATTTCGTAAGTATCCACAAAAATCTCATTCTATTGTAAATGCCCCGTTCGGTTTAGACAATTATTTAACCCAAACTGTAACATGTACTTTATACCTGCGATGTTCAGTAACATACCTCTAACAGTTCTGTGATCCCGAACTGTGTGATGTAGCGCTTAGCCTCGGATCGAGGGGAGGCTGGTGGGTAGTTGCAGCCGTCCAGGTCCATGATGGGTATGTTGTAACTCTTCTGAGTTTCTCTCGTCAGCTGGGAATAATATTTGATTTCTTGATAAGACAATAGTGGAATAGTCGAGTTTTATTAGTTTTAGGTTGTTACCCCAATAATGATTGGCAGAGCTAATGCATGCGTTGACTAATGATTGATTGGGGTGATAAATGCGTTGAACATTGATTTCCAGTGAATTGCAATACAAGATAAATCAGCAACACAATTTTTTTTGTAGAACATAAAACTTGGCAGCAACTTCGATGATGTGATAGCATAGTTGCATATATTGAACCCATATCTGCGCATACACTGTTACATCAAACGGATTACAATCACATGCCAGCAGGTTTACAATTACAACACTCCGATTTGAAGCCCAGCCCAAAACCACCAAATTCGAGACTCATATCAAAAGCAACAAGCCTCAAAATGTTGCATACTTTTAACATCGCAGGCAGAGTATCATCCAACGTCGGGAGACGGACATTCAATGCGGGCTTCGTCGAAGACGCTTTCTGACCGACGACATCCCACCCAGAGAATGGTCTCTCCAACGTGATTCTCGGGGGAGGCTTAATTGGTTCCGGTGGTGCCGGCTTGCTCAGCTGGCTCAAGAACAACGCCCTTGCTTTCTTCCTACTATTGGCCGTCAGCAAGTTGCTTCTTCCAATATGGGGCAGACGGAGCGTTTTGAAAGGATGACTGTCGCTGTCGGGACTACTACTGGTTGTCTCGCTGTCGTGACTTCCGGTCTTGCTTGGGCTGCTGCTGCTGCTACTGTGGTCTGCGGAGAATACTTCTACAGAGCTCAGATCGTCATCTGTGTAGCTGTACTGGGAGTCAATCTGAGGAAGGAGATTATACCGTCTATAATAACGAGAACGATGGCTTTGACGACGTACCCCTAGTCGGGTGTGCACAATCGAGGAATGCTTTGTTTTACTCGCAAGGAAACAAAGGGCTACTGAATAAGAAGTTTTGATATGTGCATAATTGTATCGTTGTTTTGAAATATCAAGAAACGAATTTATAATTTCCCAGTGATGGTAACAATTTTACTATACAGCGATGTTGGCTGCATGTACAAAATTGGAATTATGAAGAGAAAACATTATAAGAAAAAAAATGTGTGAGTCTTTTCTCTATTGTATCAATCTATGTCCGAAAGTAAGCTATAGCTCTACCAATAAGTGCGTATTTTTTTCATTATTAAATTTTATTTTAAAAAAAACTAAAGACATTAATTCCAAAATTTAAAAAAACACAACATCAATGAAAGGGTCTCAACTCAAACAACTTAGATTGGTGCATAATAACAATCTGGATACATTCTTGAAAGCAGCAACCCTACTACATATTTATATATTGGAATCATAGTCTTTCAGTCTTCTAATTACATACACACAGAGCCATCTGACGGGCCATGCAACTCGTGCGGCTGATTGGGGGGCCTTGTAATATTAGAAGATTTAATGCAGGGAGTAACTAACAGAATGTGGCCGAGGGTGGGTGGGGGGATCCAGTGGCGTAGCTAGAGTGTTTGGCGCCCGAGGACAAGTTTCATTTTAAAGCGCCCTCTTTTCATTTTTTCAACTCTCAAACCCATTATTTTCATCAATAAAATGATACCAAAGCATTGCCGCCCCTAACTAGCTCTCGCCCGGGTACATCTGTACCCCCTGCCCCCCATACGCTACGCCTCTGGGGGGGATCCAACAGTCTCGTGGCGGCTCTGCTGGCGAACTCATTGTTCTCCAGTCTGTTGGTGACTAACGGCCTATCTACTGACTAATCTAATGTTCTGGCTACGACTTAAGATGTATTTAAGTCCTGTTAATATACGAGCACCTGCACTCGGCCTATTTTACTTACATGGGGGATAGTAACGTCACTATATCGAGCCCTGGTCTTGGCTGAAATCTGTATCAATAAAAAGAGAAACTGACTAATAAATTTGGCGATGCACATTTATAATTATGCATTTTCTCAATGGAAAATAATGGTGGTTTGTATTATTTAGGCTTGAAAAAAATTGAACAGTTTAAGTTCGTTGTTGAGGGCTTATTATTCATTGATGGAAGTTAATTGTACTGCCATGGGGTTATGTGTTGGTTGAACGAACTCCCGTTAATAATAAATTATTATAATGGTGAAGACAACTTTTGGGGACAGCGTACAATTAACTACTTTATTCATTTTGAATTTCTTACTTTAGAAATCATTTAAATGATTGCTTTATTAATTTTTTTAATTAATTACTTTATTAATCTTCGAATTTGTTATTTTCGCAATGATTTAAATGATTATTTTTTTTTTTAAATATTGCAATTGATTACTTTATTAACAGTTGAACTGGTTATTCCTTAAACATTTCGTAAGAAGATTTAATAAATATATTGTGAAATGAAAATAATTTTACAATTATCTCTTTAAAGGGCTTTCTCAATTACTTTTTTCATTTCTTTTAATTGTTACCTAGGCTACAATGGTCAGAAATTGTATGATAGGAATTAATAGGGGCTTCTGCAAAAGAGGGGTTGGTGGGATCAGTTGCTGAGGTAGGGTATGCGAATAACCTATATTAGAGGTAAAAGGCAGATAACTATCAATGTTCCAATTAATATGACTCTTGCTCAATCTTCCTATTACTATGATATTTGCTGATTGTTCCAATTAATATATCTTCTCCTTGTTCCAATTACTATGACCCTTTCCCAATATTCCATTTACTGTGACACTAGCTGAATGTTTCAATTACTCTGATTCTTGCTCAATGTTCAATTATTACAACCCTCAACTTCCCCAAACCGTGTTCGACAATCTACTCGCAAAATAGATCGTTATGTGTGATATTGCTAAAATTGAACATACGTCACTAAATATGCTTGGAAACCTGCCCTCCCTTGATGTGGATGCAACAATGGAGCTCTGGGGAAAAACAAAAAAGGAATGTTTTATTTATTTCATGACTAAAATTGATCGAAATGGGGAAGAGTTTATACGTCCCAATGGGATAAAAAAGAGAAGGGTTATTGAAATTACTGAAGGCAATAGTAAACTCTCTCCATGAGTCTCGTGGCCTGTGCAAATTATCAAAATTGAAAGATGGACTGCATAACCAGAAGTTCCTAATCTCAAAGGATGAATGATTTCGTCTGAAGAGGGTTTCGCATAGGATCATCTTGGACTCGGGTTAACTGGCTTTCCTTTATATATCGCAATCGGCTTGCAACATGCTGTTTTTGTTCAATGACCGAATTGTGTTGTTTTGCATATATGAGGATTGATGTGGTCGAAGTCATTTTTCGACCAACGGACTTATTATGAGGGCCGAATAGACATAACACATGCCGGCTTAGTTAAAGAAGACGACATCACTGAACGTGTAAGACGCAGATATTCAAGCGTGTATGCAATCAGATTAACTTGACTTCGACCCAAGACGTCCCTCTCCTTTTCTGTGAGCTTGACTCATTAATTTAAAATAATGCATTTAATATCTTCATTATTTTTTTTTAAAATGTGGATGCAAAAGTAACAGTACAAAAGCCAAACATGAGCTCAGCAAATAATTTTTGTGTAACAAACACCACAAATGTGAGAAATCGTGAAAATGAAAACACAAGTTATTGAAAGTTGCGAAATTTAAATAGCTTTTAATCCCTTGATTCGAGAATTATTTGAGTAGCAAAACCAATTCTCTCGGATACCATCATTTAATTTCAATGGCTAAAGACGAGCGTGGTCAATTTTTAAAGACCATTGCATATCAATGATACTCCGGAAAATTAATAAATTATGAAAAATATAAAAACAAATAGGGTTATTTTTACTAACCATCTGACTTCCTCGTTTTTCACGTTTCTCAAATCCAAGTTTTGAAAGTCTTCGTTCGGGTGATGTCCTCGTCCTGTCTCTTCTGATCTTAGTGCCCGAAATCTGTCCATCTACTTCAGTCGTGTTGTCGTCATCCCTCTTTCGTCTTTCTCTTCTGTGTCTTCCCGTCTCTCCGAACAGATCTTGCTCTGAAATACCCTTACTTCTCGGTACCTTATCTTTCCTTTTACTTCTTTCGTGAAATATATCCCTTTCGCTTGACACATGGCTACCATGTGGTGAGTAATCCTCTACATCCGCCCTAGAAGATGACTTTTTCTTGCCGTGTCGTTTGGGACTTTGCTCTTCTTCGTAAGACCGTCTCAAATCTTCACTTTCTTTACGAGACTTTGAAGGACTTCTTTCCCTTACATCTTTACTTCGTTTCCGCGAAATTTTAGTACTTCTTTCTTGATCTTCCTCACTTCTTTCACGAGAAATTGGAGGACTTCTTTTCCTTCTGTCTCTACTTCTTGTACGCGTAGTACTTCCTTCCTGGTCTTCTTTACTTCTCTCACGGTAAATTGGAGGACTTCTTCTTCTACTGTCTTTACTTCTTTTACGCGAAATTGAAGGACGTCCTCCTTGAACGTCCTCACTTCTTTTACGCGAAATTGAAGGACTTCCTTCTTGATCTTCCTCGCTTCTTTCACGAGAAATTGGAGGACTTCTTTTCATTCTGTCTCTACTTCTTTTATGCGTAGTACTTCCTTCCTGGTCTTCTTTACTTCTCTCACGGTAAATTGGAGGACTTCTTCTTCTACTGTCTTTACTTCTTTTACGCGAAATTGAAGGACGTCCTTCTTGATCTTCCTCACTTCTTTCACGAGAAATTGGAGGACTTCTTTTCCTTCTGTCTCTACTTCTTGTACGCGTAGTACTTCCTTCCTGGTCTTCTTTACTTATCTCACGGTAAATTGGAGGACTTCTTCTTCTACTGTCTTTACTTCTTTTACGCGAAATTGAAGGACGTCCTTCTTGGACGTCATCACTTCTTTCACGAGAAATTGGAGGACTTCTTTTCCTCCTGTCTTTACTTCTTGTACGCGTAGTATTTCCTTCCTGGTCTTCTTTACTTCTCTCACGGGAAATTGGAGGACTTCTTCTCCTACTGTCTTTACTTCTTTTACGTGAAATTGAAGGTTTTCCTTCTAGGTCTTCTTTAGTTCTCTCGTGAGAAATTGGGGGACTTCGTTTCTTACTGTCTTCACTTCGTTTACGCAACATTGAAGGACTTCCTTCTTGGTCTTCTTCACTTCTCTGTTGAGAAATTGGGGGACTACTTTTCTTCCTGTCTTTACTTCGTTTACGCGACATCGAAAGACTTCCTTCTTGGTCTTCTTTACTTCTCTCGTGAGAAATTGGAGGACTTCTTTTCTTCCTGTCTTTACTTCGTTTACGTGACATTGAAGGACTTCCTTCTTGGTCTTCTTTACTTCTCTCGTGAGAAATTGGAGGACTTCTTTTCTTCCTGTCTTTACTTCGTTTACGCGACATTGAAGGACTCCCTTCTTGGTCTTCTTCACTTCTCTCGTGAGAAATTGGAAGACTTCTTTTCTTCCTCTCTTTACTTCGTTCACGTGACATTGAAGGACTTCCTTCTTGGTCTTCTTTACTTCTCTCGTGTGAAATTGGAGGACTTCTATTCTTTCTGTATTTACTTCTTCTACGGGAAATTAAAGGACTTCCTTCCTGGTCTTCTTCGCTACTATGACTGGAAATTGAAGGACTTCTTTCTCTTGCCTCTTTTCGTCTCTCTCGGGACGCTGCATGACTTTCTTCCTTTGCTTCCAGACTTGTTGTACTGCTTTCCACCGAATCCTCATTTATTCGGCTTTTTTCCTTCGATTTTTGTCTCCGTTGTCGAGAAATGGAAGAACGTTTCTGCTTTCCCTCTGGACCTCTTTTACCAGAAATCAAATTAATTTCTTCCCCCACATGTTTACTTTGTTGGCGAGATATTGAAGGACCTCTTTCCGTTGTCTTTTTTACCCTGTGGCGAGAAAGAGAACTTCTTTCCCTTTGCTCTTGACTTCCTTGACGAGAAATTGGCGGACTTTCTGTCTCAATCTTTTTACTTCCTTTAATAGAAATTGGCGGGCTTTTGTCATTGGCCTCTTTACTCGATTGACGCGAAGGGCTCCTGTCTCTTGTCTTTTTACTTCTTTTGCGAGAAATCGACTTTCTTTTTTCGCTTGCTTCTTTTCTTTTTTTGCGAAGAATTGTCGGACTCGTTTCCTTGACGTCTTTACTCTTTCCAGCGAGAATTTTTTTCTTCGATTCTTTCCTTCTTTGGCGAGAAGTTGGACTAGCATCCTTTAAATCCTCGATACTGCCACTAGAGCTTGATGAAAGCTCCCCAATCGACTCTCCACTCGGCTGACGAGAAACGGAAGGACTTCTTAGTTTTGTATCTTTGCGCCTTCTCTTGTGAGACATTGAAGGGCTTTTTATCCGTGCTTCTTTCCTTCTTTGACGAGGGGCATGTGCCTCGTCCCATTCCTCTTCACTGCTTTGGTTAGATGCAGTTGAAGATTCATCACTCGCCTCTTGGCTTTCACTACGAGAAATGGACGAAGCCACCTCCTTGGGTTGTTTACCTTTTGGAAGAGAAATTATTTTACTTTCATCGACAACCTCGTTATTCTTTTGCGCCCGTGACTCCTTACTTCTTTTAAGAGTAAATATCGGACTATCATCCTTACTTTCATGAATTGTTTGGCGGGACACTGCAGGACTACCTACTTTAGCAACTTTTTTTCTTTTAAGATACAGTTTTTGGCTTTGTTGTCTCGTAACTTTTCTCCCAACACCCTCTCCAATCTCAGGCGATGCATACGGCGTCTCATCTTCTACTTCGTCCATTTCTTTCAGCGAATCATCCGTCAACCGTTCCTGTCTTTTCCGAAACTCTTCCAGACTATCCAGTTTTCTTCTTCCTTTCGATATATCTGTGGACGACGATTTTCGTCGCTGCAGCTGGTTCTCGTCGTAGTATCTGAGAAGTCGGTCACGCTCTTCGGACCTGGTTTCAACAAGATATTCCTCTTCTCTTCTTTTGCGTCGTTTCTCTTCACTTGTTTCTACCTCGTCTTTACCAATGATCTCAGATCTTTGCCGAGCGCTGGCTAAAGCGGGATCTCTCTCTAAATCTGTGCCTTTCAGCCCAGCCTCTCTTGTGCGACCTTGTTTCGTCCCTTGGGCTTCTAAGAGGAGCAGCTTCGAGGAGGCACCTTCAAGGAGGCTTGGCACAAGTCGACCGTCTTCATTGTAAAGCATTTCTGCTCTGTTTTGTGCAGCGAAATCATCAACGGCATCGCTTGATGCCTTCTTTGATTTAACTTTCATCATTCTTTTAACGGTGTCTTTGAAAGACACCTTTTGCACTGCAATTTGTTCTAGAGCTTTTTGATCTGCTGGCGCCTTCTTTGAGCTGAGTTCCTTAAACACTGAATAAATATCTCGTAGAGTATGCTGTAGATAATGATAAGACAACAATAAAAATCAAGCTCTTGGATTTGCACTAAAAGTATGCCCAAGCTAAAGTTGTTGCTTTTTAAGTTATATATTATACGCGTGCCCGTTACTTTATTCGTAATTTACAGTAGCTGCATTCGTAAAAGTTATTAATGTCTAACTATTATATCGAAGTACCTCAACAACAACTGCATTATAATGTACTTAAAAGTCTATGAAATATTAGAAAAAGATGGAAAGCATGAACTGGAAGAATCTTATGAAACAACGATTATCTATGAAGAAGCCATCAGTGAAAAAGATATCCATGAAGCCACTAAACGTGATAACACTACAACATCCACTAGATTTATTCCGTATCCGGCAATTTGATCGAAAGAAATTTCGTCGACGGAAAATTGATCGAACGGAAATTTGGTCGAATCGTTTTTTTAGTTTATACGTTAAAATTTTGCGTCAAATTTCTTTTTGAACGCATTATTTTGTTTTACTATATAGTATAGTGCGTTCAAAAAGAAATTTGACAAACATTTTAACGTCTGGACTGAAAAAAAGATTCGACCAAATTTCCGTTTGATCAAATTACAGTCGATCAATTTTCCGTCGATGAAATTTCTTTCGATCAAATTTCCGGTAACCGATTTATTCTGATTAAAACAATTAAGAACGCCCTACTTTGGGGACCCGGGGGGCTGTTTTATCCTCAGTCGTTGCTGGTGCCAGTGACTTTGGCTAAAACGGATAAAGACAAAGGGAATCAAATTTACAAATTAGAAGAAATTAAATTAGAGCTCATGTAAAATTATACAAATACTTAGCATATATATTGTTTTGAAAAGTTTCTTATCATAAGCTTTGCAATGAGTGGAATCCATATTTTTTACATCTTTAATTAATAATATATATTGATACAAAATCTTGAATTTCTTAATATATCAATAATCAGTTGACATGCTTATAATCAAAGCAAATCGATACCGTGGTGATATTTCTCCACCTGAGACTGGTAGAAAAAAAACAAAAGAATTCAACGCAGTTCAGTATCTACACACCGTTGATTCTAAGGTGTAAAAATTTTACTCACTTTCATCTGTGTCTTAATAAAATCTTTAATGGCGGATGAACTCTGTAGGGGAAAAATGGTTAGCTCATCATAGTTATTACAGTTTTTTTATGGTTAAGATACGGTAAAACTTTATTATTAATTATTATTAAAATCTATTTTAATAACTAGGAAACAGATTTTTTTTCTTGGCTCAGTAAAATAGGTTTACTAAAATAAAATAATGAATGTACCAAGTACATTTTGGGAAAGCAGTGAAAAGTTTGGATTGAGATATGAACTCAAACTGAAAATGAAATAAAAGCCGGTGTGAGCTGGAAAACGTTTGTGTGATATACTAAATAATAATTCGTGTGAGAAGTGAAACAAAAGTTGGTGTGTGATGTCTCAAATAATATTGGAGTGAAATGTGTACGGGTCGGTAATTTTTGGCACAAGACGTGTACATGTTGGTGCGAGACATGGAGATATTGGTGCGAGACACGTCAAAGATGGTGCGAGGCTTGATCAAGGTGTGCGATACATGTACACGTTGTTGCGAGACATTGTGCGAGATGATGCGAGACACGTAAAAGTTGATGCAAGGTATGTACGAGTTAGTGCGAGACGTGTACAAGTTGGTAAGATGTACGACAGTTCACCTCCTGTTTAACGTCATCCCACCGTCCACTGAACCTTTTGGGGGCCGAAGCTAGTGAGAAACGAAAAATAAAAACAAATATTGTGAGTGTCGTATATATGAAAATAATAGTAAAAATTAGGTTATGAATTTATGGCTGTAGCGCTAAGAGACAACCTCTGGACTAACGTTATTTTTTAAAAGAAAACACCATTAGGTCCTCCCTTTTAAAAAAGTATTTTCTTGAATACAAATACACTTTCAATTTAAAAAATAACTGGAGATACAGTACTTTAAACACTTTCACACGTCCACAACAAGCATAGGGTCCCTTTACAATTTCCAAATCGATGTTTTCGATTTATCAAGCTATTCTTTTGTTGATTGTTCTAATATTTAAAGATTTAAAAACAAGAAGTTTTCTTGGCCGGAAATCAAAAGTTCATATCCAATATAAGAAACAATCGGTCTCTTTTGACGGGTAAATGTAGTCTAAATGTACATTATTTATATTGCTTATATAAAGTATAGAAATACTATTTATCGGCAAATAATCTGGAAAGCTGTAAAACTAAGGAAATAGGTCTTGATTTCATATTACAGAGAGACACTTGCTAGTGATGGCTTATCGAGTCTAGGTCTTGATTTCATATTACAGAGAGACACTTGCTAGTGATGGCTTATCGAGTCTAGGTCTTGATTTCATATTACAGAGAGACACTTGCTAGTGATGGCTTATCGAGTCTAGGTCATGATTCGTATTACAGAGAGACACTTGCTAGTGATGGCTTATCGAGTCTAGGTCTTGATTTCATATTACAGAGAGACACTTGCTAGTGATGGCTTATCGAGTCTAGGTCATGATTCGTATTACAGAGAGAAACTTGCTAGAGATGGCTTATCGAGTCTAGGTCTTGATTTCATATTACAGAGAGAAACTTGCTAGAGATGGCTTATCGAGTCTAGGTCATGATTCGTATTACAGAGAGACTCTTGCTGAAATGGCGCATCGAATCTTATGTCTAGCAACATTCATGTCAATCGTTCATATATATATATATATATATATATATATTTAAAAAAGAAACGTATTTTAAACGATTAATTTCAGCAAAAGCCGCTATTACCTTCTTTGTCTTTGTCCACGTGCTCCGACGCAGGTCCTGTAACATGGGCGGCACCCCCTATGCTCTCCGAGCTGCGAGTCTTGTGGCTGAATTTCCACATGTTGTGAAGTTTTCTAGCAACGGTCAGCATGCGGAGGCCCGGTTTGTCGCCGTAAGCTGAAGGAGAACCGATCTCGTGGGATTCCTCCTTGGGCTCTATCTCCGCGGCGCTTGTAAAGCTCGGCCTATCTAAAAACCAATTCATCACCACAGGTTTGTTTTTATTTACGATACACATGATATTTTGTTGTTGCTCTTTTGTTGTAAATCACATTATAGTACAATCTTATTTCCCGCTAGCCGCCTTCATGCAACTGTTTGGTGCGAATGGTGGCCGGGAGAGTTTGTTTAAAACATATTTTTTTAGCATAATGGCTTTGTTTGTTTGTTGTTTTTGAAACAGGAAAGGGGCGTGACAGAACAAGTATTTAAAGACACAAGGTCATGGAGTTGCATCCCTGACTATGCATATACAAGGATATGTGTAACGCTATTTAGTAATTGATGAAACATTCCCAGTGGCTTAGGAAGGAGGTGGAGGGCATTGTCTGTCGACAGCAGAATTCTTTCCGTGGAAGGGGGGCGTCAAAAAGGTTGACCCGCCCCTTCCTTCACTAATCCTAGCTACGCCGCTGCTAGGGAAACCGTGGTGAAATAATTGGCAAAAGTAATATGACCAAAAAGGTCCCCTTAAATTTCACCTCCTTAAATTTATGAGATCACATTCCTCTTGTTGTCCTCTCGGATAATTCAGCTATGTGTTATTTTCATTGAATTCTGTTTTTAGCGTTGGTTGTTCGCAGATGAAGAAGGCTTCTAGCCAATACGTTCGTTAATTTTGTTGCGTTCTTTTTGTCTTCAGGATTCCCCTATACTTTGCTTCGCTCATTTCCATTTAATTCGTGAACCTCTATGTGTTAACAATTTCCCATGAAGTTGTTAGCCAAATTAACAGGGGGCAACGAGTGAATAAGCCTTCTATACGCGTCCATGTTAGATAGTCTATCACTCATTGCTATTATCAGAAACTGATTGTTGTCACATGCCATAATCTATATTGATTGAATTAATATCCATAAAGACTTTCCAGCTGTGATCTTGTATTTCGCAATTTGCTTTTATTGTGACTCTCTTTACGGGGTTATTTGTTTCTTCTTGTTATAGAGCCCGGGTCAAAATGTTAACCCTGCACTTATATGACCCCCAGCCCCCTCTTCCTATGATATGATAGAAATAATATGACAGCGCATACAATCACTAATCTACTCGTGACTATAATAATTGTCGCCATTAATAAGTTATCCCGACATTTAGAAGAAAACGAATAAAGACATTTACTAGAAAGGGGAATTTAAGTTTGAAATAATGAAGAATGATGATTCTTCCTGTCTCCAAACACTCCACGCACTTGATGTGGCTTTTCAGAACTTACGTGCTACCCAGAATTGAGCCTCAGTTAATATTCCAGACCTGTTTACTCTTACGATTTTGGAGTACAATGTACGATTTTGATGTGTATGCATTATATCTACTGTATGTTTATTTTTTACTATTAAGATACTGTATTGAATGATTTTGTGATGATATTGTACGATTTTAAGAGTTTGAGGGTAAACAGGTCTGATATCCGCACGAGACGAACTCTTAAAACAGAGCGCCCACGCCTGGCCCTCCCCTGTATCTAATCATTCTAAGTTCCCCTGGAGCGATAACCCCAGTCTCCCGACCCAGGTATGTAGCATCGCTGCTGGTGCTACCTATACCCCCTTTATGCTCCAGTTTTAGCCCTTAAGTTTATGGTAAGCCTTCCAATCAACACCAAATCCTAATTGCTGACCTAAACTTCGTTACGTTAACTCCACTTGAGCACCGACTAACCTGGTACGTCTGTAAATCGCAACCCTTCGGTTTCAGCATCTGGAATTTGACATGTAACAACAAAAAATTACAAATTTAAATGGTTGAAAACAAACAAGTGCTAGTTGTCAGTTTACAAAATTGATGTCCTCTATTTATAGCTTAATTTCAGAGAAATTATGGTTTAGATATTTAAAGAGGATTTGCAGCTAGGGCGCTTGTCCCTGGGCTGACCAGTCTGATTTACTATAATATAAATTCCGATCATGTGTACGGTGAACATTTCTGAGTAAGACACACGTTTCGAAAAATGTGGCGTTGATGAGATAAAGGATTCTAACGAGACTGTTGCGGACTGAATGTTTTGGGATTGGACCGTTCTTCTACCATATATTAAAACTTCAACATGATTTCGAAGGGAGAAAATATAATAATAATTCTCTTTGATGAAAACATAAATCATTATAGGTATAAATGTATATATATATATATATATGTTAATATAGATTGTATGTGTAATTTAACTCACATATTTAATAAATTCTTACCTTTACTGATTTTAGATTTTCGGTCTTTTGATCTGGACGTTTTACCTGAAGAATAATATTATATGAAAGGCTTTTAACAATCCAAACTTAACAGATCTCATTAGGATCATTCAGTGCTACAACACAATTTACACAAAGTTGTGCGCCTTAACCTGATCAGCGCGGCAAGATGGAAAGCTCGGCAATAAACATATTGGCATTTTTTTTTATTTGTGGGGTTGGGGGCGGAGGGGGTAATTAAACATGGAAATCTTAATGTGGTTTTGAAGATTTGTTGTTTGATTAAACGATCAACTGAACAAGTCCAATCAGTTAAGAATTTACAAATTTATTATTTTTGAAATTGTTATTTAAATGATATATTTTTAGTTGTCACTTTTAAAAATAGCACATATTTTTGAAATATTAACAGATATGTTAAGAGGATGTGATAAATTGATACACGAATTACACACGTGTAAAATGTGTAAAATATATATGTATGTGTGTTATGTAGTGCAATCTCAGGCTATTGAACCAATTAATATTCTAATTCAAATGTGTTGGTTTTTTAAGAGGATGGGTTTGGGGGGGGGGGGGGGGGAGGGGCAAACTCTAAATGTACTGCCCTTAATGAATAAATCCCATCACGATCAAGGTGTGCTCTTGCTGTTCTCACATTATTCCACCGATGTTGCCGGCTAAAATCAGACACAAAGCGAGTTATGTTGGTAGCCCGACAGGAAAATATACAACTCTTTTAGCCAGCTAGGCCGAAATGCAATTTGTTTCGTTCTGTTTAATCTATTTTGCTATATGGATGACAAACTATTTCCCAATCCTATGGAAAACTGATCAGAAAGGAGACGTTGAAGTAAAATGCGTATATTTTATTATATTTTGTAATCACGTCAAAGGATTGGCATGTTAGTCAATGTCTGCTGCATGCGAGGATCGAACCAACAGACACAATAGTTGATCCATTTTTACTACTTAAATGAAAAGGATTTTCTACACCTACCAGATTTACTCCCTTTGCGACTTAGTCCGGCATCGGTTTTACTCCCTTTGCGACTTGGACCATCTTCCGTAGCTGTAGAAAATAGTCAATACAAAGTAGCAACATTTCGTTTGTTTTTAGTTTATAGAAACAACACCATTTTATTTTACGACAGCGTCTATTTCCATTGAAATAAGTCTACGGTGTGGGCCATGAAATTATGATCTGGGTTCCAACGATCAGAGCCGTTATGAGGCATACGTAAACTAGGCGACTGCCAAGGTGGCCCCAGCCGGGCGCATTTTTTTAAAACCTACAACTTGCAAGCTCATATATGTTAGAAGTACACGTTTTCTCTAGTGGCGGAATTAACAACACGGGTTGTGGTTACACGCAGGCAAAGAGGAAATAGTGACAAAGGCAGAACGGAAATGTCGCAGTGGTTGATGTGTTTTCTCCTCAGCTCTGGGGGAGCTCCACCACCGGGCCCTCCCTTCCGGGGCACCCTAAATACGCTCCATGCCTATGGCCCACAAAATCCTAAGAACGACTCTGCGACGATAGTATGACAAGATGTGAGGCCCAGTGGATCGTTGGCAATCTCTTTCCCCACACGTTATTTAGTTGCAGCTTGAGTCATTTTTGTTTGCTCTAAGAAATACTAGTTCGGATTATTTAGTTATAATATAAGCTGTGCCGCAAAAGCGGTAGCGTCCCCGGGAGACTTGGGGGCGTCCACATGGGGGTGTGCCTCTTCGTGGCAGACTAGTAGAGTGGACTTGTTCACCCGAAGTCAAAAACCCCGGCCAAACGCATGACTCCCAGCGCAACAGGAGTAGCGACTAACATGATTACTAGTTGCCGTTGATGGATATAAGGCTTGCGTGGCGGACAAAACCCAGGCCGATGATTTTAGCTACGCGGCCGTGACAAAGCCTCTCCTAGGCAACCGTTTCGTCCCGCCACTACTCGTCCCGACCGAAAGACTCCTTGGGCGGTGGGGGTGGTAAAGCAACACTTACCCCCCGGAGTGGAAGCAAAACCGTCCTGACCCATGGAGAGTGGACTGCGAACGCATTAAACGCAGCGTCCTCGGTCGACAGGGCTTCCCCTAGGTCAAGGGGGAAGTTCCCGGCATCCTTCCGCATGGGCTGGCGTCGGGGAAACCTTCAGTGCGCTGGCGTGTGTAAGGGAGCACCGCGGGGGGGGGGCATTAAGAGCTCGTGCTCGACTGCCCAACGACGCCATCTCCTATGCGACATTTTCAGTTATAATATAAGCTAAAATAATAAAGTTGGATTATGCTAATTCCACTCCGGGCTTACAATTATCTAGATGAGCCTCATTTAAATTGTATTTTCCCCCGGGGCACCTTTCCTTGTTATAGGATAACAACTGATTTTTTTTTTATGTTATAACATTTTTAATTCAAGGTTTTCTTGGCCCACAAGAAATATGTTGTGGCCCTCAGTCGGGCTATTCGTTCTACGTCGAGAAGTGCCCTTCTTTGGTTGTATTTTATTTTTAAACTGCTTTTGGGGGGGGGGATAATATATCTAAGTGTTATAATTTTAACATCTGATACTATCTCTACGTCGAACATACTTGCGCTACATTTCGTGACTTGTGTGGTTCTATAAAATGCACTTAAGTCTATTTGAGCTTAATTACCTGATAATTGTGTTTCTGAGACCTGAGACCCTGCACTCCCTGTGGACAAACGGCAAAGTGAAGATAATACCAGATATAAGCTGATTGCATTTTAGGGCATTTACAGCAACTCAAATACATTTAAATTTAACGTCTTCAGAATTTTTCTTTTTAAATGTATGATATATTGAGTAGAGATGTGTGTTACAAATGCAATATGAAACAACAATATTTCAACATAGAGTACACTGAGTCTACTGCGTACAATCCCAAATGATTGTTCATCCTTCGCGCTTGAAGACGACCAGGGCAACTTTTAACGTGAGTAAGTAACCTTGATTTGAGCTGCTTTTTGTTTTATAGTGAAGGAGATCGGTTCGTCAACCTCACTCTCTCGTCCTTGCAGAATCGTTCAAATGGCGAGACCTGACCAAGACGACTGGAAATAGACCAAGTTGCCGTAGATGACCTGCAATCCTAAATATCCCATGTGTGACGAGTAACTGATGTATCCATCAGTTGCGTTACTAAATTATTTCTGTTTTATTGCATTGACTTGGGAAAATATAATATAATATATATATATATAATTTTTGAGGAAATACTTCGTTTGAGGATATGAAGAAGATACACGTCCGTTTTGTATCGGAAATGTCTTAAAAATCACTAACTTTTCTTTGACGATGACGATTTCTTTCTTGGCTTGGCAACTTTCTCTGGAATAGAAATGAAATATAGAATTTTAAAAACATGGCCACATTCATCACGAAAGGATTTAAAGAAATAGATGGTATGGCCATGTCATTCTCTCTATATCTCTGTCTCTCTTTCTCTGTCTCTGTCTCTATGTCTCTCTTTATATCTTTCTTTCTAACCCTCTCTATTTCTCTCTCTCTCCTTCTCTTTCCCTTTCTCTATCCCTTTATCTCTGTCTTATCGATAAAGCTATATTGAACTTCTGGAGGACTAGTCTTTGTTGAAGGCAGACACTAGAGTGTTATGAAGGATAACAGACAAAATGTTCATTTACGTCACAAGTGTACAAACGGTCTTTACACTGAACTTTCGACAAACATGTCGGAAATAAACTCTCGCTACAGACTTAAAATCATTATTTACCATACATTTCACTTTATAGTTCATGTGTTTTGTTGTATGGTGATGTAAAGGATGTTATGGATTTATTCAATCGGGTTCTTTTTTCTTTTAGTGTTTTATATATACATGATTTGTTAGGGAGCGTGTTTGGTGTGGAGATTTTGTGTGTAGCTGTTTGCTAAGGGGTTTGTATTTGTGGCGTATTTGGGTAGTGTGAGAGATGACGCTGTTTGTTGTTGTGGTTTTTGGTAGTTAATGAGTTGCAGAGAGTGGGTGGAAGGAAGGATGCATGTTGTTGGGCATGTTGTTGAATACAGAGCCACATCAAATATATGATCTTGGTGTCGTTGCTAATTACCCTTGGTATAAAACGAAGCTATTGAACTCCTTATGCGGGGAATAGTTCGTAACTAAGAAAAGTATATACTTGTTAAAGACATACAAAACCTTACTGGAATTATCATTTTATATATTTAAATTGTTTTTCCATTTGAAAGCTTGTCTGTGTTTGATCGCTTTGTTTGATGTTCATGTCACTCTTGCGTAACATTATTAAACCAAACGATGAGACACGTGAGACATGCGAAGCCATCTCAAAGTGTTCAGTTGGATAACTCATTTAAAGACAAGAGTGTATTTTATTTATACGTCACTTATGGTAATTAGTTTTTTGAAAAAAAAAATAAAATTGTTGGCTGAAAATTAAAATAATTCTGGATTTGTGTTTAAAAGTTTGGTGAGGATGGACACAATATTTTCTAACTTTTTAATATGCTTAGTGAAACTTGTAAGTTTCACAGCTTTGCCATATTTGTAAAAGATTATTGTAATACCAATATCTGTCACATGACAATTATATATTTATTTTTACTGCACAATGGCGTAGGGATTCGACCATAATGAATTAAAATACCAGATAAGCAGGGACTAGCTTCTCCTAGCGGAGTGAGAACTCATGATTTTTGGAGTAGAGAAGAGTGTGTGATATTATCTTGGGTGAGAGAAGACATATTTGATTTTCTAGATTGGATCATTGTATTAATTTCGGATGGAATATTATTCAAAGTGTGTGTGTATATTATATATTCTTTACATTGTAACTATGGCTGTTACAAGGATGTCCTAACAACAAGGAATTATTTGTATTATTTATTATGAATAATAAAGTATTATGTAATTTATCCAACTGAACCTATTTAATTCTTGAGAGAACGAGAGGTAGTGATACGTTGAAGACTGAGCAGTGAAAGTATTCAATTAGTAGATACAAGCCATCAATCATATTAAAGCTCACAGTATTAGCTAACACTGTAACAACAACTAAAACGAAACTTATCAAGTGTTACAGTGTTACATTGGTGTCAGAAGTGTTACAATATGTAATTATCAATTATTTTACCTTTTGTAGATTTGTCCGTCCCCCTGCGAATATCAAGCCTCCTTGACCTTAACACATGTATCCCCTCTATACCTGTTGCAATAAAACAGGTATCATTTTCAAAAACATTTTTGTTCACTAAGAACACAGATCTTTATAACCAAAGATTACACGTTGATCTTTACTAACGTTTTTTTTTCCTAGAAGCTGTCCCTCTCTTTTGACATAAAGGGCATTGGGAGTAAGGGTAGATACCCAGCAACACATATCATGAATAAAAATTACACTAGAACTAATGCTTCCTAAACTTCACAGATAATCACCAAAAACCATTCTTAAATAGTATCCTCAACGTTTCATAAGTTACCAGAATATTAACACTTTACAAAGTAATTTTCCCATGAACAAGGCACCCCACTGTTATGATTTACCAACCGTGGAAGCAAACATACTGTTCTCTTTGTATTTAAGTGAGGAAATACACATGTAGATGGCGGTCTGCTGTTTGTATAAGCACATCAGTTTTAAAAAAAAAAACCTGTCTCTCCATTTATACTTTACACAAATCCTTTATATTAACCTAGCTTTTGTTCGTGTGTTTCGTTCTGGCTAGTTGTGTGGCTAATCCTTCGCACTGCAAAATGACCCACTTCCAGTTAAGCTAACCAGCTGGAACTTGGCACATAGACTCGTTGTCGATGACAAGACAAAATATTATCAAGTTTTTAGCCCCACTCCTTGACAATTATATTTATTGTCTAGTTTTACTGACATGAACCGATTAATTTTATTATACATTTAGCTCAACTACCGGATATTAGCTAATTAACAGCTGATTTCAGTCGGTTTTACAGAACATTTTAATGGAAAACTAAAACATTTAGGAAACATATGATTTTTATTTTGACAATTCTCTGATTATTTATTCACCTGTTCACTAAAGAATCTGTAATAAAATGATTTTTTATTCACCAAATTCACTCACCAACCTGTCATAAATGATTTATATTCACCAAGTCACTAAAAAAACTGTCATAAAAATGTTTCAGTCAATGTAAATTATTTCTAGAAGAAATAAATCGTGGTAAAACACAATGAAATGTTCGAAATAAATAATTGAAAGTTTTAAAATTTAAACCTATAATAACTTATGAAAAATCTGGTTCTTTTAGGGATGGGGGAGGGGTAATTATGGTGTTGTACTCCATACAATTGCAAAGGCCCTTATGAAGTTATTAGTAACTGTGCAAACAGATCGACTGTAGGCTCTGATAAAACATTATTCTAACGTCTAATAGGATTGGAATTCAGCTCTGAATGCATTTAGACATGAGACAGAGATTTATTTTTTGTAATACGAGGGATGTCGTGCAACACTTCAATCGCTGTAATGGTCACGAACATTTGTAGTATGCTTTAACATCGGTCACAAAATTTCATCCCCACTTACTTTCATCATCATCGTCATCTACAGACCCATCTGTAAACACTGAAGGAGTTTTCCCGTCAGATGTTTCTGAATATTTGTCTGGAAATAGAAATAATTTAATTTATTGATAACTGTGGCGTCAAAGACTCAAGTATTAGCTGTGACATCCATTACTCAACTGCTTCCTGTGGCGTTAAAGATTCTACTTCTACCTGTGGCGTCACAGACGCAACAGTAGGTTAAATGTTTTATGGCTGTTTAAACAACTTTATAGGTTGTAGAAAAAAATAACTTTGCTAGCAATTCACTATACATATATACATATGGCTACAATAATTCACTGAATGTCTGTTTTTTTTCACTTATGAAATATCTTAAGAAAGAAACAGATGGATATGTGCTGGAAATTTACGATGCAAAACACATTTCCATTTGTTTGGTTCAAGAAAAGAGTCTTACTTTTTCATATTTATTTTTTTTAAATTCATTTTATGATTTTGAAACAATGGAAAGAAAATTTTGGTCTAATTTCTTAGACAAAGAATTTTTGTGTGTTGTTCAGTTTAGGCCTCCGAAAGATGAGTCTTAGATTCGAACGTACCTTTTTATGCTGAAATTACAGTAGAATCCATTTGAACAAAGTAAAAATGTTATATTTCATAGCTTACCTTCCTCGCTTGGGGGCTTGCTGGTAGCGGACCTCCTCGACCGGGAGCCTGATTTGTCTTAACAAGAAAAATAAAATCATCAATATGATAATTAAACTGCTTGGACTGCATTTAAACAGACTTTATAGACCGCAGTGTTATCATTCCTTGTCATTCGCATGCGCAGATTTACTTAAACAGTAGCCTTAACTTGAACTGTATTTTGTTTTACGCGAGGGAGTGTTGTTCGATTCGTCAGATCATTATCTCATCCTTGCCTATTTGTTCCAATGGCAAGGCGTGGTCAAGACCACTGGAAATAGACCAGGATGTCCAGCAGTGTTTCGCGTGTCTCACGGCGCTCTTATGCGTTTCACGCAGTGTATAGATAAATTAAACCTAAAATTGCCATTGAGCTATTACTCAAATGATCATAATAAGGTGTCCCTGTCTAAGAAAATGTGTAAGAACTTTTTAACAACTCTAAAAAAACTCTTCATTTAAATAAAATTTACATTTTAACGAATTAGTTATTTTTGCATAAAACGTATAAAAAATGATACAATATCTAAATATCTATTTTAAATGTAATTTGTTCTCATATTTATCAAACTGTAAAAAAAAGAAAGGGTTTGTTGTTATGCCATCTTAAATAGCCATCCCATATTCAAACAAACCTGATAAAGAGCTTTTTTTAGACGATCCCGGTCCATCTGTTGATTCTGATGAGACTAAAGAAAGAGCAAAGAGCATTTCCAACCAGTGAATATCATGTTCACATCAATATAACACGAAAAAAAGGTACGACATCAACAAGCGAGAAAATGCATTTTCTAAGTGATTTTTTTTTAATTTCTAAAATTTAAGCTTAGCATTAAAAAATATTGTCGAAATTGTGAATGAGGCTGATGTTTTATGAAATTGAAACAGAGAAAGTTGCTGGAACTGTCCGAAACTGAAAAAGGGAAGCGAGCGTTGGCTTGAGGATTCCATGACAAACTATTTCAACAAATTTAAAATGTTAGCCCCTAAGGCTCAGGGCGACTTTGAAATAGAATCGGAAAAAATCCGATGCTTGAACAAACAATGGAGTAGTTAAGGATGGGAGCTAAGACTTTCTAGCTGCAAAAAGAGTCACTTACTTTTCTCCAGGACTGAATGTTTATTCTTTGGTTCTGCATAAGAGTATAAAAGGGGGGGGGGGGGAATTGATACATTGCTAAAAATTCATTCTTGATATCATCACGTTTTAGCTAGTGCAAAAATAAATGGCTTAATATAAATCGAAAGGCAGTCTATGGCGTCTGTATACTTTTACATAATTTTATTAGTGGCTCCAATTACGTTATTTTAAAGCTTTTTTAAATTCCAACATTTCTAATAACAGTTTACTGTCTCTCAACATTTGTTTTCTGCCAAATATCACAGTCTTTAGTATCATTGTCTATTGATCTTCTATTTCTGGCCGTGAATTCATTTACTAATGGTTTTATGGCCAACTATCATCGGCCGCCCATCTTCTCAAAAAGTGGTGCACTTCGACTATCAGTCCTGCACCACGATTACTCTTTGATGTACAGTGAGTCTCACTGGTTAGACCTCGACTATCATTGGTTCTACTAACCCTAACCTACCATGTTTCCTCAACTATCATTGGTTGTACTAACCCTAACCTACGATGTTTATCAACATATGCTTTGCAGTTTACTTTGATATATAATTATTGCTGTCATCAGCTGTGCATAGCTCATCTCTGATACACTGACTGTGCATTTCTGACAATCACCGTCAGTGCAGGTGCACTAACACTGGCTTTAGATCAGTTCACTGTTATAGCCTGTGTGTTGAATTGATTTTGTTTTAATGGAAAGCTGTAATGTGGTCCATGTACCCCCCTCCACTTTCTTTTGGTATTGACGTCATCGATTAAATGTGTTACGCTCTTCCATTACCCCCTACTCCTTTCATTGGGAAAATACTGTTGGGAAAATACTGTTGGAAAAATCATGTTGGGAAAATACTGTTGGGAAAATACTGTTGGGAAAATACTGTTGGGAAAATACTGTTGGGAAAATACTGTTGGAAAAATAATGTTGGGAAAATACTGTTTGGAAAATACTGTTGGGAAAATACTGTTGGGAAAATACTGTTGGGAAAAAAGTACTATTTGAATTGACGTAAAACAAACACTACACAGATAATTTTTTTTACTCTGCTTTTAGTACCTTCCCTTGGGTGGTACAGACTTCTTTCAAATTCCTTCTGTCTCTTCCGTTCTTTAGATTTGTACTCATTGCTGTCCAAGTCATTGGCACCTGTGCACAAAGCAAAGATCGCCTTTTAGTTTTCAACGGTAATAATTAAAACGTCTAGAAATCATTTCTTCCTCGGCCTCTCTTCATATCTATCACTGTGAAACGTGATGGCGGTGTCCTTAACTGACTTGCGCAGAGTGTTTGATGGGGGAAGTCCATGGAATGCCTGGAGGCAGTTATTTAGCCTAATTCTGTACGACAATGCTATCAATTAGAATGCTGGTTTTCTCGCGCGTCTCTAGTCTGCGAGACCTTAATATATCTGTGGTAAATCTTATCATACGAATAACCCATTCGTCGCAATAATGCAGTCGTTCTCAACCTTCCTAATGCCGCGAACCTTTAGTACAGTTCGTCATGTTGTAGTGACCCCAACCACAAAATTATTTTCGTTGCTTCTTCATAACTGCAGAGCATAATATGTGTTTTCCGAAGGTCTTAGGCGACCTCTTTGAAAGGCTCGTTCAACATACAGGTTGAGAGCCACTGCATTAATGGGTTAGATAGTAAGGAAAACAAGGAAGGAGTGGGGTCTGATGAGATGAGAAAGAAACAGTATTAAATATATATATATATATGTATATATGTATATCAATATATATATATATATGTATGTAAATATTATATATATACTAGCCGATATACCCGGTGTGGCCCGGGATTGCATTAGGACCCCGATCCCGGTGACCTACAGATCCCGCTAGTATACTGTTCTCTATGGGATCCCGTTCCATCTTGGCCTATATCGAGCTATTCACATATAAACTGTAGTGTTGTCTAAGCCTATTGATATTTATATAGCTTATATAAGGGAAAATGAAACGGGGCCCCCGGCCCCAGAGAAATGGATATTATAAGTTCAGTACCATTCTATATTTGAATATGAATAATCAAGTGTATGTGTACTAAGTTTGCCCAAGATCCATCTATTCATGAAGGAGTATTTGTTGTTAATTTTTTTTTATATAGCTCATATAGGAAAAAACGACAGTTTGGGCCCCCGGCCACAAACGGAGTGTCATAAAAAGTTCATAACCCCTTCAGCGTTTTTCCGAATAATGATGGATATATGTGCCAAATTTGATCAAGATCTATCATTCCATGTAGGAGTATTAAGCCTATTGACCTATAGAACTTTCTGGAACATTCTAGATTAAATGTATTATCCTCCTCGAACTTTGTAAAAACTGTCTTTTATTAGTAGTAATTATTCTTCGAATACGAAAAATTATACGACTAAATAAATTTCTATAACTATAGTACATTCCATAATTGTGCCTAATTAGTTTTGCCTGAGATGGGGCCCTATAATAATCATTCAGGTAAGTTATGAAGTTACAATTTTAAATTTGTACCATTAAAATCTAGTGAATAATGCCATAGATATAGCTTTTTAAAGTTATTGAACTTTCTGGAAAATTCTAGATTGGATATTATTAGTTTTAAATCCACCGATATTTCAGTACGGACAGTGATGTGTATTGCGCTCACCCTAGGCTTATATCCATCAATTCATATAGAACCTATACTGCTGTCTAAGCATATTAATATTTATATAGCTTATATACGGAAAAATGAAATGGGGCCCCCGGCCCCAGAGGAATGGATATTATAAGTTCAGTACCCTGTAGTATTTGAGTATGGATAATCAAGTGTATGTGTACTAAGTTTGGTCAAGATCCATCCATTCATGTAGGAGTATTAGCCCTATCGATATTTATATAGCTCATATAAGGAAAAATGAAATGGGGCCCCCGGCCCCAGAAGAATGGATATTATGAGTTCAGTACACTTCGGTATTTGAATATGGATAATCAAGTGTACGTGTACTAAGTTTGATCGATATCCATCCATTCACGTAGGAGTATTTGTTTGTAATTTTTTTATATAGCTCATATAAGAAAAAAACGAATTCGGGGCCCCCGGCCCCACACGAAATGTTATTAAAAGTTCTCGACCCCATAAGAGTTCCTTCTGGATAATGATGGATATATGTGCCAAGTTTGGTCATGATCCATCAATCCGTTTAAAAGCCTTTGTGGAACAGACAAACAAACAAACAGATTTTCACTTTTATATATATACTAGCCGATATACCCGGCTTGGCCCGGGTTTGCATTAAGACCCCGATCCCGGTGGCCTACAGATCCCGTTAGTATACTGTTCTCTATGGGATCCCATTTCATCTAGGGACCCTACTTTCCAATGTTATCCCATTTCCTGATTTGGTCGTGACATAGATTTAGCTTTTTAAAGATATCGAACTTTCTGGAAAATTCTTGATTGGATATTCTTAGTTTTAAATACACCGATATCTAAAAACGGACAGTGCAGTGTATTGCTACCACGTTAGGCCTATATCCATCAATTCACAAAAAACTAAAGTGTTATCTAAGCCTATTGACCTATAGAACTTTCTAAAACATTCTAGATTAAATGTATTATCCTCCCCGAACTTTGTAAAAACAGTCTTTTATTAGTAATAATTATTCTTCGATTACGAAAAATTATACGACTAAATGAATTTCTATAACTATAGTACATTTAAGTTAAAAGAGGGGCCCCGGAGGGCCATTCCATAATTCTACCGAATTAGTTTTGCCTGTGATGGGGCCCTATAATAATCATTAAGGTAAGTTATGAAGTTACAATTTTAAATTTGTACCATTAAAATCTATTGAATAATGCCGCAGATATAGCGTTTTAAAGTTATCGAACTTTCTGGAAAATTCTAGATTGGATATTAATAGTTTTAAATCCCCCGGTGTTTCAGTACGGACAGTGAAGTGCATTGCTACCACCCTAGGCCTATATCCATCAAATCACATAGAACCTAAAGTGTTTTCAGAGCCAATTAATATTTATATAGCTTATAAAAGGAAAAATGAAATGGGGCCCCCGGCCCCAAAGGAATGGATATTATGAGTTTGGTAACCTTTAGTATTTGAGTATGGATAATCAAGTGTATGTGAACTAAGTTCAGTCAAGATCCATCCACTCATGTAGTAAGTAATAAGCCTATCGATATTTATATAGCTCATATAAGGAAAAATGAAACGGGGCCCCCGGCCCCACAGGAATGGATATTATGAGTTAAGTACCCTTCGGTATTTGAATATGGATAATCAAGTATACTTGTACTAAGTTTGATCGATATCCATCCATTCACATAGGAGTATTTGTTTGTAATTTTTTTATATAGCTCATATAAGAAAAAAACGAATTCGGGGCCCCCGGCCCCACACGAAATGTTATTAAAAGTTCTCAACCCCTTAGGAGTTCCTTCTGGATAACGATGGATATATCTGCCAAATTTGGTCAAGATCCATCAATCCGTGTAAAAGCTTTTGTGGAACAGACCCACAAACAAACAAACAAATTTTCACTTTTATATATATACTAGCCGATATACCCGGCGTGGCCCGGGATTGCATTAGGACCCCGATCCCGGTGACCTACAGATCCCGTTAGTATACTGTTCTATATGGAATCCCGTTCCATCTTGACCTATATCGATCTATTCACATATAAACTGTAGTGTTGTCGAAGCCTATTTATATTTATATATCTAATATACGGAAAAATGAAACGGGGCCCCCGGCCCCAGAGAAATGGTTATTATAAGTTCAGTACCCATCGATATTTGATTATGGATAATCAAGTGTATGTGTACTAAGTTTGTTCAAGATCCATCTATTCATGAAGGAGTATTTGTTGTTAATTTTATTTATATAGCTAATATAGGAAAAAACGACAGTTTGGGCCCCCAGCCCCAAACGGAGTGTCATAAAAAGTTCATATACCCTTCAGCGTTTTTTCCGAATAATGATGGATATATGTGAAAAATTTGATCAAGATCTATCATTCCATGTAGGAGTATTAAGCCTATTGACCTATAGAACTTTCTGGAACATTCTAGATTAAATGTATTATCCTCCTCGAACTTTGTAAAAACTGTCTTTTATTAGTAGTAATTATTCTTCGAATACGAAAAATTATACGACTAAATAAATTTCTATAACTATAGTACATTTAAGTTAAAAGAGGGGCCCCGGGGGCCCATTCCATAATTGTACCGAATTAGTTTTGCCTGAGATAGTGCCCTATAATAATCATTCAGGTAAGTTATGAAGTTACAATTTTAAATGTGTCCCATTAAAATCTATTGAATAATGCCATAGATATAGCGTTTTAAAGTTATCGAACTTTCTGGAAAATTCTAGATTGGATATCATTAGTTTTAAATCCATCGATGTTTCAGTACGGACAGTGAAGTGCATTGCTACCACTCTAGGTCTATATCCATCAAATCACATAGAACCTAAAGTGTTTTCAGAGCCTATTAATATTTATATAGCTTATATAAGGAAAAATGAAATGGGGCCCCCGGCCCCCCAGGAATGGATATTATGAGTTCGGTACCCTTTTGTATTTGAGTATGGATAATCAAGTGTACGTGTACTAAGTTTGGTCAAGATCCATCCATTCATATAGGAGTATTAAGCCCATCTATATTTATATAGCTCATATAAGGAAAAACGAAATGGGGCCCCCGGCCCCAGAAGAATGAATATTATGAGTTCAGTACCCTTAGGTATTTGAATATGGATAATCAAGTGTACGTGTACTAAGTTTGATCGATATCCATCCATTCACGTAGGAGTATTTGTTTGAACATTTTTTATATAGCTCATATAAGGAAAAACGAAACGGGGCCCCCGGCCCCAGGAGAATGGATATTATGAGTTCAGTACCCATTAGTATTTGATTATGGATAATCAAGTGTACGTGTACTAAGTTTGATTGATGTCCATCCATTCACGTAGGAGCATTTGTTTGTAATTTTTTTATATAGCTCATATAAGAAAAAAACGAATTTGGGGCCCCAGGCCCCACACGAAATGTTCTTAAAAGTTCTCAACCCCTTAAGAGTTCCTTCTGGATAATGATGGATATATGTGCCAAGTTTGGTCAAGATCCATCAATCCGTGTAAAAGCCTTTGTGGAACAGACAAACAAACGCACAAATTTTCACTTTTATATATATATATGATATGATATGATATATATATATATATATATAATACATATATATATATATGTATATATGTACATATAGTACTTTTAATATAGTAAGTAAACACAAGTAGACTTAAAAAGTTATGCCTAATTGTGGATACACACAATGGAACTGAAACCATAGGATAGTTTTATGAACAGGTTGCACACATCCATCATACCTAGGTTTGCTGTGCTTATGATCATGTCTTCGTCCGGTGGAGTTGTGAACGACTTGTCACCTGTGAGTTGAAAGAAGCACGAAATGACCAGTTGAAACAGACTGGATGACATGTGCACGACTGTGTGGATTTTTCTATTGTTGAAAACTACCAAGAAATTATTATTATTGCATGAAACTTCAAGAAGCACACACATCAAAACAGCTAAAAAGCTGCTTAGCTACCACACACAAACCCCCCCCCCCCCCCCACATAATGAAATTGTATCCGCGAAAACCCACACCCCACCCCTTTAACCGATGACTTAACAACGCAAACACTAAGAATAAATTAAGATGACACGTGGAAACTTTGCAAAGTTGTGTTGTTGTTTCTTTTTTCTGTTGTTGTGTCTTCGTTGTTGAAATTGCTTACGTGTAACGAGGATTTGCAAATCCATAGAGATGCCTGGTAGAGAAACAAAATCATAAATACGTAGAGGAACAGGTAATTTTTTTGGGACTTTCCCGGTCTTGTTTTTATCTAAACAACATGAAATATCAGGCACACTCCAGTTTCAATCGTCACGTTTCGGTGAACTTCATCTTTGGCTCATGTCATAAGGACTAAGGAACGCATAACGTTAAACGGAGTGGTAAACACAGAGTCAAATGGGACAATAAACGTTGAGGGGACCGACCCGGTGTAATAATAGTGCTGTCATAATGAACTATGTTAAAATTTTTAAATATTATGGATTCAATACAGAACGAAATGCCGCTACATTCCATTTTTTTTTTAACTTGCTAACCGTAGTGAATTAGTTGGTTGGAACTAACATTGAGCGTTATTCCCAGCTAACTGTGCATAACGCCTCCTTAACGTTATTCCCAGCCGACTGTGTATAACGTCTTTCTAACGTTTTGCCCAGCCGCCTGTGTATAACGCCTCTCCAACGATTGTCCTAGCTTACTGTGCATACCCACATCTGAATGTGCATAACGCCCCTTAGCATTATTCCCAGCTGACTGTGCGTAACATCTCTCTAAAGCTATTCAAGTCGACTGTGCATAACGCCTCCCTAACGTTATTGCGAGCCGACTGAGTATCGCGCTTCCTTAACGTTTTCCCTGCTGAATATTTGCTTGAATATTGTTATTTCATCCCTAAGAAGAATTAAAAAATCAGGAAAAAGATATCGCTGTTACTTTTTAAATATGTATTTTTCCCCTAGTAACTGCGCCACATTTTTTTTTAGCTTTGGAACACAAATAAAATCTTTATGGTTATCATCTATTATTGATACGGTAATTTACGGTTATAACTTCATTTTAAAACCTACAAGTAATCATGCTAGCCGTTTTAAAGTACCGTAAAAAAAGAATTCAGGATTACAAGATTTTTCTTATAGAACATGCAAGCGTTTTGACTCACGGGGTGATTGCATTGCGTCTTGTGTGTCCTGAGATGACCGCTGTGTTGTCTCGTCTAATCCAAGAAAGGAAAACAGTGTAGTGGTTAACACATGTGCACCACAAAAGCCACACGTAGTTTTTGTATAGTGCATGTGCACCACTTAAACCACATGTAGTTTTTTTATATTGTAAATGTGCACCACTAAAGATACATTTATTAGTTGTGTATTATGCATATCCCATTCTTAAGATTAAATTATTCTTACATTGTGCATGTGCACTACTAAAGCCACATTTAGTTTTATATTGTGCATGTGCACCTCTAAAACTCAAGTATGTATATTGATAGCGTACGTGCGTTTGTCGGCAGTGCATAGCTCATACCGTCACGTGTTCCTTGGGGTGTCAAGAAAGTTTTGTTGAGCATTTGTCGTAGGAAAAATTTTCTCTCTACGAAGGGAAATAATTCATATTTGACCATAAATTCCGCTCGTATGTAAGCGAGTATCTTTTCCTTATGCGATGCAGCTCATGTAGGGCTTTGGCCAGCCTCACCACATCCTTCCACTCAGACCTAACTGATCCTTTTATTTTCCATTCTTGGATTCCCAGCTGCTGTAGATCCATCTCCTCATCACCCACATCAGCCATCCGTCTAAGTCTAGATCTGCTTTTGAGCCGCTTTCCTCTGGGGCTTTGTTGGTGCATCCTCTTCACTCCTCTGTCATTTGGAATTCTCTCTAACAGCCCAACAGAAAACCCTGGATAATAGCCCAACAGAAAACCCTGGATAATAGCCCAACAGAAATCCCTGGATAACAGCCCTACAGAAATCCCTGAATAACAGCCCAACAGAAAACCCTAAACAGCCCAACAGAAATCCCTGGATAACAGCCCAACAGAAATCTCTGGATAATAGCCCAACAGAAATCCCTGGATAACAGCCCAACAGAAATCCCTGGATAACAGTCCAACATAAATCCCTGGATAACAGCCCAACATAAATCCCTGGATAACAGCCCAACAGAAATCTCTCGATAACAGCCCAACAGAAATCCCTCGATAACAGCCCAACCGAAATCCCTGGATAAAACGATTTTAAAAAATAATTAAATCTTTTAAAAAAACTGAATCAATACGTGTCTCACCTTCTAGATTAGGTGACATGGCTTTAAAAAAAAAACAAAGATTAGAACGAAAGAGGAAAATTGAATATTTGTTTAGACGAGTATTGAAATATAACATCAATGGTATTCTGATTGTGAAGAAATGTGATTTGGCTAAACCTCCGATGTGTCTGTGATAAGATCGAAGGGGGCAAAAAGTATGTCCTGGCAAAAGTTGTCTCATTACATTTTCAGAAAAAACACAGAATAAATAATATCAGCATAAAACTTAGCAGCGACCTGCCTGTTACCGCGAATAGAGATGTAGCTCATACCTCCATACTTACGTGATAAGAAGAATGCGATGCTTGAAGGATATGTATTACTGGACTTTGATGATATCTTATTCAGACTTGATTGGTATCGTTTCATTTTCTTGTGCTTTTTTCTTACCAATACAATTCCCTCCAAAACTGACTCTTTTCTGACAACTACTCTCCGTGTTTCCTGAAGGCGCGCTACTCGCGGTGTGCTTCTAGCAAAGCTGGGTTCATCAACTCATTATTATAAGTTTTGTATTTCTTTGCCCCAAATCCAAAATGCATCGCAGGCGTATTGTCCTGTAACTTGTACAAATCTCACCAGCCCATTCACCCAGTGGCATAGCTACGGTTAGTGACACACCGGGGGAAGGCATAACTTATTGCCATATCCTCCCCCCTTTCAACGATTAAAAAAAAAAACATTTAGCCGAAAATACCACCCGTCCATATAAAGAAAAAGGGTGCCGCCTAATTTCTACACAACTGTACCTACGTACCCTATTTGTTTATACATTTATAAGTTAACTATCTAAATGTGAGTACTGGAGTGAGTGCTAGTTCTAGGCTTTGTAAACTTTACGATGCAGAGAACGAGACAGGAATTATCTACGCAGCAGCAGGTACAGGTGCACAGCTACTTGACTTTTTGTACAATGCATAACGGATATTCTGTGGAATGACAACCCGTGGACCAATGACTGCCCTGTTATAACGTATAACCTTAACTATTATCTTTTTTTTTTCTTATTGATTAATATGAGACCTACCTTTCCGTCTTTTTCTTGCTGTATGGGGAAACAAAAGTATAATTATAGTTGGAGATTTGGGGAGAGGGTATAGAGAGGAAATAGTGTCATACCTTTTATGTCCAAAACAATTATGAATAATGTCGTATCATATCACAAGGGCAACATGTAATAACTCAAAGATATATTTAAAGTAAGGATTATTCCAATGTTCCTCACAATGTCCTCACCGGAGGCTTGACATCCCCCAACAAGTGTGTGGTGCATTGTGTCGACTTAGCATTAGCTTACTTATCGTAGCCACTTTTAATATATTATATATAATTATTTATTATTTTTAAATACGACCAGAAATAACAAAAAAGAACAAGGCCGTGGAACGTTACTCTTCCGGAATAAAACATTAGGGCGGGAGAGAGAGAGAGAGAAAGAGGGTGGCATTGATGGGGGCACACAAAAAATATATGCAAAATATAGCTCTGATTTATAACCATATTAGTGAGAAGGAAGGGTGGGTGGGGCCATCTCAGGGGCGGGGAGCCCTCGGCATGCCGCTTCGCGGCCTGACTGGAATAGAGACCACTGGGGGAGTGGTTGAATGCCAGTTGGGGGCGGTGGAGGTGTGCTGGGGAGGACCTTATGAGCCTTGGCTCGATGGTCTGCTGATTTTCTTAAGTGAGTTAGTTAGTGAGAACAATATTTTATCCCCACTTATCTGACACGGTATTTGATTGCATCATATCTGACACAGTATTGTATTAAATCAAATCTGACAAAGTATTTTATTACCTCATATCTACCAGGGTGTTTTATTTCCTCACATCTGACAAATAATGTCATTATTTTGTATCTGATATCATGCATCCAACACACAATCATCTCACCAATTCATGGGTTAAAAAAAAAAAAAAAAAAGCTAAAATAAAAATCACAACCTGAAAGTACAGACACAAGAAAGACAATAATTGTATGAGTGCAACTCACCTGCCGCCTTGGATAAGGCTGAGGAATAAGTAATAAATACATTTTACTCAAATCGAAATAGTTAAAGTGTGCAACAAGATGAGGTATAGAGTAATGAATTATTTTTGTTTGTCTTAACTGATGTTTGTTAAGGGCGATAATGGGCCGCTACATCCGACTTAGTAATATGTATCTCTTAGCATTTTGATTTTCTTTTTTTTTTAGTTTTTAGTTTTAACGATCGTGCTGATGGGATTGGGGTGCTATCAGTTGCATATATTATATACACGTCGTGTGATTTGTGGCTTGTGCCAATCCCCAAGAAATATTTGATGTTTGTATTTATGTTTAGATTAACTTTTTTGTATAATTAAAATTACAAGCAGCTACAAATAAAACGATCAAATGAAGTAGAGTCACGTTCAAGTGATTTTATTACTGGTATTAATCTTGATAACTTTTTTTTTTTTTTAAATCTGAGCTCTGCAAAGTAGATAACGCAATTCCCTGTTGAGAACTGTGGGTAACTTTCAGATCTGTTCAGCTAGGATTTTAAAAAGTCAAACATTACTTAACAAGACTGAATTTTCCAACGATACGCAAAGTCAATGTACATTTTAAATGTCCAGTAAATGTAACAAAGAGTTGATACTAGAGCCATGCCCCATATAATACATTTGTATCTGACACACCGGACTCGGTAAGCTGTGTGGTACAGGCTTTAAGATACGAAGCCCAGTCTGCGACAAAACAAAAACCGCAAAAAACATCCAGAGTTATGTGGGAAAAAATCGCTACATTTCTGTGTATAATATCAATGAATGGTGATGCGTTGATGACTCTCGAAAAACCTTTGATAACTATTGATAACTATTGTTCACTATCGGTAACTATTGGTAACTGTCGGTAACTAATCGTTAACTATTGGTAACTATTGATAACTATTGGTAACTATTGATGAATATCGTTAACTATTGGTAACTTTTGGTAACTGTCGGTAGCTATTGTTAACTAATTGGTAACTTTAATTAAATATTGATAACTACTGTTAACTATCGGTAACTATCGTTAACTATTGGTAACTATTGGTAACTATTGATAAATATTGGTAATTATTGCTAATTGTTCCTAACTATTGGTCACTATCGGTAACTACTGGTAACGGTCGGTAACTAATCGTTAACTATTGATAACTATTGATAACTATTGGTAACTATTGGTAACTATTGATAACTATCGTTAACTATTGGTAACTTTTGGTAACTATTGGTAACTATTGGTAACTATTGATAACTATCGTTAACTATTGGTAACTTTTGGTAACTATTGGTAACTATTGGTAACTATTGATAACTATCGTTAACTATTGGTAACTTTTGGTAACTATTGGTAACTATTGATAACTATTGGTAATTATTGCTAACTGTTCGTAACTATTGGTACCTAGATGTTGAGCGCAGTGTTTGTCCGAACCAACTTACCTTCTGCGTCAAAACCAGATGACCTTCTGCGACACTTGTCAGCACCTTCAGTGGACGAAATCAAATTTCAAATAGTATAAGTAAATATAGAAATAACTAGTCCGGGTAAAACGTAGGGTTACAGACGAAGACAAAATCCACGCAGTGATCCACTGACTCTGTCATCTACTCATGCTTCACTGTTCAGACATGAACAAAGTGAACGACAAATATGTTTAAGGCCGTCCATAAAGTACGTCAGGCTTTTATTTTGACAATTTTGTCCCCCCTCCTCTCCCGTGTCACACTCTGTCACAAAACTCAGACCGCCCCCCCCCCCCCAACCCACCTTTCTTTAAAGTACGTTATACTTTCGAACTAAGAAATGTTTAAAAAGAATCAACAGCTGGTTAGAATTTAATCGTAAAACACAGTTCCCTGTTAGTAAACTGTTAACTTTAAGGAAGTGGCAACTTTTATCACAATACATCAATCATAACAGAAAGTTAAACATCACTCACTAACAATTTTCTTAACCCCCCTTGCATATTTCCGTCGTAGACTCAACACCGTCACAATGCACGCATCAATGGGATTAAGTTAGGGTCGGTTCACACGGTCAAATTTTCCTTCAAGCATTTGATGCAATTCGTGTATGAAGCCTTGTCACAACTTTCAAATTACTATTTTATCAAATTTCATCCCCCCCCCCCCAACCCCAACCAAAAAAAAAAAAGAAACCACGCACAAAATAGTGCGTTCATACAACAATTTGACCCGAAATTTGATCGTGTGAACTGACGCTAAGAGTGAAAACAAAATTCTTAAAGATTTTAAGAATCGGCATTTGAAGCATATACCACCGCGCACCAAGCACTCAAATTCCCCGATGGTTTGGATTGTATAACAACACGCACCTGAACGGCCTGCAACAGCTGGTCCCGTTAACCCTGCTTTCCTCTTTTTCTTTTCCATAGCCTTCATCTTCACTGAAACGATACAAAGGTCGTCCTACCACATGTTTATATTAATCGCCTCACTTACGACTGTTCACATCGTTTCATAATTCTCTCTTTAAATAAAAATGAATTACTGTATAATTATGGCTAGTTTATTAAATTCGCGATGAGTTTGTAGTTGTGTAGGGCCCTTGTGTGTGAGGAGCCACAGGCTCCAAACCTTTTCTCGAGGTGCTACCATATGTGTTATAGAAATAAAGTGATCCACAGCCTCATTGTATATAAGCACAGTGACACGCGGCCCATTTGAGTAGAAGGAAAGTGATCCACGGCCTCTATTGACAGAAGCAAAGTTAACCGCGTCTATAACAATACATCAAGTCAATAGTATGACAGCTAGGCATTAAAAACCTTAATAGGGCCTGATAGGTGTTTAAAATTGGAGCATAATCAATTTATTAACTCTTTACAGAGACACCGATTGCAATGTTAAAATCACTAATTTGTTTTTTGGTGTACTGGTTCAGCTGGTGACCCTCCAAGATAAGACTCCGCGACCCCAATTTGGGGGCAGTCACCCATAGAATGGGAACAGTGACTTTAAGCCCTACACTTTTAAACAAACGCACACGGAAGAACATATATATATATATATTTTAATACTGTAACATGAAAAAGCAAAGAGTGCCAACGAGTGTCTCTACTTACTGTAGGAAAACATCTCGTTCTCCAGGTCTAAGCTCCATGGTAAACCGTTCTTTGCCTCCCCTGGACGAGAATTTAGATATAAACATTATATGCTCTCGAACTGACTGCCTTAAGCCCATATTGGTGATTTTAAAAACGTAAAAATAATTAATTTTATTTAATTTTATTTTTTTATTCCATTAAAGAAAATAGCTCGATTTATATCAAATGGTTAAATTACATGAAGGACACCTCACGGGTAGAGAGGGCGTATTTTGCAAGGGCGTAGCTAGAATCTTAGGCGCCCGGAGAAAGGATTCAGTTTTTACTCAAAACTCTTAAATCCGTTATTTTCATCATTAAATTACCAACAAAACCCATCTTTTTTGCCCCCAATCCCGCGAGTCTGACGCCACGTGACCTCTGACCCCTCTGTATAACTTGTAACCCTTATATACGTGTTTACTTAGTTTGGGAGCTGAAAGAGACGAGGATGTGTAGAATCGAAAGTGACCCGAGAACAGTGGTCATCACTAGCAAATATAAGTGGCATTATTCATCAATTGCTTTGACTTTATCATGGAGAGAAGATTGCTCTTTTGGAAAAGTTGGATTTTAAGCGACCAGGCCTGTGAATTAATTACATTACAGTGCAGGTAGATTACAATAACGGACTCTGTAGTCGTTTTCTTTCCCCATCACTAGAGTACAGTGTTAAACGTAGATAGCTTTATTAACTTCTAACGATGCTTACAAAATATTTTCTCCAGACGTTGTATGTCTTTCTCTGATAGTCCCAGGTCATCTATGGAAAAACACACATAACAGTGGTAATCATTGGTGTGCTTATTGTACAGTAAGAAAAACATTAATTTTCTTTTTTTTTTTTTTTTTTTTTTTGTTATTTATTCTCAAAATGTTTTCAAAGATTCCTCATTTTTTAAATTTAAATTAGTTGGTTTTTTTCCCTTATTTATCTTGAATTTTTGTATTTGAGGTTTTTACGGTGGGTTGAGATGTGGGGTTGGGTTACTGTTGGGTGTTGGTTTAGTGTTGGGGGTTGGTTTAAATTTTGTTTACTCGAGGCCATGACAGCGACGAGGCCATGACAGCCACGAGGTCATGACAGCGACGAGGCCATGACAGCGACGAGGCCATGACAGCGACGAGGCCATGACAGCGACGAGGCCATGACAGCGACGAGGTCATGACAGCGACGAGGCCATGACAGCGACGAGGCCATGACAGCGACGAGGCTATGACAGTGACGAGGCCATGACAGCGACGAGGCCATGACAGCAACGAGGCTATGACAGCGACGAGGCCATGACAGCGACGAGGCCATGACAGCAACGAGGCTATGACAGCGACGAGGCCATGACAGCGACGAAGCCATGACAGCAACGAGGCTATGACAGCAACGAGGCTATGACAGCGACGAGGCCATGACAGCGACGAAGCCATGACAGCAACGAGGCTATGACAGCAACGAGGCTATGACAGCCACGAGGCCATGACAGCCACGAGGCCATGACAGCGACGAGGCCATGACAGCGACGAGGCCATGACAGCGACGAGGCCATGACAGCGACGAGGCCATGACAGCGACGAGGCCATGACAGCAACGAGGCTATGACAGCGACGAGGCCATGACAGCGACGAAGCCATGACAGCAACGAGGCTATGACAGCAACGAGGCTATGACAGCGACGAGGCCATGACAGCGACGAAGCCATGACAGCAACGAGGCTATGACAGCGACGAGGCCATGACAGCGACGAAGCCATGACAGCAACGAGGCCATGACAGCAACGAGGCTATGACAGCCACGAGGCCATGACAGCGACGAGGCCATGACAGCGACGAGGCCATGACAGCGACGAGGCCGTGACAGCGACGAGGCCGTGACAGCGACGATGCCATGACAGCGACGAGGCCATGACAGCGACGAGGCTATGTCAGGCAAATCCGGCTCATAACAGCAAGAACACAGTACAGGAACTGCTCAGTCCTGCCAAAGACAATTAGGGACTGGATAAAGCCTCCAAAGGGAACAGCTGAGGCGACAACACTTAACAAACGTGCATCTATTGCTTCCTGCCATTTAATCACCAGTTCCAAACACCATGCAACTAGTGGGGTATTCCATTCAAAACCAAGCACAGTAACGTCACGAACCCCTCTGAAACACAGGAGCCAGAGTGATCAGAACAATTATCGTGGGTCCTCTAAGAAAAGAATAATAATAATTTCAAGCTAAGTTATCAAAAAAATTCCAAATACCAGTGGTCTTCTCAAAGTGCACACTGACATCAAATAAATAGAACTGCTACATACGCTAAATCTACTTCACATAAATGTTGATACGTTGAACTTACTTAGTGTCTTCAACCTGTTGACTAGGATCGCCCCATGGCCATGAAAACATTTGCGTCTTGCAACAATTCCTGCGAGAGAAAATAGACGTGGCGTTGAACAAGCGACGTGGAGCATGAGGCATAACATGGGCATGGAACACGTGGAATAGAACTTGTGGGATAGAACCTGTGGCATAGAACTTGTCGCATGGAAAGTGTTTAATAGAACTTGAGGCGTTGAGCACGGGACGTGGACAATGAGGCGTAAAACATGTAGTTTTGAACTTGTTGCATATAAACTTGTGGAATATAACATGTGACATAGAAGTTTTGGCATCGAACATGTGTTCCATATGTTATTTTAACTATGCGGATGTCCATTAAAGTACGTCATAACTCCTGAGAGAAGAGGACGTCTAAGAAAGTGTGACATTTTTAGAAAAAAAAGGTGGGGGGGGGGGGGTAAAAAGACAGTGCTTCATGTTACACTTTGAAAAAAATAATAACAATAAAACTAAAACATAATTTTTAAAAAAATATTTGAAAGTTACAGAGTTCTTACACTTTCTCTAGTAACAGTTTTATCGTGACGGAAGATATCACTTTTGTAAATGTAATAGGCCAATAGTGTAGTGTGCTTTGGATTAAACTTGGATTAGTTTTAATTTTTGAACATTTTTTTTTTATTTCAAAGGTGTGAATTATTTTCTTTTATTTTAAGGCAAGGGGGGTATTGCTTGCTTGAGATTAGTGACCCGTGGGGGGTGTGTTAAATAAACATTGTCAAAAATAACGTGACGTACTTTATTGACGCCTGCCTCCTGGGGTCGTCTAAGCTGTAGTTCACAGTGTAGTAGATAAAACTAAAGGGATATATCATAATCCTAGTTATCCCAGTTTTACCAACTTTGTATTCTACAGCGTAGAAGAATTTTAAACAAAATAAGTTGTTATAGAATATTACTAGTTATCCCGACTTACCGAGTTGGTAGTCAACAGAGTAGCGGATAAAACTAATTGGATAAAGGATAATGCTAGTTATCCCTGTGTTACCTACTTTGTCGTTCCACATACTGTAGTATTAAAAAAACTGGGTTGTAGGATAGGGCTAGCTATCCCCGACTTATCGAGTGGGGTATTCCTCTGTCGACATAGTATCCTTGCTTTGACGGTTTAGCAGATACAACCAATGTGATATTGGGATATTCTAGCTATCCCCGACTTATCGATCGAGTGACATCATATCCGTGATTTGACAGTACAGCAGATACAACTAATAGTATATGGGATATGCTAGGTATCCCCGACTTATCGAGTGGGGTAGTCCTATGGCGACACAATATCCTAGATTGGACTTTATAGCAGATAAAACCAATAGGGTTTAGGATATTCTAGCTATCCCCGAATTACCGAGGGGGTAGTCCTCCGATGAAAGAATCTCCTTGATATGACTTGGTGAGGGTGAGAGTGTGATCTGATGCTCCTTGTCGAGGGGTGCCTCCGAAGGGATGTCCTGGATCACATGATAACGCTTGTTCCCCGTCTCTTCTTGCTTGAAGAACTTGAGGGAGGGAGGGGGAAAAAACCAAAAGCACGATGATGCAAACTGGCGTAGAGCCAATGTCATGAACAGGTTGCGGGTAAATAATTGTCACACTTGTTTAATTATGGGTAAGTGTTTCTATGTTAATTGTCTGTCTACTCCTGAGAAGAAATTACGTCTTTTTTTAAAAATTAAAATGTTGGTCGATAACTCTGCTATTCGTCAAAACTATCTGCATTGTTTACCCAAGTGATACGTCGTCTCGTTTTAACATTCTGTAAAAGCTATCTACATCAGCAGTTCTCAACCTGTGAATCGCGAACCATTTGGAGGGTCGAACGACCCTTACACAGAGGTCGCCTAAGACCATTGGAAAACACATATTTATGAAGTAGCAACGAAAATAATGTTATGGTTGTGGTCAAAACAAGATGAGGAACTGTATTATGGGGTCGCTGAAAACCACTGATCTACATTCTTACCCTGGTGATACGTCTCGTCTTAACATTCTGTAACAAAATTTCAGATCTGTACGGAAGAAAAGACATACAAAATAATATTTGAAAAGTACAGACACATTACATATCAAATGTATAATGTGAGCTGGCTATAATTTTGAATTTATTGATGATCTTTTTTTAAATTTGTCATATGGATATTAATCAAAGGAAAGGATTCTTAGAATAATTAAACGATCAAAAAAATGTACAGGCTATTAATTATAAAGGGTTTCTCAAAAATGATGTTTGCATATTGTGTTTAATATTCGCCTTATTATACACTACATTATTGTTAAAATATCAATTCATTGCTGAATGGTCGTATGCTTAATGATCAATTTAATTGAGTTTCGATGATTTCGTATATGAGACTTAATCTCGCCAACGCGTTTTCGGGTAGGATACAAATCACTTACTCTTTTTTCGGAAGTCCTCGAGCCAGCTTTTCCGTGGACATTCTTAGCCTAGCAAGTTAGAAATTATATTTTCCTTTAAACTTATGATCAACAATCAGGTATTGATTTTACTTATTGTTGTTTCAGTTGGATTGCGCACGTCTGTAAACGATGTATGTAGATAGTTGTACATGACACGACTACGTCTTCGTGGAGCCGTCAGTTGGTGATAGTGGTTGCTCGTTACGAAGATGGAAGGTACAATGTTTTGAGAAAGTGTGATGAACTTCTCAAATATTGACTTCCACACGTACCCGGCCTGAAGGGCAGATATCTTGTATGTGGCGCAGTAATCCGCATTGACGCTGGATGGTACATCGCTCGCTTCCGTAACGTTATGATTTGGTGCGCACCATGTCTTTCATACAAGGTGAGTTTCAAGGAAAACATATTATATCATTCAAACTACAATGGAGACTATTTAAACAGATAGCTTGAAATAATATAGAAAATAAAAAGGTTGGTTTGCTGGAAGTAAAAAAAAAAACAAGCTGTCAGTGGTTTCCTAAAATCTTTTTTGTATTATTATCATTATTTTATTATTATTATTTGTTGTCTTATATAGCGCGGTACCCCATCCTAGGGCTAGGCTCACCGCACTGTACATACAAGGTACCCCAGCCTAGGGCTAGGCTCACCGCGCTGTACATACAAGGTACCCCATCCTAGGGCTAGGCTCACCGCACTGTACATACAAGGTACCCCAGCCTAGGGCTAGGCTCACCGCGCTGTACATACAAGGTACCCCAGCCTAGGGCTAGGCTCACCGCGCTGTACATACAAGGTACCCCAGCCTAGGGCTAGGCTCACCGCACTGTACATACAAGGTACCCCAGCCTAGGGCTAGGCTCACTGCACTGTACATAAAAATATTTTAAAAAAGAGACATCATCTTGACAATAACATAAAATACATATATGTAATAAAGAACAGATGTATAGAGACAAAACAAAATCTAATGCATATTCACCTTATCCACACCAGAATTTTTACATGACGGCGGCCAGCAGCAGCGTTTATCAACGCCTTTTAAAGTAATGTTCTTTCATTTTTATTTAGCGGATAAAATTCGACAATCGCAAAAACAAGTATAATTAGAAGTCTTAGATTGACTGTAGGAACTTCACAAGAATCTATTTATAGATCAGATCAGTCCCGAACAGTTTTACCCACGCCCCACCTGGGAACATCAAAAGACGAAACGCCCGCCTCCCCCCACACACCTAGTCGGAAACATTTTTAATAACAACAGAGTTCTCAGCTCTGTAAATTAAACCGTGAAATCCAATGTTTACGAATCGGTTACAGTAAAATACTTATGTTTTTGCTGCCAAAAAATGAAAATAACAATAGTTGCAAAACGGGGTGGGGGGGGGGGGGGTAGGGGGTCATTTCAGGTTTTTTCAGAGTGGGGGGCAAAACCAAAACTGTGTCGGTTTGTTAATGTGTTTATTACTGGAGGCGCCACAGTATATAGCGGTTTAAATAAAACCTGCACATTTTAGGGGGGTTGGGTGGGGGATGCCCCGCCTTGCCCTACCCAAATGACGTCCCTGAGTAGATACCTAAAGAAAAAAGAAAATAGTGATGTTTTTATTTTTGTTAAAAAATTTGAGATTTTTCAGCGTCAATGAATGTCCTAAAACATTGAAAAAATTCCAATCATAAGCTTCAAATCGCACCTTAGGTGGGGCGTAGGGCCAGCAATTGGCTTAAGGTCTATCAACAGTTGTTACCGCATGGGGAATGTGGAATGTGTTCGCCAACTGTCAAAGTTGTCTTACCAGAAGACTTCTTCTGATCACCCACAAAATGTATGACTTGACATTGACATCATATTAGAGTTAGACTATACTAACCACTGACCAAACACTTGGCCGTTACACAAGTAGCACAGTTGACGTCAGTCTTTCCTCGCCGTTCTATCAATCCGGTACACTCAGGCGATGTACTATATTATTATTATTATTACAGTGGTCTTATATAGCAAGGTAACCAAGCCTGGAGCTGGGCTCACCGCGCTTCACATAAATATATTAGCGAGCATAATCATGATATTAAACAAGTTTTTTTTTTACAAAAACGGCTGATGAAGGCAGTGCACTCTCACTACGTCATAGGGTAGTGCACTCTCACTACGACATAGGGCAGTAGATTTCGTTGCATCACATTGGGACACATTTGGAGACGCTCTTTCTGTACTTCTTTCCACCGCAACTCAAGTTATCACAACAAACCAGGAGTACTATCAATACGTGTCAACATCTGGAGTACTATCAATACTTGTCACATCTGGAGTTTTTGGTGTTGAGGATGAAATTCAAGCTCTATCCGAGATTCTAAATGATGCCATTGTCATTTAATTCAAACATGACCCCAACATCCTGTCTTGCATTTACAATTCTGGAACTAATCTCTTCATTTTAACTTCTGCACTCAGGACAATTCGACAAAGGTGACTATGAAGCCATACTACCGATTCCTATCATGTCTCCACAACAGCATATACTGTCTGATGAAAAAACCAACACATCCGTCCTCAGTCATTTTTCTCTTCCACACGAAACGACAGTGTCGTCTGCTGCTACAACATTCCCCTGACAGTGTCGTCTCCTACTACAACATTCCTCTGACAGTGTCGTCTCCTACTACAACATTCCTCTGACAGTGTCGTCTGCTACTACAACCTTCCTCTGACAGTGTCGTCTCCTACAACAACATTCCTCTGACAGTGTCGTCTGCTGCTACAACATTCCTCTGACAGTGTCGTCTCCTACTACAACATTCCTCTGACAGTGTCGTCTCCTACAACAACATTCCTCTGACAGTGTCGTCTGCTACTACAACCTTCCTCTGCGACATTTGTAGTAAACCTTTTTAATACAAACTCCAGCCTCGCTAAACACAAGAAAATTCACTGGCACGACCAATTGTTTCGGTGTACCCCTTGCACTAAACATTTCAAAGCGCAAAAACACACAAAACTCCAACTCCAGTAACATCTTCTTCCAGTGCGATTCCTGCAACAAAACTTTTCAAACGCGAACCTCATTTGCCAAAAAAAAAAAAAAAAACCCAAATAAAATGCACTGTCACGACAATGTATTTCAACGTAACACTTTGCTCTAAACCAGGGGTCGGGAACCTATGGCTCGCGAGCCAGATGGGGCTCTATTGCTGGCTGCATCTGGCAAGCAGACAAAAGTTCGACTATAAAAAGAAATGTTTCTTTAGACTCCAGAAGTCGTATTAATGACAAGAAATACTCATTATTGATTAGCAACAGCATAACACGTGTTATTAAAAAGAGTTCAGAGACGTAATTATTGCAATTTTAGTGTTGAAATTACCCAAAATGCAACACATTGACTTGAATTTTTAGTTTTAAACATAATGTACGGCTCTCACAGAGTTACTTTTTCTAAATATGTGGTGTCCACGGCTCTAACAGAGTTACTTTTCAAAATATGTGGTGTCCACGGCTCTAACAGAGTTACTTTTCAAAATATGTGGTGTCCACGGCTCTCGTAGAATTACTTTTCAAAATATGTGGTGTCCATGGCTCTCACAGAACTATTTTTCAAAATATGTGGTGTCCATGGCCCTCTCAGAATGACTTTTCAAAATATGTGGTGTCCACGGCTTTCACAGAATTACTTTTCAAAATATGTGGTGTCCATGGCTCTCTCAGAATTACTTTTCAAAATATGTGGTGTCCATGGCTCTCTCAGACAAAAAAGGTTCCCGAGCCCTGCTATAAGCACTTCACAGCGCAGAACTATCTTCTGAAACACAAAATTTCACCCAGCTGACATGTTACCTGACTCCAATTACAGCAGTACCTTCAAAAACTTTTCAAACGTGAACATGTCTTGCTAAACACAGAAAAACAAGAAAAATAATTGTTCACCAAAATTATATGAGTGCCAAAAAGGCAATAGGATGTTCTCAAAATACCCGGTGTAAAAAACTGCACTCCGTTAGGTTCTATTCTTACAATGCCATATGCTACGGCAGGGCAGCAGCTCATTAACATTATTTCTTTAACTTCACCTGGAAACTATCTGTTACTGGGGTAAATGTTATCACTACAGCTTTATTAGTTTATAAGTTAGATATTTTTTACAAGGAAAACATGTTGTTGACAAACTAAAAAGCCGACCGCGACTATGGCGGCGTAATTGTTTGTACTAGTAAAGTGATTGGTTATTGTTTATATCTTTTTAACGAAAAAGAACAGGGGCCAAAACCTCTGCTTCTTCGGCCAGATGGACTGTTCTATAAGAGTGGATTTCAAACAGTAATCCTCAATTGTTCAAATAATGTTCATACATTTTATCTATAAATTTTAAAATAATGTGTATAAGATTGTATCTATAAATGTTTAGAAAATGTTCATTGGATTTTTTTCTATATAAGTTTAAATAATTTTCATAACAATTTATCTATAAATTTCAAAATAATATTAACTAGATTTTATCTATAAATATTGAAATTGTGTTTATTAAATATTGTCTGTTAATGTTCAAATAATGTTCCTTATATTTTCTCTTTCAATGGTAAAATAATGTTCATTACATTTTATCTATAAATGATAAAATTAAAGTTTGTTGCATTTGTCTTTAACTGTTAAAATAATTTTATCAATAACAGTTAAAATAATGCTCATGTGATTGTATCTATAAATGTTAGACTAATATATAATGCTATACAGGTGTTCTCTAAAACGGTTTCCAAAGCGACTACCTGTCTCCCCAACATATTATTTTTCGCTCTTTTTACAAAGGACGATGTAAACCACGTTGCGAATTGGGCAAGTAAAACTATCTTTGATTCTGAATAATTCTAGAGGGGAAAGGGATCTTATCATCTTTGTCAACTCCTATACTACTGGATTGGATCATTCATCAAGTTCTCTTTCTGTTCCAATCATTAGTGAATAATGTGTAGTCCTTTAGTAACTATAATTTTATTATCGATTAGTAATACAGGCTGGAGCCACAAGAACAAATCTCTCTTCCCTAAGGTTCTACACAATCACTATTCAACATTCTCTTGTCCAACCGCCATCCTTGCACACCGAACACAACACTCCAACTCATGCGTCACTTTCCCTACCCAAATACGTCATAGCATTCTCGCACAATATATAATGCTACACCTATACTCTCTAACTCAACATGATTTACGTACAAACATAACTACAGTGATTTCATACCCTTGTTAAGGACACTTCTTGCATCGGCTACGGTTGCAGCTTTTGATACATATATGTGCTTTAAATGCAGGGAGATGGTTTCTAACAAGCATTTTTCCTACGGCTCTAGTCCATCCGGAGAGCGAAAATGACATTTTTATTTTGTTGATAATCTGATTGGTAACAGGGTGTATCGTAAAGACAGATTGCTTGAAAGAAATAAATAACGAGACATGTGGTTCTTGGGTATTACTATCAACCTCAAATGTGGTTGTTAGACAAATTATACATACAACGGATATTCACGAATTGTTAGAAATATGTGTATATATTTAATTTAGAAGTGAAGCATCCATCTTTTTTTCAAATAAAAAATAAATCAATGTTAAAATTTTGAAATGTTCCATATAAATTTACTACAAAATTAAGTCAATGAGTAAAATAAACACTACTTATTTCACAATAGCCAAATTTACGGAGATGATAATATGTTTTTAAAGAAAAACAATAAGAGACATACACAATAAAGCAGAAAAAAATACCTTCACTAAAACCAAAATGTTACTAGAACAACCAAATAAAATGAAAGCGTTAATGAAGCATTACCGTTATCGCGTAGCTAATGTCTGTCAAACATGATCAATACATGTGTGAATATTATTTCAGAAAAGTGAACAATGTGATGTTTTTGTGTAACATTGTTTGGTATTTGATTGTTGTTGTTGTTTTGTTGAAGCTGTTTTGTTTTTTTGCATGCTGATTTTAAAATTTAGGTAAGCAAATCTTAAAGTCTTTACAGAAAAGAGCTTCAAATAAGCAAAGATCAGAAAAAAATATCATCTTTATGTTAGCAGTATTTGCAGCATTAAAAAAAGAGATTAAAAAATCAATTAAAAATAGTTCGATTAATTTTTTAAAAGAAATGGCCATGAGGTCAAGGAACCAATAAGCAACATTGATCCAAAGCAAACATTACGTGTAGTATTTGCTCGTCAATTTTGAATTAAAATTTTGACCAAAAAATATTATACACTCCTTGAGGCTGGCATCTTCCTAGCTGTGAGAATTATTTTATTAAACAAAAATTTACCTGCGTCAAGAGTAGAAAGTAAACAAAACATTTTAGTACTCTCAAACCTAGTGGGAAATAGTTTTAAAAAGATCCAACAAATATTGGATAATCTTTTCTTTTTAACTTAGCAATCTGGTATTTTAAACCATGCTTACGAAGCTGATCATGTTTCAAGATAATAATTTGTTCTTAGACGACCAAAATAATATATTGATGGATTTCCAACTTGACAATAGTAATAAGATAACTGCGCCTTAAATAAATGTGTTACATTCTAAATAACTTAAGAATGAAATGGAGAAAAAAGTATGTTGAAAGACGTGCACTTTAAAACCACGCAATAAAAAGTAGGAATCAAACTTCCACGGTAGTTACAGTTCTGTAAAACTACTGCTAATGTGACATGTGCAGAGTCTATTATGGTAGCTTGCCTGGTCAGATTCTATTGTTGTAGCTGAAGTGGTCTGTCTCTTTCATTATAGCTGCGTGACCACATTCTTTTGGCGCATTTGTCATGGTCAGATTCTATTGTTGTATGTGACATTGTTGGATACTATTGATGATGACAAAGGTAAAGGAAGAGTCTACATGAAATCTAACCACGTTTTTTTCAAAAAGAAAAACTCTCAAATAGACTCTGTGTCACACAAAAAGTCATGTGTACGAGTCTTGATTGGATAGCGGTGATATAAAAAGTGAGTTTTGATTTTCTTCGTTCGACTTTTCGGCTCCTCTTGCTCCAAGCTGTGATTTGATCGATAGTCCAGTTTTATTGGCCATCTTCCTTTCAGACCTTAGTGACGTGGACATCAATGGCAACATCCTCTCCCCGCACTACTGAATAGTTGACGAGTGTCTTCCAACTACTAAAAATTGACGACTGGCCTCCAACTTTTTAACAGTTGACGACTATCATTCCACCACAGAATAGTTTACAGCTGTGCTTCCACTACTGAATAGTTGACTGTCCTACTACTGATTAGTCTTTGACGTGGAAGATAATGTATAGAGCAACGTGTTAAATTCTGGCCAGTGTTTTATTTTGTCAGAGCTCAACGACACTGCAGCATTTTTCTTCGTGTTGCTGTTTTGTAGAAAGGATTTGTTTAAATTGATGATTGCAATCTTATTCTGGAAAAATGTTAAATTTATCTGATGCTTTGGGTTGTTTTAATGAAGGTGTGACAGCAGAGCCGTCTTAACATCAGCAGAGCCGTCTTAACATCAGAAGAGCCGTCTTAACATCAGCAGAGCCGTCTTAACATCAGCAGAGGCCTTGACCCCAGTGATGCACTGAGACACCTAATATCTATATATTCATGGCCATGCAAAGGAGGGGGCAAGGGGGCCAGTAATCTCTGGAGCCAATATCAGTGGTGGCAAAATCGTCTTAAGATATGCCTTTAATACTGAATAAAATGATAAAATAGACGGGAGTGGCAAAGTCATCTCATTAGTGCGCCCTGGGCACCGAAAGTCCTGGTGTCGGCTGTCAACAGCCTACTATTCAAGTAATTATATGGAAAGCACTATGTCCTAAGTTGGCCTATGTTGGCCTAGGTTGGCCTAGGTTGGCCTATGTTAGCCTTGGTTGGCCTGGGTTGACCGACGTTGGCTGAAGTTGGCCTAGGTTGGCCTAAGTTGGCCTGGGTTGACCTGGGTTGACCGAAGTTAGCCTGGGTTGGCCTAGGTTGGTCTATGTTGGACTGAGTTGGCCTAGGTCTGGGTTGGCCTGGGTTGGCCTAAGTTTGCCTGGGTTGGTTTAAGTTGGCCTAAGTTGGCCTAGGTTGGCCTAATTTGGCTTAGGTTGGCCTAGTTTGGCCTGGGTTGGCCTAGGTAGACCTAAGTTGGCCTGGGTTGGCCTAGGTTGGCCAGGGTTGGCCTAGGTTGGCCTTGGTAAGCCTATGCGCTTTGACCAGATTATTTCATGTAATTATTCCCGGTGGGAGTGGGGGTACCATTGGATTATGTATGTCGCACTCAATATTATAGGCTTGTGAGCTTACACAAATTAATGACCTAAGTAGTTGGCGCTATGGCAGAACTGACTCTGACATATACAGGATCTAGTGTAAACATAAGCCTTCTATCACAAAATGACCGCTTGATATGATGAGTCAGCGCCTCCAGTGTGTCAACTTCAATGATGCAGGCCTTGCCGTCGGCTGTCGGTTTACCATCGGGACCACACGAATGGGAATCACAAAAGTAAAACAATTCTTCGTAACTGATCACAGCCATCGCTTTGTTACCTGCGATAAAAATCCCAGAAGTGTGATCTTGGAACAGCACATGTAAAGAGGCGAGCAGAGTTTTACCTGGGCCATCTTCAGAATTTCTGGGATTATCATTATCCATCAAGCTTCCAAACAGGGGAGACTCCTCTGCGTAATGTAAGGTGAACACTTTTTCAAAGAGAACAACGCAGTTCTTAACGACATTAAAGTCCGTCACATGCAGAAATCGCCCAGGAACGCTGTGGCCAACGTCGGCCATCTCAGGATGACTAAAGATGTATTGTTTGTGCAGCACAGTACCGTACAAACGATGACCGCTCATCATGTTGTGAGTGACTATGTCCTTGGTCCACTGTGATATCGGCAGGATGGACGCTCTCAGAATCATCGTCATAGCCATGGCACTGCACTGCATGCCACAGTACGGTCCTTTAAAGATAAATGGATCTCCCTGGTGAACACGGGCCCTTAAAATGCGTGTATTGTTATTTATTGACAAGTATCCATATTGTAAGCTATCGTCAACACCATGAGATTGCATTCTGTTGATTTTGATCAAGTCAAGTTCTCCTGCACCGCTAGCGATTGGGGCACATTCTAACAGCTCCCTTTTGTGGAATAAACGTTTAATTTTCTCACTGAATGGTTGCGTTGCTGAAGTAACTGTCTCCGTTTCCTTCTTGTTTCTGTTGAAACATAGGCAAGCCCATATATTTATGTTTCAACATTTGCCTCCAAAGCAATCAAATGCGTTAAATAGAGTTTGACCGATCAGTTTAATTAAAATAATTAAAATATTCATGTCAGGCAAGTCTAAATTCTAATGCCATTATGACCTTTTACCCTTGTTGCTAATCATGAAATCCGTTTAAATTTTAAAACTCTACCACGTTATCAAATTATGTTAATAGTCTTTCAAGAAGAAAAAAAAAAGTATTTATATTTTTCTTGAAATAAATTAGTTATATATATTAAAATATTTGAAGAGCTTGGTACGCATCACACTCAATGGTTTAAAAGGAACTTTTAATCCCTTAGTAAGTTAAAAGTCGTAATTTTTAAAAGACATAATTGAAATCTCACAAATTTCTTTTTAAAACGCTTTTTAAAAAAAAATATAATGTTGAGATTCTTTATAAGAACACATAACTCCACTTTCTAGTTTTAGATAAATTCATAGCTAACAGGTCATGTCTCGTATCAAAGGGCAGGTCTCTGAGATAGATAAGCTCATAGCTATCAGGGCAATTCTCTTAATTAAAGGGCAGGTCTCTGAGATAGATAAGCGCATAACTATCAGGGCATGTCTCGTAACAAAGTGCAAGTCTCTGAGATGTTACAACTTACAATTTCGTCTTCGCTGTTGAGAAAAATATATATGTGAATAAATAACACTATCTGAATTTTAATTCAAATAGAAATTGCAACATGTACACACAATCTGATCAACGCAGCATTTATCTTTGATGAAAGAATTACATGGTTTGGTTGTTCACCACCAGCCTTCTATAAATTTAAAAACAAGAAGCTGAATCAAAATTTTTTTTAAAATTGAATAAAATTCATCAATGCAAACAATGTGCATGAGACGATAAAATTTTTTTTAATAAAATCATTCAATTTATTAATGTATGCAAATCACCCCCTCCACACTCCTCCCAAAAAAAAAAAAAACTCCCCAAAATAAAATCAAGGAAACAACCCCACGCACAAACAACAACCCACAAACAACTACCCACAAACAAACCCCCCCACCCACTCACAAACAACAGCCCATGAACAAACAACAACACATGAACAAACTACAACCCACGCACAAACAACAACCCACAAAGAAACAGCAAACCACTCACAAACAACAACAACCCGCAAACAAACAGCAAACCACTCCCAAACAACAACAACCCGCAAACAAACAGCAAACCACCCCCAAACAACAACCCGCAAACAAACAGCAAACCACTCCCAAACAACAACCCGCAAACAAAGAGCAAACCACTCCCAAACAACAACAACCCACAAACAAACAGCAAACCACCCCCAAACAACAACCCACAAACTAACAGCAAACCACTCACAAACAACAACCCATAACCACACAGACGTTGACAAAAAATTGATTTGAAAAATTTCACACGTAATTCAACTCGTTTTTAAGTAAATTAGCCAAGAATCAAGGTACGACTTAGAGAAATATTTTCAGAAAGCAATCACACCAAAGTCACATCAAAAAAAAATTTAAACACAATTTTAGAATTGAAGTGGCTATAGGTACACGGGTATTAGAATTGGAGGCTGGGATTAAAAAAACGATTAAAAATAATATTGTTGGATTTGTAAGACCAAATGAGGTATCAAATGAAAGATAATTGAATGTACTATACGTTTGAAATGTTAATGCTTCAGTTTTACTAAAATAAACTACCACAAATGACATCCGAAAAGCATTGAGCTTAATGGTACCCGGGTGCAAATGACGGCGCTGTGTGTCCGGGTACATTGCTATATAATCCATAAGGCAGGAGTGAACAACCCATAAGGCCGGAGTGGTCAACTCAAAAGGCAGGAGTGGACAACCCATAAGGCAGAAGGGGACAACCCATAAGGCAGGATTGGACAACCCATACGGCAGGAGTGGACAACCCATAAGGCAGGAGTAGACAACACGTAAGTCAGGAGTGGACAAACCATGAGGCCCCACGGGTCACTTCTCCAGCGAAAAAACGCATGGTGTTAAAATATTAAAACAAAACACCCACTAAGTGCTGTGTAGATTTAATTATCTTTGCTCATTGCACCAAAGTAAAGTGAATAAAGAGAAAGTAGAATGAAACTAAAATGATATTTGCTTACATTTTGTCTCAGTTTTAAAAATTGATTTCTTGCTATGCGGAACAGAGGATACATACATTAACTGTTTGTCCTAAGCGGGCCGCTAGATTTGCCGCGATGGTCGGCCGATTGGCAACTCCATGTCTAAAGTGTGGACAGAACCCACAGAGATTGTTTTGTTTTTTTTTAAATCAAATTTGTATTCAGGTTTTAGTTTCAAAATGTATCATCACATAAAAGTCAACCAGTAAAAACACCTTGTTCACATGTTGAAAAAACCGGTGAGCAGGGCCGGAGGACAGGACCGGTGGACAGGGCCGGAGGACAGGGTCGGTGGACAGGGCCGGTGGACAGGGCCGGAGGACAGGGCCGGTGGACAGGGCCGGTGGACAGGGCTAGTGGACAGGGCCGGACGACAGGGCCGGTGGACAGGGCCTGTGGACAGGGCCGGTGGACAGGGCCGAAGGACAGGGCTGGTGGACAGGGCCGGAGGACTGGGCAGGTGGACAGAGCCGGAGGACAGTGCCGGTGGACAGGGCCGAAGGACGGGGCCGGTGGGCAAAACCTGCCATTTTTTATAACTATTTGCGTGACTCAGCTCACGTCTCGTAGCGATAGTTCAGCAATGTTAATTAGTGTTTTCTTTATGCACAATTAACATGTGACCTGATACACAATTAGTTGACTAATAACTAGAAGTCCGCCGTACGCCTCCCACACCACCACACCGAACTTGAAAATCAGGTAAGGATAACAACAACAGGACAGTAAACAACAAGGCGACTTTATGTAGTCAGCGTAATTCAAACACGCTTATTTGTAGTGGATGCACAAAATGCCTCATGCCTACTTACCACATTTTATGACACCAATTACAGCAAGCACAAAGACAAGGGCGGCTACTCCTGCCAGAATATTGACTGTGGGGCTTGCCTGGTCGGCCCCTTCGTCTGTTAACAGTAACATTTTCTCTCATTATGAAAGGTTAAATTTTACATTAAGGCTCTAAACGCGGTACAAAGTCAACCATGTATGACAATATATATATATGTATATAATAACTAAAAACTTCTTAATATCAGTATCCAAAAGTTGATTTCTTACTCTCCAAATAATGTAGATATTAAATTCTAATTAATTTTATTTTTCTGATTTGATATGAAAAAAGCTTCTTATATTCAGATTGCACAAAATTTATTTTTCAATTTATCTTATCCCTATCCCACAATCTTCCCCACCCCGACTCATCCCTGACCCCACCATCTATCCCACCAGGTTCCCTTACTTCACCTCTACCCCACCCCGCCACTCCAACAAGGATAAATATATGCATGGAGTTGTACTAAACCCCCAGCCCAGGAAAGGGTTGTACAAAAGAAACCTCCCCCCCCCCCCGGCCCAAAGGACTTTTGAAAACGCATAACGCGCACGGTTACCTCATGAATTTCTCATCTTCCTGCGAAGAAAAATTTCACCCATCAATGTTCATGAATGTTTATTGATTGAATCGGAAACAACAATTTGAAATAGGCCGACTAATAACACATATTGCAGTTGTATATAGTGGTACACTATAGCACTGAGGTGTATCTCAGGGACGATGAAAATTAACAGATTTCAACATTGTGTACTCTAATATCTTGAGAAGTGGCGTCACAAGTATTGTGTCACTCACTGCGGCACGCTCATGGTGTAACACCCCCCCCCCTCCGGACTACGCCCGTGGAACTCCTCGGAGTTAGTCTACTCTGGTTAATCTTTAATCTGAAGTACGCTAGTTTACTATTTAACTTAAATCTATTTTCTAACTAGTCTTTTTGACGTTAACCCTTGGGAGGTGTCACTCGGTGCACTCCTTGCTACCGGTGCACACCACGCTACCACCCGGCAGTGGCGTAGCGAGCTTAACTCGCGCCTGGGGCACAATACCTTTTTAGCGCCCCCCAATACCTTTTTAGCGCCCCCCCCCCTATTCGAAAACCATTCAATATTATAGTAAAATATACCATTTGGCGCCCCATTGTGAGTAGCGCACGGGGCATGATGCCCCCCTTGCCCCCCCCCCTCACTACGCCACTGCCACCCGGTGCACCCCTAACTACCCCCAAGCGACAGAAAGGATCTTGAGTAATTTTTTGTGTTTAAAAATTCTAAAGATGTCAATTGGTGTTTGAATAAAACCTTTCAGTGAGAACATTTAGTACTTACGATACACAAGAATGTTGCTGCAAGGCTCAGCTGGAACTGTTGTCGTCCCACTTTGGCAACGGAAGCTCGTTAAATCATTCCACGGGATGGTCGTTTCGAACACTTGTAGTGTGCTGTTAAATGCGTCACCAACTTTGACTAACATCGCTGCAAACCCCCGTTTTTTCACGACACCGGTGCAGTTTTGAGGACAAGTCATCAGCTCAAAATCCCTAGCACTCCTTTGTTGTTTGGCAAACCATCGAAAATTGTCAGTGTCCATAATACAGGATAAATTGAAAGAATGCCCTTCCATTACTTCTAACACACACTCACCTGTCAACATTAAAAAAAAATATTTGTTGAATGCTGCTACACACAACATTTTATAGCCAGCGGCGTAATTGAAAGGAGGAATTTGGGGGGGGGGGGGACGCAGGTGTGAGTTAATTCGTTTAAAATCATTTTTTTAATGGTTAATACAGATTCATAGTAGTTTACCTTTAAACCCGTTAAATAGCAGTAAACTTTAAAATTTTTGTCGGGATTCCATTTTTCATTAAAGCAAATGTAGTTTTAAAACGAGCTAATTGCAAGTGTTTGCTATAGATTAAAGGAAGTGAAGAGTGTTTAGAACAAATATAAAAATCATAGAAATTATAGTGCTGAAAGGGGGGGGGGGGGGGCAATTCAGAAAGTGGGTTATTTTTAGCTTTCTGGATAATATATGTTGTAAGGGTGGGGCTCCGAGGGGAGATATCAAGGTCAAGGGGAAAATACGGCATACGAGAAATGAAGATGATATCTATAGAGTCATTACATCTTCTTTACAAAACGCTTTGCATGAATTTGCAAAATAAATTAAACCAGGGCTTAAACGAGTACTAGGCTGGTTTTTTTTTTTTTTTTTTTTTTTTTTTTTTTTTTGCAACGGATACGGAGATATTTTTAGAAAATACCCCGTATGTCCAAGTGTTACACAGACACGAAAAGCGGTAACTTTCGATTTATCACTAGCCTACAGACAGGGATATACCCTACCTGTCGACCTTTAAAGGAATAGGCCGAAAAACCAGAATGAATAAAAAAAATATAGATAAGAGATAATAATAGAATACTGTGGAGGGTTCAGACCTTGGTAGTCGACCTGTTTCCTACATGGGTAGGGGGGGGGGTCAAGGTAACGGACCAACGGTTAATGTCCATTTAAACGGAAGGTGGGCTTTACAACATTTTAGTGTCAGTCCCATTGCCCCGGGACGACTGTTGCGGAGTTGGGTTATGACAAGATACACGGTGGGATAATGAAGGGGGTCACTGTAACTGTTAGTGTCAGTCCGGACCGGGCGAAAACTGACCAACGGTCAAGCGGGTCAGATTGCCCCGGGACAACCGTTAGGTGCTGGTTTATGACCAATTACACGTTGGGAAAATTTAAGTGCCTGAGATTTAGTAATAAGATTGAATCCCTGGGAAGAAATCTCTAGGGAGGCGGGACTTATAAAAGGGATAGTTGAACGGGACTGGAGAACTCAGCCGGTGAGGCAAGTGGACAGACAGGAGAAATGTGAGAACTTGGCTTTATTTAAAGTTACTTGACAAATCATGTATATGCGTCACACTTCAACTTTAATTTTGGTTATGGGATGAGAAGTTTTGGTTGCACATTACTCTACACCGGATATAGCACTGAGAACAGACTAGATCTGGCGCTAAACTCATCAGCGTCTCTCGATTTCAAGAACAGATTGGAAGTTCTTGGCGAGGTCAAAAGTGATCACATCCCAATACTGTTATATATTGAACTAGGTACGGTCAACGCACTATTCGAAAAGTGACATTGGTAGTTCCGCGGAGCTAGCTGGCAGAGGTACGAGACCGAAACGAGGGGCCAATCTCGCTTCGGTAGATGTAGAATCCGGTGACATCGATGTCATGTACGAGAGGTTTAGTTGCGCGATACTTGATATTGCCAGAAAGACAATTCCAAGAGCGAATGAGAAGCTAAAATTTAGAACTTTTTGAAGAAGAGTCTAAATGATATTGTGAAATGCAGAGCGAATGCAAGGAAAAAATGGTTCAAAAGGAAAACACCGGCTGATTGTGCGGAGTATAACAAACAAGCGGCCAAACTCCGTGAAGCGGTATTAAAAGCGAAAAAAACGGCCAAGGGAGTGGGCACGCGTGGAAAACTATAACCTTGCAGCCGGGCGATAGGTTTAGCGACTCAATGCTAATCTTTTGCATAGGGTAGGCAGAAAAATAAAAAGCCAGAAAACCAATAGATTGCACTCTGGCGAGTAGGACTAAGTGTGCACGGACGCTCAACAAACACTTCGCAAAAGTGAACAAACAAATGCCGGAGAGACCCTTGAAAGCCGAGTTATCAATATTTCATTGCACCTTTTACTTTGAACAAATTTTAAATGGCATAAGATAGTGGCAAGTAGCTAGTGCAGCAGGTCATTACAAAAATTCCTATTTCCACAGATGGAAAACTAGGCGAACTTCCGTTGAAATATCACCCAATATTTCCAACGTAATGCTTTGGGAAAATAGCAGATTGAATAGTAAACGCGCGGCTCTAGTGGCGCTTAGAAGCAGATAAGAGCTTACCACGTAAACGAGGGTGACGCCAGCAGATGGGCCAAGTTACCCGATTTGTCCAAAGGATTATCATTGAACTCCAGATGAGAAATCATACGGTAGCAACATTCTTTGACCTCTAACAGGCATATTTACAACGTGTTTTGCATGAGCTTTATGTACACAATTTAGATTTTTGTGGGAAAGGGCTTGATGGAGTTAACAATGGTCAACGCCATTCTGGAAACAGTAGACGACATCCCTGCACGTGGCGTCGTGGTCATCCTCCAATGGGTTCCTTGTCACATTTAGGTGTCGGTAGAAAACCTAACCGCTGAGTGCCCCAATACAGTGTGAGCGGTTCGACACGTCAGACTTTTGATGAAGCTCGACTGTGATGTAAGGTTACAAGAGTCTAGGCTCAGCCGTACACGAAATTGAAAAATCTGATTGGAGCGGACATTCTGTGAGAATTTAAGACAACAGACTACCTCAATAGCTAATGTAAGGGGGACTATCCAATGGTATACGCTTAGTTGTAGGGAAAACATTTCTAAGACGGAGACGTTTGTCTCAATGCTACACAAAGTCTACAGTACAGCTGATGCAGAATAAATAGAGATGAAATCGTCTTCGTCTTGTCGACGGACGAACCTCACTTTTTAATCTATCATAAAACGTGACAAATGTAATACTTACTCATGTTCTAATCAATACACTTATTACGGCAATCCGTGAAGAAAGAATGGGATGGTCGGAACGAATTCACCTTATTGTCAATTATCTTATAAGTTTAGATCACCTTAACTTAACACAACGGATATAGCTTATCAACTGGTCTCTCGATCCAATGAGTCAACTAGACATTGCAGATGACTGCGTCGATTAGCCAGTGAGAGTTACATATTGACTCTGGAATGTGTGATCATTAGTACCGATCGTCCGGCACACCATACTTCCTGATGCTCGTGTCATTCCCTAAAGATCTTAGGTACGTCCGGAATGGACATGATTGCTAACATGATTGGCACAAATACATATCGTCGAATAAATTAAGCCTACGAGTGGCGCATACATTTACAAGATGAGGTTTAAAGATGATTTATTTCATATGTTACGACATACATATAACATAAAAATAAAATTAATTAAAAATGGCAACGTTTTCAATTTTTGTATCGGACCACATAGGTCCCGAGCTTCCACGCAAAAAATAAATATATAAAAGTAATACAAAAAATATTAATGATAATTTTTGGAAAATATGAGCAGGATAATATTTCATTGAATTGTATCATATACATTCTCTTACTATGATTTGTTTTTAGCCATCACATCAATTTAGCAAAGATTGATATTAAAATAGTTTTTAATTATATTAATTTTACATCAATTCATTATTTCTAATTTTTTCCCGAAAACATGAATGGGGTAATTCTATTCTTCCCCATTTTGTTTGTCTCCAGTGTAAAATAATTAAACAAGCCCTGAAAAGGAGTTTTTTTTTAAAAAATGCTTTATAAGATGTAATATCGAGGAATGGAGGATGGGCTGAAAATTTGACAAACCATGCATTCAAAAAGTATTGCACTTTATAAGGAACACAATTAGTGCCGCCCCTCCCCCCCCCCAAAGCTCGCAACCGTTCATTTTGTTCACACCCCTGAACTATATTAATATTCAAAAGTCCCACCAGCATTGAGACAACAGATTAATTTCACCAACTCTTTCAGAAAAACAAAATAAAATATTACGCTCCAAAAGCGCTTGCGACATATATTTTTTTTTAAAATTTCAGTTAGTGCATTTATCGGGAATTTCATTTTATTTTTCCCTTGAAAACAGGGAAACTGTTGTTCTTTTTTTTTTTTTTTTTCCTTTTTTTTCGGGGGGGGGGGATGGGGGGTGGGTGGGTGGTGTGGAGGCTGAAATTAATAATAATGTGTTGTCACCGGCAACGAGTCTATGAGCCAAGTTTCAGCTTGATTGATTGATTTGCTTCTATTGCCTCAGGCCTTCTAACCCCCAGTGCATGATACCCTCACTCAGTTACTCTTGTAACCAGTGAAGTATCCTCATCAACACCAGGCACAGACACATTGCAAATCCCATCTACATTCATAGCAGCCATAATGATCAATAAATTGATCGTGGGAACTTAATATATAGAAGAAGAAGAAGAATTTTATGCCAGTTTGCCAGCCAGCCAACCAGCCAGCCAACCAGCCAGCCAACCAGCCAGCCAACCAGCCAGCCAACCAGCCAGCCAACCAGCCAGCCAACCAGCCAGCCAACCAGCCAGCCAACCAGCCAGCCAGCCAGCCAGCCAGCCAACCAGCCAGCCAACCAGCCAGCCAACCAGCCAGCCAACCAGCCAGCCAACCAGCCAGCCAACCAGCCAGCCAACCAGCCAGCCAACCAGCCAGCCAACCAGCCAGCCAACCAGCCAGCCAACCAGGCAGCCAACCACCCACGAAAAAAAAAGCGAAGTTAATATAAAGAATTTAAAAACAACAACCCACGAACACTTCCGGTATGTCTCAATATGGCTGCCGAAGCCAACAGGCAGCCCTCTTACAAACAATTTCTGATCGCTTCCATTTTTCAAGGTAAGCCTAATTAACATTTGTGTATGCACATTTATCATGTTTTCCAGTTTATACTAGAGCAGGGGGTCTCAAGCTCATATCATCCGGGGGCCGCTGGAGGTAGAGTCTGAGTGAGACTGGGCCACATCAAGTATTCCACACAAAAAAAAAAGCGATTACAAATGAAATAAACTACAACTGCTACCATCTGCTCAACATTTACTAATAGCAAAAGCATCTTCAAACAAAAGGCAGGCGCAGGCACAGTTAATGAATTATTGATGCAAAGGAAGATGCGATTGTAGGGAGAAGGATTTTTGATATTATCGTAGAAAAGGCCTTTTTTTACTAAACCTATTTTAAAAGTGACCAAGCTGACAGGCTATGAATTTCCCTCACTCGTAATCACCAGTGGCGATTTTAATAGAGACTCTTTGATACTGTGTCAGATTGATACGGTTTGCTCAATTACGTTTGTGCATTACCCCCTAACCGACTTTTAAAACGTTTCTCAAGCCCACACTTTGACCATTATGATCAACGTCGGATACAAACATAATAAAATCAGGATTAGACTAGTCGGTGAGATTCGACTAGATCAGGTGCCGGAGGGTCACATTATATTTATGACAATGGGGGAAACACGCGGGCCGCATTAACAATAGACTTTGATGTCATGTAGCGGGCAGCAAACGTATCATCATGCGGAATACAAACGGCCCGCGGGCCACGAGTTTGAGACTGTTTGTAAATTATATAATATATGCATTTGATCTTCATAAAAATATGGAGATCGTTACAAACTGCTATTTGCATAAGCCATAGCTTCGTTTAATAGTATTGATCGTTCTTCACATGTGAAGATGACCAATGTTTTGACCTGAGAAGTAGCCTTGACTTGAACTGTATTTTTTTAAAAGTGATGGAGAGTTGCTTTATTCGTCAGCCTCACTCTATTGTCCTTGTCTATTTTATCCAATAGCAACACTTAGTCAGAACGACTGGAAATAGGCAAGGGTGTAGTAGATGAGAATCAGTGTCTTTTTGGTTATTAGTAACAACAAAATTACCAATATTTGATATTGTTCTTTATTAAAAATTTAACTCCACAAAGTGTCTACTTACTTCCACTAACTCTCTTGAAACTCACTTAAACTTAACAGCATTTCACACTGACCCCCAACATGTGGGGTCAGTCTTCAAAGAATCAACACTCTTTCATACACAAGGGCTCATTGCAGCATGAGGCTGACAGAACAGCAGCTACAGCACACCAGAGACAAGCCAGGAAATACAGAACGAACTCTGTAATGGGAGTTGCTCCATCCGTCCCCATCATCTTATACACCAGAACATGTCGTGCAAGAATTGACCTGATCAGCCATCTGCGCACCCACAGATAGACTCTGACCCGGCAACAGGCCGGTAATTAGAATATTCATGGTCGATCCTCAATAGAGGAAGCATCACAGATACAATAATTTAAATACTATTTTAGTTGAAGTTATGTCAAACGATTATTACAATGACCTATGGGTGAAAACCTAGTCACAGCAATTTTGAGAATCGACATCATATGACCTATGAGTCAAAAGCTAGTCACAGCAATCTTGAGAGTCGAAATCAAATGACCTATGAGTCAAAAGCTAGTCACATACATTTTGAGAATCGACATCAAATGACCTATGAGTCAATAGCTAGTCACAGCAATCTTGAGAGTCGAAATAAAATGAAATATGAGTGAAAAACCTAGTCACAACAATCTTGAAAGTCGAAATAAAAGTACCTTTCAGTCAAAACCTAGTCACAACAATCTTGAGAGTCAAAACACAATATAGATTTGAGAAAATGAGAAAAACTATATTTTGAGAAATGTTGGTTTTTTTTTTTTTTTTTTTTTTTTTGGGGGGGGGGGGGGGATAAATCATGTCAAGGGACATTTCTGCTTAGCAATTGTTGTTAACATTTACTTGTGTTTCAGTTTTATTAAACACAAGCCAACAAGATAAAGCTACTATAATAGACAGGTCCAAGTCCCAATATTGTAAATCAGGACTCTTGGCGGGAAAAGATCAAATTTTATTGAACGTTTCTTATGAGGTGGAAGGAGATCTGCCTAGAGCGCCAGATTGTGTCGGTCTCTGGTTTCATAACATAAGTGTCGAACCAAGGGTGACAGTAAAGGTAAAAATCATGTCCCTAATTTGTGAGAGATCAGTTTCTTCATTAGACTCAGTTTAGAGCAGTGTTTCTCAAAATTGACGATGAAATGATTCTACAATAGAATTGACTTAAAGTTGCCAAAGCTGTACACCAAGGCCTAACGTACAATGAAAACTTCTACAGGAATTGTTGCATCTAGACAAAACTTTGTAAAACACATTTATTTTCATTGTTCCTTGTAATATTGCTGGATTGCAAGATAATAATATCGCCATTTCTTGTGAAGAGTTTTACTCTTCCTCGGTCGATTTTTATGGGACAATTTCTTTTAAAATAAAATTTGCTTGATATCCAAACTAAAATATTTACTACCGTAAAAGCTTAAGTTATTTAATTGTATGATATGATATGAGCTATATAAATATAACTGCGCCTAATGGATAGATCACTGAAAAGCTGGAGGTATTAAACTCGTAATATTTAAAACTGTCGGTGCCATTGATATAATGTCCTGCTCGTTATATAAGCCATAGCTCTTGAATGTCTTACCAAATTTTAAAGGGAAAACTCTTACATTTTTCCTTGGCTATCATATATATCATATCATATCATATATCATATCATATCATATCATATCATATATATATATAAAAGTGAAAATTTGTTTGTTTGTTTGTGGGTTTGTCTGTTCCACAAAGGCTTTTACACGGATTGATGGATCTTGACCAAACTTGGCACATATATCCATCATTATCCAGAAGGAACTCTTAAGGGGTTAAGAACTTTTAAGAACATTTCGTTTGGGGCCGGGGGCCCTGAATTCGTTTTTTTCTTATATGAGCTATATAAACAAATTACAAACAAATACTCCTACGTGAATGGATGGACATCGATCAAACTTAGTACACGTACACTTGATGATCCATATTCAAATATCGAAGGGTACTGAACTCATAATATCCATTCTTCTGGGGCCGGGGGCCCCATTTCATTTTTCCTTATATGAGCTATATTAATAGCGATAAGCTTAATTCTCCTATATGAATGGATGGATCTTGACCAAACTTAGTACACATACACTTGATTATCCATGCTCAAATACAAAAGGGTACTGAACTCATAATATCCATTCTCCTGGGGCCGGGGGCCCATTTCATTTGTCCTAATATAATCTATATAAATATTAATAGGCTTAGACAACACTATAGGTTATCTGTGAATTGATGGATATAAGCTTAGCTTTGTTGCAATACACTTCTTAGTCCATATGGAAATAACGGTGGCTGTAAAACTAATAATATCCAATCTAGCATTTTCCAGAAAGTTCGATAACTTTAAAACGCTATATCTATGGCATTATTCAATAGATTTTAATGGGACAAATTTAAAATTTTAACGTCATAACTTACCTGAATGATTATTATAGGGCCCCATCTCAGGCAATACTAATTCGGAACAATTATGGAATGGGCCTCCGGGGCCCCTCTTTTAACTTAAATGTACTATAGTTATAGAAATTCATTTAGTCGTATAATTTTTCGTATTCGAAGAATAATTATTACTAATAAAAGACTGTTTTTACACAGTTCGAGGAGGATAATAAATTTAATCTAGAATGTTCCAGAAAGTTCTATAGGTCAATAGGCTTAGACAACACTATAGTTTCTATGTCATTTGATGGATATAAGTCTAGGGTGGTAGCAAAACACTTCACTGTCCGAACAGAAATATCGGTGGATGTAAAACTAATAATATCCAATCTAGAATTTTCCAGAAAGTTCGATATTCTTAAAATGCTATATCTATGGCATTATTCAATAGATTTTATCGTGAAATGGGATAACATTAGAAAGCAGGGTCCCTAGATGGAACGGGATCGCACAGAGTACAGGATCCTTACGGGATCTGTAAGCCACCGGGATCGGGGTCCTAATGCAATCCCGGGCCACGCCGGGTATATCGGCTAGTATATATATAAAAGTGAAAATTTGTTTGTGGGTTTGTTTGTCTGTTCCACAAAGGCTTTTACACGGATTAATGGATCTTGACCAAACTTGGCACATATATCCATCGTTATCCAGAAGGAACTCTTAAGGGGTCGAGAAATTTTAATAACATTTCGTGTGGGGCCGGGGGCCCCGAATTCGTTTTTTTCTTATATGAGCTTTATAAAACAATTACAAACAAATACTCCTATGTGAATGGATGAATATCGATCAAACGTAGTACACGAACGCTTGATTATCCATATTCAAATACCAAAGGGTACTGAACTCATAATATCCATTCTTCTGGGGCTGGGGGCCCCATTTCATTTTTCCTTATATGAGCTATATAAATAGCGATAGGCTTAATACTTACTACATGAGTTGATGGATTTTGACCGAACTTAGTTCACATACACTTGATTATCCATATTCAAATACTAAAGGGTACCGAATTCATAATATCCATTCCTCTGGGGCCGGGGGCCCCATTTCATTTTTCCTTATATAAGCTATATAAATACCAATAGACTTAGACAACACTATAGGTTCTATGTGATTTGATGGATATAGGCCTAGGGTGGTAGCAATGCACTTCACTGTCCGTACTGAAACACCAGGGGATTTAAAACTATTAATATCCAATCTAGAATTTTCCAGAAAGTTCGATAACTTTAAAGCGTTATATCTATGGCATTATTCAATAGATTTTAATGGGACAAATTTAAAATTTTAACTTCATAACTTACCTGAATGATTTTTAGAGGGCCCCATCTCAGGCTAAACTAATTCGGTACAATTATGGAATGGGCCCCCGGTCCCCTCTTTTAACTTAAATTTACTATAGTCATAGAAATGCATTTAGTTGTATAATTTTTCGTATTTGAAGAATAATTACTTAGACAAGACAGTTTTTACACAGTTCGAGGAGGATAATACATTTAATCTAGAATGTTCCAGAAAGTTCTATAGGTCAATAGGCTTAGATAACACTTTAGTTTTTTTGTGAATTGATGGATATAGGCCTAACGTGGTAGCAATACACTGCACTGTCCGTTTTTAGATATCGGTGTATTTAAAACTAAGAATATCCAATCTAGAATTTTCCAGAAAGTTCGATATCTTTAAAAAGCTAAATATGTCACGACCAAATCAGGAAATGTGATAACATTGTAAAGGAGGGTCCCTAGATGAAACGGGATCCCAAAGAGAACATTATCCTAACGGGATCAGTAGGCCACCGGGATCGGGGTCCTAATGCAATTTCGGGCCACGCCGGGTATATCGGCTAGTATATATATATATATATGTATGCATGTATGTATATATATATACATATATAGAGACCTCTCTAGAAAGTTCTATATTGTTCCATGTAGGTGTTATGATTATGAAAATGTCAATGGGGTGTAAAATTTATCAAAAATTAATTAATTTTATAGATTTCTATACTTTACAATGAATTTCCCAGATATAGTTAACAGTTGTGGTAGTATGCCACCTATAGGAGCAAGCAATACACACACTTAGTGTCACTGAAATTTTATGATAAAAGTCACTGAAGAAAAGTCACAAAATATATCTCATATAAACTCCTGAGCGGAAATGTTTATGAAATTATATTCATAAGTCCATATATATTTTTATTTACTGAAAAACAGTAAATAGAAAATTGCAGTAGCCTATTCAGCATAATTAGAATTATCGGTGAGGGTCGTCATGTTCCCAAACCTCATATCCATACGGCAACTGTAATCAGGGCCGACCCTAACAGATTTGGGGCCCTATGCGAAACGGATTGCGCGGGGCCCATTCTGGGTAGAGGATAAGGATAATAAGTGAAAATTAAGATTTTGTATTAGAAAATAAATTCGGGGCGGGGCCTATGAAAGTGCGGGGCCCAATGCGGCCGCATAGGTTGCAGTGGCCTAAGGCCGGCCCTGACTGTAATCATGTCCCGACCTGTGTCTGCGTTTTTTTCAACTGCACTTGGTTGGAAACCATGCAGCCGTGCTCTTTCTAACGAAATATCCGTGCGTTACCTTTGCCTTTCAGCGCAGGTCCCCTACAAGGTGATCCTGCTCCCCGGTTTCAGGGGGTTTAAAGCAAACGCCACTTTGTCGAGAAATAAAGTCCAAGAAACTCCGGCCCGGTTGCTGTGTGAAAGCAGCACATCGGCCGGCCAGGCGTTCCTTCTCTGGAGCCGCCTCACTCGGAAGTCAATCGATTGGAAGTGTGAGTGAGGCTGTTTTAGGGGCGGAAAGCCCCCGTCGTGCCACTTAGCGGCCTGACTGGAATAGAGACCACTAGGGGAGTGGTTGAATGCGGTTGGGAATTTTTAAGTATATTAGATTATTAGCTTATTCAGATCTAGTTTTGTTTATCGTTTGGATTATATCATATTATAATAACATATTTAATTATGTGCTTTATTCAAATTATTTACATTGTTATGCATGAAGACAATAAACACGAATATTAAAGATTGAATAAGAATAAATTGTGGCAAGCGATTGGGTAGATATTAAGCTCCCGTCCAAAGAGATTGTCTTTTGATTCTTGCGTCTAATCTGACCGAGGCATCTCACATAGTAAGAAACAAAAGAAAGCAAGGGGCATTGCGCTATTGTACTAGTTAACTGATAACTCTATCCAGAAAAAGCATTAAAGGCCTCAATGTGGTCAGTGTGGCTTGGGAAACAAAGATATACAATTCTTTTGTTTCCCAATACTGTCAGATCTTACTAAGCTGCTCCCCGTAGTTTGTACAGTCATATACCAGTAATCACACTGAAACTTGTCACCGCGGGAGTGTGGTCGGACAAAATGATATACAAATTTATTTGTTTTCCCAAACTTGTCAGGATTTATTTATGATATCTGATGTTTCTCAGCGAATTCTTCAGAGCAAAATTTTTGACACTTTTTCCGTTACTTCTTACTGCTCATCTGTCACTGCTGTGGTTAAGCCCAGGATGTAGGCACCCTCTGAAAATTTAAAAGTAACACGCAGCTGTGTGCTTGGCTTTACATTCCGTTTGATTATTCCCACACACGACCGATCATTCCTGCAACGATGTTGACCGACGAACAACTCTTGACACTGAAGTTATTCTTTTCCTTGCGTGTGCTATATAATCGTTATATAATGAGAGATTTCATTCGGGTTAGCACAAGGGAAATCGGTGAGACAAAGTTTTGGAAAACCTGAAAAAAAGGAACGCAACAAAACTACGAACGTGTCGGCAAGAAGCCTTCATCAGTGAACAAACAGCAGCATAAACATAATTTAAAAAAAAACACTTACTGCAGCTGAATTGTAGTATCCGAGAGGGCAGCACGAGCATTTTCCTTTAATAGGTAAGTTCGATATAACCCACTCAATTTGGAAGTAATACTTGCAGCAGAGCCGTTCTTGGGATTTTGGGGGGCCCTAGGCTTGGATTGTAGGTACCAACGCACAGGGATGGTCATATCCTTGACATATAATCATGGTCTCTAAACATACATCTTCTATTGTCGATCCCATCACAACCAAGATTGTTTTGGGGTGTCTGGAAGTCTTGCTTCCTGTACATCGTGAATATTAGCCTTCAGTCTGCTACAGTCCCACATATCTTCAAGACAGCGGTCGTTAAGTCTCTGCTTAAAAAATGTGGCCGGGACCCAAATGACTGCAAGAGTTTTCACCCGGTCTCCAACCTCCCCTTTGTATCTAAGATTCTTGAGAGAGTTGTATCACAGCAGCTTGTGCAGCATCTAAACACTTATGACTTGCTGGATACGTTTTAATCTGCATATCGACCTGGACACAGCTGTGAGACAGCAATGCTCCGTGTCATGAATGATGTTCTTTGTGGTGCTGACAGTGGCGATCTGACAATATTGGTCCAATATTCAGGGCTGCTTTTGATGTGATTGACCATGAGCTTCTTCTGTCAAGACTTCAGAATGAGGAAGGCATCTCTGGAAATGCACTTCGCCGGTTTGTTTCTGATCTGACTGACAGGACTCAGCGTATTGTAGTGAAGCACACATCTTCCATGGACACCTCTTTTACCTGCGGTGTGCCACAGGGCTCAGTTTTAGGGCCTATTCTGTTCTCCATATACACTAGCCAGCTAGGCAAAATTATTGAGTCATGTTATTTCCCGCAAAATATTTGCGGATGACTCAGAACTGTACAAGTGTTTCCGTCCTGATCCTTTGGAGTGTGCTGCTGCTGTTCATGTTGTCGAGGACTGCTGTCTTGCTGTAAAAGAATAGATGTCATCAAACAAACTAAAATTAACTGATGATAAGTCTGAGGCAATTATTTGTGGTTGAGACGCCAATCTTCGGAAAGCCATCGCATCAATGAAAGTTGGTGAATCAGAGATCCCGTTGTCCTCCACTGTCCGAGACTCTGGCTTATATATTGACAGTAAACGCAGAATTATTACACATATCAGTTCTGTGGTCAGGGCATGTTTCTGTCATCTGCGCGCCCTGGGTCAGCTGCGTCCTCAACTCAATAAGAAGACAGCCAATGCTGTAGCGGTAACTCTGATCCATTCAAGATTAGATTAGTGTAACAGTTGTTTGTGAGGTTTACCTCAGAACCAAATTCAGAGACCCCAGAAGGTACAAAAAACTGCAGCACGCCTTGTGTCGCAGATAAAGAAATCTGACCACTTCAACCCAGTTCTAAGAGATCTCCATTGGCTTCCTGTGAGCGCATTAACCACAAAATTCTGTTCCTGGCGTACAGATGCATAGAAGGCTCTGCACCAGAATATGTTCCTTAAAGAATCTGCGGTCTTCAACACAGTCCTTACTGAAAATTCCCAGTGTGGATGAACACAGAATAAAGTCGTAAGGAGTGCGCTCTTTTTAAGCGATAGCGCCAAAATTATGCAATAGTTTGCCTCAATATTTGAGGAAATTGAAAAGGATAAAAAATCATTTTAAGAAACATTTAAAGACTTTTTTGTTTAAATAGATTTTAAAAAATCAGAGCGCACTGAGCATGCTAAAGTAGCAGGGATACCAGTTAAGTGTTTTTAACTATGAGCTCGATTATAACGCTTTGTTAGATTCCCCCCTCCCCCCACGGAATTTATAAACTCAAGCAAAGTCGGACATATTTTTGCTAGTGACCAAATACAGTATCCAGCAAAGACAGTCAGTCGCAATAAATCAATAGATTTAAAGTAAAGACAACTTGTCTTGTTTTCTCAGACTATAAGGGAGATATTTAGCCTATATGATCAGCCAAATACCGTATTATTGGCTGATAAACAATACTACGTGCTGGCAACATCCTTCTTTCTGACGTAATGTGAGGTAAACTATTTATTTTAAATGTTTTATTTGCAGTTTAAAGGGTTTATGTGGCGGTATGTGCAATCTAGAGATCGCAAATTGTGCTTTTTTGTACAAGTTCAAAAAGTAACTTATCGGAAATGATAGTGAAGTATGTTACAAAGTATATATTGCCGGAAAGAAGATTGTATTCAATATATTTTAGTCAGTCATGATATTAAGTGAACTTATTTATTTACATGGATTTACATAGTATTAATAATAGAAGTTATACTGGTTAAGAATGTGAGAAACCTTTGCATACGATTTAATTCTAGACTATATGGATTATTTACATTGGCCTTTGGCCTCCCCTGATGACGAACATTCACCATAACAGTCGATTGCTTTGTAACAGAATTCTACATGTCCAAACCGAGCAAAACTTAACTTTATCATATAAACTGGTTTTGATGATCTGGCTTCATTAATCAAATTGGGAGGTCACTTCAACGTGGGGAGTGGTTTTCCAGTCCTCTACTTTGTGGCCTCTCAGGGAGGTAACAAATGGGCAACCAATCAGTAAGTTGTGGAATAGCTTTTCCCTTGTACGTGATATGGGTGGACATCCCAGCGATGTGTCTGTCATGGGTGTAGAGTCCTATCAGCATGCGCTCGATGCAGGCTAACGGCTTGGTCTTTTGTATGGATAGCGGGTGGAGTCCTCGGATGTCGGCCTCGGGAAAATGATCCCCAATACAGCTGCTAAGGTGTGGTGATTTCTTGCACTACTGCAATATTGCAACCAATCTATATGTGAAAGGATATTTTAAAAAACATCAACTTTTCCAATAGTAATACGCTGACAGATACATTTCCATTAACAACGAATTCAGAGCGAGACATTGAAGGGGACAGAAGCTTTCAAAAGAAAAATCCAATGTATAGTATAATGGATAACCTTATTAGTCTTTGCAATAGTCGGAGCAAGCATATATTGCTAGTGTCTATGATGGGAAAGGGATTATTTTCTCAAGCATAATGTCACCATGGATTATAAAATAAGGCAAGCATTCATATAAAAAATCACAACAACTCGCATGGGATAACAAATATCTAATAGCTACATATCCGTCCTTATGATGGGATTAAGTTTTTATATAACTAAATCTCAAAATGGCCAACACGTCTCCCAGGGTGGAGGCGCATTGCGAACATATAGTTCAGCTTTAAAACATAATGAATTATACACATTCGTTCTTATGAGAATGATCAAGCATGGACATAATTAAAAAAAATTTCCCTAAAGTGACCAACATCTCACTCGTGGTATAAGGATGGAGGTGGGTTGGTGGTGGTGGGAAAAAAAAAAGGGGGGGGGGGGGTACTGCTTAGTTCATGCCACGATGCAACAATCTCCGTCAGGTGTGCACGGAATATAACAACGGGGAATAACTCAGACTATACCCGTTGTGTACGAAATATAACAAAGGGTAATTATTCATTATAAATAATAAAAAAGGGAGGGGGGCGTTCTAGCAAGGTGTTCTAAGTAAATTGGAATGTGAATGACCATCGAGATTTCATCATAGACATTACTTTGCCGATGTATCGAAATATTGACTAAAGTCATCAAAATAATAGTAATAATAGAGAGTTACAAAAAAATGATGTCAGTGCTATTAAAATCAAATTAACCCTTTCAGATTATGTTTCAAATTGAATGACCCCCCCCCCTTTTCCCCATGAACAATATTGGCCATTTCCACGCCCTTTTCAACTAGAAAAGAAATAGAGGTACATTTTAATAATCTGCAAACATTGTGTGACCATTTGAATGTACTAACTTTTACAAACATCTAAGCGATTTTAGGATCTATTTACGATAAAGCCTACACATTTGGTCACAATACAATCTGAAGATACTAAGACAGGTGGTCTTATGAAGGAAGCTAAACACAGCTACACAACTCACACCAGAACGTTTAAAAAAAGTTGCAGTAGTAAAGGATTTAGTTAGTTGAACGGATACTGTCATGTCAAGAACTCATGATTCTAAGAACGTGGATACCGAACTTGTTCATACAACTCAATTAGTAAAAAAGTTATGAATTTAAAAAAACAAATTATTTTGAAAATTGTTTGCCACCATCAAAAGTGCCATTTGTGTAAGGCTATGTCTGTAAAACTAAATCACTTAAACTCACTTACGTACACTCAACACATACCCATATATATAGAGAACAAATTCAATTTTTTCCAATGGTACAACATGATAAATTCATTAAATTTTATTTTTATGAAAATTGCATTTCATCAAATTTTAAAAAAAAACAATAAGGGAGGTAAAAAACGCGAAATTTGGTAATTTTTAAAAAATTACAAAAAGTCAACTGATAAGAAAGCATTCATGATAGTTATACCAAAATGAAGGGTAATCAAAGGACTATGTAATTAAACAGCAAGTGTAAACATACAATTCACACTTAAAAGACAAAAATTGTTAGAAAAAGGAAATGTTTCATAAGACGCAAAAAAATTGCAAAAAATCAATAGTTAAACCAAGAGATGAGCCAATTAAACCAAAATACAGAAAATGTATAGCTCTACATATTTCAAGAGTCAATGGGCCCATTACTTATTTATATACACTACAAACATGGCTGGAACAGCAAAAGTGTTCACATACAGAATTTTTTTAACTTTTATTTTTATAAGGTGTATTGAAAGCACATTATAATTATATCAACATGTAGGGGAACTAAAGGTCTATGTACAATACTTAAACAGAATGTGTACCCATAACAAGTACATTGAAAATACAAAAACTGTTAGAAAAGTGCACGTGTTCACATGAAGCGAGAAATCAGCCATTAAAAAAGAATTGCATAAAATCAATAGTTTTACCAAGATAATAAGCAAAGTACAGAAAAATTATAGCTCGAAATATTTCAACAATCAATGAGCCCATTATTTATTTATATACAATACAAACATGGCTGGAACTGTGCAAGTGCAAGCACGATTTTAACATTTAATAAAATGTAACGTTTACAGATTTAGAGTGCCTGCATATTTATTTTAAGTACCGGTATTAGAACACACTGCATAACTTAAACATTTACATAACATGACCTTGTAAATGGGAAATCAACAACAACCGTAAACTGTGAACATCCCCCTTTAAATTCAAATGTAAAGCCTTTGAATATACTTTTTGCAGACGAATTTCATTTTTTCAATGCCTCTAATAATGGTTTACCACTAAGTTTCCTACAGAGAGCATCTACATTATCTGCCCTTGCACATGGACCACCATGTTTCTTAACAACATCAGTAAGCTGAGCTCTTTTGTCTATTTCCTTTATTTCTTTCTTTATCTTTTTATCCTGATTGGCAATCATTTGCTCCCTGTGCTTTAACTGAACATTATGTTCAAGTTCTTTCCTGGCTCTCTTAAGTCTAGGGGAATGCTTGCGAGCAAATGTAAATAACTTGTCTCTTTTTGATAAAGACTTGCTTTTAATGAATGCAGATGCTCTGTTCCTGTTGGTACAATGTAATGTGGACCTACTGTGTAAAGAGCAGTTCTTCCTCTTATTTATGTCATAATCTAAGTCCCCAAAGGCACTTTCACCAATCAGGTTGGTAAGGGGACAGTGAGTTAATGCTCTTTGGTAGCTTCTGATACGTTATAACTAAATGGGCCAGTGCCAAGAAAATCTGCTAGCTGGCGTTTAGTTACAACAGCGCATTCTTTGGCTATAAAAACAATAGTCTTATTTGAAACAAACAAAATATTATTATTACTGTTTACATACTGTTTAACAATATGTAAGTCATCAAAAGAGACTTAAAAATCTGGTCCAAAAACAGATACAAAACTATCATCTATTAAAATAGTTGGGTCATTAATACAACATTCAAAACAGTCTAACAATTTCTTTACATAAACATGAAACTCAGTGTACTTTACATTACTGTTTAACAGTTTCCAAAATGGACCTGTTATTTTTAAATAAAAAAGAGCAATAACATATATTTGAGCCATTAGCTCTGTATCATTAACATACAAAAATACACTTTTCATTTTTAAATTAATGTTTTCAGGCAAAATGCCAGATGTGAAATTTTTTTAAATCTTTTGATCATGATCTATTAAGGCAGCTGCAAAGAATGCATTAAAACGATTAGATTTGAATGAAGGAATGCTAGAATTCTGACAGAAAGCAAGCCATTTGGCTCTAAACCCATTTTTCTGATCACCCCTTCGCCCTACAACATCACAAGCTGTTCGTATTAATCTCAATGCAGCTGTTTCACTGCTACTATTGGAACAATGAGAAAATGTGGATTCCTTATCTCTACCAAGAAAATGCCCCACTTCTTGTTTGAGTTCAGACTCAACAGCACCAAGTGCTTTTCACACGCGCTACTTAAACCTATGAGCATAGCAGTGCAAAAAAATGAACTTGTATTTGTTCAATCAGTTCTTGGGAACCATAAGAACTAAATTTAGTCTGAAACAGTTTCATGGCAGAAGCCCTATAACTCTATGTGCTATTTATTTAATAATATTAATGCAGGAAGACACTTTGTCAGCTGCTATGCCACAATCTGACATCAAACTAATAACTGTTTGACAAACAGGAGTGGAGTAACAATTTTTTAAAGGATCTTTTAATTTAATAGGCTTTTCACATTCACAATTAATGTTGGCATTTAAAATAGACTCTGAGTCTACTTTCATTAATTTAATTTTTTCTTTTAATTTTATTATCTTTAATCTCTGATGGTCTAACTGAACAGAAAATCTGTATTTTCATGTTGAAGATTTCTAATAACACTCTTTAATTTTAATTTATGATGATTAATTTTATTAAGAGATGATATTCTACTTTCTTCATCATTTACCAATTGTACCTTCAACATATTTAATTCTTCTTGAAAAATACTAATTTTTTCATTTAGCTGTAATTTTTTAATTTCTAACTCATTAACTCGTACACTAAATAACTGTGCATTGTCTAAAGCCTGTTTTAATTTTAATTTAAGTTCATCAACTTCACAAGACAATGGTTCTTTGTTGATACTAACAATGACAGGGTTAGGAACAATATCAACAATAAATATACCACTCATAAATTCTTTGAAACGTTCAGGTTGTCTTCTTTTAACATTTAAATGCCTCATTTTTTTGTAACTTTGCACCAAATTGGTTACCTTCTTTTTTAAATGACATTTGTCAACAGACCCACATAATATACAAAGCCATCTATGAATAGAATCAACAGTTATACTATCTGTTGTTTCCTTAATAGAATATAAATAAAAGTCAATAATAAATTTATTTGTAACATCCTGCACTGAACTAGCATACTCCTTTGGTGGACTGTACACATTTTCTTTATTTATTCCAAATGATGATAGGGTAGGGTTTATAAAATCCAAATCCAGAACTTGATCCAAATAATGAAAATAATCCAAAGTTGAAAGGGGGTTCAAACTGCTAAGAACTTTTTCCACACACTTCTAAACTTTGCGGCTGGTACTGGTACATACTTTGATCTGAGAGAACCAGGTTTCGAGCTGAAAAGATATGTTCAGGCTTTATAAGTAAATTCATAAAATTTTTAAATTAGTAGAAGTAGAATACAAAATATGTTTATTACACTGAATAACTTATCTTAGGCATATAATTATAGTTACCGGCTCCCATGACTTGTTATTTTCCTCCTTCAAAACATAGAGTTGAAGAAGTAATTTGTTGCTGATGATTAGAGTAGGCAATGATGGCCTTCTTCCTTTCCCTTTGCCTTTAGCCAGAAAAGTCTCCTCTAGAGCAGCGAATTGTTCACCATCTAAAATCTAAAACAAAATTGAACAAATTATAAATGTTCAGTTAACATAAATTCCCCTATGACATGATAACAGAAATTACTTTAAGCTATTAATCCTGCATTACTTTGACCATCTCTTAACTTGACAAGTTGTTCTACTTTTAACATTCATTGTTTGTTTACATTGACGACAAATATTATGATCACATACATGACCTTTTTTATTTATTAAAATTGAATATGATAATATCATTTTCTAGTTATATAAATTAGTAGTTATTAATGTTCAACGTATCCTCTTTCAGAAAAAACAAAAACATTTTAAACTGAGCAATCAGAAAAAAATTAGACTTCACTACAAACAGAGGGTAGTTTAATTCATCTGACAAAACTCAAAAACGATAATAATCACTAATCAGCGACAAACGAGCATTTTTATATGTACATAAATATAAATATCCTAAAAAAATAAAGAATTAAAACATAGCTGAAACAGTTTCAAACTATTTAACTGTATATATTTACTGATTTTACTTACATACTAAGCATTTAAGATCGGCTACTGTCAATTTAGAGAAAACTTCTGGTGCGTTGTCATCGTAGTTTTCAGCCATTTTCAAGTATCGGCAACAAGCGGGGGTGAATGGAAATTATATTGTTCTTCGTTTAACTCGGCCGTTTTTTGTTGATGCTTAGAAATGAAGTGTTGTTTTCGTAATTTAAAAGAAAATAGGACGAGCTTTCCAATGATACTGGTTTAAATTTCATATTTTGCCAAAATCAAATAGTAAATGATCATTTTCTCCGATTTTTTAAATTTTAAAATATTTAAACTGTTACGTTACATTAATATTTGGTACGAAACTAAAGGGCATTCATTTCTGCACACGATACACTTATTTGTGACGAAATACTATGAACGACCAAAAACGGCACGGAGATTGAATAGCGCGGGGGTAAAAATGATCGCTTGAGTGTCGATAAAAAATCACTTTGGTGATGGTTTTCATGCGATAAATGTAATATTCTTTGTTATTTCAACAACAATGAAAATGACATATAATTGGATGTCTTAAAATGGTACCATTTTTTATTAGTTTATGACCAATTTTTTTATATAGAAAACATTAAGTGAAAAGTAACTAAATACAGGCTTTCGTGACACAAAAACGCGTTTTTACGCCAGTTTGTGGTACCTAGAACAAATGGTAATTTCAGTTTGGGAGGCGCTCAGTTAAATCCATGGACATTGACATTATCTCGCGAGTGACACTTGCCATGGACAGCGGCTGACTCACTGTCGGAGCACAGTTCTCAGAGTATAAGCTTACCGGTCACGCCCTAGAAAGCTCATGGCAATAAAAACAATAGCAACTCAAATCCTACTAGGACCCCTAAACAACGTGTGTCCCACATGCGGGAAATCAATTGCCACAAGTAGGGCTGATAGGCCGCCTGCGTACTCACCGTGTAATATTAGTCTCGGTCATCCCATGCGAAGGACGAACAGCAAAATTAGCTATTTCTTATACTTTTTGGATCAAGGTAATCTGTTTATCATTGATTACATCAAAACATAAAGGATCATTTTTTTAAAAAAAGGGTAACTGAAAATACTATTCGAAATAATTTGTGTAGCGATTTTAGACTCTTAGGGCGCCATGGATGATTTTTAGCTCAAGGGGAGCGGTAAGTGAACAAGGTTATACAGCCACAAGTTTGGGAGGAGGATATTGCGTTAAATTTCCTGACATGATTTAACAGCCTCGACATTTCGCACCCTTGACTGTTCTTAACTTTTGCACACTGAAAAACAAATCGCGATTCTTCGTCTGAACACAGTCTTTCTTTTAGGCATCTCTCCAGGGGTTTAAGTCAAGTGCCATTTGAGGAAAAAAAGTGACAATATAATTTTTTTTTTAAACGACGAATTTGTCAATTTTTAAACATTTTTAAAAAGAGTGGTAAGTAGCACATTGCACACATTAAAATTGGAAATGATTGAAGCAAGGAAATCTTGCTGCACTCGGTATGTTTGATGATCCAGTTATTAAAAGCACCATCGGATCATTAATCATGCACGGTGTCGGATAAAAGCCGATAGGATTATCTATAACCATGGCCCAATGTTTCGTCAACCCTCGTTCACGATAAAATCTCTTCAGATGGCCCAAAAAGAAACCATTACATGAATGAAACAAAACGCCGGCTGGGTCAAACCGATTCAGCCCCCCCTTCCTACCTATGTTTCTTTTAAAAAAAATTCTTCCGCGGACCATTTCAGAGTTTATTTTTAAACTAGCGGAAATACCCGTCAAATTTGCCGGTATAGCATTCGGAACAAAGGAACTTCAACAGCTGCAGCCTTATAATTATTCCGATCTCGGTGGGTTCACAATCCCAAAGGCATCCCGCTCACGTTAGTATACCGTTTCTGATTCCTCTGGATCCCGATTCCGGTATGATCCCAATCCTTTCGGTATTCCGATCCCGGCGGTATCTCGATACCAGTGGCATAACGATAGCTGCCGGATCCCGATACCAGTGAGGTACCGGTCTAAGCCTATTGATATTTATCCGGTCTCAGAGAAATTGATATTATGAGTTCAGTATCCTTCGGTATTTGAATATAGGGGATAGATAATAAAGTGTACGTGCATTAAGTTTGGTCAAGATCCATCTACTCATGAAGGAGTATTTGTTGTTAATTTTATTTATATAGCTTATATAAGAAAGAACGACATTTTGGGCTCCAGGCACCCAATGGAATATCATAAAAATTTCATTACCCCTTAAGAGTTCCAGCCGGATGATGATGGATATATGTGCCAAATTTGATTGAGATCCATTCATCCATTAAGCCTATTGACCTATAGAACTTTCTCGAACATTCTAGATTAAATGTATTATCCTCCTCAAACTGTGTAAAAACTGTCCATCCTAAATAATTATTCCTCGAATACGAAATATTTTACTATTAAATGCATTTCTGTAACTGTTGCACATTTAATTTAAAAGAGGGGCCACGGGGACCCATTTCATAATTTCAACAAATTGCCTGAGATGGGGCCCTCTAAAAATCATTCAAGTACTTTATGAAGTTAAAATTTTAAATTTGTCCCATCAAAATCTATTAAATAATGCCATAGATGTAGCGTTTTAAAGTTATCGAACTTTCTAGAAAATTCTAGATTGGATATTAATAGTTTTAAATCCAACGATATTTCACTACGGACAATGAAGTGCATTGCTACCACCCTAGGCCTATATTCATCAATTCACATAGAACTTATAGTGTTGTCTAAGCCTATTGATATTTATATAGATTATATAAGGAAAAATGAAATGGGGCCGCCGGCCAAAAAGGGATGAATTTTATTAACTCAGTACCCTTCGGTATTTAAATATGGATAATCAAGTGTATTTATACTAAGATTGGTCAAGATCCATCTATTCATGCAGGAGTATTTGTCGGTTATCAACAAGATGGCTGACACGCAAAATTTACGAATACCGAAATTGTTCAAAAATCGGGAAAATGATGAATATTTACTGATATAAATCTTCAAATTAAATGCGGGAAGCTATGGTAAGAATATGGGAGTAAACTCAAACTGTAAAATCCGGAGATGGAGTCCCGAAGTCGATCTGACGCCGATAACAATGTCATTTCGTCAACTCCTGCGACGCAGTCAGTGCCAAGCTGTATTGACAATTGTCATTCCCTTGGATCCACTGGTTGCGTGGAGAGTGGGGATCTGCTGCATTATGCAACAGCTGGTCTCCATAAATCACCGCCCAGGCCAAGTAGCTGTACTGGTGACGTCACTTCACTAGAAGCAGAGTTTTTTTATAAGGCAAAGAAAGTAAATAGAAGGAAGACTCAACCACTTCGATTTGCAGCATGGAAAGTAAGGACGATGTGTCCTGGCTTTGAAACCGACATTCAAGAGGTTGACAACGCAAGGAAAACTGCTGTAATTGACAAGGAGCTCGTCAGACCAAACATTGATATTGCCTGCCTTCAAGAGACCCGACTAGCGAATTGTGGTACCATAAAGGAAGCCAGCTACACATTCTATTGGCAGGGGAAACCCGCAGATGAACATAGGCGGCATGGTGTTGGATTTGCCGTAAAAAACACATTATTGGCCTGTATTGAACCTCCTACATTGGGATTGGAGAGGAATCTGCGACTGCGTATGTCATCATCTGCAGGCAAGACCAATGTATTCAGTGTGTATGCTCCAACTATTTATTCGTCTCCAGGTGAGAAAGATCAGTTCTATGAGTCTCTGGACCAAGAATTATCATGTGTTCCCAAAACCGAAGCATTGTACATTCTGGGCGACTTTAATGCTAGGGTAGGAGCTGATCAGGAAGCCTGTCCTTCATGTCTTGGTTATCACGGATTAGGAAGGATTAATGATAACGGACAACGTCTGTTGGAGTTGTGCTGCTCCCATGGTCTCTGTGTTACCAACACATTCTTCAAATGTAAAGAAATCCAAAAAGTGTCATGGCGACACCCACGTTCCCGCCACTGGCACTAGCTAGACCTCGTCATCACGATGCACGTGGAGCTAGCCAGTGTACTTCACACACGCAGTTACCACAGTGCCGACTGTGACACGGACCATTCTCTTGTAGCAAGCAAGATACGACTAATGCCAAAAAATTGCATACTGCACAAAATAAGTGTCGTCCATGAATTAACATCCACTGCTCAAACAATCCAGAAAAAATTCAGCAATTCTCAAAAGTGTTGCAGGATACCCTTGCTAAAGGGTCACCCGATAGCACTATTGACTCTATGTGGACTCATTTACGAGATGCTATGTACGATTCAGCCATGTCCAACTACGGTAAAATGGAACATAAAAATAATGACTGGTACGAGGCGCATTGGAATGTGAAGGAACCCGTAACCGAGATGAATAGAAGAGCCTTACTTACCTATAGGAATGCACCTTGTGCTCGTACACTACAGGCTCTCCGAAATGCAAAAAAAAATATCCCAGCATACTGCCCGTCATTGTGCCAACACTTACTGGCTTGAAATTTGCAACTGCATCCAGTCAGCTTCTGACAACGGGGATGCAAGAAACATGTACGAGGGCATCAAGAGGGCATTAGGTCCACATACCTCAAAAATAGCACCGCTCAAGTCCAATTCTGGTCAAATTATTCAGAACCCAAACGAACAACTCCGGCATTGGGTTGAGCATTATCTTGAGCTATACGCAACAGTGAATGTAGTCACTAAGACCTCTCTGAATAACATTCCAGCCTTGACAATAATGGAAGAACTAGATGAAGAGCCAACAATGCAGGAGTTCGAAAAAGCAATAGATTACCTTGCTGTCGGGAAGGCACCAGGGATTGACGGCATTCCCCCGGAAGTCCTCAAAAATGGAAAAACAATACTAATTCAGCCCTTACATGAGCTCCTATGTCTGTGTTGGGAAAAAGGTCACATTCCCCAGGACATGAGAGACGCTAACATCTTAACATTGTACAAAAATAAAGGGGACCGAAGTGATTGTAATAACTACTGAGGAATTTTTCTCCTTGGTTTAGTTGGAAAGACCTTTGCCCGTGTTGCCTTAAAACGATTGCAGAGTCTGGCTAACCGCATCTATCCAGAGTCCCAGTGTGGCTTCCGAAGTGGGCGCTCAACTATAGACATAATATTCTCGTTACGCCAAATGCAGGAGAAGTGTCGTGAACAGCATATGCCTCTTTATATCGCATTCATAGATCTGACAAAGGAATGGCCTGTTCAGTTTCTTACAAAGAATAGGTTGTCCCCCACGACTGCTCACAATCATACAATCCTTTCACAAAAACATGCACAGCACAGTCACATTCAATGGCGCTGTCTCTGAGGCATTCCCAGTCAGCAGCGGAGTAAAACAGGGTTGTGTACTGGCACCAACTCTCTTCTCCATTTTCTTCTCGATGTTCCTTCAATTTGATTTCAAGGACTGTGAATGTGGAGTGTACATACATACCAGATCTGATGGTAGGCTGTTCAATATCGCTCGCTCAAAAGGGTACTAATTAGTGAAATACTGTTCGTTGACGATGCCGCCATAACATCTCACACAGAAGAAGGTCTTCAGCGGCTAGTTAACCGTCTATCATACGCTTGTAAAGAGTTTGGATTGTTAATTAGTCTACAGAAAACTCATGTCATGATGCAAGAAGGCGCCGTCCCCTCCAATTATAACTATTGAGGGCCATAATCTGTCGGTTGTTGAGCATTTCACATACCTTGGATCCAATATTTCTAGTTCTCTCTCCATTGATGAAGAGATAAACATCAGGATCGCAAAAACAACAACAACTATGGCTAAACTGAATAAGCGGGTGTGGAATAATCTCAATCTAACTGAAAAAACAAAGCTAATTGTCTATCAGGCATGCGTGCTTAGTACGCTCCTATACGCCAGTGAAGTGTGGACCACATATACCAGTCTCGAGAGGAAACTCAACAGCTTCTATAAACGATGTCTGCGTCGCATTCTACGCATCCGATGGCAGGACAAGGTGACAAACACAGAGGTCTTGGAACGTTCAAAAATGTGTAGCACATTCTCCGCTATTAGCAAGAAGCGCCTTCGCAGGTTAGGCCATGTAAGGAGAATGGAGGATGCCGTATTCCAAAGATGCTGTTGTATGGAGAGTTGGCAGAAGAGACAAGACTTATTGGACGGCCTCGCCTGAGATATATGGACGTTTGCAAAAAGAGCATGAAGGAAACGAACATTGAAGTCCACAAATGGGAGATCATTGCCTAACAACGTTCCAGCTGGCGAACGGCAGTGTACGAAGGAGTGAAAAAGGCAGAAGATGTGCGGAACTAAGCTCTTGCAAGAAAAAGAACAGCACGGAAGGCCAAAATTAACCACGAATCATCATTCTCCTGCGTGAAATGCAGACGACATTGTCATTCCAGGATTGGTCTAGTGTAGGACTACAATATAGCTACTCCATCGTCTCGTGAAGACGGAAGGATGCCATACATTTGTCTGTCATATTATTTATATAACTCATATCAGAAAAAAACGAATTCGGGGCCCCCGGACCCACACGAAATGTTAGTAAAAGTTCTCAACCCCTTAAGAGTTCCTTCCGGATAATGATGGATATATGTGCCAAGTTTGGTCAAGATCGATCAATCCATATAAAAGCCTTTGTGGAACAGACAGACTCAAACATTTTCACTTTTTTATATATACTAGCAGATATACCCAGCAAATCTGCCGGGATGTGATTCGGAAGGAAGGAACTTCAACAGCCTACAGCCTTATAATTATTCCGATCCCGGTGGGCTCCCAATCCAGTCGGTATCCCGATCCCGTTAGTATACCGTTTCCCGATGGGATTTTGATCCCTTTGAATCCCAAATCCGTTATGATTCCAATCCCGTCTGTATTCCGATCCCAGTGATATCTCGATACCAGTGGGATAACGATTGTTGTCGGATCCCGATGCCGGTGGTGTCCCGGTCTAAGCCTATTGATATTTATATATAGCTTATATTAGGAAAAAATAAATGGGGCCCCTGGCCCCAGAGAAATGGATATTATAAGCTCAGTACTCTTCGGTATTTGAATATGGATAATAAAGTGTATGTGTAATACGTTTGGGCAAGATCCATCTATTCATGCAGGAGTATTTGTTGTTAATTTTATTTATATAGATCATATAGGAAAAAACGAAATTTTGGGCCCCCGGCCCCCGGTCCCAAACGGAATGTCATAAAAAATTCATAACCCCTTAAGTAGTCCTTTTGGATAATGATGGATATATATGCCAAAGTTGGTCACGATCCATGCAGCCATGTAGGAGTAGTAAGCCATTTTACCTATAGAACTTTTTGGAACATTCAAGATTAAATGTATTATCCTGCTGGAACTGTGTAAAAACTGTATTTTCTAAGTAATTATTCTTCGAATACGAAAAATTATACAACTAAATGCTATAGTACATATAAGTTGAAAGAGGGGCCCCTGGGGGCCCATTCCATAACTGTACCGAATTAGTTTTGGCTGAGATGGGCCTTATAAGAATAATTCAGATAAGTTATGAAATTAAAATTTAAAATTAGTCCCATTAAAATCTATTGAATAATGCCATAGATATAGCATTTTAAAGTTATCGAACTTTCTGGAAAATTCTAGATTGGATATTCTTAGTTTTAAATCCACCGATATTTAAGTACGGACAGTGTATTGCTACCACGTTAGGCATATACTTATCAATTCACATAGAAACTATAGTGTAGTCTAAGCCTATTGACAATTGATATTTATATAGCTTATATTAGGAAAAATGAAATGGGGCCCCCGGCCCCAGAAGAATTGATATTATGAGTTCGGTACCCTTTAGTATTTGAGTATGGATAATCAAGTGTATGTGTACTTAGTTTGCTCAAGATCCTTCCATTCATGTAGGAGTATTAAGCCTATTGATATTTATATAGCTCATATAAGAAAAAAACGAACTCGGGGCCCCCGGCCCCGAACGAAATGTTCTTAAAAGTTCTCAACCCCTTAAGAGTTCCTTCTGGATAATGATGGATACATGTGCCAAGTTTGGTCAAGATCCATTAATCCGTGTAAAAGCCTTTGTGGAACAGACAAACAAATCCACAAACAAATTTTCACTTTTATATATATACTAGCGGATATACCCGGCACATTTGCCGGGATAGCATTCGGAACGAAAGAACTTCTACAGTATACAGCCTTATAATTATTCCGTTCACGGTGGGCTCCCAATCCTGTCGGTATCCCGCTCCCGTTAGCATACCGTTTCCCGGTGGGATTTTATCCCACTGGATCCCAATTCCGGTATGATCCCAATTCCGTCGGTATAAAGATCCCGGTGGTATCTCGATATCAGTGGGATAACGATAGTTGTCGGATCCCGATACCGGTGCGTACCGGTCTAAGCCTATTGTTATTTATAGATAGTTTATATACGCAAAAACTAATTGGGGCCCCCGGTCCTAGAGAAATGGATATTATAAGTTCAATAACCTTTGGTATTTGAGTATGGACAATAAAGTGTATGTGTACTAATTTTGGTCAAGATCCATCTATTCATGCATGAGTATTTGTCAGAAATTTTAATTATATAGCTCATATAAGAAAAAAAAACGAATTCGGGGCCCCCGGCCCCAAACGGCATGTGATAAAAAGTTCATAACCTATTTAGAGTCCTTTCCGGATAATGATGGATATATGTACCAAATTTGGTCAAGATCCATCCATTAATCTAGGAGTATTAAGCCTATTAACCTATAGAACTTTCTGGAACATTCTAGATTGAATGTATTACCCTCCTCGAACTGTGTAAAAATGGTCTTTTCTAAGAAATTATTCTGCGAATACGAAAAATTATACAACTAAATGCATTTCTGTAACTTAAGTACATTTAAGTTAAAAGAGGGGCCCCGGGGGCCCATTCCATAATTGTACCGAATTAGTTTAGACTGCGATGGGGCCCAATAAAAATCATTCAGGTAAGTTATGAAGTTAAAATTTAAATTTTTTCCCAATAAGATCTATTGCAAAATGCCATTGATATAGCGTTTTAAATTTATCGAACTTTCTGGAAAGTTCTAGATTGGATATCATTAGTTTTAAATCCACCGATATTTCAGTACGGACAGTGATGTGTATTGCGCTCACCCTAGGCGTATATCCATCAATTCATATAGAACCTATACTGCTGTCTAAGCATATTAATATTTATATAGCTTATATACGGAAAATGAAATGGGGCCCCCAGCCCCAGAGGAAGGGATATTATGAGTTCTGTACCCTGTAGTATTTGAGATTGGATAACCAAGTGTATGTGTACTAAGTTTGGTCAAGATCCATCCATTCATGTAGGAGTATTAGCCCTATCGATATTTATATAGCTCATATAAGGAAAAATGAAATGGGGCCACCGGCCCAAGAAGAATGGATATTATGAGTTCAGTACCCTTCGGTATTTGAATATGGATAATCAAGTGTACGTGTACTAAGTTTGGTCAAGATCCATCCATTCATGTAGGAGTTTTAAGCCTATTGATATTTATATAGCTCATATAAGAAAAAAACGAATTCGGGGCCCCCGGCCCCACACGAAATGTTATTCAAAGTTCTCAACCCCTTAAGAGTTCCTTCTGGATAATGATGGATATATGTGCCAAGTTTGGTCAAGATACATCAATCCGTGTAAAAGCCTTTGTGGAACAGACAAACCCACAAACAAATTTTCACTTTTATAAATATACTAGCCGATATACCCGGCGTGGCCCGGGATTGCATTAGGACCCCGATCCCGGTGGCCAACAGATCCCGTTAGGATACTGTTCTCTGTAGGATCCCGTTCCATCTAGGGACCCAGCTTTCTAATGTTATCCCATTTCCCGATAAAATCTATTGAATAATGCCATAGATATAGCATTTTAAGAATATCGAACTTTCTGGAAAATTCTAGATTGGATATTATTAGTTTTACATCCACCGTTATTTCCATATGGACTAAGAAGTGTATTGCAACAAAGCTAAGCCTATATCCATCAATTCACATAGAACCTATAGTGTTGTCTAAGCCTATTAATATTTATATAGCTTATATAAGGAAAAATGAAATGGGGCCCCCGGCCCCAGAGGAATGGATATTATGAGTTCAGTACACTTTTGAATTTGAGTATGGATAATCAAGTGTATGTGTACTAAGTTTGGTCAAGATCCATCCACTCATGTAGTAAGTATTAAGCCTATCGATATTTATATAGCTCATATAAGGAAAAATGAAACGGGGCCCCCGACCCCACAGGAATGGATATTATGAGTTCAGTACCCTTTAGTATTTAAATATGGATAATCAAGTGTACGTGTACTAAGTTTGATCGATATCCATCCATTCACGTAGGAGTATTTGTTTGCAATTTTTTTATATAGCTCATATAAGAAAAAAACGAATTCGGGGCCCCCGGCCCCACACGAAATGTTATTAAAAGTTCTCGACTCCGTAAGAGTTCCTTCTGGATAATGATGGATATATGTGCCAAGTTTGGTCATGATCCATCAATCCGTTTAAAAGCCTTTGTGGAACAGACAAACCCACAAATTTTCACTTTTATATATATATATGACTAGCGAGAACCCGGCATGCGTTGCATGCCACTCAATGAAAAAAGTGTTTGTGTTTTAATTAAGTTTTAAAGTAATTTTTAATAGAAAATATTTATTGTTTTTTTCCGTCTAGTGCGTACACAAATAAATTAGACGTGAGCAGGCAACATATAGCTGTCCACATGAGAAGCATGTATTTTCAAAATTTAGTCCACACACTTGTAGCGATTGATCCACCCACGCAGTAGCTCTGTTTTAAATTATATTTAGATAGCTTAAATATTTATTATTTTTAAAATAAGGCCCCCGGCCCCAAACGTAAAATTTTAAAATGGTTGTACATATGTCACACACAAACTGAAATGTCGTTTGTATTTGATTGATTTCTAGCCACCCATGTAAATAGCACTGATTGAAAATTATATTTGTATACCTCATATAAGAAAACAATAATTTGGGGCTCCGGCCCGAAAAGGAATATTTCAAAATGGATAGCTAATTCAGAAACCATTTGTGCGCACACCAACTTACCAAAGTTTTATTGCAATCGGATGAATGGAATAGGAACGCATACAAAAATTATATTTAGCTCATAAAAGGGGAAAAAAAGAATTTAGGTCCCCGGTCCCAAAACGGAATATTGTAAAATGTGTGTAATAATTCAGAAACATTTGCCTTTTTTTACAATTCATGCAATTTTCATCACTTTGGATTGATGGTATAGTTGATGGTATAGAAGCACATACGGGAAACGGGATATACTTATTATATGTATAGATATAGTTTACCGAATAAAGATAACTTTTTTGCAATTATTCAAGGATGATCTGTCTGTCTGTCTGACTGTCTGTCTCTCTATATGTCTATCTCTCTATATGTCTGTCTCTCTGTCTGTCTCTCTTTCTCTCTGTCTGTCTCTCTGTTGCTCTGCCGGTCTATATGTCTCTCTGTCTGCCTGTCTCTCTTTCTCTATGTTTGTCTCTCAAGCTGTCTCTCAGTCTGTCTCACTGTCAGTCTGTGTCTATCTCTCTGTCATTATGTCTGTCTCTCTGTCTGTCTCTCTGTCTATCTCTCTGTTTGTCTGTCTCTCTGTCTGTCTCTCTGTCTGTCTCTCTGTTTGTCTGTCTCTCTGTCTGTCTCTCTGTCTGTCTCTCTGTCTGTCGCTCTGTCTGTCTCTCTGTCTGTCTCTCTGTCTGTCTCTATGTCTTCATCTCTGTCTGTCTGTTTGTCTCTCTGACTGTCTCTCTTTCTGTCTCTCCTTCTGTCTCTCTGTCTGTCTGACTGCATGTCTGTTTGTCTGTTTATCTATCTCTCTACCTATTTACCATCTACATGCCTGCCTGCCTACCTACCTACCTACCTGTCACAAATGACTGGGTTGGGATTGAAATATGGCGCGCCATTGATATTTATATAACATACTAGCCGATATACCCGGCGTGGCCCGGGTTTGCATTAGGACCCCGATCCCGGTGGCCTACAGATACCGTTAGGATACTGTTCTCTTTGGGATCCCGTTTCATCTAGAGACCCTCCTTTACAATGTTATCCCATTTCCTGATTTGATCGTGACATAGATTTAGTTTTTTAAGGATATCGAAATTTCTGGAAAATTCTAGATTGGATATTCTTAGTTTTAATTACACCGATATCTAAAAACGGACAGTGAAGTGTATTGCTACCACCCTAGGCCTATATCCATCAAATGACATAGAAACTATAGTGTTTTATAACCCTTTTGACCTATAGAACTTTCTGGAACATTCTAGATTAAATGTATTATCCTACCCGAACTGTGTAAAAACAGTCTTTTATTAGTAATAATTATTCTTCGAATACGAAAAATTATACGACTAAATGAATTTCTATAACTATAGTACATTTAAGTTAAAAGAGGGGCCCCGGGGGCCCATTCCATTATTGTACCGAATTAGTTTTTCCTGAGATGGGTGCCCTATAATAATCATTCAGGTAAGTTATGAAGTTACAATTTTAAATTTGCCCCATTAAAATCTATTGAATAATGCCATAAATATAGCGTTTTAAAGTTATCGAACTTTCTAGAAAATTCTAGATTGGATATTATTAGTTTTAAATCCATCGATGTTTCAGTACGGACAGTGAAGTGCATTGCTACCACTCTAGGTCTATATCCATCAAATCACATAGAACCTAAAGTGTTTTCAGAGCCTATTAATATAGCTTATATAAGGAAAAATGAAATGGGGCCCCCGGCCCCCCAGGAATGGATATTATGAGTTCGGTACCCTTTTGTATTTGAGTATGGATAATCAAGTGTACGTGTACTAAGTTTGGTCAAGATCCATCCATTCATATAAGAGTATTAAGCCCATCTATATTTATATAGCTCATATAAGGAAAAACGAAATGGGGCCCCCGGCCCCAGAAGAATGAATATTATGAGTTCAGTACCCTTAGGTATTTGAATATGGATAATCAAGTGTACGTGTACTAAGTTTGATCGATATCCATCCATTCACGTAGGAGTATTTGTTTGAACATTTTTTATATAGCTCATATAAGGAAAAATGAAATGGGGCCCCCGGCCCCAGGAGAATGGATATTATGAGTTCAGTACCCTTTTGTATTTGAGTATGGATAATCAAGTGTATGTTTACTAAGTTTGGTCAAGATCCATCCATTCATATAGGAGTATTAAGCTTATTGATATTTATATAGCTCATATAAGGAAAAATGAAATGGGGCCCCCGGCCCCAGAAGAATGGATATTATGAGTTCGGTACCCTTCGGTATTTGAATATGGATAATCAATTGTACGTGCACTAAGTTTGATCGATATCCATCCATTCACGTAGGAGTATTTGTTTGTAATTTTTTTAAAAGTTCTCAACCCCTTAAGAGTTCCTTCTGGATAATGATGGATATATGTGCCAAGTTTAGTCATGATCCATCAATCCGTTTAAAAGCCTTTGTGGAACAGACAAACCCACAAACCCACAAATTTTCACTTTTATATATATACTAGCCGATATACCCGGCGTGGCCCGGGATTGCATTAGGACCCCGATCCCGGTGGCCTATAGATCCCATTAGGATACTGTTCTCTTTGGGGATCCCGTTCCATCTAGGGACCCTCCTTTCCAATGTTATCCCATTTCCTGATTTGATCGTGACATAGATTTAGCGTTTTAAAGTTATCGAACTTTCTGGAAAATTCTAGATAGGATATTATTAGTTTTAAATCCACCGATATCTAAAAACGGACAGTGCAGTGTATTGCTACCACGTTAGGCCTATATCCATCAATTTACAAAAAAATTAAAGTATTATCTAAGCCTATTGACCTATAGAACTTTCTGGAAAATTCTAGATTAAATGTATTATCCTCCCCGAAATATGTAAAAACAGTCTTTTATTAGTAATAATTATTCTTCGAATATGAAAAATTATACAACTAAATGAATTTCTATAGCTATAGTACATTTAAGTTAAAAGAGGGGCCCCGGGGGCCCATTCCATAATTGTACCGAATTAGTTTTGCCTGAGATGGGGCCCTATAATAATCATTCAGGTAAGTTATGAAGTTACAATTTTAAATTTGTCCCATTAAAATCTATTGAATAATGCCATAGATATAGCGTTTTAAAGTTATCGAACTTTCTGGAAAATTCTAGATTGGATATTATTAGTTTTACATCCACCGATATTTTAATACGGACTAAGAAGCGTAATGAACAAAGATAGGCCCCAAACGGAGTGTCATAAAAAGTTCATAACCCCGTCAGCGTTTTTTCCGAATAATGATGGATATATGTGCCAAATTTGATCAAGATCTATCCATCTATGTAGGAGTAATAAGCCTATTGACCTATAGAACTTTCTGGAACATTCTGATTAAATGTTTTATCCTCCTTGAATTGTGTAAAAACTGTCTTTTCTAAGTAATTATTCTTCGAATACGAAAAATTATACAACTAAATGCATTTTTACAACTATATTACATATAAGTTAAAAGATGGGCCCCGGGGGCCCATTCCATAACTGTACGAATTATATGTGCCTGAGAATGGGCCCTATAAAAATCATTCAGGTAAGTTATGAAGTTAAGATTTAAAATTTGTCCCATTAAAATCTATTGAATAATTCCATAGATATAGCGTTTTAAAGTTATCGAACTTTCTGGAAAATTCTAGATTGGATATTCTTAGTTTTAAATCCACCGATATTTAAGTTCGGACAGTGTATTGCTACCACGTTAGGCATATATCCATCAATTCACATAGAAACTATAGTGTTGTCTAAGCCTATTGACAATTGATATTTATATAGCTTATATAAGGAAAAATGAAATGGGGCCCCCGGCCCCAGAGGAATGGATATTATGAGTTCGGTACCCTTTAGTATTTGAGTATGGATAATCAAGTGTATGTGTACTTAGTTTGGTCAAGATCCTTCAATTTATGTAGGAGTATTAAGCCTATTGATATTTATATAGCTCATATAAGAAAAAAACGAATTCGGGGCCCCCGGCCCCACACGAAATGTTATTAAAAGTTCTCAACCCCTTAAGAGTTCCTTCCGGATAAGGATGGATACATGTGCCAAGTTTGGTCAAGATCCATCAATTTGTGTAAAAGCCTTTGTGGAACAGACAAACCCACAAACAAATTTTCACTTTTATATATATATATGATATGATATGACTAGCCGATATACCCGGCGCGGCCCGGGATTGCATTAAGACCTTGATCCCGGTGGCCTACAGATCCCGTAAGGATACTGTACTCTGTGCGTTCCGGTTCCGTCAAGGGACCCTGCTTTCTAATGTTGTCCCATTTCACGATAAAATCTATTGAATAATGCCATAGATATAGCATTTTAAGAATATCGAACTTTCTTGAAAATTCTAGATTGTATATTATTAGTTTTACATCCACCGATATTTCTCTACGGACAGTGAAGTGTATTGCTATCACCCTAGGCCCATATCCATTAAATGACATAGAAACTATAGTGTTGTCTAAGCCTATTGACCTATAGAACTTTGTCGAACATTCTAGATTAAATGTATTATCCTCCTCGAACTGTGTAAAAACAGTCTTTTATTAGTAATAATTATTCTTCGAATACGAAAAATTATACGACTAAATGAATTTCTATAACTATAAAACATTTAAGTTGAAAAAGGGGCCCCGGGGGCCCATTCCATAATTTTACCGAATTAGTTTTTCCTGAGATGGGGACCTTTAATAATCATTCAGATAAGTTATGACGTTAAAATTTTAAATTTGTCCCATTAATATCTATTGAATAATGCCATAGATATAGCGTTTTAAAGTTATCGAACTTTCTGGAAAATTCTAGATTTGATACTATTAGTTTTACATCCACCGATATTTTAATACGGACTAAGAAGCGTAATGAACAAAGATAGGCCCCAAACGGAGTGTCATAAAAAGTTCATAACCCCGTCAGCGTTTTTTCCGAATAATGATGGATATATGTGCCAAATTTGATCAAGATCTATCCATCTATGTAGGAGTAATAAGCCTATTGACCTATAGAACTTTCTGGAACATTCTGATTAAATGTTTTATCCTCCTTGAACTGTGTAAAAACTGTCTTTTCTAAGTAATTATTCTTCGAATACGAAAAATTATACAACTAAATGCATTTTTACAACTATATTACATATAAGTTAAAAGATGGGCCCCGGGGGCCCATTCCATAATTGTACGAATTATATGTGCCTGAGAATGGGCCCTATAAAAATCATTCAGGTAAGTTATGAAGTTAAGATTTAAAATTTGTCCCATTAAAATCTATTGAATAATTCCATAGATATAGCGTTTTAAAGTTATCGAACTTTCTGGAAAATTCTAGATTGGATATTCTTAGTTTTAAATCCACCGATATTTAAGTTCGGACAGTGTATTGCTACCACGTTAGGCATATATCCATCAATTCACATAGAAACTATAGTGTTGTCTAAGCCTATTGACAATTGATATTTATATAGCTTATATAAGGAAAAATGAAATGGGGCCCCCGGCCCCAGAGGAATGGATATTATGAGTTCGGTACCCTTTAGTATTTGAGTATGGATAATCAAGTGTATGTGTACTTAGTTTGGTCAAGATCCTTCCATTTATGTAGGAGTATTAAGCCTATTGATATTTATATAGCTCATATAAGAAAAAAACGAATTCGGGGCCCCCGGCCCCACACGAAATGTTATTAAAAGTTCTCAACCCCTTAAGAGTTCCTTCCGGATAAGGATGGATACATGTGCCAAGTTTGGTCAAGATCCATCAATTTGTGTAAAAGCCTTTGTGGAACAGACAAACCCACAAACAAATTTTAACTTTTATATATATATATGATATGATATGACTAGCCGATATACCCGGCGCGGCCCGGGATTGCATTAAGACCTTGATCCCGGTGGCCTACAGATCCCGTAAGGATACTGTACTCTGTGCGTTCCGGTTCCGTCAAGGGACCCTGCTTTCTAATGTTGTCCCATTTCACGATAAAATCTATTGAATAATGCCATAGATATAGCATTTTAAGAATATCGAACTTTCTTGAAAATTCTAGATTGTATATTATTAGTTTTACATCCACCGATATTTCTCTACGGACAGTGAAGTGTATTGCTATCACCCTAGGCCCATATCCATTAAATGACATAGAAACTATAGTGTTGTCTAAGCCTATTGACCTATAGAACTTTGTCGAACATTCTAGATTAAATGTATTATCCTCCCCGAACTGTGTAAAAACAGTCTTTTATTAGTAATAATTATTCTTCGAATACGAAAAATTATACGACTAAATGAATTTCTATAACTATAAAACATTTAAGTTGAAAAAGGGGCCCCGGGGGCCCATTCCATAATTTTACCGAATTAGTTTTTCCTGAGATGGGGACCTTTAATAATCATTCAGATAAGTTATGACGTTAAAATTTTAAATTTGTCCCATTAATATCTATTGAATAATGCCATAGATATAGCGTTTTAAAGTTATCGAACTTTCTGGAAAATTCTAGATTTGATACTATTAGTTTTACATCCACCGATATTTTAATACGGACTAAGAAGCGTAATGAACAAAGATAGGCCCCAAACGGAGTGTCATAAAAAGTTCATAACCCCGTCAGCGTTTTTTCCGAATAATGATGGATATATGTGCCAAATTTGATCAAGATCTATCCATCTATGTAGGAGTAATAAGCCTATTGACCTATAGAACTTTCTGGAACATTCTGATTAAATGTTTTATCCTCCTTGAATTGTGTAAAAACTGTCTTTTCTAAGTAATTATTCTTCGAATACGAAAAATTATACAACTAAATGCATTTTTACAACTATATTACATATAAGTTAAAAGATGGGCCCCGGGGGCCCATTCCATAATTGTACGAATTATATGTGCCTGAGAATGGGCCCTATAAAAATCATTCAGGTAAGTTATGAAGTTAAGATTTAAAATTTGTCCCATTAAAATCTATTGAATAATTCCATAGATATAGCGTTTTAAAGTTATCGAACTTTCTGGAAAATTCTAGATTGGATATTCTTAGTTTTAAATCCACCGATATTTAAGTTCGGACAGTGTATTGCTACCACGTTAGGCATATATCCATCAATTCACATAGAAACTATAGTGTTGTCTAAGCCTATTGACAATTGATATTTATATAGCTTATATAAGGAAAAATGAAATGGGGCCCCCGGCCCCAGAGGAATGGATATTATGAGTTCGGTACCCTTTAGTATTTGAGTATGGATAATCAAGTGTATGTGTACTTAGTTTGGTCAAGATCCTTCCATTTATGTAGGAGTATTAAGCCTATTGATATTTATATAGCTCATATAAGAAAAAAACGAATTCGGGGCCCCCGGCCCCACACGAAATGTTATTAAAAGTTCTCAACCCCTTAAGAGTTCCTTCCGGATAAGGATGGATACATGTGCCAAGTTTGGTCAAGATCCATCAATTTGTGTAAAAGCCTTTGTGGAACAGACAAACCCACAAACAAATTTTAACTTTTATATATATATATGATATGATATGACTAGCCGATATACCCGGCGCGGCCCGGGATTGCATTAAGACCTTGATCCCGGTGGCCTACAGATCCCGTAAGGATACTGTACTCTGTGCGTTCCGGTTCCGTCAAGGGACCCTGCTTTCTAATGTTGTCCCATTTCACGATAAAATCTATTGAATAATGCCATAGATATAGCATTTTAAGAATATCGAACTTTCTTGAAAATTCTAGATTGTATATTATTAGTTTTACATCCACCGATATTTCTCTACGGACAGTGAAGTGTATTGCTATCACCCTAGGCCCATATCCATTAAATGACATAGAAACTATAGTGTTGTCTAAGCCTATTGACCTATAGAACTTTGTCGAACATTCTAGATTAAATGTATTATCCTCCCCGAACTGTGTAAAAACAGTCTTTTATTAGTAATAATTATTCTTCGAATACGAAAAATTATACGACTAAATGAATTTCTATAACTATAAAACATTTAAGTTGAAAAAGGGGCCCCGGGGGCCCATTCCATAATTTTACCGAATTAGTTTTTCCTGAGATGGGGACCTTTAATAATCATTCAGATAAGTTATGACGTTAAAATTTTAAATTTGTCCCATTAATATCTATTGAATAATGCCATAGATATAGCGTTTTAAAGTTATCGAACTTTCTGGAAAATTCTAGATTTGATACTATTAGTTTTACATCCACCGTTATTTCCATATGAACTAAAAGTGTATTGCAACAAAGCTAAGCCTATATCCATCAATTCACATAGAACGTATAGTGTTGTCTAAGCCTATTGATATTTATATAGCTTATATAAGGAAAAATGAAATGGGGCCCCCGGCCCCAGAGGAATGGATATTATAAGTTCAGTACACTTCGATATTTGAGTATGGATAATCAAGTGTATGTGTACTAAGTTTGGTCAAGATCCATCCATTCATTTAGGAGTATAAGCCTATTGCTATTTATATAGCTCATATAAGGAAAAATGAAATGGGGCCCCCGGCCCCAGGAGAATGGATATTATGAGTTCAGTTCCCTTCGGTATTTTAATATGGATAAACACGTGTACGTGTACTAAGTTTGATCGATATCCCTCCATTTACGTAGGAGTATTTGTTTGTAATTTTTTAATATAGCTCATATAAGAAAAAAACGAATTCGGGGCCGCCGGCCCCAAACGGAATGTCATAAAAAGTTCTCAACCCTTTAAGAGTTCCTTCTGGATAATGATGGATACATGTGCCAAGTTTGGTCAAGATCCATCAATCCGTGTAAAAGCCTTTGTGGAACAGACCCACAAACAAACCCACAAATTTTCACTTTTATATATATACTAGCGGATATACCCGGCAAATTTGCCGGGATAGCATTCGGAACGAAAGAACTTTTACAGTATACAGCCTTATAATTATTCCGATCCCGGTGGGCTCCCAATCCTGTCGGTATCCTGCTCCCGTTAGAATACCGTTTCCCGGTGGTATTCTCATCCCACTGGATCCCAATACCGGTATGATCCCAATTGCGTCGGTATAAAGATCCCGGTGGTATCTCGATATCAGTGGGATAACGATATTTGTCGGATCAGGACAGCGGTGCGTACCGGTCTAAGCCTATTGTTATTTATAGATAGGTTATATACGCAAAAATTAATTGGGGCCCCCGGCCCTAGAGAAATGGATATTATAAGTTCAGTAACCTTTGGTATTTGAGTATGGACAATAAAGTGTATGTGGACTAATTTTGGTCAAGATCCATCTATTCATGAAGGAGTATTTTTCAGTCATTTTAATTATATTGCTCATATAAGAAAAAAACGAATTCGGGGCCCCCGGCCCCAAACGGCATGTGATAAAAAATTCATAACCCATTTAAAGTCCTTTTCGGATAATGATGGATATATGTGCCAAATTTGGTCAAGATCCATCCATTAATCTAGTAGGAGTATTAAGCCTATTAACCTATAGAACTTTCTGGAACATTCTAGTTTGAATGTATTACCCTCCTCGAACTGTGTAAAAATTGTCTTTTCTAAGAAATTATTCTGCGAATACGAAAAATTATACAACTAAATGCATTTCTATAACTAAAGTACATTTCAGTTAAAAGAGGGGCCCCGGGGGCCCATTCCATAATTGTACCGAATTAGTTTAGACTGCGATGGGGCCCTATAAAAACCATTCAGGTAAGTTATGAAGTTAAAATTTAAAATTTTTCCCAATAAAATCTATTGAAAAATGCCATAGATATAGCGTTTTAAATGTATCGAACTTTCTGGAAAGTTCTAGATTGGATATCATTAGTTTTAAATCCACCAATATTTCAGTACGGACAGTAAAGTGCATTGCTACAACCCTAGGCCTATATCCATCAATTCATATAAAACCTATAGTGTTGTCGAAGCATAGTAATATTTATATATTTTATATAAGGAAAAATAAATGGGGCCCCCGGCCCCTGAGGAATGGATATTGTGAGTTCAGTACCCTTTTGTATTTCAGTATGGATAATCAAGTGTATGTGTACTAAGTTTGGTCACGATCCATCCATTCATGTAGAATTATTAAGCCCATCTATATTTATAAAGCTCATATAAGAAAAAACGAAATGGGGCCCCCGGCCCCAGAAGAATGGATATTATGAGTTCAGTACCCTTCGGTATTTGAATATGGATGATCAAGTGTACGTGTACTAAGTTTTGATCGATATCCATCCATTCACGTAGGAGTATTTGTTTGTAATTTTTTTATATAGCTCATATAAGAAAAAAACGAATTCGGGGCCCCCGGCCCCACACGAAATGTTATTGAAAGTTCTCAACCCCTTAAGAGTTCCTTCTGGATAATGATTGATATATGTGCCAAGTTTGGTCAATATACATCAATCCGTGTAAAAGCCTTAGTGGAACAGACAAACCCACAAACAAACAAACAAACAAATTTTCACTTTTATATATATATATATATATATATGATACGATATGATATGATATGATATAGGATATGATATGATATATGATATGATGTGATATGATATGATAAACTTTTTTGTGGGTTAACTACTTAATTGACAAAATGTTCAAAAAGAAATCATTCAGTCACAAAAATAATTGCTAACATCATTTTGGATATTGAACGGAAATAAAACCTACAACCTCTTACTTGTAACAAATATCTCCAGCTTTTACAAAAAAGAACGAAAAAGAAATCTTAAGTGGAAAGATCTATACATTTATGTGGGTTTTTAAAACTGGTTATTTTTATAAATCGTATATGAAAGTCATAATTATGTTAAAAAGCCATGAGATGTTTACAAAGGGCATAATTTATTTATTCATGTGTGATTTTATCTGAGGGAAATAGTATTAAAATAAAGTATAAATTTGCCAATATTCCCTTGACCGACATTTTTATTTGGAATTTCAAACTGCTATGATATTATTCAGAAAAACTACAAATTACCTCTTCGATATACTTTAATACCTATTTTAAAAACCAAATCCACATTATTTATTTAAAATGACGATTTCGGAATAAAAATTTTTTAAAAATAAGTGCCCCCCCCCCCCCCCCGAAAATATGAAATAATCATGATAATTTAAATGCTGGTTTGCAAAAATCTTTATCTTTAAATTATCGTATTTCCTTGCGTTCTATTACATTTTCATCTCGAATAAAGAAAAATAATTGTAAGAAAGTTCGTGTGGACCTGAAGAAAAAAACTACTTCCTACGCCCCTGGCTCTGCTCCCACGTACATCGGAAGTGTCCCATGAAACGCCTGGAAATAAAAATATGGTTTAAGGATCACTCTACCACAAACGAATATCGAACAATAGGAATTTATATTATTTCGGGCACTGCGTTACAACTTCAATGGGGGGGGGGGAAGCGGGGGGAAGGGGGGAGTATTAAGAACAAGGTCTCGGTAAGTTTGAAATATAGTACAAGACCATACATTTTACTAAAGGTGCTATGAATATAAATTATTCTTTATTTCTTATTCGACAGTATTGCCCAGCATGTGCGTTTCCCTGTTCAGAGAATCAAGGAAAGGAATGTTATTGCAGATTAAGAACTGATACCGAATGGTATTTTATAATAAACGTGACGGCACAAGTAGAGTTAAGTAAAATTCAATTTAGCTTTTTATATCTCTACCAAATAGTCCCTGAAATTCGGTTCGCAGAGGCCATCTACATCCTGCCTACAATACACGGTAAGAATTTAGCCTAATATTTACCATAAAAATTGGTAACTTAATATATCATATGTTTATTTTAACTAAAAACAGCCGCACTATGGGAAACATTTCATAATACATTTTGTCAGCATCCCTAAGTTAATCTCAACTAAAAACATTTCAGTTTATATTCGCAATTCTTCCCCGTGGCCCACAACGAGGTAATAACCCGCGGTTCTCATGGTGTGACATGGTCTTATTCTCCTTTACAGTCCGGTCAAACTATAACAAAAACGGGCCTAATTTATTTACGGTCTTAAACAAAAATCTTTTTCTCTACAACCAGTCTAATATTTTATTATTTTAATTAAAATTTAATGTTAAAAATACTTTTAACCCTTTTTTTATTAAAAAAAAAAAATGTTATTCTATTAAATAATTTTCATCATACAAAAAAAATCTATCTAATCTCTTATCAACAGGCAAAGAAGGACCTACACTATTTCGAGTTGACGGTGGTGTGAATCTGCTGTCAAAGCCGATGTGTTCAGAAAACATCTCAACCTGTGGCGTCCACAAGTTTCAGTTTTGCGTTGAAGGACTGATCAATCCTTATCTCACAATGTACTTTCACATCTTTGAAAGTCCCGACTCGCAATTCTCAGAATGTATAACTAAGGACATCATTATAGAGACGAACACACTCTATGTGAATCTTAACTATACTGACGATTGCAGGAGACAGATGAACTTCGGATGTGTTATTCGTTGTAAGTTTTAATGGTAAACACAAATAATATGTGTGCTATACATTTTTAAAAAAAATTCTTCAAATTTTATGGAAGTTTTTTTTAGAAATAATTATTTTTGTCTAATGTGTGTGCTTGCTAGTTATAGAGTTAACAGGTTTTGCCGCTAGAGGGAGACACCATTCTAAATTAAAAGCCCCACACGCCGAAATAATACGTTTAATTGCTAAAAATGGTTTATGATTATACAGTTTAATTTTTGTATCAAATCACCTTAACATCCAAGATGTCGGATATCTCCAACAAGCCCGAAACCGCCCAACACAAACTAAATTCATTCCGAGTTTAGCACCATTGAGGATATGATTTTGTCATCTCAGAAATTGGTTGATGCCTTTTAGTGCGTACTTGAAAATACTTTTGCAACATTGTGCACATAATCGGATAGAACGGCGAAGATGCCATTTAATAATTTATATTCACTTGATCTCAGAGCTATCATTAGGATCCCGCAACCCCATACAGCTGCATGGGTCCGAGGATACGTTAGGGGTTTAAACTCGTGATGTGGTAATATTTTTCTAATTACCAACTTTGAGTGCTAGGTGGGCAGAACGAATTTCCAACAATACAGTTGATTGAATTGTTTATCAGGAATTTCAAACTACTATAACTTACTTCAGATAAATTTCAATTTACCTCTTTGATATAATTTAAAATAATATTCTTTCACCAAATCCAGCCGAATGATTTCTAAAAGTGATACGAAAACAAAACAAAAATAATAACAATTTGTAAGCTTACTTCTGGCAAAATGCGTGCAAATATTTGGGGGAAGATTGTTTATTATTCTGATACATTAAAAAAAAAAAAAAAAGGAAATGGGGAATTTAATAAATTTGGTTAAGGTTAAAAATCACATTTAATTATTTAAAAGTAGAAAAAGAACTTTTTTGACTAAATAATAATCGATGAAATGTGTAAAATTATTACGCTCCCTTTAAATTCTTTTTTTTTTTTTTTTTTTTAAATCAATTTTTTTAAAGCTCATGTTATCTAGCTGAACTTAATTCGAATACATTTAAAACTATGCAAATAGCTAAAAAAAAATTAAACATGATGTCATTAGATAATATATAATTCAGACCTTTCCCTATTTTAAAACGCGTGCTTTCATAATGAAATTGCATTCAAAACTTCGCAAAAAGTTTATTTACTGAATAGTGTAAGCACCTAACAAGATAAGTCCTAAATATAGGGATCGTCAAATATTTTAAGCGTACCTTCTGAAAAACGTGTGCTTTTATGATGACATTCAATTCGAAAACAGGCCGTATATGTTTCACACTTGGCAAGAACTATATTAAAATTATAGATTTTATATTGATGTAAAAGGGGTAGTTTAAGACCGTGTTACCGAAGTCTTTAAACTCGTGAATTTGCAAAAGAAAAAAAAAATACATACCGATATATGCGAACACCAGAAGGTAAGACTTCGGCTTCTAATCACGATCGGCTAGTACGATATTTATAAGCGAATAGTGAAAACCTTAAACAAGATTAGCCTTAATTATAGGAATCATCAAATATATCGAGCATAACGATATTTCAAAACTTCCACTAATTTAATCGGCTCAATGCGCTATTTACTATTCCTGTTTTTTTATTTAAAAATGACAGTTTAGTCGTTTATTTGAAATATAATATTTTTTTTGTACATCTTTTTCCCCGGGGTAAACTTGATTCGATGCCTGAAAGAAAAAGTGCCCCCCACGCCTAACCAAAATATAACAAATAAAATTCCTGACTTTTTTTTAATTGAAGTATTTTTTAATACTTATTTTTGTAAAATATTTACAAACGTTTCAATAAAAAAAATTGAAAATTTAAAAAAAAAACGTTGGTCATCTGTTTCCCACTGCATGTTGCAAGCAAAGTTAAAATGCCGGAAATCTGTCAATATTCATTAAGAATGGGAGCAGCTTGATGCTCGTGTGAGGACCCCCAGAAGTGAAAGTCCTTGAGGCAAGAGTTCAAATGCCTTAAGACGGCGCTCATCCCAAGTAGTGGTTACTAGTTTAGAAATAGTACGAAATAAAAATATTTTTTTTAAAAAAGAATTAAAGAACAGATTTATATAATTGTTGTTTTGGACCAACGGAAAAAATGCTACACACGGGAGACTAAGTAAGATAAATTAATCAATATAGAAAAGATAATACAATTGTATAGCACAATAAAATTGTTTAAAAGTTTCCTAGCCGTCCTGCACAAGCAAGAGAGCGTCTCCGATGAAACTTGGGGACGCCTACTGGGGTTTGCCTCTTCGTGGCGTGGCGGACTATTAGGGTGAACTTGTCCACCCGAAGCCAAACACCCAGCCGACCGCATGACTCCCAACTCAACGGGAGTAGTAAGCAATACCATGATTACATGTTGCCGTCAATTGATATGAGGCTTGGGTACCGTAAAACCCAAGCCATTTATTTTAGCTACGCAGCCGTCCAAAAGCTGGTCCGGGGCAACCGTTTCGTCCCAGTTAACGTCCCGACCCAAAGACTCCCTGGGCGATTGGGGGGGGGGGATGGTAACGCCACATAAATTCCCCCACAGTGGAATCAATCCCCCCGCACAGAGTCGGCTGCGAAAACTTTAAACGCAGTGTTTTCGGTAGTCCGGGCGTTTACCAGGCCAAGGGGGAGGTTCCTGAAGTGCCGCCGCACGGATTGGTATTGGGGAAAGCCGGCGTCTGGCCCGTATGGAGGTATGCCGGGGGGGTCATTAAGAGCTCACGCTCGACGGCCCACCGACACTATGTCCAATGTGACGTATAAAAGTTTCCTAGATATTTAAATTTAGGCTCTATAAGATAATTATTTTTATCATTTTTTAATTCAAAGTGATATATTTAAGTATAATATTTTATCAGATATTAATATTGACCTCACTTAAAAGATATCTTGCTTCTTTCGTAGCAATGTAAGTATTGTACTTAAATATCTACTTAACATTCACATCTAAAACTAAAATCAGGCTCAAAAGAAACAAAACTTAATTTTTTAATACATTTTGTTCTTCCTTTTTATTTTAACAGTTAATAACTGTGCAGGTAAGTCAAATGAACTGAATTCGTTAGTTTTTTTAAATTAAATAAAAAAGAATACTTCTGCATTAACTCTTCTTACATTATTTGCTCTATAATTTATCTATATTTTAATTTGAATAATTCCAATATGAAATTTATTTAAAACAATAATTTAAGAAAACCTGATGCGTCACTAGATTGTTTTCACCCGTTGCGATACCCTGAAAGTGTAAAAAAAATAAAAAAATAAGTGTAAACAAAGTATGTGACATCCTGAAAAAGGAACGCAACAAAACAAGGAACGTGTCGTTAGGAAGCCTTCGTCAGCGAATAAACAATAGAGTTAATTTTTAAAAATTGTAATAATTTGAAAAGTAGTATCTGATGCAATCAATCCATATTTTCCATGACCCCCCCCCCCCCCATTCCCTGTCTTGCACATGGTAATTATTTTAACTAGATCAAACAAAATTGGCTATTCAATATGTTATTGTTTTTTTTTTATTGATTACTAAATCAATAAAAGATAAAACAAGAAAACTTGTGGTAATATTATCTTTTATTGAGATATTAAATTTACTGTTAAAATATTACTTTATGCGACTCAAAAAAATGCAAAACTGTCACATACTTTATCTAACTCAACATTCTTCACCTTATCAATTGCAACTGACAAAATAAAAACAACAGAATGCATGATTTATTCCTCAGTAGATAACAAATAGTTTCAAAATAATCTACAGTTTTTAAATGACCCACTCACATGAAGCCACAGACACTCATATCATGGTAAATTATTGTCGGTTTAATGAGATGATTTTCTTCAGTTGATACCCTGTTCTGATTGCAACCTACTCTTAAGGCACAATGCTTTTTTGGGTGACAACATCTTCTGGTTGCGACCTGCTGTGGCGGTGAAACTGATTTGTTGACACCCAGATCGTGTGACACCCCGTTCCGATGGGACCAAGCTCTAAATCGCAATATAAACTGGGGGCACTCTTTACTGGTTGGCAATCCACACTGGTGGTACTCTACACTGGTGGCACTCTATACTGGTTGCACTCTATACTAGTGACACTCTACAGGTGGCACTCTACACTGGTGGCACTCTACATTGGTGCACTCTATACTAGTGGCACTCTATACTGCTGGCACCATGGTCGTAGATATTTTATAAAACCGACTCAATCGAACTCAATCAAACTTTTTTTTCCATTTAGAATCACTCCCCCCCTTTTTTCTGTTGAATGTCCCCTGGTATGGTCCACACTCCCACTTTCCTTTTGACGCAACTGTCATAATATACTTTTTCTTTTTTTAAGATTGATCCTAATCCGTCTGTCTTTCAGTTAACATCTTCAATAATGAAATATTATCACAGCCTTCAAAGGATTCAGTAAAGTGGTCAAAGTAATACAAGAGTTGCTTTGATGTAACTAACTGTACATTTTAACACACACAAAAATACATAAGCCATCAAATGTGTCATTGGAAATGCATCAACACCACAACAAATTCTCTTCACTACTACCACAAAGTATTTATTTACCTTCTTTATACAAAAATCTAAACAGGGGTCCTAATTTTAAGATCTAGCGAATTTTTAGTTATACTATTTTAATTGCAAATTAAGCTCAATCAAAATAATGCATTTTATCAAGCTTCAGTTGGCATTATTTAAGAACCACTGATAAACTTCAGAAGCAATCATTTAAGAACCACTGATATAACCGAAACCATATTCTACTCTATAAAACAATAAGGATGGGGTCGAGGAACTAACTTGAAGATCTTAATTTATTTCTTGTGTTTGCCACTTATATATTTAAATTTAAAAAATCGTTGATTAATTTTATCTCTATCTATCTCTCTACTAAAAACATGACACATTGTACATTATACAAACACTTTTAACATTAAAACTTATTACCAGTTGAAGATCCAGTCACGATGACAGTTGACGAAGGGGCCAATTTACTTTCTCTCACCGCGTGTTCAGCCATGCTGGTCATTGGCGTGGACCACACACTGAAGTTTTGTCGTTTCGACTCTACCCGTGGTCACCTGGTCATCGCAAAAGATGGAGTTGTACTCAAGAACTCGTCTTCTGACCAGTGTCTCACTGAAGTGTTTCAAATCTACGAGGAAAAGATTGAATATATTTTCTGTTACATTAATAAGAAACCATACAAAGATATTTCTTACAAGTGCACTTTTTATGGTAAGATGTTAAACTTTAAGCATACTTTTTTTTATACGAAAAATGATTTTGCTCTATTCTTAAATATTTCCAATAATATTTTTGTTAAATGGAACAAACAATAACATATTTTAAATGTTATTTAAAATGTATATTTAATTCCTTTAATTTGCAAAGGTTTCTTAGATACGACAAAAATGGGTATGAAAGTAAATGACAAATTTATATCTTCTTTGGAGTTGAGTGTTACTTATTGTTACGTATTTTTAAAAATGAACTTTCTAATAACTTTATGTGCTTTTTCAATGGCTATACAACAAGTAATTATGTTTTTATACAAATAGTCTAATATTTCTTTTACTTTAGTTCTTACCTGTCAAATAAAGGTGTTAAAGTTAAGAGAGAAGTGTTACAACATGGAATAGAGCGAGTGAAATCAATAATGCGAAAGCACTAAAAAAAATAATTTCTCAACAGTCTTAACAAAAATATTTATTTTAACTAAAGGAGAATGAGAATGGACTGACAAATTGTGCTGAAAATTAGTTTTTCAAAAAAATAAAAAAAAGGTAGTCTATAAAGTATATGCTTGCTTAGCCCTAAGTTACAAAAACGTAACAAAATTACGAAGCAAAAGATTTATATCATGTAAAAAAAAAAAAACATTTTTTTATGAGACAATCCCGTTTCACTTTCTATTCATTGTGAGCACAGACAAGAGCAACGGTTTAAAGACAAATGTAACTTTTAGAAGAAGTCTTATTAAAAAGAGGTATCCCCAAAAAAGTCAAAGTTATTGTAGTTTAGCAATTAATATAAAATAGGATCCCCATTTCAAATGATGTCATTTTAGGTATCGAAAAATATAAGGGCACTATAAAAATCATTCAGATAAAATAACATGCAATTTTATTTTTATTAATTGCTCCTTTAATAATCTGAAGGAGATTGCAAGGATTGTACATTGAACATTGTTAATATTGTGACCCAGGGTACAAAAAGAACGAAATATTTGATGTTTTATATCATCGAATAGTTAAAGTTGGGCAACAAATATTTGTTTTTTTTTAAATGTGTCCCATTAAAGTCGTCCGAAAACGCTTAAGTTTAAACGTTTTATTAAAATAAAATTTCGACACTAGATGTAGTTCTTTTAATGTGGAAATCCACCGCTAATTTAAAAGGTGCAATGAATAGTATGTTTACTAAGCTTGGCCAAGATGCAACAATTTACTTCGAAGCTTGCATTATAAGGAAAGCACTATTGTAATGCTTTGGCTTATTATAAGGAAATAAAATTGTAGAAACTCCAACACTCATTTGGAACTTTTGTAGAAACATTAAAAGTGTCTTTGAATCTAATTAAAATTAATTTTTTGAAACTCATAGAGACTTATATAAAGTTAAGGGACAAATAAAAAGATATATATAGAATGTACAAGAAACTTGAATATTGTTCAACGATGATAAATTGTGGGATCTAAAATCGTATTGATATGTTCCATTAATTTTGTTTCCTTCCTTGGATTTTCTCAGTATCGCTCAGTTATAATTTTTATAAGTTTCACGAAGTTTCTAGATTATTCTGGAACCTGTGATTTTTTTTCCTAAAATATTTTAAAGTTTATGTAAATGTTTTTATTATATTTTAACTTTTCAATAAATTTTAATCTGTTTCCTCTAATGTTATAACAAATGTAAATTTTTTTTTAAGTTTCTAGAGAGTTCCAAATTAATTTTTCTATATTATAGCTTAAGATCTATGAATACATTTTAATCATTTCGAAAGCTCATATTACATTACACGCTTCCATATTGTGTAATGATGATTCTGGGTCAAACTTGGTAAAAATTCCATTTGCAATGCCAAATTGGCACATTATCACACCGACGAATTGATTCCATCAAGGAACGGGCTCATATCAAGCAAATGGATTACAACTGGAATGGATCTTAACGGGAATGGGATCCTACCAGGGAACCAGACCAACATAAAACGAGATTTAACTGGAAACGGTATCCCGATCGTGATTCGTGAATGTCATCCCATGGGGGGGGGGCGGGATTAAATCGGTGAAAGACGTGTTTAAATAATTCCTTATTAATGGATTGTTATAGAGAGAAAAAATTGGAAACGTGTTTATTTATAACCCCTATGATTTTAGCACAATCATTATACAAAAGTACACCTAACACACGCCCCTGTACTATGCGATGATTCAGCACCCCTGCTAAAAAAGAATGAACTGTAAAATCTTAAAATATTACTATACATATTTCTGTATATTTGATGAATATTTTTGTATTAAACAACGAATTATTTGTTGAAAAACCTATTTCAAATATTTAATGCAAGCATATAGAACAAAGCTTGATTGAAAATACGTGCCCAAAATGAAAACGCACTGAATCCTTCTTTGAAAACGAATAATGCTTTTAAAAGACTTATTAAAATGTGTACACCAAAAGTAAATTAACCGGAACGTCCACGAAGACATTTGAAAATAATATTTAATTTCTCAATACTCTCTACAATTCCAAAAAAAAGGAATGAGCACGTCCAATTTGATTGTGATCCATTATTTGGTTTTCTTGTGATCACTGACCCATTTACAAACATAGTCATACTGAGCTTAATATTGTTGACAGCATGATATAATGATGGGAATTTGTAAATTCTGTTATTGAAGTAACTTTGCTCATATAGTTAAATGAAATTCAAATGTTAAAGCGCTTTTATATTTATTTTATACTACATTTAATTGTTTGTTCTAAATTACATTCGGATTTTCCCTGTTGTTTCTTCTTTCCTTTAACATCAAATACGTTTTTTTTAAAAACGATGTGGCGTTAGGTACACGGGTACTAGAATTGAGAGGTTGGGATTAAAAAACGATTTAAAATATCGAAGTGGCTATAGGTACACGGGTATCAGAATTGAGAGGTTGGGATTTAGCTTAATGGTACCCGGGTGCGAATGGCGGAGCTGCGTGTCCGGGTCCATTTTGACTAATGCTATTCGGATGTCATTTGTAGTAGTTTATTTTAGTTAAAATGAAGAGTTAAGTTTACAAACGTATAGTAAATTCAATTATCTTTCATTTGATACCTCATTTGGTCTTACAAACCCATATTTTAAATCGTTTTTAATCCTACCTCTCAATTGTGGTACCCGTGTACCTATATGTGCAGCCATTTAATAAACATGTTGAATAACTCTGGATGAAAAACGTTTATTCTAATTATGCCATACCAAAAATGATTATTCGAATTTCATCTTTTATAACGTTTGATAATATAATATAATAAATTATACTCATGGCTTTCCCATATACGCCAATTATACAAGTTTTCTATTTGAATCTCTGTAAGACACATGGCGTCCAGTAAAATTACAATATATTTATCTAAGCATAAATTCTGGACTTATTTTAAGCACCAATTCCATGAGTTACTCTATATCAAATTTATCGGAGTAACTGTTGATAAGTGAATAACATATATTATTTATATTTAAGATTTATTAAATGCTCATTCCTTCTTTTTACTTTGACGTTCATCAGACATTTCAGATACCACATTGACAACGCAATGTCTACATTGTGATAAAGGTAAGTTGAGACGATCACTCGATGTAACAGTAAGCTAATAATATAATGATGTACACACCAATCGTTCAAGATGAACTCTGAGAATGTAAATCACTAAACACTTTATGTATGAGGCGTTGGGAAAATATTAAATTTAATGTATTCAAGAAAGTAAATTCAATTAAGGTATATTTAATTTTTTCTTTACCAAATCTACAGGATCATCAACTCAATGGAGATATGCCGCCATTGTTACAACAGCCATCGCTTTCGGGGCTGTCTTTTGTTGTTACTGTAAGTTATAATTTGATACGATATACATAATAGTAATAGATACAATTAATTTTTACATGCTAAAGTTTAAAACTGTTTGGCGTTATAACTTTTGTGAAATTATTTTTTTTTTAGATTAATAATTGATATTAATGAAACCCAAAATTTAGTTTAAATATATAGCACAAAATGTATTACGAAATTTGTTTTTTTATCTTTAGTTTTTGCCAAAGTCAACCGTGGAAGGAAAAGATCACCGCGTAAGCCATTGCATTTCGAATCTCGTCTTTTTTTAAAAAGTACCATTGAATTGAATTTATTAAGTTACAAAAAAATAAAACAAGTAAAACGTTTGTAATGTAAATTATTTTTGATATGTTTGAGAGGGGGGTCCTCAAAGTTGTTAAACAAAAGGACGGATTAGTGTTATCAGACAAAGTCGAGAGCAGGTCTAAAGTTTCAATGGCAAAAAAAAAATAAATAAATAAATTCAATACACACTGCAAATATTTCTTTCATATACAAAAAAAACAAAACAACAACAAAACCATAACCCTAAAAAACATAATTAAAAAGTATGCAACAAGAATTTAATAGCATTTGAAAGGTAGGTTTTGCTAATGAGATGATAAAGTGGCTGTTCGTACCCGGGTACCAGAAGTGAGAGGTTGGGATTAAGAAAGTATTAAAAATATTATTGTTTGGGTTTTAAGACAAAAAGGGGTATCAAATGAAAAATAATTGAATGGAAGATTCGTTTGTAAACTTAATTCTTTAGTTTATCTAAAAAAAAAATTAACCACAAATGACATCCGAATACCGTTTAGTCAGAATGGACCCGGACACGCAGCGACGCCATTCGCACACGGATCCCATTTGTCACTGGTGTAATTGCAAACTTGTCCATCTGGTCCCTTGTGTGATTGGAGACTTGTCCATCTGGTCCCTGGTGTTATGGGACACCTCTCCAATGGTCTTTGTTGTTTTGGAAACTTATTCAACAATCTCTGGTGTTATGGAAAACTTGAACAACGGTCCCATGTGGGATAGGAAACTTATCCAACGATTCCTTGTGTTTTGGAAACTTATCCAACAGTCCCTGGTGTTATGGAAAACCTATCCAACGGTCCCTGGTGCTATGTGAAACTTATCCAACAGTCCCTGGGGCTATGGTAAACTTGCCATCCAGTTTCATGGTCTAATGTGAATATTGCCTGCTGGCCCCTGGTGTAATGGGAATATTTCCTACCGTTCCTTCAGATTTGTAAACTTTAAAACGCTGGTCTAGGGATTATACTTTTTAGAAAATCAATTTAGTTTCAGTTTTTTGTTGGTGTAAATGTAAAATTTAATCCGCTTACAATTTGTTTAAGTTTTATTTTAAAAAATTATAAATTCCAGCTGAAATGACAAAACAAGAAAAGAATAAAATCAGTACTGGTAAGTAAATTATGATTTGATTATAAAACATTTACCTCTCTAAAAGAATGACTTTTTTTGGTTTTGGGGGAGTGGGGAATATAGAGAAGAAATGGTAAATTATATCTAATTCACTTGTTACAGAAGAAGTTAAAATTGTAGATAACTGTTAAGGAATAACAAAATTGAAATCGATAATATTTTATCTTTAATATATTAGTAGTCCTTCAAATTGTGTCACTGTCGAAATATTTAAGCCCTCTTGCTACTAAAAAATAAAGTCAAATTACATTAACTGCATTACGTTATTATATTTCAGAAATAAATAAATTTAACCCCAAAAATTAAGACACACTGAAGTCTTCGAGAAAAGAATTAAGAAAAAAATTCCCATAGAAATATCTTACTCGCCATTCAGTTTCTGTTTCTGCTTCAAGCTCTGCGCTAGAGTCTAGAGCAAATATCAATGAATGGTGATATGTGAACCAGCACCTGTCAGCCAACCTAACGGTGCCGGTCAGCACAATATAAATATATATAGTCCCAATAAAAAGAAATGAATTAATCTGACACCCGTCATTGGTGCAATTTCCAAACATGTCCATTGGTCCGTGAAAACTTGAAAATACGGGAAACGCTGGTCTAGCTAAGGGCGCAAATATCTATAATTTGCAATTATATTTAAAAACAACTAAGAATTAATGGTAATCTTTGTTACTTTGTAATAATAACGTTTAAACTTATACATCAGACATTTAAAAACTTTTAAAAATTGAAAACTACAAATTGTTTTCTTAACAAGTTACAGGTTGTTTTAGATATGTACGTTGAGACATAGCAGGAAAATGATGTTGAGTTAGACATGTACAATGAAAATAAAATTAAACAAACAAACATTTTAGAAATTTAAAAAACAACTGTAAATTAATGTCATTTCTGTATCAAATTATTAAGTTTGAAATGAACAATTAAATAAACTAAAGAGCTTAAGATGAAAATAAGCTTTATTTCATTATTATATAATAATTATTTTATAAATATTTAAAAAAAAATATCATTTAGAAATTAAATGGATTTTTGTATATTTGTAAATTTAAGCTTTAATTCGTTTAATAATTCATAATTTTAAAAATGTTATTGTAGGTAAAATTACAAAACAAGGAAAGAAAAATTTCAGTACTGGTAAGTAAAATATGATTTGATTATAAATCACTTTCCACTATGAAGAAATGTCCATTGAGGTAAATAAAGGAAAAAAAAAGAATTGGTCATTAGATCAAATTCATATTTTATAAGAGATATTTAAGAAATGGCTTTAACTGTTTGAAGTGATTAAAAAACCCAATAATAAATAATTCGTTAAAATTGAAAAAAAAATCTCTTTTTGAGTAATAGAATATCGATGCATGGGAGGAGAATACTGAAGAGAAGAATTAAATTAATCGCAATTAATGATTAAATATGAGAAACACATAATATTAATTAAAGGAAAAATTCAGTTGAGCTCAATTAATTTTTTTTAATGTTTATTACAAAAAATCATATCCTATTGGATAATCCCGGCAACACTTTAGGTTTTTCTTCTTTACTTTAGTTTCGGATTCAGACATGGAGTCATCTGTCGATTACCTGGGTACGTAAAGAAACAGTTTGTGTTGGTTCATGGATGTAATGTGAAGTTATTGTTTTCATAGGATATTTTTTTTTATTTAGTGTCAACAATGCAACAGTAAAAATAAAACTATCTAAAACCCTAACTCACTGATTTATTTCCAATGTTTTAACTGTCATAAATTTACATTTGAAAGGACACACACACAAATTATAATTTGTCACCAACACTTGGCATGTAGTAAAAAACATTATTGTTGATCAGTTCTTCTAGTGTACACAATTAGTCCGAACAGATCATTTGTACACTCTAGGCCTGACTAATGCTTGTGTCTTTGAGTCAGACAAGGATGTCTCCTTTCCCCTTTACTATTCATCCTCACCATTGACTGGATAATGATAAAATCCACAGACAAAAAGAGGAACGGGATACAGTTAACACTCTGGGAACAACTGAATGACCTAGACTTTGAAGATGACATTGCACTTTCTCTCTCAACCATTTAAAAAAATGCAGTAAAAGAGAAAAGACATAGCCACCATTTCAGCACAGCTGGGACTCATTATAAATAAAAGCGAGAAAGTAAACTCGGCCAATCAAGAGCATATATCTCTGTCAGGAAACGCACAGGAAGAAGTGGAGTCCTTCACATATTTAGGCAGCACCATGGACATAAATGGCGAATCCGACGCGGATGTAAGAGCTAGACTTGGAAAAGCTAGATCAGCATTTGTGCACTTAAAGAAAATATGGAAGTCTGAGTCTGAATCTTTAACACAACTGTCAAAATTGTCCTACTATATGAAGCAGAAACTTGGAAAACAACAAGGAGCATTACGCAGAAAGTACAGACCTTTATAAACACATGCCTTATAAATATCCAGAACATCATATGGCAAAATACCATCACCAATAAAGATCTACTAGAAAGGATTTACCAAGAGACCATTGATGAAGACATCATAAAGAAAGGTGGAGGTGGGTGGGCATACTCTGCTAAAACATCCCCCTACCCAATCCCTAACATGGAATCCACAGGGAAAAATAAAGAGCGGAAGGCGTAAAAATGCATGGAGACGCGAGCTAGAAGCGGACACGTAAAATATGGGATACACCAGGAAGCAAATGGAAAGGAAATCACAGGACCGTGATAAATGGAACATTCTTGTGGTCAGCCTTGTGTACAATAATTATATCGACCAGTTTTTGTGTCCAATATTAGGCTGAACGGTTATTGTGTACAATATTAAGCCGAACATATGTTGTGTACAATGTTAGGCTGACCAAATTTATTGTGCAAAATTAGGCTGAGCAGTTCTTATGTACAATATTTAGCTGAACATTTTATTTATTTTTTTTACAATATTATGCTGACCATTTGTGTGTAGTCATTTGAGCCGACAAATTTTAGTGGTGTCCGCTTTAATTAAAAAAAAAAAAACTATTGCAAAAATTAATAATTTGAAATGATTGTTATATGACTTAAAAATTTCAACGTTAAATAAAACAATTTTTCCAACATATGCGAAAGTTTAAACTTTGTGAAAAAAAATATTAACATACAATTGGTGTATCTGCCAGGCTATGAATCTGACGGGAGACCGAGTACATCTTATTTAAGTAAGTAACAAAATGTTAACAAATGTTACACAAGTTTAAAGTAAAAGCAAGGCGTAACTAGTCCAAGTTTACAGTATGCCATTAATTACCGAATTTATGTATAGTACAACAGATTTTTTCATTGGTTACAAACATTTTTATTCTTGTTTAGCATTCATATTATATTTTAGTTATATTTCCAATTTTGTTACAATCCTCAACTTAACTGATATGATTATTTTCATTACTTTTAAAATATATAAATTATCAAATCAATTTTAGAAGAAAACGATTATTTAATTTTTGAAGCTTATTTAGCATGGTTTATCATTTAGCTTCGACATTTGTTTTATATTAAATATTATAATATAATATTTCATTATAATATTTTATTTTTTATTTTTTAATTTATGAAAAAAATAATCAAATTATTTCAAAATGTATTTTGACATACTAGTTACAAATACTGAAATTAATCAAAAAATATTTTGTCATATTTTTACAAATAGTCAAATTATTTTAAATTTATTTTGACATATGAGTATTAGTTACACATACTGAAATTTTTTTCTTGTTTTTTGTCATATTATTTACAAATACTAAAATTATTTCAAATTTTTATATGTCATATTAGTTAAATTATTTCAAAATGTATTTTGCTATATTACATACAAATACTCAAGCTATTTAAAATGTATTTTGACATATTAGTATTATTTACAAATACTGAAATAATTTCAATTTTTCGGGTCATATTATTTACAAATAATAAAATTATTTCAAATTTTATTTTGTCATATTATTTAAAAATACTAAAATATACAAAAATATTTTATTTTATCAAAAAGGCGAACAAACAGGCATGACTCCAAGTTTTGACGATGATGAAGATAATTCAAGTGGAACAAAGGATAATTCGACAGAGTAAGTCCCTAGATGTTTATTCAATTTAAACTTTATTTGTTACCAAGATGTTTAATCATCTACATATTTATTAAAATCAAACTTTATTACTTTCCAAAGTTGTACAGTTAAATAGAGCAAATAGCTTACGAGTTTATTGTGTATTTTCGTTTTAAAATTTGTAAAATATTTTTTTATCGAGACACTTTAAGCTTTTGTTATGTTCACAAGAAACTTGCGTAATATTCTCTTATGAAAACAAGGTGATATCATTGTTTCTTTCATTGGGGTGGTTTCAGATATTTTGGGTGGGAAGTGCCAGTCATAGGAATGACTTATGGAGGGCCAAGGGCACGGATGTCCTCGGGCGCTAGACATGGGAGGGCAGCAAAATTGTCTTTAAATGTATTAAGTGGTAGTAAATACTGGTTTTAAAAGTTAAATGGGGAAAGAAAAATTAATCGTGTCTCTTGGCGTGAAACACTCTAAGAACTCTTCGACCAGTGTCGAAGAAAAGGTGGCGGGTGTGGTCCGCCCAGGTATGGAGAGATGGCATTTTAGGATAACATCAGCTTTGTATCGTGAAAATGAGTGCGTAAAACATGGCGGCCCGCCCTTGGCGGCACTAATCGAAGACGCCGATGTATCTTACGTGAAAGTGAGGTATATGGAGGAGGCATCGAAAATTGTTAATCATTTTAAAATCAAGAGTTTCATGTTGAAAATAACCTAAATTCAATGTTTCTATTAGACAGATTTGATCGATAAAAGTAATTTTTTAAGTATCTTGAGACGCCCAGTACCATACATAATGTGACTACATTCTGGTTATGGCACAATCCAGAGTAATCATTTAGCAAAAGCTTACAGTCTACCCTGGACTAATTAAAATGCAATGATGCATTATGACTCATATTTGAATTCGATAATAATTTCATAATATTTTCAGTGTGATTTCAAAGTTTCAGGTGGGAAGGTATAAAGAAACTTAGCTATAATAACGATCAAGGAGAACTTTAACAACGCCTCAGCCAAAACATGAACTAAATTGGGTGTATGCTTTTGCCCAAGCTAAAATTTGCTCACGGTTAATTTTCCCTCATATCTTTAGAGTCCCTAGAAAGTTTTTGATACAATCAAAATACGGGAGTTCATAATATACTTGAATTTAGCTTTACAGCATTCCACACTTAATTGGAGAGCAACGGAAGAGATGCTAGTTAGAAATAATTTAGGTATCACTTAACATCAGGGCCGCCGTGTTGGCCCCGTAAACCCTACTGCCCATGAGGGCCTCGGTTATATTTGTTATTTCAATGTGTGTTGTTGTTTTTTTTATCAGCTTTGAAGACAAAGGTTGTGGAAGGACAGAATCGTCAAGTGGCAAGGGGGGTTTGAAAATACAAGCGACCTCTCTGCTTGACCTGCTTGTCTCATACAAATATATATTTATAATTCTAAATATTAATGTGGCTTTTTATAATGTGAAGTAATTTTGGTGTTTTTTCTACTTAATTAATGAATGAATCGAAACAAAAACTCTTTCAAAAAAAGTTTTCCACCACAAAAGAAAACCCAAAAAACCAACTAACAAACTGCTTACAAAATGTTAAACTCAAATGAAAAGAAAAAAGTACGGCTTTCTATTGAACAATAATTGCTGAAATATGCCCTAGTTATAATCTGAATTTTTTTGTTCTTAAATTTTCATTTCATCTAGCATAACACACATATACTATACTACATTAAACATTATGCTTATAAATATACTTTTAAGCAAGATACTTGTATAAAATTTATAAGTAACACCTATCCCTACTTCAAAAATAATACTTTTATGGTGAAATATTTAATTTGAAAACAGATTTCACCTGTTTGATATTTAGCAAGAATTATGGTAAAATTGCAGACTTTACGTTAAAATAATTGCATTTTAATACTACGTAATTTATGTCTTTAAAATTGACAAGTTAAAAAAATAAATAATTACGTTTTTGATATAAATCCTTTATATAATGTAATATCGAGCAATGGGGAGTGGGCTAAAAATTTGACAAAAAATGCATACAAGTTAAGTACTTTATGAGAATCCCAAATAGTCCCCCTTCCAGAAGGCTCGCAACCGCACATTCGTTGACGCCCCTCAACTATATTAGTATTATTGCCACCCACCTACTTTTACAGTGCAGATTTATGCCACCAACTATTTCAGAAAAAGAAAAGAAAACATTACACATCAAAAGAACTTGCGATTTTTTTTAAAAGAATCTCTTTCAGGCAGTTATCGGGAATTTTATTTAATAATATTAGTGACATCATATTTTCTTTACATTTTCCTTGAAAAACAGTACAACTCTTTTGGGTTTTGAGGTTGGGGGCTGGCACTGAAAATTTTATAGAATCTGTTGTCATCTGTAACGTTAATAAGTGCCAAGCTTAAACTCAGTGAGTTGACGGAAAGTGGTTACTTAACCATCCGAAGACTTTGTCAGCCAGCGAAATTGTTGCAGTTGTTTTTTTGATATTTGTTAGTTTTATTCGCTTTTCTGTTTGTTCGCTGATGAAGGCTTCCTGCCGACACGTTCGTTGTTTTGTTGCTTTCCTTTTTTTTCAGAATTAACCTTACTGTGTTTTACTAATTTCCTATTGTGCCAACCTGATTGCAGTCTCCCCCATTACTACCCTTGCACATTTAGATACTTTCTAGAACCTTTGATGAGATACCACCCGTAGGAAAAAGTATTTATTTTAGGAGAGAAAGTAGTAAAATGTGTTGTTTCATATCATATCCCCTTTCATATAATTTGTGGTTATCATGGTTTGGCTTATTAAACATGGATTTGATGGAGATGTTAGAATTAAAACAAATTGAAAAAAAAAAACTCTACTGGGCCCACAGGCAAGCTACTCTGTTTTAGAGAAATTTGGACGTAAACCATATTCATCATGCGCTAAAATTAACAGTACCAAGTAATCCCCCATTTTGAAAGCGTATGTGGGTTTGTCAATGGTGCATACTAACGTATAGCTCCATTGGCCACAGACTCGAGTGTAAGACATGTTAGACAGTTGTAGTTTCAGATGGACGGATGAAAATAATTCATAGCTGACCATGATTTTTACTCTTACGTAAGTGATCTTTGATGGGGATCTAATTTAAAAAATAAGATGACAATGTTTTAAAACGTATTTTCTACATTACAATTTCTTTTTACGTTCACAGATTATCGTTCGGATGATGCACACGTCATGGTAACAATGGGCATTCGAGTGTAAACGATGATAAAATTAACCCATGTTAATTAGGATCATTGGTTATTCAAGTGTGACAGATAATAAAATGAACACATAATACATAAGCTCACTGGTCATTCAAGCGTAAACGATGATAAATTTAACCCTTTCATATTTGATCACTGGTAATTCAAGTTGAACAAGTGATAAAATTAACCCTTATTATTGGTAACGATGGCCATCCAGGCATAACAGAAGTTAAAAATTAACCCGTATGTTGGTAACAATGGTGTGTGGCAAAGGATAAAATTAACCCTTCTTAAATGTTCAATTATTTTTAAAGATAAATCTTTATTAGAGTAACGTATTTGAGTTGTTCTTTTTTAATTCAAATTTTAACAAATTAAATAAAGATATAAAAGACGAGCCAAGAAAACCCAAAGATTCTTACACATGTTATATATTTCTCTTTAATTAATAGCATACGTTAAAACAAACTTTTCCATTACTTTAAAAGTGCTTAGGTATTGTTCACAAAGGACATCCGCAATAACGAGAACCATGCAAGGCAAGTGTGTACAAAGATAAGAACCTTGCTGACAAGTGTGTACAAAGATAAGAACCATGCTGGCAAGTGTGTACAAAGATAATAACAATGCTAGCAAGTGTGTACAAGGATAAGAATCATGCTAACAAGTGTGTACAAAGATAATAACAATGCTAGCAAGTGTGTACAAGGATAAGAACCATGCTGTCAAGTGTGTACAAAGATAAGAGCCATGCTGGCAAGAGTGTACAAAGATAAGAGCCATGCTGGCAAGTGTGTACAAAGATAAGAACCATGCTGGCAAGTGTGTACAAAGATAAGAACAATGCTAACAAGTGTGTACAAAGATAAGAACCATGCTGGCAAGTGTGTACAAATATAATAATCATGCTGGCAAGTGTGTACAAAGATAAGAACCATGCTGGCAAGTGTGTACAAAGATAAGAATCATGCTAACAAGTATGTACAAAGATAATAACAGTGCTGGCAAGTGTGTACCAAGATAAAAACCTGCAGGCAAGTGTGTACAAAGATAAGTACCAGCTGGCAAGTGTGTACAAAGATAAGAACCATGCTGGCAAGTGTGTACAAGGATAAGAAACATGCTGGCAAGTGTGTACAAAGATAAGAACCATGCTGGCAAGTGTGTACCAAGATAAAAACGTGCAGGCAAGTGTGTACAAAGATAAGAACCATGCTGGCAAGTGTGTGCAAAGATAAGAACCATGCTGGCAAGTGTGTACAAAGGTAAGAACCATGCTGTCAAGAGTGTACAAAGATAAGGACCATGCTGTCAAGTGTGTACAAAGATAAGAACAATGCTGTCAAGTGTGTACAAAGATAAGGACCATTCTGTCAAGTGTGTACGAAGATAAGAACCATGCTTGCAAGTGTGTACAAAGATAAGAACCATGTTGGCAAGTGTGTACAAAGATAAGAACCATGCTGGCAAGTGTGTACAAAGAATAGAATCATGCTAACAAGTGTGTACAAAGATAATAACAATGCTAGCAAGTGTGTACAAGGATAAGAACCATGCTATCAAGTGTATACAAAGATAAGAGCCATGCTGGCAAGAGTGTACAAAGATAAGAGCCATGCTGGCAAGTGTGTACAAAGATAAGAACCATGCTGGCAAGTGTGTACAAAGATAAGAACCATGCTGGCAAGTGTGTACAAAGATAAGAACCATGCTGGCAAGTGTGTACAAAGATAAGAACCACGCTTGCAAGTGTGTACAAAGATAATAACCATGATGGCAAGTGTGTACAAAGATAAGGATTATTCTGCCAAGTGTGTACAAAGATAAGAACCATGTTGGCAAGTGTGTACAAAGACAGAAGGGAATGAAAAAGTGGCAAATTTATTGCAGCTATCCTTTATAAACAACCCCTTTTCATTTATTTTGATATAATATACGCCTTTTTAAAACTTTTAAATTTTGATCAGTTGTGTTTTTATGATAAAAAGTTACAAATAAAAAAAAGACAAATGTTATGTTTTTAAATGTTTCACAATAATATTCAAGGCTTTCAATTTCAATATTTAAAAGTTTATATATATAAAGAAATTAAATATAATTCTTAAAATTATTATACTTATATTTATGAATTAAATCCAGTTTAATAATGATATAAAAATATCTTTTACATGCATTTTTTGTCATTTGGTTGTAACAACTCTGAATTTTTGGGTGACATTCTAGTCATAGTGTTAAAAGTTAAGGTGCTATATTTGACACGCAAAAGTCACTTAAATGTAATGGGAGGTCACTTGTGACCCACCGATCATGAAGGGTTGTAGGGACATCCGGGGTGTCACTGGATAAGTGTGCAAAGTATTAGCTCAATTGAGATCAAGAAGTGGGTCGAAATTGAGATTGAATATTTGACACGATCATTTATTTTGGTGCACATTGTTAGCCTGATCATTTCTTTTGGTGCACATTGTTAGGCCGATCATTTTTTGTGGTGCACATTGTTAACTCGACCATTTCTTGTTGTGCACACTTAAGGGTTATTGGACGTCAACATTGAGTAACAAAATGTAACGCAAACAGTCAAACAAACAAACAGAAAAAATACCAGCCAAATGCAAGCTGTAAAGAACAATATTAAAAAGATACAAACAGCACGATTTTTAAAAAAAATGGATTGTTTTTGTTGAGCACATTGTTAGACCGACTATTTCTTATGGTGTACATTGTTAGGCCAACCATTTATTGTGGTGCACATTGTTATAATATAACACAAACATAAGAAACATTTTAGCCCCACCCCAAATAACGTAATACATTTGCTTCAAACATCTAACTCCTTGGTATTTGTCTTGTTTTTAATATGTATTTATCTGTGTGCTGAAAATTAACATGAAATTTATTTATTTTTAATCAAATTTCTTCCTTATAAATAAAATAATTTTAAAATATGTTGTTTGTGCCAGTCTCCAGGTAATTAATAAAAATTTGTTACTTTACTGTTAAAATTGGTTAAAATCCGTTGAAAACTATCACACAGCAAGATTATATGCTTGTTGTGATCACCCATCCAAACATGACGGCCAAGACACGGTACATAAAATACCCGACATAACCCCCATGACCCCCAACAAGCACACACTTTTTAACATAGCCATTATAATCTCCACCTTATTCCCCCCTCCCTGACCCCCATGACACCATTTAACATTACCCTTTACTTTGAATTCTTCCTCCCAGAGAACCCTTTCCAAGTCCATCCCATTTCTTTCATCCATAAACCCATATAACATAGCCTTACTCAGGATCACACAAACGCTCAACAGGGAATGAAAAAAAACAACATTAAAATAATACGTGATTAACCTACGTTTATTTACACAGTCATTTCTTCTTATTAATTGGCCACCAATTAACAAGTCCTTTGTCGGGTGACGTCTTTGAGTGATCATACACGACTTTACACTTGAACTTAGCAGTATTTAGTCGCTAAAACCTATTTCCAATTGTTTTAGTAATATATATATATATATAGCCTATATTAATTCTAGATGTGGAATTTCGTTTATAAAAATCCAATCACATTAATAAATTAAAGCAAAAAAGCATTAATTATAACACCTGTTTTTAATTTTTATAATAAATAGCATTCATTCATAACATTTATAATTTATTATAAATAAATGATTCATTTTAATATAAATTGTAATTATACAAATATTTATACGTTGCTTTTGACTGCTTTAGACTGTTTATTTATTTTTAATTATTATTATAGGAAACAATAATTTTAAATAACAATTTTTTTTAAAATAAAATAGGAAACAATACTTTTAAATATTATTTTCGAACAGATTTTGCTTTTGTGTGACTAGATATTTTTTTTTTTAAAGTGTACCATAATAATATGAACCATAAGCATTTCGGACTAATCAGTGATGAAATTGGATTCAAATCAAACCAGAACCTAATGGAACATGGCGGACATTGATCATTGGATAGAAGTTGCTAAACAATGAAAATATTTACCAGAAAACGATTCAAAAGTTTGTTGCCAAGTCCATCGTTTTTAAAAATTGTGAAATTTATATTTAACGTGTAGTCTAATTAAATCTAGAACTTAATCCATACCCTAAATGAATTATGAAAACAGGGCATGTCTCGTATAAAAGGGCAAGTCTCTGAGATAGATAAGCTCATAGCTAACAGGACATGTCTCGTATCAAAGTGCAAGTCTCAGAGATGTTAGAACTTACAATTTCGTTTGCGCTGTTGAGAAAATTACATTTCAATAAATAACAGCATCTGAATTTTAACCTTCATAGAAATTAAAACATGTACTTACAATCTGATCAACGTAGCATTTATCGTTAATGAATGAATTACATCACCATATTATGGTTTGGTTGTTTACTATCAGCCATCTAGAAACTTAAAAACAACAAGTCAAATCAAATTTTTTAAAATTTAATAAAATTCATCAATGAATACAATGTACTTGAAAGGATACATTTGTTTTAATAAAATCATTCAACTTATCAAATAATGCAAATCATCCCACCCCCACCCCCTTTCCAAAAAAACTCCTGAAAATAAAATAAAGGAAACAACCCATGAACAAACAACAACCCATGAACAAACAACAACCCACGAACAAACAACAACCCACAAACAAACAACAACCCATGAACATACAACAACCCACGAACAAACAACAACCCATGAACAAACAACAACCCATGAACAAACAACAACCCATGGACAAACAACAACCCATGAACAAACAACAACCCATGAACAAACAACAACCCACGAACATACAACAACCCATGAACAAACAACAACCCATGAACAAACAACAACCCATGAACAAACAACAACCCATGAACAAACAACAACCCATGAACAAACAACAACCCATGAACAAACAACAACCCACGAACAAACAACAACCCACGAACAAACAACAACCAATGAACAAACAACAACCCATGAACAAACAACAACCAATGAACAAACAACAACCCATGAACAAACAACAACCTAAGAACAAACAACAACCCACGAACAAACAACAAACAATGAACAAACAACAACCCATGAACAAACAACAACCCACGAACAAACAACAACCCATGAACAAACAACAACCCATGGACAAACAACAACCCATGAACAAACAACAACCCATGAACAAACAACAACCCATAAACATACAACACCCATGAACAAACAACAACTCATGAACAAACAACAACCCACGAACAAACAACAACCCACGAACAAACAACAACTCACGAACAAACAACAACCCATGAACAAACAACAACCCATGAACAAACAACAACCTAAGAACAAACAACAACCCATGAACAAACAACAACCTAAGAACAAACAACAACCCATGAACAAACAACAACCTAAGAACAAACAACCCATGAACAAACAACAACCTAAGAACAAACAACCACCCATGAACAAACAACAACCCATGAACAAACAACAACCCATGAACAAACAACATCCCATGAACCAACAACAACCCACGCACAAACAACAACAACCCATAAACAACAACCCATAAACAACAACCCATAAACAACAACCCACAAACTATAACCAAACAGACGAGGCCAAAAAAACTGATTTGAACAATTTCAAACGTAATTTAACTCGTTTTTAAGTACAAGAATCAAGGTACGACTTGATTTCTCTATTATCGCACACAATCACACCAAAGTCACACCAAAACAAAATTTAAACACATTTTTCAAATACCACTTGCAGTCACTTGGCTCATATTTTTCAATCCTGGCTGTAACTGCATCGACGCACAAGAGAGGAGGTGGCTAAAGAAAAAATAAACATTAATGTATATGTTTAAATATTTAAACACAAAAGTCGAATTATTACATTTGGTCGTCCTAATCTCGTGCCAGTTTCGGACATGGTTCTTCTGTCTCTCTATTCTTCTCATCGTTTACTTTTCAAATTATCATACTCATCTTTTTTATTTGTGCCTTACGTCACATCATTATCTCCCCTCCTAATATGAAACGACGACTCCCTCTTTATTCTACATCATTACTCCCCCGCCCACCCCCCCCCGCTTTTCTTATATCATATCATTGTCTCCCCTCCTTATATCACCTTATAATATCCCGTCTAATAATCACATTATTATATCCTCTTATTATTTCACCTGCTTATCTCCCCTACTTGTATCCCCTTTTCATCTCCCCTCCTTTTATCACCTAATTATATCCTCTCCTTACATCAAATGCTTATCACCATTATATATATATAACTTTCTAACTTTCCTCATATATCCAATATCAAACTCCTATCTTCTCCACTCCGGCTGCATATATATTTTCAAAAACATATACTGCCACCCTCTCCATAAACTAGCATTTATTTCTTAATGGGTTAGTCTAAACATGAGTGGACAACCCATAAGGCAGGAGTAGACAACCCATAAGGAAGGAGTAGACAAACCATGAGGCCCCACGGGTCACTTCGCCAGCGAAAAAATACTTAATGTTAAAATATTAAAATAAAACATCCACTAAGTGCTGTTTAGACTTAATTATCTTTGCTTAATGCACAAAGTAAAGTGAATAATGAGAAAGTAGAATGAAACTATTGTGTTATTTGTTCATATTTTCTCTCAATTTTGAAAATATTTATTTTTATATTGAATAGAGAATATATACATTAACTGTTTGTTCTAAGCGGGCCGCACTATGTACCGTGATGGTCAGCGGATCTGGAAACTTCTTGTCTAAAGTGTTAACAGACCCCAACAAGGATTATATTTTGTTAAATCAAATTTTTATTCAGTTTTTAGATTAAAAATGTACCATCAAATAAAAGTCAACCGATAAAAACACCCCCGTTCACTGGTAGACAATATCGGGGGACAGAACCGGAGGACAGGACCGGAGGTCAGGCCTGCAGGACTTCCACGGTGGACAAAACCTGCCATTGTTGATGAAATATTTGTGCGAATCACCTCGTGCCTCGGTGCGGTATTTCAGCAATGTTAATTAGTGTTTTCTCTATGCACAATTAATGTGCGACCAGTTAAATAATTAGTTAACTAACACGCAGCACGCCTCCCAAACCACAACACCACCACACCAAAAAAGGAAAACGATATCAAGACAATAAACAGCAAGGCGACCTTATTTAGCAAGCGTAATTCAAACACGCTTATTTGTAGTGGATGCACAAAATGCCTTATGCCCACTTACCGTATTTTATGACACCAATTAAAGCAAGCACAAAGACAAGGGCGGCTACTCCTGCCAGAACATTGACTGTGATGCTTGCCTGGTCGGCCTCTTCCTCTGTGAACAGTAACATTTTCTCTCATTATTAAAGGTTAATTTTACATTAATGCTCTAAACGCGGTACAAAGTCAACCATATATGACAATATAAATATATATAATCAGTAAGAGCTACATAATATTATTTGCCAAAAGTTGATTTCCTACTCTCCAAACAATGTAGATATTAAATTCTAATTAATTTTATTTTTCTGATTTGATGTGAAAAAAAGCTTTTTATTTTCAGATTGCACAAAATTTATTTTTAAATTTATCTTATCCCTATCCTACTATCTTCCCCACCCCTACTCATCCCTGACCCCACCATCTATCCCACCAGGTTCCCTTACTCCACCCCTACCCCACACCGCCACTCGAACAAGGATAAATATATATATATAGTTGTACTAAACCCCCAGCTCAGGAAAGGGTTGTACAAAAGAAACCTTCCCCTCCCCCCGGCCCAAAGGACTTTTGAAAACGCATAACGCGCACGGTTACCTAATGAATTTCTCATCTTCACGCGAAGAAAAACTTTACCCATCAATGTTCATGAATGTTTATTGATTGAGTCGTAAACGACAATTTGAAATAGGCCGACTAATAACACATATTGCAGTTGTATATAGTGGTACACTATAGCACTGAGGTGTATCTCAGGGACGATGAAAATTAACAGATTTCAACATTGTGTACTCTAATATCTTGAGAAGTGGCGTCACGAGTATTGTGTCACTCACTGCGGCACGCTCATGGTGTCACTCCTCCCCCCTCCAGACTACGCCCATGGACCTCCTCCAAGTTTTTCGGCTCTATTTAAACCCTAATCTGAAGCACGCTGTGTTCAAATTCTCGAATCTATCTTCTAAATATTCTTTTTGACGTTAACCCTTGGGAGGTGTCACTCGGTGCACTCCTCGCTACCACCCGGTGCACTCCTCGCTACCACCCGGTGCACTCCTCACTACCCCCAGCGACGAAAAGGATCTTGAGTAATTTTTTTTTTAAATTCTAGAGATGCCATTCGATATTTTAATAAAACTTTTCAATAAGATCATTTAGTACTTACGATACACAAGAATGTTGCTACAAGGCTCAGCTGGAACTGTTCTGGTCCCACTTTGGCAATAGAAGTTCGTTAAATCATTCGACCTTTTCGTAGTTGTTAACACTTGAAGTGTGCTGTTATATACATCGCCAACTTTGACTAACATCGCTGCAAAACTATTTTTCACGACACCAGTGCAGTTTTGAGGACAAGACATAAGGCTCAAGTCCCCAGCAATCCCCTGTTGTTTAGCAAACCATCGAAAATTGTCAGTGTCCATAATACAGGATAAATTGAAAGAATGTCCTTCCATTACTCTTAGCACACACTCACCTGTCAACATAAAAAAAAAATTATTTGTTGAATGCTGCAACACACAACATTTTATAGCCAGCGGAGTATTTGAAAGGAGGAATTGGGGGGGGGGGATGCCGGTGCAGGTATGAGTTAATTCGTTTAAAATCATTTTTTTCCCCATGATTAATACAGATTCATACCAGTTTACCTTTAAAACCGTTAAATAGAAGATAACTTTAACATTTTTGTCAGTATTCCATATCTCATTAAAGCAAATGTAGCTTTCCGTACGATCCAACATCAAGTGTTCTAAAGGCGAGAAATAAAGAGTGTATCTATCTATAGAGCCAGTACACCTTCTTTACAAAACTTCTTGTTGGAATTTGCAAAATAAATTAAAATAGGTCTTAACGGATACAATGTTGTTTTTTTTTAAATTTATTTTTACATCGGGTACGGATATTTTTTTTTAGAAAATACCCGGTTGTTCCAAGTGTCACCCAGACACAAAAGCGAGTTAACTTTCCATTTAACACTATGGCCTACAGACAGTGCTAACACCCTACATGTCGACCTTTTAAAAAAAACAATAGGCCGAAACACCATAATAAAAAATATAGACAAGATATAATAATAGAATACTGACTAGCGAGTGTAGCGAAACTAAACGTGAGCTGAATGAAACTGCGAGTAGTAATGTACTTGCTGCGTATGTTATTTAATTATTTGTCTTAGCAAGATGCGCACCTTTTGTTATGACCGTGGTACTAAAGATTGGACTTAATTTTAATATCTTCTTTGACACGCTGACTAGCTTATAATGCTGGGGCCGCCAAAGTTTGTGCGTATGTGTGTGTGTGTGTGTGTGTGCTTGTGCGCGCGCGTCTGTGTCTCTCTCTCTGTGTGTGGATAGTTTCTCATCTCTATCACAGAATTCCATAATAGTAATGTAATTTAATTTAACACTCTTTGTATTAGGTGATGCTATTGGCTTTACCGAATGAAGGCCAGAATGGTATCGCCATGATGATGCTATAAATATGTATTACTGTGGTATGCGTACGTTGATATCAGACAAAAAGACAATACTGCAAAGCAGTGACCAGCAAAGACAACGCTTTAGGTATAGCTCCGCTGCATGTTAGTTTTTTTTTTATCTTTATGGGCAGAGGACAATGTTCCTCGGGGCAGTTTGGGGGGGGGGGGGGGGGCGGGGCGGACATCTGACAAAATTTCATAAGTTTGAGGGGCTGCCATGGGGGAGGGGGTATTTGAGTAAATTGTGTTTTTTTTAATTTTAATTTTCAAATTTAAATATCATTTACAGTGATCGGAATAGTTTCTTATTATTGCTACATTCTGGCTAAGCTTAAAAGCTGGCAGCTTCCAAGCGACCTACTAACCAGGTGTGTACATGTATCAGACATTTTGGGGCATTGACTTACAGTTCCACCTCTACAGAAACATCTAATTTATCAACGTCGCTTTTGTTCGTGTGTTTCTTTCTGGCTTTGGTGGCAATATTTCGGACGGCTAATTGACCCACTTTACGTCAACGTATCCAGCTGAAGCTTGGAACATAGACTGGTTGCCGATAAAAACACATTGCATAACATTTTCAGTCCCATCTTGTCCCACAAAAATGAGTTGTTGTTTTTTTTCTGTTTTTCCAAAGGGGAAGATGAAGGAAATATGATGAGACTGATTTCCGGAAATTAAACTACACGTTTATGAAATTCTTAGCTCATTCGGTGTGTAATTTTGTGTAGTTTTTTGTTTTCCTGAAATAATTGATATAAAAAATCTGCAGTGTAAGAAGTGGTGGGTCATTACAACAAATGTATAGGTCAAGGGCGTGAAAAAAATGTGCGGTTGCAAGTACTGAGAGGGTGCACTAATCGGGATTGTTATAATGTGCGTTACCTGAAAGCATTTTTTTTCAAAATTTTCTCCCCCCCCCCCAAACGACCATCCCCCTCACCCGTTTACATTTAATAAAGGATTTGTAGGAAAACTTTTTTTTTTACCTTCGTACGCAGTTGTTTTCTTTTTTTATCTTTTCTATTAATTTCTGTTTTGATCGTGCGTTTCTGGGTGAATAGCAAGATCTTCCGGCGGAAAGTGACTCACTGAGCGTAAACTTATCGAGCTGAAATTCACCACATAGCCACGTTGCTGATGACAACACATTTTCTGTCAAATTTCAGCCACACCCCCTAACACCACCACACAGAAAAAGTGGTTGTGGCTTTAACAAGGTGGAGAACCGTTCCGTTAGGATTGTCACCAAGCTATTATAGTTTTTAATCCCTCAACGATTTATGCCTTCGTGATCGCTACTGGTTTTATACATTGGATTTTCAAATCTACACATAGGTTTGAACAGATTATTAAATTTTAGAAGGTACACTTTTTGTAACACATATGTGTTTTACTAAATATACATATGCATACACACACACACACACACATATCATATATAGATATATATATAAAAGTGAAAATGTGTTTGTTTGTTTGTGGGTTTTTGGGTCTGTTCCACAAAGACTTTTACACGGATTGATTGATTTTGACCAAACTTGGCACATATATCCATCCTTATCCGGAATGAACTCTTAAGGGGTTGAGAAATTTTTATGACATTCCGTTTGGGGCCTAGGGCCACGACTTTGTTTTTTTTCTTATATGAGCTATATAAATAAAATGACCGACAAATACTCTTGCATGAACAGATGGAGATCTTGACCAAACTTAGAACACATTCACTTGATTATCCATATTCAAATACCAAATGGTACTGAACTCATAATATACATCTCTCTGGGGCCTGGGGCCCCATTTCAATTTTCCTTATTTAAGCTATATAAATATCAATAGGCTTAGATAACACTTAAGTTTCTTTGTGAATTGATGGATATTTGCCTAGCGTGGTAGCAATACACTTCATTGTCCGTGTTGAAATATCAGTGGATTTAAAACTAAGAATATCCAATCTAGAATTTGCCAGAAAGTTCGATATCTTTAAAAAGCTATATCTATGTCACGATCAAATCGGGATCCTATCGGGAAATGGCAAAGCATTTGAAAGGAGGGTCCTTAGATGGAACGGGATCCCAGAGAACAGTATCTTAACGGGATCTGTAGGCCACCGGGATCTGGGTCCTATTGCAATCACGGGCCACGCCGGGTATATCGGCTAGTATATATATATATATATATATATATCCTAGTTATGATCAGTCAATAAATAGCGGCCGAAATGTGAGAACTTTACATTATTTAAAGTTATTTGACAAATCATGCATAAGAGTCGAGGCAATACATAAGTTAGGTCTGCTTCACTACAAATTCAATTTTGATTATGGAATGAGAAGCTTTGGTTGCACAATACTCCAAACGGGATATAGCACTGAGAACAGACTAGATCTAGCGCTAAACTCAGCAGCGTATCTCGATTAAAAGAACAGATTGAAAGTTCTTGGCGAAGATGAAAGTGATCACATCCCAATACTGTTATATAGTGAACTAGGAACGGTCAACGCACGCTTCGGATAGTGACATTGTGAGTTCCACATCGACCTAACTGTCAGAGGTACGAGACCAGAAACCGGAGACCAATCTCGCTTCGGTATATGTAGAATCCGGTGACATCGATGCCATGTACAAGAAGTTTAGTGCCGCGATACTTGATATTGCCAGAAAGACAATTACAAGAGCGAATGGGAAGATAAAATGTAAAACTGTTTGAAGAAGAGTCTAAATGATATCGTGAAACTCAGAGAGAATGCAAGGAAGAAATGTGCCAAAAGAAAGACACCGGCTGATTGTGCGGAGTAAAACAAACAAACGGCCACATTCCGTAAAGCGGTATTAAGGGCGAAAAAAAAAAGGCCAAGTGAGTGGGCACGCGTGGGAAAACTATAACCTTGCAGACGCGCGAGAGGTTTGGCGACTCAAGGCTAATCTTTCGGCATTGGGTAGGCAGAAAAAAAACACCACAAAACCGATAGATTGCACTCGGGCGAGTAGGGCTAAGTGTGCACGGACGCTCAACAAACACTTCGCAAAAGTGAACAAACCAATGCCGGAGAGACCCATAAAAGCTGAATTATCAATACCTCATGGCACATTTTACTTTGAACAAATTTTAAACGGCATAAGATAGTCGCAAGTAGCTAGTGCAGCAGGTCATTACAAAAATTCCTATTCCCACAGATGGAAAACTAGGCGAAAGTCCGTTGAAATATCAACCAATATATCCAACATTATGCTTTGGGAAAATAGCAGATTGAATAGTAAACGCACGGCTCTAGTGGCGCTTAGAAGCAGATTAGAGCTTACCAAGAATATAAGGGTGACGCCAACAGATGGGCCAATTTACCCGATTTGGCCAAACGATTATCATTGAACTCCAGATGAGAAATCATACTGTAACATTATTCTTCGACATCTTAACAGGCATATTTACAACGCGTGTTGCGTGATATTTATGTACACACTTCAGATTTTGTGGGAAAGAGCTCGATGGAGTTAACAATGGTCAACACCATTCTGGAAACGGTAGACGACATCCATGCACGTAGCGTCGTGGTCATCCCCCCATGGGTTCCTTGTCACGTTGAGGTGTCGGTAGATAACCTAACCGCTGAGTGCCCCAATACAAGGTGAGGGGTTCGATAGGTCAACCTTTTGATGAAGCTCGATGTTGATGTAAGGTTATAAAAGTCTAGACTCAACCGTAAACGAGAATGTATAATCAGATTGGAACGGACATTCTGCGAGAATTTAAGACAACAGACTGCCTCAATAACTAATGTACGGTGAACTATCCTGTGGGATACGCTTAGTTGGAGGGCAAACATTTACAAGACGGAGACGTTTTGCTCAATTCTATGCAAAGTCCAAAGTACAACTGCTGCAGAATAAATGCTGATCAAATCGTCTTCGTCTTGTCGACGGACGAACCTCACTTTTTAATCTATCATAAAACGTGACAAATGTAATACTTACTCATATTATTTATTTAATCAATACACTTATTACGGCAATCCGTGAAGAAAGAATGGGATGGTCGGAACGAATTCACCTTATTGTCAATTACCTTATAAGATTAGATCACCTTAACACAACGGATATAGCATATAAACTAGTCTCTCGATCCAATGTGTCGACTACACATTGCAGGTGACAGCGTCGATTAGCCAGTGAGAGTGACGTATTGACTCTGGAATGTGTGATCATTAGTACAAATAGTCCGGCACACCATACTTCCCGATGCTCATGTCATCCCCTAACGATATTAGTTATTAGTTATATCCGGAATGGGCATGATTGCTAAAAACCAGCGTAGAAAAGGGGGTGGGTGGCCCTAAACAGGTGGCACTAGGGGGTGGGCGGCTTAAACCAGGCGCTCCTAGGGTTGGTTGGTCCTAGGGCAGTGACAAGGGGCATTGCGTTATTAAACTAGTTTATTGATAACTCTATTCAGACAAAGCATTAATGGCCTCAATGTGGTCAGTGTGGCTTGGGACAGAAATATATACAATTCTTTTGTTCCTCAATCTTGACAGCTTTTACCAATCTTCTCCCCCAATGTGGTGTACAATGATATACCAGTAACCACACTGAAACTTGTTACCGCGGGAGTGTGGTCGGACCTAGAGATGTACAAATTCATTTTTTTCCCAAACTTGTCAGTATTTATTTATGATATCTGATGTTTCTCAGCTAATTTTTCACAGCAAAATGTATGACACTCCTTTCCGTTACTTTTTACCACTCATCTGTCACTGCTGTGGTTAAGCCCAGGAAAGATGGCACCCACTGAAATTTTAAAAGTAACACACAGCTGTGTGCTGGGCTTTACATTCCGTTATTTGTACTCCTACACACGACGGACCATTCCTGCAACGCTGTTGACCGACGAACAACTCGTGACACTGACGGTATTCTTTTCCTTGCGTGTGATATATAATGGTTATATGATGAGAGAATGCAATCGGGTTAGCACAAGGGAAATCAGTGAAGCAAAGTATTGGGAAAGCCTGAAAAAAAGTAACGCAACAAAACTACGAACGTGTCGGCAAGAAGCCTTCATCAGTGAACAAACAGCAGCAGAAACATACTTAGATAAAGAACACTTACCGTAGCTGAAATGTAGTATCCGAAAGGGCAGCACGAGTGTTGTCATTTATCAGGTAGATTCGATATAACCCACTCAATTTGGAATTGATACTTGCAGCAGAGCCGTTCTTATGGTTTTGGGGGCCCTAAGCTTGGATTGTAGGTACCAACGCATAAGGATGGTCATATCTTGGACTGAGTTCTATCAAGATCCGACAAAGTGGTATAAGTTCAGTCTGTGAATGTGGACGATATTCTATTGTCTGATCACTACCTTGTGTGGTTTACAACACATATGGCTAGGCCTATTGCTCAGAAGAAGAAAATTCAAGTGAGGAACTTAAAGAGGATGGCAAATGATTCTTTTCGGGATTGTCTTTCTGTGACTGAGTTAGTGAAGTCAACACCTAAAGATATTGAACAACTACAATCGGACTCTCATTTCTCTGTTGGACACATATGTCCCAGTGTCAAATACATTTGTTAGTGACAGATCTAATTCCCCTTGGTTCACTCGCACGGTTCGGAAAGCAAGCTTGTTAGGCATGTAGCTGAGAAGAGTTGGAGAAGATGTGGCCGTGAAAGGGACAAACAGACCCACATATCTTCAAGACAGCGGTCGTTAAACCTCTGCTTAAAAAATATGGCCTGGACACAAATGACTGCAAGAATTTTCTCCAACCTCCCCTTTGTATCTAAGATTCTTGAGAGAGTTGTGGCACAGCAGCTTGTGCAGCATCTAATCACTTATGACTTGCTTGATATATTTCAATCTACATATCGATCTGGACACAGCTGTGAGACAGCACTGCTCCGTGTCATGAATGATGTTCTTTGTGGTGCTGACCGTGGCGATCTGACAATATTGGTCCTGTTGGACCTCAGTGCTGCTTTTGATGTGATTGACCATGAGCTTCTTCTTATCTGACCGACAGGACTCAGCGTATTGTATTGAAGCAGGCATTGCATCAATAAATGTTGGTAAATCAGAGATCCCGTTGTCCTCCACTTTCCGAGACCGTGGTTTATGTATTGACAGTAAACTCAGAATGATTCCACATATCAGTTCTGTGGTCAGAGCATGCTTCTGTCATCTGCGCGCCCTGGTTTAGCTGCGTCCTCAGTTCAATAAGAGAACAGCCAATGCTGTATCGGTAACTCTAATCCAGTCAAGATTAGATTACTGTAACAGTTGTTTGTGGGGTTTATCTCAGAACCAAATTCATAGACTCCAGAAGGTACAAAATGCTGCAGCACGCATTGTATCGCGGATAAAGAAATCTAACCACATCACCCCATTTCTACGAGATCTCCACTGGGTTCTTGTGCGTGAGCGCACTAACCACAACATTCTGTTCCTGGCGTACAGCTGCATAGAAGGCTCTGCACCGGAATATCTTCCTTAAAGAACCTGCGGTCGCCAACACAGTCCTTACTGAAAATTCCCAGTGTGAATGAACACAGAAGAAAGTCTTACGGAGTGCGCTCTTCTGAAGCGATTGCGCCAAAATTATGGAATAGTTTGGCTCAATCTTTAGGGGTATTGAAAAGGATAAAAAATCATTTAAGAAACATTTTAAGACCTTTTAGTTTAAATAGATTTAAGAAAACCAGAGCGCAGTGAGCATGCTAAAGTAGCATGGATACCAGTGCTATATAAATATCCAATTTAATCCCAAAAAAAATCAGTCCATATTTCCTCTTGGCTCGCATTTAACCACTACCTATATTGATAATCCCGCCATTAGAGAAAATTTGCAAGTTGTAGACTACAAAAAAAATAATAAAGCGCCCCGTGGGGCCCCCTTGGCTGCGGGGCTCTAGGCTGTCGGCTAGTTTGCCTATGCCCAAGAACGACTTTGCTTGCAGCATTTGCTTTTAAAGCTTTCACTGTCTGTACCTGACCGTTCTGTAGTGTTAGTTTTTCTCCTGCTTTTTTTCTTCGGCCATTTGTTTCGCGTTCAGTGCCAGTGTCATACCTTTAAGACCGATAAATCTATTGTTCTCAAGACCTGATTTTTCTTAAGTTTCTAGTTAAAGATTGACAAATGTCAGTCACTCATCACTCGGCTACATATACATTTTTAAATAAGCTTATTGAAGCTTCTTATTCTAGAATGCTATATTATTTTATAAGCGTTATAAGATTATATAATTGTGCTTTTCCTGCTTCTAATGCTTCTATAGTGTCTATGACTTTCTTCAAATGTTATGAAATCTGATTAAAGGATGTTATTGAATTTCAAGAAATGTTCAAATAAGTGTAAGAGGTTCTAAGGTGTATTTTCATTATCATAGCCAAAGCTACACAAGAAAGCTTAGGTTACAATGCACATTTCTAAGTAAATTGTTGCATCCAGGTCAAACCTGCTACTGCTGCTTCCTTGACCTGGCGGCGTCCAATCTCAAAGCCCTCATGGCGCCTTATGCGCCCATTAGATCACTCCGTTCATCCGATAGTGGCAAACTCTGGATACCGCGAGTCCACCTTGAGACCTACGGAAGGCGCATTTTCGCTTCTGCTAGCCCAAGAATCCGAAACGCCCTTCCTGTCGCTCTCAGAAAAATCCAGACGCTGCAGTCTTTCGAGGCTAAGCTGAAAACACATCTTTTTCGTATGCACTCACCTGCTGGGGTGATGTAGTCTACCTCCTATATGTATATATTGACTTGTATTGTCCATTGCTGCTTGCATGTAGATATTGTATTGTTGCGTTTTGTATTTTAATGTGTAAAAAATATAAATTTTCACATAGGGTTAACTTTGTACCTCGCTTCGATTTTAATTAGGGATAAAGAGTGATTTTTAAAAAAATGAATTTTTTTTATTATTATTATTTTTATTATCTATTTTTCGTTTGCATTTTGTCACCAATTTCAAAAATTAAGTTTATTTCTTATCCAACCTAAAAACTCCCTTCTGTAAAATATTAAAGATTAAGTTCTTTGGCGCCGGGGCCCGACTAGGCAAATGTTTGCACATTCATTCCCATTTTAAAGGAACATTTTCGAAAATTAGCTTGAATATTTATTTGAAGTGATGTTATTATTTACCTTCGCATGGGAAAACTAAAATGTACTCATTTGAATGAGGATCCTAATTCATTTTTATTGTTTAACGACCATAACTTTTGAAATTGGTAAGTACACTTTTTAATAAGACATCTTTAAATTTAATTCCAGCTTGAATAATAGGTGAAAGGGGCCGGAACTCATTTTAAAATGTTTACAAGAGTTATTCTCCATATGGCTATTTATTGAAGAAATATGTGTTCATGTTTGAGAACTATTTTTACACGTTTATCTTGTAGTTTAGAAGTGTCTTTCTTTTTTTTCTCCCCGAAAACAACCCGAGCAAAGTTGCGCTGTTTTATCGAACCATAATCTTTTAATAAACGGAAACACGTTTTTTTTTTACATTTTAATGAACTATAGTTACTTGCATTGTATATGGGGAAAAGGGGGTGTGGGGGGGCACATTATTCCAAGACTCACAAAGCTCAGTAGCACACACGGTGTATGCGTTGGCGTACCTAAATGTACCCAGTAGGCAAGTATGTCTCAACAAAAAGATGTATTTTGTTTGGATACCTACTCGGAATGCATATAATACAAATGAAACTGCATTGCCAGCTTGCGAGGGCCGGCGTTCCGGTTTCAGGAATATTAACCGAAACGTGCTGACCCCGACAGATTCAATGTTCACAAGGTTTATTATGAATCTAGTCTTTTATAGGAGAATATTTACATTTCTACAGTTATTTTAGTGAACTGTTTTTTACTAAGATTTCGATTATAACGCTTTGTGAGATTTTCCCCCGGAATTTAAACCCAAGCAAAGTCGGACCTATTAGCTAGTGACCAAATGCATTATCCAGCACAGACAGTCAGTCGCAATGAATCAATAGATTTAAAGTAAAGACAACTTTTCTTTGTTGCTCAGACTATACCGGAGATGTTTATGTTGTGAACATGATTTGTTAGTGGGATATCTTGGTATGAAAGGTTGTCCATACATGGTGAGAGTTTGAATGTGAGAATCATTGTTATTAGTGTGAACACTTTTTGGGTGCATGAGTTGTGTTATGAATTGTATTAGTGTTGCTGAATGGTCATTGGTTGAGAGGGAAATATTAATAAACGTGTGAGTGGATATGAAAGGACAGTGTGTTAGTTTGGTTATGGAGAGAGAGTCTGAGAAACCGAGAGACTTTGTATAGAGAGACCAGAGAAATGTCAGAGGAATGATAGAGAATTGCTGTTGAAGACTTGATGTGTGTGTGTAATGACCCTGAATGGGACGACGTTTTGTACAAAGTGAATAAAGAACTGATTTATGAAATATGAGGAATTATTGTGGACTTAATTGTGTCATTGAACGGACCTAGAGAAGAGACCCTAGACAACGAGAGTAGGCCATGACGTATGAAGGCTGTAACATTGGAAGCCGTAACACGTTGGAAAGGTCGTAACAGTTTAGTCTACATAATCAGCCAAATTCCGTATAAATAATACTACATCCTGGCAACATCCTGCTTTCTGACGTAATGTGAGGTAAACTATTTATTTTAAATAGTTAATATGCCGTTTAAAGCGTTTATGTGGCGATATGTGCAATATAGAGATCGCAAATTGTAATTGTTTGTACAAGTTCGAAAAGTAACTTATCGGAAACCATAGTGAAGTGTGTTACAAATTATATATTGCCGGAAAGAAGATTGCATTCTATATATTGTAGTCAGTCATGATATTAAGTGATCTTATTTATTTACATGCATTTACATGGAATTTGTAATAGTAGTTATGCTAGTTAAGAATGTGAGAAACCTTTCCACACGATTTAATTCTAGATTCTATGGATTATTTACATTGGCCATTGGCCTCCTCTGATGCCAAACATTCATCATAATGGTGGATTGCTTTTTAACAGCATTCTACATGACCAAACCGACCATAACTTAACTTTATCATATGAACTGGTTTTGATGATCTGGCTTGATTAATCAAATTGGGAGGTCCCTTCAACGTGGGGAGTGGTTTTCCAGTCCTCTTCTATGTGGCTTCTCACGGCGGTAACAAAAGGGGACCTTCCAACAGTAAGTTGTGGATTAGCTTTTCCCTGTGTGGACATCACAGCGATGTGTGTCGCGGGTGTAAAGTCCTATCAGCATGCGCTCATATCGATGCAAGCTAACGGTTTGGTCCTCTGTATGGATAACGGGTGGAGTCCTCGGATGTCGGCCTCGAGAAAATGATGCTCAATACAGCTGCTAAGTTGCGGTGATTTCTTGCACTACTGCAATATGGCAACTAGTCTATATGTGAAAGGATATAAGAAAAAAAAACTTTTCTAATAGTAATAAGCTGACAGATACCTTACCATTAACAGCAAATTCAGATCGAGACATTGAAGGGGGCAGAAGCGTTTTAAAAAGAAACATCCAATGCATGGATAACCTTGTTAGTCTTTGCAATAGTCGGCGCAAGCATATACTTCTATCGTCTATGGTGGGAAAGGGATTACTTTCTCAAGCATAATGTCACCATGGATTATAAAATAAGGCAAGCATTCATATACAAAATCACAACAACTTGCGTGGGATAATAAATGTCTCATAGCTACATCACCATCCTTATGATGGGATTAAGTCTTTATATAACTAAATCTCAAAATGGCCAACACGTGTCCCAGGGTGGAGACGCATCGCGAACATAGAGTTAAAATTTAAAACATAATGAATTATACACATTCATTCTTATGAGAATGATCAAACATTGACATAATTTAAAACAAACTTTGAATACATTATGATAAAAATTGTCCAAAATAAAAGTATTGAAATTGAAATGCTTAAACAACACAATATCTTAGCATTGGCCGGCTTCAGACTAACGAATTAACAATTCGATAAAAATGGGTGAAGATCTTGAAGGAATGATTCTAAATTTAACCTGGGTCTTTAAAGTTGATTTAATATAATTTGTCATTGACTGATTTTGAATCATTCACTTATCCAGTCCTATGAAGTAAATCTTTAGAAGCGTTGTAAATATTTCCCACAGTGACCAACATCTCAATTCGTGGTATAATGGTGGAGGGGGTTACTGCGCATTTCTTGCAACGATGCAACAATCTCCGTCAGGTGTGCACGGAATATAACAACGGGGAATAACTCAGACTAAAAGTTGTGTACGAAATATAACAAAGGGGAACTATTCATTATAAATATTTAAAAAAAGGGGAGGGGGCGTTCTAGCAAGGTGTTCTAAGTAAATTAGAATATGAATGACCAGCGAGATTTCATCTTAGACATGACTTTCCCGATGTATCGAAATATTGACTAAAGTCATCAAAATAAATAGAGAGTTACAAAAAAAATTATTTAAATCATTTAAGTCAATTAAATCAAATTAATCCTTTCAGATTATGTTTCGAAATGAATGACGACCATGAACAATATTGGCTATTTCCACGCCTTTTTCAACTAGAAAATAAAGGGTGGTACACTTTAATAATCTGCAAATATTTTGTGACCAATTGAATGTAATAACTTTTAAAAATATCTAAGCGATTTTAGGATCTATTTACGATAAAACATTCACATTGGGTCACAATACAATCTTAAGATACTAAGACAGCTGGTCTTATGAAGCAGATACCCAGTTTAAAAGTTAATCAGTGAAAGTTAAAGAACTTGTTTTGGCTACAGAAAGACATTTCAACTCCATATTCCATACCCGTTACTGTAAACAGTAGTATTAATAAGTCCCACATTGCACATATATATATATATATATGGAATTGCAAACTACAAATTACCTCTTCGATATACATAAAAACAAAATCCACATAATTTATTTTAAAATGTTGATTTTGAAATAACAATGTTTGTAAAATAAGTGCCAAAAAAAATTATTATCTCCCAGCATTGTTTTTGTACCGCGCTTCGAGCCTTTGGGGATGAAGTATGAAGCGTGAATTTTCAAATGAACTTTATTATTATTATTATTTTAATGGAAATGCTTGTTTACAAAAAACATTTTTTTATTATTATTTTATTTTCTTGCGTTCTATTACAGTATTATCTCGAATAAAAAAATAATTGTAAAAAAAATGCGCGTGTACCTAAAAAAACAACTACTTCCTACGCCACTGGCTCTGCTCCCATGTACATCGGAAGTTTCCCATGATACGCCTGGGAAAAGAAAATAAGGTTTCAGGATCACTCTACCACCAACGAATATCGAACATTCGGAATGTATATTATTTGGGGCACTGCGTTACGGCTTCATTTTGGGGGGAAAAAAAGAAAAAGGTGGGGGGGGGGTATTAAGAACACGGTCTCGGTAAGTTTGAAATATAGTACAAGACCATATATTTTACTAAAGGTGCTATGAATATAAATTATTCTTTATTTCTTATTCAACAGTATTGCCCAGCATGTGCGTTTCCCTGTTCAGAGAATCAAGGAAAGGAATGTTATTGTAGATTAAGAACTGATACCGGATGGTATTTTATAATAAACGTGACGGCACAAGTAGAGTTAAGTAAACTTCAATTTAGCGTGACACATCTCTACCAAGTAGACCCGGAAATTCGGGTGGCAGAGGCCATCTACATCTTACCTACAATACACGGTAAGAAATTAGCCTAATCTTTATCATAAAAATAATAATTGGTAACTTGATATATCATGTATTTATTAGTAAAAACAGCCAAACAATGGCAAACATTTCATAATAAATTTTTGTCAGCATCCCTAAATTAATCTCAAGTAAAATCATTTCAGTTTATATTCGAAATTCTTCCCCGTGGCCCGCAACGAGTTAATATCCTACGGTTCTCGTGATGTGAAACGGTCTTATTCTCCTTTACAGACCGATCAAACTAAAAAAAAATTGGCCTAATTTATTTACGGTCTTAAAGAAAAATCTTTTGTCCACAATCAGTCTAATATTTTATTATTTTAATTTAATGTTGAAAACACTTTTAAACGGTTTCTTTTTAATTTTAAAAAAATGTGTTACTCTACTAAATAATTTTCACCATTAAAAAATCGTACTAATCTCTCATCAACAGGCGAAGAAGGCCCTTCACGATTTCGAGTTGACGGCGGTATGAATCGGCTGTCCAAGTCGATGTGTTCAGAAAACATTTCAACGTGCGGCGTCCACAAGTTTGAGTTTTGCGTTGAAGGATTGCTCAATCCTTATCTTACCATGTACTTTCACATATTTGAAAGTCCCGACTGGCAATTCTCAGAATGTATAACTAAGGACATCACTATAGAGACAAACACACTCTATGTGAATCTTAACTATACTGACGACTGCAGGAGACAGATGAACTTCGGATGTGTTATTCGTTGTAAGTTTTAATGATGAACACAAATAATATGTGGGCTTTAATTTTGAAAAAAATCTTCAGATTTTATGGAAGTTTTTTAGGAATTTTTTTTTTCTTCTAAGGTGTGTGCTTGTTAGTTATTGAGTTAACAGGTTTTGCCGCTAGAAGGAGTTACCGTTCTAAATTAAAAGCCCCACACGCCGAAATAATACGTTTAATTGCTTAAAATGATTAAAAAAGTGTTGGACTGCGATAAAGCTTTAAAATTAATACTTATGTGTATGTCTTGTTCTGATGAAGGCAAGTGCCGAAACGTTTAATTATTTGTAATGTAAAATTATTATTAAAGCTCAATATATATTGGTATATCGACACAGATTGTACGTGTCTATTTAATCTCAAAATGATTAGGATTATACAGTTTCATTTTTGTATCAAATCACCTTAACATCCAAGATGTTGGTAATCTCCAACAAGCCGGAAACCGCCCAACACGAACTAAATTAATTCCGAGTTTAGCACCATTGAGGATATGATTTTGTCATCTCAGAAATTGGTTGATGCCTTTTAGTGCGTACTTGAAAATAGTTTTGCAACATTGTGCACATAATCGGATAGAACGGCGAAGATGCCATTTAATAATTTAGATTCACTTGATCTCAGAGCTATCATTAGGATCCCGCAACCCCATACAGCTGCATGGGTCATAGGATACGTTAGGGGCTTAAACTCGTGATGCTGTAAAAATATTACTAATTACCAACTTTGAGTGCTAGGTGAGCAGCACATATTTCCAACAATACAGTTGATTGAAATGTTTATCAGGAATTTCAAACTACTATAACTCACTTCAGATACATTACAATTTACCTCTTTGATATAATTTAAAATAATATTCTTTTACCATATCCAGCCGAATGATTTCTAAAAGTGATACAAAAACAAAACAATAATAATAACAATTTGTAAGCTTACTTCTGGCAAAATGCGTGCAAATATTGGGGGGAAGATTGTTTATTATTCTGATGCCAAAAAATGAAATTGGGAATTTAATAAATTTGGTTAAGTGTTAAAAATCACATTTCATTATTTAAAAGGAAAAAAATAAATTTTTTGACTTAATAATAATCGATGAAACGTGTACAATTATTACGCTCCCTTTAAATTCTTATTTTTTTTTTTTTAAATCAAATGTTTAAAGCGTTCATGTTATCTAGCTGAATTTAATTCGAATACATTTAAAACTATGCAAATAGCTAAAAAAAATTAAAAATGATGTCATTAGATAATATATAATTCAGACATTTCCCTATTTTAAAACGTTTGCTTTCATAATGAAATTGCATTCAAAACTTCGCAAGAAGTTTATTTACTGAATAGTGTAAGCACCTAACAAGATAAGTCCTAAATATAGGGATCGTCAAATATTTTAAGCGTACCTTCTGAAAAACGTGTGCTTTTATGATGAAATTCAATTCGAAAACAGGCTGTATATGTTTCACACTTGGCAAGAACTATATTAAAATTATAGATTTTATATTGATGTAAATGGGGTAGTTTAAGACCGTGTTACCGAAGTCTTTAAACTTGTGAAGTTGCAAAAGAAAAAAAAATACGTACCGTTATACGCGAACAGCAGCAGGTAAGACTTCGGCTTCTAATCACGAGCGGCTAGTACGATATTTATAACCGAATAGTGAAAACCTTAAACAAGATTAGCCTTAATTATAGGGATCATCAAATATATCGAGCATAACGATATTTCAAAACTCCCACTAATTTTATCGGCTCAAGGCGCTATTTACTATTCCTGTTTTTTTATTTTAAAATGACAATTTAGTCGTTTATTTGAAAAAGAATATATTTTTTGTACATCTTTTTCCCCGGGGTAAACTTGACTCGATGCCTGAAAGAAACAGTGCCCCCCACGCCCCACCAAAATAATAATAAACAAATAAAATTCCTGACTTTTTTTTAATTGAAGTATTTTTTAATACTTATTTTTGTAAAATATTTACAAACGTTTCAATAAAAAAAATTGAAAATTAAAAAAAAACGTTGGTCATCTGTTTCCCACTGCATGTTGCAAGCAAAGTTCAAATGACGGAAATCTGTCAATATTCTTTAAGAATAGGAGCAGCTTGATGCTCGTGTGAGGACCCCCAGAAGTGAAAGTCCTTGAGGCAAGAGTTCAAATGCCTTAAGACGGCGCTCATCCCAAGTAGTGGTTACTAGTTTAGAAATAGTACGAAATAAAAATATTTTTTAAAAAGAATTAAAGAACAGATTTATATAATTGTTGTTTTGGACCAACGGAAAAAATGCTACACACGTGAGACTAAGTAAGATAAATTAATCAATATAGAAAAGATAATTCAATTGTATAGCACAATAAAATTGTATAAACGTTTCCTAGCCGTCCTGCACAAGCGGGAGCGTCTCCGATGAAACTTGGGGACGCCCACTGGGGTTTGCCTCTTCGTGGCGTGGCAGACTATTAGGGTGAACTTGTCCACCCGAAGCCAAACACCCAGCCGACCGCATGACTCCCAACTCAACGGGAGTAGTAACGCAATACCATGATTACATGTTGCCGTCAATTGATATGAGGCTTGGGTACCGTAAAACCCAAGCCATTTATTTTAGCTACGCAGCCGTCCAAAAGCTGGTCCGGGGCAACCGTTTCGTCCCAGTTAACGTCCCGACCCAAAGACTCCCTGGGCGATTGGGGGGGGATGGTAACGCCACATAAATTCCCCCACAGTGGAATCAATCCCCCCGCACAGAGTCGGCTGCGAAAACTTTAAACGCAGTGTTTTCGGTAGTCCGGGCGTTTACCAGGCCAAGGGGGAGGTTCCTGAAGTGCCGCCGCACGGATTGGTATTGGGGAAACCAGGCGTCTGGCCCGTATGGAGGTATGCCGGGGGGGTCATTAAGAGCTCACGCTCGACGGCCCACCGACACTATGTCCAATGTGACGTATAAAAGTTTCCTAGATATTTAAATTTAGGCTCTATAAGATAATTATTTTTATCATTTTTTAATTCAAAGTGATATTTTTAAGTATAATATTTTATCAGATATTAATATTTAACCTCACTTAAAAGATATCTTGCTTCTTTCGTAGCAATGTAAGTAGTGTACTTAAATATCTACTTAACATTCACATCTAAAACTAAAATCAGGCTCAAAAGAAACAAAACTTAATTTTTTAATACATTTTGTTCTTCCTTTTTATTTTAACAGTTAATAACTGTGCAGGTAAGTCAAATGAACTGAATTCGTTAGTTTTTTAAATTAAATAAATAAGAATACTTCTGCATTAACTCTTCTTACATTATTTGCTCTATAATTTATCTATATTTTAATTTGAATAATTCCAATATGAAATTTATTTAAAACAATAATTTAAGAAAACCTGAGGCGTCACTAGATTGTTTTCACCCGTTGCGATACCCTGAAAGTGTCAAAAAAAAAAGGAAATAAGTGTAAACAAAGTATGTGACATCCTGAAAAAGGAACGCAACAAAACAAGGAACGTGTCGTTAGGAAGCCTTCGTCAGCGAATAACAATAGAGTTAATTTTTAAAAATTGTAATAATTTGAAAAGTAGTATCTGATGCAATCAATCCATATTTTCCATGACCCCCCCCCCCCCCGCCCCTTTCCCTTTCTTGCACATGGTAATTATTTGAACTAGATCAAACAAAATCGGCTATTCAATATGTTATTGTTTTTGTTTTTATTGATTACTAAATCAATAAAAGATAAAACAAGAAAACTTGTGGTAATGGCGTTTAAAAACGCAGCAATATTATCTTTTATTGAGATATTGAATTTACTGTTAAAATATTACTTTACGCGACTCAAAAAAATGCAAAACTGTCACATACTTTATCTAACTCAACATTCTTCACCTTATCAATTGCAACTGACAAAATAAAAAAACCAGATGCATGATTTATTCCTCAGTAGATAACAAATAGTTTCAAAATAATCTACAGTTTTTAAATGCCCCACTCACATGAAGCCACAGACACTCATATCATGGTAAATTATTGTCGGTTTAATGAGATGATTTTCTTCAGTTGATACCCTGTTCTGATTGCAACCTACTCTGAAGGCACAATGCTTTTTTGGGTGACAACATCTTCTGGTTGCGACCTGCTGTGGCGGTGAAACTGATTTGTTGACACCCAGATCGTGTGACACCCCGTTCCGATGGGACCAAGCTCTAAATCGCAATATAAACTGGGGGCACTCTATACTGGTTGCACTCTATACTAATGACACTCTACAGCTGGCACTCTACACTGGTGGCACTCTACATTGGTGCACTCTATACTAGTGGCACTCTATACTGCTGGCACCATGGTCGTAGATATTTTATAAAACCGACTCAATCGAACTCAATCAAACTTTTTTTTCCATTTAGTATCACTCCCCCCCCCCTTTTTTCTGTTAAATGTCCCCTGGTATGGTCCACACTCCCACTTTCCTTTTGACGCAACTGTCATAATATACTTTTTCTTTTTTTAAGATTGATCCTAATCCGTCTGTCTTTCAGTTAACATCTTCAATAATGAAATATTATCACAGCCTTCAAAGGATTCAGTAAAGTGGTAAAAGTAATACAAGAGTTGCTTTGATGTAACTAACTGTACATTTTAACACACACAAAATACTTAAGCCATCAAATGTGTCATTGGAAATGCATCAACACCACAACAAATTCTCTTCACTACTACCACAAAGTATTTATTTACCTTCTTTATATAAAAATCTAAACAGGGGTCCTAATTTTAAGATCTAGCGAATTTTTAGTTATACTATTTTAATTGCAAATTAAGCTCAATCAAAATATTGCATTTTATCAAGCTTCAGTTGGCATTATTTAAGAACCACTGATAAACTTCAGAAGCAATCATTTAAGAACGACTGATATAACCGAAACCATATTCTACTCTATAAAACAATAAGGATGGGGTCGAGGAACTAACTTAAAGATCTTAATTTATTTCTTGTGTTTGCCAATTATATATTTAAATTTAAAAAATCGTTGATTAATTTTATCTCTATCTATCTCTCTACTAAAAACATGACACATTGTACATTATACAAACACTTTTAACATTAAAACTTATTACCAGTTGAAGATCCAGTCACGATGACAGTTGACGAAGGGGCCAATTTACTTTCTCTCACCGCGTGTTCAGCCATGCTGGTCATTGGCGTGGACCACACACTGAAGTTTTGTCGTTTCGACTCTACCCGTGGTCACCTGGTCATCGCAAAAGATGGAGTTGTACTCAAGAACTCGTCTTCTGACCAGTGTCTCACTGAAGTGTTTCAAATCTACGAGGAAAAGATTGAATATAAATTATGTTACATTAATAAGAAACCATACAAAGATATTTCTTACAAGTGCACTTTTTATGGTAAGATGTTAAACTTTAAGCATAATTTTTGTTATACGAAAAATGATTTTGCTCTATTCTTAAATATTTCCAATAATGTTTTTGTTAAATAGAACAAACAATAACATATTTTAAATGTTATTTAAAATGTATATTTAATTCCTTTAATTTGCAAAGGTTTCTTAGATACGACAAAAATAGGTATGAAAGTAAATGACAAATGTATATCTTCTTTGCAGTTGAGTGTTACTGTTAGTTATTGTTACGTAATTTAAAAAATGAACTTTCTAATAAATGTATGGGCTTTTTCAATGACAACGCAAGAAGTAATTATGTTTATATACAAATTGTCTAATATTTCTTTTACTTTAGTTCTTACCTGTCAAATAAAGGTGTTAAAGTTAAGAGAGAAATGTTACAACATGAAATAGGACGAGTGAAATCAATAATGCGAAAGCACTAAAAGATTTACTTTCTCAACAATCTTAACAAAAATATTTTTTTTAACTAAAGGAGAATGAGAATGCACTGACAAATTGTGCTGGAAATTAGTTTTACAAAAAATAAAAAAAAGGTAGTCTATAAAGTATATGCTTGCTTAGCCCTAAGTTACAAAAACGTAACAAAATTACGAAGCAAAAGATTTATATCTTGTAAAAAAAAAAAAAAAACAAGTCTATATACACGGCTTTCCTCAGGTTTGAATTCGGAAAAAAAAACCTTCTAAAAAAAAAATTACATCTTACAAGTAAATTTAGGGCATAACGTTTCTTGTAAACATTTTTTTGGAGGACAATCCCGTTTTACTTTCTATTCATTGTGTGCACAGACAAGAGCAACGATTTAAAGACAAATCTAACTTTTAGAATAAGTCTTATTAAAAAGAGGTATCCCCAAAAAGTCAAAGTTATTGGAGTTTAGCAATTAATATAAAATAGGATCCCCATTTCAAATGATGTCATTTTAGGTTATAAAAAATATAAGGGCACTATAAAAATCATTCAGATAAAATAACATGCAATTTTATTTTTATTAATTGATCCTTTAATAATCTGAAGGAGATTGCAAGGATTTTACATTGAACATTGTTAATATTGTGACCCTGGGTACAAAAAGAACGAAATATTTTATGTTTTATATCATCGAATAGTTAAAGTTGGGCAACAAATATTTGTTATTTTTAAAATGTGTCCCATTGAATTCGTCTGAAAACGCTTAAGTTTAAACGTTTTATTTAAAATAAAATTTCGACACTAGATGTAGTTCTTTTAATGTGGAAATCCACCGCTAATTAAAAATGTGCAATGAATAGTATGTTTACAAAGATGTTTGGCCAAGATGCAACAATTTACGTCGAAGCTTGCATTATAAGGAAAGCCCTATTGTAAAGCTTTGGCTTATTATAAGGAAATAAAATTGTAGAAACTCCAACACTCATTTGGAATTTGTGTAGAAACTTTAAAAGTGTCTTTGAATCTAATTAAAATTAATTTTATGAAAGTCATAGAGACTTATATAAAGTTAAGGAACAAATAAAAAGATATATATAGAATGTACAAGAAACTTGAATATTGTTCAACGATGATAAATTGTGGGATTTAAAATTGTATAGATATGTTCCATTAATTTCTTTCCCTTCCTTGGATTTTTTCAGTATCGCTCAGTTATCATTTTTATAAGTTTCACGAAGTTTCTAGATTATTCTGGAACCTGTGATTTTTTTTCCTAAAATATTTTTAAGTTTATGTAAATGTTTTTTTTTTATATATTTTTACTTTTCAATAACTTTTAATCTGTTTCCTCTAATGTTATAAAAAAAATTTTTTTTTAAAGTTTCTAGAGAGTTCCAAATTAATTTTTCGATATTATAGCTTAAGCTCTATGCATAAATTTTAATCATTTCGAAAGCTCATATTACATTACACGCTTCCATATTGTGTAATGATGATTCTGGGTCAAAGTTGGTAAAAATTCCCTTTGTAATGCCAAATTGGAACATTATCACACCGACGAATTGATTCCATCAAGGAACGGGATCATATCAAGCAAATGGATCACAAATGTAATGGATCCAAACGGGAATGGGATCCTACCAGGGAACCGGACCAACATAAAACGATATTTAACTGGAAACGGTATCCCGATCATGATTCGTGAATGGCATCCCATTGTAGGTGGGGGGGTGGGATTTAATCGGTGAAAGACGTGTTTAAATAATTCCTAATTAATGGATTGTTATAGAGAAAAAAAAAATGGAAACGTGTTTATTTATAGGACCCATAAATTAGATTTTAGATTTAAAAAACGGTGTAGACAACGCCGGGTGTACTAGCTAGTCTATTTATGTAAACGGGGTCATGTAAATTAATAAAATAACCCCTATGATTTTAGCACCATAATTATACAAAAGCACACCTAACATACGCCCTTGTACTATGCGATGATTCAGCACCCCTGCTAAAATAGAATGAACTGTAGATTCTTAAAATATTACAATACATATTTCGGTATATTTGATGAATATTTTTGTATTAAACAACGAATTATTTGTTGAAAAACCTATTTCAAATATTTAATGCAAGCATATAGAACAAAGCTTGATTGAAAATACATGCCCAAAATGAAAACGCACTGAATCCTTCTTTGAAAACGAATAATGCTTTTAATAGACTTATTAAAATGTGTACACCAAAAGTAAATTAAACGGAACGTCCACGAAGACATTTGAAAATAATATTTAATTTCTCAATACTCCAAAAAAAGGAATGAGCACGTCGAATTTGATTGTGATCCATTATTTGGTTTTCTTGTGATCACTGACCCATTTACAAACATAGTCATACTGAGCTTAATATTGTTGACAGCATGATATAATGATGGGAATTTGTAAATTCTGTTATTGAAGTAACTTTACTCATATAGTTAAATGAAATTCAAATGTTAAAGCGCTTTTTTTATTTATTTTATACTACATTTAATTGTTTGTTCTAAATTACATTCGGATTTTCCCTGTTGTTTCTTCTTTCCTTTAACATCAAATAAGTTGTTTTTTTTTAAACAAAGTGGAATTAGGTACACGGGTACGAGAATTGAGAGGTTGGGATTAAAAAACGATTTAAAATATTATTGTTGGGTTTGTAAGACCAACTGAGGTATCAAATGCAAGATAATTGAATGTACTATACGTTTGAAATGTTAATTCTTCAGTTTTACTTTTAAAAAAACTACCACAAATGACATCCGAATAGCATTGAGCTTAATGGTACCCGGGTGCGAATGGTGGAGCTGCGTGTCCGGGTCCATTTCTACTAAATCGTTTTTTAATCCCAACTCTCAATTGTGGTACCCGTGTACCTATAGGTGCAGTCATTTAATAAACATTTCGAATAACTCTGGATGAAAAACGTTTATTCTAATTATGCCATACCAAAAATGATTATTCGAATTTCATCTTTTATAACGTTTGACAATATAATATAATAAATTATACTCATTGCTTTCCCTTATACGCCAATTATACAAGTTTTCTCTTTATCAAATTTATCGGAGTAACTGTTGATAAGTGAATAACATATAATATTTATATTTAAGATTTATTAAATGCTAATTCCTTCTTTTTACTTTGACGTTCATCAGACATTTCAGATACCACATTGACAACGCAATGTCTACATTGTGATAAAGGTAAGTTGAGACGATCACTCGATGTAAGAGTAAGCTAATAATATAATGATGTACACACCAATCGTTCAAGATGAACTCTGAGAATATAAATCACTAAACACTTTATGTATGAGGCTTTGGGAAAATATTAAATTAAATGTATTCGAGAAAGTAAATTCAAATAAGGTATATTTAATTTTTTTCTTTACCAAATCTACAGGATCATCAACTCAATGGAGATATGCGGCCATTGTTACAACAGCCATCACTTTCGGGGCTGTCTTTTGTTGTTACTGTAAGTTATTTATTTGATACGTTATACATAATAGTAATAGTTATAATTACTTTTAGATGCTAAAGTTAAAACCGTTTGGCGTTATAACTTTTGTGAAATTATTTTTTTAAATTAATAATTGATATTAATGAAACCCAAAATTTAGTTTAAATATATTGCACTAAATGGATTACGAAATTTGTTTTTTTATCTTTAGTTTTTGCCAAATTCAACCGTGGAAGGAAAAGATCACCGCGTAAGCCATTGCATTTCGAATCTCGTCTTTTTTTAAAAAGTACCATTGAATTGAATTTATTAAGTTACAAAAAAATAAAACAAGTATAAATGTTTGTAATGTAAATTATTTTTGATATGTTTGAGAGGGGAGTCCTCAAAGTTGTTAAACAAAAGGACGGATTAGTGTTATCAGACAAAGTCGAGAGCAGGTCTAAAGTTTTAATGGCAAAAAAAAAGGGGAAAAAAAAGAATCAATTTAATACACACTGCAAATATTTCTTTCATATAGAAAAAACAACAACAAAAAAACAATAACCCTAAAAAACATACTTAAAAAGTATGCAACAAGAACTTAATAGTATTTGAAAGGTAGGTTTTGCTAATGAGATGATAAAGTGGCTGTACGCACCCGGGTACCAGAAGTGAGAGGTTGGGATTAAAAAAGTATTTAAAATATTATTGTTTGGGTTTGTAAGACAAAAAGGGGTATCAAATGAAAAATAATTGAATGGAAGATTCGTTTGTAAACTTAATTCTTCCGAATAGCGTTTAGTCAGAATGGACCCGGACACGCATTGACGCCATTCGAAAATGAGTCCCATTAGTCACTGGTGTAATTGGAAACTTTGTCCATATGGTCCCTGGTGTGATTGGAAACGTGTCCATCTGGTCCCTGGTGTTATGGGACACCTCTCGAATGTTCCCTGTTGTTTTGGAAACTTATCCAACGTTCTCTGGTGTTGTGGAAAACTTGAACAACGGTCCCATGTGGGATAGGAAACTTATCCAACGATTCCTTGTGTTTTGGAAACTTATCCAACGGTCCCTGGGGTTATGGGAATCTTATCCAACAGTCCCTGTTGTTATGGAAAACTCGAACAACGGACCCATGTTGGATAGGAAACTTATCCAACGATTCCTTGTGTTTTGAAAACCTATCCAACGGTCCCTGGTGCTATGTGAAACTTATCCAACAGTCCCTGGGGCTATGGGAAACTTGCAAACCAGTCCCTGGTGTAATGTGAATATTGCCTGCTGGTTCCTGATGTAATGGGAATATTTCCTACCGGTCCTCCAGATTTGAAAACTTTGAAACGCTGGTCTAGGGATTATAAATTTTAGAAAATCAATTTAGTTTCAGTTTTTTGTTGGTGTAAATGTAAAATTTAATCCCTTTAATATTTGTTTAAGTTTTATTAAAAAAAACATAAATTCCAGCTGAAATGACAAAACGAGCAATGAATAATATCAGTACTGGTAAGTAAATTATGGTTTGATTATAAAACACTTACCTCTCTAAAAGAATGACTTTTTGTGTGTGTGTGTGTGTTGGGGGGGGGGGGGTAATATAGAGAAGGAATGGTAAATTATGTCTAATTCACTTGTTGCAGAAGAAGTTAAAATTGTAGATAACTGTTAAGGAATAACAAAAAAGAAATCGATAATATTTTATCTTTAAAATAGTAGTAGTCCTTCAAATTATGTATTTGAAAAATCAAAATATCTAAGCCCTCTTGCTACTAAAAAATAAAGTCAAATTACATTAATTGCATTATGTGATTATATCTCAGAAATAAATAAAAATAAATTTAACACCAAAAATTAAGACACACTGAAGTCTTCAAGAAAGGAGTTAAGAAAAAAAAATTCACTTAGAAATATCTTACTCGCCATTCAGTTTCTGTTTCTGCTTCAAGCCCTGCGCTAGAGTCTAGAGCAATTATCCATGCATTGTGATATGTGAACCAGCAATTGTCCGCCAGCCTTACGGTGCCAGTCAGCACAATATAAATATATATAGTCCCAATAAAAAGAAATGAATTAATCTGACACCCGTCATTGGTGCAATTTCCAAACATGTCCATTGGTCCGTGAAAACTTAAAAATACGGGAAACGCTTTTCTAGCGAAGGGCGCAAATATCTATAATTTGCAATTATATTTAAAAACAACTAAGAATTAATGGTAATCTTTGTTACTTTGTAATGATTATGTTTAAACTTACACATCAGACATTTAAAAACTTTTTAAAAATTGAAAACTACAATTGTTTTCTTAACAAGTTACGGTTTGTTTCAGATATGTACGTTGAGACAAAGCAGGAAAATGATGTTGAGTTAGACATGGTCAATGAAAAAAAAAATTAAACAAACAAACATTTTAGGAATTTAAAAAACATCTGTAAATTAATGTCATTTCTGTGCCAAATTATTAATTTTGAAATGAACAATTAAATAAACTAAAGGGCTTAAGTTGAAAATAAGCTTTATTTCATTATTAGATAATAATTATTTTTTAAATATTAAAAAAATATATCATTTAGAAATGAAATGGATTTTTGTATATTTGTAAATTTAAGCTTTAATTCGTTTAATAATTCATAATTTTAAAAATGTTATTGTAGGTTAAATTACAAAACAAGGAAAGAAAAATTTCAGTACTGGTAAGTAAAATATGATTTGATTATAAATCACTTTCCACTATGAAGAAATGTCCATTGAGGTAAATAAAGAAAAAAAAGAATTGGTCATTAGATCAAATTCATATTTTATAAGAGAAATTTAAGAAATGGCTTTAACTGTTTGAAGTGATTAAAAAAAACAATAATAAATAATTCGTTAAAATTGAAAAAAAAATTGTCTTTTTGAGTAACAGAATATCTATGCATGGGAGGAGAATACCAAAAAGAATGAATTAAATTTACTGCATTTAATGATTAAATATGAGATACACATAATATTAATTAAACGAAAAACTCAGTTGAGCTCAATTAATTTTTTGTAATGATTATCACAAAAAATCATATCCTATTGGATAATCCCAGCAGCACTTTAGTTTTTTCGTCTTTACTTTAGTTTCGGATTCAGACATGGAGTCATCTGTCGATTACCTGGGTACGTAAAGAAACAGTTTGTGTTGGTTCATGAATGTAATGTGAAGTTATTGTTTCCATAGTTTTTTTTTTTTATTTAGTGTCAACAATGCAACAGTAAAAAAAGAAACTAACTAAAACCCTAACTCACTGATTTATTTCCAATGTCTTAACTGTCATAAACTTACATTTGAAAGGACACACACAATTTATAATTTGTCACCAACACTGGGCATGCAGTAATAAACAATATTGTTGATAAGATCTTCTAGTGTACACATTTAGTCCGAACTGATCATTTGTACACTCTAGGCCTGACCAATGCTTGGTGTGTCTTTGAGTCAGACAAGGATGTCTCCTTTCCCCCTTCCTATTCATCCTGACCATTGACTGTATAATGATAAAATCCAGAGACAAAAAGAGGAACGGGATACAGTGGACACTCTGGGAACAACTGAATGACCTAGACTTTGAAGATGACATTGCACTTTCTCTCTCAAAATTTTTTTAAAAAATGCAGGAAAAGAGAAAAGACGTAGCCATCATTTCAGCACAGCTGGGACTCATTATAAATAAAAGCGAGAAAGTAAACTCGGCCAATCAAGAGCATATCTCTCTGGCAGGAAACGCACTGGAAGAAGTTGAGTCCTTCACATTACTTAGGCAGCAAACTGGACATAAATGGCGAATCCGACGCGGATGTAGGGGCTAGACTTGGAAAAGCCAGATCAGCATTTGTGCACTTAAAGAAAATATGGAAGTCTGAGTTGAAGCTTCAAAACAAAGTCAGAATCTTTAACACAACTGTCAAAATTGTCCTACTACTTAAGCAAAAACTTGGAAAACAACAACGAGCATTACGCAGAAAGTGCAGACCTTCATAAACACATGCCTTATAAATATCCAGAACATCATATGGCAAAATACCATCACCAATAAATATCTACTAGAAAGGACTTACCAGTTGAAGATTGATGAAGACATCATAAAGAAAAGGTAGAGGTGGATGGGCATACTCTGCTAAAACATCCCCCCACCCAATGCCTAACATGGAATCCACGGGGAAAAATAAAGAGATGAAGGCCTAAAAATACATGGAGACTCGAGCTAGAAGAGGACACGTAAAATATGGGATACACCAGGATACAACTGGAAAGGAAATCACAGGACCGTAATAAATCGAACATTCTTGTGGTCGGCCTTGTGTACAATAATTAGATCGACCAGTTTTTGTGTTCAATATTAGGCTGACCGGTTATTGTGTACAATATTAAGCCGAACATATGTTGTGTACAATGTTAAGGCTGACCAAATTTAGTGTGCAAAATTAGGCTGAGCAGTTCTTATGTACAATATTAAGCTGAATTTTTTTTTTTTACAATATTATGCTGACCATTTGTGTGTAGTCATTTGAGCCGACAAATTTTAGTGGTGTTCGCTTTAATTTTAAAAAAAAACTATTGCAAAAATTAATAATTTGAAATGATTGTTAAATGACTTAAAAATTTCAACGTTAAATGAAACAATTTTTCCAACGTATGCGAAAGTATAAACTTTGTGAAAAAAAATATCAACATACAATTGGTGTATCTGCCAGGCTATGAATCTGACGGGAGACCGAGTACATCTTATTTAAGTAAGTAACAAAATGTTAACAAATGTTACACAAGTTTAAAGTAAAAGCAAGGCGTAACTAGTCCAATTTTACAGTTTGCCATTAATTACCGAATTTATGTATAGAACAACAGACTTTTTCATTGGTTACAAAATTATTTATTCTTGTTTAGCATTCATATTATATTTAAGTTATATTTCAAATTTTGTTACAATCCTCAACTTAACTGATATGATTATTTTCATTACTTTTAAAATATATAAATTATCAAATCAATTTTAGAAGAGAAAGATTATTTAATTTTTTGAAGCTTATTTAGTATGGTTTAACATTTAGCTTCGACGTTTGTTTTATATTAAAAATTATAATATAATATCCTATTATAATATTTTATGTTTTATTTTTTTAATTTAGGAAAAAAAATAATCAAATTATTTCAAAATGTATTTTGCCATACTAGTTACAAATACTGAAATTAATCAAAAAATATTTTGTCATATTTTTACAAATAGACTAATTATTTAAAATGTATAATGCCATATTAGTATTATTTACACATACTGAAATAATTTCCTTTTTTGGGGGCATATTATTTAAAAATACTAAAATTATTTCAAATTTTTATTTATCATATTAGTTAAATTATTTCAAAATGTATTTTGCCATATAAATATTATTTACAAATACTGAAATAATTTCAATTTTTATGGTCATATTATTTACAAGTAATAAAATGATTTCAAATTTTATTTTGTCATATTATTTACAAATACTAAAATAAAAATAAATATTTAATTTTTATCAATTAGGCGAACAAACAGGCATGACTCCAAGTGTTAATGATGATGAAGATAATTCAAGTGGAACAAAGTCGACAGAGTGAGTCCCTAGATGTTTATTCAATTCAAACTTTATTTGTTACCAAGATGTTTATTCAATTCCAACTTTATTTGTTACCAAGATGTTTATTCATTTAAAAAACAATCAGCCTGATATATTCATCTTAAACTTTATTACTTACCAAAGTTATACGGTTAAATAAAGCAAATAGCTTACAAGTTTATTGTGTGTTTTCGTTTTAAAATTTGTAAAAAAAAATTATCGATACACTTTAAGCTTTTGTCATGCTCACAAGAAACGTGCGTAACATTCTCTTATGGACACAAGGTGATATCATTGTTTCTTTCATTGGGGTGGTTTCAGATATTTGGGTGGGCAGTGCCAGTCATAGGAATGGTCAATGGAGGGCCGAGGGCACGGATGTCCTCGGGCGCTAGACGTGGGAGGGCACCAAAATGGGCTTTGAAGGTATTAAATTGGAGTAAATACTGGTTTTAAAAGTTAAATGGGGAAAGAAAAATGAATCGTGTCTCTTGGCGTGAAACACTCTAAGAACTCTTCGGCCACTAAGAACTCTTCGGCCACTAAGAACTCTTCGGCCACTAAGAACTCTTCGGCCACTAAGAACTCTTCGGCCACTAAGAATTCTTCGGCCACTAAGAACTCTTCTTCCACTTAGTATAGTATAGTGGAGTATACCTAAATTCAATGTTTCTATTAGACAGATTTGATCGATAAAAGTAATTTTTTAAGCAACTTGAGAGGCATTAAGACGCCCAGTACCATACATAATATGGCACACTCCAGAGTAATCATTTAGCAAAAGCTTACAGTCTACCCTGGACTAATTAAAATGCAATGATGCATTATGACTTATATTTGAATTCGATTATAATTTCAGAATATTTTCAGAGGGATTTCAAAGTTTCAGGTGGGAAGGTATAAAGAAAATTAGCTATAATAACGATCAATGAGAACTTAACAACGCTTCAGCCAAAACATGAACTAAATTCATTCCAGATGTGCCGCATTTGGGTGTATGCATATGCCCAAGCTTACTTTTGCTCCAGGTTAATTTGCCCTCATATCTTTAGAGTTCCTAGAATGTTTTTGATACATTCGAAATACGGGAGTTCAAATAATACCTGAATTTAGCTTTACAGCATTCCACATTTAATTGGAGAGCAACGGAAGAGATTATAGTTATAAATAATTTAGGTATCTCTTAACATCAGGGCCAGCGTGTTGGCCCCGTAAACCCTACTGCCGATGGGGGCCTCGGTTATATTTGTTATTTCAATGTGTGTGGTTTTTTTTTATTAGCTGTGAAGACAAAGGTTGTGGAAGGACAGAATCGTCGAGTGGCAAGGGGGCCACTCGACGATCCTGTCCTTCCACAACCTTTGTCTTCACAGCTAATAAAAAAAAAAATTTTTTAAAAAAAAAGGCAAGGCGGCTGTGCTGCGTAAGCGGCAGCGTCCTCGAGGAAACTCGGAGGCGTCCACAAGGGTTGTGCATACTAACGTAGAGCTCCATTGACCACAGACTCGAGTGTAAGACATTTTAGACAGTTGTAGTTTCAGATGCACGGATGAAAATAATTCATATCTGACCACGAATTTTACTCTTACGTCAGTGATCTTTGATGGGGATCTAATTTAAAAAATAAGATGACAATGTTTTAAAACGTATTTTCTACATCACAATTTCTTTGTACGTTCACAGATTATCGTTCGGATGATGCACACGTCATGGTAACAATGGGCATTCGAGTGTAAACGATGATAAAATTAACCAATGTTATTTAGGATCATTGGTTATTCAAGTGTAACAGATAATAAAATTTGAACAAGTGATAAAATTAACCCTTATTATTGGTAACGATGGTCATCCAGGCATAACAGAAGTTAAAATTAACCCGTATAGTGGTAACAATGGTGTGTGGCAAAAGATAAAATTAACCCTTCTTAAATTTTCAATTATTTTTAAAGATAAATGTAAATCTTTATTAGAGTAACGTATTTGAAATGGCTTTGAGTTGTTATTTTACTTTTCCATTACTTAAACATTGCTTAGGTGTTGTTCACAAAGGACGTCCGTGAAGATAAGAACCATGCTGGCAAGTGTGTACAAAGATAAGAGCCATGCAAGCAAGTGTGTACAAAGAGAATAACCATATTGGAAATGGTGTACAGAGACAGAGGGGAATGAAAAAGATGCGTATTTATTGCAGCTATCCTTTATAAACAACCCCTTTCCATTTATTTTTATATAATATACGCGTTTTTAAAACGTTTAAATTTTTATCTGTTGTGTTTTTACAATAAAAAGTTATAAATAAAAAACAACAAATGTTAAGTTTTTAATTGTTTCACAAAATTATTCAAAACTTTCAATTTAAATATTTAAAAGTTTACATATACAAAGAAATTAAATATAATTCTTAAAATTATCCTTATTTTTATGAATTAAATCAAGTTTAATAATAAAACTATTTTTAAACGCATTTTTAGTCATTTGGCTGTAAAAACACGGAATTTTAGGGTGACGTTCAAGTCTTAGTTTTACAAAGTTAAGGTGCAATATTTGACACACAAAAGTCACTTAAATGTTATGGGGGGTTACTTGTGACCTACCGATCATGAAGGGTTAAAGGGACATACGGGGTGGTTACGTGTACGAAGTATTAGCTCAACTGAGATCAAGAAGTGGGTCGAAATTGAGATTGAATATTTGACACGATGAAGTCACTTAAACTTAATGGTTAGTGGACGTCAACATTGAGTAGCAAAATATAACGCAAACAGACAAGCAAACAAAACAAAAAAAAAGCCAGCCAAATACAAGCTGTAAAGAACAATACTTAAAAGATAAAAACAACACGATTTTTGAAAAATGGAGTCAGCTTTTGTTGTCTACATTGTTAGGCCAGCCATTTATTGTGGTGTACATTGTTAGGCCGAACTTTTATTGAGGTGTACATTGTTAGCCCGACCAATTCTTCTGGTGTACATTGTTAACCCGACCATTTCTTGTGGTGTACACTTAAGTTTAGGGGTTATTGGACGTCAACATTGAATGTAACGAAAACAGTCAAACAAACAAACAGAAAATGCCAGCCAAATGCAAGCTTTAAAGAACAATAATAAAAGATACAAACAGCACGATCATTTAAAAAAAAAATGGAATCAGTTTTTGTTGTGCACATTGTTAGACCGACTATTTCTTGTGGTGTACATTGTTAGGTCAACCATTTATTTTGGTGCACATTGTTATTATATAACTCAAACATAGGAAACATTTTAGCCCCACCCCTAATAACGTAATACATATTTGCATCGACCATCTAACTCCTTAGTATTTGTCTTGTTTAGAATATGTATTTATCTGTGTGCTGAAAATTAACATGAAATTTATATATTTTTTAATCAAATTTGTTCCTTATAAATAAAATAATTTTATAATATGTGGTTTGAGCCAGTCTCCAGGTAATTACTTAAAATTTGTTATTTTACTGTTAAAATTGGTTAAAATCCATTGAAAATTATCACACAGCAAGAATATATGCTTGTTGTGGTCACCCATCCAAACATGACGGCCAAGATACGGCACATAAAATACCAGACATAACCCCCATGACCCCAAACAAGCACACACTTTTTACCACAGCCATTATCATCTCCACCTTATTTCCCCCTCCCTGACCCCCATGACCCCATTTAACATTACCCCTTACATTGAATTCTTCCTCCCAGAGAACCCTTTCCAAGTCCATCCCATTTATTTCATCCATAAGCCCACACAAACGCTCAACAGGCAATAAAAAAACAACATTAAAATACTACGCGATTAACCTACGTTTATTTACCCAGTCATTTTTTCTTATTAATTGGCCACCGACCCGCGGACAAGTCCTCTGTCGGGTGACGTCTTTGAGAGATCAGGCACGACTTTGACACTTGGACTTGACAGTATTTAGTCGCTAAAACTTATTCCCACTTGTTTCAGTAATATATATATAGACTATATATAGGCCTATATATAGCCTATATTAATTCTTGATGTGGAATTTCGTTTATACAAATCCGATCACATTAATATATTAAGGTAAAAAGCATTAATTATAACTCGTGTTTTAATTTTTATAATAAATAGCATTCATTCATAACATTTATAATTTATTATAATTAAAAGATCTATGTAACTTTCAGTTTCATTTCAATATAAAATAAATTATAATTATATAAATATTTGGTAATCCCTTATTTTGACGCATTTTATTATTTCTACAGAAATAAAATAAAAAATCAATTTTTACCTCATGGAACTACATTAAAACACTTCAGTGGATATTATAACATGTATTTATCGTTTTCCGAATGTTTTGTCATTGGTTTTAAACTGAAATTTTAATATAAAACATGTATTTCCAGTGTCTGTCACTTGTTTGTGTTGTTTTGGTCAATTTAGCCGGTGTGCGGCCAGATTTTTTGCCAGTCTCAGACCACATGTATTATTCATACGGTTAAAGTAATGTAACAATAATAGACAATTATGTCAGATTCGGGGCATCAGCTTACACTGGGGTGTAAGGACCTGGCTCTCTCGAGCGTTGAAGGTCCCGTCGTGATGTCCAGACACTGTAGGCCGATTTAATGCGGGCTGTGCCAGTATGAAGGTTAAGAATGTCATAGCTTGTTCAGCTGTTCAGGGGTCGCCTACAACCATCAGAAAAACTTATTTCTGAAGTAGTAATTTAATGATTGGGGGTCACCACAACATGAGGAACTGTATTAAAGGGTCGTGTCATTAGGAAGATTGAGAACCACTGTTCTAATGGATTTCCAACGTTTTGTTTTTATGAATCTGATAATCGGCATCACGCCCCCTACGCTCTCCCTTTCCCTCAGAGCATGATCATCGGCATCACGTACGCTCCAATTTCTCCCCCCCCCCCTCTCTCTCTCTCTCTCTCTCTCAGTGCACTCGAAGTATACGGATAACCCCTTAAAGTTGAAGCCATGGTGGGGAGGAGGGGGAGGATTTGGAGTTGATTACCAGGGCAGCGGACACACACATCATCATTAACTTGTGAATAAAGCTATCTGACCAAAAGTGACCGGGACTTGGCATTATGTCACTATATCAAAGAATGACAACGAAGGAGTTTCAGGGGTGATGTAAGCTGACCAGAGAAACCGCGAAACAGTGGGCCAGGCAAAAGACGCCAAACTCAAAGTCTCGACGTAATAGTATTCAACCGACATCAAAGAGCGACCGATGTCCACGCCATCGACACCGGGACCAGAGCCCCGCGGACCAGAGGCATGGCTCGAGCACGTGGTGTTGATGTAACACTTTTGTTTAACTAGGGCTGAAGTTAATAAATTAATAGCCCGTCCCCCCGGGGGGGGGGGGGAGTTTGTGATAATGCGTCCACTTTTTTTTTCAATTTATGGTGATGGAGAAATTTGGGGGGGGGGGAGATCGGCCATGATAGCGTTGGGTCAATACGTTGTCCGTGATTGGTCAGCTCTAATTTGAGCTCCCCTCCCCCTTTTTCGTATGCCAATGAGCTTAAGTTGACTGATTTGCGTTAAGTAAAATGAGGGTGAGGGCTGGTGATTTTATATAATAAGACGGACTCATTTTGAGGTATTAATGGTAGTGTGATCACTTCGTTGAAAATGGCAGGACGACCAAGGTTAACCCGAATTCAAATTGTTGATCCAACGGAAATTTTAAATGATGCAGCAGTTCGGACTGAGATTTGGTTTATGCGCACACTATGTGAAGCAACAAATAATGTTAATACAACAATGGAATTTCTAGCAAGGCGCTCCCTTTTAAAGAACAAAATGGAATGCAACAATTGCAATGTGGCTTGTAAGCTGGCTACCTACAATCAAGGTATTGATAAACAGATATGGAAGTGTTCAATTTGTGGTTTGAGGAAAAGTATACGAGATGGCTCATTTTTTACCAGGAGCCATCTACCATTATCTAAACTAGTCATTCTCATGTACTGTTTCGCCAATGATTTTCCTCAAGATGCTACAAAGCATGAGTCACAAATACAGAACCAAAACACGGTGATTGACTGGTTTAATTTTATTCGAGAGGATATAGGGATATATCTGAACCAGCATGCAACTCAGATTGGTGGCTTTGATGATAATGGGGAGCCCATGGTGGTTGAGCTTGATGAATCCAAATATTTTCATAGGAAATACCACAGAGGAGCGTGGCGTCAAGGCCACTGGGTTTTTGGTGGAATAGAAAGGTCCACTGGAAAATGCTTCCTAGTGGAAGTTCCAGACAGAACAGCTGGAACCCTGGAAAACATTATCGTCCAACAGGTTTTGCCAGGGACACACATAATAACAGATGGATGGGCAGGCTATAGAAACATAGGGCAATTGTCCCATGGGATATTCATGCATTCCGTTGTGGTGCATGAAAGAAATTTTGTTGATCCCAACGATCCAGAAGTGCACACACAAAACATAGAAAATCTGTGGATGCGCGCCAAACGTAAACTGAAAAGACAATATGGAACAAGTGAGACATTGTTTCCATCATATTTAAAGGAGTTTCAGTTCCGTTGCAATATCACAAAGTTTAAGGTGTTCAACGAGCTTTTGATTGTGTTAAAAGGACGATATCCTGTTTAAAGCATTTTAAACAGTTCGGTTTTTTTTTCTTGGACTTCTCAGAGCATAAAAGGTAAGATCTTTTTAATTGATTTGTTTTGTACCATTTAGTCCTTGTGTTACCGGTAGCTGAAGAGGACTTTTGCCGACGTCGTTGTTGTATACTTTATACTTAAATCTCCTATCGGATTGTTATTGCTTTCAATATTTCTATAATTTTCCATGATACACATAAGGGCCATCCATAAATGACGTCACTCAAATTTTTGACCCCCTCCCCCATCATCACAAATCGTCCCAAAAAGTTAGCCCCCACCCTCAAATATAACGTCACAAATCTCTGCACCCCGCTATAAAAAGTCACTGTGTCCACTAATGACCTTTTAAAGAACGAAGCGGCTATTCGCACTCGGGTACCAGAAGTGAGAGGTTGGGATTAAAAAAAACTATTTAAAATATTTTCGATGGATTTGTAAGACAAAATGAGGTATCAAATGAAAGATAATGGAATGGACTATACGTTTGTAAACTTAATTCTTCAGTTTAACTAAAATAAACTACCACAAATGACATCCGAATAGTATTTAAATTTAGTCAAAATGGACCCAGACACGCACCGCCGCCATTCGGACCCGGGTCCCATTACACCAGTGCTTCTCAACCTTTCTAATGCTGCGACCCTTTAATATATTTTCTCATGTTGTGGCGACCCCCGGCCACAAAATTATTTTCGTTGCTACTTCATAACTGTAGGGTATGTGTGTTTTCCGATGGTCTTACGTGACCCCTGGGAAAGGGTAGTTCGACCCCCAGAGGGGTCGCGACACACAGGTTGAGAACCGCTGCATTACACTTTAAAGAAATTCACCTCCCGTAGATATCAAATTACTGCACCCGTGTCAGAAACATTTCACTATAACAGTGGTTCTTAACCAGAGGTAAAAGTACCTCCCCAGCCCTGAGGTATGGAAGACCAGAAAATAGTATTCAGTGGCGTAGCTAGGAGGCTGCGGACCGCACCGGGTGACACCATCTCAGGGGGTGACAAAAAGTTGAAAAATTGCGTATATACAGAGCAGACACTGCTTACAGAGCATACACTGCTTACAGAGCATACACTGCTGTGTCTAACCGAATATCCATAAAACGATTACAGATGACACGTTCATTTTCCACCCATGTTACCAATCAAAATGCGGTTTTATTTAAATTTCCAGGTTGTTCGTCGGCAATTAGGTTACCTTATTATTAGATCAGAAATCCTCCGTTTTGAGAGCATTTACTAAGATATCCCCCCGCGGTCAACCATTTTCGTTCTATCCCACTTCATGTTGTAGGCCCCCTAATCCTAATTCTATTCTATGATTCCCATGTCCACATAAAATAAGAATAAACGTCCTATTTATTGTAAAGAAATGTGTGAATTAATTGAAAAACCACATATTATTTATCTGAATATCCAATTTTATTAGTGAAACAAGACCTTTATTTCACAGTAGTAAACCGATAAAAGATACCTAAAATATGTGAGAACTTAATATTTAAAATTGTTAGCCCAACACTTGTTTAGAAAGAGATATCGGACACCTAGACATAATTAAAGTAATAAAATAAATACAACATATTTATTTTAATCTAGATACATCCAATTGGGCAAATTTTATAAGGTATCTTTAAGGACAGAAGAGTTCTCCACATTTTACCACAATGGCGCCGTGAAAGACAAAAGATTCATGAAAATGTACTTCTTTTGATCTCGTAAAATGTGTTAAATTCTTGTTGTATTCCAACAAAAAGATGGTACTTTAATTTTAAAAATACTTTTAATGAAATTCCATGAGGTAAAAATGAATTTTAAAATTTATTTTTCTCGAAATAATAATTTGCGTCAAAATAAGGGATTACCTAAATATTTATACGTTGCTTTTGGCTGCTTTAAACTGTTTATTTATTTTTAATTATTATTATAGGAAAAAAATACTTTTAAATAACATTTTTTTAAAAATAATATAGGAAACAATACTTTCAAATATTATTTTCGAACCGATTTTGCTTTCATGTGACTAAATAATTTTATTTTTAAAAGTGTACCATAATAATATGAACCATAAGCATTTCGGACAAGTTAGTGATGAAAGGGGAGTCAAATCAAACCAGAACCTAATGGAAAATGGCGGACATTGATCATTGGATAGAAGTTGCCAAACAATGCAAATATTTACCAGAAAACGATTTAAAAGTTTGTTGCTAAGTCTAACGTTTTTAAAAAATGTGAAATTTATGTTTAACGTGTAGCCTAATTAAATCTATAACTTAATCCATGCTCTAAATGAATTATGAAATTTTATCCTATATATCACTCAGTATCAATAGTTTAGTCGGTAAATGTGTAGCTGTAGGACCGCTCACCCTAACCTGAACCCTAATTCTATCACGAAAATGACGTCATGGCCATTCAGCTACACATTAGCCGACAGGAGTTGACTAGTAGACAGTTTCAGTAGAGTTTTCTTTAGTTGCTAATTCACTCATTCTGATTCAGTTCACTCTGTATACAGTATAGATATTTGAATATTTGGATCAAATTTTAAAGGCAAGCGTTATCCGCACGGCCGTGAGAATAATGCCGAGCGTTATCCGCACGGCCGTGAGAATAATGCCGAGCGTTATCCGCACGGCCGTGAGAATAATGCCGAGTGTTATCCGCACTGCCGTCAGAATAATGCTGAGCGTTATCCGCACGGTTTCGGACGTTTTTCGTAGGCTTATTGAACGCAAATTACAGGGTGTCAGTGTGGAATGAATTGTAAATGTGTGAAAGCCAGCCTGTCTTAGGTCTAGGCCTAGATGTAAAATGTAGGTATAGGCCTATAATCTTGTAGACTAGTAGCATTAAGATGCGTTTTATTTTGGACCTATGGCCTAGAGGCTATACATATACAGTCTACTACTAGACCTAATAAGGCAGTGTTTAGCAAGGTATGCATTTCTGAGAAGTTAAAATGCAGTGTAACCCCTGTTAGTCTGGTGCGACTTATGCGCGGGTCAACGATGATAACATAGAACAATCTTAAACTAGGGGTGCGACGTGAACAAGAGTATATACGATATATTATATTACTATTATAAGTATTAGGTAGGCATGTAGGCCTATTCTAAATGAAATTAAATATTTAAATATTCCATTGAATTGAGCTTGGTTTCATTAAAATTAAAACAAATCTAAAAATATTATTCCTGTATCTTTTGATAATAAATAAGTTATATTTTAAAATTCTTTTTGAACATAATTATTAAATATAAAATATACTTTTAATTAAAATGAAGAAGAAAAAAAGAAAAAAAAATTCGATCCCCAACCAGTAAATGATCACGTAATATAAGTTAGCTTGGCATCTACTCTACCACAAGACCACACAGGTTAACATCCAAATGCCTTATTCTTATCTTAAAACCAGGTCAATAAATGGTACATTTTTTGCAACGATGTACGCAGGCCTAGGTCCATGGTTTTACGGAAATTCATTCTTTTTTTTTTAAATTTTTTATTCATTTATTAGTGAAGAAAAGAATAAATAGTTTGAGTTCTAAAATAATGCCAAGTGTTTTCGGCAGACCGAAATCTTCGAATAACGGCGAACATTATGCGCAGAGCTGTGTGACCAGCCGCTATAATGCGCATGGGCCGAGGAGCCGTGCGGATAATGCTCGGCGTTATCCTCACGGCCAAAACCATGCAAAAAACCACTCCGAATTTTAAAATTAAATGAATTAAGGGAAGCGTTATCCGCACAGCTCTGCGAATAATGCCGAGCGTTATCGGCAGACTGAAATCTTTGAATAATGCAGGGCGTTATTGGCAGACTGAAATTTTTGACAAATAGGAGTAATTAGGATCATATTCCAAGTGCCTGGGGGGGGGGGGGGGAGTGTAATGTGTAAGTGTGATTTTGATTTCATTGAATGAATGTTTTGACAAAAAATAATGTCCGGCACTACTAGCAAAACCATGGTCGTTGGCCTGCGTACACCGCGGCTGTAAAAGCAGCAAATCCTTGGTCTTTTTTGCCAGTCTTTAACTCTATGCGGTACTTGTAATTTTAATTTTAAACTCTTGTTAAAACTGAAAACTATTTATTTAACAATTATTAATACCTGCAAGATTAAACAAAAGTAGAACTGATATTTTCATTGTGCGCAGGGCTGGAGTCCGGCATGAACGCAAGGGAACGACGTTCCTGTAAAACTTTAATAGCAATTTTTTTTTAAATTTGATAATATACATTTTATTTATTTTGCGGGTTGGGAGGAAGATATTTGGGTAAGTTCCACACTTTTGTAAAGGGCGAGCATTTCTTAGTATTTAATTGGTCGTATATCTGGCTTCTTAGTAAGTGAAACGCATTTCATATCATAATCATAACCTGTGGCATACCCCCACAAATGTTATTGATTGCACAGATTTTTAGGTTAAAATTGGCTTAAATTTTTTAATAGATGTATTTGAGTGTAAAAAATGCAAGATAATGATTAAATGTATGTTCTTTCTGCCGAACCCACCTTCCTTACGACAACTGTTATACGCAGCAGTATGCAAAATATCCAAAATCAACAACCTCCTCCTCCTTCCATAGTGCGTAAATAGAGGGACCTTTGCCTATATATCATACTTTCTATTTGTTTTCTCATTTCTTATTATTTTCAAATTCAAATCAATCGCTACAAAATATTTTTAAAATTCTCATAAAACTACTGTTACAAATGAACATAATAAATTAAATATAAAATATACTTTTAATGAAAATGAAGAAGAAAAAAAAGTAAAATTCGATCCCCATATAGTATATGATCAGATAATGTAAGATCGCTTAGCGCATACTCTACCACAAGACCACACAAGCTCACATCCAACTGCCTTATCTTAAAACCAGGTCAATGGTACATTTTTGCCGCAGTGTACGCAGGCATAGGTCCAAGGTTTGCTAGATAAACTGCTACTGTGTACGCAGGCGTAGGTCCATGGTTTTGCGGAAATTCGTTCTTTTTTTATTTTATTTTTTATTAATTTATTAGTGAAATAATGTAAAAAAGAATAAATAATGTAATGTTAAATATAATTTGGAGTAATTGTAATCACTGTTGGCGTAGGTACTTCAAACTTCAGTAAAAATATTCAAAATAATTTTTTGCTCAAAATTTACCAAACTCTTTTGTCTTGTCTTGTTTTTTGAACTATTTAGTCTTGTCTTATTTTCGAATGCACAAACCAAAGGTACTAAAAATTTAAGTATCTTTGAACCCAACCTGATGTATAGGTAATATGCACACCACAGTTTTTGCTGTGATAATTAATAACAATCAACAAAACTATTTAAACAAACTATTTTAAATTAATTTAAAATATTTACTCCGACTAAACGTAGAGCTGCAATAATTATTGTATACAAAGCATTGAAACGAAAGGATATGCAATTTGAAGTGGCCTGCATTGGATTGGTACACATGGTAATTACTGAACATTTACCCAATTGTTTCTACGACTAGGAAAGAAAATCGTGAACATTGACTGCAATAATTGTCCTTCAATATCACACACTGTACCGTTCGTTCGTAAAATAAAACGCCCACTTGAAGAAACCTTTTGTTCTGAAACTATTATTGAGCTTTAAATTAATTGAGATTAGATGATTCTGATGCTGGTGAGGAAGAAGGGGGTGAAATTGTTGAAGGAAAATGGCCTGCTATAGGCTATGGCTCAAAATGTACGCCTACGGGAGCCTGTAGGTTTGACAGGTTTTAGGCTAGTGTCCACGTAGATTGATTTAAGTGAAAGCGGCTGAGCACTGTGCTGACCACACAATCCCCTAGCCTGCTATTGCCAATGAAATATTTGAACAAAACACATTATTATTTTTAACACCCTTATCCATTTCTGAACAGATAATTCTCTACATTTTATTATCAATTGTTTAAAACAAAAAAGTTACAAAATAATTTTCAAACCTATCAATGTTAGATTTTGGCTCATTTCAAATTAATGTCTGGGCCACAGGGAATAGTTAGCAAAATAATAGCCGGTACTGAGGCTATGTGTAACAAAAAGTAGGTCGGTAAGAGAAGGGTTAAAAAAATTGGGTAAATTTTGAGAGATGGGTACCATGGCCGCCATCTTGGTTGATACAACCCGTAAAATTAAGAATAAAACGTTTAAAAATAATGAAAAAACTTTCTAAATGTATCCCTCACCCTTACCTGAACCCTAAATCTATCCCTAAACCTAACCTGAACCCTAAAGTCATCAGCAACATAACAGCACACGCAAATGACGTCTTGTACCCATCTTTCAAAATTAGCCAAAAGTTTGAAAACAAGACAAGAATTTGTTCAATATTAGACTTAAATATGAAAATCAGTTATGCCATATATTTAATTTTTTTATTAAACACAATATAATAAACTGTTAGTCAGTAATTTGTTTGTTAATATAGTGTTAGACTTGATAAAAAATCAAAGTACCGTAATATTCTATTCACCTTCATTTAAATCATCATCAGTTTCGGCTTCAAATCCACTGAAACTTGAATAAAATTCACTGTCGTCTTCACAGAATAGCTCCATAACTAATGCAAAGGGTGCGCCATATATGGGTGCGTCATATGTAAATTATTTTGTACACATCAAAGCCCGGGTCTTATATAGGGGTGCATCATATATGCGCAAAAATATGGTATCTATTCGCTGAAATGAATATGTACAATGTTATCAAAAAACATTTCCATTTATTTTGATAAATAAAACCATTGTATCTTATCAATAAAGATAAACCGGTAAAATAGCAATTCAGAACCAAAAAAACACAATTTTTGAATAGCCAACACTGAAGTGCTGGATTACCACTTTTTAGTATGGAAATGCCCCAATTTTGGTGACCGATTAAAAAATTAATTTTTTTAATAAGGTGATAACATTATAACATAAAGGAAAATGTATATAAAAAATATGTGGAAATGCTCAACATTGTATTCCCAACATTTTGTTCTATCGAAAGTTAACTAGATTGAATTATAATGACTCTTAAATAAAAGATATCATTGGACCCCAATTTTTAAAAAAAGAAAAATTGTCATAAAAAATATTTTAATACATATTTTTTCAAACAGAATGTGTATATCTTACAAAATATCAAAGAAACAACTCCAAAAAATCTCAATTTTACTTTGCATAAGTTAATATATGATTGTAATAATATTCGGAGAGGACTGACTGTGTCTTTCTGGGTGGTCTGCCTGCTGTCATAGGTTATCAAAGTTGTTACCAGTTTTCACATGCTCACAAAGAGATATGAATGGTTGGATCTCCTGTAGGTTGGGGGTGGGTGGACATTGATGTCTGAGGGCTAGTGGATGTTTTTTTGACCAGATGTGCATGGAAGCAAAGTCATTTTTTGTTAATACCATGTTTTGCTTCTTGGCAGAGGGCCATCTCATTTCTAATAGTTACTTAGTAGTCTTCTTCCATGTCCTTACAGAGGGACACATTTCTCCACCCTCCAGTTTCTTTCTTTGGTTGTTTGTACCATTCTGACTTTTTTTGAAAACTTGGGGCAATTATTTAAATTTACCCCCAAAAAAATTAATGGGAGCTCTGTTGTCTCCTATTTATAACAATAACTCATAGCTGGAATCCTATCATTGTGCCATGAGTTTATTTATGGTAAACTACTGACTGAGCCAATATATTTCTTAAAATAAGTCTGTTTTAATGGGCTTACTGGAGCTTATTTCAATCTTAGGGGCGCCAAGCTCTTAAATCGAAATATAAGCCATAACTTTTTTACAAAATAAACTAGTGAAAGAAATTAATGTAAATCAATAGTTTTTATAAAAATTAAAATGTATGATGTTACAAAATGAATGATTACTCTGATTCTAATATAATTTTGCCAACATGGTTACACCCTAATAGTTTTCAACAACAACAACAACAAAAAAAGATGGCATAGACTTTAAAGTAAAAAAAAAACTTATCATAAATTTTAAATTAAAAATAAAAACAAAACAAAGGCTCATTACTTACTATAATTAAGGGCTTAAAGTCTTGAATTAGATTAATAAGACACAACAAACAATATTTGAAAATAAAACAGTATATGTCAGATTTAATTATTTAAAGACAAAATACAAATTTAAATGTGTCCCCTAGGTCTTCATCAGTACAACTAACATTAATGTAAATTAAATTTTATATAATATATACCCAATAAATTTCTATGAAGAAAAGAAAATGATTGGTTACAAGCCCCTAAAGAAAACAAACTAATGAAAGTGGTGTTATTATTAGTTAATTGAAGTCTTGGAACAAAGGTTTGACTTGACAAAGGCAAGTGGTTTTGCAAATAAAAATGTTTACTGTGGACCATGTGGCGGCACAGAAAGTTCGGACAAAGGTTTATTTGTGTCAGAGTTTCTGGGTGTGAAATTGATAGGCCAATTCTATTAGTCTGGTGGTCAATACGTGGCATAAAACAGAGCCTCTGATTGGTTTAAATCAGAAAACAATACTGCCTAAGTGTCTTGATAATTTTATACAGGGTTTTGGACACCATTTGTACTTGGTGGTGCTTAATGCCCTTTGGTCATAGGTCTAAGTGGAAAGCCTTTTTGATTTTATGATTTTCTTCACTCATTTCTTCATTGTTCATACCAATGTTCGGCTGCATCAAGCATTAGTTGGTCTTTTAGAGGCTACCTTGTCCAATGCTACTCACTAAAGTTTTTGTTTTGGTGGTCTAATTAAATTGATATCAGTTGTGTTTCACCTTTAATTGCTTGAGTTTTTGCTCAAATATTAGCTGGCAAATTAGAAAACTGTTCTAAGTTTTTACTTGGGCTTGTAGCCTATTAGTATAATTAGGGTTGAAGGATAATTTTTTTCTGTATAATTGCCAGCTCTCTTTCATATGCGGTTAACTCGGCCCAACACTCAAACTCCTATTAATCTGTGTAATCAATTTAGTTTTCATGTTACAAAGGCAAGTTTTGCACCCCACCTTAGTCTATGAGCAAAAACTGGAAAAAAACACCAAATAGACTGAGAATTGAACCACATATTTTTTTAAAATTATTTTTTTCAAAATCTTATTCAAGCTTTATCTGCCATACAGATTCCTTTCAAAGTCTAAGTGAAAGCTATGAGGATATAAGTGTTTATCATTTTGAATACAAGATGATAAATCTATCCTATTTTATTAGGGGAAAGAAAAGAATAATGTTCTCCAGCTGATGGCTATAATCAGATATCATACATTTTTTGTTTGTTATTGAACTGTTTCAATAATTTAAATAGGATAATTTTTTGCATCATACTGCTAAGATCCAAATGCTTTGTTGCAAAAAGAAAAGAACAACGTTCTCCAGCTGATGGCTATAATCAGATATCATACATTTTTTGTTTGTTATTGAGCTGTTTCAATAATTTAATGTATAGCTTTATTTTTTGCATCATAGTGCTAAGATCCACATGCTTTGTCGCAATAGATTCAGAACATAAATATATTTTTTTTCAGAAGCTCTGTGACATGGTATGTGAGCTACTCCTGGAAGAGTCAAATGTTCAACCAGTCCAGACACCGGTGACTGTGTGTGGTGATATCCATGGACAAGTTAGTTTTTTTTTGGTCATATTCTTAATTAATATTTTAATTAATTTCATAATTTATATGTTAGTTAGATTTATTGAGATTGGTCAGAGGGCTGCTTCTGTTATTTTATAACAGGCCATTAAGTTACAATTATTTTTAAATAGATTTCTTTCTGGTGTACTTTTGGAGGATTAGTATTTTTGATTTTTTTAACATTTGCCATTTCAGTTTTATGACTTGATGGAGTTATTCAGAACTGGTGGAGAGATGCCTGACACAAATTACGTATTCATGGTGAGCTTTTAATGCAGTTTTTAAGATTTATTCCACTGAACAGATGGCCAAAAGTGTCTACTTTCAAATTTTATAGACATACGAGTCATGTGAGCACATACATTTCTGTAACCAGCAAACCACTAAATTCATTGCAGACTAGCCTTTTGTGGGTACTACCTTACACAAATTAAGTATTCATGGTGAGCTTTTAATGCAGTTTTTAAGATTTATTCCACTGAACAGATGGCCAAAAGTGTCTACTTTCAAATTTTATAGACATACGAGTCATGTGAGCACATACATTTCTGTAACAAGCAAACCACTAAATTCATTGCAGACAAGCCTTTTGTGGGTGCTACAAAAAAAATGTCATATGGCTTATAATGTTCATGAACAAGCCAAGACAGTACTACAGTTTTCAACCTCCTGATAAATTGGGCTAATGAAGTGTTTAGATTGATTTGAATGAATGCACCAACATTAAGGTGCTATAAACCCATTCATCATATGTGTTGTTGTTATTTTTATAATCATACAACTGTCACTTGACTTGTTCACTGACCACCATCACAGGGTGGTTTTAAATATATTCTAACACAGACATGTTCTCAAATAATTCTTTTTTTTTTTTTTCCCTTGGAACTTATGTTCATCCAACGTGTCATCATTTTTCTTAATCTGTATCTTGTTTTGCCTTCTCCTCTCCCCAGGGGGATTTTGTGGACAGGGGCTACTTCAGTTTAGAGACATTCACACTCCTCCTCACACTCAAGGCCAAGTGAGTTTAAAATTGTTTCTCTTACTTGTTTCACTGTTTTTTTCCCAAGCTACAAATCAGTTTCAGTTTTAAAACTGAAGTGTAAATAAACTAAAACCATGAATTACTAAACATGCAGCCTCTTGGCCTATGGTTACCCGCCCACCTTCCTCTAATAGATAGGATCTATATACAGGCTTGTTAACTCTTTCGATTTTGGCGTACAGTGTACGATTTTGAGGTTGGGCATGATATATTATATATACTGAAGGTTTATTATTATTATTTTTTTTTTAATTAAGATGATGTATTGAAAGATTTTGTGTTGATATTGTAAGATTTTAAGAGTTTGAGGGTAAACAGGTCTGTCTACATCTTAATGGCTTGTTGTTTTTTTGTACATTCATTTTTTTTTCTAGGTGGCCAGACAAGATAGTGTTACTGAGAGGAAACCACGAAAGTCGACAGATCACACAGATTTATGGGTTTTATGGTGAGAGTCCAGATTGTTGTTTCATTTACTGCATTTGTGTTTATTTTCGGTGGCATTTGTTAACATATTTTATATTTAATTGCTAATTGTGTGGGGGGGGGGGGGGGGGGAGAGAAATAGCTGTATGGGAAAAATTCTATTATGTCATATTACCTTTAACAGCAGAATTGTTTTGATTTTTGACTTGGCACTCTCTTTTCATATATTATATTTCTTTATTTTTGTAATGTACAGTCATTCCTCACCGCTTAGCGATTTGACTCTCATGGCTTAGCTTTATCACGACACTTTCATGGCGTAGCTCTATCAAGAGACTTTCATGGCTTAGCTCTATCACAAGACTTTCATGGCTTAGCTCTATCACAAGACTTTCATGGCGTAGCTCTATCAAGAGACTTTCATGGCTTAGCTCTATCACAAGACTTTCATGGCTTAGCTCTATCATGAGACTTTTGTGGCTTAGCTCTATCAAGAGACTTTTGTGGCCTAGCTCTATCACAAGACTTTCATGGCTTAGCTGTATCACGAGACTTTCATGGCTTAGCTCTATCACAAGACTTTCATGGCTTAGCTCTATCACAAGACTTTCATGGCTTAGCTCTATCACAAGACTTTCATGGCTTAGCTCTATCACAAGACTTTCATGGCTTAGCTGTATCACGAGACTTTCATGGCTTAGCTCTATCACAAGACTTTCTTTGCTTAGCTCTATCAAGAGACTTTCGTGGCCTAGCTCTATCACGAGACTTTCATGGCTTAGCTCATAGTGAGACATTCATGGCTTAACTCTATCACGAGACTTTCATTGCTTAGCTCTATCATGAGACTTTCATGGCTTAGCTCTATCACAAGACTTTCATGGCTTAGTTGTATCACAAGACTTTCATGGCTTAGCTCTATCACGAGACTTTCATGGCTTAGCTGTATCACGAGACTTTCATTGCTTAGCTCTATCACAAGACTTTCATGGCTTAGCTGTATCACGAGACTTTCATGGCTTAGCTGTATCACAAGACTTTCTTTGCTTAGCTCTATCACAAGACTTTCATGGCTTAGCTCTATCACAAGACTTTCATGGCTTAGCTCTATCACAAGACTTTCATGGCTTAGCTGTATCACGAGACTTTCTTTGCTTAGCTCTATCACAAGACTTTCATGGCTTAGCTCTATCACAAGACTTTCATGGCTTAGCTCTATCACAAGACTTTCATGGCGTAGCTCTATCAAGAGACTTTCATGGCTTAGCTCTATCACAAGACTTTCATGGCTTAGCTCTATCATGAGACTTTTGTGGCTTAGCTCTATCAAGAGACTTTCGTGGCCTAGCTCTATCACGAGACTTTCATGGCTTAGCTGTATCACGAGACTTTCATGGCTTAGCTCTATCACAAGACTTTCATGGCTTAGCTCTATCACAAGACTTTCATGGCTTAGCTCTATCACAAGACTTTCATGGCTTAGCTCTATCACAAGACTTTCATGGCTTAGCTGTATCACGAGACTTTCATGGCTTAGCTGTATCACAAGACTTTCTTTGCTTAGCTCTATCACAAGACTTTCATGGCTTAGCTCTATCACAAGACTTTCATGGCTTAGCTCTATCACAAGACTTTCATGGCTTAGCTGTATCACGAGACTTTCTTTGCTTAGCTCTATCACAAGACTTTCATGGCTTAGCTCTATCACAAGACTTTTATGGCTTAGCTGTATCACAAGACTTTCATGGCTTAGCTGTATCACGAGACTTTCATGGCTTTAGCTCTATCATGAGACTTTCATGGCTTAGCTCTATCACAAGACTTTCATGGCTTAGCTGTATCACGAGACTTTCATGGCTTAGCTCTATCACGAGACTTTCATGGCTTAGCTCATAGTGAGACATTCATGGCTTAACTCTATCACGAGACTTTCATTGCTTAGCTCTATCATGAGACTTTCATGGCTTAGCTCTATCACAAGACTTTCATGGTTTAGCTGTATAACAAGACTTTCATGGCTTAGCTCTATCACGAGACTTTCATGGCTTAGCTGTATCACGAGACTTTCATTGCTTAGCTCTATCACAAGACTTTCATGGCTTAGCTGTATCACGAGACTTTCATGGCTTAGCTGTATCACAAGACTTTCTTTGCTTAGCTCTATCACAAGACTTTCATGGCTTAGCTCTATCACAAGACTTTCATGGCTTAGCTGTATCACGAGAATTTCTTTGCTTAGCTCTATCACAAGACTTTCATGGCTTAGCTCTATCACAAGACTTTCATGGCTTAGCTCTATCACAAGACTTTCATGGCTTAGCTGTATCACGAGACTTTCATGGCTTTAGCTCTATCATGAGACTTTCATGGCTTAGCTCTATCACAAGACTTTCATGGCTTAGCTGTATCACGAGACTTTCATGGCTTAGCTCTATCACGAGACTTTCATGGCCTAGCTCATAGTGAGACATTCATGGCTTAACTCTATGACGAGACTTTCATGGCTTAGCTCTATCACGTTATTTTTCAAAAATAACATGTATTCATTGAAACACTAATCCTGAAAGTGAAAATGAATGATACAGTGAGCTGGGTTGTCTCATTCAGTTATACATCCCTGTATTACAATTAAAATCACTATACACATGGACTGTAGGCCTATGTAGGGTCTATTATGTTAAAAATCATATTTAGAGGATCGTGAACTAGTTTTCTATACTCTTAACTATGTAAGTGTTCGATTTATAAAAGAAAGAATCCTACTTCGCTGAAATTTACTTCTCGCGATAGTCTGGAACTGATTAACAGTGATAAATGACGGACTGCTGTATTAGTTGTAGCTGATTCAACTGCTGTTCTTGTTTTTCCCTAGATGAGTGTCAGTCCAAATATGGGAATGCCAATGCCTGGAGATACTGTTGTCGAGTCTTTGACCTCCTCACCATAGCAGCGGTAAATGAATCATGTTGTTTAATACATTACTGATTATACCAAATAATTTACCAAACAAGTACCACTAATACCAAATAATGGACCAATAGAGTATTGCTAATACCAGCGTTTGTCCCAGCTTTCCGTCCTGACCGAAAGACTCCCTGGGCGGTGGGGGGTGGTAACGCAACACCTTCCCTCTGGAGTGGAAGCAAACCCGCACTGGCCCTTGGGAACGCTTTAAACACATCGTTCTCGTCCAACCGGATGTCCCACAGGCCAGGGATGAGGTTGCCGGCGTGCCGCCGCACGGTCTATCGGCGGGGAAACCCGACGTCTGGCCCATTTGGAGGTGTGTCTTTGGGGGGGGGGGGGTGCATTAAGAGCTCACGCTCGACGTCCCACCGACGCCATCTCCTATGTGACATTTTCAGTATTACTAATACCAAATAATGGACCAGTCAAGAAAGCTGTCTTTGAATTTTTTTTAATGAGTAGAGCTATCATAATGATCTCTATGCCACACATAATTAACTATAAATAATCACTGGGCAACATTTTGATCTGCTTTTAGTACCATTTATCACTGGCTTCATGAAGTAACATATTTTCATCTGACACATATGGCTTTTAAGGGTCAGCCTGGTATGCTGTCAATGGAACAGCCTGTCCAAACATTTATGAAATATATGTTGAGTTATAATTAATTTCATAATCAGTAATGCACCATATATATTAATATTTATTTGCATATTCTTATTGTGTAGATTATTGATGAAGTGATCCTGTGTGTCCATGGAGGCCTGTCACCAGATATTAAAACTATTGACCAGATAAGGACTATAGAAAGGAACCAAGAAATACCACACAAAGGAGCATTCTGTGGTAAGCAATTTCACCTCTTTTTATTTTGGGTCAAACATAGTATAATTTGTCAAACTGCGCAATTCTTGTTTATGATAAACAGTTGTTTTTTTCAGTACCGGTAAGATATAATTCTTTAAAATTGGTCTTAATAAAAGTACCTTTTTCCACTTAACATTGACCATCATGGTATGCACCGTCCTAAATTTAAAAGTCACCATCATGGTATACACGTCCTATATTTAAGAGTGACCATCATGGTATGCACCATTTTCCATTTAAATTGACCATCATGGTGTGCACCATCTTCCATTTAAAATTGACCATCATGGTGTGCACCATCTTCCATTTAAATTGACCATCATGGTGTGCGCCATCCTCAATTTAAATTGACCATCATGGTGTGCACCGTCTTCCATTAAAATTGACCCTCATGGTGTGCACCATCTTCCATTTAACATTTCTTGTGGTGCCGGAACACATTGTTACAATAAAATCAATTTTATTGAGAGAAGTTCCTAAATTGTTTTTCAGATTTAGTTTGGTCCGATCCTGAAGATGTAGATTCTTGGGCCATGAGCCCCCGAGGTGCTGGTTGGCTTTTTGGTTCAAAGGTTACTAATGAGGTAGGTTTGTTTAATCTGTAGAAAATTCAATTCTTCAGTGAATCTCAAACTATTTCTTGTCTGCACATCTCAACACATACGTCAATGATTATAAAGTATGTGTAAATTGAATTATTTTTCCCCTAGTTTCATTTAACTTAATACTTTATGATTAATGCTAGAAAAAAGTTCAGTTTACTATTTAAGGACTAAACATTTTTGAGTTATTAAAAAATCTACCATGAAGCATATGCAGTATAAACAAATCTCATTTAATGTACTCAAATTCCTATCATTTTCTTTTTTGTTGTTATTTCAAATTTAAAAAACTCACTCTTAGTTCAACATAAAAGATGGTAAAAAGTAACCTTCATGCTAACCACTCTTTGTGTTGACTTGACAGTTTGTGACACTCAACAGCTTGAAGTTGATATGCCGTGCTCATCAACTTGTCAATGAAGGTAAACATACTTAACTGTTGGTGCTTGTCCTATTGTCCCAACCATGTATTGCTTGGTAAGGTCTCATTTCTATATCTCTAGGCGCAAGAAAAAAAAATTCCTTATAGTTTACACATCAATATCATTGATTCATTTTTTGAGTTGTACCTACACAGACATTTTAAACTGATATCTATGGTCCTTCCACTGTGCTGCAGGTTATTTGTTAAATTAAAATAATGGCATTAAATTCAACGTCCAAACAAAAGTACCTAGTATTTCATCTGCAATTTAAAAAAAAATAATTTAAATACCCTTATCATTTTACATAAGCTTCCTTGACAGAGCATTTATTTTAACCCATTCAATCCCATAGCGGCCAAATCCGGCCAGTATTGATTCAATCCCACTATGGCCAAATCCGGCCACTCAACCCTTTGTTTACATGTTGCTAAAAAGAAAGTGGAAATCTCGCTATTTAAACGTAAATCTTGCTAGAAACGAGACCAAGGGAGATTACTCTCTTATTAGAAATATTTTTATTTATTGGGTGAGGAGTATTCATTATTTTAAAAGCAGATTTTTTATTTTAGTGTTATGATCGTTTGTATTCAAATACTTCGTCGAAAATTGACTTTTAGGAATTTACACAAGAAAAGCATTAGGAAATAATGTTACACAACACATATAGCAACCATTTATGGATGCAAATCAATTTATTTCATATGATTATAATTATACTGTTAAATAGATTTGTTTTTAATTTTTTTCAAAACCTACCCATGGTGAGGTTGGAGTTGCTCCCTTTGGTTGGGGTTTCCAGTTATAAAATTTCTTAGTGCCCGGGATTGAATGGGTTAAGAAATTTTATCAAGTGGTATCAAATGACATGCCACTTTTCTCTTAATGCGGTGGCCAAAGAGGTTCTTGGTGTTGGCTCTATTTTCTTTCTTCGGTCATTTCTCCCTTTCTTGATAATGAGGCTCGTGTATGTTCTTTTCTCTAGGCTACAAATTTATGTTTGATGAGAAGCTTGTTACTGTCTGGTCAGCCCCCAACTACTGCTACAGGTGCGGCAACATTGCTGCTGTTCTTGCGTTCACAGACCCTGACCACAGGGAGGCCAAGCTGTTTCGGGCTGTTCCTGACACCGAACGGGTCATCCCGCCGAGAAACCAGACACCTTACTTTTTATAGTGTGTTCCTGTATTTATTGTATTCTAAGCTAAAGGTAATCATGCTAATCCAAAGTGTCAGTATGAGGTTGTTGAAAAATAGAATATAGAATCGTTGCATAAATGTATTTGAAATTTAAAATATTGATTTATCAAATTAATTCCAAATCCATTATTTTTATAAAATTAAAAGCAGGTTGAAAATGTGTTGTTTCCCCCCCCCCCCCCCCCCCCCCCCCCCATATGTTCATGCCATTTATGGTATCATATTAAAGTTTTGAGTTTAAAAGTTTTTCATCATGACCAAAAATTTGATGCCAATCTCACATTCAACAAGAATTTTTTTATGTCTAGTATCTTATCATTTTGCAACTGAAATTTAGACCTTTCTGTAAAATCTAGAAATATATCTGTAGTCTTCCCTTGGCACAAGAGTACATTTATAGGATCAATTCTGATGATTTTTTAAATATATTTTGTTTTTTGATCAATTCAATATACTTAAAAACAGTTGCCTTGGTCATTGACATTTACCATTCAAATTAAAGTTAATCTAGATTGAATGCTATAATAAAATGTACGGAGTATTTAAAGAATGGTCAGGTTTTTATCAGAGTATTAATGTGGTCTTACAGCATGTAATTCTGTCCCCTTTGTTTCCTGATTTATTAAAGTAAATTCCCGAAGTGTTCCTAATTTTAATGTTCCCAGTCATTGAATAGTATTTTTTAATTTTTTAAAAATCTGAACATTAAGTACCGGTACTACAATTTTCCTTCTTTTGAACTTGTTCTGTTCAAACACACTGGGTCCATTTTCATGTTTCTTTTTGTTAAATACATCTAAATTTTTTATTTTTTTTTTGTATTGAATATTAAAAACTTATGTCTTATCTGATGAATGTTGTCAGAGGTATTGGATGTTTGTAATGAAAGTCATCGTGTGAGAATAACTTGTGATTAGTAGGATTGTGAAAAGGTCACTTAATCATTTTGTTAAATTTGATCAGAATTTTTTTAACATGTTCAACTTAGATGTTAAACTAAAAGGATGAATTCTTGAACCAGAAATGTATTGGTAAAAACGAGAAAAAAAAAATATTGTAAATTCAGGTCACTTGAAAAAAGTTATCAAAGACAATCACTTGTCACAAAATTTAAAGATCTCTGGTACATTTTTAGCATGAAAGAGTCAATTTAGTGTTGATATTATGTAGAGAACAAAAGTTGAAAGAAAGAAAAAATTATTATTTTTTTTGTTGACAATACAATGCCATTTAAAAAATTACCGACTTTACAAATGTTTATGAAAAAAAAAGTTCTGTACTTGCCGGTGTATGTGACGAAGCCCCTTCTTTTATACACTAAAGTATCTTTTCATGAGTTGCCATACTGTGCACATTTAATGAATCCCATCTTTATACATTGAATCCAAAATCTACTTTACTGAATTGATCCCTTGTTCACTATGAAGCAAAAACATATATCACGCAACTTAATATCTTTACATTCAATAAAAAAAATTACGTAAATGATTTTTTCTAAACATATGTATATTAATTTTTTAATTATAAGTTTTAGATTGACTGAAATTTCAACTCATAATTTTGCTTACCGGGACATAAGACGTATCCCATATTTTAGTCTTATTTTGAGAAGAAAAAGGTGTGTCCTAGGCGACGGCAAATACTGTTTATTTTCAATTGTTTAAATTTAATTTTTGGTTTAATGTAGTTATAAGTTTAGCAATGAGTGCAGCATGAGTCACAACCCATTGCCTCTCTGTGAAATTGTGTCAGGTGTCCAGTGTGATTCTCATCATGTTACAGTCACTTTTGTCAGATGTTGGGATTTTGACATGCATGATATTAATGATGATGAAGAAAACAAACATTTTAAAATACCTTTAAACAAGAATAAAACAGCCCATGAAGAGTTAACATTTTTTTAAATGTAGTTTTTCTTGTTTCTTGGGCTTCTACAAAAGATGCTAACTTGGGTGAAAGTGTGTTTGCCATGTTCAGTGATGCTAAAATAAGTTAGCTTTTAAATGAGGGAAGTCTGCCTTGTGTTTCTTGCTAAGGCTTCTACTTCTACAAAAGATGCTAACTTGGGGTGAAGGTGTGCTTGCCATGTTAAGTGATGCTAAAAAAGTTACCTATTTAAATGAAAGTCTGATGCAAGTGATGTCTATAACATAGAAGACATCATTTGCCTATATGTAATTTTCAACAAGTGGGTCATATCACATTTGTGTTTGCTGGAAGGTTCACAGGCATAATGCAATCATTGTATTCTTCAAATGGAATTAAAATCATTGAACAATTCTTTATGGGAAAATCAACTGCAAGGGTTGGAGGGGACTGTGTGGCATATATTGCAAAGAATAAAAATAATTTTCTTCAAGCCATCTAGGTCGGTACAATAACAATCCATATAATTTCAATATTTAAACTACTTTTGAACAATTCCTTTATTCTTTAAAAAGGACAATTTGTGAATAACAAGTTGCCCGAGACGTTAAATGCCAGAAATGGTAGCTTACACGTGAAGGTGGCCACCAGAGCAGGTTTCCACCAGAAATGGTAGCTTACACGTCAAGGTGCCACCAGAGCAGGTTTCCACCAGAAATGGTAGCTTATACGTCAAGGTGCCACCAGAGCAGGTTTCCACCAGAAATGGTAGCTTACACGTCAAGGTGCCACCAGACCAGGTTTCCACCAGAAATGGTAGCTTACACGTCAAGGTGCCACCAGAGCAGGTTTCCACCAGAAATGGTAGCTTACACGTCAAGGTGCCACCAGAGCAGGTTTCCACCAGAAATAGTAGCTTACACGTGAAGGTGCCACCAGAGCGGGTTTCCACCAGAAATGGTAGCTTACACGTCAAGGTGCCACCAGAGCAGGTTTCCACCAGAAATGGTAGCTTATACGTGAAGGTGCCACCAGACCAGGTTTCCACCAGAAATGGTAGCTTACACGTGAAGTTGCCACCAGACCAGGTTTCCACCAGAAATGGGTACCGGGTACCATTAGAGCAAGAAAAATCATAGGCGGAAAGTCTATGAGGGGAGGGGGGGGGGTGACAACATGTTCACCACACTGGGTGATACCAACCCTAGTGATGCCAACCCTAGTGATACCAACCCTAGTGATGCCACAGGTCAAAAGAAAACTGTTACCGAAAATTCAACCAACTGTGCTTGGCTAACTATTTATGAAATTAGCGATGCTGCAACGTTTATGACAGCTGATCAAATGAACAAAAAGGCACATGATTTGAGAGAGAGTTTTCAGATTTGGACCAATGAAAACCTTATTTGAAAAAACAAGGTGAAATAGTAACGCAAAAGATTTCTCAAAACCTTGATGTTGCTATTTTCACGTTTATACTTGGTTGCATGAAGATTTACATTTAACACTGTGGTGATCATCATTTATTGTTTTCAGCAGATGCAAACTGGATATTATCGGATATTAAAAGTAAGATGGAAAACACTGGCGTAGGACATGAGCCTCATTCATTGACATGGAGGGCCTGTGATAAAAGCTGAATAAACTATAAACCATTAATTTGCCTAATAAATTTAAAACCGAAGAAGCTGGTTAGGTCCAATTAACCCTAGAGCAGTATGGTCTGCGACCATATTTAGCCATTACCCCGAAATACACGTGTTTATGACTCGGCAATCGTTCAAAGTGAAATTGTTGTTTCATATTCGTTGGGCTCAAGCTCACTCTATCCGCACACTTTGATAATTCGGCCTTTGTCCGTCTCTCTGTTTTTTTTATTTACTTTTGCGAAGTGTTTTTGAGCGCCCATGCACTCTTAACACCTCTCGCTTTAGTGCTATCTATTGTTCTAATGTGGATTTGGATTTTTCTGTTTACACATGCCAGAGACATTATCGTGGGCTTTCACCGTGTCTAGGTGTACCTCTAACAGGATTTTGAGGCGGCACTTCAAACCTACCAGTGTACACTGTAAGCACTGGTCGGCCTAACAATGGACACCACAATAAATGGTCGGCCTAACAATGTACACAACAATAAATGGTCGGTCTAACAATGTGCACCACAAGAAATGGTCGGCCTAACAATGTACACCACAAGAAATGGACGGTCTAACAAAGGGCATCACAAGAAATGGTCGGGCTAACAATGCACAATAAATGGCCGGCCTAACAATGAACACAACAAAAAACTGATTCCATTTTTCAAAAATCGTGCTGCTTATATCTTTTTAGTATTGTTCTTTACAGCTTGTATTCGGCTTTTTTTTCTTTTTTTTTTTTTTTTGTGACTATTTGCGTTATATTTTGCAACTAAATTTTGACGTCCGATAACCTTTAAGTTACTTACTTCATCGTGTCCAATATTGAATCCAAAATGCGACCCACTTCCTGATCTCTGTTGAGCTATTACTTTGTACACGTAACCAGCCCGGATGACCCTATAAGTCTTCATGATCGGTAGGTCTCAAGTGACCTCTCATAACATTTAAGTTATTTTTGCGTGTCAAATATTGCACCTTAACTTTGTACACTATGACTAGAAAGTCACCCAAAAATTCAGAGTTTTTTCAGCCAAATGATTAAAAATGCGTGTAAGAATAGTTTTATTGTTAAACTTGATTTAATTCATAAAAATAAGGATAATTTTAAGAATAAGAGTTACTTTTTTTGTATATATATTATATAAGCTTTTAAATATTTTAATTTCAAGTTTTGAATAATTTTGTGAAACAATTAAAAACATAGCATTTGTTGTTTTTTATTTTTTTTTTTGTAAAAACACAACAGATAAAAATTTAAACGTTTTCAAAAGGCGTATATCATTTAAAAATAAATTGAAAGGTTTTTTTTCTAATTGATAGCTGCAAAAATACGCTCTTTTTCATTCCCATCTGTCTTTGTACACACTTGCCAGCATGGTTCTTATCTTTGTACACACTTGTCAGCATGGTTGTTATCTTCGTACACACTTTCCAGCATGGTTCGTATCTTTGTACACACTTGCCAGAATTGTTCTTATCTCTGTACACACTTGCCAGCATGTTTGCCAGAATTGTTCTTATCTTTGTACACATCGTTTTTATCTTTGTACACACTTGCCAGCATGTCTCTCATCTTTGCGGAAGTCCTTTGTGAACAACACCTAAGCAATTGTTAAGCAATGGAAGAGTTATTTTTAACTTATGCGATTAATTAAAGAGAAATATATAACATGTGTAAGAATCTTTGGATTTTCTTGACTCGTGTTTTATATCTTTTTTTAATTTGTTAAAATTTGAATTAAAAAAACAACTCAAAGCCATTTCAATTACGTTACTCTAATACAGATTTATCTTTAAAAATAATTGAAAATTTAAGAAGGGTTAATTTTATCTTTTGTCACACACCAGTGTTACCACTATACGGGTCAAGTTTAACTTCTTTTATGCCAGGATGGCCATCGTTACCAATAATACGGGTTAATTTTAGCATTTGTTACACTTGAATAACCAGTGATCAAATATGAAAGGGTTAAATTTATCATCGTTTACGCTTGAATGACCAGTGAACCTAGTATGTGTTCATTTTATTATCTGTTACACTTGAATAGCCAGTGATCCTAAATAACATGGGTTAATTTTATCATCGTTTACACTTGAATGCCCATTGTTACCACGACGTGTGCATCATCGGAACGACAATCTGTGAACGTAAAAATAAATTTTATGATGTAGAAAACATATTTTTTCAAACATTGTCATCTTCTTTTTAAATTTGATCCCTATCAAAGATCACTTACGTAAGACTAATAGTAAAAATTATGGTCAACAATGAATTATTTTCATCCGTCCATTTTAAGCTACAACTGTCTAACATATCTTACATTCCCTGGCCATTGAAGGTATACTTTAGTATGCACCATTGACAAAACCACGTACGCTTTCCAAATGGGGTATTTTTTTGTACTGTTACTTTTAGCACATGATAAATATGGTGTACGCCCAAATTTCTCTATAACAGAGTAGCTTGCCCATGGGCCACGTAGAATTTTTTCCCTTTGATTTGATTCTAGCATCTCTATGAAATCCATGTTTAATAATCCAAACCATGATAACCACACATGATATGAAAGGGGATATGATATGAAACAACCCATTTTTTTCTCTTCTAAAATAAATACTTTTCCAACGTGGTCATATCTCATACACCAAAGGTTCTAGAAAGTGTCAAAATTTGCAGCATGCTTTTCAATATCAGTGAGAGACGCACTCTTTTGTTGTGTAAGGAAATGAAGGAATGGCGTATTGCAAGGGACCTACTGTAAGGAGTATTATCTGATGATGATTAAATATTTGTATAGCTCTGGTATCCATGATATTTTAGAAGGAATACCGATTGCATGGTCACGGCTTCGCTAGAAGGATGTATGCTAACGAAGCACTACGGAAGCTTGCGTCAAATTCAGTAAATAGGATATCATCACTGATCCCATTTTCGGCTCGCGAACAGCAGTAGAGTTTGAATCAAACTTTAAGAAGATGCGCGTAACAAATACCTTGCAATTAAATAACCCCAAAAACGAAGATGTTTCTATAAATCGCTTATACACATGTTTTAATTTTTTAAATATATATTAATATTATAATGTCTCAATCGCGTTTAAACCTTAGATTTATTAATGCAACTATTTCAGCTGGCTGACAAAATCTTCGACTGCTAAATGACCACTTTCCGTCAACTCACTGAGTTTAAACTTGGCACTTAGTATCGTTACAGATGACAGCATAGTCTATCAAATTTTCAGAAAAAAATATTTCAAGGGCGTTTGAAGTGTATTTTTTTTTTCTAAAATATTTGCTGAAATAAATCTGCACTGGGTAGGTCGTAAGACTATTAATATAGTTTAGGGGCGTAAACAAATGTGTCGTTGCGAGCCTTCTGTAAAGGTGACTAATTGGGATTCTCATAAAGTACTTTACTTGTATGCATTTTATGTCAAGTTTTCAGCCCCCTCCCCATTGCTCGATATTACATTATATAAATGATTTATATGAAAAACTTTATTATTTCATTTTTTAAACTTATCAATTTTAAATACTTTGATTACGCAGTATTAAAAAATTACATTAATGTAAAGTGTGCAATTTTGATATAATTCTTATTAAGTATTGAGCATGTGCAATCTGCTTTCAAATTAAATATCATCATAAAAGCATTATTTATGAAGTAGAATTTGGTGTTACTTATAAATTATATAAAAGTATCATGCTTAAAAGTATATTTTAAAGCATAATTTTTAATGTATTATAGGCTATGTATGTTGAGCTTAATGAAATTAAAATTAAAAAAAAAAAGAAGAAACAAAAATGAAATAAAAATTAAGATTACAAATAGGGCACGTTTCATCAATTGCATAATTGCATTTTAATAAGTCCTGGGTAGAATGTAAGCTTTTTGCCAAATGATTACTCTGGAGCGCGTCATAACCGGAATGTAGTCATATTACGTATGGTAATTGGCGCCCTTATACTTCCCCAGACGCTTGAAAATTCTTTTTATCGATCAAAGATGTCTAATAGAAACACTGAACTCAGATATACTCCAAAGTGAATCTTGATTTTAAAATACTCATAAACTTTCTATGCCTCCTCCCCAGACCTCACTTTCACTTAAAATACATCGGCGCCTTCGATTACTGCCGCCAAAGGCGGGCCGCGATGTTTTATGCTATTTAACTGTATAACTTGGGTAAGTAATAATGTTTGAATTGAATAAATATCTGGTAACTGATTGTTTTTAAAATCAATAAACATCTAGGTAACAAATAAAGTTTGAATTGAATAAACATCTAGGGACTAACTCCGTCGAATTATCTTTTGTTCCACTTGATTTATCGTCATTATCGTCTACACTGGGAGTCATTTCTGTTTGTTCGCCTTTTTGATGAAAAAAACATATTTTTGTTTATTTTAGTATTTGTAACTAATATGGCAAAATACATTTTGAAATAATTTGAGAATGTGTAAATAATATAACAAAATAACATTTGAAATGATTTCAGTATTTGTATATAATATGACAAAATACATTTGAAATAGTTTGAGTATTTGTAAATAATATGACAAAAAATTGAAATTATTTCAGTATTTGTAACTAATACTAATATGGCAAAATACATTTTAAATAAGTTGAGTATTTGTAACTAATGACAAAAAACATTTTGAAATAATTTGAGTATTTTTAACTAACTTGACAAACATTTTTTGATTAATTTCAGTATTTGTAACTAGTATGACAAAATATATTTTGAAAAAGTTTGGGTTTTGAAAATAATATGTAAAAAAAAAATTGAAATTATTTGAGTCTTTGTAACTAGTCCAATACTAATATGGCAAAATAAAATTTAAATATTTTTAGTATTTGTAACTAATATGACAAAAAAAAAATTGAAATAATTTGATTATTTTTTTCCTAAATTTAAAAAAAAAAAAAAATATTATAAAATGAATATTATATTATAATATTTAATAGTATACTAAAGTCGAAGCTAAATGATAAATCATGCTAAATAAACTTTAAAAAATTCAATAATTCATCTCATCTAAAATTGGTTTGAGAATTATTTTTTTTTTAAGTGAAGAAAATAATCCTTTCAATTAAGTTGACAATTGTAACAAAAACTGTAATATAACTAAAATTATAAATAATTTTGTAACCAATGAAAAAGTCGTATGGCTGTGGTTTTTTAAATAAATTCGGTAATTAATGGCGAACTGTAAAATTGGACTAGTTACATCTTACTTTTACTTTAAACTTGTGTAACATTTGTTGATGTTTCATTACTTACTGGAATAATATGTACTCGGCTTCCTGTCAGATTCATAGCCTGGCAGATACACAAATTGTATGTTGATATATTTTTTTCACAAAGTTAAAACTTTCGCCACATACTTTGGAAACATTGTTTCATTTAGCGCTGAAAACTTTAAGTCATATAACAATCATTTTATATTATTTACTTTTCTAATGGTTTTTTAAAAACATTTTTTTAAAATTAAAGCGGACACCATTAAAATTCGTCGGCTCATATGAGTACAGAGAGATAGTCAGCGTAATATTGTACACACATATAGTGAGCATAATATTGTACACACAGAGGGTCAGCCTAATATTGTACACTCAGATGATCAGCCAAATATTGCACACACAGATGGTCGGCATAATATTGTACACACAGATGGTCGGCATAATATTGTACACACAGATGGTCAGCATAATATTGTACACAAAGACGGTCAGCATAATATTCTACACACAGATGGTCAGCATAATATTGTAAAATTTAAATGTTCAGCTTAATACTGTAATTAAAAACTGCTTAGCCTAATATTATATACAATTGGGTTATTCTAATATTGTACACAACAAATGCTCTGCATAATATTGTACATAAGAACTGCTCAGCCTAATATTGTACACACAATTTGATCAGCCTAATATTGTACATAACATATATTTGGCTAATATTGTACACAATAACTGGTCAGCCTAATATTGTACACAAACTTTGGTCAACCTAATATGTGCACATCAAATATGCGGCTTTATAGTGTACACAATAACTGGTCAGCCTAATATTGTACACAAACTTTGGTCAACCTAATATTGTACACAAGGCCGACTACAAGAATGTTCCATTTATCACGGTCCTGTGATTTCCTTTCCAGTTGTATCCTGGTGTATCCGATATTTTACGTGTCCTCTTCTAGCTCGCGTCTCCATGAATTTTTAGGCCTTCCTCTCTTTCTTTTTCCTTGTTGATTCCATGTTAGGCATTGGGTGGGGGGATGTTTTAGCAGAGTATGCCCATCCTCCTCCACCTTTTCTTTATGATGTCTTCATCAATCTTCAACTGGTAAGTCCTTTCTAGTAGATCTTTATTGGTGATGGTATTTGGCCATATGATGTTCAGGATATTTATAAGGCATGTGTTTATGAAGGTCTGAACTTTCAGCGTAATGCTCGCTGTGGTTTACCAAGTTTCTGTTCAATACAGTATGACGATTTTTACATTTGTGTTAAATATTTTGACTTTGGTTTGAAGCTTCAACTCCGAATTCAATATTTTCTTTAATAGCACAAAATAATGCTTATCTAGATTTTCAAATTCTAGCCTTTACATCCGCGTCGGATTCGCCATTTTCGTCAATGGTGCTGCCTAAGTAATGTGAAGGATTCCACTTCTTCCACTGCGTTTCCTGCCAGAGAGATATGCTCTTGATTGGCTGAGTTTACATTCTTGCTTTTATTTAATGTGAGTCCGAGCTGTGTTGAAATGGTGGCTACGTTTTTTTTTCCTTTCCTGCATTTTTTTACTGGTTGTGTGACATAAGTGCAATGTCATCTGCACAGTCTAGGTCATTCAGTTGTTCCCAGAGTGTCCACTGTATCCCGTTCCTCTTTTTGTCTGTGGACTTTATCGTTATCCAGTCAATGGCGAGGATGAATAGTGTGGGGGAAAGGAGACATCCTTGTCTGACTCATAGACACACAAAGCACTGGTCAGGCCTAGCAGTGTACACAAGATCTGTTCGGTCTAAATGTGTACACTAGAAGGACTTGTCAACAATCATTTTTATTACCACGTGTCCAGGGCTGGTGACATATTATAAATTGTGTGAGTCCTTTCAAACGTTAGTTTATGACAGTTAAAACATTGGAAATAAATAAATTATTTAGGGTTTTAGCTAGTTTTTTTTATTACTGTTGCATTGTTAACACTAAATTAAAACAACAAAACAAACAGCTATGAAAACAATAACTACCCCTACATCCATGAATTAATACAAACGAATAACTTCACATTACAACCATGAACTGACAAAAACTGTTTCTTTACATACCCAGATAATCGACAGATGACTCCATGTCTGAATCCGAAACTAAAGTAAAGAGGAACAAACTTAAGTGTTGCCTGGATTATTCAATAGGATATGATTTTTTGTAATAAACATTTTAAAAAAATTAATTGAGCTCAATTGAGTTTTTCCTTTAATTAATTGTATGTGTTTCTGATATGAAATCATGAAATGCGGTTAATTTAATTCAACTTTCTGGTAGTCTCCTCCCATACATAGATATTCTATTACTCAAAAAGACAATTTTTTTTTTCAATTTTAACTAATTATTTACTATTGGGTTATTTTTTTAAATCACTTAAAGCAGTGAACGACATTTTTTAAAGTCCTCTTATAAAATGTGAATTTGATCTAATTTCATATTTTTTTTTTTATTTACCTCAATGGACATTTCTTCAAAGTGGAAAGTGATTTATAATCAAATCATATTTTACTTACCAGTACTGACATTTTTCTTTCCTTGTTTTGTAATTTTACCTACAAAAACATTTTAAAAAATTATGAATTATTAAACGAATTAAAGTTTTAATTTACAAATATACAAAAATTCATTTAATTTCTAAATGATACATTTTTTAAAAAATTATATTTAGAAAATGATTAATATATAAAAATGATATGAAGCTTTTTTTTTTCAACTTAATCCCTTTAGATTATTTAATTGATCATTTCAAACTTAAGAATTTGTAACAGAACTGACATTAATTTCATTTTTTTTTTTTAAATTTATAAAATGTTTGTTTGTTTAATTTTATTTTCATTGACCATGTCTAACTCAACATCATTTTCCTGCTATGTCTCAACGTACAGATCTGAAACAAACCGTAACTTGTATAGAAAACAACTTGTTGTTTTCAATTTTTAACAGTTTTTAAATGTCTGATGTGTAAGTTTAAACGTTATTATTACAAAGTAACAAAGATTACCATTAATTCTTAGTTGTTTTTCTATAGAATTGCAAATTAAAGATATTTGCGCCCTTCGCTACACCAGCGTTTCCAGTATTTTTAAGCTTTCACTGACCAGTGGACATGTTTGGAAATAGCATCAGTGACGGGTGTCAGCTTAATTCATTTATTTTTATTGGACTATAAATATTTATCTTTTGCTAACCGGCACCGTAAGGCTGGCTGACAGGTTCTGGTTCACATATCACCGTTCGTGGTTATTTGCTCTAGACTCTAGAGCAGGGGTTTAAGCAGAAATAGAAACTCAAATTCTGAGAAGATATTTATATGTGAAATGTTTTGTTCTTATGTTTTTTCTTAAAGTCTTCAGCGTGTCTTCATTTTTTTTGGTTTAAATTTATTTATATTTATTTGTGAGATATAATCACGTAATGCTGTTAATGTAATTTAACTTTTTTTTTTGTAGGTCTGCTCAGATATTTTGATTTTTCAGTGACCCAATTTGAAGAAATACTATTATTTTAAAGATAAAATATTATCAATTTGTTTGTTGTTATTTACAATTTTAACTTCTTTTGTAACAAATGAATTAGATATAATTTACCATTCCTTCTCTATATCCCCCCCCCCCAAAAAAAAAGCATTCCTTTAGAGAGGTAAGTCTTTTATAATCAAATCATAATTTACTTACCAGAACTGATATTATTCATTTCTTGTTTTTTCATATCAGCTGGAATTTATTATTTTTTTTTAACATAAAACTTTAAAAAATATTAAGTGGATTAAATTTTACATTTACAACAACAAGAAACTAAAACTACATTGAATTTCTAAAAATTATAATCCCTAGACCAGCGTTTCAAAGTTTTAAAATTTGTAGGACCGGTAGGAAATATTCACATTACACCAGGGACTGGTTAGCAAGTTTTCCATAACACCAGGGAACGCTGGATAAGTTTCCAACACAACAGGAATCGTTGGATAAGTTTTCAATCCCACATCAGACCGTTGTTCAATTTTTCCATAACACCAGAGACCGTTGGATAAGTCTCCATAACACCAGGGACCAGATGGACAAGTTTCCAATTACACCGGTGACTAATGGGACCCAGGTGCGAATGACAGCGCGCCGTGTCCGGGTCCAATTTGACTAAATGCTATTCGGGTGTCATTTGTGTTGGTTTATTTTATTTAAACCGAAGAATTAATTTTACAAATGTATTGTCCATTTAATTATCTTTCATTGGATACCTCCGTTTGTCTTTACAAACCCAACAATACTACTTTAAATATTTTTTTAATCCCAACTTCTCCCTTCTGGTACCCGCGTTGGAATGATCTCATTAGCAAAACCTACCTTTCAAATGCTATTAAGTTCTTGTTGCATACTTTAAAATAATGTTTTTTAGGGCTGTTGTTTTGTTTTGATTTTTTTTCTGTATGAAAGAAATATTTGCTGTGTGTATTGAATTCATTGTCTAAAAACACTATTTAATATATTTTTTGGTTGTATTTTAATAAATTCAATTCAATGGTACTTTTAAAAAAAAGACAAGATTTGAAATAAAATTGCTCACGTATTGATCTTTTCCTTCCACGGTTGACTTTGGCAAAAACTAAAGATGAAAATAGAAATTTTGTAATTCATTTAGTGCAATATATTTAAAGTAAATTTTTGGTTTCATTTATATCAATTATTAATTTTTAAAATGAATTTTATAAAAGTTATTACGTCAAACAGTTTTAAATTTTAGCATCTAAAAAGTAATTGTAACTATTACAGCTATGTTTATCGTATCAAATAATAACTTACAGTAACAACAAAAGACAGCCCCAAAAGCGATGGCTGTTGTAACAATGGCCGCATATCTCCATTGAGTTGATGATCCTGTAGATTTGGTAAAGAAAAAATTATATATAACTGAATTGAATCTACTTTCTTGAATATATTTAATTAATATTTTCCCAAACCCTCATACATAAACTGTTTAGTGATTTTTAATCTCAGAGTTCATGTTGAAAAACTGGTGTGTACATCATTATATAATTAGCATACTCTTACATCGAGTCATTGTCTAAACTTACCTTTATTACAATGTCGACATTGCGTTGTCAATGTGATATCTGAAATGTCTAATGAAGGTCAAAGTAAAATGAAGGAATTAGCATTTAATAAATCTTAAATTTAAATATTATATGTTATTCACTTATCAACAGTTACTCTGATAAATTTGATATCGAGTAACTCATGGACTTCGTGCTTAAAATATGTCCAGAATTTATGCTTATATAAATATATTGTAATTTTACCGGACTCCATGGTGTCTTACATAGATTCAAATATGAAACTTGTATAATTTGCGTAAAAGGGAGAGCCATGGGCATAATTTATTATATTATATTATCAAACCTTTTTCATCCAGAGTTATCCAACATATTTATTAAATGTTGTTACAACTGTACGTGACACTCGTCTATACAATTAAAAAAAAAACCAACAACTTATTTGATGTTAAAGGAAACAAGAAAAAACAGGAAAATCCGAATGTAATATAGAACAAACAATTAAATGTAGCATATACAAAAATAAAAAAGCCCTTTAACATTTGAATTTTATTTAACTAAATGAGTAATGTTACTTCAATAACACGACTTAGCGAAACTACAAGTTCCCATCACTATATCATGCTATCGACAATATTAAGCGTCAAATGTCTTCGAGGAACGTTCAGGTTAAGCTACTTTTGATGTACACATTTGAATTAGCAAATTAAAGAGCATTTTTCGTTTTCAAAGAAGGGTTCGGTGCGTTTTCAAATTGTGCATGTATTTTTAATCAAGCTTTGCTCTATATGCTTGCATTAAATATTTGGAAAAAAAATGGCTTTTCAACAAATGATTAGTTCTTTAATACAATAATATTCACCGAATAAACAGACATACGGATTGTAATATTTTAAGAATCTACAGTTCATTCTATTTTAACAGGGGTGCTGAGTCATCGCATAGTACAGGGGCGTGTATTAGTGGGTGCTTTTCTATAATTATGGTGCTAAAGTCATAGAGGTCATTTTTATTAATTTATATGACCCCGTTTACATAAATAGACTAGCTAGTATACCCGACGTTACTCGGGATTGTATTGGGGAAAAAAATGTCTACATCGTTTTTTAAATATTTAAATCTAATTTAAGTTCCCTATACATAAACACGTTTCCAATTTTGTTTTTCGATAAAAATCCATTAATAATGACTTATTTAAACACATCTTTCACCGATTAAATCCCGCCCGCCCCCATATGGGATACCATTCACGATCGGGATCACATTTCCAGTTGGATCTCGTTTTTTTTTTGTTGGTACTGTTCCCTGGTGTGATCCCGTTCCTTAGTAGGATCCACCTCCCCGGCTGGAGCCCATTCCCTTTGGAATACATTCCAGTTGTGATCTTGTTACTTGGTATGACCCAGTTCCTTGATGGATCACGTTGTCGGTGTGATCATGTGCCACGTTAAGATTATGAAGGGAATTTTTTACCAACTTTGACCCAAGTTCATTAATACATGTAGATGCGTGTAATGTAATATGAGCTTTTGAAGACATTTATGCAGAGAGCATAAGCTATAATATAGAAACATTAATTTGGAGCTATCTAGAAACTTTTAAAAATATATATTAACATTTTTATAACATTCGAGGGAACTGATTAAAATTTATGGAAAAGTAATAATATAATAAAAACATTCATATAAACTTAAAACGATTATAGGAAAAAAATTCAAAGCTTCTAGAATAATATAGAAACTTCATGAAACTTATAAAAAAGATAACTGAGCGATACTGAGAAAATCGAAGGAAGGTACAGAAATTAATGGAACATATCAATAACGCTTTTAGATCCCACAATCTATCATCGTTTAACAATATTAAAGTTTCTTGTACATTTCATATATATCTTTTGATTTGTTTCTTAACTTTAAATAAGTCTCTATGATTTTCCTAAAATTAATTTTATTTGGATTTAAAGAAACTTTTAATGTGTCTACAAAAGTTCCAAATGAGTGTTTGAGTTTCTACAATGTATTTTCCTTAACATAGCCAAAGTTTTACAATTAGGATTTCGTTATAATGCAAGCTTCAACGTAAATTGTTGCATCTGGGCCAAACTTAGTAAACATACTATTAAATTACACCTTTTAAAATAAAACATTTAAACTTAAGCGTTTTCAGACGACTTGGTCACAATATTAACAATGTTCAAGATAAAATCCCTGCAAACTCCTTCAGATTGTTATAGGAGCAATTAATCAAATGAACTTGCATATTTCTCTGAATGAATTTTATTGTGCCCCTATCTTTGCTATAAATAAGATGACCTCATTTGAAATGGGGATCCTATTTTATATTAATTTTTAAACTAAAATAACTTTCACTTCTTGGGGACCTCTTTTTAATAAGACTTCTTTTAAAAATTAGATTTGTCTTTAAATCGTGGCTCCTGGCTGTGCTCAGACTGAATATCAAATGAAACGGGATTGGCCCTAAAATAACTGTTTACAAGAATTGGTTATGCCGTAAATTTACTTGTAAGTTGATAACTTTTAGAAGAGTTTTTTTCCGAATACAAACCCGAGCAAAGCCGGGTATATAGGCAAGTTTCTTTATAAGATATAAACCTTGTGCTTCGTAATTGTGTTACTTTGTTGTAACTTAGTGCTAAGCAAACATATACTTTAAAGACTAACTTTTTTTTTGTAACAAAATTTCAAACACAGTTTGTCCGTGCATTTTCATTCTAGTTTAGTTTAAATTAATATTTTTGTTAAGTTTGTAGAGAATTTAAATTTTTAGTGTTTAAGCAGTATTTATTTCCCTCGTCATATTCTATGTTGTGCCACTGCTCTCTTAAATTTAACAACTTTATTTGACAGTTAAGAACTAAAATAGCAGAAATAATAGAAAATGTATTTAAGAACATAATAACTTGTTGATTTGTCAGTGAAAAAAATCCCTAAATTTATAAGAAGTTCATTTTTAAAAATGACGTAACAATAACTAACTTCAATGTCAAAGAAAATATAACTTTGTCATTTACTTTCATACCAATTGGTGTCGTATCGAAGAAACCTTTTCAAATAAAAGGAATTTAAGATACATGTTAAATTAAATGAACATATGTTTTGTTTTTTTAATTTAACCCAAAAAAATAATGAAAATATTTAAGATTAGAGCAAAATTATTTTTCGTTTAAAAAAAAATTATACTAATTGTTCAACATCTTACCAAAAAAAATGCACTTGTAAGAAATATCTTTGTATGGCTTCTTAATGTAACAGAAAATATATTCAATCTTTTCCTCGTAGATTGGAAACACTTCAGTAAGACACTGGTCAGAGGACGAGTTCTTGAGTACAACTCCATCTTTTGCGATTACCAGTTGACCGTGTGTAGTGTCATAACGACAAAACTTCAGTGTGTGGTCCACTCCAATGACCAGCGTGGCTGAACACGTGGTGAGAGAAAACAGATTGGTCCCTTCGTCAACTGTCATCGTGACTGGATCTTCAACTGGTAATACGTTTTAATGTTAAAAAGTATTAATTTGTGTAATGTATACATTTGAATGACGTTGGTATAGGATCACCTTATATATATCACAGATCTAAGTGACATTGTTTATCGTAGATGATAGCAATGTAAATGTGTATGAAACATTTGATGAAATCTTGTATTTAATATAGAAATAAAAATTAACGAATATTATTAAATGTAAAAAAATATATTCGGCCCACACAAGATATAAATTATGATTATTAAGTTAGTTCCCCATCCTTTTGCATCTTTTAAGACGAGGAAAGTAATATTTTAACAATACATTTTATATCTCAATAAAATATACTTTAGCTGCATTTTAAAAACAAAATTACCACAAGTACTCCTTTTTCTTTTAATATCCTCGATTGATTTGATAAAATATGGACTTATTGAAAACCCAAATATGTGTGATCTAGTTAAAAAAATTACCAGATGCAGGATCAGGGGGGTGTCAGGAAAATAAATGGGGTGTCAACATAAGTGTATCACACCCGTTGACAACAAACCTAGTTAGACCTTAGTTTTTTAATATTATTATTTTTAAAATGTCCGTTTTTAAAATATTCATATTAAAATGAAAATACACTGATCAAACAAATAAGGAACAAATAATTAATTTAATAATATACCTTTTAAAATTATTAAAAGTAAAAGAAAACACATTTTAACATATTTAATTCATTTGACTTACCTGCGCAATTGTTAACTGTTGAGATTTAAAAGAAAAACAATTGAAATGTATAACTTTAAATAGTTAATTAACAGATTAATTGTGTGTTTCTATAGAATCTGGGCTTCGTGACCGAACGAAACCGTGCAGAAACTTAAGTACAATACATAAATACTACGAAAGACTTGAGAAAAAATATAGTTAATGAAAATATAGGTTCCTGATAAAATGTAATAGTCAAATACAAAATTATAGTGATAACCGTTTTAAAAGCGAAAATTAAAATAATGAAGATTGTTGGTTTTTTAATTGTATTGTATTACACTTTTGAATAGTTTTTTCGTGATTACAGCATATCTTACTACGTCTAAAATGCTGTAGGGTAGCAATGGGGTCTTTTCAAGGGAGTAACATTTTCCTTTCGTCAAATTTAAAAAAAAATCATTTTAATTAAAGTGTTATTTAATTATTTTAAAAAATATATTTGTCTTTCGTGCAATTTCTATAGAAAAAAATATTAACCACTATTTTTTATCAACGCCGGCTTAAAAGAGATAGGAACACTCGGCTCAGTGCTTTTCACATCTAGTAGGCCTCGCGTTCATTGAGCTTCAAGCTGTTAACATTGTTAAAGAATATTGCTATTGGAAGATATTTCGTCAGTTTAAATAGCCTTCAAATGTAGTGGAAAACAGATTTCCAACGTTTTTCAATTTTTAAATTGTTTTAGAAATACAAAATAAGTTGTATAAAAATTATTTATTTAAAAAAAAAATTAGGATTTATTTATTTTTTAATAATTTATTTCAAGGGGTGGGCGGGTTGTGGAGGGTGAGTAGGGGGCAAAAGGTGATAAGGTGATCCAATGATTTTTCAATAGGTTTTATATGTTCATTAATTAGTTATTTATTTGAAGAAAAGTCCTTTTTGTGAAACATGTAAAAGGATGCAAGATTTCCTTTCAGTGACGACAACATTTTTGAAGTGACTTTCTTCTTTTTTTAAGCTCACTTATTTATGAAGGAGCACAAACAGTTATAATTTTTTTTTTTATAAATTTTTTAAAAAAATTAATATTTAGCAACAACTAGAAATAACGAATTTTTATGAAGACAACCAATCTCTTCTGTTGCTCCCCGATCAAGTTAAGGATGATTCAAATCTAATTTCAGGAATGCGCCAAAATGGACGGCTCTTTTTTAATTAATAAAATTAATCTGGGAAGGGGAGGCACTTTAACACACCCACCCCATCTCTGCACTTCCATTCGATTTCTAACATCTTTGGTGTTTAAGTGATTTAATACAAAAAAGAAACCAAACTATATGTTCATATTTTAGTTCTTAAATTTATTATTTCGGTGTGTGGGGCTCATATTTTAGAACCTTCGATTACAATGCGGCAAAACCTGGATACTCTTCAACTAACAAGCACACACATCATTTGAAAAAACTATTGCTGAAAAACTTCCATCAATTTGAAAAAATAAAATTATTTAAAATAGACATATTTGTGTTAATAAATAAAAACTTACATTGAATGACACATCCGAAGTTCATCTGTCTCCTGCAGTCGTCAGTATAGTTAAGATTCACATAGAGTGTGTTCGTCTCTATAGTGATGTCCTTAGTTATACATTCTGAGAAATGCGTGTCAGGACTTTCAAATATGTGAAAGTACATGGTAAGATAGGGATTGAGCAATCCTTTAACACAAAACTCAAACTTGTGGACGCCACACGTTGAAATGTTTTCTGAGCACATTGACTTGGACAGAAGATTCATACCGCCGTCAACTCGAAATCGTGGAGGGCCTTCTTCGCCTGTTGATGAGACTTTAGAATTATCTTATCTTTTATACTGGTGAAATTATTTTTTTTTTACTCGCACCACGTACACCTCGGCGGTGTACCTAGCCAAACCATTGGCTGTGGCCTGCGAGAACCACAATGGTAATAGCAACAAAACAGTGGTCTTCGCGAGTGTTTAACTTTTTGGCCTAACCGGTACTTGTAGAATTGATGTCATACTCTTTGTTAGAACTGAAAACTATTTGTTTAAACATCGTTTAATGTCCGCAAGATTAAACAAAAATAGTTCTGATATTTTTAGTGTGCGCAGGGCGCAAGTCCTGCGCGAACGCAAGGGAACGATGTTCTAAAAGACTGGAACTGTAATTGTTTTGTAAAGAAATTTATATATATATAATCTTTGGGGTTGGGAGGAAAATATTTGGTAAGTTTCACACTTGTTGCAAAGTACTTGTAAAGTGCAAAGCATTTCGCAGGATTTATTGGGGGTGGGGAGTGGGTGGCGTAATGTTAAACAATGATTTTTTTAAAAGTAAACCCCTTATTACCCCCGCCCCACATATATTGAAATACATATAGTTTATCAATTTGTGTAAGTTTTATTCTATGATTGGGATCTTAAGTTTACGGTAGCTAAAATTAAATCAATTTTTCCCCCACTAAAATTCTAACACTTTTTTTTCGGGGGGGGGGGGGGGTGGGGTGGTGGTGGTTTGGGGTTGGGCATAATAATATTTCACGTGATCCCTCGGGGCGTGGGGTAAAACTGAATGGGAAGCCAGTGCATCTATTTTGTTATCGCCAAGATACAATAACGCCACAAATACGTTACAGGCACATAATCACGTACATTGGTCTTGAAGTAAAAGTTGTCGAAGGCCAATAACCATTACCATTGACATTGTGATATCAAGCGATTGTCAAAACACACACACAAAAACAGTACGAAACATTTCAGGGATTTATTTTTAAAAGTCTTTTGACAATAATTAAATAGCATTGATATCAAAGATTTTTAGCTTAAATTTGCCTTTCTTATAGGCATTAGTGCGTCAGAAATTCAGGATAATTATTAAATGTACATTCTTTCTTCCGAACCCACTTGCCATACCCAACCGCTATACGCAGCTGTATGTTAAGTATCCTAAATCAAGATCCTCCTCCTCCCCATACTGCTTAATTAATATATAGATGGACCTATAAGTCATAATGATTTTAGAAATATGAGTATCTTGTCTATATATTTAAAATATTTCAATCGCAACAATTTCAACAAATAATTAAAAATATTTTCATAAAAGTACCGTTACAAATGAACAGAATAATTAAATACTTTAAAAAAAATTAACTGAAATGGAGTGCGGAAAAAAACAATACTCGATCCCCACCTGTGAATTGATGACAAAATATGATATCGCCCACCATTCTACAAGACCACACAAGATCAGGTCGAAAAGGTATATCTTAAACGCCGGCCAATGGTACATTTTTGCCATGGTGCAAGCAGCCACTTGTTTTTTTTTCTTTTTTAGTTGAATCAGATAATTTCAAATTTCAATTTTTAAAAGCGTTTAAAATTAATTACTAATTGCAAAGAAGACATGTCATGACGTATCACTCGGCCATCATCTTGGTTGCCTCGACCCGTGAACTTGTCGCGGCAACAAAGGTGGCGGCCGTGTAAAAAAAGAAAATAACTTGCGTCTTCTAAAATTAGTAAAAAAAAACCAAATATTTAAGGAAAAAAATGTCCGCCGGTTCTCGGGCCGGTACATAAATTTCGGGGTAAACGTATCTACTTTATTGTATCGGTCTAGATATTTGGCAAGAAGCGTCAACGACCTTCTGTCGCTCCTTTTCTTCACGTAATACAGCCGGTAAATACAAAATAATTCAATGTCACTAAACCTAAACCGAACTATAAGTATCCCTTAACCTAACCTGAAACCTAAAAGTATCCATAAACCAAATCTGAATCCTAAATTTATCCCTTAACCTAACCTGAAACCTAAAAGTATCCATAAAACAAACCAGAATCCTAAATTTATCCCTAAACCTAACCCGACACCTAAATTAATCCCCAGACCGGAAAACCTAACACAAACCCTAAAACTAGCCCTAAGACCGGAAGTAAAAAACACGTGGTGAGGCTGCAGTTTAACACTGTGGCAAGAATGAACGGGATATAACAAATTTGTATTTTAAGAAAAAAAGATTAAAGCAAACGTTTGCCTCGCTTCTTTGCTATATTTTCAGGAAAATCGTAAAACGCATATTTTTTGCACCTAAAGGAGTCGTCCATTAATTACGTCAACGATTTTTGCACAATTTTTGACCCCCCCTCCTTATTGTCACCAGCTGTCAAACTTTCAATGACCCCCTTATGTAATAATGTCAACATTTTCTAATGCACCCCCACCCCAAAAAAAAAACAACAACAAAAGAACAAACAAAAACAAGAACAAATGAATTATACTCTGAACTGACTCACTCCAAAAAGTGGTGGTCTGGAGTTCAATCCTTGCCAAAGCCAACATCCCAAGCACCCCGGGTGGATGGGACTCGTTAGCCTTGGAAGGCAACTCATCTAAGAGAAGGCTAACTCTGAATTCAAACCAGGATCCAAAATGATCAATTAATTGATCGCGGGCCCTCAAATTTGAAAAAAAAAAGTATGTATATTTTACTTCGTGCTGATCTATTTTAATGACACAAACATTGTAAGAAAAACATGTTATTACATCTCTAGCTTGTTAATCAACAAGTTACAACGTTTTTACTCTTGAATGTTAAAATGCAGAATCAATTAAAAAGGTTGTTAAAGACTAAACATCATTGTTTGTGGTATAAATATTATAGTTTAGTTTCTAGCTGCTACCATCTTCCCACGGAGTAGCCAGCTGTTGCTCTATCGAAGGCAACGTTAGCAGAAAGATGATTACATCAGGACTAATGCGCACATATCCGTTTCTCACACATTAAGCAGCGAAAAAGGGAAGTAAAATTTGTGAAACTGATTTTTGGCTATCAAGATATCATGTAATGCTTGGTCTGGAATTGTTGCATCCAATCAAGAACATTTCTTTTAAAATGTTCACCAGTCCCTCTCGTTCGATATTTTGACTTCAGAAAATTCATTTTTGAAAATGTTTGCGTACAGACAAAAGTACTGTGATGCCATACCAGCGGCTAGTTTCATCATTTTCGGAAAGGTTACAATCAAACGAATTCTCGAACAGAAAAGTGTCACTATGAAATCCGTCAAAAAATGATAATCTCTCCAACAAATGCTACTTCAGGTGAATAATTTATTTTTTTTAATTTTTTTTTGTGTTGAAAATCGAGATTGGCATTCTCGTCCAATGTAGCGCAAAACTCTTTGAGACAAAGAAAATGAGAAAAGTTTTCTACTTCAAGTTGTGCTTCAAACAACGACAGATTTCTCCGAAATCCTTTGTTGACTATGTAGAGATCGCAGATGAGGTTATCCTTTCTCTGATGTTTCAATATCAGTTCATTCATGTGGCATATGATTTCTACCAAAAATGATAACTTCGACAGGTAGGATCGGACAGCCAGGTAGCATCTGGCAGCTCTGGACCAGCCCTTTCGTCTTCAGTGTGAAAAACATATATTTCGTTTAGAGCATGTAAAGTCGAAACATAATTTTACCGCAGCTGAGCCACCTCGTTGCTGTGTGATAAGGCACGTCACAGAAAATCAGAATCAATTTCTTCAAGAAAAGCCTGGAGCTGACGGTGATTGAGTGCATGTCTCCGAATGAAGTTCATAACAGAAACGACTGGTTTCAGTACACAAGAAACATCTAAGTCTTTACCACAGAGCGCTTTGCTGATGTATGATGCAGTGTGATGGACAGAACGCCCGGAATTCGCAAAAACTTCAGAGTCCTGTTCTGACCCACTAAACAATTCCTCACTCCAACCATGATTTTCCTCCATCAGCTGTAACATCTCAAAGCTCATAACACTGAAGGTTATAGTGTGCAAAAGTTTTTGCACTTCCATGAAAATGTCTTTTTCGGTTTCATTCCGTACATGCTGCAAACGGATGACAAATCTTCCGCTGTCTGAAAGTACAAACTGACACCAAAAAGAAACACGAAACGTTGTGACGTACTCGAGAGATCAATAGACTCATCCAGCACAAGAGAATACCACAGCAAGTTTCTAGCTTTCTCACGTAACAGTAGACTCATCCAGCACAAGAAGATAACACAGCAAGTTTCTAGCTTTCTCACGTATATGTAGACACCCATCCAGCACAAGAGAATACCATAGCAAGTTTCTAGCTTTCTCGCGTATCAGTAGACTCATCCAGCACAAGAGAATACCACTGCACGTTCCTAGCTTTCTCGCCTATCAGTAGACTCATCCAGCATAAGAGAATACCACAGCAAGTTCCTAGCTTTCTCACGTAACTGTAGACTCATCCAGCACAAGAGAATACAACAGCAAGTTCCTAGCTTTCTCACGTAACTGTAGACTCATCCAGCACAAGAGAATACAACAGCAAGTTCCTAGCTTTCTCGCGTATCAGCAGACTCATCCAGCACAAGAGAATACCATTGCAAGTTCCTAGCTTTCTCGCGTATCAGTAGACTCATCCAGCACAAGAGAATACCATTGCAAGTTCCTAGCTTTCTCGCGTATCAGTAGACTCATCCAGCACAAGAGAATACCATTGCAAGTTCCTAGCTTTCTCGCGTATCAGTATACTCATCCAGCACAAGAGAATACCATTGCAAGTTCCTAGCTTTCTCACGTATCAGTAGACTCATCCAGCACTAGAGAATACCATTGCAAGTTCCTAGCTTTCTCGCGTATCAGTAGACTCTTCCAGCACAAAAGAATACCACAGAAAGTCCCTAGCTTTCTCGCGAATCTGTAGTACCACGTTCCCTCAAAAGGCTTGTGTTTTCCGCACACCTGAACTTTCCGAAAGGCTGATAGTTCCGACCGCGCCGAGTACGATGTCCCATGCTCCCGTATGTTTCCAACACTCCTCTTCCTTTCACCCATTTACAGTTTGTGGTAGTTGTCAGACCCTGATATATCAGCAGGAATAGGCTTAGTGGATAGTGTTGACTCTTATGTATTTATTTAAACCACAGCTTATTTTCTAACAAAACCAACCTTAAACTACTTTGTAGATTTCTAAAACGAAGTCATTATTTGTTAATCAATGCTTATTCAATAACATCTTTTTTTATGCTGATCTGACGTCGAGTGTGAGCCAAGTCAAATAATAAGTGAACGGCTGTGAAAATGTGATCTGTGCGCACACGCAATATAAATGAATATCTTATCTTGGTGACCCCTGGTCTTGACTATTGTGTTGTTTGATCCGGAGTGTTACACAGAAACCAGTCTACAGGTTTACCCTCGTTAAATGCGTCTTTTCGTGTTTGTTCATCGTCCGAAATTTAGGACAACGGAATCTAAATGGGTACAGGATCCTATCAGGAAACGAGATTTCATCATAAAAGGATCCTTTCGGTGAAACGGGATACCAAATAGGGACGGAATCACACTGAGAACCGGAACTTAACGGGATATGTGATCCTATTTAGAAAAAGAATATCACCGAGATCGGGATCCCAATTGATTTGTCACCCAAAAGGGAAAGGGAACACACAGGGATAAGGATCCCATCTGGAAATTGATGCTTTTGGGATCGGGATCCGATCAGTACCGAGATCTCATCGAGATCCGACTGGGAACAACAGAGTGAACGTAAACCCATTAGGAATTGGGATATCATTTAGAAACTTGATCCATCTGGATCTAGATCCAAGCGGGATGCCAATGGGGTCACTATCCCTATGGGAAATGGGATCTCATTTAGAATCTGGAATGATATCACCATGGGGCGGGATCCCAATGGGATCGGGGTCACATAGGGAAAGGGTTAAATTCGAGATATCATAAGTGGAAAAAAAGAGGGGGGGGGTGACACTACGAGCTTACCAGACCGGGTGACACCAACCCTAGCTACGCCATTGATTGAATTTACTGCCATTGCTACTTGTTGCTGCTTTAAATTTTAAAAAAAGGAAACATGTTTTTCTGCATTTCGATTAGCAGCATGCAGTAAATGTTTTTCTGGTGAATTTTGTTGGCGCAATGCTTGCATTGGTAATTTTTTTCCTTTGTTTATAAAAAGTTAATTTAAGAAATAAATTTAAGAAAATTTATTTAATTATTTTAAATTTTAATACAATATAATGTATACGGTTTGTGGAGGGATGTTTAAACGGAGTGGGCCTGCAGCGCTGCAATAAAAAAGGTTAAGAATCCCTGCCCTAGAGCATTTACTAAGATACCCCCGCCCCCCTTTACCGTCGCGGTCAACCACTTTTGTTTCGTTCCATCTCACTTCCCAAGTCCACATTTAGCCATACTTTCTCACGACTGGCATTGTAACTACATTCCGATTCTCCTCCTACTTGGCGTCCTGTAACTTTGATCAGAGGCCATTTTTGAGGCCTTGCATACCTGTACCGATTCTCCAAATGAAAGTAGTTTCAAAATAAAATAATTTTAATTGTTGTTTAAAACAATAATGTTACAAATGTATGTAATGTAGGGTTATTAAGTGCAATTCTTTCTACAATATTTCGCTTTTCATTTGACGTCACATGGCTTGAGCGCCAACCCCCCCCCCCCTTTCTACCCCTCGTCACACATTGTGGCGAAATGTACGTTGTCTAGGAGATTAGGTCCCTTCTGTAGCCACAGAAAATCGTTTCAGAGTCTACAACTCCGTTTCTTAAGCTTCTGGAAAGCTGGTACTTGTACATTTTCCTGGCTCCTATAAAGCCGATAGTTTAAAAGGAAAAACCACGCAACGTCGTTTAAGAGTCATCGAATATGTTTATTACTTGTTGAAAATATAAGTGTTCAAACACAGCACATTCTATTGAATAGTCATGTGAAGTGACTAACAAATCCAATAAATACACAAAACAGCATCTTAAAGTTATACTAAGTCCTCACTCCAAAACACTCTGTCGAATCCACACGCAATAATAAATCGTTCTCCCCCTAATAATAATCTGTCTCTCCTTTTATACCATGCACTCGTGATAACAAGAAAAATGTTCACATTCGTTCACCACTCTAATGTCTCCCCAACTCACAACAAACACTTTCTCCCCTGGGGTCCCCCCCCCCTGCCAAGACGGTCATACTCGTGGGAAAATACAGCCAATACCACGAGCACTCCTTTTCCGTCCCCTCAAACACACACACAAAAAAGTAACCACACAAACTGACCGTGACACACATCGTCACAAAAACCTGACCCCCCTCCCACCCCCCACCCCTAGTCGCGTGACGTTATTTATGGACGGCCCCTGAGCTATAACTATCATTGTTATATATTTAATTTTCAGGTCAGGGGAGAGAACGCATGCATGGGATGCCCCGGTACTTATTTGGCTAGTTTTTTTACACTTGGTCATTCACCTTGACATGTTGATCGCGATTATTTAAAAAGTTCAGTATCCACGCATGGATAACTGATTAGCTAATGAAGTAAGATTTTTAATCATATGTTGTTGTTGGATAGTGTTATCGTCTGATGAGAAATCTAGGGGAAAGCACCCAAGCTTGTTTTTTAGGGCTGTCTAGGTGATGATAAATATATATTCAATAATTGTAAAATAGTCCTCAGTGGCCGAGTGTGTTAAACTGAGGCAATCCAACGCTTGTGGGACTGGAGTTCAATCCTTAGCAAAAGGCTCCACCCGGAATAGCAACTCATCGCCGACCCGAAACAGAATGTTTTAAAATTATGGTTGTACTAATTTAGAAACCTTTGCGGGCGGGCGCATATCAATTCACCAAAGTTTTTTCTCAATCGAATGGTATAGGAAAGCATACGGAAATTATATTCATATATACTTAATATAAATATAAGGACGAACACAAATTAAGCCCCGCCCCCCCCCCCCCCCCCCGGTCACAAACGGAATATCGTAGAATGGTTGTTACTTCAGAAACCTACAATTGTGTCACACACAAATTTTAATGTCGCTGTTTGTATTTGATTAAAATTCTATCCACCCATGCATTAGCTCTGTTTGAAATTATATTTATATAACTCATATTTTAAAAAAACGACTTTAGGAGCCCCTGGCTCAAAATGGAATATTTTAAAATGATTGTAATAATTGAGAAACCTTTGCTAGCGTGCGCACAACAACTCAACAAAGTTTTTATGCAATCGGTTAAACGTTATAGGAGCTCATAAGGAAATTATTTTTTACAAAGCTCATATTAAGGAAAAAAAACGAATTTAGGGCCAACGGCCGAAAAACGAAATTTTGTAAAAAGGTTGTAATGACTCATTGCTAAGAAAAATGCACGCGCTTACGGACAACCACTTACCAAAGTTTTATCGCAATGGCATGAATGGTTTAGGAGCGCATAATGGATATACATACATACAGACATTCGTTTTTGTATATTTAGATACATTTATTTTCACATTTTATGATAATTAGGAATGCTAATTACTTACCATGTATTGTAGGTAAGATGTAGTCGGCCGAAGAGGATACGTCATCTGGGATAATTTGTTTAGTATAAGACGCTAGAAATCTATTTTGACTATACTTTACTTGTGCTGTCACGTTTACTATAAAATGCCATGAAGAATTAGTGGTTAATGTACAATAACAGTTCTCTTGAGGAGCTTTTGAACAGGGGTCGGTAATGTCCCAGCAGAACTGTGAAATGGGAAATAAAGATCTATTTGATTATTATAGGACATTTAGACATGCTTGCGCTGATATTGCTCTATCTATCTAGATTTCAAAATACATTTCCCGCAAATGGTACGATTAAAACATAAATAAAAAGGCTTGTAGAGCAGAGTTTCCCTAACTTTTAAGCTTGCGGACTGGTGTACACGTTTGGACATTGCATCAGAGACCGGTGCCAGAATTAATTATCACATTTAAAAACAAAAATTCAACCATACATATTCATGTTATGCGGACAGGAAACGGAAGGCTCGCGGAGCGTCGCCTGTCGGCGGACCACCATTTGAGAAACGCTGGGTGAGGGACATTCTGATCAGGTGTCCTGACAAATTAATCTGTTGTTGAGCCAACTAATGGCTGAATGGGATGGCACCATATGTCTTGTTTCGTAGTTCCGATTGTGTTTTACCATCAGACGCCATAAACAGCTCTACTCGCAGCTCACTATTGTACTCTTGAGAATTTTATTCAGAGCCCCCGTTTCAACACTGAATGCTATCGTGTGATTATCGGATGTCAGTAATAAAACATTTTGTCCATTGTTTACGCTTATAGCTGATAATTAATGCACAACATTTATATACAGTAACACCTCAATCATCGTGTGAGCTACACTCGGAGACCCCCACGAAATGCTAAAAAAACTACAAAGTTGAATGTATTGATATATTTTAAAGCTTAATAAACCCTTCACTACCTCGTCTGAGCCTTGGTATAATGCGATTGAATGTAATATTTTTAAAGTTTTAATTAAATTTTCATATTTATATTATTGTTAATTTTTAGGTTAGAAAACACTTACATTACTACAAAAATAAAAACAATAATGAATATATATAAACATACCCATATTGTACATCGCAAAAATCCAGCGAAATAGCAAAAAAATCCACTGAACGTATCAAAGGAAAAAACTCGCGAATCAGTAGTGATGCGAAAGGCATTGCCACTAGATATTATTGTACTTTAAAAAATATAAACTGATCTTGAATGAAATTGTTACGCGTTTAGCAAATGAGGCCTTAGAGACATTGTTATCCTCTTAACTTTTAACCTACTCCTTACCAACTAACCACAGCTCATCCAAAGAGTTGAGGTCATCCCAGGGATATCAGACCACTGCATACCGTATTCTGAATTGTAGGTCAACACACTAAAAAAGAAGCAGGTTGTGCGATAAATCCCCATTTATGCCAAGGCAGAATGAGATAGCCTGAGAAGTACAGCGACAGAGCTAAGCTCCAACATGCATGATATTCAGGGTACAGCGACAACAGAAGAGCTGTGGGTAAAGTTCAAGACAACAATTACTGATGCAGTGAATAAATACATACCACATAATACCAACCACACCTAAGACAAATCAGCCATGGATCACTGCTGAAATCAGTAGGCTCATACACAGGAGAGACCGCTAGTACAAGAGAATAAAGAAAAATGGCTCGGTTTAACTGAAAGCCGAGGTACTGAGGCTCCGACGAACCATCCAACGCTTAGAGCGCAGATCTTACTGGAACTACATGAACGGCATCTTCTCAGAGGAAGATAGTCCGGCCAAGAGTGTCAAGAACAAGCGCTTCTGGAGCTACGTCAAGCACCAAAAGTCCTCAAACACTGGTGTCCTCCCCCCACCCCCCACCTCGAGGTGAGATGGACGTTTAACATGTGACCCAAACACGCAGGCGGACATACTCAATCAGCAGTTCCAGTCGGTCTTTGGTGACGGTAGATGTCAAGGTGTTAGAATCCCCGATAGTCTGTTTTATGCCAGACGGACTATAAGTGGGTGGGGATAGTACGGTAGTAGTGTGCAGGTGGTCAGTAAAGCAGGGGAGAGTAAATGGGTAGGACTGTGACCGTATCAACGTTGTTGTTGGATAGTGTGTGTTAGTTTTGTTGCCAGAGGCCGGTTAGTAGTATAAGTGGTTCTTTGGCTAAGCTTGTTAGCGGAACGCACATTAATAATCGGAAATTATGTAAGCTATAGATTTTAGTTGTTAATACATTTTAATAATGAATAATTGGAAATAATTTTGTGTCTTGTGTAATGGTGTACTTTGTGTACATTGTGAAAGTCATACCATATTCATTGACAACATAGCCACGCGAATCAATTCATGACAATAAAAGATAGTAATTGATGGACTGCACTCAAATTGTGTAAATGAAATATAAGGACAAGGTATACTCAACTTGAATTCATAGACAGGAGAAACGATTTTGACGTTTCGGCTTAGAGCCTTCATCAGACAAAAATAAAAACAGAAGTATAACATTTATCAGATTACATAAAACAAACTTTCTGTAATCCTTCTTCCAGCAACACAAAGGAAATCTCTAAAGTTTTTTTCAAAACCATTAACCCCTTAAAAAGCATGTAGTCCTGAAAACATCAAAGCACGAGTGCTCAAAGAATTGGCCAATGAAATCGCTCCTGCACTGACAATCCTCTTCCAATCGTCGCTGTGCACGTACATTGTTCCAGCAGACTGGAGAACAGCCCATGGCATTACAATCTACAAGAATGGAGAGCACCCCGACCCTGCCAACTATCGTCCGATATCCCTTGTCAACTTCTATACTCCTGGATTGGATCTTTCATCAAGTTCTTCCACTATTTCAATCATTAGTAAATAACTCAAAGTCCTTTTAGTAAATTTAACTTTAATTATCAGGAAACACAAGGCACACATCTCTCTTCCCTAAGGTTCTACACCATAACTCCCGCACGACTACCACTTACGTCACAATACACATAAAAATACGTCATTCAGACAAGCGCGTTCATTAGCTAAGAAAAACTCTTTCACACACCGCGCGTAATAAGCATGCATTCAAACGCAACAATAACTACTGAACTCCCATACTTGACATCCCTCACCAGCGTGGTATGCAGACTGTTGGAGCACATCATCGTGAGAGGAGTCATGAAGCATCTTGAAAGCCACAGTATACTCAATGACACATTTAACCTGCCTAAGCGCAACAGGACCTCCTGGATGCACCCCCGTTCTAAAAACTGGCACCTAATAGATTATGTCATCGTCAGAAATAGGGACCGGCAGGATGTGAGAGTGACTAAGGCCATGGATTGAATGCTGGGCGGATCACCGCCTCATCGTCTCAAAGATGAAAATTCACATCCAACCTAAGAGACGACCTCAGGTCACCAAAGCTCCGAAACGCCTCAACATCAGTAGGCTTAAGATCCCTGATGTGAGACAAACCTTTGTTGACACCCTGGATGAACGCCCTTAATTCCATAACACTGAACAACCAGGACGCGGAAGCAGCGTGGACCACACTTCGTGAGACGGTGTATAACACAGCCGCTGAGCGCCTCGGACCCTTTATCAGAAAACACAGGGATTGGTTTGATGAAAACAACACAGCAATCCAAATGCTACTTGAGCAAAAAGTCGGGCGTACAAAGCCCTCCATGATGACCCAATGTCAGCAGCAAAAACAGCTGCACTCAGTAACATCCGCAGCAAGGTCCAATTACAACTGCGCTAGATGCAAGACTTCTGGTTGAATGCGAAAGCTGATGAGATTCAAGGCTTTGCAGACTAAAAAAGACATGAAAAACTTCTACAGTGGCCTGAGAGAAATCTATGGAGTTACCACCTCAGGCTCTTCCCCTCTCCTTAGTTCAGACGGTTCTACCCTCATCACAGACAAGGAAAAAATCTTGGAAAGATGGGCGGAACACTTTAATAGTGTGCTGAATACGCCTTCCATCATTAATGATGAGGCCATTGAAAGACTGCCCCAGGTCCCAACGAAAAAGTCACTGGACGCTGTCCCAACTTTGGTCGAGATACAGACAGCAATCCGTCAAATTTCCAATGGTAAAGTACCTGGCTCCGACATGATTCCTGCCGAAATCTACAAAGAGGCTGGATCAGCGTTGACGGATAAGCTATTGCGTCTATACCAGATCATCTGGCAGACGGAAACTGTACCACAGGACCTCAAAGATGCCTCAATTATCGACCTGTACAAACACAAAGGAAACCGCCACCGAGGAATTTCACTGCTGTCCATCGGGGGCAAGATCTTGGCCCGAGCCCTTCTGAACCGCCTGAATGCACATCTGGAGCTAGGTCTCCTACCCGAAAGTCAATGTGGTTTCCGAAAAGAACCAAGGAACTATCGATATGGTGTTTGCTGCCAGGCAGCTCCAAGAGAAATGTCAGGAGCAAAACATGGACCTAAATTCCACATTTATTGACCTGAATAAGGCTTTTGACAGGGTCAATAGAGGTGGCCTGTGGAAAATCATGAAGAAGTACGGATGCCCAGAAAAATCCACCAACATCATCCGTCAGCTGCATGATTGCCAGAGTGCAGGACAACGGTCAGCCATCTCAAGCATTCCCTGTCACAAATGGTGTGAAGCAGGGCTGTGTCCTGGCTCCCACGCTCATCAGAATTATGTATTCTGCAATGCTGTCTGATGCGTTCAGTGACTCCACCACAGGCTTGCCAATCCGTTTCCGCACCGATGGATCGGTCTTCAACCTAAAGAGGCTTCAAGCTAAAAAAAAAGGTCAAACATACCACCATCAACGAGCTTCTGTTTGCGGACGATTGTGCACTCAATGCTGTTTCTGAAGCCGCCATGCAACAAAGCGTTGATATCTTTTCTGAGGCCTGCAACAACTTTGGCCTAACAACAACGCGAAGAAGACTGAAGTATTGTATCAGCCAGCTCCCAGTAGTCCCTACGCTGAACCCAACATCATCATCAGCGGACAGCGTCTTAACGCGGTGGAAAAATTTACTTACTTGGGCAGCACTCTCTCCAGATCTGTCATCATTGATGATGAAATGAATGCCAGACTTGCAAAAGCTAGTGCCATATTTGGCAGGCTCCGCAGCACTGTTTGGGACAGGAGAGGTATCAGACGGGAAACGAAGATCAAGGTCTATAGCGCAGCAATCCTCTCGACATTGCTCTACGGATGTGAAACGTGGACAGTCTACCAGCGTCACGCCAAAAAACTGAACCATTTTCACACAACCAGTCTCAGGAAACTCCTCGGCATCAGGTGGCAAGACAAAGTTCCGGACACAGAGGTTCTCGCTAGAGCGAACCTACCTAGTATCTTCACCACCCTGATGCAGTATCAACTCCGTTGGATAGGACATGTTGCCCGTATGGAAGATCACCGGCTCCCTAAACAAATATTCTATGGTGAACTCACGACAGGCAAGCACTCCCAAGGAGGTCCAAAAAAACTTTACACATACTCACTGAAAGTGACACTAAAGACCTTCAGCATCGACACTACTAGATGGGAGCAGACAGCTCAGGACAGAGTCAGGTGGAGATTAGTGGTCAAGATAAGGGCTAAATCTTATGAATCCAGTAGGATGGCCACCATTGAGACACGCAGGCAAGCCCGAAAGAACATTATTAAATCCACGACTGCACCAACTATCCCCTGCCCGCAGTGCCACAGACTATTCCGAGCACGTATAGGATTGGCAAGCCACCTTCGAACCCACCGTAACCCACCCCCCTAACCGGATGACTGGATGGTCCTAGTCGATTTGACGGACGAACAACTCATTGACAGTATGTATGGCTTACAAGTCAAGAGATCATGTGAGACCAAGTTCCTTAAATTTGTAGGAGACTTGATGACCAAGCTCGAGAAAAGCAAGCAAAAGAAGGTGCTGGTTATGCATGGACTTCTCAAAGTCATTAGATCGAGTAAATCGTAGTTTGCTTTTAGCACAAACTTAATATATAGAAGAAGAAGATGAAATGCACAAATACATATTTTGACCGAATGCTATTTGGGGCTAAATTTCAAAATTGAGTTTCTCACCTTTAATACGCTTATATAAAGTTGGCAATAACATTGAAAACAGAACCCCGTCCCCCGCCAGGTCGACAGATCCTTAGGTATGTCGAAGCACACTTTATGCAAACCACTGAACTACGTGAAAATTGTTATAATGAGCATCCCCTTCCTCATTCCCCATATGCATGAATTATAAATGATTAAAAACCGTACAACGTTTATTTTCTCTTATCAAAGGAATATGGTTTCATTATACAGCGAATCTTTGCTCGGTTGTATATTCGGGAAAAAAAAAAGACTTCTAGAGTCTAAAGCGTTATCAGTGTACAAGTAAAGATACTTCGCTAAAATGCCAATTACGTTTTAAAAAGCGCGATTTATATAATAAGTTTCGCCTTGATAAAAAAATTAACGGAGAAATTTACTATGTAACCCAAGCCTTGAATAAGTTTGGCTTTTCTAAGGAAAATTCATTGAAGAAACTCCTAGATTAAATAGACACGAACAATCTGTGTCGATATAACAATATATATTAAGCTTTAATAATAATTCTAACTATACTAACTAGCTTCTAACTAGCATGACCCTATATAAGGCTCTTGTCCCTTCGGAAAGAGAAAAGAGTAAGTTTTCTGAAAACCTCATTGGTTGCAGGGTCTGCCATGAGAATTGAGAAGTTTTTTCAGAACCAGAGAACGAGTTTTAATGTTATGGGGATGAAGCTAGAAGCCACCTCCCGTCTATTCAGGCACATAAAGGCACCAAAAGTTGCAATCGTAGCCGATGTAACACCTTTCCCTACGTGATTCAAATTGATAAGATCACTTTCCATCAGGAAATATTCAAAATAAAGGATGGTTTAACCTGCACAAGTTGCCACGGGATTTACAAGAAGGAGAGACAGGTCGTCGCCTTGGAGACAGATTTAGAGAACACCTCTATAATATAAATAAACAGCCTCCCTGTCCGGTCTCCAAACATTTCAATAGCACCAACCATGATGGCATTTTAGACATAGCAGTTACTGGTATACTGTATACTAGTAACATACCGGATAGGATCCACATTACCCCAGTTCTACGAGATCTCCATTGGGTTCCTATTAGTAAGCGCATAGACCACAAGATTCTGTCCTTGGCGTATAGCTGCTTAGAAGGCTCTGCACCAGAATATCTGAAAGAACTGCTTTATAAACATGTAACCTTAAAGAACCTGCGTTCCTCAACTCAGTACTTATTGAAAATTCCCAGTGTGGATGAACACAGAAAAAAGTCGTACGGAGTGCGCTCTTTTGAAGCGATAGCGCCAACGTTATGGAATATTTTACCTCCATCTTTGAGGAGTACTGACAAGGACAGAAAATTATTTAGGAAAAATTTAAAGACTTATTTGTTTAATAGATTTGATTACACCTGAGCGCAGTGAGCATGCTAAAGTAGCATGGATACCAGCGCTATACAAGTATCCAATAAATCAATCAATATGGAGAATAAATTAATATCAAGATTTGGTACGTTATCTCCATACGGGATAAACCAAATCCACAATTTTACGTAACTGTGATGTCTTATTTCCTGATTGGGCTTTTACATTTTACTTCAAGTCACTTCCTTTCCATTCTTCTTTTTTCTTTACTTTGTTTTTGTCTGGTTTTCTATTTTTTAGTTAGGAATTATCTCTCTCTCTATATATATTATGTAAATTTGATTATACTTATTTGTGTATCTTGTTGTACTGATGAAGGCATGTGCCGAAACGTTTACTTATTTATAATGTAAAATTATTATTAAAGCTTAATATATATTGTTATATCGACAAAGATTGTTCTTGTCTATTTAATCCATTTTAAAGCTTTTTCGCAGTCCAACACTTATATAATTAGTTAAAGAGACTCCTACACTCATTTGGAACTGCTAATCTCATTTCAAACATCTGAGGAAAATCATTGGGCCATAAGAAACATGAAAAGGACATCTTTAACACTACCGAGTAAATATCCTATTTTAGTATAAAAAATATCTAAACAAAATTATTGTGTTTAGATTGTCTGAAGCTTGTTCTGAAAGTACAACATGCAAATAGTTTCATTTAAAAAGTTAAGCCTAATATGGACTGAATTTGTTTCGTGTGTAACAGCGATTCCATTTAGACATGTCTATCAAAAAATGCACCCACCCATTCAGGGACGTAGTTTTACTACATGCTAATTTGGGGCTACATCACAAATTTACAATTCCAACTTAACCAACAAACACACACACATCTCTTTAAAAAAATAGTTAATACAAAATAATAAAAAAAACACACATGACTGTAAGCCAATAGGTTCAACAAAGGACACTTTATATTTTAAAATGCGTGCATAAAAATAAAGCGCACAGATATATTTCATTTAATACATTTTTTTAAAACACACCCTTCTGAATAAGGGCTAATTTTAAGCATTCGTTAACCAAGAAAATCTTTCACTGAACTTTTTTTTCTATTTACCCCCACATTTTACAATTTTTTTAATGAAAGCTCTTAGAAAAGGGCATCATGACCAGACTTTCCAAGGATTAGCTATGACCACGACAGATTTTGTTGCAACCCATTAATTGATTTTCTTGTGATTGATCGACAAACTAACATAGTAACACTGAGATTTATAAAGTAGATTTCTACTGAATGAAAGATCAAAGAGCTTTCCAGTGTGATTTAACAAATTCTTTTTCTAAAATATTTTACTAACGCCACATTTTGTAATCCTGGCGCCCCCCCCCCACCAATGAAATACTGAGCATTTACCTCCTCCCTCAATGGGACATCACACCTTTACGTCAATTTTAGAACCATTGCTCTAAACTGAGTCTGGGGAAAACTCTGGTCTTGTATAAATCTGGGTTTTGATTTTACCTTTGTCTTCTGTCTTGGTACCTTCGTCGACATGTTATAAAAAGAAAACATTAGACCCTTTGGGTCTCTAGGAAGATCTCCTTGAAACTCAATAGAGACATCCAAAAATATTTGATCTTTTCCAGCCAAGAGTCCTGATTTACAATGTTGTGACTTGGACTTGTCTATTATAAAAATTTGATCTTGTTGGCTTGTGTTTATTAAAACTGAAAATAAATTTGTAACAATAATTGTTCATCAAAAATGTTCATTGACATGTAATTCACCCAAAACGTTTGATTGTTTTATATTGAAAAGATCTTTTTTTCCTCAAATCTACATGTCATCCGGCATTTTGGACATTTTGACTCATCGGTCATTTTATCAATCGTTCCATGTAGTTTTTAAAAAAAATTCAATTATTTTATCTATACGGATACGAACTGTGTCGATCGGTCTTACTCCCTGCATAGATTGGCGTTGTAACAGCTGTCTGTCTTCCTTGCCAAGATGGACTCGTTGCTCCAAGTGGATAGGGTTTAACTTTAAAACCAACCTTATTGGACGTCTCATGTCATCAATGTTGTGTCGCTGACATAACAAAGTAATGTTACATAAACCCATAGAGGTACGGATGTCGTCATCCCTGACAATAAACGTGATTGCAATATTAACTTTGAAACTTTTTAAGCACTTCAGGAAGTGTCTTTTAAGCACCCCTGAAAGTGTCTTGTAAGCACCACAAAATGTCTCTTTTACACAATTTGATGTGTCTTTCAATTTTCAACACCTTCGGAAGCATTGTCTGATAGTCCAATCTAAAAGATGCGACTCAAATCTCCGTTAACGATGTGTTCAATGAGTGTGTGTTTTAGTTTGTGTTTCTTCGACTCAATTTGTCCGTGACCGTATTTGGTGTGAAGATTGTGTGTGTAGCTGTTGCTATGGGGTTTGTACTGCTGGCGTTTTTTTTATGTATGAGAGATGACGTTGTTCTTTGTTATGGTTTTGGTAGTTAGTGATTTGCGGAGAGATAAGACAGGGAAGAAGTAAAGCTGTGTGGAATATTGTTGAATAAAGATCTATTAAATATTTGGTATCTGTGTTGTTGCTAACTGCCAAAAAGACACTGCTGGTAATCTACTGAATCCTGGTCTATTTCTAGTCGTCTTGACTAAGTGTTGCCATTGGTCTCTCTAGACAAGGTCGAGAGAGAGAGCGAGGCTGGCGAAATGAGCAATTCTCCCTCACTTGAAACAAAATATAGCTCAAGTCAGGGTTTCTACTCAAGTCGAAACCTAGGTCAACTTTGCATGCGATGGATGAACAATATACAAACAATTAGCCGAAACGAAGCTATTGAACTGCTTCTGCCAATAGCAATTCGTAACAATCTCATTTTCACCAAGATCCTATACCGTATAAAGATAATATATAATTAAGACAGAACATGTTATTGAGTTAGCTTTCCTCTGATATAATAAAGAAAAAAAGGCTAATGCGAAGAGATATCGCCATGACGTCAATTGCGTGTATTGTTAAAGCACTGTTTTGGATTCACTCCCCATATTTTTTATTATTTTGTTAACAGAGTTACATTTTCATTAATATGACGATGGCAAATTTTTATTGGTTAATTAATTATATTTTTAAAATTTCATTGGTTGGCTTATTATAATATTTTTATGTATTGCGCCATTTTGAAACGACTTGTTAATGGCAGACCCTGTATTTTATTAATTTTCTGGATATTATTTTCGGTAGAGCCTGAAATAAAGTGTGTAAAAGTGTATTCCATGAAACTGTAAGTTGGGTTTTCATTATTTCTTTATTTTATAATTATTTTTTGCCATTTTATTGTGTTTTTGCTCATTTTCCTAGTTTTCAGGGTCAAAACCAAGGTTAGGTAGAGGGTCAAAACCCTGGTTAGGGAGAGGGTCCAAACCCTGGTTAAGGAGATGGTCAAAACTCTGGTTAGTGATAAATTTAGGGTTTAGGTTAGGTTTGGGGAAACATTTAGGACAATTTTTCATTAATTTTTAACGTTTTATTATTAATTTTAGCAAACGTGAGTTATGTTATGTTTCCACGGCCACCATCTTGGTTGGCACGACCCGTGAAACCGTCAAAATTCACGGCATCACGGGTCGTGTCAACCAAGATGGCGGCCATGTTAAAAAAATGCGGCGTTATCTTTTCACAATTACCGAAAAAAACAAATTTTGCATAAAAAGTGTTAATTATACTTACCTTTAAAAATGAAAATGATCAGAAACTGTTTATAATTACAGGAAAGCTGCTTGTTAGTTTCGGCAGCCATATTGAGACACACCGGAAGTGATATATTTTTTGTAAAAAAATGTTTATTTACACTGGAAACAAAATAGTGGTGAATAGAGTTGCCCTGTTTGTGTTTTTTAAACAAAAAAAAAATTAGAAATAATTAATTGGTATAAAATTAATATTAAAAAAACTAAAAATATTAATGTTTCGCTATTTGATTGTGTGATGGTTATATATAAATCATATTATAATGATGATTATATTACAATAAATGAAAGAAATATGTATCCTGCTCATATTTTCGACTACGTTTTTATTCAATTATTTACTATCCAAACTACCCAGCGACCATCGGGATTGCATTAGTAAAACAAAAATAAATTTATACAGCCCTTTAACTAACACCGAAATTAAGGGAGATGTTAAAAACAGATTAATCTGAAATTAGCTTTTTTAAAAATTTATCTCCTCTAAAAAACAAACTTATTAAAGGGTTCCCAAATGGATCACATTCTCGTTTGTTTCACGATCCCCAGTGGGATCCCTTCCTTGTTGTTATTACATACACTCTATTCGATCTCGATGGGGCTTCCGGAGCGTTGCTCTGAAGGCGACTCGATTGCATCAATGCATCTATTTCAGCATTTTTCATAGTTTGTACACGTGTTATTTAATTGTGTTTCACTCAAGTAAAAATCAATCTCCTAAGGACGATTTTCTTGCGAGTTTTGTGTGTTTCTCTTCGCGGGCAACAACTTTAATATGGACTTCGGTTATCATATTACTCGGACTAGCATAACAATGTCACTTCCATCATTTTTGTAAACTTCCGCCGATTCAGCAACAAATGGCGACCGATTCACGACTGAGACGAAGAAAAAGGGGCAGAATGGGAGGCATTCGTGTGAAATGCATAAACAGAGGGCAGCGTGGCTTTCTGTTGTTTTGGGAAACGTTAGATCCCTATGTAATAAGATGGATGAACTAGATTGTTGCTTTAAGCATTTCTATCAATTTCACGAAAGCTCTTAAATATGCCTGACAGAAACATGGATTAACGAAACGGTACCAGATTCAGCAGTATTATTGGACGAATTTAACATTTTCCGTGCCGATAGCAACCGACAGCAGCAAATCAAAGGGGAAGAGATTGGCAATATATGTTAACAAAACTTCTGTAGCATCTACTAAAGTACAGTGAAACATTTATATTGTACACCCGACATAGAACTACTCTGCATCACTTTAAGGGCATTCTACCTTCCTAGGAAGTTCACCTAAAACGCTATCATCCTCACTTAAATTCCACCTAATGCTAACAAGGAGCAGGCTATTGAGAGACATTTGGATGGAATCGATGATTTCGAAACAAAAAAACCCAGACTCCGATAGTCTGGAATGCTTGCGTGCTCCCCCGAAGTCACAATTCTTAATGAGAATTAATAAGTCCCTGGTATGGCTAAGAGAATTCACTGAATGGCTGCTTTTTTTCCACTGGTGAAATAATTTGGTGTAGAAATCTCGTATTCAAATTGTGTTTTTTTTTAATATGCTGAAAATGTACAATGCAATAAAAAAAAAACATTACATTTGTTTTAATCAAAAAAAGAATCTTATTTTATCTTATTATGAAGGTTTTGATTAAATAACCGACACCCCCCCCCCCCCAAACCACCTTCCATAAAAGAAAGATAGAAATAAATATTTAAATACTAGCAGATGTACCCGGCGTGGCCCGGGATGGCATCAGGACCCAGATGGCCTACAGATCCCGTTTAGATACTGCTCTCTGTGGGATCCCGTTCCGTCTAGGGACCCTTCTTTCCAATGTTATCCATATTCCCGATTTGATTGTGACATAGATATAGCTTTTTAAATATGTCGAACCTTCTGGAAAATTCTGGATTGGATATTATTAGTTTTATATTCACTAATATCTCAATATGGTCGATGAAAAGTATTGCTACCACGTTAGGCCTATATCCATCAATTCACATAGAAACTAAAGTGTTATCTAAGCCTATTGATATTTATATAAGTTATATAAGAAAAATGAAATGGATATTATGAGTTCAGTACCCTTCGGAATTATAATATGGATAATCAAGTGTATGTGCTCTAAGTTTGGTCAACCATCCATTCATATAGAAGTATTTGTCGTTCATTTTATTTATATAGCTCATATAAGAAAAAAAACAATTCGAGGCCCCCGGCCCCAAACGAAATGATATTAAAATTTCTCAACCCTTTAAGAGCTCCTTCTAGATAATGATGGATATATGTGCCAAGTTTGGTCAAGATCCATTAATCCATGTACCGCAAAATGATGGATATATGTGCCAAATTTGGTCAAGATCCATCCATTAATCTATGAGTATTAAGCCTATTGACCCATAGAACTTTCTGGAACATTCTAGATTAAATGTATTATCCTCCTCGAATTGTGTAAAAACTGTCTTTTCTAAGTGATTATTCTTCGAATACGAATAATTATACAACTAAATGTATTTCTATGACTATAGTACATTTAAGTTAAAAGGGGGCCCTGTGGGCCCTTTCGAGAATTGTACCGAATTAGTTTTGCCTGAGATGGTGCCCTATAAAAATCATTCAGGTAAGTTTTGAAGTTAAAATTTTAAATTTGTCCGATTAAAATCTATTGAATAATGAATTAGATATAGCGTTTTAAAGTTATTGAGCTTTCTGGAAAATTATAGATTGGACATTAATAGTTTTAAATCCACCGATAATGCTGTACGGACAGTGAAGTTTATTGCTACCACCCTAGGCTCATATCCATCAATTCACAAAGAAACTAACGTGTTCTCTAAACCTATTGATATTTATATAGATTAAATAAGAAAAAATTAAATGGGGCCCCCGGCCACAGAGGAATGGACATTATGATTTCAATACCCTTTAGTATTTGAGTATGGATAATCAAGTGTATGTGTACTAAGTTCGGTCAAGATCCATCCATTCATGTAGGAGTATTAAGCCTATTGATATTTATATATCTAATATAAGTGAAAAATGAAATGGGGCCCCCGACATCCTATGAATGGACATTTTGAGTTCAGTACCCTGCGGTACTTGAATATGGATAATCAATTGTATGTGTACTAAGTTTGGTCTAGATCCATCTATTCATGCTGGAGTATTTGTCGGTCATTTTATTTATATAGCTCATATAAGAAAAAAAACGAACTCTTGGCCCCCGGCCCCAAACGAAATGTTATTAAAAGTTCTCAACCCCTTGAGAGTTCATTCTGGATAATGATGGATATAAGTGCCAAGTTAGGTCAAGATCCATCAATCCATGTAAAAGCCTTTGTGGAACAAACCCACAAACTCACACACAAATTTTCACTTTTATATATATGATATATCGTTGACTTTTAAAATGTCTAATACGTTGCCACCCACTTGGACTTTTTCGCTTTTTTTGAAAAGAACATTTCAAGTTCGCTTGCTATTAGATTTACACCGCACGGAAATCTGCCATCTTGCTTTTGGTAGCCTTTTTCCCAGTGCCTAGTTATACCTCAAATTGGATTTTGAGGTGGTCACTTCAAACCCAACAGTGTACACTGTAAGCACTGGTCGGCCTAATAATGAACACCACAATAATTGGTCGGCCTAATAATGTGCGCAACAAAAATTGAATCCATTTTTTCATAAATCGTGTTGTTGTTTGTACGTATCTTTCAAGTATTGTTATTTAAAGCTTGTATTTGGCTGGCTTTTTTCTTTGTTTGTTTGACTGGTTGCGTGACACTTTGCAACTCAGTTCTGACGTCCAATTACCCTTAAGAGAGGAATGGAGAAGGATGTTTTTCATATCATCTGTGGCGCCCAAAAGGTCCAAGGACTAAGTTACATGATGATGATGAACAGTTAAGTGGTTTCATCGTGTCCAATATTCAATCTCAATTTCGACCCACTGCTTGATCTCAGTTGAGCTAATACTTTGTACACGTAACCAGTGATTACCCCTTATGTCTCTACAACCCTTCATGATCGGTGGGTCACAAGTGACTTCCCATAACATTAAGTGACTTTTGCGTGTCAAATAGTGCACCTTAACTTTGTACACTATGACTAAAAAGTCACCAAAAAATTCAGAGTTGTTACAGCCAAATGACTAAAAATGCGTGTAAAATAGTTGTTTTATTAAACTCGATTTAATTCATAAAAATGAGAATAATGTTAAGAATTACATTTAATGTTTTTTATATATAAAATTTTAAATATTTTAATTTAAAATTTTGAATAATTTTGTGAAACAATTAAAAACATAACATTTATTGTTTTTTATTTATAACTTTTTATTGTAAGAACACAACTGATAAAAATTTAAACGTTTTCAAAAGGCATATATTATATAAAAATAAATGAAAAGGAGTTGTTTATAAAGGATATCAGCAAAAAATACGCCTCTTTTTCATTCCCACCTGTCTTTGTACACACTTGCAGCATGGTTTTCGTCTTTGTACACACTTGCCAGCATGGTTTTCTTCTTTGTACACACTTGCCAGCATGGTTCTTATCTTTGTACACACTTGCCGGCATGGTTCTCGACTTCGCGGACGTCCTTTATGAACAACACCTAAGCAATGTTAAATTAATGGAAAGGTTATTTTCAACTTATGCGATTAATTAAAGAGAGATTTATAACATGTGTAAGACTCTTTGGGTTTTCTTGGCTTGTGTTTTATATCTTTATTTCATTTGTTAACACTTGAATTTAAAAAAGCACCTATAAAAACATCAAAGTCATTTCAAATGCGTTACTCTAAAAAATATTTGAAAATTTAAGAAGGGTTACATTTTATCTTCTGTGACACTTGATTGACCATTGTTACCAATATACGGGTTAATTTTAACTTTTTTTACGCCTGGATGACCATTGTTACCAATAATAAGGTTTAATATTGTCACTTGTTACACTTGAATGACCAGCGAACCTATATAAAAAGGGTTAAATTTATCATCGTTTACACTTGAATGCTCATTGTTAACATGACGTGTGCATCATCGGAACGATAATCTGTGAATATAAAAAGAAATTATGATGTAGAAAACATATTTTTTTCAAACATTGTCATCTTTTTTTATTATTGATTGATCCCCATCAAAGATCCTTTATGTAAGAGTAAAAATCACGATCAACAATGAATTATTTTCATCCTTACATCTTAAACTACAACTGTCAGACATATCTTACATTCGAATACGTGGCCCCGGGAGCTCTACGTTAGTATGCACCGTTGACAAACCCACGTAAAACTTTCAAAATGGGGGATTTCTTAGTACTGTTAATTTTAGCGCATGATGAATATGGTGTACGCCCACATTTCTCTAAAACAATGTAGCTTGCCCGTGGGCCACGTAGAGTTTTTGTAATTTGATTTGATTCTAACATCTACATTTAAATCCTTGTTTAATAATCCAAACCATGATAACCACAAATGATATCAAAGGGGATATTATAAAAAGCAACCAATTTTGTTCTGTATTCTCCTGTAATAAAAACTGTTTTAGGTTGGTAATATCTCATAGACAAGGCTTCTAGAAAGTGTGCAGCATGATCTTCACTATTAGTGAAAGACGCCTTCGCTTGTTACGTAAGGAAATGAAGGAATGCCGTATTTCAAATGACCTGCTGTACGGAGTATTATCTGAATGGCAAGACTTATTGCAAGGCCGCGGCCGCACTATTAGGATATTGGATAATTAAACACGAAGGAAGCTTGCATCAAAATTGGCGTATAGGATATCATCGCTGATCCCATTTTCGGATGGCGAAAAGCAGTAATTTTGAATCAAAACTAAGCTGCCAGATTAGTTCTTAAGGCGAAAAAAACCTGATCACGTAACTTCATTTGCTCCCCATACAGGCACGTATTGATTACAAGTGGTCTGTTCTCTGTCACACATTTTCCCCCGGTGTCTGCCCTTCCTATTTTAAAGAACTTCTTATTGTCTACGCGACCCTTCGAATGCTTCGTTCCTCCACAGACACTTGTATTCTTTCTGTTCCCGGAACACGCACTAAAACATATAGTGAACAATCTTTTTCTTTATGTGCCCAAAACATTGGAATTCTCTCCCATTACACATCTGTGACCATCCCAGCCTTAAAGACTGAGGTCTAAGAGGGTCAGTATGGAGACATCACCGCTGTCCAATGCGAGCAAAAGATCATTAGTGACTCTCAACAGAGCTGTCTTAGTGCTTTGGAAAGGTCTATAGGCCGACTAATTTTAAACTTAGAAGATAATTGTCGTTTAGGTAAGCAAAAAGTTGTTTTAGAACTAGTTTTTCAATTCACTAGTTCCTAGTTGTGGAATGATGTAAAACTAAATTCAAGTATTTGCTAAAATGCACTCTCGTATTTTGAGTTCTTTGAAAAATTTTCTAGGGCTTAAAAGATTTAAGGGCAGAATTTTGCTACGGCAAAGGCATACATACAAGGGTTACATAACTGGAATGAATTTGTTTCATTCTTTGGCTGAGGCTACGTTAGACATTTCCTTCATTGTTATTATAACTAATTTCAGACCTTCCCACCCGAAAGTTTGAAATCATTCGTAAAATATTGTGAAATAATCGTCGAATTTAATTTGCAGCATAATGATTAATTGCGTTTTTTAATTAGTCTAACAGTTTTTTATACACTTGATTCCTGCAACGCCTTCTTAAATGCTGATCATGTTATAGAATGGGGCTGAATATAGGCTTGTGCCAAATGATAACTCTGGAGCGCGCCACAACCGGATTGACTCAGTGTACATTTATAGAACTGGGCGCCATAATGACTCCCCCAGATGCTTAAAAATTCCTTTTACTGATCAAAAATTTCTAATAGAAAAATTGAAATCAGGTATATTCGAAAATGCAACTCTTGATTTTGAAATAATCAAAAATTTTCATCCCCACCCCCCTCCCAAGAAAACTCTTTCGTTTAAGATTCATCGGAACCTTCGATTTATCCCCTACTTCCCGATAAAAAGGATCATCAGCTTCCTTACAGATAGAAACAATGCTAATAGCAGCGCTATTATTGATGCCGCCATGGGCGGGCCAAGATGTTTGTCATATTCCCCTTCACGATATAGAAGCTGCAGTTATCCTAAAATGCCGCCCCTCCATATAAAGAAAAAATGACACCCATTAGCCCCACTTTCTTTACCACTGTCCGAGGCGCACCTAGGAGGCTAGGCATTATTTTGTTTTACTATATAGTAATTTCAAAAAGAAATTTTAAAAAAATTTAACGCGTGAACTGAAAAAAAGATTCGACCAAATTTCCGTTCGATCAAATTTCCGTCAATCCAATTTCCGGTAACCGAATTAATTAAACATCTATGTAACTGATAGTGTTTGAAACCGAAGCCTAGGTCGAAACTGAAATATTTAGGTATTTTGAAATTTGTTCACGCATACATTCTACATACATCGAAAAATGATGGTGGTAAAGCAGTGGTTCTCAAACTTCCTAATGCCGCGACCCTTTAATACAGTTCCTCATGTCGTGGCGACCCTAACCACACAATTATTTTCATTGCTACTTCATAACTGTAGAGTATATGTGTTTTCCGATGGTCTTAGGCGACCCCTGGGAAAGGGTCGTTCGACCCCAAAGGGGTCGCGACCCACAGGTTGCGAACCACTGGGGTAAAGTATCATATTTACATTCTTTTTTTTTTAATAAATGGGATGATCGTCAATATTAATAAATAACAAATTAATGAATAACTTGGCTTTTTACCATTTTAATTTAAAAGTAATTTAAATTTCTATAAAAGGTTTTTGTGAAGTAGAATGGTAATAGAAAATTTGGACCAGGGGAGAGGGGCAAAATTCATGCAAAATAGACACTTGACTGCCCTTTATTTTTATAGTATAATTACATTCTAGAACATATACCTGCAATAATAATTGTGGCCTTAATGGGGCCAATTGTAATTCAATATCAGTTATTAAGGCTATTCAAATATCAAAACGATATTTCGCGGTTTTCGTCATGCTAATGATTTGTGTTTTCATAAATAGCTGGCAATATATCCCTATAATAATATTTATCACAGTACCAACACACTAGTCTTTCTGTGCTGGTGACTTTATTATTTCAGGCGACCTACCTCCCTCACACCTATTGGTTGGGGAAATAGTTCTTTTGACGAGTCTTCACGGAGATTCGCAAAAAGACACCTAAATTGGTCGACTAAATCATAAAAAAAACACGTCTGCAGTAGGCCTACTATATAATTATAATACAAACCAGTGAAACATGCACACGCTTGTTATTTCGTCAATAACAATGATAACGAGCATGATAAAGATGAATTTCAAGAAATGAATGAATTGAAAAAGCCTAGGTTTCCTTTATTTAAAAAAATAATTTAAAAAATAATAATAATGGAAATTTTACCATTTTCTAAGATTATCCAATATGATTCACATTTGCCTATGACAATATTGATGAACATGATAATGATCAATCAAAATGACCTCAGGCATATGATAAAAAACCTCAGTCAGTTTCGGCCAGATGGACAAAAGTCTCAATCACTTTCGGTCGAAATCGAAATTAAACCGAAATGTAACTTTTCTGTTAAGGCCAAAGACGAAATTTAACTTTTCGGTTTCGGCCGAAACCGAAATTAGGCCGAAAGTGATCAAATGGCAAATTTCGGCGCGGAAACCGAAGTCGAAGCCGAAATTCGGTCAGTCTCTAATTTGAATTGAATAAAAATCTAGGAACTTACTCTGTCGAATTATATTTTGATAGACTTGAATTATCTTCATCATTATCGTCGTTAGCACTTTTGGTCATTTCCGTATGTTCGCCTATTTGATGAAGTTTTGGTAAATAATATGACTTAAGTACATTTTGAAATAATTTAAGTATTTGTAACAACTATAACAAAATACATTTTGAAAAATTTACAAAGAATCAAATTATATGACAAAATATATTTTAAATAATGATGAGTATTTTTTTTATTTAATTCAAAAATAAAACATAAAAAATTATATCAGCGTATTCAAATCTTTAGGAAATATAAAAAAAGTAGAAATTCAATGATAAATCATATTATAAGCTACGAATAAATTGACGTAATCTGTTTCAGGTTAAACTGATTTGAGAATTTTGAAAGGGAAAAAAGGTGAAAAAAAAAAAACTTTCATTAAAAATGGAATTATAAAAATTATAACTAAAAATAATAAGAATGCTAAAGATAATTACTAATTTTGAAATGAATGAAAACATTTTATGGTTGTTTTTCTATAAATTTGTTCGATAAGTAATTGGAATAGTCGTGTCTTACTTTTATTTTATACTTGGTGTAACAATTGCTACATTACTTAATAAACTTACTTAAATAATATGTACTTGGTTTCCTGTCAGATTCATAGCCTGCCAGATACACAAAATTGTATGTTGATATATTTCCTATACAAAGTTTAAAGGATTGTCCCATGTGCAGAGAAAAATTGTTTCATTAAATTTTTAAAATTTTTAATCATATGACAATTTTTTTGAATTATTTGAAGGATTTTTCTGTTTGGATTAAAAGTGTACATTGGAACTGAGCAGCTTCATATTGTGCATAAGAACTGGTCAGCCTATTAGTTTTGACAAGAACTGGTCATCCTTATATTGTACCCAAGAACGGGCCAGCCTAATATTGCACACCAGAACTGGTCAGCCTAATATTGTATACAAAAACTGGTCATCCTAATAATGTACACAAGGACTGGTCAGCCTAATTGTGTACACAAGAAATGGTCAGCCTAACAATGTACACCATGCAACCATCTTGACCAGAATGTACACAACAAGCACTGAACAGGCCCAACAGTGTACACAAGAGCTGGTCAGCCTAATATTGTACACAAGAAAAATGGGCCTAAGAATGTACACAATAAGCACTGGTCTAACAGTGTACAAAAGATCTGGTCGGTCTAAAGGTATACACTAGAAGAGCTTATCAACAATAATTTTTGTATTACTACATGCCCTGAGCTGGTCATCATCATCATCATCATCATGTCCCGTAGTCCTTGGACCGATGGGGCGCCACAGATGACATGAGAACTATCCTCCATTCCTGTCAATCTTCTGCACTACGGGTAGCATCGCCTAGTTTTAATCCAGTCCACTCTTTGATGTTATCTTCCCATCCTTTTCTCTGTCTTCATCTCCTTCTCCCTCCTCTAGTTGTGCCCTGCAAGATTTCTTCGGCGAGCCCTTGTTGTTTTGTCACGTGGCCATATCACTCAAGTTTGCGCTTTTTTACAGACACCAGGAGGTCATCGTACTGCCCAATTGCTTGACGAATCCTTTCTTTCACTTGTTCATTGGTGATATGGTCTCTATAACAGATGCCCAGAATGCCTCTGAAACATCTCATCTCTATCGCTTGTATTTTCCTTTCAAGTTCTGCTGTTAATGTCCAGGACTCACAGGCATATTAGAAAATGGAGATGAGCTCATCAGCCTGATTTTGGTGCTGGGGCATTTTAGTCGTTCCATATTTTCTTGAGCCTCTTTAGTGCTTTTGTGGTCTGCGCAATCGTGGCCATCAATTCGGGCTTGGAGCCTTTTTCCGAGACTATTGCCCCGATGTACTTGAAGCTACCTAATGTCTCTAATCTTTCCTCCCCGACCTTAATCTCAGTGACGATGAGATATAATAAATAGTATGTGTCCTTTCAAATTTCAGTCTATTAAATTTAGATTGTTGAAAATAACTCAATTGGATTGGATTTAGTTAGTTTAAAAACAATAACTTCACATTACATCCATGAACTAACACACACTAATAACTTCACATTACATCCATGATCTAACATAAACTAATAACTTCACATTACATTCATGATCTAACACAAACGAATAACTTCACATTACACCCATGATCTAACACAAACTAATAACTTCACATTACATCCATGATCTAACACAAACTAATAACTTCACATTACATCCATGAACTAACACAGACTAATAACTTAACATTACATCAATAATCTAACACAAACGAATAACTTCACATTACACTCATGATCTAACACAAACGAATAATTTCACATTATACCCATGATCCAACACAAACTAATAACTTCACATTACATCCATGAACTAACACAAACGAATAACTTCACATTACACCCATGATCCAACACAAACTGTTTCTCTACGTACCCAGATAGTCGACAGATGACTCCATGTCTGATTCCGAAGCTAAAATATAGAAGCAAAAAAAACTAAATTGTTGCTGGGGTTATCCAAAGGGATGAGACTTTTCGCAATAAAGTTGAGCCCCATTGAATTTTGTCCTTTTAAATTAATTTTATGTATTTCTGAGATGCAATCACGGAATAAATTTAATGTAATTCAACTGTTTGGAAGTCTCCTCAGATATGTTGATGTTCTGTTACTCAACAGAAATTTTTACTAGGAGAATTTTAAAGAATTTTTATTATTCAGCATTTTTTTTTATTTCCCTAACAGCTCACGACATTTTAAAACATTTTTTTTAAACATGTGATTTTGATATAATTTCCAATTCCTTTGCTCCTTCCCCCCCCTCCCCCCGTCGACATTTCTTCAGAGTGGAAAGTGGTTTACCATCAAATCATATTTAACTTACCAGTACTGACTTTTTTCTTCTCTTGATTTATAATTTTACCTAAAATGTTATTTTAAAAAAATATGTTAAGACCAATCAAATTTTGAAATTAAAATTATGTAAAAATCAGTTTAATTTCTAAATGATACATTTTTCAAATATTTATAAAATAATTAATATCTAGACATAAAATAAAGCTTAAATCTTCGCCAATTATTTGTTTTTCAACTTGCAGAAGAATTAGATATAGTTTACCATTCCATCTCTATATTCCCCCCAGCCCACCCCCACCCCAAATGCCATTCTTTGAGAGAAGCATGTGGTTTATAATCAAATTATATTTAACTTACCAGTACTGCTATTTTTCATTTTTTCTTTTGTAATTTCATCTGGAATGTATTTTTTTAAAGTTCAGTAAATATTTTGCTATATAAATTTTGCATTTAATTTACAGAAACCAAAAAAAAATACAATTAATTTTTAAATAATATAATTTCTAGACCAGGGTTTTTCAAATTTAGAGAACCGGTGGGCAATATTCCCATTACATCAGGGACATGTGGACAAGTTTTTCATCACACCAGGGACCGGTGGAAATGTTTTGAACTTTCGGGGACCGGTGCCAGATTAATAATTTAAACCTTCGTCTTATTTGACCATTAATATTTTATTTATGTTATATTTATCTATTTATATTGTGCTGACCAACAACATGAATCTCACGCAAGGTTGCTGGTCCGCGAACAACCATTTGAGTAACGCTTCTCTAGTCTATAGAGCTATAGAGCAGGTGGTTGTCAAATCACGGCCCGTGGGTTAATGTCCGGACCGTATTTTTTAAATGAGTTATGTTTTTTGGGGGGTTTTTTGCTTTTTCCTTTTCTATACAAAGGAAATATGTGTAGTGCAGTGGGCATTGAAATAGTTTTTTAATTTGTTTTTAATTTAATTTTTTTGTTGTTGTTGAAACTATAGACCTGCCCTCGACATTATCTGATGTCCCTTTGTTTAAAAAAAATTGAAGACCCCATTGCGCCAGAGTTTGTAGCGCAGCTCGTGTCTTAAAAATTTAAAAATAAATTTACATTACATACTTTCAATTAATATTTATTTAATTTTTTTGTAAGTTAATAAATTCATTTCAATAATAGTTTTTTTTTTGTTTTTTTAAAGACAAAATCAAAAATAAAATTGCTTACGCAGTGAACTTTTCTTTCCCAAGTTGATTTTGGCAACAACTAAAGATTTTTAAAAAATACAAATTTGGTAATTCATTCAGTGCAATATATTTAAAGTAATTTTTTTTTTCATTAATATCAATAATTAATTTAAAAAATTAATTTCATCAACGTGAAATAGTTTTACACTTTAGCATCTTAAAAGTAACGGTAACTATGACAATTATTTGCAAACCCTGCTAAGTAACTTCTTTTTGATTTAAAGAAAAATGAGGTTTCGTAAATTAATGTATGTAGCGAATATAGCATTTATACATTTTTAAATTGTGAATTTTAGACTTATATAAAGCTTTTTAATCATTAAAATAGCAAAATACTGTAGATTGACACTTAATTAATCAGCCAAGATAGATAACTCATTTTTTTTTAAAAAGTGACTTAGCAGGTTTTGCTATTGGTCTCATTCTAACTAATAGCGTATCAAATTATAGCTTACAGTAACAACAAAACATAGCCCCGAAAGTGATGGCTGTTGTAACAATAGCCGCATATCTCCATCGAGTTGATGATCCTGTAGATTTGGTAAAGAAATAATTGAATATCATTAAACTGAATATACTTTCTTGAATATAGCCAATTAATATTTATTTATTTTTTCCAAAGCCTCGTACATAAACTGTTAAGTGATTTTAATCTCAGAGTTCATGTTGAAAAATTCTTGAGATATCGTTATATTATTAGCATACTCTTACATTGAGTCATTATCTCTACTTGCCTTTATCACAGTGTCGACAACGCGTTGTCAATGTGATATCTGAAAAGTCTTTTGAACCAAAAATTAAAAATTAGGAATGAACATTTAATAAATCTATTGCATGTCATCATGTATAACTAGTTGTTCCTCTCAATTTAAAGTCGAGTAACTCAGTACTAGAGGAGGAAGAAGAAGAGGAAGACAAAGAAACAGATGGGAACTTAATATCCATGAATGGACGGGATTAAAACTAGGCGATGCTTTGCATAGGGCAGAAGACCGAGAGAAATGGAGAAGAATAGTGTACATGTCATCTGTGGCGCCACAACAGTCCAAGGACTACGGGACCTGATGATGATGAACTCAGGAACGTCATGCTTAAAATAAGTCAAGAATTTATGCTTAAAATAAATATATTGGAATTTTACTAAAAGCCCTCGTGTTGTTTTACCTAAATTCGAAAAGGTAACGTGTTTAATTGTCGTGGAACCGAAAGCCAGCAGCATAATTTATTTCATAATCAAACATTAGAAAAGATTCGTTTGGATAAACCACTTTTGGTATGGCATACTTTGAACAAAATGTTAAATCCAGAGTTATCACAAAAAAAGTCATTGCTAGCTACGTGTGTATGTCATATTTTGAATACACCTTTAAATTTAGAGTTATCCATCATGTTTATTAAAGGTTGTTACAACTCGTGACACTCGTCTACACAATTTTTAAATATTTATTTTATGGTAAAGGGAACAAGGAAAAACAGGAAAAATCCGAATGTAATAATTTGAAACAAATAATTAAATGTAGTAAAAAAAGAAAATATAATTTCTTTAACATTTGAATTTGATTTATCTATATGAGTAAAGTTACTTCAATAACATGACTAAGAAAAATATTAGACATTCAAAATCCCATCACTATATCATGAGATCTCCTATACTAAGCTCAGTATGACTATGTTTGTCGGTGTGTCAGTGAGCACAAGAAAACGAATTATGGATCACAATTAAATTTGACATGGTCATTTTATATAACGTATTATTTTAAATGTAGAGCGCATTGAGAAACTAATCTAATGGCTTCGAGAGACATTCAGGTCAAGTAACTTTAGGTGTACACATTTTTAATGTCTTTTAAAAGAATTTTTCGTTTTCGGTGCGTTTTCATTTGTGCAAACATTTTCAAAGATTTCTTCTATATGTTTTCATTAAATATTTGCAATAGGTTTTTGGACAAATGATTAGTTTTTTAATACAATAATATTCTTTAAGTATACGGTAATATGTGTTGTAACATTATACGAGTCTACAGTTCATTGCATAAGGCAAGGGTGCTGAATTATTACACATTTAAATGGTAGGTGTATGAAGGGTGCATTATAATTATGACCTTACAGTCATAAGGGTTAGTTTTATTAGTTTTTATTACCCAGTTTTTATAAATAGACTGGCTAGTAGACCCGGCGTTGCTCGGGATTGTATTCGGAAAAAAAAATTATATCGTATTTTATCAAACATCGCAATTAAGTGCCTTATAAAAAAAGGGTCACAATTGTTTTTGTCCTATCAGAATCCATGAACAAAAACATATGTAACCATTCTTTTCTCCGATTCAATCCCGTCCCACGATGAGATCCCATTCACTATCGGGATCCCGTTTCCAGTTGGATCTCGTTTTTTTTGGTTGCTCCCGTTCCCTGGTGAGATCCCGTTCCCTGGTAGGATCCTATTCCCTTTGAGATCCATTCCGGTTGTGATACCGTTACTTGGCGTAAACCCGTTTCTTGGTGGAATCACGTTGTCGGTGTGATCCTGTGCCCCGGTGGGATTATGAAGGGCATGTTGACGAGATTTGGCCCAGATCCATCAACACACGTAGAAGCGTTTACTGTCATACGAGCTTTGGCCCAAGATCCATCAATACACGTAGAAGCGTTTACTGTCTTACGAGCTTTGGCCCAGATCCATCAATACACGTAGAAGCGTTTACTGTCATACAAGCTTTGGCCCAGATCCATCTATACACGTAGAAGCGTTTACTGTCATACAAGCTTTCAGCGTCATCTACGCATAGAGCGGAAGCTATGATATAGGAAAATTAATATGGAAACGTCTTCAAATTGTTATAGGACCAATGAATAAAACTAACTTGAATTTTTATCTTAATGATTTTTATTGTGCCCGTATCTTTGAGATAACTAAAATGAACTCACATGAAATGGGGAATCCGATTTTATATTAATTGTTAAACTACAATAACTTTGACATTTTGGAGATACCTCTTTTTAATAAGACTTCTTTTAAAAGTTTGATTTGTCTTCAAATTATGTTTCTTGACTGTTATCAGATTGAATATTAGTTGAAAAGCGATTGGCCTCAAATTAGCTGCCTACAAGAATGGTTATGGCCTAAGTTTACTTGTAAGATGATAACTTTTAGAAGGTTTTTTTCCGAATACAAACCCGAGCAAAGCCGGGAATATATGCTAGTTTCGTTATAAGATATAAACCTTGTGCTTCGTAATTTTGTTAAGTTTTTGTAACTTACAGCGAAGCAAACTTTGTAGATTATCTTTTTTAAAAAAAAATAATTTCCAGCTCAATGTGTCGGTTTATTTTCTTTCTAATTGTGTTTAAATAAATATTTGTGTTTTAATTGTAGAGAAATTTAATATTTAGTTTTTAAGCATTATTGATTTCACTCGTCATATTCTATGTTGTACAACTACTCCCTTAGTTTCAACACGTCTGTTTGACAGTTAAGAACTTAAATAGCATAAAAATTATATAATCTGTATTAATGCATAATTACTTGTTGATTTGTCATTAAAAAACGCCTCCAGCGTTAGAAGAAATTTATTAACGTTAAACTTCAAAGAAAAATATTAATTTTGTCATTTATTTTCATACCCATTGGTGTCGTATCGAAGAAACCTTTTCAAACAAAAGAATTTAAAATACATTTAAATTGCATTTAAAATACTCTATTTTTTCTTAATTTAACTTAGTATTTACTGAAAATATTTATGATTAAAACAAAACATTTTCTATTTTTTTAATTTTTTAATATAATTCAGCTAAACTAGTTGAAAATATTACCATAAAAAGTGCACTTGTAAGATCGATCTTTGTGTGGTTTCTTGATGTAACATAATTTATATTCAATCTTTTCCTCGTAGATTGGAAACACTTCAGTGAGACACTGGTCAGAAGACGAGTTCTTAAGTACAACTCCATTTTTTGCGATGATCAGTTGACCGTGGGTGGAGTCAAAACGACAAAACTTCAATGTGTGGTCCACCCCAATGACCAGCGTGGCTGAGCACTCGGTGAGAGAAAACAGATTGGTCCCTTCGTCCACTGTCATCGTGACTGGATCTTGAACAGGTAATACGTTTTAATGTTACCAGTATTTTTATATAGTATACATTTTTGAATGACGTTAGTTTGACATCCCATACATATCTAAATGACATTGTTTATCGTGGGTGATATACAATTTTAATATATATGAATCATGTGATGAAAACATGTATTAAAAATATAAATAAAATTAATAAACTTTATAAAAATTTAAAAATAGATCTATATTTGCTCCTACAAGAAACAAATTATGATCCGTATTGTTTTAATTATTAAAATATGGCTAAATTTATATCAGTCGTTTTTAAACGATGTACCTCCCTTCAGGCTTGGTAAAATGCAATATTTAGTTGGTATTACCTAAAAGTTAACTTCAAATATTACAACTAAGCAATTTGCGTAGAGCTTAAATTTAGAGCCTGTGCTAAGACTTTTTTTATACAGAAGGTGAAGAAACACTAAGGCAATGGTGAGATAACACTTTGTGTTAGTAGTTAAGAAACACTTAGTTGCTTTTCCAACAGCACATTTGGTATATGAAAATACCATGTTAGTTACATCACCCCAAAAATTGCAGTAATGCTATGACTTTAATGAAACCATAGAAAAGATTGAAAATGTTTCATTATTGAAGAAGTTAGTTATCATAACTTAGTGTTATATCTGATCTGTCCATTTTTATAAGGGATGGACAAATGCCAAAATAGCATTCAAAGTCTCGTTATTGTGAGCAGTGTCATACCAGAACAGGGTGTCACAAGAACAGGGTTTCCTAAGAACAGTGTCCAGCCAGAACAGAGTGTCACAAGAACATTGTGTCGCCAGACAGAGCAAGTGTCAATCGGAAGAGGATGTCTCAAGAACACTATCCCACCAGAACATTGTTGTAACATAAACGGTGTGTCACCAGACAAAGACGTGTCACATCAGAATAGGCTGTGACAAGTACCATGTGTGACAAGAACAGTGTTTCAAAAGAACAGGGTCGCACCAGAAAAATGGCTTCTCCAGAACAGGGTGTGACCAGACAGACCAGGGTCCCATCAGAAAAGTGTGTGACCAGACAGACCAGGATCTCATGAGAACAGTGTGTGACCAGACAGACCAGGGTCCCATCAGAACAGTGTGTGACCAGACAGACCAGGGTCCCATCAGAACAGTGTGTGACCATACAGAGCGGGGTCCCATCAGAACAGGGTGTGACCAGACAGAGCGGTGTCCCATCAGAACAGGGTGTGACAATAAACAGCCTGCAATCAAATCAGGTTTACAACAAAACTAGTCACGGCTCAGTTTTGTTTAATGTTGTTTCTTTTTTTTTTTTAAATGATTTCCATATTGGAATTATTCAGATTAAAATACATCATGATAAAGCGACCATTGATTAATTTAGTAGTATTTATATTATTACTTTCTTGTGACAAATTCAATTCATTTGACTTACCTGCGCAATTGTTAACTGTTGGGATGAATAGAAACATTAAAATGTAAAAATTTTAAATAGTGTATTCAAAAATTCGTTGCATGTTTCTTTTGAACCTGGACTTAGTGTTAGATATGAATTTGTCCTTTTATTTCAACAAAGGTAATGATGTAATTAGTCTTTTTCGTTCAAAACGCATATAACTGAAAGCAGTAATTTTGGTGGCGAAAAGGTTATTTTGATGTTAAAATTTTTAAATTCATTTACCAATGAAGTAGTGTAAATAAATAAACAGTTTTGAATTTTAAAAATAAATCAAAAACAATATTATAATATAAAACCAAGTTAATGGACACCTTAATTTCCAGTAACATCTCTTCTTTTGCTTTCCGATTATGTGTAGGATGATGCAAAACTAAATTCAGGTCAGCTCTAAAATGCGCGGCTGCATTTTGAATTTATCAAAACGTTTTTGGGAGGGAACTTCAACCCTAGCCCCACACCATCCCTTCGCACTCTCACTCGATTTCCAGCACGTTTGATGTTAAGGTGATTCAATACAAAAATAAAACTATATAATCATAACTTTTGTTTTAAACTTATTACTACTGTGTGTAGGGGGTTTATTTTAGAATTTTCGCTGCTTCTAGAGGCAAAACCTGGTTAGGCTACAGCTAACAAGCATACACCTATAAACAACTTTTGTTTTTCAGAAAAATCTTCCATCAACTTTTTAAATAGACATTATTTTAAGCACACACATTAGTGTTCATCGTTAAAAACTTACAGTGAATGACACATTCAATGTTCACATGTCCCTTACAGTGATCAGTATAGTTAAGTTTCACATCAAGTGTGTTTGTCTCCATATCGATTTCCTTAGTTATACATTCTGAGAATTGCGTGTCGGGACTTTCAAAGATGTGAAAGTACATGGTGAGATAAGGATTGAGCAATCCTTCAACGCAAAACTCAAACTTGTGGACGCCACACGTTGCGATGTTTTCTGAACACATCGACTTGGACAGCAGATTCACACCGCCGTCGACTCGAAATCGGGGAGAGCCAACTTTGTCTGTTGATAAGAGATTAGATCTCTATATAGAACTGTCTTTTTTCAATTGGTGAAAGTGTCGTTGTTTTTTTAAATTTGAATCATTTAATAAAAATATTAGACTGATTATGACGGCAAGGATATTGCTTGTTTTAAAAAAAATAATGATACGCTTGAAGACCTGAGATAAATTACAAAAATAGAAAACTTTTTCAATAAAAATTGTAAAATGAGTCCTTAAATTTACAACAAAAAAAATCAACAAACCATTAAAATATCATTAACAAAAACGGAATTTTATAAATCGGTATTTAAAAAAAACTAACTAACAAAATTTTCCCTCACTCTCTACTATACTATCGGAAAATGTGGATGACAAATGGGCAAGTGTAGTAACGGCCATCGTCCACATGGCTTGGTCCCAAATTGTGTGTGTGTGTGGGGGGGTGGGCTTAGCTCTCAAATTCTTACTCAAACTAAGCTCTCAAATTCTTACTCCAGACTTTGCTCTCAAATTCTTTCTCAAGTCTAAGCCCCACCCATCTATACCCACCAACATCCTATTCCAATTGGCTGAACTAGTCCTCATCGTCAATTCATTTGAGTTTGATGTCAAATTCTTCGGCCAAATGATTGGTTTTGCTAAGAGGACCCAGCTATGCATGATTATTCATGGGACATTTCTAACACATGCTGGCCTCTCTGATAGTACTTCTCAGCTAAATGCTACTTTGAAAAAAAAATATTCTTTCTTTTCTGTTGTTTGTTTGCTTTCCAATTTTTCAGGTTTGACCTTACTTTGTTTTCCTCATTTTCTATTTTGCTAACCTGATTGCAGTCTCGCCCCTATTACCATATTCTTCAAATAGTTGTTTAAGTGAATTATGTTTAGTTTGTTTGACTTTGCTAGCTGGCTTGATTAGTCTATGTAATCGGCGTTGTTGTCAAACAATTTATTGTTCGTCACGAGAAGATAACAATGATATTCAGTAGGCTTCCAATTGCTATGCTGTAGAATAAGTTAATAACTTTTTTCTACGCCGACATTGTGTAATTTTTAAAAAAAAGAAAAGTCTTTTGAAGACATTTTTTAGCATAATTTTTCCGTGTTCATGCAATGATAATTATATCTCTAATTGTTCTCTATTATGATTTTTTTATTGTGAGACCTACAATTTGGTGAATCTCCTCTGGAAATTGACAACAATATATTTCGTTATTTTAATTTTATTTTTTTTAGCACCAACTGATAAACCTTGTAGCTAGGTTGTGTGATATGCTTTCCCTCAGACATAAAAAAAAGATGATTGTATCATCAGCAAATTTAAACATTTGAACGTTTTCGCTTGGACTCTAAATATCTTTGGTATATATCATTTTCAAGACAGGGGAGAGAACGAAACCTTGTGTGCCCCGGTAATTATTTCACTTGTTGATATTTGGTCATTCACCTTGGCATGCTGTGGGCGATTTGTTAAAAAGATAAGTATCCCCGATTGAACAGCTAAATTGACACCTAACGAAGAAAGCTTTTTAATCATAAGCCTCGACCCGGGATAGCAACGGATCCAAGAGAAGAAAACTCTGAAATTAAACCGGGAGATGGAGTCCCGTAGGCTCTATGACATTGACACATTAACATTCCGACAATTGCGATGTTGAACGTTGTGAGACACCAGAAACGCCGCGGGTCATCTACTGCATCCTGGTCCATGTCCAGTCATGTTGCCGCCATTGGAACAACTAATGACCCAATAAACAAGCAAAGACGAAAGAGTGAGACTGACGAATGATAGCAACTCTCCATCACCTTAAAAAATACAGCTCAAGTCAAGGCTACTACTCAAGCTTTGGCCATCTTTGCGTGTGAAGAACGAACAATAGGTGATGATAAAGTATTTCCGTTAATAGTAAGGTTGCATCCTCGGTACTTCTGGCCCACTTATTATAAACAAATGGGTGGGGGTGGAAAATATTTTCTTTGTGCTTCATTTAAAATTAGTATGACGAAAACTTTCTCAAAGCATTTCTATTAACAATAGAGGTAATTTTATATATAATATATTAAGTTACCAATCTTACGATAAAAAGGATGGCTAAGTACGTACCATGTATTGTAGGTAAGATGTACACGGCATCAGAGTACTGGATTTCTGGATTTATCTGTTTAGTGTATGTCGCTACAATTTTATTTTTACTCAGCTTTACTTCTGCCGTCAAGTTTACCATAAAATACCATACAGAATAAGTGATAAGTGTGCAGTAACATTCATCGTCAGGTTTCCTTGAGCAGGGGTGCGTAACGTCGAAGCAGTACTGCAATAGTAAAAAAAAAAAAAAAGAAAGAGAGAACTACTTAATTTTATAGAACAATCACTCATTTAGGAGCGTTTACTCTTTCGTTTTCTATATTTCAAACTCAACGATCTCTTGTTCTTAATATGTTTCGCTCCATAAATCTTTAACGCAGTTCCCGAAATATGTTCGCCATTCGTGAATGGTCGAGCTATTTCGTGGCAGTGTTTCTTTCAGTTTGTTTTCCCAATCTCGCTCAGTTTCAAAATGTATTTCCAGCACATCGCACGATATAAGCATGAAATAAGAAAGATGTGTAGGGCAGAGTTTTCCAAACATTTCATTTGTGGGGAACGGTGGACACGTTTTGAAATTGCACCAGGGACAAATGCCAGATTTATGAATTATATATTTTTTATTCGACCATAAAGATTCATGTTGTGCGGACCGAAAATTATTATGTATTTATATATTTAAAAGCTTAATACACCCTTGACACACTTTATGAACCTTCGTATTTTATTTCGATTTAATATTCTTTTAATACATTTTAATTAGAGTATTACATTTTATATTATTTTCCATTTTTAAGCTATAAAACACGTATATCGCCTAAAAAATAATTACAATATTAAATATAATAAAATACTTACATTGTATTTCAGAAAAAAAATCAGCGAAATTGCGAAATAGAAACCAAACCATTTTAACCTCCACATTTAATTTTTTTAATTAATTTAAAAAAAAAAAAAGGAATAATGACCAAACTTTCCAGGTGCCATCTATAGGCCAGAAGGAATGACCATGTCATATTTAATTTAAAAACAAAAACGTCACCTCCCAAATCACGGATTTGAAACCTCACCTCCTCTACCAAATCAGAAACCATTGCAGCTTTAAAGCCGGCAAGCGCTCTCTTCAACTGTTTCAAAATTTGTTTCCAGCTTAGTGTCCGGACACTGCTGGCTCTCAAAATCTGGACAACATCTGCTCACATTACCCAACTTATTTATCTTCATTACAGCTCTCTGTAACAAAATGAAAATTTGAGCAACCTATGCTCACAATACCCAGTGATTTATTTCCATTACAACTCTCATCAGTAGAATCAGAAGCTGAGCACCCCTGGCTCACATTACCTACTGATTTATTTTTATTACAATTCTCTGTAATAAAATAAACATTTTAGCAAGCCTTGCCCTCATTAACTAGAATGCATCAACGGAATTGTTCTCTCCTTATTCCCACTTCAGAGATTACACTCGCCTCCTCAACATCGAACAATTAGATATTCGACTACAGGATTTACATTATATGATGGCTCACCATGAGATACAACAAAAATCATGTCTTCGGGCATTACATTTGGGTTATCTTTGCTTTTTGAGCCACCCGTTTCCATAACTATCAATTCATTGCAAGCTGAGGCGCTGGGACAATTAAATATGTGTCCTCTTTCTTCTTTCAGGACTACATGGGATAAACTAACAACTTCAACATCGTGGTCACCGTGACCTGACCACTTTTGACATGAATCTAAATCTATGCCCGTCGCCATAGTCGGTATGTCGGCACTGTCAAATCTTTCCATTGTGTCGTCAACTTAGGGATGGATTAACAATTCACTGTCACATTCAATAAAAAAAAATTGAGTCGTCTACCTCCTCAGCGGGACCAATAACAACATTTTGTTCCTCAGCATCATTAACCGTGAAATGGGGTTGCGAAATCAATCCAAGCCTGGGGGTCAGAGTCATGAGTAGGTCCACCGTTATGCTTCATATCCCCATAACCATAGCTAAAGTTACTTTTAGTTACATAGTTGAACAAACCATTAAATTGTTCATAAGGGTGTTCACAGTAAATACTGGCAATGCCATCTATTTCTCTACCCCCCCCCCCAAACACCTGACTCTCATCATCGTCACTGTCGTTATAGTAATTTGCCTGTCTCTCGCTCTCTAACTGTATTATTTCTTTATATACCTCCATTTTCAACTTATCTAGTTTGTATGGTATCTGATTATTTATGTCAATTTTTCAACTTTTTTATTTCGTATTATGTCTGTTTAACTGCCTCTATTCTCAACTTTTCTATTTCGTATTGTCTCGCCATACGTCATTCCTCTCCGTTTTTCCCAATTCTTCTTTATAAATTCCACAAGTTTGTCTCCCTTATAACGAAGAAATATTCCCATATGCTTAATTTCTTTCTTGGCTCATTCATTTCACCACTGTCATATGCCACCATAGTAATTCAAATTAGGGGTGACAATGCCGTGAAATTAATTAACTTTAGTTTAAGGACCAATCGCTGTCTTTATAAACCAAATCTGGCAAAATGCTAAATTCTACAAGGGATAATATATATATATAAATGTTTATATCAATAAAAAATTGTTTTTGGAATGTCCTACGACAATTTAGAATATTATTGTAAAAAACACACTGGGGCCTAATTAAGTGTCAATAGTTCTCACACGAACTTCAATAATACTAGATTTTGGTAACTGAGAGGGTATCACGGACTGCTGAAGTTGGGTATCATCCGCGAACATGTCAAACACCTTGATAACTGCACCCAGGGGCTGAACGAATGTAGTGAAGTTAACCGGCCTAGGACCGAGCCCCGGGGTACTCAGAATTCGATAATAGATTGCTTCAAGGTCAAGCCGTTTGCGATAACTGATTGGACCTGACTTGTCAGATATGAGCGGAACCATCTCTGGCCTGTGTCGGTGAAACCGAACGTTTTTTTGCAGGCACACAATTACACGCCGAACGTCTTACTACAGGCTAAATTGTCTTACTACAGGCTAAATTTAAGGAAGTTCGAAAAACTAAATAATAATATTTTCAGGACTGAAAAAAATACAAATTTCCATTTATCTGAGTGTCTCGTATCGTAATGGCTCTCTAGTATCTCTCTCCCTCTATTTTGTCAATAGGCGTATTTATAGAATTTCTTAGAGACTTTTCCCAGAAAGAGTTTCAGCATTGTATCCCTACCTCTGTCAATCTCGTACGTTCTAAATAATTCCCTTTTATATATATAAATATATTATATTATATATATATATATATATATATATATATATATATATATATATATATATACTGTAGTTATTTGTAGTCAAGATAGACAATTTGTATTTAAGCCACACCCAGTCGCGTTGCTAAAATTGGGGTCACCCAGAGTTCATGCATGGGTTTCACAATGTAAACAATAACGGCTACACTGTTAAAAATGCAATGCTTTTTACATTTATTTACTGTAAAATTACTCTATATTGCTGTAAATGATCATTTCGTATTGTTATTTTTTTAAAAAAACAACAGTAAGTTAATGTAATAAATTTCCATTTACAATAAAAATCTCTAAAAAGCCAAGCCATTAAAAGTTGAACAAAATGACAATAACTTGCATTAATAAATTTGTCGTAGGTAAGCATACTTTTTCTACATATATGTATTAATAAATTTAGAAAATCTATAAGAAAAATTTACTAGAAAATAAAAAACGTTAGCAGATCCATGTAATCAATTATTTATAAAACCTTATCTCGACCCTTTCAAATTTCGAATTTTGACATTACAAACGGTTCAAGACACAGAAATTGCTATTTTCTCCGTTTGAAAATTATAACTTTACTTGTAGTGATTGAAATTTTAGGGCCCCGTTTCGCTTCCGTCGTTTCTCCGTTCTGGGTAAATTTCATTACAGTATCAGTTTGAAACAGGTAATAGTATCATAGATTAATAGTAAATATTTATCTTAAATTATTTAAGTTTGAAGCGAGTTCATCAGTAAGGGTTGGATCGAAATTATGGGTAAATTCAGACTATTGACACTATAGTTTCTCACACGGCCGCCATTTTGGTTGTCGTGGAAAAATAAAATGACTCACGTTTTATAACATTAAGAATAAAACTTTAAAAATTAATGAAAAAATGTCCTAAATTTATCCCTAAAGCTAAACTGAACCCTAAATGTATCCCTAAACCTAAACTGAACCCTAAATGTATCGCTAAACCTAAACTGAACCTTAAATGTATCCCTAAACCTAAACTGAACCCTAAATATATCGCTAAACCTAAACGTAACCCTAAATGTATCCCTAAACCTAAACTGAACCCTAAATGTATCCCTAAACCTAAACTGAACCCTAAATGTATCCCTAAACCTAAACTGAACCCTAAATGTATCCCTAAAACCTAAACTGAACCCTAAATGTATCCCAAACCTAAACTGAACCCTAAATATATACATAAACCTAACCTGAACCCTTAATTTATCGATAACCATGGTTTTGACACTCTCCCTAAACATTCTTTTGACACTCTCCCTAACCATGGTTTTGACCTTCTCCAAAACCTTCATTGTGACCCTATTGGAACCATGACTTTGACCCTCTCTCTAACCTAGGTTTTGACCCTGAAAACTAGGAAAATGAACAAAAACAAAGAAAAATGGCCAAAAATAATTATAAAATAAAGAAATAATGAAAACCCAACTAACAGTTTCATGGAATACACTTTTACACACTTTATTGCAGGTTCCAAAGAAAATAATATCCAGAAAATGATTGAAACGCCATGTGGTCATGCCACCGTCATGTAAGGGGTGTGAATCCGAAACAAAAACTTGAGGAACCAATAGTCTGAATTAGTCAAATTATGTTATTTTGTTATGAAGAAATGATTTATGGGTGGCTGGTGGGTGAATACCGGTTATTTAAATATCGCTTTCTACTAATTTATTAAGATATTATTAATATAACAAGATTTGAACAAACCTACAGTCTAACATAGTTAGTTGGTTAGGCTTATAGTTTAAACTGGACTAGACTTAGACTTTAAGAAGCATGCCACGTGGCGAGACATTAGTTATAGTTATAGTTTATAAATATTATAATAAATTGTTATAATAGAAAAGGGGGCCTATAATATGCCTAAGCCAATTCTATACCAAACTTTGTGGGTACATGGGTAAATCAGTTCTCTGCTCGTGTCATTTCCTTGCAGAGTTACGTGCCCCGTGCCCCATATTAAACTTAGCCTTACTAAGTTTTTAATTGGTTAGAGTTAGAGTTATGTTGACAGTTATTATAGTAGTCCTACTCTTTATATCTACTAAAAATTTAGTCAGTCTTTATTTATGTAGTGAAATAAAATAAGCCGATTAGTACTTGGTCATTGGATTTTTTTAAATCTAAACTCATTCATAATTCTTCTAACATTCGTATTAAAAAATACTAATTATGCAGGCTTGTTTTTACCATTTAGTAAATGATTTACTATGGAAATAACAGTTTCTGGATGTTCTGTTGACTATGCCATAATTCATGGAGGTCTTTGATGGCACATAGGATATTATGATGAGATTTAAACTTGCTTCAAGACTTATGACGGTAAAGCTTTTAATATGAGTTTGTTTTATTTAAATGGTAATGCTATTTGATTAAATATTAAAATAATTCATTTTTGTTTTTAGTCTGGTTGAAATGGTTTTTTACATTAAATTCTACAAATTAGGATTTTTGCTTATTAAATATCCAGAAAATACTGTTTTAGCTCTTCTTGGAATTAATAAAGTGAGATATATAAATATATATATGTACCTGTATATGTGATACAATATATATATATATATATATATATATATCCCTAAACCTATATATATATATATTGTATCACATATACCGGTACACTGTACTTCAGCAATGGAGAACTACTCGTTATTCCGGTAACTCTTCTTGCTAAGGTGATACAGGCTGACACAGATACAGTGATTATGTTACTTTCATGCAGATGACATTAATGTTTATAACTTACATATCAAAAACGTACACACTTAAATTTAATTATACTTTCATTTTGTATTATTTTTATAGACTCATCTGTCCTATATATTTACACGCTTTGAGTCAAAACTATCTTTAAAATTCCAAAAACATTGTTATTTTCATCCTAATGATTTCAACTCTACAATTCAACAGAAGTCCAGTTTTCGCTAAATGACAATAAGTTGATAACGAGAAGTTAGAGCTTAGTCCAAGTGATTACATTAAATTACTGGCAGCTTGTAAATGCTATATTATTGAAAAAAACAGGGTACTTATACGTTAGATTTGTAAGAGTGTATCGTAACATTAGAACTAGCACTGAATCAAATCAAGTCCTTTTTCATAATAAATACTACTTTAATATCTATAATTAAATTCCCAGACTGTTAGTTCCATATACACATCTATAGCACAGCTCGATATCAGAGTAAAATAAAGCACAACCTTCTTCCACAAATATCCTTTCATGACAGCCGCGCCACTAAAACATACGTAACAAAACAGACTAGACTCGTGTGTCGAATACAAGAACTTCTGATTGGTCGAGGCCTGCCCCGGAAGCGCACCCGTCGTAGTGGGAGACGGAAAAAAAACACAACAACTACAACTTGTCACTCATTCATCACAAAGGCCTATTCTACGCTACTCTAACCCTGCCAACCTCATTCACATCAAAACATCTCCACATCAAAGCAACAGACAGCTTCGCATCGCCTCATTCAACGCACAATCGCTTGGCTCTTATGCGAAACGCATCGCAGTCTCCGAATTTATCACGGATAGGCAGATTGACATTCTGTTTATTCAGGAGACCTGGTTTCGGCTGACTGGCGATGAAGGGAAGTGTTCCGATCTCGCTCCAACTGGCTATTCTGCCCGATCATTTCCTCGTTCAACTCGCGGTGGAGGCCTTGCTATTATCTACAGAGACACCTTGTCCCATCATACAGCTTTTCTCACAGACCTCCCATTCGCTCATACATCTTTTGAAGTCGTTCAACTTACCCTGTCAGTGCCCCAGCAGAACGTTCATTTTATGTGCATTTATCGTATATACCCTAGCAGGAAAAATAAATTTACTGATGCTGTGTTTCATCGGGAGTTTCCGGATCTACTAGATTATTGCAACACATTGGCTGGCACTTATATGGTAATAGGCGATATGAACATTCACTTCGACCAGCCACAGAACCCCTCCACTGCCAGGATGATGGACCTTTTGGACTTATTTAGTCTTCACCAATCAGTCGACCAACCGACTCATAATCGTGGACATGTTCTTGATTGGGTGATACATAGGCCTCAGGATTGTGTAGTTAGATCTACTTCAATCACTTAAGAGCTGTACTCTGACCACTTTTGTGTTATTTGCGAGCTTAGCGCTAGGGCCCCCAAACCTCTCCCTCAGCTCAGGGAGGTCCGCAGTCTGCGAACAATAAACAGGAATGCCTTTAAGCACGACCTAAGTTTAGAAGTGTCCCCCGCCCTCTGCCCTACTTTGGAAACGCTGGACCGTGCATTGCGCGCTGTGCTTGATCGGCACGCCCCTGTCACCCGCCGCAATGTTAGGTTAGCACGGTCAGCTCCGTAGTATGCGACCAAAAGGGAAGAACTACGCAGTGCCAAGAAAGAGCGCCGTAGTGCGGAAAAAAAGTGGCTACGGTCAGGTCTTGTGGTTTTTAAGCAGATCTATTCTACTGCCAAGAAGCGTGTCACTCAGATTGTTTGTCATGCTAAGACTTTATATTTTAGCCAAAAGATAATTATGGGTAAAACAAACAGGCAGTTGTTTGATGTTTGTAGCCACCTCAGTGGGAGTAAAAAAGGAACTGTTCTTCCTTCAGTGTTTCCGTTGCCCGAGCAACCAGATATTTTTTGTGATTTCTTCATAAGCAAAGTTGCTGACATTCGCGCTGACCTTGCTCGTCTTGACGCACCGCCCCTAGATTTTCCTTCTTCTTCTTGTGTTAGTTCACATTTCGATGTTTTTAAACCTGTTTCAGAACTAGAGGTTAAAAATATTATTCTAAAATCTAAACCTACGTCATGTTCTTTGGACCCCATCCCCACCCCCCTGTTGGTTGAGTCATTAGATCATTTGCTCCCAACGATAACACACCTAATCAATGAAAGCTTGTTTTCTGGCACTGTTCCATCTATTTGTAAGACAGCTATCATCAAACCTTTGCTTAAGAAACCTGGTCTGGATGAAAATAATTTAAAAAACTACAGACCTGTATCTAATTTATCATTTTTATCTAAAGTCATTGAAAAACTAGTTCTGAAACAGCTTTTTGCTTACTTAAACGACCACTCTCTTCTCAGTCCTAATCAGTCAGCCTATCGACCTTTCCACAGCACAGGGACAGCTCTCTTGAGAGTCACCAATGACCTCTTGCTCGCATTGGACAGCGGTAATGTCTCCATCCTGATCCTATTAGATCTCAATGCGGCCTTTGACACTGTTGACCATGGAACCCTTTACAAAACCCTTGAAAATTATTTTGGAATTTCTGGTTCTGTTTTGACTTGGTTTAGGTCGTTCCTCTCCAATAGAACGCAGGCGGTATCTATCGATGACTGTCTCTCCTGCATTGCTCATTTGGTGTACGGAGTGCCACAGGGGTCAGTTTTGGGCCCGGTTCTATTCACATTGTACACCAGGCCACTGCTCCTCTTGCTTGGGAGGCATCTGTTGAGAGCCAGTCATTCGCAGATGACACGCAGCTATACAAGCATACCCATCCCTCTCTTGTGGATTCCGCTGTCCGGACTTTGCAGGAGTGCATTGGTGATGTTAAGTCTTGGATGACACACAGCAAGTTAAAGCTGAACGATGACAAAACGGAAGCACTCCTCATTCACAATCACAAATCATCATCTAACTCAACTCTCCCCAACTCATTTCAAGTAGTAACGCTGACGTACAGTTTACATCCTCTGCTAGGAATCTTGGTTATATTCTTTCTAACAACATGTCTCTTGATAAACATATCTCTCACATTTGTCGTTCTGCATACACCGCTATCCGTCAGATCAGCTCCATCCGCCACTACCTCACAGTTAGCGCAACAAAAACACTTGTCTGTGCTCTTGTTCTCTCTCGTCTTGACTATTGCATCTCTCTTCTGTCAGGTTCACCAAAACACTTCATAGAAAAACTACAAAAGATTCAAAATTCAGCTGCTAGGCTAGTTCTAAAGGCAAAAAAACGTGATCATGTCACTCCACTACTCCACTCACTTCATTGGCTTCCTATACAGGCACGCATTGATTACAAGCTGTCTGTTCTCTGTCATAACTTTTTCTCCGATTCCTGCCCTTCCTATCTAACAGAACATCTTTCTGTCTATTCACCCCTTCGACAGCTTCGCTCCTCCGCAGACACGCGTATTCTGTCCGTTGCTAAGACACGTACTAAAACATATGGTGAGCGATTTTTCTCTTTCTGCGCCCCCAAACAATGGAATTCTCTGCCACTTCACATCCGCAATATACCAACCACACAGGCCTTCAAAACTGCACGCAAAACACATCTCTTTAAACTCTACACCGACTGATTCCCCACATCTGAACGATAAACGATGCTGCTAGCTGCCGTCCACTGTATGTCATGTAAAAGTTCTGGGGTGGGTGGGGTGAATATGAATTTGTTTTTGTTTTGTCTCTATACAGCTGTTTTTTATCACATAAATGCATTTTATTTTATTGTCACGATTATGTTTCCTTTGCTAATATTTTTATTTACAGCGCTGTGAGCCTAGCCCTAGGCTGGGGTACCGCGCTATATAAGACAACATATAATAATAATAATAATAATAGACAATAAGATATACTAAGCATAACAATAAGTCACCAAGTCAAGCGCGGGAAGAGCGTTCACTAAATAATTAATCTCTCAAAACACACTGCGCGTAATAAAAAATAATATCCAGTTGAAACAATATATTCAAAAGCCCCCTTTGTTAATCACGGAACCCCAACCCCCTCACAAAATATAAAAAAACTGAGCTTTTACCTCCTCCCTCCTCCCTCATGGAACATCCCATGTTTTATTCCATTTTAGACCCACTGCTCTAAACTGATTATGGGGAAGTAGCGGGATTTTGATTTTACCTTTGTCTCCTCCTCTGGTGTGGATGATATGTCATAAAAAAAAAAATTTATAGCATCCATGTGTCTGGGAAGATCTCCTTCCAGTTCAACAGAAACATCCAATAAAATTTGATCTTTTCCCGCTAAGAGTCCTGTTTTACAATGCTGTGACTCGGACTTGTCTATTATAATAACTCGATCTTGTTGGCTTTTGTTTATTGAAACTGAAACACCAGGAAATTGTAACAATAAATGGTACATTCATGTAAACTTTCACACACAAAAATTTAATTAAATTTGGTTTTTTTTAAATCCACTTTCCCTCAAGTCTACATTTTAAATTCGAATCTCGAGCGTGCTGTGAAAGAATTGCAAGAATTAGGTTTTAAATATTTCTACCGGCCAGGATGCCATCTGGTTTTTTTGTGTTGTGTTTTTTTTTTTTTTTTTGTTATTTTACTCATCGGTCATTTTAGTAATAGTTTGGTATCGCTTCAAATAGAAATTAAATGATTCTATCTATACAAATTGTGTCAAGTTTATTCCATGTATAGATTAGAGTTATAACAGCTTACAATCCCATACCTTAACAAAATCTAATAACACCAACGAAATCATCTTTGAAACACCACCAAAAACATCTTATCAGCACCACCGAAAACATCTTTTTAATACACAGAAAACATCTTTTAAACAGCAACAAAAAAATCTTTTAAGCACCACGGAAAGCATCCATTTCAAGCGACATGAAAAGCCTCGTTTATGCACTATCGAAAGTGTATCTTTGATAGTCATCAAAATCGCCTGCTAAAGCACCTTGGGAAGAGTCTTCTGATAGTCCAGACTTCATTGCCTGTTTTATTAAGAGTGTTTCCTGTAGTTTACTGTTTCTTTGTTGCCTGCTTTTTCAATGGGAATGTACAAGAGCGCGGTAGCATAAAATACACCTTGCACCGCAAAGCTTTGTGTGAAACTATCTATCCATAAAGAATCCATGGATGCATCCCTAAATCTGAAGTAACACCTAATGACTTATAATATGATTTTTTTTTTATAGTTTAGGTACAATGGTTAAGATGTTGCCGAAAGAGAAGATGGGCAGATCAAGTGTAATACATATTATAGAAATGTACAATCGAGTACCAGATTTTAAAAAAAAAAAATTAAAAATTAAATAAATCTTTAAACTTTATTTTAAAAAAAAAAAACAGGACAATTTACCCGACGCTTCGGCTAGATGCTTATTTCAGCAGACAATATAGAACAAGAATACAATCATTTTTAATTAAAAATAGAACTAGAAAACGTATGTTTTCGAAAAATCTAATAGATGGCTTTGTAGCTCAATGTTTTGAACAAGAAGCGTTTCTTGTTGTCGAAAACATAAGTTTTTATTTCTATATTTAAGGTTTCCATTCCTCTGATATAAAGAGGAAAACATGAAAAATGTCTGTACAAAAATATTAATTATAATTACCTTGAAAAATTACAAAGTTCACCAATAGTTTATAAAACAATTGCTTGTTACTTTGGGCAGCCATATTGAGACATAACGGAAGTGATCGTGGATTGTTTTGTTCTTTACACTGGAAACAAAATAGTGTGGTGAATATAACAATTACCATTTTCCTATCTTCGAAAAAAAAAGAGAGATAAAGAATGGATGTAAAATTAATATTTTAAATACTTTCAAATTTTTTATTTTTTTTTGCTGTTAGATTGTGTGATAGCGATACATCATATTATAATGTTGATTATATTACAGTATAATTATTTTTATTATAAGTTGTCTTATATAGCGCGGTACCCCAGCCTAGGGCAGGGCTCACCGCGCTGCACATAAAAATATTAGAAAAAGAGACATAATCGTGACAATTAAATAAAATACATTTATGTAATAAAGAACAGCTGTATAAAGACAAAATAAAACTTTTACATGACAAGCCATGGACAGCGGCCAGCAGCATCGTTTATCGGTCAGATGTGGGGAATCAGTCGGGGTAGTAGAGTTTAATGAGATGTGTTTTGAGTGCAGTTTTGAATGCTGGAAGGACATCTATAATATAACGCCATAGGCTTTGTATGTAGAGATTAAATATGCAGCTGAAATGTGCTGCTGTTGTTATGTAGTTTATATCGGTGACTTAATGATTATGAGATGCTAAAGTTCGAACAAGACGAAATGTTAAAGGCAGACAGGGAAAAATACGAACGCCAAGCTAATGTAGCTTGACATTGTTGATAGAAGGGGTAAATAATGTGTACACCGGCAGAACTAACGCTCGCACTGCCAGAGGATGAACAGCTGATGCCTTTCATTGTGCAAATGGTGCGTCCGTAAAGTGCCCTTTTACCAAGCACATCCATCCTGAGTAAATTCTGTGGCCAATGTTCTACCTTTTGCTTTTACGATATGGGGATTCAGGGTCGACCACAGACCTGAAGAAAGCTCTTGGTCAAAGAAATGTGTCCCAGCTTCAATGGTATTCATACCCTTGTGCCATGGTGGAAACTTTAACCAGTTCCTCAACACAGTAAAGCAGACTCACCAATTCATTGTTGCTGTCTATTGCAAGATAAAAGTAAACCGTTTGAATTGGTTTCGAAACAATCAAAATCCAGTAAGAGCTGAAGACTATAATGATATCCTTCACCGATGTGTGAGTAACAATACTTTTAAGGACGTTAACATATTGCCTGGAAATAAAGTTAAATTGCCTTCAATCTCCATAGGGAGTCCAAGAAATATAGCTCAAAATCACGAATATGCTATGTCCATGGTCAGGAAATATGGCAAACCTGACTTATTTGTAACATTCACGCGTAATCCTAAATGGAAGGAAATCAAGGAAAACTTACTACCTAGTCAGCAGTCTTTCGACTGGCATGATTTAGTTGCAAGGCTGTTTTAGTTGAAATTGATATTGCTACTTAAAGACTTAACCATTCACAATAGACGTGGCAGTGTTAAGACAATGCTCCATGCGATCGAGTTCCTACAACGTACTCTACCACATGGGTACAAACCCTTTCAGAATGAAAGAATTGACAAATGTATCTGTGCAGGTCTCTCTCATAAAGATTCCCACCCGAGGCTGCATCACGTTGTAAAATCCTGAGTGATGCACGGCCCATGTGGCCTCTTCAATCCCGATCAGTGCACCCATAAGGAAATACAAAATACACCACCAAACTGATCGCATGAAAAGATATGTTTTATACCAGGCAAGGATACTGAAGCTGTACAGCAAAAAGCCACCAAGTCCCTCGGATAGAGAAAAATGGTTCCCCTGAATTACCCTTCTCAATGTTAGAGGGGCAACATCCTTCGAGGATCTGAGAAAAGTTGAAAGAATCCTTTCTAATTTGCACCTACTCAAGAAGCATGCATTGCAAAGGGATTAACTGTTGGTGATTCTGAATGGGATACTTGCACACCATAGACTACCACACATTACATGTCAGTCCAACCTAAGCAATTGTTTTGCATGCATCTGTATCATGTGGGAGCCACCGGAAGCATGATCAATGGGGGCCCATCCATAATGACGTCACGCGTCCAGGAAAAAAAAGGGGGGGGGGTCAAATTTTTTTGACGATGTGTGACGAGGGGGAAGAGGGTGTGGCTTAAGCAATGTGACGTCACATGAAATGTGGGATTTTATAGTAAATAAATGCACTTAATAATCATTAATTACAGACATTTTTAACATTATTCTTCTATACAATTACAATTATTTTATTTTTAAACTACGATCACTGAGAGAATCAGTACAGGTATGTAAGGTCGGAAATATATCGCGCTGCTCAAGTAACAGGCCGCCACGGAGGAGGAGAAAATGTGTGCAGTGACATTGACGGTGGACAGAATTTATGTCAGAAAGTGGAGACGGGAGTGATAGAAGTAGGGATACCACGTAAAGTGGGATGGAATGAAAACAAAATGGATGGGGGGATCTTAGTAAATGCTCTAGGCAAAGATTCTCAACCTTTTTGCAGCGCTGCAGGCCCACTCCGATTTAAACACACACCCCCCCTCACAGTATAAATTATATTTTAATAAAATTTAAATTATGACAATTATTAAGTAGTAAAGTTATCGCATTTTTATTTCTTTAATTAAATTTTTTTTTTTAAAAAGGGAGAAAATTACTAATACAAGTAATGCCAGTGGCGTAGTGAGGAGGGGGGCAAGGGGGGGCCATCAAGCCGCGGGCACTACTCACAAAGGGGCGCCAAATGGTATATTTTACTAAAATATTGTATGGTCTTCGAATAGGGGGGTGGCGCTAAAAAGGTATTGGGGGCGCTAAAAAGGTATTGTGCCCCGGGCGCGAGTTAAGCTCGTTATGCCACTGAGCAGTGCGCAAACAAAATTCGCCAGAAAAAACATTTACAGCAGAGTTTGAAATGCACAAAAGTTGATTTTTTTTTTAATGCAGCGACAACAAGCAAATACAATTCTGTAGTATTCCGCACCTAGGACTGGGGAGGTACTCTTACCCCTGGTTAAGAACCACTGTTCTGGTGAAATGTTTCTGACACAGGTGCAGTAATTTTATATCCTTGGGCGGTGAATTTCTCAAGTGTTTGTAAGGGACAGTAGTGGACACAGGGAATTTTCATAGGGATGGGGGGTGGGGGTGGTGCAGAGATTTGTGGCGTTATATTTGAGGGGTGGGTCTAACGTTTTGTGACGATGTGTGACGATGGGGTAAATGATAGGGGGGGGGGGGTAAAAAAATCAGCAAAATTTGCTTGACGTGTGTCATTTACTTCCTTAAACTTTTGGATAGAACTAATTTTTTAAATTTTTTGGGGGGAAAAAAACCACTTCCCACAATAACAAAGCCTTCATGGAGAGTTGCAAACACCTCCAGTTTTTTTTTTCCTATTTCTTTTTGCTTCATCTTTTGTCCTGACTGCTGAAGAAGGCTCTTAGCCGAAACTTTCTCTTCTTGTTGTCCTGTCTTTATGTTTTGAATCTCCCACATACCTTGTTTCACTATTTCTTTCTGAAATATTAGCCAGCTCATATTTTCTACCCAGTATCCTTTTAAATTATCTATGTCTTGTGGAAGTTTGAGAAACTCCTGTTATCCGATACAGAAAATTGACGATGTTGTCATTATTAATTATTAGTTATATCTATGTCTTTATATTAGGTGTAATCGCAATAATTTGAATTAAAAATATATCGACCACTTGTAAATGTATGAGGCACTCAGAGGCACGATTTTAACGGCTAGTTAGTGATATCAGTAGCGGGCCAAGGAATTTCTTCCAGACCCCCCCCCCTTTTTTACTAACCACAAAATTCTGCAGTTAATAAAAAATCACGCATTTTATTATGAAGCCTCCCTAGGGCCAGCCACCTCTAGTACCTTCTGATTAGAGCCATCCACCCCCGTAGTAGAACCTTGTTAGGGTGACACCCCCCTTCCTAAGCTATTACTAACAATCATGACCTCCTTTGGAACGAATCTAACATATTTAGGAAATGACTCGTCTCGTGCAGTGACACAAGCATCAGGAAGTAGGTGTCGCTCCACTATTGGTACTAATTGTCACGAGTTCCCGTGTCAATATTTACCTCTCATTAGGTAATGCACGTGGTCAACTGCAATTAATAGTCGGCTTATTTGATGAGACACTGGTTTATATGTAATCTGTTGTGTAGGGTGATTTAATCGATCATATTTGACAAAAAGGTGAATTCGTTTCGGCCAACTCATTCTTTCTTCGAGGATCGCTGTAATTAGTATATTCATAAAAAGATGAGTAAGTATGACATTTGTCCAGTTTCATGCCAGATTAGGTAATTCCGTCGACTCGGCAAAGACCATTTGTATTGCATTTGTTCTGCAGCTTTAGGACTCATGTTGCATGGAAACAAGCGTCTATATCTTTGAAATGTTTGCCCTACAGCTAAGCGAATCTCACTGGATAGTTCACCGTGCATATTTATTATAGTTTATAGGCAGACCTATTTCTGACATTCTCACAGCATGCTCCTTCTAATCTGATATTTCATTCTTTGAACTGTTGATCCTAGACTCTTATAGCCTTACATCTCAAGTTTGATCTGGTCGAACCCCTTACCGTAAATCGGTTCACTCAGCATTAGGTTTTCTACCGTTCAGCGGCCAGGTTAAAGATTGGGCAGTTAGGATTCCTGCAGACGTCGAGTCTTGGTAGGTAGCTTAGTGTCAGACAATTTGTTGTTTTTTTTTCGTATATTTGTCATGAGGCATAACACAGTTCTTCAAGTTGTGGTGACCCCCAACCATAAAGTTATTTTCGTTGCTACTTCATAAATATGGTGTTTTCCAATGGTCTTAGGTGACGACTGTGTGTAGGTCGTTTGACCCCACTGGTTTAGAACTGCTGTTGTAAAGCGTCGTGCTGTGTCAAGTATTGCCGAGAATTTGACTCCTATGATTAAGACACATGTCGGTTAGAGCTGCATCTCCTCGCGCAACAGTACCTGGAGCTGCACCTTCTCGCGCAACAATATCAGGAGCTGCATCTCCTCGCGCAACAGTATCTGGAGCTGCATCTCCTCGCGCAACAGTATCTGGAGCTGCACATTTTAGCGCAAGAGTATCAGCTCGCTCGTTCTGCGACACCTCAACGTGACCATTGGAGGATAACCACTCAATGAGTGTATCATATCCAGCTCAGCTTTGTCACGGCAACATTTGCCTTTGACAGAAATATATTTGGAAGATTAAAGCCTTCATGGGTTCGTGTTGCCAAGGTTTTTTCTTCTTCGTGTGCATGAGTAGGTTATCCCCCAAAGTGTTGACCACATCATTAAATGAGAACTTTTAATCTCGCCCGCTTTACTCATCGGTCTTGTAACTTTACATAGCTGCAATGTCTTTTTCCTGTTTGGTTCGTAAATTGTACTGCCACACACTTTAACTCCGTTCTTCTGGGCTTTGTTTTTGTCAAGACGTTGTGCTCATTCTCGTTATTTTATTTTATTTCATTTTAAGCATAGATTGGATATTCATATATTATTTAAGTTAAATGTATGAATATCTTTGTTGTACTGATAAAGGCATTTTCCGAAACGTTTGAATTTTAAAAAGCTTAAGCTTAACATATATTGCTGTATTTACACAACTCGTTTGTGTCTCATTAATTTGTTAGAAATCTGTATTGCAGTCTAACACTCGTATTTGCAATTGGAGACATTTTTCCACTCTGTCTAAACTGCGGTATCGTTCCACCACGATTAGTATTGCTTTGGTTCTTCTAACACCGCGATTAGTCATGCGGATTTTTATTTAACAACTTGATGTCTAGGAATCTACATAGGAAACTAGTGACAAAATTTTCTGTCTCCTTGGCGTTGACCACTGGCTATCTGAGTTAAACAACGGAGCAGATTTAACGTTGTTGTTTGTTTTTTTTAACTCTACGCTTGGACATTCTCCAACAGATGCAAACGATTATCTCGCATTCCGTAGTTTGCCTCGATATCTTCCCCAGAGCTTCATTCTTACTGAAAATAGTTCCTAGATAGCTTAAATTACTTACTTACTTCTTCAAGTGCCTTGCCTCTTAGCACTATACTATGATGTTTCTATTCGTTCTCAGTTCTCTTCATTTCCTTTCATCTACTGCAAGCACTTGCCAAAAATTCATGTAGAAAACGATATTTGTTTTACTGAGATAATGAATACTGACTGAAAATTAATAAAATGAACGTCTACTTAACGTTTTAAACGTAAACTACCGAAAATTTGCATTTACCGTTTTTAAAAAGTGAATGGAAACGTGTCTACTCCAGTGGCGTAGCGAGCTTAACTCGCGCCCGGGGCACAATACGTTTTTAGCGCCCCCCCCCTATTCGAAAACCATACAATATCATATGTAAAATAAACCATTTGGCGCCCCTTTATGAGTAGCGCCCGGGGCATGATGCCCCCTCCTCGCTACGCGACTGGTCTACTCGCACCTTCCGCCCTCTCCTCTTTTAAAACACGCCTCTGGTTAAAATGTTGGTTGTATCAGCGTTCAACGAAGAGGTTTTTTTAAATTTTTTTTATTTTATATTGACAGGTGAGTGTGTGTTAAATGCTTTGGAAGGAACGTCTCTCAATTTATCCTGCTTGATGGACACAGACAATTTCCAATGGCTTGCTGTACACCAAGGGAACAATAGCGTCCAAGAACTTATGAGCTGTCCTGAACTCTGCACCGGTGTTGTGATAAACGGTTTTGCAGCGGTGTTGGTCCGAGTGGGCGACGTATATAACAGCACGTTAAGAGTTTTGAAGATTACAAACAGATCGACTGATTTGACCAAGTTCCATTGCAAAAGTAAGACGACAACAGTTCCAGCTGAGCCCTGCAACACAATTCTTGTGTACCGTAAGTACTAAATGTTCTTATTGAAAGGTTTTAATTAAAGACTTGATGACAGTTTTAGAACTCTTAACAACAAATAATACGCATGACCCAATCGGTTACTGTGGGTAGCGAGGGGGTGCACCGGGGTGGCATCTCCCAAGGGTTGCAGTCAAAAAACAACATTTAGAAAAGAAAATGAAGCTAAGGAAACAGCGTGCTTCGGATTAGGGTTTAACCAGCGCAGACCAACTCCGAGGTGGTCCATGGGCGTAGTCTAGGAGGGGGGGGGGAGGGTTTACACCATGAGGTTACCGCAATCCGTGTGACGCCAATTCTCTCGATACTAAACTATACAATGTTGAAATATGTTTATTTTCGGGGTTCATAAGACACACCTGAGGGCATCACTGTATGCAGCTGTAAACTTGTCTTATTAGTGTGACTATTTCAAATTGTAGCTGCAAGAATGACACAGTCGATTCAATCACTTAACCTTTATTAATGTTTATGGGATGAATTTTTCTTTGCAAGAAGACTATAGGTAACATTGCGCATTATGCGTCTTCCCTTTTACCGAAAGGGGTCTTTTGAAAAACTCTTTCCTGAGGAGGGTCTTTTGTACAACTCTTTCCAGAGGGGATCTTTTGTAAATCTCCAATGATAAATTTATCTTTTGTTGGGTTGGCCGTGGTGGGGTAGGGGATGGGGTAGGGATGAGTAGAGGTGGGGTAAGGGATGGGGTAGGGATGAGTAGAGGTTGGGTAGGAGATGGGGTAGTGGATGGTTAGGGGATGGGGTAGGGGATGGGGGTAGGGAGTGAGAGGGTAGATGGTGAAATATGGTGTGGGTAGGGTGTGGGTTAGGGATGGTTATGAGTGGGGTAGGGATATTATAAATTGAAAAATAAATTTGAAGAAATCTGAAAATGGAAATATGCATTTTCATTTTCATATCAATTCAAGGGAAAAAAATAATAATTTGAATATGATATCTAGCCTTACTTTATTTGAGAGCTAGAAAACAAATAATGTACTCTAAAATCAATTTTTGGTTATTAAGAAGGTTGTAGTGGTTTTTAACAAATATATATTCATAGCATTTAATGACATTGATTTTTTTTTTTTGCGTTTAATTTTTTTTTTCTAAAATTAATATTGATGTACTAAGTGCATTCGTTAATCTCTGAATTAAGATTTAGGTTGTCTCTTGCCAACTTCTCCCTGATTGTTCACAAAACGTGTTCCTTGCACTATTTATTCGATACACGGGGCGTTCGTTATCTGAGCTTCAACTGTCATTCCAATAATACGATAGTTGTAAAGTTAACCTTTGATGATGAGACAAAATGTTGCTGCTCACAGATCAGGAGGCCGACCAGGCAAGCCCCACAGTCAATGCCCTGGCAGGAGCAGCCGCCCTTGTCTTTGTGATTGCTCTAATTGGTATCATCAAATGTGGTAAGCGGGCTTGAGACATTTTGTGCAGCAACTAAAAATATGCCTGTTTGAATTGCGGTTACTAAATAAGTTCACCTTTTGGTTGTTGTTTTCGATCTCCTTACATTGCAATTTTCTCGGGAGCCGTGGTTGGGGGTGGGGGGGGGGGGGGGTGCGCTGGAGTTTTATTTATTAGTTATTTAATTATGTATACGGCCACATCTTAATTGTTCATAGATAAAACACTAATTAACATTGCTGAAATACCGCACTGAGGTCTGAGGTGAGTCACGCAAGTATTAATTCAACAATGGCGGGTTGGCTATGTCAACATTTTAAGCCAGGGTTGGTCAATCCGTGGACCATCGCCGTAAATATTGCGGACCGCGTGTGACAAACAATTAACGCATGTATTTTCTATTTAATGTGTTTTTTTTTCCCGTTGTGTGCATTGAGTCATGACAATTAACTCTATACAGCATTTGGTTGGTGTTTATCTTAATAATTTAACATTAGGTGTTTTCTCGAAGTGCCCCGGTCGCCTTATGGATTGTCCACTCCTGCCTTATGGATTGTCCACTCCTGCCTTATGGATTGTCCACTCCTGCCTTATAGATTGTCCACTCCTGCCTTATGGGTTGTCCACTCTTTTATGGGTTGTCCACTCCTGCCTTATGGGTTGTTCACTCTTTTATGGGTTGTCCACTCCTGCCTTATGGATTGTCCACTCTGGCCTTATGGGTTGTCCACTCCTGCCTTATAGATTGTCCACTCCTGCCTTATAGATTGTCCACTCCTGCCTTATTGGTTGTCCACTCCTGCCTTATGGGTTGTCCACTCCTGCCTTATGGGTTGTCCACTCCTGCCTTATGGGTTGTCCACTCCTGCCTTATGGGTTGTCCACTCCTGCCTTATGGGTTGTCCACTCCTGCCTTATGGGTTGTCCACTCCTGTTTCTGACTATCACACAAAGTAAAATAATATGGCATATGGGGAGGGTGTGGGGTAGATGATTTTTAAAATATAATACAGCTGGAGGGGAGAAGATAGAAGTTTGATATTTGATATATGAGGAAAAATATAAAATATATACGGAAGTAGATAAGCAGGTGATATAAGGCGTGAGAAAAGGGGGATAATAAGGTGTTAAAAGGAGGGGAGATATTGAGGTGATAAGGAGGGGATATAATAGTAGGATAGAAGCAATGTAGATAAGCCGGGGATATAATGAGGTAATGTAAGGAGGGGAGATAATCGGGTGATATAAGGAGGGCATATAATGAGGTGATATAGGGAGGGAGATAATGAGGTGACATAAGGATGGGAAATAATGGGGTGATATAAGTAGGGGAGATAATGAGGTGATATAAGGATGGCATAAAATGAGGTGATATAAGGAGGGGAGATAATCGGGTGATATAAGGAGGGCATATAATGAGGTGATATAGGGATGGTAGATAATGAGGTGACATAAGGATGAGAAATAATGGGGTGATATAAGGAGGGGAGATAATGAGGTGATATAAGGATGGCATATAATGAGGTGATATAATGAGGGGAGATAATGAGGTGATATAAGGAGGGGAGATATTGACGTGACATAAGGATGGGGAATAATGAGGTGATATAAGGAGGGAATGTAGTTAGGTGGTGTAAGAAGGGGGCGATAATGATGTGAAATAAAATGGTAGATATAGTTTCATTTAAGGTGTGTGTGAGTGTGTGGGTGGGGGGTAATGATGTGATTTAAGGTAAAAGTAAACGACGAGAAGAATAGAGAGACACAAAAAACATGTATAAACGTGGTACGAGATCAGGACGACCAAATGTTTGAAAAATATGAGCAAACCACAAACAAACATTCACCCACACAAAAACTACAGCCCACGCACAAACAACAACTCACGCACAAACAACAACCCACGCACTAACAACAACCCACGCACAAACAACAAATCACAAAGAAAACAACAACCCATAACCAAACAACAACCAAAAAATAAAAAACAGCCAAAAAATAAACAACAACCCACAATCAAACAGCAACCCACAAAGAAAACAACAACCCACGCACAGACAGACACCCACAAACAACAACAACCCACGCACAAAAAGCAACCCACAAAGAAAACAACAACCCACAAACAAACGACAACCCATAATTCATTCATCACAGATAAATGCTACGTTGATCAGATTTTGTGTATATTTTAAAATTTCTATACAATTTAAAATTCAGATGCTGTTATTTATTGAAACATAATTTTATCAACAGCGAAAACCAAAGTGTAAGTTGTAACATCTCAGAGACTTGCTCTTTGATACGACACATGCCCTGTTAGCTATGAGCTTATCTAAAACAAGAAACTGCATTTAAGTGATATTATAAAGAATCTTAGAGTTATACTTTTTTATTTTAAAAAGTTTTAAAACAATTTTTTGTTTTGAGATTTCAATTATGTCTTTTAACAATTACGAATTTTAACTTAGCTGTGGTTTAAAATTACATTCTAAAGCATTGACTGTAATGCGTACCAAACTCTTCAAATATTAAATAGATATAAATAATTTATTTAAAGAAAAATATAAGTATTAATTTTTTTCTTCATAAAAGACTTTTAATATAATTTGATAAAATGGTAGAGTTTTAAAAGTTGAAGGGATTTCCTGAGCAGCAACAAGTTTAAAATTTCATAGTGGCATTAGCATTCAGACTTCCATGACATGAATATTTTAATGATTTTAATAAAACTGATCGGTCAAACTCTATTTAACGCATTTGATTGCTTTGGAGGCAAATGTTGAAACATAAATATGTGGGATTGCCTATATTTCAACAGAAACAAGAAACAAACGGAGACAGTTACTTCAGCAACGCAACCATTCAGTGAGAAAATTAAAAGTTTATTCCCCAAAAGCGAGCTGCTAGAATGTGCCCCAATCGCTAGCGTTGCAGCAGAACCTGACTGGGTCAAAATCAACAGAACGCAATCTCATGGTGTTGAGATAGTTGACGATTGTTCACAATATGGATACTTGCCAATAAATAACAATACACGCATTTTAAGGGCCCGTGTTCACCAAGGAGATCCATTCATGTTTAAAGGACCTCACTGTGGCACGCAGTGCTGTGCCATGGCTATGACGATGATTCTGAGAGCATCCATCCTGCCGATACCACAGTGGACCAAGGACATAGTCACGCACAACATGAGGAGCGGTCATCGTTTGTACGGTACTGTGCTGCACAAGCAATACATCAATAGTCATCCCGAGATGGCCGACGTTGGCCACAGCGTTCCTGGGCGATTTCTGCATGTGACGGACTTTAACGTCGTTAAGAACTGCGTGGTGCTCTTTGAAAAAGTGTTCACCTTACATTACGCAGAGGAGTCTCCCCTGTTTGGAAGCTTGATTGATAATGATAATCCTGAAGATTCTGAAGATGGCCCAGGTAAAACTCTGCTCGCCTCTTTACATGCACTGTTCCAAGATCACACTTCTGGGATTTTTATCGCAGGTAACAAAGCGATGGCTGTGATCAGTTACGAAGAATTGTTTTACTTTTGTGATTCCCATTCGTGTGGTCCCGATGGTGAACCGACAGCCGACGGCAAGGCCTGCGTCATTGAAGTTGCCACACTGAAGGCACTGACTCATCATATCAAGTGGTCATTTTGTGGTAGAAGGCTTATGTTTACACTAGATCCCGTGGATGTCAGAGTCAGTTCTGTCATAACGCCAACTACATAGGTCATTTATTTTTGTAAGCTCTCAAACCTACAATACTACAATATCTAGTGCGACATACACATAATGTAATCCAATACTACCCCCAATCCCACGAGGAAAAATTACATGAAATAAAATGTTCAAAATGCATAGGTCCACTTAGGCCAACCGAGACCAACCTAGCACAACTTAGGCCAACTTAGGCCAACCTAGACCAACCCGGGCCGACTAAGGCCAACCCAGGCCAACCTATGCCAACCCTGGCCAACCTAGTCCAACCCAGGTCAACTTAGGCCAACCCAGGCCAACCTAGGAAAACTAAGGCCAATCCAGGCCAACCTATGCCAACCCTGGCCAACCTAGGCCAACCCAGGCCAACCTAGGCCAACCTAGGCCAACATACATCAACTTACGCCAACCTAGGCTAACTTAGGCCCACATAGTCCAACCTAGGCCAACACAGGCCAACTTAGGCCAATCCTGGTCAACTTAGGCCAATCCAGGCCAACCCAGGCCAAACTGGGCCAACCCAGGCCAACATAGGCCAACTTAGGCCAACCTAGGCCAACTTAGGCCAACTCAGGCTAACTTTGGACAACCCAGGACAACTTAGGCCAACGTAGGTTAACTTATGCCATCTTTGACCAACCCAGGCAAATCTAGGCCAATCTAGGCCAACATATGCCAACTTAGGCCATAATGCTTTCCATAACATTACTTAAATAGTAGACTGTTGACAGCCGATACCAGGACATTCGGTGCCCAGGGCGAACTAGTAAGATGACCTTGCCACTCCAGTCTATTTTATCATTGTATTCAGTATTAAACGCATATCTTAAGACGATTTTACCACCTCTGATATTGGCTCCAGAGATTAATGGCCGCCTTGCCCCCTCCTTCGCAAGGCCCTGAATAAATAGATATTAGGGGTCTCAGTGCATCACTGGGGTCAAGGCCTCTGCTGATGTTAAGACGGCTCTGCGGTCACACCCTCATTAAAACAACCCAGAGCATCAGATAAATTTAACATTTTTCCAGAATAAGATGGCGATCATCAATTTTTTTTTAAAATCCTTTCTACAAAACAGCAACACGAAGAAAAAAGCTGCAGTGCCGTTGAGCTCCGACAAAATAAAACGCTGGCCAGAATTTAACACGTTGGACTATACATTAGCTTCCACGTCATAGACTAATCAGTAGTAGAAGGACTGTCGTCATCTATTCAGTAGTGGAATGACAGTCGTCAACTATTCAGTAGTGTAGGGAGAGGAAGTTGCCATTGATGTCCACGTTACTAAAGTCTGACAGGAAGATGGCCAATAAAACTGGACTATCGATCACATCACGGCTTGGAGCAAGAGGAGCTGAAAAGTCGAGCGAAGAAACAAAAAATGCACTTATATATCACCGCGATCCAATCAAGACTCGAACACATGACTTTTTGTCAGAGTCTATTTGAGAGTTATTCTTTTTTAAAAAACGTGGGTAGATTTCATGTAGACTCTTCCTTTACCTTTGTCATCATCAATAGTATCCAACAATGTCACGTACAACGATATAATCTGACCATTACAAATGCGCCAAAAGAATCTGGCCACGCAGCTATAATGAAAAAGACTGACCACGTCAGCTACAACAATAGAATCTGACCATGCAAGCCACCATAATAGACTCTGCACATGTCCCATTAGCAGTAGTTTTACAGAACTGTAACTACCGTGGAAGTTTGACTTCTACTTTTTACAGCGTGGTTTTAAGGTGCACGTCTTTCAACATACTTTTTTCTCCATTTCATTCTTAAGTTATTTAGAATGTAACACATTTATTTAAGGCGCAGTTATCTTATTACAATTGTCAAGTTGGAAATCCATCAATATATTATTTTTCGACATCTAAGAACAAATTTTTATCTTGAAACATGATCGGCTTCGTAAGCATGGTTTAAAATACCAGATTGCTAAGTTAAAAAGAAAAGATTATCCAATATTTGTTGGATCTTTTTAAAACTATTTCCCACTAGGTTTGAGAGTACTAAAATGTTTTGTTCACTTTCTACTCTTGACGAAGGTAAATTTTTGTTTAATAAAATTATTCTCAGAACTAGGAAGTTAACAGCCTCAAGGAGTGTATAATAATGTATTTTAAAAATTCTAATTCACAATTGACAAGCAAATTCTCCACGTAATGTTTGCTTTGCCTCAATGTTCCTCATTGCTTCGTTGACCTCATGTCCACGGATTAAACTTTTCTTTTTAAAAAATTAATCAAAATATTTTAAATTGATTTTCTATCTTTTTTTAATGCTGCAAATACTGGTAACATAAAGATGTTTTTTTTTTCTGATCTTTGCTTATTTGAAGCTTTTCTGTAAAGACTTTAATATTTGTTGTCCTAAATTTTAAAATCAACATGCAAAAAAACAAAAACAACAACAACAAGCAAACAACAAAAACGTTACACAAAAACATCGCATTGTTCACTTTTCTGAAGTAATATTCACACATGTATTGATCATGTTTGACAAACATTAGCTACGCGATAACGGTAATGCTTCATTAACCTTTTCATTTTATTTTTGATTTTAGTGATATTTTTTTTAGTGAATGTTTTTTTTCTGCTTAGTTTTGAATGTCTCTTATTGTTTTTTAATTTTTTTAAACATATTTTCATCTCCGTAAATTTGGCTATTGTGAAATAAGTAGTGCTTATATTACCCACTGACCTAAGTTTCTAGTATGTTTATATTGAACATTTCAAAATTTCAACAATGATTTTTTAAATTATTTTTTTTTTTAAAAGATGTGTATCTTTCTCAAAATTCGTGAACATACATTAATTGTATATTTCGTCTAACAACCACATTTGTGGTTGATATTGAAACCCCGCAACCACATGGATCGTTTTTTTATTTTTAAAAGCAATCTGTCTTTACTGTAGACCCTGTCCTCAATCAGATTATTAAAAAAAACAACTTTTATTTTCGCTTTCTGGATGGTCAAGGGCCGTAGGTAAAAATGCTTGTTAGAAGCCATCTCCCTGCATTTGAAGCACATATAGGTATAAAAAGCTGCAACCGTAGCCGATGTAAGTCGTGTCCAATGTTCCCTTTAAGCTGCGCGGCCGCGCATCTACCTCACAGATGCCGCGTAGCAGTTTTGAGCATCCACGCAGCAAATTTTTATAAAAATAAAGTCGGACAGATACGCTGCACTCTGCAAATGTAAAACTTTGCACACAACTTTATGATTTTGCACACGAACCAGCAAACCTTAGAGGGAACATTGGTCGTGTCCATATGTGATTGAAGATGATAAGATCACTTTCCCTCTGGAAATATTCAGAATCAAAGATGGTTTTATTTGCACAAATCGCAAAGTGGTTTACATCATCCTTTGTAAAATTTTAGACAATATTAGAGAACGCCTGTACAACATTATTTATAATTTTAACATTTATAGATAAAATCTAATGAACATTATTTTAACTTTTATAGATAAAATATTATGAATCTTATTTTTTAATTTATACGTAAAATAAAATAAAAAATTATTTTAACAGTTACAGATAAAATCTTGTGAAAATTATTTAACATTTACAGATAAGATCTAATGAACATTATTTTAAAATTTAAAGATAAAAGAAAAAACGTTATTTTATCATTTACGTAGTGAACATTATTTTACCGTTTAAAGAGAAAATATAATAAACATTATTTGAACATTAACAGATAATATATAATAAATATTATTTCAACATTTATAGATCAAATCTTATGAATATTATTTCAACATTTATAAATACAATCTAAAGAACATTATTCGAACATATATAGATAAATTCTAATGAACATTACTTTAACTTTTCTAGATAAAACTATACTTAACATTTCTTTAACATTTATAGATACAATTTTATGAACATGATTCTAACATTTATAGATACAATCTAAAAAAAAATATTTTAACATTTTTAGATAAAAGCTGATGAACATAATTTTAACAGTCATAAACAGATGAAATATAATGAACATTATTTGAACATCATTTATAGATTACTGTTTCAAATCCACTCTTATAGAACAGTCCATCTGGCCGAAGAAGCAGAGTTTTTTACCCCTGTTAATCTTTTTCGTTCAGAAGATAAAAAAATTAACTTGACTAGTACAAAATGACGTCGCCATGCCATAGTAGCGATCGGCTTTTTAGTTTGTTAACAACATGTTTTTCTTACAAAAATTACTTAACTTACAAACTAATAAAGCTGTAGTGGATACCATTGTTCACAGTAACAGTTAGTTTCCAGGTGAAATTAAAGAAATAGTGTTAATTATTATTATTTCCCATTAAAATAATTAACCTCTGCGTTTTAAATTGAACAATGGACGAAAAGCTACTGCGGCCATCATATTTGTACTTTTAAATACTTCCTTATCAACCTAATAAAGCTAAAGTAATAAACATTGTCCATTGTAACAGGTAGTATACTATATCAACCACACAGGCCTTCAAAACTGCACTCAAAACACATCTCTTTAAACTCTACTACCCCGACTGATTCCCCACATCTGACCGATAAACGATGCTACTGGCCGCCGTCCATGACCATGGCTTGTCATGTAAAAGTTCTGGGGTGGATGGGGTGAATATGCATTAGTTTGTGTTTTTTTCTTTATACAGCTGTTCTTTATTACATAAATGTATTTTATTTTATTGTCACGATTATGTCTCTTTTTATAATATTTTTATGTACAGCGCGGTGAGCCCAGACCTAGGCTGGGGTACCGCGCTATATAAGACAACTAATAATAATAATAATAGTATTTATCTGAAAGTAAAGACAGTATACTATTTATTCCAATCGCCAGATCTCAAATGATTTTAAGTTTGTCAGAGGCGTAGCTAGAGTGTTTGGCGCCCGGGGACAAGATTCATTTTAAAGCGCCCTCTTTTCCTTTTCCCCCCTCTCAAACCCATTATTTTCATCAATAAAATAATACAAAGCACATTTTGGCGCCCTTAACTAGCTCGCGCCCGGGTACATCTGTACCCCCCTGCCCCACCTACGCTACGCCTCTGAAGTTTGTTGTTTTCGCCATGTGCCAAGCCATCTTTATACAGATTTGTACTTGTCAGCAAAGAACGATAACTCTGCGTGACAAGGGCAGTAATATCCCCACTTGCAGTGTCATATAGACAATTGTGATGACAAACCTGGTCTTTCTGCAGTTTTTGTTCGGGTGTAAATAATTAATAAGGATTGATTGGAGTTACTTCCGTTCATGTGATGGAACTATTTCAAGTTTTCACGTAAGTATTTCTGCTACAAAAGCTCAGTCATGTGTCAGCACAAACTAAGTCATGTGTCAGCACAAACTCAGTCATGTGACTGCACAAACTAAGTCATGTGTCAGCACAAACTAAGCCATGTGTCAGCACAAACTCAGTCATGTGTCAGCACAAACTAAGTCATGTGTCAGCACAAACTCAGTCATGTGACAGCACAAACTAAGTCATGTTTCAGCACAAACTAAGTCATGTGTCAGCACTAACTAAGTCATGTGTCAGCACAAACTAAGTCATGTGTCAGCACAAACTAAGTCATGTGTCAGAAAAAACTAAGTCATGTGTCAACACAAACTAGGTCATGTGTCAGCACAAACTAAGTCATGTGTCAGCACAAACTAAGTCATGTGTCAGCACAAGCTAAGTCATGTGTCAGCACAAACTAAGATATGTGTCAGCACAAACTAAGTCATGTGTCAGCACTAACTACGTCATGTGTCAGCACAAACTAATTCATGTGTCAGCACAAACTAAGTCATGTGTCAGCACAAACTAAGTCATGTTTCAGCACAAACTAAGTCATGTGACAGCACAAACTAAGTCATGTGGCAGCACAAACTAAGTCATGTGTCAGCACAAACGCGGTCATGTGTCACGTTTTTCATTTGATTGAATCTCTCGCCATTGCTTGTGAAGGAAGTTGAAATGTGTCTTAGCATCATTCAATGGACTCACAACATTCCCTTCATTATTTGTGTCTTAGCTGACTTAGCATCATTTAATGAACTACTAGCATTCCCTTCATTATGTTTGTCTTAGCTGAATTAGCATCATTCAAAGGACTTCCGACATTCCCGTCAATATTAGACTTCGTTAATTTAATTTACACTCATTTCTGATACCCTACCATTTAAATTATTTTATTTTTAAGACAAAATAAATAATAATACAATTTTTGCCATATTTTGCCACCTTGCAATTGAACGTTTTTTTAAAGGTGCCCACTTACTTTAATGTAGATCTATATATTTTATCATACTGAGGAGACGCCATGATGCAGTATTAGTGAGAAGAGAGTCAAGAGCTATCATTATGAGGAGACGCCATGATGCAGTATTAGTGAGAAGAGAGTCAAGAGCTATCATTCTAAGGTACTTTGTGTTGCATAACTTTTTTGGGTGTATATTTACATAGACAGCGTTAATTTATTTCAGTATTATAACGTGAGGGAAAAAAATGAAGCATACATTCATAATACAATTTTTTTCTAAGCTCTATATTATTTGTGTTTTTAATTAATTAAAGTTTTGTTTAAGTGTTACCAAACAAACATCAAATTAAAATAAATTACTGTTCAATGATGTACAAGATAAATAATGGGCTGGTCCATTGCTCTAGCATTAAACAGAAATTCGTCCTTCTCCCCCCACCCCATCCCCCACCCACGCTTGCCCCAGAGACAGTAGCGCACCTGCTGACTTCGTGCCCCGAGGTTGACGCTGGGAGTCCAGGGTGGCGGGAGACTCCTTCGTTCAGAGAATACTACATGGCATTGCCCAACAGGCAGAACAGGTTGCCTTAGTAGCAGCTGGGGCTTTTGAGAGCGTAAGTTCAAACCCCCAAGAGAAGTATGCAAGTTAGAAAATGCCCACTAAACAGTAACACGGCTTTCTTTACAATAATGTTTAAAAGATAGATTAATTTCTTTGTTTGATTGCAACAAAAATTATTTCAGCTGACCACTGACCTCCACGTTTCGCTTCTATTCCAGTTGGTATATACTCAAGTGGACAAAAAATCCCATATTATTTCACGACAAAACAAAGTCAGCGTATTGTAAGTCTGGACTTCTGGCGGGCACAGACACAAACTCGATGAATGTCACTTTCGACTCGACGGGAGAGAAACGGCAGACCGTCGCGTACTGCAAGGAGTTTGAGGGTTTTTTTCCAAGAGAATCATGAAAAGCGCGATTCCCGCAAGGTAAAAAATGAAACGTCAACTTTTCATGGCAATGTTTGATATTTTTTCTGTGCATGCATCTCAAGGTATTTATTAATTTTACAACTCATCACCTGTTTATCCCTCAATGTACTTGGTTCTTGTACTGATAACATGAATTGTCACAGATAATTTTTTATCACTACCCGATTTTATAGAAGCACCGTGACCAGCACCCCTGTTTTATAGAAGCAAAGTGACCAGCACCCCTATTTTATAGAAGCAAAGTGACCAGCACCCATATTTTATAGAAGCAAAGAGTTGTAAAGAGGTCGCGAAAGATTGCAAGAGAGCGTAAGGGCATGGGCATGGGAAACTATTGTTGTAATGTTAGCCATTGTTCTTATTCGAGTTGAAACAAGGGCGAACAAGGATCAGAAGAGAGTGACTCGGGGCCTGCGATACATCAAGTTTTAATCCGGTAAAAGGAAGAACATTAAAACAAGAGTTGTCCACATAAGACATCTCCCTGTAATGTCAACTCGCGACATATTTTTAATTCCATGATTGAAGTTGTAACTCAAGTTTAAAAAAGATTTCGGCTTGAGTTTTCTTTGATGCAAACATCTTGGCATTCTGTTCATTTGCGCTAGTGACGCAAACCAAATTGGCGCCGCGCGCGGGGAGGGGTGGGTAGTATGATGTTCAAAACTTCAAGACACTGACTAAATTTAGAATTTATAACTATTTACTAGCTAGTACTCGGCGTGCGTTGCAATGCCACTTAAAGAAATAAAGTTTCTGTGTTTTAATTATGTTTTTTGAAGTACTTTTTCTTTTTTACCGTCTGGTGCGTACTCCAATAAATTAGAGGGTTTTTCGAAGCGTGCGCAGGCTACACACAGCAAGCATTTTCAAAATTTAGTTCACACACTTGTAGCGATTGATCCACCCATGCAATAGCTATATTTGAACGAAGTGGCTATAGGCACACGCATACCAGAATTGAGAGGTTGGGATTAAAAAACGATTAAAAATATTTTTGTTGGGTTTCTAAGACAAAGTGAGGTATCAAATGAAAGATAATTGAATGTACTATACGTCTGCAATATTAATTCTCCACTTCTACTAAAATAAACTACCACAAATGACATCCGAATAGCATTTGTTTTGTAATTAATAGTATGCAATGATTTTATTTCATTATTGGATTTCATCCCTGGTTTCGTTCACTTTTTAATTAAAAGAAAAGCTATGCTCTTTTTTTAATTACCCCCCCCCCCCCCAGTCTCTGTCCGGATGAGAAATGAATCTGGCTTTCCCCATCACGAAAATATCTAGAAGCTGGAGGAGTATTAGGCAGTGCAATCCTCACGAAGAATAAAAAAATAAAAAACAAATTAATTAAAAAACAAAAACAACAAACAAACAGAAAAAACTCTCCATTTTCAAAGACATTCATTCATACAGCATTACATTTTTCAACCGCAGATGGCGATGTTCTGCACATGACTTTCAAACAAACGACGATGATGCAATGAAGAATTGATGCTTTTGAAAAATATATATAATAGAAATATAATACTTTTTAGTAGGACTGTTAACCACAAAAATCTACCAACTTAGATTTGAAAACAGATCTGACTGATGAAGGACATAAATATAAATTCGGTTTACTTGAACTGCCCAAAAAGACGACACGGCAGGACGGAGTCTTTTACGAAAAAAAAAAGGGGTTGGGGGGGGGGGGTGATAGGGCTGTTCATCGAGGTTCAGATTTGGCCCGCGGACCAGACTTTGAGGAATCCTTGCGCTTCTCACGTGACTGGCCAGTGGTCAAGGGTAGTAGACTGTTGTATTTGGGTCAGCAAGGTGGAAGGTGGGGGGGGGGGGTGGGCAATAGCTAGCTGCGCTCAAGTGCTAGAATCTGACCTTGGAGTTGCGTATTTGTGTGTGTATGACATGACTAACCATTGGTCAGAAGAAGTTTGTATTTAGGTCATGTGTGTGTGGGGGGGGGGGGAATAGTGTGTAGACCATAATATCTTACGCCAGGTACTTTGTTTCCAACGTCATAACATAGAAAGTTTGCAGAAGCCTTTCATCTGGTTATAGGGACATTTTGGTTTATTATTGCGTTGCTGCGACAAATTGACATTTTCAGAGAAGCTGTAAGTTAATGTAAGTATTTTAAAAGCCGGGAAGAGAAGGAACAAAGAAAAAAAGTAATCTGAAAAATTCGCAGAAAAAAAAATCATAGAAAAACTTATTAACCGTAATTTTATTTGTAAGTCCATATAAATATTTATTATAGACTAAAACATCAGTGATAGAAAGGCATTTAATGGAAATTAGAGACGGTCCATGAGGAACTTCGTTTGATTCTCCCTTGGCCTTGGGCTTTGGATTAAATATGTGTGTGTTATTTGTGTTAACGGTTATAATCACACATTTAATTCTATGATTTATTCAGCATTGCTATGTATGAAGCCAATAAACGCGAATATTACAGATTGAATAACAATAAATAAATGGTAGTTTTCAAGAGATTAAGCTCTTGCCCAAAAGGCAGAGACAATGATTGTAATTAGATTCTCACACGACCACGGGTGACCTCTAAGAATTTATTTCGTTTGTTGATTTCTGTGTGTGTGACTGTGTGATTTAAAAGCGTGCGCATCTGATCTCCCCGACAAATCTCACATATAGTAAGTAAAGGAATCAAAGGAAATAGAGGGAATTGCATTGTGGTACTAGTGACAACCTTCTCCAGACAAAGCATCATTGGCCTCAATCTGGGCGTTGGACCAAAAGATATACAACAATATACAAATTTATATTCGTTCCCCCAATCCAATCTTGCCAGAATTGACAAGCGTCCTCCCCCGGCTGTTCTCATAAAAAAATAATTCAAACTTCATTTTTTTTTTTATAATGTTTACTTTCGACACTAAATTATATATTTATTTATTTATGTGACACCCATCCATGCTAATATTAATATTTGTGTAAACAGTAAAAATGTGTCTGAGTTTAATATTTTGTTATTTTCTTCCTGTGACTTTTGACTACCATCATTCATGTACTGAGTTTTGACTTTAGTGTATCGTAAACATTTATATTTGGAAGTGTCTACACGTCCGGCGCGCCGGACTTTTTATCCCCTGCGAAAAACGTCCGGCGCGCCGGACTTTTTAGTGCGGGAGCTATACGTCCGGCGACCAAGTCACATGACCGCCGTAACAAACACTATTTCTCAGTACTGACCTAGTTTTAAGATAAGTATGTTCAATATGAACCAGTGTGGTCTTGTGGTAGAGTAGACGCATAGCGACCTTACGATATCTGATAGGTTACTGGATCGGGATCGAATTTTACCCTTATTTTCTTATTATTTTAATTAAAATTATATTTTATATTTAATTTATTATGTTTCTTTGTAACAGTAGTCAGAGCTTTATGAGATGTTAAACCAATTTTTTTTTTGTTGAGTCGGAATCAAATAGTAATACTAGTACACAGTACGTCTACTAATCTACTACTAGTACTAGTTTGTTAGTTAGTTAAGTATAGGCTAGGCCGACTAGTTTAATATTCACAGTCAAATGCTTAGTTTATGTATCTCATAGTCATAGCATATGAATATATTAACATGTTCAGTATTTATTTATTATCTAGGGATCGGCTGACTAATATATGTAATTACTGTACACAATATAATATTGGAATATCATGTGCAATGCAACTATTTTGCCGGCGACCTCTTGTCACATGACCTGACGGAATAATAACACCTACTAGTCGTCCGGCGGTCACATGACATATCTTCCACTAGCGGTCACTAGCTCGCCGGAAAAATTTCTCCAACTAGGCGTCCGGCGGTCATGTGACTTGGTCGCCGGACTTTTTATCTCCCGCACTAAAAGTCCGGCGCGCCGGACGTGTAGACACTGCCTTTATATTTACTTACAAATAAAAATACGGTTCATAAAGTTTGTAGGTGACTTTTTTCCTCTCATCCGGTAGAGATGGCTGTTATATATATTATATGCTTTTATTTAACGGAAGCGTTATCCGCACGGTTTTGGACGTGAGAATAATGCCGAGCATTATTCGCACGATTTTGGCCGTGCGGATAATTTCTAGCGTTAATCCCCTCAACCAGAAATGTGTGATATATACTTATATTAACTAAATTATGCATTTTTAAAATTTAGGCTTTATTTCAGGAATTAAAAACTGATAACTAATTAAACGTAGCGTAAGTTTAACTTAGCTTAAGGCAAGGCGACATTTTTCGTAGGTTTATTGATTTATAGCAAATTACAGTGTGGAATGAATCGTAAATGTCTGAAAGCCAGCCTGTCTTAGCCGACTTAGGTCTAGGCCTGCCAGCCTGTCTTAGGTCTAGGCCTGCCAGCCTGTCTTAGGTCTAGGCCTGCCAGCCTGTCTTAGGTCTAGGCCTGCCAGCCTGTCTTAGGTCTAGGCCTGCCAGCCTGTCTTAGGTCTAGGCCTAGGTCTATAATGTAGGTATAGGCCTATAATCTTGTAGACTAGTAGCATTAAGATGCGTTTTATTTAGGACCTATGGCCTAGAGCCTATACAGTCTACTACTAGACCTAATAAGGCAGTGTTTAGCAATCCGAGAAAACCGCGCCATGTCTAAGCAATGTTTCCAAAACTACGATCGGCCGATCGACACATTTCAAGAAATTTCGGAAAAATTCTGTACTCAACACTTTTTTTTTTCTTCAAATATAGATCTAGAAATAATGCATGAAATGTCAATAGTGTATTTTATTTTTCATTAATTGCATGTAAGAGTTGAAAATAAAACACAGCTTATTGTCGATCGTGCAGTCGTGCTTGAAATCAGTTGTCAATGTTAACTGGGGGGTGTGTGTGTGTGTGTTTCAATGTCACGTGACCAGCCGCTATAATGCGCATGCGCCGAGAAGTCGTGCGGATAATGCTCAGCGTTATCCTCACGACCAAAACCGTGCGGATAACCACTCCGTATATATTAATATATAGGGTAGGACTTATAACAACTTATAATAACTTATAATATAGAGTAATAATTAAATTATTAACTTCGTTTCTTCCTTCCAGAAATGACTTATAAAACACATTGTTAGTAGGATTTAAAAAAAAATATATATGCCATCATATGCCGATATTCTGGTCATTGTATGAGTATGGTAATATTTGAAGTTCAAAGTTACTTTAAGTGAAGGATCGTAAATCAATAAAATTGTTTTTTGATCACTTGAATAGGATATTGATGTTTTCTTTATCTCCAAACAGACCAAAAATGTTTATGTAAATGATAAAAGTTTGCTATAACTTAAATGTTTTTAAATTATGAATATTTTAGATTACCAAATAAGATTTTTAAAAAAATACGAATTGAAATTTGAAATAAAATTATAATTAACTTAAGCGGGTCTCTAAGCGCCACAGTGTATCAGGCACAATCTAGAACTCATGTCGAAAAAAAAAAAGTCCTTAATAAAATGAACAAGAAAATAAAAGGGCATTGTTCAGTTAACTCAGTGTTGTTGTTGTTTTTTTTTTAAATATTAAAACAATCAGAGACTCCGTTTTATGACTCCATCTTAAGAAACATATACATTTTTTTTTTTACTCATGGACCACCTTAAGGCTTAAGACATGGGCGCACTGGCATTGGGCACTGCCCCAGCCAGGGCCTCACGCTTCCAGGAGACTCACTCTAAAATTGTTAATGAATATTGAAAGATGTTGGCAATTCAGTTTGATTTAAAGTCAGTGGACAGCACGTTTCCCAATTTTAACCAACGATATTACCAGCACATTCCAAAATTAATGTTATAAATGCGAATCACAAGTTGGATATTTCTTCAAGGGGAATAACTGTCGTCAACACGTTTTACATCTCCTCAGATATGAATCGAAAAAACTAAAGTAAGAATTTGAGTTTACAATCATGTTAGACTAAGATTTTAGTCATAGTCTCGGGCGTTAATACCCCTAGCTAAGCCACTGCGCCGTACGCACTAATGAAATTAGTGGAGAAAAGCAGTGCCGTCTTAAGGCATGGGCGTACTTGCCCAGGGTTTCACGCCTCTAGTGCCTCTAAAAGGTTCCCTCATGCTCGAGGGCATCTTCCCTTGTGCCTCTGACTCTGAGTCTAAAGCAGTGGCTCTAAACCTTCCTAATGCCGCGACCCTTAAATACAGTTCCTCGTGTTGTGATGACCCTCCAACCATAAAACTGTTTTCGTTGCCACTTCATAAATATGTGTTTCCCGATGGTCTTACTAGTCTTAGCCTTTAGTAAATTTTAGTTGCGAGTCTTAGGCAACCCCTGTGTAAGGGTCCTTGTAAGCTAGATGTGAATATGGCATGGCCATTCGGGGGAGGGGGGGGGGCAAAACGAGTTTAATAAGATAATTCTGATAGTTCGTACCACTTAGTCACTTAGACTCAGTTTTAAAGATACACACATGTACATTATGATTGTGGATAAACCTAAAGTCTAAAGAAATTGTTAAAAAAATCTAATACCCCACTTAACCTACCAAAGAAACACCTTTTTATTTCTATTGAATGCAGGATAAATAAATATTTTAACCCATATAATGACGTATGTAGTCTTTGAATTAAAGCCAATGCATTTCTAAATATTATTTTAACGAGTTTTGTTTCAAGAATTTACTGTGTTAAATGAATTTTTTCTTTCAATTGTTTTCTTCCTGATCCATGGAGTGCATTTGAAAAAAGAGGGGCGTTTTTTTTCATTCTGGCTAGGCCTCAGCCTTTGGTATTTTATTTCTTGTGGTGTCAGTAGAGCACACTAAGGCATATAGATCAGTGTCATTGTAATCAATTGACCTAAAATTTGTATAGCATGTATTAAAAAAATAAAATACTCATCATTTAGGTTAGGCAGTCTGTGTTCTATTAATGACTAAAAATATTTTGAAGAACAGCTTTGAAAAATTTGAAGAGCCACTGTTTATTATGTATAACTTTAGAGCATAACTAGAGATTTGACTATTTACTTCTAACAACTGGCTGGTAAAAAGGAGTTATTTTGTATACTATGTGGAGAAATTTTATTTTATTTTTTTGGGGGGGGGGGGGGGGGGGGGGAGAAAATTCATAATAAACCTCATTGTCATCAAAGACTCTCAAACAGATTTAACAGTTTTAAAATAAGATTCTTTAATTTTTAATTGCAGTAGACAGAATTATGACCACCTGAAATCATTAGAAAGTTCCCAGTCCTTGAGAGCAGTTCAGAAAAAAGAGAGGGAAGTGAGACCTTTGCACACACTGTAGATTTATGATGGCCTTTCTATTTCTACAGTTATTCTGTCTCATTGCATTCATATTAAATTCATGTACAGCCATCCAAACAGTAAACAAAAGTAAGTATTCAAAATCAAGTCACAATTTAAGGGAAAATTTATATATCAAATCAACGCAATGGCAGGATTTCTAATCTGTAAGTGAAATATAGTAACATACGTGTTATGTGGATGATCCATCCAACAATGAAAAAGTTGCACTAATGAGACATCATCAGCATCATTCAGATCCACTGACCATTTGGGCATGTGGCCTTTGTGTCTCGGTCATATGAGAGAATTTAAACAACAGTTTATTGGTGTATAGGGTGTTGGTGTAGTCTGGTATTATTTCATAGATAGTTTAGATGTAAGTCCAAAGCTGCTGGGCAATGGAAGATGTGATGTGTCTTGGTCTCATTCAAATGTCTCATTCCACATCACGTTTGGTTGATGGCATGCATCCCCGAGGATCCAACTTCTGGGTCAACCACAGGGAGAGCATATAAAAAAAGTGAAAATAAAGACTATTAGAGAACACATTTTCAAGGGAGAGCATTTAAAAAATGTGATATAAAGACTAGTAGAGAACACCTTTTCAAGGGAGAGCATTTAAAAAGTGATAAAAAAGACTAGTAGAGAACACCTTTTCAAGGGAGAGCATTTAAAAAAGTTATAATAAAGACCAGTAGGGAACACATTTTCAAGGGAGAATAAAAAACATTTTTTACACTTTGTTTTTTGAAAAAAGAGGGGGGGCAGCTTTCTTCCACGGGCTCAGTTATACTGCTGGACATTTGGTGGGACCTGACAAGTCTCTATTAAACAGGAAGGGCCAGCACAACACTGACAGAAGTTCTTTTGTAAAGGAGCATATTCAGACACACTTAGGAGAGGCCATATTTCAGAGGTATCCAGAGATACTATAGATGAGGCGGCACATCTGGAAAGGTACTACCTCTGAACAGGAGCGGCATTATAATGCACGCCACAAATCAAAATTGGAATCATGAATGAGATAAAATATGAACCAATAACCCAGGAATAGAACTAAGCAAGTATTTGCAACTTCTTGTCTTCCATCTCTGCAGGATGTAAATATAAGGGATATGGAACATTTGAAATGTGTTTCCACATCAGCAATGAGGCATTGACCTGGCAGGATGCTCACAGCTTGTGTCATTCCAACAGAGGATGGCTGATGAACTCTGTGTATGAAGCTATTTCCTATTTTGACCCCAATGAGCTCAAACTGAATGGTGAGGAATGCATGTTCACTACTTTATGTCTAACTTGCATGTTTAAGTTTTAAAGAATGAACGCCCAGAAAGAAAGAAAAATATGTGTGTAGAATTTTAGCATGATCAGCATTTTAATACCATGGTGTGTACATTATTTTGTTGTATTACAAATGTCTATTTGAGAGCGGCGTGTCCCAAACTTTTAAGTTTCACGGACAAGTGAAAAGATTTCTATTGCACCAGGGACGGGTGAAAAGATTTCTATTGCACCAGGGACGGGTGAAAAGATTCCCGTTGCACCAGGGATGGGTGAAAAGATTCCCGTTGCACCAGGGACGGGTGAAAAGATTCCCGTTGCACCAGGGACGGGTGAAAAGATTATATTTGCACCAGGGACGGGTGAAAAGATTCCCGTTGCACCAAGGATGGGTGAAAAGATTCAGGTTGCACCAGGGATGGGTGAAAAGATTCAGGTTGCACCAGGGACAAGTGCCAGATTTATTAATTTTCATTCTTTTTATTAGACCTTAAATATGTCATAAAGCATATTTTAATCCGCAATAAACCAATTTCTGATCTTTTCTTCTTTTGCATCACACACAAAAGTTAAAGAACCCCTGAATACTAAGTTTTTTTTTGTTTAAATCCTTCATAAAATGTAATATTGGGTGTGGGAGTGGGGGGGGGGGATATGACAAAACATGCATTCAAATAACACTTTATAAGAAATACTCTCCCCCGTCAACTCCTATGTCTTCGGGATTGTGTCATTCATCAAGTTCTCACAACACGTCCTACTATTCCAATTATTAGCAAATAAACTCAAGTCTTTTCGTACTAACTATAACTTTAATAATCAATGAGGAATACAGGCTGGAGCTACAAGAAACACGTCTTTCTTCCACAACGTTCTACACAATAACTGGCGCACGACTAAAACTTACGTCACACTACGGACTAGACAATATATCACAATATTCTCACACGATATATAAAGCTAAACATATACTCTCTAACTAAACATGTTTTACGTACCAACTTATCTACATTGATTTCATACCCTTGACACCCCCCTCTATTCGCAACCGACTATTTTTTTCATGCCCTTTAACACATCTGTACGGTAGATCAATTTTGTGAAGGGTTTGTCCCGATTAGCCCCTTTGCTTCAAGAAAACTGCCAATACTAACCTGTTTGAAATTTGAATGGACTCATGAACAGGACAGATATCCTTGACTCTATAAAACAATCTAAAAGTGAAACTACTTGACACTCTATCCAAACACAAAAATCATGTGCTTTAGTGCGTGTTGTATCGGTATATACAAATAATTCTAGTGGATGTTTGAATCATAATAATTATGTGCCCTTTTGGTTAAATAGTCGTAAGAGCACAGTAACAAAATAGATGTATACATGGCTCGTAAACTTCATTTAAAAAAAATTATTACTTTTAATTAGGAATCCTGTCCCTGTGGTCTGGACATCATGTCAAGAATCGACGCCTGCTGGCTGACTACTTCCCTAATGTACAAAGGTGAGTAAATATGCAATAACAATATTTTATCAGTAATGTCTGGGAATTTGATAGCTACTCCAACATTTTCTTACCAGTTATTGTTACTCTCTTACATATCTCAATCATTACATTTCAATTGCTGCAAGTTTTATCAAATTTTTAGAAAATTTAAGATGTTGTCTTATTGTTACAGAGCCGGAACATTCACCGATTTTACACTGAACAATGCCACAGGTAGTTCTCTCTGTGGGCTGCAAGTCTACAACAGAACATGCAAAGAAAGGTGAGAGTTGAATTAGTAGTCCTACTGTAACAAGTTCTTGCTGTGGGGACCTGCGAAGAGGTTGGCGGTCCTTGGGCGAAGTTACCGGTCCTGGCACAACGTTGGTGTTCTGATACGATGTTATCAGTCCTGGAACAATGTTGGTGTTCTGATACGATGTTATCAGTCCTGGAACAATGTTGGTGTTCTGATACGATGTTATCAGTTCTGGAACAATGTTAGCAGGCAGCGGGGTGGTGTTAATATTCTGATACATTGTTAGTGGTCCTTGGATGATGTTAGTGAACAGCGGATGATGTTAGCCATCGGATCGATCCTGGTGACCCAGGAGAGGGGTGAGAAAGTGAGAGGGGCAAAAAATAATACGACAAGCATTTCAGCCTTTTTATTCACGGGGGGGGGGGGGGGCGGCCACAGCCATTAAATCTTAAATCCATTTTCTAAAAACTTACTTTGTCCACTGTAAATTAAAGGGTTATGTATATGTGCATATGTTTATATTATGTGCTAAGATATAAATCAAGTCTCCTAAATCATTGTACCATCTTTATTTGGCATTAAATCTATAATTAAATTTAAATGTATATATATTAATATATATTTCAAAAGCAACATCCAATATAACGGCAACATCCAATACTACAAATAAATCCAATCATACAGCAATATCCAATCACCCTACCCTATTCAATCATCCTGTTTTATATTATAATCCTCCAGTTCTACCCAATCCTCCAGTTCTACCCAATCATCCAGTTCTACCCAATCATCCTGTTCTATCCAATCATCCTGTTCTATCCAATCATCCAGTTCTATCCAATCATCCTGCTATATCCAATTTTGGTGCCAACAAATCTTGCTACATTTAAACCTATAGTTAATCCTGAAACTATTGCTTAACTCAGACCAACCAAAATTGCAAAAATCTCTGATACTTATTTATATTGTCTTGTTTGCTAACTGTTTGAATTTCTGAGGTTCTCCACCAGCAGGCTGACTAAAAGTCAAGCACAAGCAGGGGACGTTGGAACAAAGTGTACAGACTCTTACACCAAAGTGTTCGCCCCATGTGACCAGAAACACTTCTTTGTGTGTTTGTTTGAAATGAAAATCGATTATCCAGGCCCCATCTACTGTAAGTCAGGCAATTATATCCACTATTCATTGTTGTGTGCAGGTAAAGATATATTACTTAAGGCCTTAAAACAAAATTTCAGTAAACAAAGTCAGAAGATTGACATTATTTTTTTATATTTGCACCACATTGCACCACAATGTACCACATTGTACCCTACAATGTTGGTCAAAGTATTTCAGTTCTCGACAATGTTGGTCAAAGTATTTCAGTTCTCTAAACGATTGGTAAATGCAAAGAAGGTTGTTGAAGGGGTAAGAGAATAGGAGATCATAAGGATGGCTATGTTGAAGTTCATGGGATAGGAGGGAATGTGGAGAAGATGATACCTGGTAAGTATGAAAGTAAAGTGATACAGGAATATAGAGTCAGACTGAAAGGTATGAAGGTTAGGTGCAAAAAGAAGAGTTATAGAGGAAGAATATACCATGACCACCTTTTAATCAACATATATGTGCTAATTTTGAACTTGGCTGTGTGTGGGCAGATGGCTGATGAGACCCATGCTGTGTGTGCGCAGGTGGCTGATGAGACCCATGCTGTGTGTGCGCAGATGGCTGATCAGACCCATGATGTGTGTGCGCAGGTGGCTGACGAGACCCATGCTGTGTGTGCGCAGATGGCTGATCAGACCCATGATGTGTGTGCGCAGGTGGCTGACGAGACCCATGCTGTGTGGGCGCAGGTGGCTGATGAGACCCATTCTAGCATGAAATGTTACTGTGCAGTAAGTTCAGGGAATTGATGGGACCATCTTCCTGGTGCAAAGTTAACCCGCACTTTTCTGGCATGAGTTTTGGGACCTGCAGCCGCCGTTCTGTTGGCTTCATGTTTTATGGAGCCTTTGTGTACAGAGGGAGGCCACGATGCTCGGCCAATTGCCAATTCTTCCTACATGTCTGGAGCTATATCGAATGCTTTCAGTGAGGCTTTTAGTTTGTCTTTAAAGTGTTTCCTCTGCACTGCACACCATCCAAACTGTATTTAGAGTCAGGCTGAGAGGTATGAAGTGTTAGGAGCAAGAAAGAGATTTGAGAGAAGATTTAAGTGGGTTTTTGGAGCTCTAGCTAGAGCTTGATCACGGATATAGTCACAGGAGTTGGGGACGAGCATAGCGGTTTGTGAAAGAAAGACATGGTTTTAAATTGTTCTAAGTCAACGAGTTAAGTACCTAAACCATTTCAGAAGTTGTCTGTTGGAAAAAGTAAACTTTGACCATTTTGTCTCTAGGATTTTTTTTAACTGGCATAATGAGAGCTGGATCCCAAAATGCTGGCATTGCACACTAGTCCCTGAAACAGTGGAGCACCTTGTGAACTTCTAACCCAAAGCTTATATTTAGGCATGTTAGAAGAATGGCATGCATGTACCATTGTTACAATGTACAGCACAGCCAAAAAGATGGCGCCTGTTGTTGTCAGAGTGAAGGGTGGTATCATAAAGAGTTATCTAGCCGGCAACTTCTTCAGATAGTATCAGTCTAACTTATTATATCAATTGATTTTTGTGTATGTTTTTTTTTTTTACCACAGACCAAGGTAGTACCCCTACGATACGATATGAGGGATCTCCCGTGGATTTTTACATGTCTGAAGAAAGCGTTCCGTTTGATGAAAAAGACGGAGCATGCAACAGAACAATTCAAAAGGGAAAAGCTTTCAGGCGAGGGAGATATTCTTGACTTTTTCTAAAATATAAAAACTATTTTTTTAATACATTTTAGATTGGTTATCGGTATCACAAACATTTAGTTACATCAAGGAGTTGATCTAATATAAAAGTTTCAGTGACCAAGCACATTTTTACTAACTAGGATTGCATCTGCTCATAATGATTTGAGATTTTGACCTGAGCTCACCCCTAATGAATAAAAACTATAATCTTTATTGAGTATTCAAGGCAGATATGTCATCTATTGTCTCAATCTCGATTAATCGTGACAGTCTCTGGAATTGTATAGAGGGGTCTGGTCGTAATTATATGCAATCCTAGCTTATTTAAAGTTGATAAACCTCAGATATCTGGTCATCAAGACTTCTTGGATGAAATGCATCATCTTGAGAAAAAACGTGAAGTGCTAGTTTCCCTGTCGAGTTGCTCTGGTGCGCAATCCACTGTATGACAATTCAAGCCGAGAAACAGCTGCTTGGGAATCTAAGTAGAGAGACAGACGCCTCTCCCTATGGTTTTCCAATTATCCATTGCTCAAGGAGAGTTGTTGAAAATATTAAATGATATAGTCATCTTAAAAAACATTATACCCAGGAGTGTTGCCCTGGGCTAGTAATATAATATAAATGTTCTGATTGCCATTTAAATATTCATTTACCAATATAAGCAACGTAAATATTCAGTTTATCGGTACCATATAAATATTCGGTAAACCGAATAAACATTCATCTAGCCATCTATTAACATTCAGTTAACCATAATTAAACATTCATTTAGTTACATAAATATTGCATACACGTTCAGATATCCAAATAAACATCTAGATTTATATCATTATCCAGATGTCTACTGTGAGACGTTCAGATAACCAAATAAACATCTAGATTTATGTCATGTTCAAGATGTCAACTGTGAGACGTTCAGATATCCAAATAAACATCTATATTTATGTCATGGTCCAGATGTCCACTGTGAGACGTTCAGATATCCAAATAAACATCTAGTTATGTCATGGTCAAGATGTCCACTGTGAGACATTCAGATATCCAAATAAACATCTATATTTATGTCATGGTCCAGATGTCCACTGTGAGACGTTCAGATATCCAAATAAACATCTATATTTATGTCATGGTCCAGATGTCAACTGTGAGACGTTCAGATATCCAAATAAACATCTAGTTATGTCATGGTCAAGATGTCCACTGTGAGACGTTCAGATATCCAAATAAACATCTATATTTATGTCATGGTCCAGATGTCCACTGTGAGACGTTCAGATATCCAAATAAACATCTATATTTATGTCATGGTCCAGATGTCCACTGTGAGACGTTCAGATATCCAAATAAACATCTAGTTATATCATGGTCAAAATGTCCACTGTGAGACGTTCAGATATCCAAATAAACATCTAGTTATGTCATGGTCAAGATGTCCACTGTGAGAAAAGCTTTGGCAGGCACCTCACTCAGTCCCCCAACCCTGGGGAAATGAGCAGATAATTCATATCTGTTTCTATTTCAAGGGCGACCTGTGACTATGAAAGAAAGATGCTCTTGGCATTGGGGGACACGGCTCTTATTCTTGGCTGCATCAAAAACAAAACAGAACTCCTCTGGCTGGACGCTGGAGATGTCGACAACTGTAGCGCAGATACCGCTTACCTCGCCAAAATCGTAAGACAGTATCTCAAACTTTTTAGAAATTTTGTAAGAGTTTTTATTGTGTCTTAATGTCACATAATATTTTTAGACCCAGTGAAGGTAAAGATGCATGTAATGTGTGTGTTCTCTTGGTGTGTGGATGCACATTTTACCTGTACTTTTATTGTTATTCTTTTTACATTTCCGTTTTTAAAGTAAAAATACTTTACTTTCCTAAAGTCTAGCATCCTTTACTCTCCTGAAGTCTAGCATCCTTTACTCTCCTGAAGTCTAGCATCCTTTACTCTCCTGAAGTCTAGCATCCTTTACTCTCCTGAAGTTTAGCATCCTTTACTCTCCTGAAGTCTAGCATCCTTTACTCTCCTGAAGTCTAGCATCCTTTACTCTCCTGAAGTCTAGCATCCTTTACTCTCCTGAAGTCTAGCATCCTTTACTCTCCTGAAGTCTAGCATCCTTTACTCTCCTGAAGTCTAGCATCCTTTACTCTCCTGAAGTCTAGCATCCTTTACTCTCCTGAAATCTAGCATCCTTTACTCTCCTGAAGTCTAGCATCCTTTACTCTCCTGAAGTCTAGCATCCTTTACTCTCCTGAAGTCTAGCATCCTTTACTCTCCTAAAGTCTAGCATCCTTTACTCTCCTGAAGTCTAGCATCCTTTACTCTCCTGAAGTTTAGCATCCTTTACTCTCCTGAAGTCTAGCATCCTTTACTCTCCTGAAGTCTAGCATCCTTTACTCTCCTGAAGTCTAGCATCCTTTACTCTCCTGAAGTCTAGCATCCTTTACTCTCCTGAAGTCTAGTATCCTTTACTCTCCTGAAGTCTAGCATCCTTTACTCTCCTGAAGTCTAGCATCCTTTACTCTCCTGAAGTCTAGCATCCTTTACTCTCCTGAAGTCTAGCATCCTTTACTCTCCTGAAGTCTAGCATCCTTTACTCTCCTAAAGTCTAGCATCCTTTACTCTCCTGAAGTTTAGCATCCTTTACTCTCCTGAAGTCTAGCATCCTTTACTCTCCTGAAGTCTAGCATCCTTTACTCTCCTGAAGTCTAGCATCCTTTACTCTCCTGAAGTCTAGCATCCTTTACTCTCCTGAAGTCTAGCATCCTTTACTCTCCTGAAGTCTAGTATCCTTTACTCTCCTGAAGTCTAGCATCCTTTACTCTCCTGAAGTCTAGCATCCTTTACTCTCCTGAAGTCTAGCATCCTTTACTCTCCTGAAGTCTAGCATCCTTTACTCTCCTAAAGTCTAGCATCCTTTACTCTCCTGAAGTCTAGCATCCTTTACTCTCCCACAGTATGAACATGAGTACATCTTTCTGCCATGCAGCTGGTCTCTGAGAGTTTTTTGTCAACTGGACAAGTTATACAATGGTGAGTGCAGGGTTGTGAAAGGGTGGGGCTCAAGTTATACAAATGGTGAGTGCAGGGTTGTGAAAGGGTGGAGCTGAATGGAGCAGCTGTGCTGGCTCCAAAAACAGTGTGGGGGTCCTCATAATTTGTAAATATATATATATATATATATGAACAAGTGTGTGTGTGTATTCATTTATTTAAATGATCAGATGCCATTTTACTGCTTTTTCCCACCCATCATGTGGGTAAGTGACATCATGTGGGTAAGTGACATCATGTAGGTAAGTGACATCATGTGGGTAAGTGACATCATGTGGGTAAGTGACATCATGTAGGTAAGTGACATCATGTGGGTAAGTGACATCATGCCGGTATGCATGGTCAAACTAACTTCAAATGTCTGTTGGCCCTGGGTAAGTGACATCATGTGGGTAAGTGACATCATGTGGGTATGAATGGTCAAACTAACTTCAAATGTCGGTTGGCCCTGGGTAAGTGACATCATGTGGGTATGCATGGTCAAACTAACTTCAAATGTATGTGTGCCCTGGGTAAGTGACATCATGTGGGTAAGTGACATCATGTGGGTATGAATGGTCAAACTAACTTCAAATGTCTGTTGGCCCTGGGTAAGTGACATCATGTGGGTAAGTGACATCATGTGGGTATGAATGGTCAAACTAACTTCAAATGTCTGTTGGCCCTGGGTAAGTGACATCATGTGGGAATGAATGGTCAAACTAACTTCAAATGACATCATGTGGGTAAGTGACATCATGTGGGTATGAATGGTCAAACTAACTTCAAATGTCTGTTGGCCCTGGGTAAGTGACATCATGTGGGTAAATGACATCATGTGTGTAAGTGACATCATGTGGGTATGAATGGTCAAACTAACTTCAAATGTCTGTTGGCCCTGGGTAAGTGACATCATGTGGGTAAGTGACATCATGTGGGTAATTTACATCATGTGGGTATGCATGGTCAAACTAACTTCAAATGTGTGTTGGCCCTGGGTCAGTGACATCATGTGGGTAAGTGACATCATGTGTGTAAGTGACATCATGTGGGTATGTTAAATCATGTGGGTAAGTGACATCATGTGGGTATGTGACATCATGTGGGTAAGTGACATCATGTGGGGGTATGCATGGTCAAACTAACTTCAAAATGTGTGTTGGTCCTGGGTAATCGACATGTGGGTATATGACATCACGTGGGTAAGTGACATCATGTGGGTATGCATGGTCAAACTAACTTCAAATGTCAGTTTTTCACCCTTCACCACCCCTTCCCCTCAACCCATTCCCCCACAACCAAAATTAGGTTATTTCATATAATTGATTTCGAATTCTCAGAAAACAAAATTTATTTACCCAGTTCCACCTTGATGTGCATTCTTCATTTTTTTAGATACACCCCCTCCAACATTGCAAATCACAGCCAACTGGCCACGTGTGACTTTAAGCGGCAATGAAATCCAAGCTCCTTCAGGACTTGTACGTCAGTTTGCTGGCACCAATTATGCTGATGCAGCCTCCATCCAAAGGAACGTCTCTATTGAATGTGTTACTTCCATAGGACCGGTACGCTTGTCTTCAATTAGCTTCTTTAAAATCCAAACGGTGTACTTTTAAAAAGGGTTTCTGGAAGATAAAATATGTTTTACCATAAAGCAATGACTTTTGGGGGGTGTGTGTGCAAATTACAGACCCACATGTCAAAGAGTTGGGATTTTTTACAGTCTGGACACTGGATTGTCTTAGGAATGTGTCAATTACAGTAAGAAGATCATTTTTAAAATAATAGCATCAACACAATGATCATTTGTGGAATCAAACAAAGTTGCAATTTTGTTGTATTTGTTACCTAGCATTATCTTGTGTTTCACCTCAAAGGAAGACATTTGAAAACTTTCTGAATAGCTCAAAAACAATTTGAAAAATGTTATTAAGTCTGTTTCGATATTTTTTTTTTACAATCATTAATAGGCGTTTGATATGGGAAAACAAAACCTTCAGCTCTCTTTCTGGGATGCCAATGAACATGCTCTGATATGTCTGGGGTCGTCCTCTAATATGTCAGTGGTTGTCCTCTGATGTGTCAGTGGTTGTTCTCTGATATGTCAGTGGTCATCCTCTCATTTGTCAGTGGTTGTCCTCTGATAAGTCTGTGGTTGTCCTATAATGTGTCTGTGGTTGTCCTGTGATATGTTAGTGGTCGTCCTCTGATATGCCAGTGGTTGTCCTCTAATATGTCAGTGGTTGTCCTCTGATATGTCAGTGGTTGTCCTCTGATATGTCAGTGGTTGTCCTCTGATATCAACGTCTACACTGTTACAATAAATGGAGATTTTCTGTTTGCATTAATAAAATATACTAAAATGATATATTCTGAAATATGAAGGCCTAGTTTGAAAACATAACAGCATTTTCCCCTGCTATGATCAGTTTCAGACAGTGACGTTGTACAAAAATGGACTTCCAGTTTCCTTTCTCAGCCTTGTGCCGTATGCGGGCCTCTATTTTAATTTTTCTGTACAAGAGGTAAGTATCAACTTGTGACACATTTCTAAACGCATGGGGCATAAGCGCGCTCAGGTAATTGAGCTTAGGGCACCTAGTTAAGTACCGAAGGCAAGAATTTACGAATTTACCACCAAAACAAAAGTGTTCCGCTAATTATTAATTGGAGATACCGGTATGCTAATCATTGCAATTTTATACAAATATATAAAATACTGTAAACAAGTTTCTCTAAAGCAGTGGTTCTCAACCTTCCTAATGCCGCGACCCTCTAATACAGTTCCTGGTGTTGTGGTGACCCCCGACGATAAAATTATTTTTGGTTTTTACTTCATAAATATGTGTTTTCCCATTGGTCTTGGGCGACTCCGCCATAAAGGGTCGTTCGACCCCCCAAAGGGGTCGCGACCCACAGTTCGAGAACCGCTGCTCTAAAGCTTGCCTCTCAGTCCTTTTATTGACACTGACCAGTTTTAGGATCTATTTTAGGAAGATATATAAGGTTAATCTTTTTAATTAAGTGATTGTTGCATTTTAAAAGAAAAAAAACGTAGTTCTCAACCAACATCCGCATTTAAAAGAATAAGAATAAAAGTCTTTTAAAAATTATGCTTAGTATCATGACAGGCGACGGGCAATATCAAGTGAAACTGGGGATACCTTGGGAGATAAAAATGGGTAGTACTAGTTCATGAGAAAGAGATAGTTTTATAGCACCGATTTTTCAGGTTAAGATTTACAGAGATCTTTTCTTTCATTGAAACTCTATACTATAATCAGGTACCGGTATCCCATGGATTACTCTAGTTCAGTAGTTCTCAACATTCCTAATGCCGCGACCCCTTAATGCAGTTCCCCATGCTGCGGTGACCCCCAACCATAAAATTATTCTTTTTGCTATTTCATAAATACATGTTTTCTGATGGTCTTAGGCGACCCCTGAATAAGGGTCGTGTCGTTTAACCCCCAAGTGAGTCGCGACCCACAGGTTGAAAACCGCTGCTCTAGTTTTTCCTAACATGATTCTTTAGCACATATTTTTAAACACTGGTTCAACAACTTTTTTTTTAAGGGGATGCAACTCTATAGTCTGAAATTGCAGTACTGTTTAATTACTAATGAAATAGGATTTCAATTTTTCACACAGTATGTTTCTTCTGTCTCTAAGGATTCTGACATTGATTTCAACCAATACTTTCACTGTGAGGTCAACAATCTAAAAGACGGCTCCATCCAACAGTCAGAATATGCATTTTTACGGATCACAGGTTAGTGCTTATGTATTATGAATGTATAGGCTTAAACACTTGTATAAAGCATTATGGGAAAAACATGATGATATGTTTAACAACTGGCAGCTCAACCAAGGGGCTGGCCATGACCTTGGCATTCTGCCAGCTAATGACCAATAGAATTCAAAGACTAAACCTATTCTAAAACAGTGATTTAACTCCAAAGGGACTATAAATTAAAAATATAATAATTAATTTTAAAATAAAAAAAAAATTTCTTGTAATGATTTTCTTTCTCAGTGTTCTTTTATTTAAAATTTTTAACTTATAGTCAATAAAGACCGGTATAGAATTTTAAAGTTTTTTTCTATTTTAAACTACGGTACGCTCTTTAAACTTATTCTTGTGTCAGCCATTTAAATAAATTGAATCATTTAAAAGAAATACTAGATTAACTTTGTTTTTCTTTTGAATGAATAGGTCATGTTAGCAATAAAACTTAATTTAGTTAACACTTAAGTTTCAAATGACCATACATTCTTAATCCATAACATGTAAGCATCTTGTGGTATAACTTTCTATTTGGGGAAACATTGTCACCTGCATTTAATACAAGTTACTGCTTTCCTGGAAGTTGCATTGTTTATTATTATTATTATTAAAGTGGTCTTATATAGCGCGATTCCCCAGCCTAGGGCTAGGCTCACCATGCTTCACATAAAATTAGCAAATAGAAAAAAGAAAAAAAAAAAAGAAACTTGATATTAAAACACAGCTATTCAAAATTATTCATTTAAAAACAGCTTTGTAATTTGTAAAAAAGATTGACCTCGCCCACCCAAGTAGTATCTACCCCTGTCTAGCCATGGACGGCACCCAGCAGCATCGAGCATTGTTTATGAGTCAGAGGAGGGTGAGACTGGGTCAGAATAGTAGAACTTGAAGAGATGTGTCTTGAGGGCAGTTTTGAAGGCTTGGATGATCAGTATATTGTGGGAGAGAATTCCATTGTTTTGGGGCGCAGAAAAGGAAAGATCATTCCCTGTATGTTTTAGTGCATGTCCTGGGAACAGAAAGAAGCGTGTGTCTGAACAGTAGTAGAATAGTTTTCCTCACAACCAATTGATTTGACCAGTAATTAGTTAAAGAATGCTGTTCCATATCATCAATCGCCTAAAAAAAACCCAAATTTTTCATGTGTTCCCAGATTACGAGATCTATTCACTGCACATTGACCTGATGTCCAATGACATGGCGGACAAATTTGCCGTGGTCATGTTTAAGGCTTCTTTGCTAAATCAATGGGCTCCTCATACCTATTACGACAATTTCAACAATCTTTCACTTCATTCAAATATGTCATTACCTTTACCGGGCTTATCAAATGGGTCATCATTAGATGACCTCCAGAGCAGCCTGGACGATGTCGTAAAGCCCTTGCAAAGTTGGAGGATAAAACCAATGCTTTTAACGTATGTTCTTTTATATCAATATTCACTTAGCATTGTCTTTTAGCTTAACTTATGATGTCTTAGTTGTGTAAAAGTAAAATTAAAAGAATTAATCAAATTTAACAACTTGAAGTGATAGCCTTCTTTGTGCAGGGAAATAAATTATAGCCTTCTTTGTGCAATGGTTATCTAGAAAACAAGGGTATGGTAGTTCATTCCTGCTACTCAAACATCTTCCTTAAAATGTTATTAAGATTAATAAGCTTCTACTATTGATCCAAATAAATAGGGATCCAATCACATTGTTCATATTCATTTAAATTTAATTGATTAACTAAACGATTAAGAAAAATGGCTGGAGCGGATTAAAGTAATGTAATAATCTGATATTTATACACACACATATATATATCTATGTGTGTGTATAATTATCCAATGTTGACTATTCCAACAGAAATACGCAAAAAGGAATACTAATAAAATATATATCTCTACTCACTTTTTACATAATGTCATATTCATATTATAAGCATTTCATATCATTTAAATTTAAAAATAGGATTTATATTACAGGCTTTCCCATAATGGTGATCGGAAAAGTCTTGTGGCATATATTTACCAGAAGGTCTCTGAAACACAGACTATTGAAGATATGAACGAGTCCAAACTCATGCTGGTATCAAGGACAGTAACAAAACTTTTCAAAAAGGTATTATTCAAGCTTTCGCATTATTTCTATCAATGGATATTATTATTTTATATACTGTAAATCTTTTTTCAATGAAAGTAGTTCTTAAAATCGATCTTAAGAATCCCTGCTCCTATGTTAATCTGTTAATGCCTCTCTTCTTCTCTGTGATGTTATTAAGTTTGTCGTTTTGGTGATTGGTGTTACCTTGTCCCCTTCTGTCATTGGAAGGCTCTTTATTCATCCATTCTGTCATATCACCTCACTTAAAGCCTAGTACAGTTGGCCCATGTCCATCTGTTCAGCCCCTGTCTCACTTGCTCTGCTCCATTCTGCATGTTCATGTGTTCTCCCTCCGTCTCACTTCCTCTGCTCATTTCTCCCATGTCCAATTGTTCAGTCCCTGACTCACTTCCTCTGCTCATTTCGCAAATGTCCATCTGTTCAGTCCCTGTCTCACTTCCTTTCCTCATTTTGCAAATGTCCATCTGTTCAGTCCCTGCCTCACTTCCTTTCCTCATTTTTCCCATGTTCATATGTTCATCCCCTGACTACCATGAATCGCATGAATATCAAACGGTTCTCTTTTTTTCCCCCTTGAACTTACTTTTTTACTAACTTTCAGAGCCAGACAAAACTCCCTCAGTTCAATGTCACATCTGTTAAAGTGCGCAGCATTGACTGGTGCTGGCCTATAACACTGCTAGACAGCATTACCAATGACAAATACACACTCCCCAAGTCTACCATGGGAACAGTCTGGAAGAGTCAAAATTTATGTGCAAGGGGTATTACTACAATTCAATGTTATTTATTTGCATTTCTTTAAAAAGTTTGAAGAAACAGTCATTCATATATTTTTTCTTAGTATTAATTTTATATGTTGTACATTTTAATATTTAATACAATGTCCCTGTAATGTCTGTGCAACTCATTAGAATGTCCTTACATTGTCCTAAAATATCCTTACAGACCGTCAACCACTGGTGACCATTAAATGTGAGGGAGATAAGATCATTGGACTGTATTGGAGCCCAGTTCTTTTGAACCCGCTCTGTGACTACTCGGCAAGCAAATATCAGAGAACTAATGTCACATTCTCGTTACAAGCTGTAGCACAGGTTGGTCTATTTTTTTTTCATTATCAAAGTCGCTCTAGTGACTTAAGCATTTGTTAGTGATTTGTAAATATTTTAGTAAATTGACAAAGCTCTTTGAATTCATATTCGGCCTGATTACAATATTGGCATCATTTTCTAAAAAAAAATGTATACATTTAGAGCTTGGTCAACTTTTGTGTGGGTCCTTCCATATTATTTATTTGATCCATGGGATTTGGGCTTAAATTCTAAAATTGTGTGTGGTTGGAGTGAGTTTGTGGGGAGAGTTTGTTTAGTGAAGAAAATACACTGACATCTTTGATTGTTTTAAGAGTTCTGCAGCAGGTTTCCTCCATCTGTGGCCCACATGCCACCAGAAAATGCCCGCAAGGTGGTCCTTAACCCGGCACTCCTGGTCATCATTTGGTTAGCAGTGTCATATAAAGCATTGGAGTATTAAGAGCTAGTGAGCCAAAACCAGGGCCACCTTCCCCCACTGATGTACTAATACGAGCAGTGTGCATTGCAGTTTCATCATATTTTTAATCAAGCTATAGCCAGACCCCAACAATGTCTGTGGAGCAATGAACAGGCCCCCCTGATTATATAATTTTAGGACCCCTGTCTGGAGATTTACTTCCTTTTTTAAAAAAAATATATTAAAATTTTTCATAAAATTAATTTCAGGAATGTTAGGAAGAAATTCTCTTATTTTGTTTCTTAAATTCTAACCAGTCAAACATCACAAAAGTAAATGCTGAGGAAATTGTGATCTCAACAAGACGAACAATCCTGGAGCTGGACATTAGCAGGGCTACACCTGAAGATGTCACTTATATCGCAGACATTCTCCAGAAGTCCAGCGATGTTGGTGTTCAGAGTCCGACCACCGTTCAAGGGATGCTGGACATTGCTGCTTCATTGATGAACTTCCCAGATCATATCTTAACAGAGTCCCAGAGATTAGGAAATGCCACAAACAGGTTTGTCCTCAGATGTTGAGTGTTTGTCCATGGAACAATATATTCTTAAAAAATTTGATTTGTTGAATTACAGTACTTTTTAAATGGCTATGTAGTTTAATACTTAAATGCTTGGAAATTTCCATACTTGCATTTATAAGTTAAACTGATGTTTAAATTTTATTCAATGTTTAATAGACTCACTTAAAATGTCTCCTCTTCTTTGGTTTATAGTTACCGTATAGTTAAAATAGATTTAGGTTTTAATCTCCTTGCATCTGTAAGTTAGATTTATTTCAATAGATATTAGATTATGATATGAACTGGATGATATGAAATGGATGGTATGAACTGGATGAAAAGAACTTGGTGTTATGAATTGGGTGAAATGAAAAGGATAATATGAACTGGGTGATATGAACTGGATATAATGAATGGGATGAACATAACTGGATAATGTGAAATGGGTGATATGAAATTGATGAAATGAACTGGATCATATGAACTGGGTGATATGAAATGGATGATATGAATTGGATGATATGAATTGGATACGAATTGGATGAAAAGAACTGGTTGATATGAAATAGATGATATGAAATGGATGATATGAACTTGATGAAAAGAACTGGTGATACAAACTGGGTGATATGAACTAGGTTATATGAATTGGATGATATGAACTGTATGATATGAACTTGATGAAATGAATTGGATGAAAAGAACTGGGTGATATGAAATGGATGATATGAGCTGGATGATACGAACTGGTCTGTATTGATATTGTTTGGGTATTTTTTGTTTTAAATTTAGAATTTTAAAGAGCCTCGATCAGTTAGGAGGTCAGATTGACATTGGGCCTGAGAAATATTACCAGCGAATAACTTCCGGTGGTGTCGGCCTGGAAGTTTGGGACCTTAGCCCCATCAATGACAGTGCATTTGTTGTGGGAATCAAGGTATGTATTTGTTGAGATTTAAACTACGATGGGCATGAAATTGAATTCTCTAGTTGATAGAAAATGTGTGAAAGCAGCACCCTGGCCGGCCAGGTGTTCCTTCTCTGGTGCCGTCTCACTCGCATAGTCAATCGAGTGAAAGGGTGGGTGAGGCTGTCTCAGGGGCGGAATGCTCCCGGCGTGCCGCTTTGCGACCCGACTGGAATAAAGACTACTTTATTAGTTGATGGCCAGTTGAGTTTAGCGGAGGGTGCGATGGGGAAGACTTCATGAGCTTCGGCTAGACAGTTTACTGTTTTTCTAAAGTAGATTAGATTAGTTGATACAAAATGAAATGCTTTATCTAAAATTGGGTCAAACAGTTGTTCTACGCTGAAATAAAATCCCCCAATTTTAATTTTTTTTTCAGATATTGTCTTGTAATAAAACAGAGGTTCTCACTTCAGAAAATCTCATCACACTTTACAGAAACGACCAGGTTGATTACGGGCATGAGGAGGTTGCCATTCTGTTACAAAAAGATTTAATCAAAGTAAGTCATTTACATATTTTATACATGTCTTACAGTGATTCTCCCTCCCCCCCCCCCACTTACTTTTGCATGAGTGAGGGTTTGCATAGTTTTCATTAGTGAGGGTTTGCGTTAGCTAAGGTTTGCATAGTATCTGGCCTAAAAATCTCTTAGCTATTCTACAGCTTGAATAGAAATTTTTAAATAACACAATAAGAGTAATGAGGGGCTTGTTTGGTTAATTATAAATAGAAATAACTTGCCTGACAATGGCGACACCAGTGCTAATATGTGAACGTCCCATCTGCTAAGGTCAATTTAGATAGCATGCTACTAGAAATAAATTGCCAAACACACCTCATAAGAATCCCTTCCTATCAGTTCCAATTTCTGGGAATTTTATATTTTTTGCCCTTATTGAACACAGCACACCAGCCAAGCATTAGATGCATTCATTACATAGAGAATGATCATTTTTTTTAAAAATTAAACCTTGTTATATTCAAATACCGCTATATTGATTAATAGGCCAGAAGTGGAATTCTAAGCTTTTGGCAACATAATCTTTTTGAACAATTTTTACAGGCCCTTGTGAGTGATTACTCTGGCTCAAATATCAGACTGTCCATGAATGTCTACAATGACACAACACTCTTCAAAAGTAGTGTAGTGATGAACAACAGCAGTCAGCCATCTCTCAACAGCAGAGTCATAGCCGCACAAGTAAGCACTGAATCATTTGTGGATATGGGCAGGCTTTATTGTTCAAAAACTAATTAAAATATAAAACACGTTTTTTTTTAAAAAAAATACCAATGGATGATATATGAACTGGATGTAAAATTATAAGTTCTTTTTTAAAATACCAACGTACTTTTAATCCAAAATTGGTACAAACATTGACCTCAATGTTATTCGAATCATTAAAGTAATTTCTCTACTTAAATACACCTTGGATTTTTACAGTTTTTTTTTAAACAAACGTTAATGGCTTTAATTAAAGTATTACAAATAGAATCTTTTTATTCTTCTGGATATTTCATTAGAGGCTTCACGGTTCTTTTTACCTTAATTAATAATTTAAATGTCCAACACATTTTTTTTTCACAGCTGCTATTTGATGGTCAGCCAATCACTAAGCTGGGCCCTTACACCGTCCAGACTGTGTTTCGGCCAATCAAACAGTCCCGTCTGAGATCTAATCGGACGACTTGTGCCTTCTGGGACTTTGAGGCCGAGTCAGGTGCTGGGAGTTGGTCGAGCCAGGGTTGTGTTCACAAAAAAAACATTGTTGGCAGGGATGTTTGTGTTTGTGATCATCTTTCAAACTTTGCTCTCCTCATGGTAGGCGCCTGTTTTACACTAACCAGAAATCACCTGTGCTTGTGTCCCCCCCCCTTAATACATCATCCAAATACCTCCTTTGTGTATTTACATGATTTACATCATCCCCCATATCATCTTTAAGCCAAATGTCAACAAACAAGCCAAGAGACACAACACAATTTACCCATACTATGTGCATGGTTCAAGCCGATGGTTTTTATGTTCTGAACAAGATTGGATCAATAGCGACTCATGATTATTAAAAGCCTTGTCGATAATGAACAGCGTAATCAAAAACTTTACATGATAATTTTAAAATCAGAAAATTATAAATCTGTAAATCCATTGGTTCTAATTTGGCCTTGGTTTCGTGTTCTAATTATTATGACCTTTGACCTTTGTTTCATTTGGATTCATTGAGTGAGTGTATTTCCTATGGGTGGTCTATATAATTACTAAAGGCTCATGCATGGTTTGATTTCTGGTTGCAAATATCCCCATTACATTTGCAGGTTACATATAGGTTATAATGGCATGACTAAATTTAACGTGTTAAAACATTGAAACTTTTCTTTTAAACTAATTTTCATCAAATACCTCTTTGAAACTTTAAAATAATATAAACTATATAGCCGTTTTTAATGTTCTTATTTGACAAAGATTTATTTTATTAACCTGTGCAAATGTTGTTCCACGATAACCTGCTTTGCTAGTGCAAATTATGGGGAAAAGAGATTGTATATTTAAACTTTTCAGAGTTTCTATGAGGAAGTTTGTCCGAACAATGGAAACAAGTTTGTTATGACCACAATCTACATTGGTGCACTGACCTTGTCAATTCTTGGACACTCGCTGTCCATTCTTTCCTTCCTGCTCATCAAGTAAGTCCTCCAACTACGAAGCCTAGTAGGTTTCCCCAGGTAGACGTGTGTTATTACAACTATTATTTTTTTTTTGTCCGTTAACAGTAGATCTCTCATCATCTCATACATTGTTTGCTATTACGCCAGTAACAGTTCAGGAATTCACACAATTGATGCTGTGATAACTAATTGGTTTGTCAGTTGCTTGGAATTCTCAACACTATTGCAAAACACATTGTCTGTATCATGTTCAATTATTGACACCTTAAAAACTGTTAAAACAAATCATCTCATTCTCTTGTGGTGTTTTTTTTTTTCAGAAGTGTGCGGCAAGAGCGAGTTAAGCAGACACAGTTCCAGCTGTGCTTGGCACTCCTCATGTCCTGGGTCATTTTCCTGGCTGGATTGACCCAGACACTGTCCGAAACCGGATGTATTGTGTTGGCAATTCTCCTCCACTACACGATCCTATCCTCCTTCATGTGGATGTTGATGGAGGGAATCTTGCAGTACCTGCTCTTTGTTAAGGCCAGGAATACATACTTCGCTAACTACATGTGGAATACATTCATACTAGCGTGGGGTATGTAAGCCATTTATGACAGCATGGGGGTATTTTAGACATCCATACGAGCATGGGAGATGTTAGTCATCTATACCTAAATGGCGTATGTCATATTTTTGACACCATTTCACCATAATAAATGAAATACTTACTTACTAGTGGTCCTTTACTTACTTCCATTTATATTCTAATATAGGTAGTGTAAAATCTTAAAATGTGGTGGTACATTTGTCATACTTAAATTCTTTTAAACAGTGTTTGTCATTTCTATGACCTGAAAACATCACATCACATTATGCAATGTTACTATTTTTAGACAATATTTTAGTAAAACCTTGATGCTAACAATGTATTTCTGCATATATTTGTACCAGTAACAATTAGTAAGTTCTTGTTCTTAAAACAATTAGCAATCATCTCTATTTTGCAGTGCAAAAAAATAAAAATTACACTTGTTGTTGGGGCTTTCAAACTAATCGAGAAGTTTTCAAGAAGTCAAAGTTTGGATGAATTAAAAAAAATTATTTTTCAATGAAAAATCTATAAATCTATAAATCTATAAATTATACTTTTTTGACCCATTATTTTTTTGGGCATAGCTTTTCTTTTTTTTTAATATATATATATAGTTTTCTTTAAGGAGGTTTTGTACAGTTTTTGATCCTGCAGGTTGGCTTGTGTGCACTACTAAAAGAATAAAATAAAGGAAAAAAATTGGCAATGAAAATGAACTGATTTGCAACAAGATCAACATTCACACCTATGCTAAATTATCCTAAGACTGCAACAAGACCAACATTCACGCCTATGCTAAATTATCCTAAGACTGCAACAAGACCAACATTCACGCCTATGCTAAATTATCCTAAGACTGCAACAAGACCAACATTCACGCCTATGCTAAATTATCCTAAGACTGCAACAAGACCAACATTCACGCCTATGCTAAATTATCCTAAGACTGCAACAAGACCAACATTCACGCCTATGCTAAATTATCCTAAGACTGCAACAAGACCAACATTCACACGTTTCCTACTGACAAATATTTTATCCCTTATAGGTATCTGACTTCACCCAATGTTTTTAAATTACATAATTACCAAATTCAAATAATCGAATGCCTTTATTTCAATTCCAGGTCTGCCTGTCATTCCTGTTGCGGTTGTTTTGATCAGTGACCCTGAACTTTATATCAGTGGAAACAAATGTTAGGTCAAACTATCTTTTCTTTTCTTCAGAACTGTTGAATTGTTTTAATTTTTTTTTTCATTTGTGAACGTCTGTTCTATTAACAGTAATAACATTTCTCAAATTTAATTAAACAGCCCCTCAGAACAAAGTTTTTCGTACAAATCCTTTATAAAATGTCATTTTGAGCAATTTGGGGTGGGGCTGAAAATTATGACAAAACATTTACTTAAGTAACGAGCTTTATAAGAATCCCCGTTAGTGTTCCTATTCCTATACCCCCCCCCCCCCCAGGTTCGCCACCGCACATTTTATTCACGCCCCCTGAACTATATAAATATTCTAATGACCCACCCGCTTTTGCATGACAGATTTATTTCACCATTTCAGAAAAAACCAAAAGAAAATTTTTACACACCAAATCACTTGCGATATTAAAAAAAAAAGAAATCTCATTTAGCACAGTTTACTTCATGTTCCCCTTGAAAAACAGAAAAATCTGAGTTTTGGGGGTTGGGTGGGGAGGGTAGGGCTGAAAAATTTGAAAGCATGTGTTGTCATTAGCAACGAGTCTATGTGACAAGTTTTAGCTGGATAGGTTTACGGAAAATGGGTCAATCAGTCATCCGAAGATTTTGCCAGCCAGCCACCCACGAACAAAAGCGAAGTAAATATATAGGGTTTTCTTTTTTAAAATGCCACCAGGCTGTAATGATCATCATGAAAATAAATAGAGCCTTACTGGGAATAGGACTATGCATGTGCAATAAATCTCCACTATATTGAAGATATCCATTGTGTCTCATCATTTTGTTTGCTTAATTCTATTTGAATGATTACATTAGTCAGATTAGGATTCATGATTAACCTTACAGACTTTATATCATCATCAAATCTATCCAAAGGGTATTTTAATTTGTATGTGTCTGTGTTTATTTCATACAAAGTAGCCACTTTGTCTCATTCTAATTTGTATGTGTCTGTTTATTTCGTACAAAGTAGCCACTTTGTCTCACTCTAATTTGTATCTGTCTGTTTATTTCGTACAAAGTAGCCACTTTGTCTCACTCTAATCCCCAGCTGTTGGATGTCACCGCCTGCCCTTAACTACAACTTTGCAATTCCCATTGGCCTGATCATCTTTTCCAACCTCATCATTTTCATCATGGTTGAGGTCAGCTTGTGCCGTAGGAAGGACTTGATTCAACACACATCCATGGGTCAGAATGAGACTGATGTCAACATAAGGGCTTCGTTCATCTGTTTCTGTGTGCTGAGTGAGTGCTGTTACATAAGTGCCTGGTTCTAATACTGGTAGTTAACGTGGACAAGTCAACCAATGATTCAACAGTAGCGGTATTGATATAAATAAACTGTGTTTAGAACAATAATGTTTCAGTGCCCACATAATTTATCATCTGACATTCAATTTATTGCAGAATGGTAATAATGATAATATATGTTGTATTATTATTATCGAAATATCTTGGGGGAACACCTACGATGGATTTTAATTTCGTTGTTGTTTATGGAATACTCTCGTATGGTAAGGGATACTTTGACCTAAAAGGCAGGGTAAAACCTGAAAAGAGGTCTCATATAATATGTGAGATAATGATATAACTAAATTATTTATTTTTCAATGTACAACCCACATTTTAAAAACAAAAAAAAATTACTTAACCCTTTCCTTTCAGCGTTGTCTGTAGAGTCAATGACGCGCTCTAAATCTTAAGACCAAAGATCTTCCTTATCGGTGGCTTTCATACTTTTGTGTTTTGTGACTTTCTGATCGTTAGGTCAGAGTGGGAAGTTTGTTCGTGGTGTTTAGCTTTAGTGGTTGCTGAGTTTTTAGTTGAGATATAAAAGGGCAGTGTGTTAGTTAGTCGTGAGACGAGCCGATGAGAGGGAGTTAGAGAAGTGAGATCGCAGAGAGTTGTGAGAGTCCAGAGTAGATCGTTAGAGGAGTTAAAAGTCAAGTAGAGAGAGATAGTATGCTTGTTAGATTCGCTGTGGGGCTTGTTGCCTAAGGATATTTCTTTGCCAGATAAAAGGAAATAAATACAGAATTTACAATGAACTATTCAGTGTTTGAGTTACTTGACCAAGAGAGAGACAAGAAGTAATCAAACAGGTCTGATATAGGGGTTTAGACATAAAAAAAGTCGCCATTGGAGGTAGTAGACCAACAAAAGAAGGCAGTAACATTTGATGGAGTATTATACAATGAAAGAAGTCCATAACAGAAGTCATTAGTTTTATAAAAACACAAACACAGCCGAGTTTATCGCTTCAGCTTGTTGTCGAATCTTTAAAAGTTTTTTAGTTTTTATTAAAGTTATGTTTGTATATATTATACTTTCACATTTCATTGTGTCAATTGTTTCCGTAAAGAAGCGTACGTAAAGGATCATACTAGCAATTATTCTCTGAGTGCTTAAAATTGGATGCGACAATCGGGGCTCAGGATAGGTTAAAGACTTATTTTGTGTATGTTTTTAGAATATTTCTGAGCAACACTGTATTAGTGACTAATTAGTGTATTGAATTTCTACTGAAAACATGGACGCACTGAATCACACAATTTCTCTTTGGAACCGTTTCAGGTCTGTCCTGGATCTTTGGATTCCTGGCCATTGACGACGCCCGCGTTGTTTTCCAGTTCATATTTTGTATATCTATGTCACTGCAGGGATTTGTTATCTTTGTGATGATGACTGCTCGGGATAAAAATGTTCGTGCTTTTTGGTCGTCAAAGTTGTCCTTGCTTTGCATTTATTATAGAAGAGACAGTTACAGCTTTCGGGGTGAGTTTTACATTCATTCTAACATATGAAGGGAAAGTAAGGGTTGGTCTGCCCAGACGGCACTTGTTTTGGGTCTGCATTCATTGTGGGGCAACAATTATTTTGGGGCAATATTTGTTTTTAGGTCGGCATATGCGTCCCATTTCATTACCTTATTTGGCTTTTTTTTAATTTGTGTTCTGTATAGATTGTGATTTTTTTCACTTACGGCAGGGGTAGAAAAACAAGTAATGCCCAAGAACTCCACTGCGTCTAGCATTAGCATTTGTAATACTGGTATTAAAATGTCAGTTTACTAGGAGAGAGAGACTTCCAATAATTGTAAGATTAGCATTTGATCACTTATTTGCGCTGACTGGGCTAGGAAAAATGTTACTTGGTCAGGTATGAAAGGGTCAGTAAAAAAGTTATAAGTTGATCTACATGGGGGAAAAAAAAGGAAAGGTTCTTTGATTGTTTTACTGTTAGATTAACAGGAAGGGATAATCCTCATCGCCATCTTAGCCCTAAAATGTTTCCTCCTAGGAGCTTCCGCAATGCACATTTCTAATAAAAGATTTTTTTTCTCTATTAAACTGTACTGTAGTTGCTGTGAATGATATAATTTCTTTTCTATAAGTTCTTCCTTGGCTGAAATGGTTTCTTTTCTTAATCTGCTAGAGGAAGAAATCAAGAGAGAGGCCGAGGCTTTTGAACTCATCATATTTCAGTCCCGGGGACAGTGATAACAGCCAATCTACAACTGCCAGGGACGGCCCAGATGCAATGACCACGGCATATCTACAACTGTCATTAAAAGTGTATTTTTTAAAAATATTATACTGACATCTCATAATAATGTTTTACAATTTACTTTTCTGATTTTGAAATCTTGAAAAGATTTTCTTTAAAGTTTTTACAGTATTCGTGCTTTAAAGGATACAGGAAGTTTTTGGTTATAAATTTTAAGAAAAAGTATTAATTCTTTTAAAGATTTTGAAAATTTTCAAAACTTTTTAGTCAATTCTTGATTTTAGATTCTTTTAAAATATCAATACATATATAAATATTTACAAAATTGACAAAAACTAAGACAAATGGAATTTGTATTAGTGATATTGTATTGATGAGAAAGACTAAATTTTTGAAGAAAAAAAAAATCACAGTATAGGAAATTGAAAATTTTAATTATGTGAAATAATATTATTATAATATAGTGATTTGTATTTTATTGAAAATTCCATTTTTAAATACCACCCACTTACAAATACACACAAACTATACATTCTAATGTAAATTTTACTTAACAGCTGCTTATGGTACCGGTACCAGTACTCAAGATCTTATGTCTATTGAAACTGATAAGATCAATATTTTAAAGTTTTAGCCAACAGACTTGTCATATTTTTTTACTCAGCCAGTATTTAAAATTAACTTTAAACCTGTACAAAAGACACAGTAGTTACTAGACGATTTTCTTGTAAAAAGACACACCAGATGGTTTTCTTATCAAAAGACACACCCGATGGTTTTCTTGTCAAAAAGACACACCAGATGGTTTTCTTGTCAAAAGACACACCAGATGGTTTTCTTGTCAAAAGACACACCAGTGACACCAGTTGGTTTTCTTGTGAAAAGACACACCAGATGTTTTTTTTTGGTCAAAAGACACACCAGGTGGTTTTCTTGTGAAAAGACACATCAGGTGGTCTTCTTGTCAAAAGACACACCAGATGGTTCTCTTGTCAAGAGACAAACAAGAATCTTTTCCTCAATTTTTTTTCCTCGTCCCTTCAACGTAGTTTTAATCAAATATATATTTTTTTTAATGTAAATAAAAAAACTCAGGGCTAGTTGTTATACTTTGTTTACACATATTTATTCAAAAGTATTATAATTTGTTTTATATTCAAAATGAGAGACGTCAAAGATTGTCATTTTCTCTTTAACAGCTCAAGGTCACTAGATTTTTTTTTTTTTATATACCATTATGTTATTCATGCAAGATATACATGATGACTGCATTCAGGGCATGTGAGGTAAATAAATAGTGGAACAAGATCTGTTTAGGCTTTGGGAAAAAAAAAAAAGACAGGACAATTTAAAGGGCAATCCGACTGAAAGCCTTCTTCAGCAGAAAATTCAAAGTAAGAAATCAATGACCTATATATGAAATTCAAAGAAATCAGTGTCCCCAGATCACAAAGTAACTCTTTTTCTGTAGCCCTCTTATGTTTCTTTTAATAAATGTGCTTTTATTTTTTAACAGTGATGTGTTCTAAGATCGAAACTGCTGTAGTCTTTTAAAATTTGTTTCCATAATTATAACGTGGAGAACAAGACTCTGTAGAGTGGGCAACTACAAATTGAGCCAGAAGAGGACATGTCTATTGAAAGTATTGAGAGAATGATCGGGAGGATAGCAGTTTAAGCCTTAAGTGCATTGATGTCTTTTATGGTGATTCCATTGGTTTTAATGTTGATGTATATAAATTATAAATAAATGTATTCAAACTCTTTCGGGTAAGCATGGTAAATTGCAATAAAGTTATATAATTAAAAGATATAGATTGGGTTTTTTTTTTTGGTTTTTTTTTTTGTAAGTAAGAAGAATCACAATAATAAATTTGGTGCATCATACAGGGCTGCCTTGTGTTTAAACTCAGTTGCGTCCATAACTAGGGTTGGTGTCACCCAGGGCGGTGGATCGATGGTCAGTGGGTTGTTTTTTTTTAGCGATCTCACGGAATCAATCTTTTTATGAATTAAAAGAAGAATACACGTAATAACCAATTAAAGATCAAGTAAAAAGGTATCGTAGCCCTGATACTACTGATAGCGGTATCGTTTTATTTGTCGATCGCTTCTCTTAGTTGTCACTGCGTGAGGCCTTTGTTGTCATTGCGTGAGGCCTTTGTTGTCATTGCCTACATTGCGTGAGGCCTCCGTGTTTCATGAGTAGAGACGTGAGAGACCATGCGACGTTGCTTGTGACAAGATATAGACACGCCGCTGACCAGACGTGCTAGTGTTCCGTTCCGTGTGTTAGCGATAGTATTACTAAACGTAACAGTTTCAGCTCAGGAAAAAATCAGGACAAATGTCCAAAAAAAAAACTGCAGCCTGCAGTGTCCTGATAAAAATCTGTTGTACGGATGGTAACCTTAAAATTAAAAGTAAATGATACCACAACGTTCACAAATTAAAATCATCGAAGTGGTGGTAAAGAATGAAAAATATAGCTACCCTTTTGACACCTTTATTGATCTGAATATGTAAGACGAATCTCGTTAGAGCGATGATTCTATACGCCTTAGCCAGTGGCGTAGCGAAGGGGGGCATCATGCCCCGGGAGCTCCTCACAAAGGGGCGCCAAATGGTATATTTTACATATAATATTGTATGGTTTTCGCATTGCGGGGGGGGGGGGGGGGCGCTAAAAAGGTATTGTGCCCAGGGCGCGATTTAAGCTCGCTCCGCCACTGGCTTTAGCATCAACTTAAATCATCTGACGGATGGCCGCTCTTAAATTTAACGACATCGTTCTGCTCATAAACCGATCATTTTAAATTTAATTTCTTCCCGATTGTTTAAACAATAAAAACTCCGTTCTAATTTACAGTAGCGAAGTGAAAACATCACGCCACCATTAACAAAACAACATATCAACGACCCGCAGCATACGCCTGGGGCTTAACAACCGGAGTGTCCAATGAGTCATAATGTCTCATTTCTGCCAGGTATTGATAGTTGTCTTGCCCCTCCCCAAAACGCCTGTAATTTATAATACAATATAGCCCCTCATGGCAAATTTGTATTAGAGCAGCGGTTCTCAACCTTTCTAATGCCGCGACCCTTTAATACAGTTCCTCATGGTGTGACGACCCCCAACCACAAAAAATTTTTCGTTGCTACATCATAACTAGCGTATATGTGTTTTTCGATGGTCTTACGCGCAGTGGCGTAGTGAGGGGGGCATTATGCCCCGGGCGCTACTCACAAAGGGGCGCCAAATGGTATATTTTACTATAATATTGTATGGATTTCGAATAGGGGGGGGGGGCGCTAAAAAGGTATTGTGCCCCGGGCGTGAGTTAAGCTCGCTACGTCACTGCTTACGCGACCCGTGGTAAAGGGTCGTTCGACCCGCCAAAGGGGTCGCGACCCGCAGGTTGAGAATCGCTGTATTAGAGCAACACTGCTCGTGTTGTCACCCCCTCCAGAATACCACTGAGACTGACTGAGCTGAGACTTCTGTTCTCGCGTAATTGTTAAAAACAAAAACAAAAAACTGGGATAAGCGGTAACGACACAAAAAAATGAGAAATCGGTAAGTTCAAAATTACTGATAAATTACAATGCTACGTTAAAGATTGAAAAGGAAATAGCGATGACGGCGTTCGCGAAAGATGCAGCTGATTCAAAACGTGTTCCACTCATCACCTCCCAGCTTCCCTCTTTCCCCAGACTCTCCTGTCATGGTGAAAGTCATTGAAAGGAAAAGCAAATTTTCGCAACGTGGCTTACTTATATATATATATATATATAATTTATTTATAATAGATCCGTCCAACAAAAATGTCATTTATTACAAATACAATTCATAAAAATAACTACCCGGTACATTAAATTTAAGAAATTGAACTCTGGATTGAACCCACGGCATTCGCTATTGTTATGGACTGGTACGACAAAATATTTGAAAACTGTAACCATGGCCAGTAGAGAGGCAAGGCTGAATCCCAATCGAAAAAAAAAAATACTAAGCATTTTGCTTATAGAAGGACGCCCCTTAATAGATACATTAAAACCAAAAACTGACGCCCTAGTCGGACACACCCTTCTAGTACTACTACCCTAACCCTTACCTCCTCTGGTGGACCATGTCAGTTGTGACATCACTTCTCAGTGGCGTAGTGAGGGGGGCATCATGCTCCGGGCGCTACTCACAAAGGGGCGCCAAATGGTATATTTTACTATAATATTGTATGGTTTTCACATGGGGGGGGGCGCTAAAAAGGTATTGTGCCCCGGGCGCGAGTTAAGCTCGCTACGCCACTGTCACTTCTAATTAAGTTTCTTGCTCTCATCACAAGTCAACCACCTCGATAACACTAACAACAAGGGCTTTAACCCCCACCACCCCACCTCCCACACACACCAATACTTCCTGGTAAACAAATGACTCATCACAAATATCTCCCCGCCCATCTCGTCCCCACACTCGGTCAAGGTTACCCGGTACCAACAAAACAAACAAAACGACAAAATTAAAAAAAAAACATAAGAAGCTAAAAATAGTAAAATATCCTGTAGACTATTGTCTGAAGGCTATTTCTGCATGACTCATGCCAAAGCCTATTTTTATAACTTTATTGTATTGTTTGGAATTCTTATACGTGTTGAAATGTTTCACTTATGATCCTAGACTACAAGTTTCCAACAAGTAAAAAAGAAAATTCCACAAAAGTTGAGATTTGTAGGGAAATGACTTGGGGGGGGGGGGGGGGGTGTGGTTAGTCAAACTCAGTTACAACGTGACGGTCTACGCTCTACACTTTCTAGGTGACCAGCTCACAAGAAAATGATCAACTGAGAGTAAATAAAAAAATTACTCTCCATCAACACATTCATATGATGTGTAAATGCAATTAAAAAGGAAATAAATGATAAATGGCTCTCACTCATACCACCCTCCCTTTTTCAACTCATTCCTCACACAACGCATTGACGGCCAATGTGATTCACCAAAATAAGATCCCCTTTTTATTAGGGACAGTGTCCGTCTATCTCCACATCGTTACTGTAACCCTGACATCCAGTATTGTACGGTACTAAATTGTACCTGAAACTCATCTCACACAATCACCCACGTATTCAATGTTTAGTACCAAAATGTCCTCTAGTTAAACTAAACAAAATACAATTTTTATATGTTGGCTTTTTAACCTGCCCATAAAATAGCATCTTTTCTCTATTCATATGAGTACCGGTATGTGTTGAGTTTAAGTTATTTACTTTGACCCTTACGAAAATGGGACCCCCAAAAAAATGTCAAAATATTAAGATCTAAAAAATGCATAACTTTTTTTTTTACTAATTCAGTTAAATGAACAAGTTTTGTTTCCTATCCACATTCTTAGATCCGTGACTTCTTGACATAACAGTAGGTACTCCAAACCAATTTTTCAAACTAAACCAATAACATTTTTGAGTGTTTAAGATGAAAGATCTAAGAATTCTAAGAATGTGGACATTAAATTTATGACTTTATGACCATTATTAAGAAAGTTATGCTATTTTTAAAAAACTTTCTCAGGTTACCTTTTATGAAATGACAAAGACCCATATTCATGAGTCAATATCTTAAAATATATGTCACCTACACTCATTTCCTTTACAATACTTACACAATACTATACAGAGAACAAACTCAATTTTTTTCAAGAGTATGGGAAATCAAACTTTTGTAATTTATTGTTGTAAAGATGACATTTTGTAATATTTTCAATTTTTTCCAAGGGAGGCAAAAAATCACAAAAATTACCTATTTTTAAAAATTCACAAAAAATTATCTAATTAACTCATAAACATCATTCATATATCAATTTAAAAGAGAATCAAAGATCTATACAAGTATGCATACAAGAACTACTTAAGATAAATAAATATTTGCCAAAAAGCAAAACAGTCAAGGGTGGTAATTTATTTTACACATTTTACAATTTTTTCAAAATATAAAAAAAATAATAAATAACATCCTATATGTTTGAAATCACTTAGGAAGTGAAGATAATAGTAGTCTTCATATAAAATAAGCATATCTGACATTACAAAATACCATTGAATAATAAAAACATTTGAAAAAAGTAGAGTACAAAAATGTTTGTAAAAAAAAAATTTCTTCGAAAGGTACAACACATAAAAGATAAAGAGAATCATAAATTCACAACACAAAACAAGATAATATATATTTTACAACTCTTCGATTTAACATTAGGAAACACACTCTGCGTAAAACAAATTCTTCCGTAGTAAAGTAAAAAAAAAAGAAATGCGCAAAATTTTCAGAGTGGGTGGATATTATTAGTAAACATCACTAACAAAAAAAAAATGTACATATTAATATTAATTTCATTCTGAAAATGAATTGTGAGTAAATTAGATAAATGGATGATATCACCAATTTATTTTAAGTTATTAGATTTAGCAATGAGCTTCTGTAGAAGACAGAAATAATATAAACTAAATGCAACGATTCAAAAAGTAATTCAATGGTCTCTTTGTAGATTCTAAAAAACTAAATTTGTAAAAATCAATAACAAAGACATTTGGTTCTCCATCTGACTGTACTGTTGACACTAAAGGTAGAAAGTTGATAGCTCTCTTTGCTACTCCAAAAGAAGATAGAGTGGAACTCATGAAATCAATTTCTAAAGTTTGGCCCAGGAAAACTGTTATGTCCGTAAACTTTATGGTCATTCAATTCCCCTAGAACTTCAACCATGGGTCTGACTTTAAATCCTTCTTTAATTTGAGCAAACCAGCATTCCAGCTAAAATAGGAAATTAAAAAGGAAATGCATGAACACAATCACTAGATAGTTTTGAACAAGGATTCAAGGATACTATTACTTTAAAATTAAATATAACTTGCAATTCATTTCAACAAAACTCACGACCAACAGCTCACAAAACTACCCCCTCCCCCAACACCACCACCACCAAACATTCACGCCTCTAAATCTAGTTCACAACATTAAGTAGGCCTACCTGCTCCCATGATTTGTCTACTCGTTGGTTTCTTTTAATTTGTACAACTGAAGCAACAGTTTGTTGTCTATAATCAGATGGGGCAAAGGTCTTCTTCCTTTAACACTAGCCAGGAATGTTTGTGTAAGGCATCATAATCATACTGTTCACCAGCTGTAGAAAATAGAGTATAAGTTTAAGTATAATGCACACAGTTTACAATTACCTAAATTACAAAAAAAAAATAAAAGTTGTAGTTGTAACATCTTGAAATAGTTTTATTTCTTCAAATTTTAATTTATTTAAACATTGCTGGTGTGGACAAGACATGAAATTATATATATATATATAACAAATAAACTTAAAATTTTAAACTATACCAATTAAAGTTAATTATAATAAGCAATCTTCATTAATTACGCTTAAAGCACCACCACTCAACTTTTCAGTTAGAAATTGTTTACCATACCAACGCAAAGCTATGTCACGTGACCCTTTTTTAAACTTAAATTACACGTAGTAACACAATATTTTTCAAAAAAATATTTTAAAATAATAATAATTTGAAGTATCATCTAAAACTTTATGTATTCTTTTGTTTGATAAAACAACGGGGAAAAAATAGATTCAAATTTAAAGATGGGTGGGGTAAATTTACTTCATAATGCTGAATGGCCGTAAAATTCGCGAGGTCGAGGTGCACACAAAAATCAGTAAAATATTATTAATATTTCAAACATACATGCAAAAAGCATATAAACGGAATTTTTAAACAAATAATTCACTAAATTATATAGCTTTTACATACCTGCTAAGCATAGAAGATCCGATAAAGCATCATTTTCTGTCCCGAATGTCGAATGAGTCGGCCATTTTCTCGGCTTCATTCCATGCCGCGAAAGTTCGGTAAATTAAATATTTTGAGGTTCTGTTTGGGGAATAGGTGCGGTCTCGCAAGACTTCATATTTTAGCATTGTTTTCGCATTTTTGTGTAAAAATGGACCAGCAATCTGCTCATGTAATTTTAAAAGCTGAATTTGTCTTAAATCCTATAGAAATCTCAACATTTCTCCGATAATTATAATTTTTTTACATTTCTATTGTATTAAATACAACTTAATAAATACTGGGTGAAAGGTTATTCACTGCTGCATGCGTTAGGCACAATTCTAAGGTCATTCGATAAATAGGAAAAAGCTCAACGCGATCGAAACAGAGGGGGGGTAAAAAACGATATTTTAAAATGCCGCTAAAACTCGATGCGGTGATGTTTTTCAAACTACAAAAAATATTATTTTACTAACACCAATAGAAAAACAAACACCATATTATTAAAGTGCTTGAATCGATCTTTAAAATGGTATAATTTTTATTAGTATGCATGTTGCAATTGTAAGAAAATATTTTAATGGAAGTTGTGTAAAATGTCCAAAAAACACTGCTTCTCAGCGGTTTGGAGTACCTAATAACAGTACAAAAAAAAGCTATAGAACTGTTTTGAAAAAAAATCAGTTTGAGGTACCTACACTACAAGTCTCGGCCTGGGGAAAAGATATGTGCTCAAAGGCGTACCCCCTGAAATCCAGCCCAAATACAGCCCCTACCGATGATATAACCCGCCGGCCCAGATGACACGAGCCCGGATCCTGTATTAAATCATCTTAACTCAGGCCACACTACTGCTTGAGTTTGACAGTTGTCATTAACAGTCACGACAAGCCAATCATTCGTCTTTTATTATTTTATTTGCCTTTCTGGAAGTAATCCAAAGTTTCTTCATATATTTGAATTAAATAATGCCATACAAAAACAAAACAAAAAAATAAATCTCGTACTTTCAGAAACGAAATTTGGAAAGTATACTAGGAAAACAGTAATATTCCTACATAAATTCATACCGTTGTCCTTTAGTATAGAATATTTTATTTTTAACTAGGGTAAAATGTTTTAAGGACACTTAGAGTTAGAGAGAGTGCCAAATGACAGAGGAGTGAAGTGGGTGCATCACCAAAAAACCCCAGAGGAAAAGGGCTCAAAGGCAGACCTAGGCTTAGATGGATGAATGATGTGGAAAAAGCTCTACAACTGGGAATCCAAGCATGGAAAAGAAAAGCATTAGTTATGTCTGAAGTGTGAGGCAGGCCAAAGCCCTACATGGGCTGTAGCGACACAGGGGTGGATGGATGGCTGTAAAATATTTTTAATTCACAAGTATTGTAAAAAAGAACTTTGCTTAGAGAAAGCAGACGGAGGGTCCCAACTTCCGGGGGACAGGGTTAACAGTTACCACGTCAAAAAATATCAGAAACCTTCCCCACCCCCCTCTTCCCATGGGCTCCCGCAAAGGAGGTGGTCTATGAGTGTTACTATACGTCTGGTACAGTATTTGAGGAGTCCAATTGCAAACCCTGCTAAGTCACTTTTTAAAAAAATGAGTCATCTATTTAGGCTGGTTAATCAAGTGTCAATCTACAGTATTTTGTGTATTTAATGATTAAAAAGCTTTATGTAAGTCTAAAATTCACCATTTAAAAAAATATCATTTTTCTCTGAATCAACAAGGAGTTACTTAGCAGGGTTTGTAATTGGACTCCCCATTTAATAATGTTTTTTCTCGACGGACATTCCTTCCGTAGAAATAACTGGTACCCGCCAACCCTAACCTGGAAAGTGTCACCAACCCCCCCCCCCCCCCTTTTTTTTATAAAATTTTTTTTAAAACAGCCTGGCGTTAGATTCTTCATTATTTTAAAAAGACATCCCAGTTAATCGAATAATAAAATATGGTTCTACCTTTGTGTAAGGAATTTTATTTGTTATAATGTTAAGAAAATTTGTCTGATGTCGTCGTCGTCAGATTCTAATATCTGCATTGACGGACATAAATGTTGCTTTATTCGAGATTTTTATTTTTTTTTAAATTTAAAAAAAAAAAAAGTTCTTTCTATATTGTTCCAGAATTTCAGTAAATGATTCAATATTCCTACAGCTACAACAAGTAAAGAAGACCACCCTTTGCACTTCGTTTGCGTCAAGTTTGTCGTCATCACATTTTAACGATGTCGATTTTTCTTTACATATTTCTTAGTTTTTTCCCATTTTTAGTGTTTCCCAAATACGTTAATATTTTAAATTTTTTATTATTAGTATATTCCATTTTTTTAAAAAAAGAATTTCCTATATTTGTTAGTATATTCTACACAATTTATTAGTATTTTCTGTAATTTTTGTATTTTATATATTTGTCACTATTTTCTGTACGAGTTAGTGTAAATGTTTTCCATATTTATTAGTATTTTCCGCATTTATTAATTATTTCCATATTTGTTAGTGTTTTCTATAATTGTTAGTAGTGTTCATTCTCGTTTACCTCCCCCAATCAACTCGCCGCTGTCGTTACCACGGACACGTGATCAGCTTAACAACTCCTGAAGACTTTGGCGTTTGTCATGTGTGCATCTTCCGCTAATTTCTCATAGGAATTTTTTTTCGTAAATATTTATATTTATCATCTTTTTATTTGTTATTTTTCCAACGATTGCAGCTTAAAGATAAAGAAATTATAAAAGTCTTGCTCATGGAAGATGTTTCTACTGAGGGCTCCATACCTAATGAAGACATTATCAAGGGGGTGAAAACGCACAAAATGATACCTTAGTCAACAGCAACCAAAAAAAAAAAAAAAAACAGGCGGTGAAAGATAATCTGATTGGCTACTTCTGGAAGTTTTTATTTTTATTATTTATTTTTGAAAGGCAACATTGGAGGAGTTCTTTTTTTCAAAGGGGTGTTACTGAAGCATTGCTAAAACTAATATTCGTTTATTAGGAATGGTTAATGGTATGGGGAACAAACGGTTTTATTATTGTTTGATATTTGTAAGGCTTCCAGGAATGAATTAATGACGAGTATACAAGTTCAATGTTCCACTGTATTTCCAAAAACATTAACATCAATTCGAGACCTCACCGCAGTATGCAATTAGGAAACAAATATACAACCATTTCTGTTTCAGTTTGTTTGTGCAAGTTACAAACATGCATCAACATTGTTGTGTCACCGAAAACAGAGTTCTTCAAACCCCCCCCCCCCCTTTTTTTTTTATGTTGCCCGATGACCAAGAAAATAGCATCATTTAAAATTAATGGAAGCTATATTGATCAAAGAAAAACAGATGAAAAGCCCAATAGTGGAATATATAGTCCCCAATAGTGGAATATATAGTCCCCAATAGTGGAATATATAGTCCCCAATAGTGGAATATATAGTCCCCAATAGTGGAATATATAGTCCCCAATAGTGGAATATATAGTCCCCAATAGTGGAATATATAGTCCCCAATAGTGGAATATATAGTCCCCAATAGTGGAATATATAGTCCCCAATAGTGGATTATATAGTCCCCAATAGTGGAATATATAGTCCCCAATAGTGGAATATATAGTCCCCAATAGTGGATTATATAGTCCCCAATAGTGGATTATATAGTCCCCAATAGTGGATTATATAGTTCTCAAGTCTTATGTAGTTTTTTTCTCTGTACCTGTATTTAAAAAAAAAAGTTTTTACCGTTACAACGAATTATAAATACATTGTCTGTATTCAGATGACCTTAACCTTTGAGACAGTCAAGGTAGCCCACTCCCCCCCCCCCCCCCAACTGCCTCTCTACACAGATTGTTTAAAAATAAATATTATTTAAATAGATCACACCATACCAGTGGCCTGTTCGGCGTTTGGGTCACATGATTGGACCGTTTCCAGAGACGGAAGTGTGAAACACGAATACCGTAATAAAAAAAAATTATCATAAACTATCGGTACGGAAAGTACATTTCTTCTGCCATAAAACTATTCTTAAGTACACTGATAGTTCTTACTCAGCATTGGTGGCGACGCCCCTAAACGTTTCTGCAAACCAGGCTTTATAAAGCACAAACAAATCCGACTGTTGTAATCAGTGCGCAGACTGCAGACCGACAACACAATTTATACTAATACAATTGAAAATAATCGAGTTGCGGTCCATGAGACGTGTTAAGTATAAGGGATTCGCCCTCACAGTTGGCACCAACCTGCCGTGGTCATAAAGATTTGACTACGCCGCTGTAAATCCGCTAGCCTTGTCTCCGTGAAATTGCACTTAAGACCTTTTGTGCACATGTGTCGGTATAGTGGTGTATGCTAGTTAATAATACTACAAGGAGTCCACATCCCGCTATGCGTCATAGGTGATATTCGAGTTCTTATTGACATAAACATTTGTCAGTAGACGTGGAGTTGAGCGGTGAGTACTTTGAATTGTTCACGTATATAGTCATCCAAACAATGCAGCTTGTAACAATGGCTAGTGACATGCTTCGTTTCGAAATAAATATTTCAAAACATTTTGAAGACTTACGACATTTACATTTTTTTGGGTAAAATTCACACTCTTTCTCTCACTCTCTGTCCCTCTCCCTCTAACTATCTCCTCTCTCTTTCTCTCTCGTCTCCCTCTCTCTATCTCTCTCTCCCTCTCTCTCCTCTCTCTCCCTCTCTCTGTCTCCCTCTCTTTGTCTCCCTCTCTCTGTCTCTCCTCTCTCTCTGTCTCTCTCTCTGTCCCTCTCTCTCTGTCTCTCTGTATCTCTCTCTGCCTCTCTCTCTGTCTCTCCCTATTTCCCCCCTCTGTGTCTCTTTTTCTGTCTCTCTCTCTCTCTCGTTTCTCTTTCTCTGTCTCTCTCTCTCTCTCTCGTTTCTATCTCTCCCTGTATCTCACTCTGTCTCTCTCTGTATCTCTCTGTCTTTTTAAAGACTCTCTCTCTCTTCTCTCGCTATCTCTCTGTCTCCCTCTCTCTATATCCCTCTCTCTATCTCTCTCCGTCTCTCTGTATCTCTCCCTGTCTCTCTTTCTCTCTCTCCTTCTTTCTATTCGCATTGCCATATCTTGGATGTAAGGATGAAGAGTTTATTAATGTTTTTTTTTACACCAGTCATATTTTCGATCAGTTCTCTCTCTCTGTCTCTCTCTCTCTGCCTCTCTCTCTCTGTCTCTCTTTCTCTCTCTAACTCTTTCTATTCGCATTACCATATTGTGGATGTGTGGATGAAGGTTTGTTAATTTTTTTTACACCAGTCACATTGTCTATCAGTTCTCTCTCTGTCTGTCTCTGTCTGTCTCTCTCTGTTTCTCTTTCTGTGTCTCTCTCTCGTTTCTCTCTCTCTCTCGATTCTCTCTCTCTCGTTTCTCTCTCTCGTTTCTCTCTCTCGTTTCTCTCTCTCTGTCTATCTCTCGTTTCTATCTCTCTGTCTTTCACTCTGTCTCTCTGTCTCTCTCTCTGTTTCTCTTTCTCTATTGTGGATGTGTGGATGAAGAGTATTTTAATGTTTTTTGTTTACACCTGTCACATTTTCGATAAGTTGATACATTTCTTGTGAAGTGGTCACCTTAAAGGTTTTGATAGTTCCGTTTTCAACCGAGTTGTGTCAACATCGCGTCTCCTTCTGGGTCGACGGAGGCGGGTTGACACAGTCGCTCAAATTTCCGTGGTTGATCGCGTCTGCTTCGCGGAAGATTGAATAGGTGGGTGGCTGAGTTTAGACATTCTTTTTTTTTTTTTAGTTTTATGCTTAGGTAAAAAGTTAAGTCAGTCCCAAAAGATTTTGTAAGCACTCGGTGTTTAAAATAGGAAATATTTCTACTTTTGTCCATAATTGAAGACTACAATTTTAATACTAAAATATGGTTAGCTAATAAATAATTTTAAAATACTTTATATGAAAGACGAGTTAAAATGCACTACTAAAAAGTAGAAAATAATTGACTTAAAATGTAGTACTCAAAGAAAGTCAGTGAAGAAAAATATTTTTTGAAAACATTAATTATGATTAGTAGCAATAAAATATATCTCAACGCTTCGCCTACATTCAATTCGAATACGTTGGCGACACGGAGTGCTCATCTACATTCATGCACATTCTTTGTTTAGTGCAGTGATCGAGAGGGCCGCAAATGAAACATGCTCGGGGAAACATTTCGATAAACAAATTTAATGGCTTGCGAACAAAAGACGTGTTAAAACAAATACAATGATTCGATCCATCGTTATTTCTGTTACTTCGTTTCATTTTGATTTTTGGGTAATCGCAACTTAGCTTTTTATTATTTTACATACATGGTGCAAAAAAAAAACAACAACAACAAAACAAAAAAACTGTCGATAATTCTAGAACACGCCAATTTTTAGATTTTTCTCCTAGGGCCGTATGAAACCAAACTAGATGGTGATACTGAATTATTAGTCTACGTCCTAGGCTTACAGCTATATCAATGGGTGTACGTTGTATCTAAAATAACTTGTCAGTGATTGTTCGTAAGAAATTTAGTATATTTTATTATGTTTCGGTTAGGAATAGTATGTTGCTAGTAGTACTTTGGGCCCAGTTCTAGGGCGGTACTTTTGCCCAGTCCTCGGGTGGTACTTTGGGTCCAGTCCTCGGGTGGTACTTTGGGCCCAGTCCTCGGGTGTTACGTTGGTCCCAGTACTCGGGTGGTACTTTGGGTCCAGTCCTCGGGTGGTACTTTGGGCCCAGTCCTCGGGTGGTACTTTGGGCCAAGTCCTCGGGTGGTACGTTGGTCCCAGTCCTCGGGTGGTACGTTGGTCCCAGTCCTCGGGTGGTACGTTGGTCCCAGTCTTCGGGTGGTACGTTGGTCCCAGTCCTCGGGTGGTACTTTGGGCCCAGCCCTCGGGTGGTACTTTGGGCCCAGTCCTCGGGTGGTACGTTGGTTCCAGTCCTTGGGTGGTACGTTGGTCCCAGTCCTCGGGTGGTACGTTGGGCCCAGTCCTCGGGCGGTACTTTTGGCCCAGTCCTCGGGCGGTACTTTTGGCCCAGTCCTCATATTTTTATTCCAGGGGGAGGTGGGCTAAGATTTACTCTTAGCGTATATCCTAAACCCACCCATGTTGAGTGACACAAGCTAAGCACCAGACAGTCTGGACACATTGACTTTAATTAGATCTGCTATATTAAATGTGGAATTCGATCCCTGCCAAATTCCCATGGTAATAATATATGACAGGTTATCGAACAGTGAATTTAAAAAAACAAGGAATTAATGAAAAAAAATTGTGGATGAAACCAGAAATATATTTGACCAGCGGGTACAACGTTGTTAAACTGCTTGGACCCTGGTCAAACCTTGACGACCCTGATCCAACCGCAACGATCCCGATCAAACCAGAACGATCCAGATCAAACCAGGACGATCCAGATCACACCGGAGCATTATTAGTCTAGTAATGTGTTAACTCCACACAACGCAGTTTATAGGCATTAAGTACTCCTGGTTCCGCCGAGGATGACAGCGGACATGCTCTCTTGTCTCTAAATTTACAACCCCGACCATGCCGACCCACCTTTCTTAAAGTGGGCGCCTATCGTCCTTCTAATCCATTGGCTTCATTGTCTTATTGAGACAATATCAAACAGTCAGGTGACTTCAAATTCAAACGGGAATAATGCGTTTCAGACTTGGGTAAACATGTTTTTAAGTTAGTAACGAAATAATAATGCTATAATTGACTTTAAAAAAGTTCAGTAAGTCACCTTTGCAGAGCTTCACACGAACATTCTTAAACACATATTCTAAATTAGCATCTAATCATTCTGACTGCAATTTCAACCTTTTTTTCTTCGGCCTCTATATTTTAAGGAGCCAGACCATACCGACCTTCCCCCTGTGTACCGTAGCAAAACGGTGTGTATAATTTATAATGTTGATTAATTTCGAGACAATAATTTAAACTGCTCGCTTAACTTTTGCAGCTGCGGTTCTATCAAATATATGTATTTCAAATAACTTAAATTCCACGGGAAAAGGTGACGGAATGCCGTACAAGGATTTTTTTTTTACAATGAAAACTTAAGCTCTACTTATAACACCGTCTTCGCGCGTCAAAAAAATGAAAAACAATCGAACAAACAAACATTATAAGTAGAAGCATGACGTAAGAAGACCTCCGACTAACCTTCAACTTCCGGGTGGCCAATATTGGTGCAAGAGCTTGTGTCAAAGTTACGTAGTATTGTGAATACAAATCTTAGAAAATGATAACTTTTCTGTAATTTTTTTTAAAATTATTCTTTTTTTCTTTTTACTTTAGGATCCCTAGGTTTATTCAGTTAATTAATTCATTGACATTCATCATTATTATGCTCATAAATGACAATATGCTATAAACCTACTATAATTATTTATTTTTTATACTAGTTATAGTAGGTGGATTCAAGCTTAAATTAAATTTTTGGTATAGTAATGATTGATTTATTCTAGAATGATATTATAAAAGATCATTAGATTTATTCTTCAGTTTAATTGTTACAGTCGAAGTGTGTAATCCAGACATTCTATAGAATGCCTAGTGAGGTGTATAATACATAGGTCATTATACACTTTGCCTAAGCATTCTATAGAATGGCTGGATTGCACACTTTTATTATAACATTTAGATAACAGAATGTTAAATTCCTCGCATCAGGATTGTTAACAAGAGCCGTTCAAGTTAAAGATACAAACAATTATTGTACTCTTTATTTGTTCCATCCGGAGGTGTGGGTGTGTGTGGATGTATGTGGGTGTGTAGCTTCTTGGGACCTAAACATCTTTGCTTATCATTCACATTGGATCAGGATTAACGTTAAAAATAGTCAATTTACCATGTTTTTCCCTTGAATGTCAGCCCTTTTAGCTTGTCATGACACACACACACCCAAAGAAGTAGTTAAGACGTTTATAGCTCAACGATGGTCAAAGTGACACTTAAAAAAAAAGGGGGGGGGGTGAGTTGGGGGGGTTGGAGGTTCACTTTCTTGGGTAAATTGTATGAGAGTCACTTTATACAAATTGTCACAAAGGAGTTTGAGTCATTTTTTTCGCGGTGAACAGGATGTCGATACACTCTTGTATGAAAGAAATTTGGAAAAATTCTAATTTTTGTTTTGTTTTACTTCATGTTTTTAAAAAAAAGTATTGTCCTAAATATATTTATAGAATGGTTTTAGACCATTTAGGAAATGGGGAAAAAAAAAACCCAACTAATTGAACTAGTTGATCTAGGTCACGCATAACCGCGGGAGATTACTTTAAGGACACATTTTCACACATATTGAGCCGTATCTGAAGCAATTGATGGCTGAATGCTTCCGTCACAAAAATCCACGATTTTTTGTTGTTGTTATGATGTATGACGGGGTATGTTTCGACATGTTCATAGCTAAATATTATAGCAGGTTATGCAACGTCACGTAACTGTCAGGACCTTTACACACCATGTTACGGCCTTCATAAGTCACGTCCTTATAATGGTACGGCCTACTCTCGTTGTCTAGGTCTTTCTCTAGGTCCACACAATAACACAATAATACCTCGAATATCATAAGTTAATTCTTTATTCCTTTATATACAAATTGTACTGCCACATGGCCAGGAGTCACTAATACATAAGGAAGTTCCTCACTACACATTTAGGAAACCAAACTTCGACTAACACACGTTCTCTCTACTAACTCTATGATTTTCCTAAATAAATCTCTGATCTCTCTCTGGACTAACTAACACACTGTCCTTTTATACCCACTCACTTGTTTATTAACATTTCCCTGTCATCCAATCACCATTCAACCAATATAATTCATAACACTAATGGGCTAAAAAGTGTTCACTCTAATAGCAATGATTCTCCCATTCAAAACTCTCACCATGTATGGACAACCTTTCATACCAAACATCACACTAACAAATCATGTTCACAACAGTAACAAACTTACAAATCCAGTTTGCGAATTCTGAGATACATGCAGCTGGACTACGTGAAGATCAGTCAATACAGAATATAAATGTTTTAAAAGTTTAAAAATAAGCATCACATTTTCTTTGCAATAGACACATGTGGTGATCTACTGGAGTCATTTAGAGAGTTCCCAGTCGTTGAGAGCAGTTGATAAATATAGAAAGTGAAACCCATGCCAACACTGTAGATTTACGATGACCTTTCTATTGCTACAAGTATTCTGTATCCTCGCATGCACATTAAGTTTGTGTACAGCGATCGAAACAGTAGACAAAAGTAAGTATTCAATTTGTGTCACAATTTAAGGGCATTTATTGTTTGAACACAACTGCCGGATTAGAAATCTGTAAATGAAATATAATTACATACATGTCTGGTCAATATAGCTACATACATGTCTGGTCAATATAGTTGCATACACGACTAGTCAATATAGCTACATACATGTCTGGTAAATATAGCTACATACATGTCTGGTCAATATAGTTGCATACACGACTGGTCAATATAATTAATTACATACATGTCTGGTCAATATAGCTACATACATGTCTGGCCAATATAGTTGCATACACGATTGGTCAATATAGCTACATACATGTCTGGTAAATATAGCTACATACATGTCTGGCCAATATAGTTGCATACACGACTGGTCAATATAATTAATTACATACATGTCTGGTCAATATAATTAATTACATACATGTCTGGTCAATATAATTAATTAGATACAAGTCTGGTCAATATAGCTACATACATGTCTGGCCCACGTAAGCATCCAAAAATGACATATGATGGCTTATCAGACCAGAATGTAACCCAATCAAAGGTTGATTTATGAGACCAATATGTAAACCATTCAATGGGTGACATATGAGAATATCCTTAGAGGCTATAAGCCAAAAAATTGCCGTGTTAACCACTACCTCTCTCCTATCTTAACAGGCTGTACATTTGTCAGCGACGGTTATGGACCATCTGAAACTGGCACGTGTTTCCATGCCAGCAAAGAGACCTTGACCTGGCAGGACGCTCACGGGTTCTGTCATTTAAGCCAAGGTTGGCTCATGAACTCTGCGTATGAATTGAGTTCCCATTTCGACCCTAATGTACTGAGATTAAAGGGTGAGTACTGCATGTTCACATTACTGTTGTAAATTCTTTCATGTTTATTTATTTAATTTATTAAATTTTTTTAGCACGCAAACAAGAAAAATCTGGTTTGGGTAGTTTAAGCGCCGTGGCTTATACATTTTTTTTTCTAAAAAATCCTTTACATTAACTTCGCTTCTATTTGTGTGTTTCTTTCCTTCTGTCTGACTGTGTGGCAAACTCTACGGCCGACTACGTTATTAAGCTGAAACTTGGAACAAAGACTCGTTGCCAAATACGTTTCATTCTATCAAACTTTCGATCCTAATTTTTTTTTTTAATCTTATGTCAATATTTTGACAAGCATGCTTTTAAATAACAACACGCAAGGCCTGGAGTTGTTTGGTTCTTTTTTTTTTTTTTTCCCCCTTTTTTTTTTAAAAACCCCAATAAATACAATATCAAGAGTCTCGTAAATATTTTAAAAAAAATTAAGGTAACAACATTTCTTTGTTGTTGGGATAAGTTGTGAAGATTGCAGATAGGTGGGTTTAGCGCTTCATAATTACCTGCAGATCGCCCAACTGGGGGTTGCGGAGTTCGTCCCATAATCAGTGTGGGGGACTCTATTTGTGCAAGGTATCGTGTTTGTGGGTCTCCCTTGAAATCTGACCATTTTAAGTTTATCGCAATGGCTCGCAATCATCGCAAGTGCAATTTAAAAAAAAAAGTTTTTTTTTTCTCTTTTTTAAAAACTAGGAATCCTGTCCCTGTGGTCTGGACATCATGTCAAAAATCGACGCCTGCTGGCTGACAACTTCCCAAATGTACAAAGGTGAGTAACTTTTGTGCAATAACAAGATCTTTTGTCAGTGATATTTAAATTACTCTGTAACATTGTAAAGAGATACCTGGAGATTGATATTCCCAAAGCAGCAAATTGAATACGGATTATATTAGGATTGCATAATTCTATTTAAGAAATTATCACATTGTTTCAGTGCCGGGACCTTCACCGATTTTACACTGAACAATGCCACGGGCAGTTCTCTCTGTGTGCTGCAAGTCTTCAACGGAACATGCAAACCAAGGTGAGTGGAATTAGTATACACGGTAAACAATTATGGCTTTTGGGGACCTGAGACAACGCTAGCTGTTCTAAGACAAAGTTAGCGTTTATGAGAGGATGTTAACAGTTCTACAATGTTCTTAAATATTCCTGGAACGTTGTTAGTGGTCCCATCTATCTTGGTGGCCTTTTAGAGCCACAGAGGGGTGCGTGGAGGCAAAAAATTGAACAAATATCGATCCTAATGGCATTTTAGAGTAGCCAAAAAAAAAATGTGTGGGTTGTTGAAGTCAAATAAAGAACAAATATAGAAAAAATATTTTACCATTGTTATTCAAGTGGGACCACAGCCTGAAAAACTTGAATGGCTTCAAAAACCTTTAATGGCCAACTATAACTTAGGGGTATATGTATATAATAATTTAATGTTTGGAGAAGTCTCCAGTCCGTATAGTGGTCAATAAAATTCTTAGATCAAATTCAAGTCTCTTAAATCTTACGACCATTAAGTGTATGCGCCTTTAAATTCTTCATTGAATATACATATTGGTTATTTAACCATTCGCTTGTTTCGACTCTTAAGTATCACCAGGCTAACTGATTTTAAGTATCACCAGGCTAACTGAAAGACAAGCACAAGCAGGGGACGGTGGGACACAGTGTGAAGACTCTTACACCAATGTGTTCACCCCTTGTGACCAGAAACACTTCTTTGTGTGTATGTTTGAAGTCAAGCTCGACTTTACTAAAGATTACGTCTACTGTAAGTCATTGCAGTTTTATTGCATCTGAGTTGTTATCCCTTTTAAAACTTGGATATTTTAAAAACAGTTTGGTGCGTTTATTATTATTATTTTTATTTTATTTTTGGGGGGAGGAGGGGGGATTGTGTTCTAAAATAAGCATTAATTGTGGGTAAATTGAGAACTCTTCTGTCTCGGGAGCATTCTTTGAAAAAAACCAATGTGGTTATGGTTATTGGGGGGAGAATTACATATACATTCTAGTTGTTTTAATTATTTGTATATGGTTTTCAGAAGTACCCGATGTTCTTATAACATAATCCTTTAGTTTTGTAGTCTTTTTACTCGCTGGAGCTCAGGAATAGCCAGTATTTATCTACAAAAAATCAGTGCTCTTCTGGTAAGAGCATTAGGTGCTTCATTCTTCATTATGTAATGTAAATAATAATTGTAACAAAACTTTTGCAGCTTCCATGGCACCGTTAAAATAAAATTAACGAAATTATAGGTGGCTAAATCAGGTGTTTAGCACTTGTAAGAATCGGTGCACCATGTTATATGTCACAGGCAAAATTGAAGTTCACCTTTTTTTGTATTCTAATTTCTTAATTTTATTTTTCTTTTGAGAAAAATATTTTGCAGCTTTTGTGCTATAATATGAATTTTTTATCCTTACTAAAAATTGCGTTAATACTGTAGTTCTTAAAAAAAAAAGGAGGTGATGTTTTTTTTTTAGGGGGGTGGGGGGTGTTGTTACGTAAGAGATGAGGGGTACGGTTAGAGATTAGGAAAGAAAGAAGTGGCAAGTTACTGTGGGGCAGTTCAATGCGAGGTTTGAAATCGTTAAATAAAAGAATGGTTAAGAATATTTGATATAGCAAGGTGTAGAAGTGTTTGTTCGTAATGGGGTTAGGGTTAGGCAAAGAGTAGTAATGGATTGGTTGTTAATATGGGAGATTCACATTGCGTTAGGGATAAAGGTGAGTGAGTTAGGAGAGTTTGTGAATGCAAAGGGAAGAAAAAAGAAGAAGGTGTTACATTTATTCAGTCTATTCGAAGAGTTGTGGATTGGAATAACACCTTTCATCTTAGTCCCAAAGACACCGAGAACCTGTTTATGTCGTGTCCCAGCTTAAAATTATTACAGAGAGCCAAGTACGGTAAGCTAGACCTGCATTACAGTAGTGTGGTGTGGCGCAGCCAAACTCGGCCCCTCATAGACTAAAAATTACTAATAGTACAACGAGAATTAAATGATTTTATTGTATTTTTTAACCACAGATCACGGTAGCACTCCCACGATTCGAAGTGACACTTTACCAGTGGATTTTTACACGACTGCTGAAAGCGTTCCGTTTAATGAAATAGATGCCACTTGCAAAAGAACACTTCAAAATGGAAAACCTTTCAGGTAAGACGTGTACTAGGGGAATGGGTGCAGTCTTCTTCTAAATAACACTTTTTTAGTTGAAAAAAAGATTTAGTAACAGCAAGTAGTGGATCTAACAGAGATTGTTAATAAATCGTCATTGTTTTGGCCAATTTTATAATAGAAAGGAAATTATAACTTTTATTAAAAGGGTATTTTCATGACAGCCATTGTATCCTCAACCTCAGTGGGGACAGGCACAACCAGCTCTTCCTCTTCAATGGTGACAGTACCTAAATTCTTAAATGGTGTGAACGTTGGTTGTAACTACATGGTCCCCCAGGCTTTTTGCACCACTTCGGGAAAAGAAATCCTGATCATTTGGCAGAAAATGACGCCCCTCGATTTAAATTAAAAAATAACGCCCCCGCGCCCTCCGAACACACCTTCCAACGTAGCTTCTCCCATTCTATACCTCGGTCATATGACCAGGGGTGTCATCAAACATACCCAGAAACTCATCATCTCAAACTAGCGAATGCAGCAGATATTCCAGGTGCTTTGCTTGGCGCTGTGGCTGTGAAGACACGTATGGCTCTCCCAACTTTTGTCATAATATCGAGAGATCGGAGATCTGTTGCAAGGAATAAAGATGTCAGCCTAAAAAACATTCGGCTGCCCGTACAATTGTTCAGTTAGCCTTATCGATAAGACACATATATATGCAGTTTGCAGTAAAAATATATCAATTAATCTTATACGTTTTCGGTTATCAACGTAAATATTCAGTTATATAAACATTCAGTTAGCAACTACATATTGATTGACCCACATGCATTTTCAATCTGACAAATTAATATGTAGTTATCTGTTTAAAGATGTCTTCTATTAAACGCGATGGACGCGGGACGAAATCAGTCCCCCAACCCTGCGAATAAGTTTATAATTAATGTATTTTCAATCATAAGGTCGACCTCTGACATTGAAAGAAAAATGCTCATATCATATGGGAACGCGTCTCTCCATCTTGGTTACATAAACAACACAATAGAAAGCTTTTGGCTCGACGCTGGAGAGGACAACGTCTGTAGCGCTGTGGATGTTGGCTCTTCTAGATTCGTAAGACATTATTTTAAACATTTAAACTCTGCAATTTCTCATTTGTCTTTATTACATTACACAATGTTCTTAGACCTAATTTATTGGGAAAGATGGACCAATTCTGGGCACCGTTGTTTGGTCGAGACACGGTTTTGTTGTAGTTTTGTTCGCTTTTATTGTCTGTTTTCAATAATTTGCAAGATTAGACATCATAGTAACAATATCCTTTTTCTCGCATTCTTCATACGCCCTGTATCTAAGTCTCCCGATCAATCGTGGATGGATCCGTGGCTAAATGGGATATAATACACTATTAAAACTTATCCTAAGCCAAATTGGACATAGTCAACCATTACACATCACGAGAGAATAAGGGTTTACCATTCTGACAGTTATGTTTCTTGATGCTTTGCAATATTTAATTGATAGATTTAATTGTAGTGCGCCATCTTTTGCTTTACAATAGGTACAGCAGGAATACACACCTTTGCCATGCGGCACGCCTCTGAGAGTCTTGTGTCAACTGAACAAGTTATATAACGGTGAGTGACGTCATGTCAAAACGTGGAATAAATTTACTTCAACTAAATACGTGTTTCCCTTCTGGACTATTTTTCTTCAAGTAATCGCTTAAAGACAATATCACTTCGATTTTTATCCTACATTTTCAGACACATCTCCCCCAGAATTGAAAATCACAGCCAATTGGCCAGGTGTTATGGTGATTGGCAATGAATTCCAAGCACCTTCTAGACTAGCACGTCAGTTTGGCAACTTAAGTGACGCCTATGATCCCCTTATCCAAAACAACGTCTCCATCGAGTGCGTTACTTCCATATGACCAGTAAGCTGGTTTTTTTATTGTCTTCTTTATTTCTAAAATAAAACTCATCTTCTGTCAACACGGTTTATCGATGATGAGCTTCGTCAAATAGGCGGTGATTATATTTTAGAGTCCCACAGTTGGGATTTACAATACACTGAATTCGCTGAAAATTATATAAAGTGAAAAGGAAGATTATCATTTGAACTACGGTCAAGAAGAATGCATAGTTTCACCTTACATTTAAGTAGAAATCTAATTATTTTGGCCTCGATAAATCTCTTCTCCCCTTTCCTCCGTGACCAGCTTCAGAAAGTGACGTTCTACAAGAAAGGGATTCCAGTTATGTCTCATGACGGTATGTTTCCCACGGCGGGCCATTATTTTAATTGGACTGAACAAGAAGTAAGTACCAACTTGTGTCTCAATAAAAATATTCACAATCAAGAGGTCACTCTCATACATGCACCGTGTACTTTGATAAACGAACCGGGCACTTGGGTAAATGCCAAACTCAGCTACATTTATTATTTTATTATTTCAGAATATTTATTTTATGCACAAATATAAATAATTTTTAATAAATAATACATATACATTTTAACATATATACAAATATTTATATATTCATTACAGTTAATTTAATATTATTATACTGTGTTGTATTGAAAAATATTAAGATATTTGAATATTGAATACAGAGTGACGTTTTGGTTTCTGATGTTTCTGACATCGATTTCAACCAATACTTTCATTGTGAGGTCAATAATTTAAAAGACGGCTCAATTTTGCAATCAGACTTTGCATTCTTACGCCTTACAGGTTAGTCTTCTATACAATTATGGGTATAATTGTATAAATTTAACTTCTGGCGGAAATATCAAAAGGAGCTACCGAAAACTATCAAGAAACTAATTTGTTTGAAACCAATTTGTACGAAATACTGTTGTTTAAACTGAAGGTTTTTTTCCAGTTGAATTGATTTAGTACTAGTAACTAGTTTTTGGATACGATGTAAAAGCCGAGTGAGGCATATGCCCTTCGAAGGGCTTATGGGAAGTTGTCCCATTTCATTAAAAGAATTAATTATTTTAAAACAGTGAGCTAACACACTTGCAACTTACTATATACGACATTAATTATAATTAATCAGTAAAAAATTGTTTTAATGTTTTATTTCTGTCTTTTTTAAAGAGAGACAGGCAAGAAAGACAACTATTGAAATTCGCCTACATTTCAATTTACAAAATAGTTCATATGATAAAATTTATTCCATTTTAATCCATCGAAATAAAATTCCATATTTTATCTTTATGCATTAAAGTTTCTCAATTAAATCCATTGTCCATATTAGCAACTAAACAGAATATCGATAGCTCGTTCAATTATAATGACAAGCATTCTTAGTACACCAACATATTCATCACATTTAGGAACACACTGTCACAAGTATTAATTATTGCTTACCTGAAAGCTACTTGGTCAATTCCACTAGTTATAGGATGGGTACAAAACCACCGTTTGACTTGACCAGATATTTGTTTTAGAATGGAGTTCCGTGTCACCAATTGACTACACCAGTTATTTCTAAAGAATTTATTATACCAGATATTTTATATTTGTTCCAGATTACGAGATCTATTCACTGCACATTGACCTGATGTCCAATGACATGGCGGACACACTTTCCGTGGTCATGCTCAAGGCTTCATTACTAAACGGATGGGCTCCTCAAACCAATGTCGCCAGTGCCAGGAATCTTTCGTTTAATCCAACTATGACATCACATCGTTATTTGTCAAATGAGTCAACATTGGGCAACCTCCAGGGCAGCCTAGACAATGTCATAAAGCCCTTGCAGGGATGGCAGATAAAACCCATGCTCTTTACGTATGTTATTTTGCATTAACTTAGACGTAGCATTTTTTGTTTGCTTCACTTAACATTTGTATTAGCTGGAGTTAACACTTAACATAGTTCTTAGTTTCATTTAAGATTGATTGTTGGGTTCACTTAAGATTGTTTGTTAGTTTCACATAAATTGTTTTGTTTAAAAAACATAACATAATAGTGTAAGCCTTAATATATTATTATAACTGGAAAGTAGTATCTCTTTTAAATATCTAACAAAAAATATATTATTTTTCACACAATCGTCTAATAATCAAATAACGTACATATCTCTTTAATAGAATTGAGTCATCGAACAATTATTTTTTCAATTAAAAAAACAATCAAATCTTTATTTTTAATTTGTGAAAACGACAATGCACTCAAGATTTATGTTGTTTTATTTACAAATTCACTATAGGATATCCCCTAATGATGACAGAAAGAGTCTTGTGGCGTATTTGTACCGTAACGTCTCTGAAACACAAACCATTGAAGACATGAACCATACAATGTTTGAACTGGCATTTGAAAACATAAAGGAGCTTTTCCAAAAGGTATTACTAGAACAATAGCATCAGTGGAACAACTATTTTCATGTAAATATTTTGAAAGTGCAAGTGAATCCTAAGTTGTAACTCTTTGGAATCACTGGTTCTTTGCCAAACTGTTAACACTACATCTTCTCAGTGAGGCTAATACAATTCACTTCTCGGTGTTTGTAGTACTTTCCTACCTTAGTACCACACTCTTGTTGGTGACGTTTCTAACATCTTCTTCTTTCAGTGGAAGGCCCGCTATTTGTCCATTACATTATTTCATCTCTCTTGTAGCCTGGTTACAGTTGCCGTCTCTTGTAGCCTGGTTACAGTTGCCGTCTCTTGTAGCCTGGTTACAGCTACCATCTCTTGTAGCCTGGTTACAGTTGCAGTCTTTTGTAGGCTAGTTACAACTGCCGTCTCTTGTAGCCTGGTTACAGCTGCAGTCTCTTGTAGCCTGCTTGCAGTTGCCGTTTCTTGTAGCCTAGTTACAACTACCGTCTCTTGTAGCCAGGTTGCAGTTGCCGTCTCGTGTAGCCTGATATAGGTGGCCCTTGTCCAGTTATACCATCCCGTGTCTCTCCTTGATGAAGTCTCCATTTCATTTTGAATGTATTTTGTTGTCGGTCGTTACAATCGCTCATTAAATCAACTCTTTACCATTTACATCAAAGGAGCTTTTCTTTTCTTTTTTACTTTAACCTACGACTAACTACAGAGCAAGGACGAACTTCAACAATTCAATGTCTCATCTGTTCAAATGCGTAGTATCGACTGGTGCTGGCCTGTAAATCTGTCAGACAGCATTATCAACGACGGATACAACTACCCAAAGTCTACCGTAGGAACGGTCTGGAAGAGTCCTAATACATGTGCACAGGGTAATATACCTAGCCGTCCAAAAACTACATATCAGTTATGAGAATTCTTTAAAAACCTTTGAAAAAAGCGTCTTTTAAACAAAATCCAAAAATTAATATTAAATGTTTTGTAATACCATTTGACTCAATGTCCTTACAATGTCCAATCAGACCGCCAACCACTGGTGACCATTGCATGTGAGGGAGACAAGATCATTGGACTATATTGGAGACGTCGTGTAAACCCGCTCTGTGAATACTACTCAGCTAATAATTCTGAGAGAACTAACGCCACATACAGACTTCGGGATCTAGCACAGGTTGGAATCTTTTCTTTTTTTCCATAATCAAATTTTACCTAGAGATCTTATGTAATTTGATTGTTTTATATAAATATTATAATATACCGGAAGAACATCAAATTTTGTAATGACGACCAAAGAATTTAAAGATAATTCACTTAACTATTTATAAAATTATTTTTTTTATTGATGGTTTATTATATATGATTTTATTTACCATATTTTTATAAAAACATTTTTAAATTCCAATAAGACGAATATCACAGAACGTAATATTGAGGAAACTGTGAACTCAACAAGACAAATAATCCGGAAGATGATCATCAGCAGGGTTATACCTGAAGATGTCACTTATATCGCAGACATCCTCCAGAAGTCCAGTGATGTTCGTGTTAAGACCCCGGCCACCGTTCAGTGGATGCTGGACATTGCTTCTTCCATGAGGAACTTCCCAGATCATGTCTTAACAGAGTCCCAGAGATTAGGGAATGCCACAAATAGGTTTGTCCTCAGCTGGTAACACGTGTGTGTAGGAATAATTTTTTTAAAAATATATTGATTTGCTGAATTTTTTATGATTTCCCCGAAATGGCTTTCATGGTTTCCCACTACCCCCAGATACTACACCCAAACCCTAAGGGGATTCGGGTACGCTTACTGTATGTTTACAACAAGTTGCAGAAAAAGCTAAGACATAAATATGTGCTTATATTATTATTATTACTTTTTTCATTGGTAGCTTTCTATAGCGTGGTACGCCAGCCTAGGGCTGGGCTCACAACGCTGTACATATAACTTCAGAGTTAACGGGTTTTAAAAAAAAAAATTATATGCTTAAAAAACCCCAGAAGATGTCTCTTCTTATTTTGTTCGCACTTCGTTAATTTGAACCGGTTAAAAATCGTTACATCTCTAAGTTGTAATAAATAATTGACTATAATATGAACTAAATTAAAATAATAATAAACTGAGCTTATTTTTTTATTCTTTTTACATATTTAGAATTTTAAAGACTCTGGATCTATTAGGAGGCCAGGTTGAAATTGGAACTAACAAAAAATTCATTCGAATAACTTCCGATGGTGTCGGCCTGGAAGTCTGGAACCTTAGCCGTGTCAATGACAGTACATTTATTGTTGGGATTAAGGTGTGTATTGTTCAGATTTAAACTACAATGAGCATGAAGTTAAACTCTTAGTTTATAACAAACTAAATGTTTTGTCTGTTTGGGTCATTCAGTTATTCCAAGCTGAAATAAAATCCTTGATTTTTTTTTTTTGCACAGATATTGTCTGGTGACAAAACAGAGGTTCTCACTTCAGAAAATCTCCTCACAGTTACTAAAAACGACCAGGTTAACTACGAGCGTGCTGAAGTAGCCATTCTGTTACAGAAAGGTTTAATCATGGTTAGTGAATCATATTATTAATAAGAATTTGGTTGTTTTTTTAAATTTAATTGCAATTATTTTTAAATATGATTTGTACTCTCTGAAAACTAGGCCAATTTTATTAATATTTAACATCTCAATTCCTTGCAAAGGGCTGCATTGCCCACATTTTGGTTTACCGTCTTTCACATATATTCGGAAAGAAAATCTGTGTAATTTTCATACTCTTACATGAAAATCAACAAATGAAATTTTTTTTGTTTTTAAAAACATTTTGTATTTAGATTTATTTAAATACGATGTAGCGCACGGCATTTATTTATCAATTTTAGGGGGCGCCATTTTCATGTTTTGAATGATTGCCTCGACATGGTCCTGCTTGTCCGTCACAAGGGAAAAATGATGTTTTTTGTGTGTGTTTTTGATTGTGTTCATTTTCGTTTTGTGTGTCTTTTTGTTCGTTTTTTGCAATGTTTATAACATGACTTGTTGAAAAATTGTTACAGGACACTCTAAGTAACTACTCTGGCTCAAATATCAGACTGTCTATGAATGTCTACTCAGACACAACACTCTTCAAAAATAGTGTAGTACAGAACAACATCAGTCAGCCATCTCTAAACAGCCGAGTCATAACTGCACAAGTAAGTACGGAATCATTAGTGGTCATTTGCTAGCATTATCATTAACATTTCCATCAAATAACACCTCTTTTTTTTTTACATTACCAATTATTGTTAACTAAATTGGTGCACAGCTAGGTTCAAAAGTTATTCAATTTATAAAGATTACTCATATATTTAATTACCTATTAGTTTTATTTAATTTAATTTTAAACCCGTGGTTGCCGACCCGCGGCCCCCGCGCCGTATGCTCAATTCTATCTTCACCAATTTTGCGTACGTGCTCCCTTTTTGGACTGAGTAAAAAAAAATATCAATTTTGACAGAAGTTCCCTTTCTGATGACGTGAACGCCATTATTACTGGTTTGTTTTATTGTTTAAACAATTAAAGACTACTTGTGTTGATTCAAACCATGTCGTGAATTTCTTTGAAGAGTGAATGGTTTACAAGACATCCTCCTTGTAAGGGGCTAGGAGAAAGAAACGGAGTTTTAGACTCAGAAATTGTTTTCTGTGGCCATTCGGCAGTGACGTAGCGAGGTTAACTCGCGCCCGGGGCACAATACCTTTTTAGCGCCCCCCCCCCCCTATTCGAAAACCATACAATATTATATGTAAAATATACCTTTTTGCTCCCCTTTGTGAGTAGCTCCCGGGGCATGATGCCCCCTTGCCCCCCCCCTCGCTACGCGGCTGCCGTTCGGAGGGGATCTACACCGTACACGACTATCCGCGATTCTGGGCGCCGCAAAGAGCTGACTCACGATGAAAGTGTCACATGAAGTCATTTGGGTTGCCACCCCTGCTTTAAATAAGCTTTAATGAAGTTAATTAAAGTATAATAATACACACATTTTGGGCGGGTGGTGGGATTCAGTAGACTCTACAAGTTTCGTTTTATAAATGCTTATTACAATAACCATTGTTATTATTACAGCTATTGGTCGATGATAAACCGGTCTTCAACCTGAACTCTAAAACGGTCCAGATTTTGTTTCGGCCAGTCCGGCAGGTGCCAACACATCTGAGACCTGGTCTGACAATTTGTGCCTTCTGGGACTTTGAGGCCGAGTCAGGTGCGGGGGGCTGGTCGAGCCAGGGATGTTTGTACAACCAAAGCATTGACGGCAGGGATGTTTGTGTTTGCGATCGTCTTACAAACTTTGCTGTCCTGACGGTAGGCGTATTTTTATATCAATCGTACCTGACCATTCTGTGTGCCCTGTTTTATATACACCGTTCATCTTAGGTTTATGAGCACTATGTTCATCAGCATCATCATCAGGTCCCTTATTCCCTTGGACCATTGGGGCGCCACAGATGACATAAAAACTATCCTCCTCCATTCGTTTCTGTTTTCTTTTATGTCAACCGTATCTCACCTGTTAGAGTGGCATGCTTTAAATCAACCGTGTCTTACAAGTTAGTGTAACCGGTTTTATATTAACCGTATATCTTTTTTCTTATGATCCATATATAAACTGCTGTTGTGCCCCTATGATATATCCTCCATAAATAGCCGGGGGGGGGGGTGTCAATTACAGTTTAAAGTTTTCACAAACACTTGATTTGAGGTCATGAGTTTTTATTTCAAAAAAAAAACCAGGAAAATAAAATATACCAATATCTGAAAGATATACATATACAGGCTCATCAAAGTGTGACTAATGCTTCAATACATAACTAACTATAAACATGATGGATAACTCTCGATAACAAATGTTTTAGAGGTTATTCAAAGTTTGACCAACAAATTCATTTACATAACAAGCATTAATCATGTATGATAATAAAGTTAAATAGCATGCGATGCTTCATGAGAAGACTAAACCCAACATGACCATCGAGTGGGTTACAAATTTCGCCTTTTTTATAATTTTTGATTATTAAAGAATTTATGCTGCGGGTTACAGCTTCTAAGACAATTACACAGTTTTGCCTCTCTGAAACTATGTGAGATTCGCGGGTGTCAGGACCTATATTTTAATCAAGGAGAAACTGAGGTATTAGATGTCTCATGTAACCTACAATTCTAGACAATAGCAGTATTTATACTAAAATAACATAACTGTTATGATTATGTCAACGCACAGACTTTAGTCTATGAAGGATTCAACCGCATAACGGTATGTTAAACTACAATAATAGCATGTATAACAGATAGTTGTATCCAGTTGCACAAACTTTTTCTATTAAATACATAAGCGCATTGCAGCATGTGTAATGAAAATGATATTACTCGCAGTTGTAGACGCTTGCACACGCTGTGTCTATATAAGACATAGGCAAATGATATTATAAATAACTTGGGCGCTATCATTTTTACGGGTCAAATTGAAAGGACTAGACAAGCAATTAAATATGCACCAAAAATAAACAAAAAAAAGAGGATATAAAATTATTAATTGTCTTTACTTGTAGAGTTGCCAGATGTGAACGACGAATAAATTTAACACCGGTGTGTAAATTTATTTTCTTTTGATTAAATGTGGCCACAATTTGGGCCCTATCGGTATAAGAAAAAGCCTGCACACACAAAACAAAGACCAGAACACCCTATCTCTGGTATTCTAGTGTATAGGACCTGATGGTCCTGTGATGGATAATCGCTGTCTGTAAGGGACGAACCCTAGCGACGCCGGATATATTGACCAGTGATTAATTTGAGTCTTAGTGAATGTGGCACTTGAATAAAGGCTTTGGAGAATTAGCGGTTCCTTTTTTTTGTGCCACTTATTTGAAATTTTCCAATGTCATCTACATTATATAATATATATTTAACAGATTTTCTGATTTTAAGCAAATTTTAATTAAATCACTTACTACACTAGTGTTTTTTTCTTCTTATAATTTTATTTGACTGTTAAAATGTAAAAAAAAAAATGTTATGTATTTTTAAACCTTCGCAGAGTTTCTATGACCAAGAAAGAGTGAACGATGAGAATTTTTTTGGCCTGTTAATCGTCTCCTGTGTGGGAGCAAGCCTTTCTGTCATAGGACTCTCATTGTCGATTCTTTCATTTCTGTTCATCAAGTAAGTCCTCCAACTCTATCCATAGATAAAGTCCAGATGAATATAGCATTAAACTGTTCCCTTGTTTTACCCCATATCCCTTAAATAATAAATTTGTAAAAAAAAACAGTAATTAACGAAAAAGTTATTGTGATAACAATAGGGCATCTATTTTAAACTGATTTTTTTTCCTGAAGAAAATATAAGGTTTTGTGTTAATATGTTGACTTCTAAAACTGCATGGTTGGTTTTTAATTTATATATTTTTAAGTTCATTTTAATTTGTATGTACAGCGTGGTGAGCCCATCCCTAGGCTGGGGTACAACGCTATAGAAAACTACCCATAATAATAATAATAATAATTTATTGTCAGACAATTGCAGAACAGCCGTCCACAGCAGACTATGTTCCAGCTGTGCCTTTCACTTCTCATGGCATGGATCGTGTTCCTAGCCAGTGCGTCTCAGACATCAACTGATCCTGGTTGCATTGTTGTGCAGGTTCTTTTCCACTACCTGATCCTCACCTCCTTCATGTGGATGTTGATGGAGGGAATCTTGCAGTATCTACTCTTTGTCAAAGTCATGAACACACACTTCACTTATTACATGTGGAAGACATCTATACCAGCATGGGGTATGTTAGACATCAATATCATCATGGGGAATGTTAGACATCCATAACATCATGGGGTATGTTAGACATACATAACAGCATACGGTATGTTAGACATCCATAACAGCATGGGGTATGTTAGACATTCATAGCAGCATGGGGTATTTTGGACATCCATAACAGCGTAGGGTATGTTAGACATTCATAACGCCATGGGATATATTAGACATTCTAAACAGCATGGCGTATGTTAGACATCCAAAACAGCATGAGATATGTTAGACATCCATAACAGCATAGGGTACGTTAGATATTCACACCAGCATGGATTAGACGTCTATTTCAGCATTGGTCAGACATCCACATGAGCATGGGTTACGATTGACATCCATACAATCATAGGTTAGAAAACCGTACCAGCATGGGCAAGACATCCATAAACGTATGGTTCAGACAACTATAACAGTATGGGGAACATTAGTTACTCGTACCAGCAATGGGTGCGTTATGAAATGGATGTGTTTTTTAAGGCAAAATATCAAATTCCAAATAGAAAGCAGAAAAAATAATAACAAAATAAAAGTGCCGGACATGTACATGTAGTGATTAAAAAAAATAAAAGTGCCGGACATGTACATATAGTGATTAAAAAAATAAAAGTGCCGGACATGTACATGTAGTGATTAAAAAAATAAAAGTGCCGGACATGTACATGTAGTGATTAAAAAAATAAAAGTGCCGGACATGTACATGTAGTGATTTAAAAAAATAAAAGTGCCGGACATGTACATGTAGTGATTAAAAAAAATAAAAGTGCCGGACATGTACATGTAGTGATTAAAAAAATAAAATAGCTTTTAATCAATATTTTAAAATAGAATGACTTTTTTTTTTTTGTGTTGCATATTTCCAATATAAATAAAATTTGAAGATTCATAAGTTGCCTTAGCACATCCTTTGTCTTACAAAATTTTTTTTGGTCAGTTTCCAGCGACAGAAAGTAAGCTTGGATTGCCGACTTCATTCAAACAAAGAGATTTTTTTTTAATGAACGTAACATGGTTACGGGGGCACATCCAAATAAAATGTGTTCAATTTTAGTCATATTTTCAAGAAATCTTACATGACTGCCGTACACATTTATGTCTTGTTTATCATCATATTAAAATTGATGAATTTACCCCCCCCCCCACCTCCAAATTTTTTCCAGGTCTACCTGTCATCCCTGTTGCAATCGTCTTGATCATTTTTCGTGACAATTATATCGGTGAACGTAAATGGTGCGTTTGATTAAAATAATTTTGTTACGTAATAATTATTTTTGAAAAGTGTGATTAATCTACTCTGTGTCAATTCCGGAATACCAATTGAATTGTGTTATATTTAAAACAAAACTTATTAAAAATGTATCTGATAACAAACGTCTAAATTTGAAGATATCTAACATATTTTTATGACTATTGTTAAACAGTTTAGGCTCACAAATTAACGTGAAAGAACTTAATTATGAGCCATCTGCGCACTCAAAGCGAAGTTCACCATATACGATGTTTGAGGTGGTCATGGTCGATTACAAATGTCGAACTACATACAAAGTTTTAAAAACTTAACATTTTTTCAGAATTGTCTAGAAGCTATTAAATGTGTCTGTTTATTTCATACACAGTAGCTAGCCATTTTGTTTTATTCTTATTTCCAGCTGTTGTATGTCAGACCTTTCCTTTTTTTATGGAATTGTTTGTCCCGTTTCCCTGATCATGATGATCAACATCGTCATTTTCATCGTGGTTGTGGTCAACTTGTGTCGTAGGAAGGACATGACCAAACACTCATCAATCCACCAGAACAAAACTGCCCTCACTGTACGGGCTTCTTTCATCTGTTCTTGTATGTCAGGTGAGTGCAATTAAGCATATGGTAAATACAGTAATTAAATAGATGAAAAGTCTAGCAGTAAATGGGGAATAATTCTAGCATTAAATGAGGAGCAGTAATTATGAATAACTCTAGCTGTACTTACTTATGCCTTGTACTCCGCCTGGGACATAAGCCATCTACATGACTTTTCCATTTAGCTCGGTCCTTTCCAGTTGTTTCCAGATGTATTCCATACTTCATGTGTTTACCTCTAGCTCGCATCTCCATGTATTCTTAGGCCTTCCTCTCCTTTTTTTCCTGTGGATTCCATGTAGACATTGTCTGTTGATGTTATCTGGGGTTTGTGGAGAGTGTGCCCTATCAGTCTCTATCTTTTCATTATGGTGTCTTCAACAATAGGCTTTTGGTAAGTCCTTTCTAGTAAGTCTTTGTTGGTGATGGTGTTGGTCATTCGATATTCCATATCTTTCTAAGGCAAGTTTTTTTTGAAGATCTGTACTTACTTTTTACGTTTATGCTTGCTGTTCTCAAAGTTTCGGCTCCATAGTTTAGGACCGTTGCGACATTTGTATTGAACAGTCTTACTTTGGTTTGTAGAGTCAGCTCCTCTGACTTATTTTCTTCAATAGCACAAATGCTGACGCAGGCCTTCCAATTCTAGCCCTGACACCAGCTTTGGATCCACCACATTTGTCAATGGTTCTGCCTAGAAAGTCCACCCACTTCTTCCAGTGCATTTCCTGCAAGAAAGATATGCTCTTGGTCGGTGAGTTTATCTCATGATCTTTTTCTTGCTTTTATTTATATTGAGTCCGAGCTGTACTGAAATATTGGCTACATCTTCTGTCTTTTCCTGCATGTTTTGCTGTTTGTGGGACAAAAGTGCAATGTTTGTTCTTAAAGTCTAGATCAATCAGTTGTTCCCAGAGTATCCACAGTATAACATTCCTCTTTTTGTCATTATCTAGTCAATGGTCTGGATTAATAAAAATGGAAAAGGAGACATCCTTCTCCGATTCCTGTTTTCACTTTCAAGCCATTTGTGAGTCTACCTCCGTGAGCCACCCAGCATGTCATTTCTTCATAAGAATTATGAATGATTCAGACCAGTTTTTCTTGTACCCCATGATACCGGGGAAGTTTTCACAATGTTTGTGGGTCTATGTTATTAAAGGCATTTTCGTAATTGAGAAAATTTAGTCATGAAAGAGTTCCATTTGATGGACTGTTCTACAAGGATCCGTAGTTTAGCAATTTGTTCTGTACATGATCTGTTTCGGTGGAAGCCAGCCTGTTAATCAGTACTGACGTCAGTGTAATTCCTTTGCAGTTTTCACAGTTGCTGAGATCACATTTAATTTTATTTTGTATCTTGACGAGGCACTTTCCCTTCAAATCGTTTGGAACTCTGTCTTATATCTTCTGTGCCTGTGGGTGGAGGTCTGTTTAGTAGCAGTACATCTGGAATACCTTGCCATTAATTTGAAATAGCAAGCAGTAAACTTGAAATAGCAAGCAGTAAACTTGAAATAGCAAGCAGTAAACTTGAAATAGCAAGCAGTAAACTTGAAATAGCAAGCAGTAAACTTGGAATAGCAAGCAGTAAACTTGAAATAGCAAGCAGTAAACTTGAAATAGCAAGCAGTAAACTTGAAATAGCAAGCAGTAAACTTGAAATAACAAGCAGTAAACTTGAAATAGCAAGCAGTAAACTTGAAATAGCAAGCAGTAAACTTGAAATAGCAAGCAGTAAACTTGAAATAGCAAGCAGTAAACTTGAAATAGCAAGCAGTAAATTGCAGCACACTTAACTACTTTCTATTCCTTTTCGTATTTTCATTTGTTCTGTCTGCCGAGGAAGGCTCTTAGCCGAAACATTCTTCTCTTATTGTCCTGTCTTTCGATTCAATTTTCCACATACCATGTTCTACTATTTCCAATAATAGGTATACACTGTGTTAATTGATTATTTATAAGAAAGTTTTTGGACACAATTGCAATGGCCTTTTTTTTTTTAAAGTTTCACATTTAACAAAACTATTAAAGTTTTTAAACTTTAAATTCCTATTTAAAATATAGTTCACTTAACACATTTTCTTTGACTGTTCTCTGTTCTAGTTTAAATCGTAGGTTCTTATGACTCAAGACCTTAAAATTTGACAATAGTGTATTTGTGTATTAAATTTCTACCCATCGTCTGTAATATAGGATCATTGCACCTCACAAAGTTTATCACATGTTTTCAGGATTGTTCTGGCTCTCTGGACTATTGTCACTAGGAGGCCCAGCCCGCGTTGTCTTCAATTTCATATTCTGTATAGCCGCCACACTTCAGGGTTTTCTCATCTTTGTGCTGATGACTGCCCGAGATAAAACCGTTCGTGATTTTTGGTGGTCAAAGTTGGCCATTATTTGGAATCACTGCACACGCCTGACCGAAAGCGGCAGATACAGATTACGTTGTAAGTGTCACATTTATTCTCAACCACACTGGCGTAGGATGGTAGACGGAAGGGGTGGGAGGGTCGCGACATTAAATTTTTTCACGTTTTTTTTTCTATCGACGTCATATAATAAATAAACATTATTTGTCTGTGTATTCTGTATACATTTTTGGTTATGTTATTTAGGGGCGGCAAAATCAAGGACCGTCCCCAGGTGTCTAAATCCTTCTAATATTAGCATTCGTGATAATACAATTTACATGGCGAGGCTTAACAATAACTGTAACATTACCATTTTTATCTACATGTTTACAATGGATGACAAAGGTCAGGGATGAAAGGGGGACCTTCAGCAAATAGTTGTACGTCCTTTTACAGATGAAAGAGAACAAATACACTGAAACATTTAATTAATTTTCTGTAAACTAATTAGGAATGGTAAATGTCCCGGCGCGATTTCATTCTAGCATTTTACTAAACAGAGCATTCAAAATGCAACATTTTTATAAAAGTTTTATTTACATGAGAGCTGTCGAGCTCTACAGTGTTTAATGAGTTTTGGTGAAATGTCTCTCTTATCAGTGCTGGACTTTTCCTGTAAATATCTACGTTTTGAATCCCTCAGAAACAAAGGAGGCGCCACAAAGTCTGCAGCTTGTGATTGCGCTGCTTGCTACAGTGATAAGTCCGAATCAAATGGCTTAAACCTTGACAACACCGACCTAACAGTTTTCAGTAGCACCACGGAGATAGTGACGGCAACAGACTGTCAACTGCCAGGAAAAACCTTTGAAATGTTACGTTTAAAAACACGCACTGGCATCAAAGAATTTATTATTGTATAGTTGATACTAAGCTCTTGATTCTTTTGTCAAATTATTAATAATTCATGTAAATATTCAGAACAGGGGTCCACATACAGACCACAGCGTTAAACATTAAGTTCCGCCAGATGTATCCAAATACTCTTACTTCTTTATTATATTTGTGATTATTTTCATTCTTTGAATAAAAATACATTTGAAATAATATATGTGACAACTGTTTTAGGCGGTGTGCCCCGAGTGGGTACAGACGTGGTGGGGGGGTACCCTTTTTTTTATTATTTTGATGGCAGTATTTTCAGTCAATCGCAGAGTTGTTGTTGTTTTGTTCTTGCATTTTTTTTTTTTTTGTAGAAAAGGGAAGCAAAAATATTTGCACGCAACCGGGTGGAACTAACCATAGCGAAGCCAATGTATGCGCCATTTTGATCAACCAACCCATCCTTTCGACATTATTTTTATAAAAATCAGATTCAAATTTGCAATCTCTAATCTTGAATTTAAATTAATAAATAATATTACTGTTTACGTACCACTGAAAATAAAGGATTTATATTAAACAAGCTAGGTAATATAAAACTACATTTTCACTAGTATTTATTTGAGTTGTTTTCTGATTATGTTTTAGAATACCTAAAAACTAAATTTATGTATGCGTCAAGAATGCATACCTTCATTTGGAATTTATCAAGAAAACAAAATAGCGGTCTCCTCCACCCCCCACCCCACCCCCCACCACCCCGCACTTCCTCCGACACCATTTTTTGTTTGTTTTACAAATGGACCTATTCATGTATATGAATTTTTTTATGTTTGTCAAAAAGAAATAATTTGTATAAAACCTAGTTTGATTTAGAAAAAATTGTTATTTTATGGGCGTAACTTCTTAAAATAGAAAAGCAAAGTCTACTTAAGATGACGTTTAGCAGCATTTACAAAATCCAACATGTGTCCAATGCTCGTGTTGTCTCATCCTCTAGTGTAGTGTAGATCAAAAGGGGATTATTAGACAATTAAACAACGAATCGATTCACCATCAAATACTCTATTATAAAAACAAAACAAAAAACACAAAAAACGAACAACTATAATATCTTTTAGCAGACTATCAAAAAGTTAATCTGAGAATGACAACTAATGAAGTCTGCATCTGCTCCCCCCATATTCGATACTGACTCCGTAATGCCCTGCTGCTGTCCTCTTTACAAAATACGATATTCCCTAATAATCTCAGATACAATATTTTCAGATTTCCATAATCAAAGTTAATTTTATTTCCTTTCCAACTCTCTCTTACGATCTCGAAAAAGTTATTTTTTAAAATTCTTTGTTGTTCTTTGATACCTTGTGTCTTTTCCGCTTCTTTTATAAGTTGGTCTTTTATCAGGTTGACTTATATCAGTTATCTTAGACCAAGCTGTTTTATATCAGGCATCATGTTTCCTACCCACCGGCTAATTCAACACTTGTATATAATGATTACTTTTTACATTTCAGTCACTCATTGATGTACCTGTCATTTATTGATTTATTTGACATTTAATGATATACTTGACATTTATTAATGTATTTGACAGTTAATGACATGCTTGACATTTATCGATGTACTTGTCATTTATTGATATACTTGTCATTTATTTGATGTACTTGTCATTTATTGATGTACATGTCATTTATTGATTTATTGACATTAATAATGCACTTGTCATTTATTGATTTATTGACATTTAATGGTGTACTTGACATTTAATGACATTTTTCAAATTTATCGATGTACTTGTCTATTATTGACGTACCTACTGGTCATTTTTTGATGTATTTGTCATTTATTGATATACTTGACATTTAATGATGTACTTGACATTTTATTACATGCTTCACATGTATCCATGTACTTTTCATTTATTGATGTAATTGTCATTTATTGATGTACTTGTCATGTATTGATGAACTTGTCATTTATTGAATAACTTGACATTTAATGATGTACTTGACATTTATTGAAGTACTTGTCATTTAATTACATGCTTTACATTTAATGATGTACTAAACATTTATTGATGCACTTTTCATTTATTGATTTATTGAAAATTAATGATGTACTTGACATTTATTGATGAACTTACTTGTCATTTAATGATGTACTTGTCATGTATTGATCACCTTGTCATTTATTAAATTACTTGACATTTAATGATGTACTTGACATTTATTGATGTACATGTCATTTATTGATCTATTGACATTTATTGATGTACTTGACATTTATTAATGAACTTACTTGTCATTTAATGATGTACTTGTCGTGTATTGATGACCTTGTCATTTATTAAATAATTTGACATTTAATGATGTACTTGACATTTATTGATGTACTTGACATTTATTGATGAACTTACTTGTCATTTAATGATGCACTTGTCATGTATTGATGACCTTGTCATTTATTAAATAACTTGACATTTAATGATGTACTTGACATTTATTGATGTACTTGACATTTATTGATGTACTTGACATTTATCGATGTACTTGACATTTATTGATGTACTTGACACTAAGGGTTGAGTTTTTTCATTTATTTGTCTCGTAAAATATTGAAGTACGGAAAATGTAAAGTTACGCAACAATTGTTTGTATTTTTAAAATATATTTAAATTTCCAAACTGCTTTTCTCTTTTTAATAATCAGGGGGGAAAAAATGCCATAACTATTTCAGGATGTTGAAGCATTTATTAAAAAGTTAAACTTCTCTAGATCAGTATTTAATAGGAGTTTATCTTTTTAAATATTATAATTTTGTTTTGTTTTTTTTGTGCTTTTGGTAACTTAGCTGGATTTTCAAATCAATTCCATCTTTTTGTTGTTTTTTTTACTACAGGAAACTTTATTTAAAACGTCAATTAATATTAAAATCTAGGGATTTTAAAATATTTTATTCTTAGGTAATTGTGTTAAATTGGATCGAAGAATTTTACAAAAGACGGAATCTGTTCATTAATTTGTAATGAAGAACACTGGACCAGTTTGTAATTTAAATGAACCTGCAAACTATTACATGCTTTTTGAATGTTTACTGCTTCTCTCTTCTCTCGATAAAAAAACCACACATAAATAAATATATGTTGCATTTTCTAAATATATTCTAACTTCTTCACGCATTTATTTTATACTTTAAAGAATTAATTTTTAGAACGACAAATTAAAAAAAAAAAAGCCAGAAAAGATCTTCTACACAAAACATTGTTTTTTTTATCATTAAAAAAAAATTCGTTTAAAATTGAAAAATGTATGTTTTAAATAAATGCGAAAAAGTAATTAAAGTTTTGTTTCATTTTCTTTCTGTGTATTTATAATGATGTTATTAGTTTCACTAACACCTTTTAGACTTACACGTACAAATATATATATATATATATCACTTTGACTTTGATGCCAACTGTTCCTTTGATGCCAACTGTTCCTTTGATACAAACTGTTCCTTTGATGCCAACTGTTCCTTTGATGCCATCTGTTCCTTTGATGCCAACTGTTCCTTTGATGCCAACTGTTCCTTTGATGCCCACTGTCCCTTTAATGACCACTGTCCCTTTGATGACCACTGTCCTTTTGATGACCACTGTCCCTTTGATGACCACTGTCCCTTTGATGCCCACTGTCCCTTTGATGACCACTGTCCCTTAGATGACCACTGTCCCTTTGATGACCACTGTCCCTTTGATGACCACTGTCCCTTTGATGCCCACTGTCCCTTTGATGACCACTGTCCCTTTGATGCCAACTGTTCCTTTGATGCCCACTGTCCCTTTGATGACCACTGTCCCTTTGATGCCCACTGTTCCGTTTCCCCTCTTTAAAACTATTAAACATTTACAAATATATATATATATATATATATCACTTTGACTTTGATGCCAACTGTTCCTTTGATGCCCACTGTCCCTTTGATGACCACTGTCCCTTTGATGCCCACTGTTCCGTTTCCCCTCTTTAAAACTATTAAACATTTACAAATATATATATATATATAATCAGGTTTATTTTAAATACCCGGTACTTTACAAAACTAAAAAGTTTAAATGATAAAAAACACTTATTTATTCAGTAGCATCTAAAAATAAAGCATGTGTATAAAATCAACTAGGTTAATAGACTCTTAAATTTCCGCTGTTTCTGATTACGTGTAGAATAATAAATATCTAAATTCAGGCATGCGCCTTAATGCACCCTAGCATTTTGAATTCATCAGACAAAAGTGTGTAAGAGCTCAATAAGCGCATTCACAAGGGCTCTCCTGCAATTTACTTTGGGGGCCTTTGATGCCCACTGTCACTTTGATGCCAATTGTTCCTTTGATGCCTACTGTCCCTTTGATGCCCACTGTTCCGTTTCCACTCTTTAAAACTATTAAACATTTACGAAAATAAAAGTGGATACATTTTATTTTTTGCCCATTTAAATATATTCTATTTCCATAAAATAAAATAATAGAAAATCACTATCATTATTTTTTTTAAATCTGAAAGTATTTAAATTAATTCGTTTCTTTAGTGTTACGTGCATACCCCAGCCAACTGTTATACATCTATTTCTGGCTTTGGATATTTTTTTAATATTTCATAGTACAAGTAGTTAAGTACATGTAACTGATGTGGTCAAAGTCATATTTAAATATTGCATTGGCGATTAAGTGTTGTAATTGTAAAACTCAGCTTCTATTATTCAACTTTTTAATTTTTACACTTCTTAGTATATTGTTCATGAATTTCATAAATGTTTATTTACAAGTAAAGTAGAACAACGTTATTCCTCCATCACTTTTGGGTAGGATTTGTATTATCCTCACATTTTAGAGATGTCGGTTTTAAATTAAAAAAAATTGCTAGTGTTTTGTTTTTTTTGTTGTGAATATACGTTAGTGTTTTCCCATTTTAGTACTTTTCATATAGGTCAGTATTTTAAGTTTTTGGTAGTACATTCCATATGTGTTAGTATTTTCTATATGTGTTACTGTTTTTCATATTTTCTCCCCCCCCCCCCCCACACAAGAACTCGCCACCGTTGTTACAACGGACACGTGTTCAGCTTCAAAACTCAGTCAAGACTTTGGCCTTTGTCCATTGTGCATTCCGGCTAATTTGCCTTAGGCCTTTGTTTACTTTTTATTATTAAGATTTATCGCTTTTTTTATGTGTTGTTATTTTTAAATTATATCTTCAAGATGGCGAAACGATAGAAATTTTACCCATGGAAGATGGGTCAAGTAAAGTCTCCATACCTCATGAAGACATTAAGGATATTCTGTATCATGGAGCCAAAACTCGAAATATTGTTTAAAAATGGTATCTAAATGCTGCGTTAGCAAATAACAAAAATGCATTTAATAATGTGATTGGCTACGTCAGAAAGCTTTTTCTAAGGCAACAATGGACATGTTCTTTTTTTCAATCGAGGGCTACTAAAGCATCGCCAAAACCAATACTTTTCTGCTAAAAATCTTTATTTGTATGGGGGGAAACGGTTTCATATTCGTAAACTTTCAAATTGTCAGGCTCCGTGGAAAAGATTAACGACGCGTACACGTGTTCCATGGTATTTCAAATAAAATTTAAATCAATTCAAGAACGTAACACGGTACAAAATTAGGAAACAAAAATTGTCAATTTCTGTTTGCCTGTGCATATTACAATAGATACATCGACACTGTTGTTGTCACACAGAAAACATAGTTGTTTTTTTAATCCCTCCTGTTTTGGACCGATGACAGCAAAATCAAGTAGCAACAATGAACTGAGGCAAGATTAATCAAAGACAATCAGATGGAAAACTCATTGTCCTACTCGGTAAACAGTTCCTGTGTTTTCTTTGTTTTTTTTAAATTGTTACCATGGATAGAAACATTTGCATCACTCAGATGGACTTAACTTTTGTGATAGTCATGATAGCAGCTACAGCCCACCCCCAACCAACACTCTCGGCCATCCCTACTCCTCTACTCAGATGTTGTTGATGTTATTAAAATTAGAACACACACGATCATTTGCTTGACCAGAGTTTCGGTCCCATATCTGAGACCGTATCAAGAAACTGAAGCGTTAAATAATAAAAGTAATAAAAACATATCATAAAAACGTAAGGTACATTCATTCCTCCGCGATAAAATTTCCCTGATGTGGTTATGAAGTCCTAATTTGAGACGGTACTTCCTGCTCTGTGTCAGTTGCGGTGCCACTGAACGTTTCTAGATACCACTGAATAACAGGATTTATAAACATCGTAAATCCTCTCCCCCCCCCCCCCCCCCGTTGTTATCAGCGTATAGACTGATTTTTTTTTACAACACAATTATAAAAATAACAAAAGAATGGAGTTGCGGCACATCAGACTTGCAAGTTTAAACGTAAGGGATTCGTACCACAGTTGGCGCCGACCCGCCATGGTCGTAAAAGTTTGGCTATGCCCATGTGTTACTTAATACTATACACACGGATCCCTTCACCCAGGGTATACGTTGTATGGATATTTGATTGAGTTCTTAAAGATGTGAACATCGTAAATTGACTTTGAATTGATTGGTGAGTGCTTTTAATTCTTAACATAGAGTCATTCAAACAATAAATTTATAATGACGGCCGGTGGAATGTTTCATTGTGAAATAAAAATGCCAAACGTTTTTGAAGACTTCTGATACATGAACTTTTGTAAGGCTACGTATTGCATCCGCGTCTCTTCTTTTTAAAATTATTGAGGCAAGTCGATTCTGAAATCAATGTTATGAATTTAAGGGACATAAAATAGACCGATTTATTTCTAGATCCTTTGATAATGTTACTGTTTAAATCATGATTTTTTTAAATTTTAATTTATTTTTTAAAGTCCCATAAAACCAACGAAAAAAGTAAATCTATTCAGAAACTATTTCTTAAGATATTCTGTTCAACGTACCAATATGTCATTTACACAAATACAGAGATGCACTGACGCATGTGGTGGTCTTTGAGTAATATGAGCTCTAGAACCGGTAGAACTAAACAGCAAGGCCTTTTTCTAAGTACCCTGACTACTGCCGTCATAAGCCAAACAACAATGCCTTTTCTAAGTATCCTGACTACTGCCGTCATAAGCCAAACAGTAAGGCCTTTTCTAAGTACCCTGACTACTGCCGTCATAAGCCAAACAACAAGGTCTTTTCTAAGTATCCTGACTACTGCCGTCATAAGCCAAACAATAAGGCCTTTTCTAAGTATCCTGACTACTGCCGTCATAAGCCAAACAGTAAGGCCTTTTCTAAGTATCCTGACTACTGCCGTCATAAGCCAAACAGCAAGGCCTTTTCTAAGTATCCTGACTACTGCCGTCATAAGCCAAACAGTAAGGCCTTTTCTAAGTATCCTGACTACTGCTGTCATAAGCCAAACAAAGGGTCTCTAAGACATTGCTGCAGAACAAGAAGCTATTCGCGGGGATTAGATACCGTAAAGTGCATCAAACAATTACGTCAGGACTTGACGAGGTCGTGTTAAGCCTGATGGTGGTGATGGGACGAGGGGCTTGGATAAGTGTCCCACATGTAAACCCAGCAGCGTAGCCAATGCCAGCGGCGGCGGGCCAAGATATTTGCCGTTCTGCTTTAGTGAAAATAAAATGCATTTGACCAACATGCCGCCCTATCAATATAGATAAATGAGTTGCCAACAGGGGTAGATCTCAGCCATCGCGGACACCTTCCTACGCCCCTGAGTACACCAAGGGATAACATCATACTAAAAGACGTGGCCACGTTTCCAAGCTTATTGTAGGAGTGTGACCATTTCCCACACTCTCCGTAAATTTACGGACAGTGCGTAAAACTAAATTAATTGTCCGTAAATGTCCGTAAGAACTTACGGTGTCTTTCAAATATTATTTTAAAATTTCAAGCAAAAAACAATATCTACCTCCTGTTATATTTACTATCTTGTATGAAACTTGTGGGACAACCAAAAACTGATAAGAATTCTATATGTGGCAGGACGAGTACATATACAATAACATAAAGCCATGAACAAGCTCAAGCATGAGTCATGCAGACATAATCATAAAAAACATGGCCGTAAAGCTATTTGATTATTTACTAAGGCTTTTGTAAGTTTGTTTAAAACAAATTATGTCTGTATTAAAATGTTGCTTGTCCTTGAAAAATGCGCAGGTTTCAGAATATTCGTCCATAAATTGTAGTTTCTTAATTTGCAGCCCTGATCCACCCTCTCTAAACACATACACACAAATACACACACTTTTTTTTTCCATTGTTTTTTTACCTGGAAATATTCTTCGTTTTGTTATTTCATGTGAACTCTGGCATCTGCTTCCCTGGTAATTAGTTTCTTTAGCATCAGTGTCTCTGGTAACTGGTTTTTAAATCCTACGCATGAATTTATAGATGTTTCTTCTTACCTAGATATATCCCTGCACTTCCAATGAAAGTATGAGCATCTATGAAAAGTCTCATTAAAATAATTTTCAGAACACGATTTTTTCAAATAGTTGGGCGGGTGGGGGGGGGGGGGGGGGAGGGGGTATCTTAGGCCCAGGCCTCATATTTTTTTCCCCAGGTAGATTTATTCCTGACATATATCATAAAAAAGCAAACGTTGATTTACCGTCTTAAAGTCTGCATTAATTGAATTGTTATTGGCTCAGTTATATCTAATATTGAATTCCATCCATGGATAACTCTAAAGTTGAAAATATGTGCGAGATTATTGAACATCGGATATAACCAAAATATTTTATTGTAAAAAGTATGGATGGCATCGGGAATATAAGACCGGCGGGGACAACCGGGACAATCGCCATCAAACCGGGACATATGGTAAGTCTATTTTACCCGGCACTCTGTTGACTCCGCCCACCTGAACACCACTTGTTCAGCAGAGGATGACAGCTCACATGCTCAACGAGTTTTTTTCCACTCTTGTCTCTAAATTTACAACTCGAAACATGCCAACCGACCTTTCTCACATAGTTTGTATACTGTCCTTCTAATCCATTGGTTCTCAACCTTCCTAATGTCACAAACCCTTGATACAGTACCTTATGTTGTTGCGACCCCCTACCACACAATTAGTTTCACGTCTTCTTCATAATTGTATAGTATAGGCCTATGTTTTTGTCCGATTGTCAGAGGCGACCCCTGGGAAAGAGTCTTTCGACCCTCAAAGCGGTCGCGACCTACAGGTTGAGAACCGCTTTTATAATCTATTGGCTGCATTTTCTTATTCTTACAATATCACGCAGTCATAGGAATATTATGCTCAGGGGAGGTTCCAAGATTTAAAAAAAATTAAAATGTGAATAGCAGAAAACTACGCAGCAAATTAGTTTTGTTGAGGAATAACTTTTTTCTACGCAAATGTTTATTTGTTTCTTCAACAACCACTGATTCCATGTACAACTATTGTTACAAAATTTGATGTTTATTTGTTTGTAAAACACTGATTCCAGGTACCAAATTTTTTTTTGTTTCTTCGCCAAACACTAAGTCCAGTTACAATTATTTCTACCCAACGTTTGTCTGTCTGTTTGTTTGTTTGACAAACACTAAGAACATCCATCCAACGAAAAATCTCTACTCCACATTTTATACCCGTCTCACTTCTTTTAGAAAAAAATGCAAATTAATTTTTTTTTAAAGTTTAAATAATTAAAAAACCCTAAGAAAATGGTATAAATCCTTTGTATGTATTTTATAATATTTTATTAATATTTTTATGTCCCATCAGCTTTTAAACCGCAGATTTATTTCACCAAATTTCACACACACAAAAAAAAAAAAAGAAAATATTACGCACCAAAAGCACTTAGGATATTTTTAAAAAAGAATCTCATTTAGCGCAATAATGGGCAATATTATTTCGTGAAATCAGTGACATCCTTTTTCCTCCATCTTCCACCGGAAACTGCAACGAATTTTATGTGCCAAGTTTCAGCTCGATAGGTTGACGAGAAGTGGGCCAATTAGCCGCATTCGAAGATTTTGACGACCAGCCAGAGACACACAAAAAATTAAGTTAAAATAAAGGATTTATTTTTTTAAAAATTGTTCACAATTCCTTTACAGAATGGTTTGGATCATTTATGGAATGAATGAAACCCTAATTGAACTAGGTGATCCAGGTCATACTTAACCCTATGGGGTTTCTTAAAGGACACTTTTCACCACAATGAGACCTAAGGGTGGAAGATAGATTTTACACGTGTATAACCGGAAGGGAGGCATTGCCTACATATACTCCGATAAATATTAATTATCTTTCCTCTAAAAAAATAAAATTTTCGTCTTTTTTTCATCAGTATTTAAAAAAATATTTACTGTAAAAGGGTACAACTTGACTGTTTAATTTTTCAACGACATTAGATTATTTAGAATTTAGGAGTTTGTTAAAAAATGAATTTACGTGTGTGAAAAAATAATTCATTTTCTCACTAAAACTTTATCGTAAAAGGCAATTTCTTTTTTAATAGATAAATAAATATCCTTTAAAAAATCTCCTTTCGAAAATATTTCCATTCAAAGAACGTTCCTTTCAAACAAATTTCATTTCGAACAAATTTCATTTCAAACAAATTTCCCTTCAAACAAATTTCATTTTGAACAAATGAAATCGTAAAAAATTAAGGATACGGAAAAAATATCCATGGAACGATATCCTGAATCTGAATCATTTGAGAGCTGACTGCTTCCATCACATAACTCCACCATTTTGATTTTTTTTTATGATGAATGATGGTATATGTTTCATTATGTGCGTAGCTAAATATTATGTCAGTTTCCGCAACGTCACGTAACAATATCCGAATAATCTTTTTTGGAAAATTCTGAGAGACAGGAAGATGAAAGTACATGAAGATCAGTTAATATTTTTTTTAATATGATTATATTTAAACGATTTAAAAATAAGCTTCTAACATTTAACTTGCAGTACACACACTTGATGGTCACCTGGAGTCATTAGAGAGTTCCTAGTCCATGAGAGCAGTACAAAAATATACAAAGTGAAACCCAAGCCAACACTGTAGATTTATGATGACCGTCCTATTGCTACAATTATTCTGTACATTCGCATTCACATTAAATGTGTGTATAGCGATCCAAGCAGTAAACAAAAGTAAGTATTCAAAGAAGTTCACAATTTAAGGTCATTTAGTTATAGAACACAACGGCGGGTTTAGAAATCTGTAAATAACATATAATAAGATAAATTGTCTGGTCAATATAGCTACATGCATGTCTGGACAATTTTGTTACATACATGTCTGAACCATGGAGGCATCCAGCAGTGACAGATTAAGTCTTATGATAGTAAAAGGTTGACTTATGAGACCAATTTTTAACCGATCAAAGGATGAATTTTAAGAACAATATATAACGAATCAAAGGGCAACTTTTGAGACTAATATGTAACCATTTAAAGGGCGACTTATGAGAACAATATGTAATCAATCAAAGGGCGACTAATGAGACCAATATGTAACCAATGAAAGGGCGACATATGAGAATATCAGAGTCTACAAGTCAAAATTGGACAGTACTCACAACTACCTCTCTCCTATCTCAGCGGGCTGTATATTTGTCTGCAATGGTTATGGACCATCTGATACTGGTACGTGTTTCCACGCCAGCAAAGAGACCTTGACCTGGCCAGACGCTCACACGTTCTGTCATTTAAACCAAGGATGGCTGTTGAACTCTGCGTATGAATTCAGTTCCTATTTTGACCCCAACGTACTGAGCGCAAACGGTGAGTACTGCACGTTAACATTATCGTTGTCCTTTCTTTTATCTTCATTTATTGTATCATTTTAATAAGAAAACAAGAAAAATGAGCTTCGGGTAGCTTAAGAGCAATGACTTTTGCCAAATTACAAAGCATCCATCCGAATCGTCACATCTTATGTCAATATTTTTATCGAGATGGGTTGTAAGGTAAAGAAGGCTAGTCAAAGCAACATCCATCCATTGACTAATGGTTGAAGAATGGAGACCAAACCATAGAACTAAATGTAATTCGATATGGTCTCTGACATTCAAGATAAACGCCAGCTACTAGCAGACACACAGACTACTTGGAAAGTAGTTCATAAATCACTTTATATCATAAGCGTCAAAGAAGAAGGCGACGTGTCATCATTTTTAGAAGAAAAAAAAATCTTCACCTGTTCCCGTCTTCAACATTTTAGATAAAACAAATCACATTACTAAACAATCCCTCCATACCATCGTAACAAAAACAAAATCGTTCAAATGAATTTAAAAAAAAAATTTGTAACAATTTTCAAACAACAAAAACTTTCCTTTTTTCTAAAATTTTTTATTAAACATCTGACATGGGCGTCCAACAATAAAGGGGAACAATCTCTTACACAAACACGAATGACCTTGACCAGCCACAACACCATGAAACACCATGTCTCCTGCTGATGGGAAGATAATGATAAAATCAAACATGGCGTATCCCTTCCAGGGGCGTTACTTTATCAATCTTATTCAATCGAATCCATCTATCACCTACCGGTAAAAAGTGTGTGTGTGTGTGTGGAGAGAGGGGGGTGTGTAGTATTGATACGCTTCAAAGAGAAATCTGTAATTTTCACGCATAATATTGACCGTAAAGAACTTAGGAGGCTAAATGAGATGAGATTACCTGGATACACCTATGTCATTAGAGACTATTTAAATTACGAAAAAAAAATTGTTATTCTAACAACATAAGATAATACTTTTGCGATTATTTATAAGCAATCATTTAATACACCTGGATTTCATGTGTGATCTGTTTCAAAATAATTCGAAGAAGATACAAACGCGCAGCAGACGAGAAATCTCACGAGGGGACAAACTTTTCTTTGAATGAAATCTGATCTCAAAATTATACTTAAGATTTAGTTTCTAAAATAAAATAATATAAAATGAAAATACAGGGCATACACGAATAAATGGGTTGTTAAGGGTTGTTTAACTTTAAAGAGTATATCCTAATAAATGCACTTTATTTGTATTTGTTTTCTTGGCTCGACCAATGCATGCGTGAGTTTTTAATACAAATAATTTTTACGACTTCTAGATTTAAATTCTAAAGATTCTTTATTTTTATTATTATTTTTATTTTTTTTGAAAAAGACTTTTTAAAAGTAACACCTTCTTATATGGCCGAAAATGTTTTTATTTAGATTGTTTTCGTTTTGTTTTTTTTTAAATGAAACTTTCTCCGCATTGAAGCAGAATTGTCGGACGTGTAACAACAAGCTTATCGTTGGATTCACTGCTGGGTTTAGACATGAGTTTTACGACTTCGCTTCTGGTTCACTGGTATTCTGTTTACAGTTTACACAGTTTGTAGAGTGAACTGGGGGGGGGGGGGGGGATGGTTTCCAACGAGTCCTTCAAAACACACATTCACCACTTACATGCCAAAATAAAGATATTTAAAATGCAGATTTGGTTGAGTGTAGGGGCACGTTGCACGTTGCTGGACATCTTATCTTAAAGCTTATATATTACTCCTAGTAAGTTTGCTGTGGGTCTTGACACCTCTGGAAAAAGAAAGGTGATGCATGAGACCCACTCCCACCACCCCCTTTCCCTTTCCCCAAATACCACTACAGTTCATCATCATGTCCCTTAGTCGTTGGACCGTTGGGGGCGCCACAGATGACATGAAAACTATCCTTCTCCATTCCTCTCTGTCTTCTGCCCTACGCATAGCATCGCCTAGTTTTAATCCCGTCCACTCTTTGATGTTATCTTCCCATCTTTTTCTCTTTCTTCCTCTTCTTCTCCCTCCTCTCGTTGTGCCCTGCGTGATTTCTTTGGCGAGCCCTTGTTTCAATGTTACGTGGCCAAATCATTCGCTTTTTTACCAACACCAGGAGGTCATCGTACTGCCCAATTGCTTTACGAATCCTTTCTTTCACTTGTTCATTGGTGATGTGGTCTCTATAGCAGATGCCAAGAATGCTTCTGAGACATCTCATCTCCATCGCCTTTATTTTCCTTTCGAGTTCTGCTGTTAATGTCCAGGACTCACAGGCATACAGTTCACGCTTCAATAACCTTTTGTCCCCGTTGGCGAAACGGAATGGTCTTAAGTCCCATTGATTTTAAAAGGGGGGGGGGGAGCTCTATGGTCTCAGTTAAATACACCCTTGGCGGGAAGTGTTGTAGGTAATAAAGGGTTCAAGACTTTTGAATGAACTAAAAATTGTGTAATTTTTATTCCATGATAACCAAACCTGGTGGTATGAAATGTTGTTGAATTCCTTGCAGTTGTTAATGGTAAAAAAACCAAGGCTATATTAAGAAAGCGCTGAGACTTAGCACCACTATTTATGTTTACCGTTACAAAAACGGAACTCTCAATGCAAAACATTATGGAGCTAAAAAAATATACTATTGTAACAAGAAAATAAAGCTGTAAATAAACATGTATCAGCCTATTAGAAGAATGTAAGGAATAACCGAAAAAAGTGTGTGTGGGGGGGGGGGGGGCTAATGAATTGCATTTTGCTTTTACGTTAATCCGGCACAGTGGGCATAGATAGGCCATTGTAATGTTCATTCTATAATAAGAAATGATGCTTCAAGAAAGGGTTCTCAACCTTTTGTCCAAATTTGAAAAAAAAACAAAAAAAACAAGAAAGTAATCACCATTATATTTTCTTATTTTGTATTAGTAAAATATTTCCATAACTATTCTCCTAACATAACATAATACAATTCCTTTCCCTTGGTGGTAAGAAGTGGTTAGGGCTCCAATTCTGGCCTATTTCAATGGACCACACCGATGAGAGGAGTGCAATACTAACTCTACGTCCTCTCTTTTCTCTTTCACATTGTTTAAAACAGCGTTTCTCGAACTCTTAAATCTGGCTCACCGGCGGGCAAGTCTTTGAAATGGCACCAGGGATCGATGGCTGATTTATTAATTGTAAATCTTTTTTTATTTGACAGTAAATATTCATGTTGTCTGATTGTGTGTAAGGTTCGCTTTTCCTTCCTACTGGATGACTGTGTATTTACTCGAAAGAATAGGGGACACATCGATGCAGTTTATATAACTAATAGGATTGTGTTTTTAAACTAAGATGAATATGGCGCCTTAATTTTATCGTATAAAACCCATGCCCTTACAGCTGCTATCAGGGGCAAAAAAATTTGGTGTTTACACACATTTAAATTAATTATGTTTATCCCTGTATGCTCAGTTGGAAATAAATATTTACTTAATGTAATTCTTGCAATAATTGTGTGTTCTTTCGATTAAAAATTTGTTCTATGCACACATTTAAATATAACCAAGTACTAATGGCTCCCAATCATCGTATGTGCTATAAAATTGATATTTGTTGTTGTTGTTCTCTTTTGAAAAAAAAGGAATTACGTCTCTGTGGTCTGGACAACATGTCAAACATCAACGTCTGCTGGCTGACAAAATCCCAACTGTACAAAGGTGAGTAAAGTTTGTGAAATATCAAGTGACATTTAGGTCATATTTAGATCCCTTTCTAATATTATTAAAATATTTCTCGAACATGGCATTCCTGGTGCAGCTAATTTTATAAGGTTTTTATTGGCATTGTATGATTCCATTGAAGAAATTTTGGCATTGTTTCAGTACCGGAACCTTCACTGGTTTTACACTGAACACAATCCCAAGCAGTTCTCCCTGTGTGCTGCAAGAATACAACGGAGCACGCAAAGCAAGGTAAGTCTAATTAGTATACACGTTAACGAATTCTTGCTGTTGGGGAGATGGGACGATGTTAGCGAGCCTGTGACGATGTTCGCGGTCGTTTGATGTTATCAGTGGTTATATCATCATCAGTGGCACTACAGCCCCATTAGGGCACTGGCCTACTCTACAACATCTTTCCATTCGGATCGATCCATGGCTTTCAGCCTCCAGGCGCTAACCCCCCAATAGGTTTAAATCCTTCTCTACATCGTGGATTAATCTCTGTCTTGGACGACCGGTGATCCATCTGCCCCTAGGCTTCTGCATGCATATCACTTTGGCTGCTCTACAATCTGTCCGCCTTTCAATATGTCAAGCCCAGGGCAGGTTTCCTTTTTCTAATTGTTAGTGGTTCGAAGAAGTTTTTAACGGTCCTGGGACGTTTTTAGTGATTCCACAGATCTTAGTGGCTTCTTAGAGTCTCAAAGGGTGGCTGGATCACAGCCTGACAAACTTTAAAAGCATCGAAATCCTTCATAGGCCATCTGTAACTTAGGGGGACTATGTATACAATAATTATATTTATGGAGAAGTCTCCGGTTAGCATCGTGATATATAAGTCTCTTAATTAGGAACACTGTGTATATGTGCCTTTAAATTATTCATTGAATATGTATACATATCTTGGTTATCATTAAACATTTGTTTTTTTTCCGACTCTTACTTATAACCAGGCTAACTAAAAGACAAGCACAGATCGTGAACAATGGAACACAGTGGGAAGACTCTTACACCAATGTGTTCGTCCCGTGTGACCAGAGCCACTTCTTTGTGTGTATGTTCGAGGTCAAGTTCGACTTCACTAAGGGTTACGACCATTGTAAGTCATTGCAGTTGCAGTGATTCTGTGTTGTTGTTAAATTTAAAAACCAGTCATTTTAAATAGTTTTGGAACTAAAATAAACATTTACTGTGGGTACATGGAGAACGCTTCTTTCTTTGGGGGGGGGGGGGGCATTCTTTCGAAAACATATTGCGATGCTTATCGGTGGTAAATTACATATAATTTTTAGTTGTTTTTAAAGTTCGAAAACAGTGTTGCTGTAATGGAGCATTCAATTTTTTTTTCATTTCTCGAAAGTTCGTGCATTTCTCGTATTTTTTCCCTTAATCACAAAAGAGAGGGGTGGTAAGTGAGAAGGTGAATGTTTTGGGTTAGAGATTAAGGGGAAAAATAAGTGGAGAGATTATTTTGGTGCAGAGCAATGAGAGGTGGGAAGAAGCTAAATAAAAGTACGAGAAGGGTAAGAGAATAGGAGATCTAAATGGTTTAAGTGTAGGTTGGTAACGGGGGTTGAAGGGAAAGTTGTGGAGTTGATTACCGGTAAAGTTGACCACCAAAAATAAAGTATATGATAAGAATGATATGCTAGGGGGAATAAGGAGATGAATCATTTGATTAGGAGTGCGAAAAAGATGTTTTAGGTAAAGGGTAGTTTTAGGAAAGTGTGGAGTTTGGGTTCCGATCGAGTGTGTAAAAATGTTAATAGGTTACAAAGTCGCAAGGAATAAGGGTAAAGCAAGGGAGAGAGCGTTAGGCGAGTTTAAGAATGACAAGGGAGGAAAAAATAAGAGGCTGGTGTTATTGTATTCAGTCTATTCGAAGAGTTGTTGATTGGAATATGAACTTTCGCCTCAGTTTCTTGAGGCACAACGAAAATAACAAAAACAGGTGCCCGAACCTTTGGCAATGAACACTAGTCCAAAGACACAGAGTACAAGTTTACATCGTGCCCTAGCTGAAACTTTTTATAGTTAGCCGAGTACGGCTCTGCGTTACAGAAGTGTGGGGTGGCACAGCCAAGCAGATTTAGCTAGTTGCCTTAGTGCAGGCAGGGACAATAAAGAGCGATTAAATCCGGACCCTTTCAAAAATAGTTAATAATATTAGTACAACAAACATCAAGTGATTGTGTGTTTTACCCGCAGATCAAGGCAGTACTCGTACTATTCGAATCGAAACTTTACCAGTAGATTTTTACACGACTGTTGAAAACGTTACATTTAATGAAATAGATGCAAGCTGCAAAAGAGCGCTTCAAGATGGAACAAATTTCAGGTAAAGTGAGTGGAGTGGGATTCTTAACGTCTTCTAAAGAGCGGTCACTAAGTTGTTTTTTTTCATGGTAACTTGGTAACAATAAAGATTTAGAGCCAGCATCAAAGTGGTCCTCACACAAATGCTTAGTGAATCGTCACAATTTTAGTGACGAAAACAGCCGATTTGATAGTAAAATAAAACATATATATGGCATCATTCCGTCTTCGCGAGACGATGGAGTAGCTATGTAAACTACGAGTGGCTCTCTAGGCCAATACTGGAATGGCAATCTCGACTGCATATCTTGCAGGAGAATATTGATTCCTGGTTAGATTTGACCTTCCGTATTGTACTTTTTGTTGCAAGGGCTTTGTTTCGCGTATCCTCTGCCTTTTTGATTACTTCGTACACTGCTGTTCGCTAGCTGGAACGTTGTACGGTAATGATCTCCCATTCGTTGTTTTCGATGTTGGCTTCCCTGAAACTCGTTTGCAAATGTCCATAAATCTCAGGCGTGGCCGTCCAATAAGTATTTTCCCCTCTGCCAACTCTCCATACAGAAGCATCTAAGAGATACGACCTTCCTCGATTCTCCATACATGGCCTAACCAGTGAAGGCGCCTCTTGCTAAGCACGTTCCAAGATTGTGTGTTAGGCACCTTGTCCTGCCATCGAATGCGTAAAATGCGACGCAGACATTTTTAATGGAAGGAAGCTGTTGAGTGTCTGCTCATGACTGGTTTATGTGTTGTACATTTCACTGACATATAGGAGCGAACTAAGCATACAAGCCTGGTAGGCTCTTAATTTTGTTTTATCATTTAGAATGTGATTTATTCCACACCCGCTTATTCATTTTAGTCATAGTTTCGATCCTGATTGTTATATCTTCATCAACGGAGAGAGAACTCGAAATATTGGATACAGGGTATGTAAAAGGCTCAACAACCGACAAATAGTGGCCCTCAATAGATATGATTGGAGGGGATGGTGCTTGTTGCATCATTACATGTGTTTTCTGTAGACTAATTGACAGTTCAAACTCTTTACAAGCGTGTGATAGACGATTAACTAGCCGCTGGAGACTTTCTTCTGTGTGAGATGTTAAGGCGGCATAGTCAGCGAACAGCAATTCACGAATTAGTTCCCTTTTTACCTTGGTCTTTGCACGAAGGCGGGCGATTTTGACCATCCTAACATTAGATCTGATAGGTATGTACACTCCATATGATTTTGAGAAGTCGTGAGTGACACCCTATTCTTTGCAAGATACTGAACAGGCCATTCCGACTTACTCAGTCGAATGCCCTTGTCAGATCTAAGAAAGCAATATATGCTGTTCACGACCTTTCTCCTGCATTGGGCGTAACGACAATATCATGTCTATAGTTGAACGCCCACTCCGGAAGCCACACTGGGACTCTGGGTAGACGCGGTTAGCCAGCCACTGCAATCATTTAAGGGCATCACGAGAAAACGTCTTTCCAACAAAGACAATGAGATAAATTTCTCGGTAGCTATTATAATCCTTTCGATCCCCTTTGTTTTTTAAAAAGGTTACGAATGTGACTGTTTCCCAACACAGATCATGAAAAGGGTTGAAGTAGTATAGCTTTTTAAAAACATTTTTGAGGACATCCGGGGTAATGCCGTCAATCTCTGGTGCCTTCCCCTAACTTCTTTTATAAAAAAGCCATTTCATGCCTCGGGAATATGACAAGGGATGCTAAATAAAATATACAGAACCTCATCCCCTTAAACAAGCGGATGAGGCACATTTTCTGGATGCGTTTCATAGGAGCTTAACTCACTTGACGACACAACAAGGTGAGAAATAGCAATGTCGTTATTACGATTAAGAGACGGAAGGGTCTCCCAATCCTGGTCCTAATATCGAGAGATCAGAGAGGTGTTGCAATGAATAAGACGCGAGCCTAAAAAACACTCTGCTGCCTAAAAAAAATATTTATTTAGACATATAATTTATCCATAAGTCGTAGAGATATGCAATTTTTCGTCAAACTGTATCTATAATTCTTATACCTTTTCAATTATTGGCGTAAATATTCAGTTGTATGAACATTCAGCTACCTACTCACATACTGAGTGACACACATGCATTTTTAAATCTAACATGTAAACATTTAGTTAAAGATTAAAGATATCTTCTATTAAACGAGATGCTCAAGTGGCTAAATAAGTTCCACCAACCCTGCCAATAAGTTAATAATTCGTGTATTTTCAATTAAAAGGGTGACCTCTGACTACGAAAGAAAAATGCTCATATCATATGGGAACGCGTCAATCAATCTTGGCTACATAAACAACCTAACAGAACTCTTTTGGCTCGACGCTGAACAGTTCCAAGGCTGTAGCGCTGTGGCCGTGGGCTCTTCTCAATTCGTAAGACTTCCTTTTAAACATTTTAAGATCTGTTCATTTTCATTATATCTTAATATCAAGAGTAAATATGCACACCTCGGAGCATCTTTGTTTTGATGAGACTCATTGATTTTGTATTCAGCCAATACCACAAAACTAGACATCATAGTTACATCAAATCTTTATCGCATTCTACATATCCATTGTATTTAGGTCTCATGATCAATCTCGGACGGATCCATAGCAAAATGTCATAGAATACATTATGGTAACTTATCTTAAACAAAGAAGGATATAGTAAACCGCTACATGTCGCGGGAGAAAAACGGTTTGCGTTCTGACAATTATAACATTGGATGCCTAACAATCTCTGCTAGATTTAATTTTATTGCACCATCCTTTGCCTTCCCACAGGTACAACACGAGTACACACCCTTGCCGTGCGGCACGCGCCTGAGAGTCTTGTGTCAACTGAACAAGTTAGATAACTGTGAGTGACGTCCTCTTAAAACGTAGCAGAAATTCACTGCAACAAATTACGCCTTCCCTTTTTAGACGAATTTTTTTCTTCACGTTGTCTTTTCATTACCGCATATCATTTCGAATTGTACTCTACAGTTTCAGACACGCCGCCTCCGGCATTGAAGATCACAGCGAACTGGCCGGGTGTTACCTTGATCGGCAAGGAGATCCAAGCCCCTTCAAGACTAGTACGTCAGTTTGGCAGCTTGACAAACGACGTCTCCATTGAGTGTGTGACTTCCATAGGAACAGTAAGATTGTTTGGGTGTATTAATTTGTTTAACTTTAAAAGATAAGGATCTTCTTTCAACGGGGTTTATTGATGAGTGATTCAGTGCTTCACTTGGGCGGTGATGATATTATGTTAGCGATTTAGAGACTCCCAGATGTGATTAACTGTACACTTATTTTTCTAGAGAATTTTTTAATTTACCGATGATGATCATTGTGAAATAATGATGCTTGCAACGAACCTGATGGTAGAGGAAATCAACCCCATTTAAACACAATGGGCTTAGCTTCTCTCCAAGAATATTAAAGTGGTTTTGGAAGCATCCTTAAAAAAATTTGAACATTGCATTGTCTAGTTTGGCTTTATTTTAAATTTTTTTTTTATTGACTTTAATTTCGGCTTTTTGAATTCATTTATTTCTTGCGATTCATCTTATCATGCCCATAAACATTATTATTGACGAAATAACAAGCGTGTGCATGCATCACTGGTTTGTATTATAATTATGTAGTAGGCCTACTGCAGACCTGTTTACTTTTATATTTATGATATAGGTGACCAATTTAGATGTCTTTTGCGATTCTCCGTCGAGATCTGTCAGAAGAACAATTTTAAGGGACCCGTTTAAAAAAATAAATTCCCCAAACAGGGGATGAGGTAGGTTGGTCACCAAATGAAATAATTACATCACCAGCACGGTAAGACTAATGTGATGGTACTAGGCTAAATATTAATTCAGGGATATCTTGCCAGCTGTTCACGAAAACACAAAGCATTAGTGTGACGATAACCGCGACACATTGTTTTGATATTTTTTATAGCCTATAAGAGAGCCACAATGATTATTGTAGGTATATATTCTAGGTTGTAATTATATTATAAAGGCAATGGGCACTCAGTGGTCTATTTTGCATGAAATCTCCCCCCCCCCCCCCCCCGGTCTAATTTTTCTCTTACCATACTACTTAAAAAAACATTTTTACGAAATTTAAATTACTTTTAAATTAAAATTTTAAAAGCCAAAATATTCATTATATGTTTATTTATGAATATTCACGATGATCTCATCTTTTATAAAAAAGAATGTAAATTTTGATACTCCCCCCCCCCTCATATCTTGAGGTATGCAGAATGTATGCGTAGACGAATGTCAAAATACCTAAATATTTCAATTTCGGCTTCCGCTTCGGTTTCGGCCGTAAGTCTCGTTGAGCTTTTGGTTTCGGCCTCAGTTTCGGCTGAAAGTCTCGTTAAGTTTTTGGTTCGGCTTCGGTTTCACCGAAAGTCATTTTAAAATTTCGTTCTAGTTTCGGCATTGGCCGGAATCTGAAAATCACTTTTCGGTCGGTCTCTACTGAGAAGTGACCTACTTCAAATATGATCTGATCATCTAAGGCGACGCAACTCTACCCCTACTGCAATTAATTTTCCACTCATGATCAGCGTCTTCATTCTTCGCCGAAGATATAATTTAGACTAGAACGTTCTATGGATCACCCGTTTGGGTTTGTTTTGGATAAAAATTGCCTGCTTCTTTACTGATGGTCTAGCTGTCTTTAGGCAATCTGTTTCATAAAGGAGAACCCAGAATTCATTCTGATATTGGCGTGGATTCTCTGGTAGGATGGTCTTCAGTGCGATGTTAACATTTCTAACACTTGATTTGCTGTGACATCCTTTATTTCCTTGTCAAATTCATTATCGGATCACTTGGTACTTAAAATCTATCACACCTTCCAGTAGGACGCTGTTCACAGACTGTGTCCTCCAATATGGCATACCTAACTGTTCTGCGCTTCATAAGTGTTTAATTAAATTCCAGTCTGGTGTAAACAGTTATATAATCGTACAGCCAGTACTCATCGGGTATAAAAAGACATTTTTGGTACCGCAAGTCATCTTCTGGTAAAACAAGTCATTTTATTGGCACATCTAGTCATTGTATGGTTCAAAAAGTCAACTTTCTATACACCCTGTCATTTTCTGGTATAATAAGTCATATAATGGTACGGCCAGAATTTTATTACGTTTAAAATCAACCATATTAAATCGTCGTGAAAAGTAATTTAGTATCCACATTTACCTAAACATTTCTGTCTTTATCAATTTCTAGAAAAAAATAAGGTCACTAGAATGCATAGTTTCAGTTGGCATGTAAGTAAAAATCGAACGATTTTAGAATTAATAAAAACTCTATTTCCCCCTTCCCCACCTCCCCCGCTTTGAACAGTTTCAGGCAGTGACTTTCTATAAGAAAGGGATTCCAGTTATGACTCAGGACGTTACGCCTCCCATGGGCCACTATTTTAATTGGACAGTACAAGAAGTAAGTACAAACTTGTATCTTAATCAACATATTTGCTTGGAAATAAATGTCTTTGATAAATGTACAACGCACTTTGACAAATGCACCGGGCACTTGGTTAAATGCCAAATAAACATTTATTTTTCAGAAAATTATATTATATTTGTATACACATATGTAAATAATTTATACAATATGTATATTGATTTATGTAATATATATATGATATATATATATATATATATTTATTTATTTACTAATAAATTGATTTTAATATTAGTATATTGTGTTGTATTGAATAAAATTAAGAAATGTTAATACAGAGTGAATTTTCTGTTTTAAAGATCTATGACATTGATTTCAACCAATACTTTCACTGTGAGGTCAATAATCTAAAAGACGGCTCCATCCTACAATCAGATTTTGCATTCTTACGCCTTACAGGTTAGTCTTCTATGAATTTATGCGTTTAAACATTTATATAAAGCATTTTAAAAAATCTATGATACCTTGTTGTACTGCTGGCGAAACTATCAAACGGAGCTATTGAAAACGAGCACGAAACTTATATGTTTTCAATTAATAGAACAAGGTATGGACGCTGTACTCGAATACAGGACAACAGAAAAAGAACGTTTTGGCTAAGAGCCTTCTGGGCAGACAGGACAAATAAAATTACGACAAGAAACAGAAACTAGTTATAAAACTTAAGTGTTATTGCCGGAAGTTGGATTTTCCAAAACCATGATCACGGAAATTTTAAGAATTTGTATATTATTAATGTGAAAAATAAGATCTTACCGGACAAAAATATTCTGGAGATTTGTAAAATATAAGAAAAAAAGAAAAAAAAAATTAGGGAAGTCGAGGATCATTATTAGGAGAGTATTTGTCTAATTACATATGTGGATATTGTGCCAAAAAGCTGAATTAACTCTCTCTCTCTCGTACATGAAATCAATGCCGTGTTGGATACATCTGATATTTCTTTATGTTTATCTCAGTTCAAAGTTCAAGATTCGATTATTCCAATGAGCATCACTCAATATTTAGCGGAACGAAATTTGTCTTTTCGAGGAAATTCAGACACAATTTTTACACCAAAAAATTGGAATTTGTCTTTAAAAACTCACGTTCACTATTGTAGACAAACTTTGAAAACGAAATAATTACCTTGTTAGGAAATGCTGTTCGAGAAAATATTATTAATTGAGCTTAATCAGCCAAATATTTCAGCTTTTTTGTGATTGCCCACCACAAATGAGTCTAGTGGAACAGCTGTCATTTACTTAGAGATTTTTAGATGTAGAGGATGTGTCAATTAAAATAACATGTTATAGAAACTACAGGTCAAAATTATATGAGAGTAAAATTGATTTTTTTTAACGGAGAACAAACTAGACCTACATAACTGCAGAGGCCAGGACTACGACAATGGTGTCAATGTGAAGGTAGCAAATAAAAGAGTGCAGGCGTGGATTATGAAGGAAAATATGCCCCGTGGATGTCATAACCTAAACTTAGTTTTAGTGACAGTGCAACAAGTTGCCTGGAATCCATTTTTCTCCTTGCCCAGTTCATATATTTTTTCTTATCCCGCCTCTAATGGACGATGGAGAAAAAGCATGCTAAGTGCTTCACTGTAAAATCTTTAGTCGGGATTAGATGGGAGTGTAGAATTGAATGCATCAAAGCCATTGAACTTTCAGTAATGTCTGCGTCTGATGTTGTAGTGCGACATGAAGTAGAAAGTCTTGTATCACAAATAAAAATTATGTTTTTAGTGATGATAAATGTGTGGTCATCGAAATTATACCTGACACCTCTCTGGAACTATGCTGCAGTTCCAGTAATGATTACTGTCTGTGATTATTTAATTAATAGTCATGCAAATGGATTTGGAAATGCATTAGAGTCAACCACAAAAGATACAGAGAATTAGATGTAAAGACCATATTTTAGAAATAAAAGGATACTGAGAAGGAGAAAGGTAATGTTTAAATATGATTGCACAGACGATGTTAAATGCAGATGACATCGAACGATTCTCGTGTTCAATACAATACTGGACAGAGCTATACGTTTTTGATCAGAGTATTTTGAACATGTGCAAAATTTCAATGACACATGGGGAATTTTAAATGACCTAAAATATTTCAGACAATGATAAGCTCAGAATATCAAGTCAAGATTTGGAGATTAAGTTAAGGTATCAAGACAATAGCGATATTAATGGATGATATCTTTTGACTAAACTAGATATAGCCAAAGAACTATTTTATCATGATGTAAAGCCTGAAATAGATGTCACTAAATTCATAAACACTAATAAGTTACGGGATGTCATGTCAAATCTTTGGGTAACATTAAGAAAAATGCTTAAAATACCCACTACTTTAGCTGGTGTAGAGGGAACATATTTACGATCATTCATGGCTCAAGACAGAGTAAATTCTTAGGTGATTTTGTCGATAGAAAATGATATTACAAAGACTATAAATATAGAAAGTACAATTAAAAGATTTGCTGAAATAAAGTTAAGAAAAACATTATCATTGCTTATTTTTTGCTATTAAAAGAAAAGTAATAATCTCCTCTCCTAACCCTTAAGTTTTTTCCTTGCAAAATTGTGTTTGATTATACTTTTAAGGAAAGCTTAAGTTAAGCTTTCCTGGGGCAACCGTAGTGTCGGCTCTAATGATCAACTCAATCAAAGAAGAACAAACCATAAGAAGTTTCAATTAGAATTTTGATATCAAAATCTCAAACCCAATTATGTTACAGATTTGAACTTTAGTATACATTTCGATGTGAAACTAAATTATCACAATCTTTCAATATTCGGCATTATTCGTAGATTTCCAAAAAAATTACAAACATTCTTAGTATACAAACATATTCACCACATTAAGGAATATATTGTCACGTGTATTTGTTACAAGTTACCTCTTTTCTAGCGGCTACCTTGTTATTGTAGTTAGCGTTACTTTATCACTACTTTACTGCACAAGATATTTGGAATGGGATGGTTACCTTATCATCAAATATATTTTAAATTTTCTTTTTGCTGGCATCCGTCCGTCACAATGTGACGATGGTGTAGACTTCGCAGGACGAAATCCAAAAGAACAGGGAATATTCTTCTGGAATTATAAGCTGGTTCCCTAAAGCAAATCGTCCCTCTATACCACACTGGATAACCCAAAAGAACATCATGTAAATAATACATATTGGCACTAGTGGCGTCGCAGAATTTGCATCAATGATATCCACCTACCAGATTACATCTCCGGGCTTTAATTCAAAGTATCTTTCTCTTAGATGAGTTGCCATCAAAGGCTAAGGAGTCCCATCCACTCGGGGGTGCTGGTGATGTGTTTGCTTGTATGGTCTTTGTTGGGACTGAGCTCCAAAACATGAACTTGAGATTGACTCAGTTTAGATCACTGGGCCACCCATCATCAATTTACTTAAACAGATATTTGGTATAGGATGGGTTACCTTATCCCTAATTTTCTGGACAAGACATTCATATTTTCTTCGCCAGATTACGAGATATATTCACTGCACATTGACCTGATGTCCAATAACATGGCGGATACACTTGCCGCGGTGATGCTCAAGGCTTCGTTACTTAATCAATGGGCTCCACAAACCGTTGATGCCAGCGCCAGAAATATTTCACTCAATCCAACTATTACACCACCTGCTATGCGTTCTTTATCGAATGGGTCAACCCTCGTTGACCTCCAAAACAGCCTGGATGATGTTGTAAGACCCTTGCAGGGTTGGCGGATAAAACCTATGCTCTTTACGTATGTTCTTTGGTATTAATGTAGTCTTAGCATTATTCGTTATCTTTACTTAACATAGTTAATTATTTTCACGTAACACTGTTTGTTACTTCACTTAACACTGTTTGTTACATTCACTTAACACCGTTTGTTACTTTCACTTAACACTGTTTGCTACCTTTACTTGACAGCCTTTAGGATAGCGGCATCGCTTCCCCAACCGTTGCACATATGCCAATATATGGATGCAGCAACGTACCCGAACCAGAACCAGTTTGTTAGCTTCATTTAACATTTTTAGATAGTGTTATAGTATAGCCTATGTCTTGGCATATTTATTTTTTTCCTTTTATGGTTGAGCTACTTTAGCCACCACCATTCGTCTCCTCTGGTATGCCTTGAAATTGACGTCGCCGCAAAATTTTGCTGTGACACCCTTTTTACCCAACCTTCTGTCTATTCGAAAAAAAAGTTGTTTTTCGTTCCACTGCGCTCTAAATGTTCTAAAGATTTCCTTCAGGTGACGTAATTTCTAGAGTTATTTTACTAGAACGTTCTTATTTAAATCCCTATCAACATAGGCCGACAGATCTCTTGGCAGAGACAAAGCGAGAGAGCGCGAAAAGGGAAACGTTTGTGAGAGCACAGACGTTGTATAATTGAGTGTGTCGATTATTTTTTTTCTGTTTTTGAGGAGTGTACTTTTTACCCTTTGTTCAAACAACATTACATGATAACAATTATAAGCAATGATATACAATAAAGTATTTGCATTATTTCTTTTGAACAACTAACTTAAAATATTTTAACTTAGAGCAACGTATTGTATGTTTTGTATCAACTCATGTAATCACATGAAGTGTATATAATATTTTTGTGTGTAAATGGAGTCAACTATCAATTTTTTATCAATTACAAATGGCAAATCTTTATCTTATATTTCTTAAAATTCAATGAACTCAAGATTTCTGTGTTTTATTTGTGTTGTTTTTTTTGGTGGTTTTTTTGTGTTTTTTTACAACTTCACAATAGGCTATCCCCAAATGATGACAGAAAGAGTCTTGTGGCGTATTTTTACCAGAACGTTTCCGAAACACAAACCATTGAAGACATGAACCAGACAATGTTTGAACTTGCATCGGAAAACATAACGGAACTTTTTCAAAAGGTATTAATGGGACAATAGCATCAGTGGCAAAACTATTTTTTGTAGATATGCTAGCAAGTATAAGTGAATCCCAAGTTGGATCTCTTTGGAATCCCTGGTTCTTTTGCCAAACTGTTAATTCTACCCTGTCTAAATGATTTTTATACAACCTGATTCTGGGTGATGTGGAACACTGCTCTTCGGTTTGATGTTAATACCATCCGCTTCTGTGTGATGTTAATGCCATGTTTTGCTGGGAAATGTTTGTACCATCCTCTTCTATGGGGTTTTCGTACAATCCTCATCTGGGGGATGTCATTACCATCCTCTTATCGGTGATGTTAATACATCTTCTTTTGGGGGATTTTCGTACATCATCTTCTGAGGGATATTTGTACCATCTTCTTCTTGTGGATGTTCGTACCAGCCAATTCTGGGAGATGTTAGTACCATCCCCTTCCTTAATTAGAATATCCTGTATTAGTCCATTGTGTCATTTATCTATGATGTAACATGATACAGCTGTCGTCTTCTGTAGCTTGATACAGCTGTCGTATCCTGTTGCCTGATACAGATGTCGTCTCTTGTAGCCTGATACAGATGTCGTCTCCTATAGCCTGTTACAGATGTCGTCTCCTGTTGGCTGATAAAGATGTCGCCTCCTGTTGCCAAATAAAGATGGCCCTTGTCCATTTGTTCATACCGTCTTTTCTCGTCTGCTCAATTCCTTACATAGCATCTAATGCAGGGGTCTGGAACCAATGGCTCGAGAGCCAGATGAGGCTCTATTGATGGCTGCATGTGGCTTGCAGACAAATGGTCAATTATAAAAAAAAAATTCTTTAGACTCCTTTGATCTACATATTAATTGCATATCAATATTTCATTCTACAAATGAGCATAAGTCTACTGCAGCTCAGCATCAGAAGTGGTAAAGGAGATAAAGTCTACTGCAGCTCAGCATCAAAAGTGGTAAAGGAGATAAAGTCTACTGCAGCTCAGCATCAGAAGTGCTAAAGGAGATAAACTCCGCTGACCTAAAAGACAGAAAAATAGCAACCCTACTTGAATTTTTAGTTTTAAATAATGTATGGCTCTCACAGAATTACGTTTCAAAATATGTGGTGTCCATTGCTCTCACAGAATTACGTTTCAAAATATGTGGTGTCCATGGCTCTCTCAGACAAAAAGGTTCCCGACCCCTGATCTGTGATAAAATCTCAATTTTACTTTGTATTAAGTTGTCGATGTTTGCAATCACTGATTTAATCAATTATTTCTCAATTCCATTAATTCTGATTTTCTTGCTTTCTCTTTTTACTCCAACTTACCACTAACTCCAGAGATCCAATGAACTACCACAATTCGATGTCACGTCTGTTCAAGTGCTAAGCATTGACTGGTGCTGGCCTGTACATCGGTCAGACAACATTACCAACGACAATTACACACTCACCAAGTCTATACTAGGAACAGTCTGGAAGAGTCCAAATACATGTGCACAAGGTAGTGTACCTAGGCGCCAACTCTACAATTATATATTATTCATGACAATTTCGTTTAAACATTTAAAGAAAACGACTGTTAATTTTTTTTTAAACGAGAATAACCAGTACACATTTACACTTTTATAATAATATTGACTCAATGTCCTTGCAATGTCCATACAGACAACAAAACACTGCTGACCATTGCATGTGAGGGAGACAAGATCATTGGACTATATTGGACACGTCGTGTAAACCCGCTCTGTGACTACTACTCAGCTAATAATTCTGAGAGAACTAATGCCACATACAGGCTACGCGATCTAGCGCAGGTTGGATTCCCTTTTTTCACAATATAATTTTATTTACAGATCTTACTTTAGTTGGGGATTTGTTGATGTAAGAAAATACGGGAACAACATTGATTGTTTTAACTTCTGGAGAAGTTTATAAAAAAAACTAGTGAGTACTCGTCATGCGTTGCAATGCCACTCATAAAAAGGAATGTGTTGGCATTTTAATTATGTTTCTTGAAGAGATTTTAAATACACAATTTTTTTTCCGCCTGGTGCATACGCGAATAAATCGGAAGGTTTTCTGACACGAGAGCAGGCCACATACAGCTGTCCATGGGAGAAGCATGGGTTTTCCAAATTTAGTCCACACACTTGTAGCGACTGTCCCTGTGCTTTGTTGATGGTCATTGCAAATGCGAGTCCCATCGGAAACTGCAAACGTTTGAATTCAAATGGCATATCTGTTGGAATCATTGGGATGAATGGCAGCAGTAAATCTTCTCCTTTTAATTTTCCATTTAAAATATTAGCTTCGATGATATTGTTCATTATGTTTTTCACTGAAGGCTTGGTGCCGTTACAAAGTCGTGGTGGATTTATGTTTCGTAAAAGAATGATAGGCACGCCAATTTTCAGTGATAAAACGTTCGACGGGATGAATGGCAAGTCAAGTGAATCCAAGAATTCCGTTGGATAATTGCCAACTTCGTCTTGATTCAATACAGTATCGATGGACTTGTACGTTGTCGTTTCGTGTGGTATTTCATTTTGAATGCTTAAGTTGATGGCATTGAAATCGTAGTTTTTGGCTGCTAATATAGCATGTGTACTGAGCCACTGATGATTTTTTAAATTTAGTGCGATATTTGGAAAAACTTTATGAATCAATTCGTCAGTGGTTGCTGTAATTTTACAGAAACTTGTTGGAAATGCGAAACATTGTGTGGATTCATCGATTGTCATTTTTCCATTCCCAATGGCTAGCATTTGTTTTGTGAAACGTTCAGCGAATGCATTATTGCGTAGTTGTACACGCATATTGGTCTTCAAAGTCAATTTCTGTACATGTTGCCATAAAACTGATGATTTGAGACATGCATTTAATTCATCGGCAGCTGTTGAACGGGGTATAACTGGTAGAGTTTGTCGAAAATCACCAGAAAATAAAATGAGTGCAACACCGAAGAGCTGTTCACTTTCTCTCAAATCCTTTAGTGTATGATGACGCCTTTCCAACGCTTTTTTTGTGCGGCATGGTACATTCCTCCCATAAATTGAGTTGACATAATTGGAGTACTTTCCCCCATTCCAGAATGGGGGCTGTTCGACCACCATCCAAAAGAGTTGCTGCAATTTCAGATGATTCGATTTGCAGTGAAATATTTTTTGTTATCGTATGGTTGCCAAAATAATTGAAATTAGGAAAGTTTTGCCTGTGCCTCCGGGAGCATCTAGGAAATATAATCCACCGCTTCCACTTGTAATTGTATGCATAATTCTGTCATACACTACGCGTTGTTCTGAACAAATGTACACAATTCTTCGATATCAAAGTTTCTTTCTCCTTGCAAATCACGATGGAAAATGTTGTTTGCAGATCAATTCAGAGCAGTCATTCCCAACTCTACCAGGGCTTTGTTAGCGATTGCCAAACACATGTCCTAAATCGAAACCAACGCCTCAGGATACTCGTTTGGTGTAAATTGAATGTCCGGATTTTGATTCGTTGCATGCAAACGATGTAGGATGTCTTCACTAATTAGCCTTTTTATTTCCCCCAAAGATAATTTTTTATTGATTTCTATAATGTTTATATGTTTTTCCTTTTTAAAAAAAATCCTAAAAGAGGTACATCACGCAAGATAATGTTGAGGACATTGTGAACGAAACAAGACAGATAATCCTGGAGATGGACATCAACAAGGTTATACCTGAAGATGTCAGATATATCGCAGACATCTTCCAGAAGTCCAGTGACATCAGAGTTAAGACCCCGGTCACCGTTCAGGGGATGCTGGACATTGCTTCTTTCATGAGGAACTTCCCAGATCATGTCTTAAGAGAGTCCCAGAGATTAGGAAATGCGACAAACAGGTTTGTCCTCAGATGGCAACAAGTGTGTGCGTCTGTGTGGAATAATGTTTTAAACTGTATTGATTTGTTAAAGTTTCAGTTTACTGTCGGATTTCTTGAACTTTTTGGCAGCACCGCTCTCACTTTTAAATTCAAAATATTTACCGAACTATCTGGCTAACCCTCTATCCCCTACAACAAATCCCGCACCACCAGAATATGTGGGTCCCAATGTTCCCTTTAAACTGTGTGCATGTGCGCGCACACTACTTGTAATGCAACACATGTAAACATTTAATTACACACACAAGTTTATTTATATGAAAATAATTGAATTTTCCATTACATATTTGTGAAATTTTATAAAGAATAGATATAAAAAATATCATATATATATATATAGAAAAATATATATTATATAAATAAATAATATTATTAATAATTACCAATTGAAAATCAAATAACCAATGCGATGTGTCCAAATAAAAGTATTTAACACTTAATAATTATTTACAATCCAATATAATCTTTAGATTTTTCATGATCACACTAACGCCAAATATATTATAGGCGACATTGGCGAGCACCCTTTGTTTAAAACCCCTACTTTAGGTAAATGACCAGTGATAAATACGGAAACTTTGACTTCTCAGATGACAATGTTACGATTTAAGATTGTGCTTATACAATATTATAGAATTTTTTTGTTTAAATTCTAAATTGACCCACCTATGTAGCCTCCTCTTATTGTATTCGTTTCTAAATGTGAAAAGATAACATTAATTTGTTTCAAATATCCTTATATCTGTAAGATTGATATGTTTTAATAAATAATTGACTATGATAATAACTAAATTAAAATTATTTTAAATTTAACCTTTTTAATTTGTGTTTACTTATTTAGAATTTTAAAGAGTTTGGATCTATTGGGAGGTCATGTTAAACTTCGGACCGACCAAGATTTCCAGCGAATAACTTCCGGTGGTCTCGGCCTGGAAGTCTGGAACCTTAGCCGTATCAATGACACTACATTTGTTGTGGGAATTAAGGTGTGTGTTTTGTTGAGATTTAAACTACGATCAGCGTGATGTTAAATTTTCTAGTTTGTAAAACTAAAATGAAATGTTTTGACTGTGCGGATCAATCAGTTGTGTCGAGCTGAAATTAAATCCACATTTACTGTGTTTTTTGTTTCCCCAGATGTTGTCTGGTGATAAAACAGAGAATCTCGCATCAGAAAATCTCTTCACAGTATATAAAGACACCCAGGTTGATTACGGGGAAACTGAAGTAGCCATTGTTTTACAGACAGATTTAATCAATGTCAGTCAATTATATTATTATTAAGTGTTATTTTTTTTTAAAATTTTTAGTTCGTTTTAAATATGATTTGTTTTCCATTGACGATTGGACAATTTTATGGATGCTGACATTTGAATTCCTTGGATAGTGTACTGTCCGCTCCTATGCATTATAAGGTACTACACCGTCGAGTGCTCCGATGGCCACTTTAGTCGCTTGAGTAAATGTCAGTGCTATAAGACTCACACACCCACTACAATTAAACGGAGAACAAAGCTGTGTGCTGGGACTGAGCCTCGTGCTAGCTTCACCCATTGTGTGCTGGGACTGAGCCTCGTGCTAGCTTCACCCATTGTGTGCTGGGACTGAGCCTCGTGCTAGCTTCACTTATTGTGTGCTGAGACTGAACCTCATGCTAGCTTCACCCATTGTGTGCTGGTGACTGAACCTCATGCTAGCTTCACTTATTGTGTGCTGGGACTGAGCCTTGTGCTAGCTTCACCCATTCTGTGCTGGGACTGAGCTTCATGCTAGCTTCACTCATTGTCTGCTGGGACTGAGCCTCGTGCTAGCTTCACTCATTGTGTGCTGGGACTGAGCCTCTGGCTAGCTTCACTCATTGTGTGCTGGGACTGAGCCTCATGCTAGCTTCACTCATTGTGTGCTGGGACTGAGCCTCTGGCTAGCTTCACTCATTGTGTGCTGGGACTGAGCCTCATGCTAGCTTCACTCATTGTGTGCTGGGACTGAGCCTCGGGCTAGCTTCACCCATTGTGTGCTGGGACTGAGCCTCGGGCTAGCTTCGCCCATTGTGTGCTGGGACTGAGCCTCGGGCTAGCTTCACCCATTGTGTGCTGGGACTGAGCCTCATGCTAGCTTCACCCATGCACGGTGAGGTCCCAGCACGTGACTCGCCCCTCTGCTTTTCCGTAGCCATCTAATAATCTTATACAGGGTTGGCCAAAATTTTTTCAACAGGCGGCCCAAATTTCAGAAATATTAGTTTCTACTGGGCCAAGCACCTAATTTTTTTTAAAAATGAAAGTAAACAAGCATTCGTTGTACACCTTCAACCACATCGTCGCTTCCCAGTAGGTGCGAATGTGACTTGCCTGGTTTAATGTAAAAGAAGAAAATAAAACTTAACTGAGAAACATATTTATTTTAACATTTAAAAATATTTAAATTTTAGACATCTGATGTTGTTTCGGAGAACTAAGTGTATTAAAATTGATCTCGACTGTTGTTGTCGCTACACCCAAACAGTTTTCTAAATGAACTTCAGTAATTCGTGTTCTCACTTGTGATTTGATGTCTTCATACGACTCAAAAGCTGATCTCACTTGTTATTTGGTTTGCTTCATACGACTCAAAAGCTGTTCTCAATTGTGATTTGGTTTGCTTCATATGACTCAAAAGCTGTTCTCACTTGTTATTTGGTTTGCTTCATACGACTCAAAAGCTGATCTCACTTGTGATTTGGTTTGCTTCATACGACTCAAAAGCTGTTCTCACTTGTGATTTGGTTTGCTTCATACGGCTCAAAAGATGTTCTCACTTGTTATTTGGTTTGCTTCATACGACTCAAAAGCTGTTCTCACTTGTGATTTGGTTTGCTTCATATGACTCAAAAGCTGTTCTCACTTGTTATTTGGTTTGCTTCATACGACTCAAAAGCTGATCTCACTTGTGATTTGGTTTGCTTCATACGACTCAAAAGCTGTTCTCACTTGTGATTTGGTTTGCTTCATACGACTCAAAAGATGTTCTCACTTGTGATTTGGTTTGCTTCATACGACTCAAAAGCTGTTCTCACTTGTGATTTGATTTGCTTCATACGACTCAAAAGCTGATCTCACTTGTGATTTGGTTTGCTTCATATGACTCAAAAGCTGTTCTCACTTGTGATTTGATTTGCTTCATACGAATAACAAAATATTCACACGCATAAGTGTTTCCATATAGCGGAAACTTCGAAAGATTTGTTCCATTCGAGGCTGGGGATGTCTTAGGTTAATTCACGCACTTCTGCCCATGCATTCACAACTGTTCCTCATAACCAAGCCACATGGACATGATAATTAATAAGACCGTAAGCAGCCAGTTACATCGTGTTACGACCAATGGAACCATCCCCCGGGTTTTGGAAAGGGTGGCAAACTTTTTTTTTTTTTTTTTTTTTTGGTGCGAGGCAATTTTAGTTCCACTTTTCATACTTTAAATAGCTTATCTTTTATGTATTCTCTTCACCACATAGTTTTCGTTAATTAATGGAGACAAAAAAGATTGAATCATTATTTTCAGTTTTTAAAATCGTGCAAATAACAAGGCGCACACTTGTACCAGAAAAATATTTCCCGTCACAACCGACCTTTAGCATTCGTCAGCTAAAATCGATACAGTCGTCTACCTATTGTATGCATTATACAAATTCATTTCTTTTTTTTTTTTAAATATTCTTTTAAAAATTAAAATGTTCATTTACATTTTAAAAAATAATTGCATTTACCTTCAACGATTTAAGATTTTTTCTCTATCTTTAAAAAACATTTTTAAAAATTCTAAAACCGATTTGTGAAAATTGAATAAACTGTTATTGTTTCAAAACCTTAATTTATTTAAGGCTGTTTAATTATGTCTTAGCATAGTGCATTTATTGATTTAATGTTAAATAGTGCATTTATTGATTTAATGTTAAATAGTGCATTTATTGATTTAATGTTAAATAGTGCATTTATTGATTTAATGTTAAATAGTGCATTTATTGATTTAATGTTACGCCCCGATGACAGCTTTTCTTCGGTACGTCCCTGCTTGCCAGTCACAAGTGAAAAGTTATTGTGTGTTTTAATTTTGTGAGTGTGTGTGGTTTATTTTTACATTTTTTTTGCACTGTTATCATAACAATACTCGTTGAACAATGTTTCAGGACACTTTGAGTAACTACATTGGCTCAAACATCAGACTGGCCATGAACGTCTACTATGACACAACGCTCTTCAATAGCAGTGTCCCATGGAACAACATCAGTATGCCATCTCTCAACAGTAGAATCATAGCTGCACAAGTGAGTACGGAGTCGTTAGTAGACAGTGGATGGCATTATCGGTTCGAAAATTATAAACATTTCCACAACCAACAGTTTTTTGAAATAATTAACTTATTTGTAAGTAATATTTGGAGAACAGTGTGTTATAATGCTATTCAATTCATCAAAACATATACTTAGTATTAAAAACTAATATTTAATTTAATATATAGTTAATTAAATTTTAGTTTTTAATAAAGTTTTTTGCTTACATAATATTTATATTTTGAATTCAACCCAGGGGTGGCCAACCCGCGGCCCTCGACCCGCATGCGCAAGGCTGAATTCTATGTTCGCCATTTTGTTGTATAATCTCCTCGTTTGGACATTAAAAAAGAATTAAATTAAAAATATCGAATCTTAAACTACGAATTTTAAAACAATTTTACTGTGTATTAGCTCCTAAAATTCAAGAATTAGATATACACAGCTATGTAAAAGGAACCTAAGTTTCGTCTGTTGTTCTCTGTTAAGTATAGAATCATGCACAGCTAAATCCCGGCATGTGCTAAAATCATCTGTGCATTTTAAAATTATCAACAACAAAAATAGTGTGGTGTGGGTTACGGGCCCATTTCCGATTCGCTCATCACAATTTTTGTTGTCCGTTCTCGATTTCAGCTCCACCAGCCAATTTCGTCGTTCAAAAGGGAAAAATGGACACATTTCTCTGGACAATTTGGCCCGTGTACAATGTTTTAACGCGACTGCGTTCGATTTAAATGTATTTCTTCGATTTGCGGCGTAGGTAGATTGTATTATCGAATGTTGCGATGAGAAGAATAAGCAATTGAGTAATTCTTTTAATAGAATACATTTTCTTTATTAAGTTTAATGACATGCGAAGTGTAAAATGAAGTCAGTGAGGTTGGCCACTCCTTCTTTAGGCATACATTACTGACTTTACTTAAAGTATACGCAAAAATCATTTTTTTTAAAAAAATTTGGGTAACGCTTTAGCGTAAAAGCGTTATTTTTATTATAATAATAATAATTTAAATGTCCAAACCTTTCTTGTTACAGCTGTTGGTCGATGATCAACCGATCACCAACCTGAGCTCAAGCACTGTCCAGATTGTGTTTCTGCCAGTCCGGAAGGCGCCCACACTCCTGAGACCTAATCTGACGGCGTGTGCCTTCTGGGACTTTGAGGCCGAGTCAGGCGCCGGGGCCTGGTCACAGGAGGGATGCGTGTACGACCAAACCATTAACGGCACGGACGTTTGTGTTTGTGATCATCTTACAAACTTTGCTCTCCTCATGGTACATATCTGTTAAATTAAACCGTATCTCACCTGTTGGTGTGTCCTGTTATATATCAACCGTATCTCACCCGTTGGTGCATCATGTTTTTTTCATCCATATATCACGTGTTGGTGGGTCCCCAATTCGTCGTTCATACGTAGTCGACGTTGGTCGGGTACACGATTAATTCTTTAAAAAAAAGGAAATATGGTCACAACACACAACAGTTTTTATGTCAAAATTGAAACCGGGAAAAAAGAAAAAGGACAATATCTGAGGGGACACATATTGTACAGGTAAACATTTCATTACATAAATAACAACAAACATATAACTATCGACAACCAATGTTTTGAATGTTATTCAAAGTTTGACTTACATTTCAATACATAACTAGCAATAATTAATTTTAATAATATAGTTTAATTGCAGAGATCATTTTAAGTCGAATAATAAACCCAACATGGTTACATAAAGGGCTGAAGAATAGTCTTTAATGATGTTTGATTATTAAAGACAGTATGCTGCAGGTTCACTACAACGATATAAAGTATAGATCTTAGTTGTATACTGTCGCACACGCAGTGCCTATCTAGGTCACAGCCAAATGGCGTTATGTTTACTTATGAGATTTCATTTTAATGGGTCATATTTACTTTTTTTTTGTTTCAAATTTAAATAATTTGCTTTGATGTTGAAAAAGTAAAAAGAAATAATTGTATTTTTAAATCTTCATAGAATTATTATGGCCAAAAGAGTCTGAAAAATGAGCTGGCCATGACCATTATTTCCATTGTGGGACTAAGCCTTTCTATTGTGGGACTTTCAGCGTCAATTCTTTCATTCCTGCTCATCACGTAAGTCCTCCAACTTCAAATCATAGAAAATGCTTAAAGGGAACATAGCATTAAAAACTTTCACTATATTTAAATCACTTTTAAAAAAAACATTTTGCACCAAATACTATTTCCTAAATTAACGCAAGTGTTGCCGTAATAGTATTTCATTCATCTCTTGTAATGAAATTTTAAAATTCAACAATAAGTTATTAAATAATGTGTTCATTTATCGATTTGTAAAACTGTTAGGAAATATATTTTTGCATATATTTGCAGACGTTTGCGGCAAAGCCGACCCCAGCAGACCCTGTTTCAGCTGTGCCTGGCACTCCTCATGTCCTGGGTCGTGTTCCTGGCCGGAGCGACCCAGACGTCGTCCCACGCTGGGTGTATAGCTGTGGCCGTTCTGCTCCACTACCTGATCCTGTCATCCTTCATGTGGATGTTGATGGAGGCACTCTTGCAGTATCTGCTTTTCGTCAAAGTCATGAACACATACTTCACTCACTACATGTGGAAGACATCCATACCAGCATGGGGTACGTTAGAAAGCAAAACCACCATAGGTTAGATATTCATACCATCATGGGCTAGACAGACATAACAGCATGGGGTACGTTTGAAAGCCATACCTTAATGTAGTAGGACAACATCCAACCCAGTATGTGTTAGACATTCATACAGTATGGTTTACGTTAGACATCTATAACAGAATGGGTTAGGCATCCATAGGAGGATGCGTTGCTTATCCATAGCAGCATAGGTTAAACATCCCTGCCCCCATGGGATATGTAAGACATCCATACCAGTATGGAGTAGACATCAATATCAACATGGGTCAGACATGCATGCCATCGTTAGGTACGATAGACATGCATACCTGCAGGATTTATAAATCAAGACCAGCATGCATTGCTCTAGACATGCCTTCCAGCATGGGTCCCGTCACACATTTTCAAACGAACTTCCAAATTTCCAGAGAGGAAAAGTCGTATCATCAATTTAAACGTAGTTATTAGAAGTATAACATATTATGTAAATCAATGGGTTTAATCATACTAAAAACATTTATCTGGATACTTAAAAATAAGATTAAAAAGTGAAGATTCAACGGTGCCTTTGCAATTCTTTTGTCTTTAAAAAAATGTGTTATGTCGGTTTTACAGAAACAGTGTGAAGCTTGGCACTGCCGTATTTTATTTTTTTTTTAAACAATTCTTTGTTTAAAGTTACATGATAAAAGTTACATGTTTGTGTCACATCCATAATAAATGATGTAATTTTTAACTATTTTATATTAACTTCCACTTTTGATTTTGGTTAGCTGGCTGGGTGGTGAACTGGCCGGCTGGTGAATTTCTCGTACGGCTAACTGACCCACTTCCCGTCAAGCTATAGAGCTTAAACATGGCTCACAGACTTGTTGCCAATGACAACACATTCTGAAAAAAATGTACAGCCCCAGCCCCATCCTTAAACCCATAAAAATATTTTTTTCTGTTTTTTTTCTCCCGTTTTTCATAAGAACATGAAGGGAAATTTCCCAATAATTGCTGTAAATTAGATTCTTTTAAGAAAAATATCGGACGTGCGCTTAGTGTGTAGTACGTCCTTTTGGTTTTTTTTAAAAAATAGTTGGTGAATAAATCTGTGGTGTATATGCAGGTGGGTCATAAGATTATTAATATAGTTCGGGGGGCGTGAAAAAATATGCGGTTGCGAGCCTTGAGCGAGAAGGCAGGAACTATTTTGTATTCTTCTGAAGTTTTTTATTTTTTTAAAAATGTTTTTTCACATTTTTCAGCCCCACCCCATTGCTCTGTATTACATCGTTTTAAAAGGATTCATACCAAAAACGTTGTTTTTAGGGATTAATTATACGCTTAAGAATCTTACATGACGGCCGTATGTGAGATCACTTTTGGTAATCATCCTATTAAAATGTAACGAATGTCTCAATCTCCCCTCTCCCAGGTCTACCTGTCATCCCAGTTGCAATTGTCTTGATTATCGATCCTGAACTTTATAAAGGAGGAGACCAATAGTAAGTTCAACAGGTTCTTACGATTAAAGAGACACACACGTTTCTACTATTTGGGTTTGTCTTTTAAAACACGGAAATATTTAGGTACCTTAAGGTAATTATTAAGCTTGCTTTTTGCGACATTGAGCATTTAGATTAAGGTTATTTGTTTAAAATTGATCTATTAATTAAGTTATTTATTATTTAAAATCTGGGATATCATGGGAAATTTTTACAATTAAAAACACTTTACAATCTACATAATGCTCTGCATAAACAGATTTAAATGTTTAGTGCCTTCCTAAAAATAGTAAAATTTATAAAACAGTCAAATCTATTTTAAAAACGTCTAAATTGAAGATACACGCATCTCCTTGGACGGCTAAGATATATATTTTAATGATTATCGTTACACACTGTAGTCTCACGTAATATCCTTAAAGAACTATTAATTTTCATTTGTATGTGTCTGTTTTATCGCGTCCCAAGTAGTAACACTGTCTCATTATAATCCACAGCTGTTGGATGAAGCTTCCTGCTTTTTACTACAGCTTTGTTATCCCCGTCGGCCTGATCATCTTGACCAACATCGCCGTTTTCATCATGGTCGTGGTCAGCTTGTGCCGTAGGGAGGACATGACCAAACATTCATCGAATAAACAGAATCAGAATGTCGTTAACGTACGGGCATCGTTCATTTGTTTTTTTGTGCTGGGTGAGTGGAGTAAAATCAGTGGTAAATCTAGTCGTTATAGTAGTTGTAACACAACGAGTTAACGATACTCAGTCACATGATACCTCTGCACGGTGGCGTAGTAATTTAACCATATAGGATGAGAATAAGAGAAACTAGTTTAGTAGCGGAAGAGGATTGCATGATTTTGAGTGTAAGGCTGGAAGCCATATTGTGAGGACACGTTTTGAGTCAGGGAGACATGGAAGCCATATATATTTGAATGTGATATGAATCTTGAGTGGAATAGAGTATGCAAGATTTCTTATATTATATTGTAACTACATTTGTTACATGGAAAGTAAATGTGGATAGACCTAGCTGTCACTGAGGAATAACTTCAACAGAAAATCTGAAATAATTCTAGCAATAAGTTGCTTACTCCACGGTATTTTGGCCAGTTTTGACGCCCTCCACCAGTCATCACAACTTTAAACACCAACATAATGCATCGTCAAAAATTTCTGACCACGTTTCCCACATTTACCAGGGACGTGACGCCATTTATGCATTTTCTCATCTCTAGAATTAAAAGAGGAATAATTTTAGCATTAAATTGAAGGGCTGAGTAGAAAAAGTACTTAAGTTACACTTTTTCAAAAATGATTTAAGACAGGCATTATATTTAAGTACTTCCCTTGAATCATTCCTGTAAATATCATTGTTGAAAAATTTTCATAAGTGTTTGATTCTGAGTTACCTCGAACAGAATTTAATGTATCTAAATAAGAATTTAAAAATTTAAAACTTAATTTTCTCAAAAATTCAAAAATACACTTAAGTACTTTTTCTACTCGGCCCTTCAATTTGGAAAAATGTTAGCAATTAATTTATAATAACAGTTAAAATGGAATACCTAGCAGCGAATTAGGAATAATTAGCGATTAGCAGCAAACTTGGAATAACAAAAGTATAAACATTATTGCCTTAATTTCCACACACAAAATTCCCTAAAATATAATCGTCTGCGTTATTATAATTATACAATGTGTAGGCCGATTTTTTTAAAGAAATTATTTGGATACACTTTCGACGGCTAATTTTGGATGTATCGCATATAGAAAATGGAAGCTAAATATTTGTCAAAATTTATCTTTCAATATATAACCCGATTTAAATGTTGACTTATTTTAAGCCTTTCCTTTAACTGCTGTCTGTTTTTGTTAGAAGATACTCTGCTTTCCCAAGCGAGAGATATATATAATGATTCAAACATATTATGCTGTTATGACTCGATACATTAAAGCCAACCATAATGTATTGACTTCTTGAATTTCTATCGATTGTCTGAAACACGGAAGTTTTGCGTCAACCAATTTTTTTTATTTACTGTTTCAGGTCTGTCCTGGATCTTTGGATTCCTGGCCATAGACGACGCCCGCGTTGCTTTCCAGTACATGTTTTGTGTATCTGCGTCACTGCAGGGATTTGTTATCTTTGTCATGATGACTGCACGGGATAAAAACGTCCGTGCTTTTTGGCTGTCAAAGTTTTCCAGGATTTGCTTGTACTTCACAAGCCTTACCAAGAATGGCACATACACAGTAAGGGGTGAGTTAAACATTTTATTCGAACGACAGGCGGAGCAAAAATAGGGATAGGGGGGGGGGGCTATTTTAGGCCGTTACTTTCGGTCCACTTTATATACGTAATATAAATTATTTTCATGTGTATTTTGTATCTATTGGGATTTTTTGTTATTAGGGCTGTCAAAATCAGGGAGTGCCAAAATGTCTAGTCACTCCAATCCTTCCAACAAAAAAAATAAAAACAAAAAAAAACAATTTACTCGCTAAAACCATCACATTCCTATTGTATCACATATTTGCTATGACTGATATAGTCAAAATATTCACTTGGTCCTGTAGGAAAGGGGACCTTCAGCAATTTATTATAATTCCATTTATTTACATATGAAACATAACAGAACGTACTAAACACTTGAATTATTTTTCCGTAAAGTCAGTGGCCATGGTAAATTTGTATGCGCGTTGTTCATCGGAGCATTGCCACTCCAAAATGATTTTAATGGGTTTTTTTTTACCTGAGCGTTGTTAAACTCTACAGTATTAGGTTAGCTTTGATGAACTACCCACTTTATAAGTGTTCAACTTTTACAGTAAAATATCTACGTTTTGTATTCCCAGATAAAAGAATTGCCACAAAGTCTGCAGCTTGTAATTTCGATGCTATCACCAGTGATAAGTCTGAGTCGAATGACGTAACTCTTTACATTCCTTGAATTTTGTATTTTGTTCTTGAGATTTCTAGTACACTCACAAAAGAGTCAATAACTTTTAGAATCCATGTCCAAAATTCATGATGCTGCATATATGTTTGTGGGGAATTGCACGAGTTTTATAAAAATGTTGGTTTTCAAACATATAGTGTCAACACTTAGAATTTAGGAACAAAAATAATGCTTAAATATTTTTTATGAAATTGTGTAAATAAAAATTTGGTGATCAGATGCAAAGAAGGAAAAAAAACAAACCACCTGAAATAATTTGATAAAATCTTTTTATTTAGAAAGCAAATTCATTTTTTTATGTCGTATGCAAGATTTATAACATTTCATGAGCATTTGACCAAAATATAAATTATTTGTCAAATGTGTCAAAAAAAGGGAAAATAATTCAAAAAAAAATTAAAATTCACCGCACCAGAAAGTATTGACACAAATGACAGGTTAGTATTATATTACCTTTAAAAAATTAATGACACATTTCACAAAATACTAGAGATTGTTAACTTCATGGTACCGTTCCTCAGAAAGTTTCGTTGTTTTTTTAAACAAAGATAATTTTACCATGTGCTACTTGTCATTTAGGATTTTCTTAGCATTCCTAATTGATAGCACACTGTAGAATGTCTTTTAAAATATATGCATTCAGGAATTATTGCAAGTATTATATTGTATTTTGAGTTATTTTCATTAGCAGCACTTGGAGCATCATCACTTTTGGTAAATCACTCGGTGAAGTCAGTTGAGAGTTAAATGTCTGGTAGCTTCAGATCATCTATATCAAAGTTTTCTTTTGAACAATCCTGAAGAGATTATGGCTGGCAATAGAAACATTTATCAACAGGTCAACACCATACATGAATGAATTGTATGATTTCACAATCTGAATTGACAATATTTGGTTTTCTCATCAATAATTGCCTAGAAATACACTGATCAGTTTTGGTCTGTTCACAAAAGAAAATCCATTTGCTGTCATATTATTTGAAATAAGTGAGGCGGTTTAATTTCCTCTCCACTGAACATTATATAAATTATATTATCTCTTATCCACCACATCATATCACATTGCTCTGGTTTTTATCTTTATTTTCTTCTGATAAAATCTGACAAGTTCAGATTGCACAGTCTGTCCTCATTGTCTGTTTCAATATTGGAAACTTTAAAGAATGTCTTATTTGAATAAATCTGTTTTTGGGAATAAGGGATGAGCCCAAAATTCATAGCTGTAATGAAAGATTGTTGAAGTTGACGAGTATTTTTGCACACTGAGGACTTGCACAGTTGCCATGCACATCAGTGGTCCTAGAAATTTTGTGACATTGTTATATTGCTATAACAAACCATAGTTGATGGAATGTTTAGAAGGTCCCATGGCAGTTAAATAAGTGTATTTTACAAATGTTTCAACCAAAGCCAGTGTGAAACACATCCTGAAAATCCTGAGGCTTTTGGATGAAGATTCACTGGCTCATTGTATCCATGCTATGTTGATATTTCTTCCCACAAATGTCAGCCTGGCTTTCTGGCTGGGGGGAAACTTAGGAGTGTGAACTGGTGGGTCATCATCTCGAACATCCTACAACAAGTTTATTCTACGAATGTAAAACAAGAACTAATATTATAGACCTATATGCAACTATTAGGGATGAAATGAATATCAAAATATATACTCACTTAAATCTCCAGTTTTAAAAGCGCGAGGTTGCAGTGTTTAAAAAAAGCACTGACGTCACAGAATAATTGTTGTATACTTGACACTAAGGTTTTGATTCCGATATCTTGATTTTCTTTTTAAAAAAGTATTAATAATTCGTGTAAATATTTAAAACAGAAGTCTACTTGCGGAACGCCATGTTAAATATTGTGGCCCGCCCGATGAACCCAAATAAACGTGTTTTTTTTAATTAAAATTGCGATTATTTTCATTCTTTGCAAAAAATACATTTGAAATATATATCTACATGCAGAACTTTTTTTAGATGGTATGGGCCTAGTGGGCAAGGAGGGGATTGTTCCTTTATTTCTTTATATTGATGGCGGTATTTTCGGCCAAGCGCTGAGGTTTTTTTCGTAGAAAGGGGAAGCAAAAATCTTTGCCTGCCCGGTGATAACTAAACATAGCTAAGCCAATGTGTGCGCCATTTTGATGTACCTATCCCTTCATAAGGACCATTTTTAAAAAAAAATAGAATCAAATTTGCCATCTGAAAAATGCTTACATAAAAATTACAAAATATTATGACTGTTTAGGGACTACTGAAAATAAAGGATTTATATCCAACAAGGTAGTTAATATGAAACTACATTTCCACTAGTATTTCTTTAGTTGTTTTCCGATTATGTTTTAGAATAGCTCAAAACTAAATTCATGTGTGCGACAAAAAACGTTTCGAATTTATCACGATAAGAAAATAGATGTCTTCGCCCTCACCCGCCCCCTACTTCCTCCGACACAATTATTTTGGTTGTACAAATGGACCTTTTCAAGGATACGACTTTTGCGCTGTTTGCCCAAAAGAAATAATATGTATAAAACATTTGTTTAATTAAGAAAAAATATGTTTTTCATAGGTGGAACTACTTGAAATAGCAAAGAAAACACTATTTAAGATGACTTTAAGCAGCATTTACAAAATCCAACATATATTATAATATACATTATATTTCATCACTTATTGATGTACCTGTCATTTACTGATGTACTTCTCACGTATTGATGTACTTTTTATTATTAGAGTACTTGTCATTTATTGAAATACTTGCCATTTAACGCCATGTTTGGCCTTTATCGATGTATTTGTCATTTATTGATGAACTTGTCATTTATTGAACAAAATGACATTTAATGATGTATGTGACATTTATTGACGTACTTGACATTCAATAACACGCTGCACATTTATTGACGTACTTGACATTAAGTGTTCTACTTGTCATTTATTTGTCTTGTCGTGTATCGAAGCGCAGAGACATCAGTCTTCAGCAGCAGTTGTTTTTATTGTTAAACTATAATTTAATTTCCAAACTGGTTTTTCTCTATTTAACAATCAGAGTAGTAAACAAATTGCCCTCTCCTATTTCGGTATGTTCTAGCAGTTATTTAAAAAAAAATTTAACATCTCCAGATCAGAAATAAAGTGGAAATTTTAAATATATCATTGGTGTTTTGCTTTGTTAACTTTGCTGAGTCATCAACTCAGTTCTATTTATTTGCGTTCGTTTACCTACTTGTACGATTTCCTTATACGCGATACAATGCGTGCTTCAGAATTTTTTAACTTCTGGAGTCTGTGAATTTGGTTTTGAGATAAATCCCACAAAAACTGTTACTGTAATCTAATATTGATTGGATTAGAGTTGCTGTTATGGCATTGGCTGTTCTCTTATTAAGTTGAGGACGCAGCTGACCCAGGGCGCGTAAATGAGAGAAAAAGTCCTGACCACAGAACTGATATGAGGGATCATAGTATAAAGTTTACTGCCAGTGTAGAAGCCATGGTCTCTAACAGTGTTGGACAAGGTGATCTCAGAAGCAGCAACTATTATTAACGCGACTGCAACCTTCCGAAGATTGGCATCAGAACCACATACAATTGCACGCCTCTGTCTTATCGTCATTTAATTTAAGTCTGTTTGATTCTATCCACGATTTCACCACAAGACAACAATCCTCGACAGCCTTAGCAGCAGCAGCAAAGTCCGAAGGATCGGGGCACAAACACGTGTACAGTTATGTCTCACCCGCAAATACCTGATACCTGGCAACCCTTAAAAGGGCGTTGGGCGCTGGCCCTCCCCCTTGTCCCGTGTTAGATTTGTCCTCTTTTTTTTTTTTTAAACATCCCAATCGATCGAGTATTCAAATTGTTTCCGGCTTTGTATGAATTTGTTTTTATCGTACAAGTAGTTAAGTAAGTATAACTGAAGGTCGTATTTAAATATTGCATTGCCAGATAAGTGTTGTAGTTGTGAGACCAAGCTTCTGTTATTCAAGTTGGATTTTTTAAATGTTTACAATTCTTTCTAGATTCTTTCGGAATTTAATAAAAAAATTACTATAAAAGTAGCAAACATTTATTCCGCCTAAACTTTTTGGTGCGATGTGTTTGCGTTATATTTGAGTGTATTCCTTATTTAGTGCTTTCCACATACGTCAGTATTTAAAGATTTTATTCGTATATTCTATATTTGTTAGTATTTTCAATATTTTATTTAGTATTTTTCAATATTTTTAGAATTATTTTTTTCTATATTCGTAAGCATTTTTTTTCAAGTTCGTTTCCCCCAGAAAACACTGTTCGCTACTGCGGACACATTTTCAGCTTAACAACTCAATCAAGACTTTGGCCTTTGTCCGGTGTGCACCTCGAGCTAATTTCTCTTAGGATTCTTGTTTATTTTCGTAATTCTTTCGTTTTATCTTTGTTTTTAGAATTTATTTTTCTTATAACGAGTGGCTTTAAATCCCTTTTTTGTGGACCGATGACAGCACAGTTACATATCAACAATCAACGGGAGCAGGATTAATCAAAGACAATAAGATGGACAGCTCATTGTCCTACTTGGTAAACAGTTCCTTTGTTGTTGTTTTTTTTTTTTTTTAAATGTTTTTTTTTAAATTGTTATCACGGATTACAACTAAATTTGTACCACTCAGATGGACTTAAATTTCGTGAGAGTCATGATAGCAGCCCCAGCCTCACTCCCAACCGACATCCTTGACCCTCACGACTCCTCTACTCAGGGCCGACCCTAACAATTGTGGGGCCCTATGCGAAACGGATTGCGCGGGGCCCATTCTGGGTAGAGGATTAGGATAATAAGTGAAAATTAAGATTTTATAGAAAGTAAATTCGGGGCGGGGCCTATGAAAGTGCGGGGCCCACTGCGGCCGCATAGGTTGCAGTGGCCTAAGGCCGGCCCTGCCTCTACTCAGACTTTGTTTGATGTTATTAAAATTAGAACACACACGATCATTTGCTTGGCCAGAGTTTCGGTCCCATTGTGAGACCGTATCAAGAAACCGAAGCGTTAAATACTTGTAATAAAAACTTATGGTAAAAACGTTAGGTACATTCATGCCGCCGCCATAAAACGTCCCTGGTGTAGTTATGTAGGACTTATTTGATACCGTACTTCCTACTCTGTGCCAGTGTGTGCCATTGAACAGTTGGACATACCACTGAACACCATGCTTTAAAAACATCGTAAATCTCCCCCCCCCCCCCCAAGCCCCCAATTGTTATCAGTGTACAGAGTAATTTTTAGAACACAATCATAATCATAATTTTAAAAAAATGGAGTTGCGGCCCATGAGACGTGTAAGTGTAAGGGATTTGTCCCCCATGCGCAACCGACCCGCAGAGGCGTAGCTAAAAGGGGGGGGGGAGTGGCAGATATCCATGGAGGCCAGACTATTTATGGGCGCCAAAATGTGCTTTGATATTATTTTATTTATGAAAATAATGTTTTGAGAGATAAAAAAAAGGAAATGGAGGCTCTTTAAAAGGAATGTTATCCCCGGGCGCCAAACACTCTAGCTACGCCTCTGCTCACCCGTCATGGTCGTTAAAGTTAAAACGTGAATATGCCACTTCAAACCCCATAGCAATGTCTGATTGACCTTTGTTCATAAGGCCTTTAGTGCACGTGTCTATGTAGTGAAATGTGCTCCTTAAAAATACCGCACACATACGGATTCCTTCACCCGGATGTAAGTTGTATGGATATTTGAGTTCTTATGGACGTAAACATCGAAGTAGACTTTGAATTAAGAGGTGAGTACTTTGACTTCTTAACATAGAGCCATTCAAACAATAAATCTATCATGATGTTCCATTACGAAATAAAAATTTCAAACTTTTTTTTGAAGACTTCTGATATTTGAACTTTTGTAAGGCCTACATATTGCATCCTTGTCTATGCTTTTGAAATAAATGAGGCAAGTCCATTCTTAAATTAATGTTTTGAATTTGACAGAGATTAATTAAACAGATCTCTTTCTAGATGCTTTGATAATGTTACTGTTTAAATCGTGATTAAAAAAAAAAAAGTTACCTCCTATATTATCAACGAAAAAGTAAAACTATTCAGAAACTATTTCTTAAGATATTCAGTTCAACGTACAGCTATGTCATTTACACAAATACAGAGATGCAGTGACGCATGTGGTTGTCTTTGAGTAATATGAGCTCTAGTACCGGTAGAACTAAACAGCAAGGCCTTTTTTTCAAGTGTCCTGACTAATTTAGCCATAAGCTAAACAGCAAGGCCTTTTCTAAGTATCCTGACTACTGCAGTCATAAGCCTAACCAAGAGTTTCTAAGACTTTAATGCAGAACAAGAAGCCATTCACGGGGGTTTGATACAGTAAAGTACATCATACAATTACGCCAGGATTTGACGAGGTCATGTTAAGTCTGATGGTATGGGTGGGAGGAAGGCCTTGGATAAGTGTCCCATATGTAAACCCCGTAGCGTAGCCAATGCCAGCCTCGGTGGGCCAAGATTCTTTTTCCGCTCTGCTTTAACGAAAATAACATGCATTTGGCTAAAATGCCGCCCCCTACATTTAAAATATATAAGATGTGCCGACCGGGGTAGATCTCCCCCCTTCGCTACCCCCTTCCTACGCCCCCGAGTACACCAAGGGTTAGCATCATACTTAAAGACGTGGTCAATTTTCCAAGCATATTGTATGAGTTCGACCATTCAGTGAACAACGAAACAGGGCACGGACAGATAGAAACTAAGGTGGTCCGACAACGTGGTCAAGTTTCCAAGCATATTGTAGGAGTGTGACCATTCAGTGAACAACGAAACAGGGCACGGACAGACAGATACCAAGGTGGTCCGACAACGAGAAAACGGATAAACCTACTAGTACTTTAGTACGGGCATTGAAAAAATTTCGTGGAAACATTTCAAGACAAAATGTGAATGGTTTGTCATGGGGGCTGACAGCACGATTTCAAGAGGTGTTAACATATATACAAAGATTTTTCTATCATTATTGATGTTACATCATAAAATATATTTTTTTTTTAAATTTGCAGATTAGCTTTTAGAGTTTTATATTACAGTAGCGAGAACCAGGTATGCGTTGCAATGCCGCTCAAAGGAAATATGTGTTTGTGTTTCAATTACGTTTTTTGAAGTAATTTTTAAATAACCTTTTTAGTCTATCTATCTATCTATCTTTCTATCTATCTATCTATCTATCTATCTATCTATCTATCTATCTATCTATCTATCTATCTATCTATCTATCTATCTATCTATCTATATATCTATCTATCTGTCTATCTATCAATCTATCGATCCAGCCATCCATTCATCCATCCATACATCCATCCATTCATACATACATACATACATACATACATACATACATACATACATACATACATACATACATCCATAAAGGTCAAGTGCTTTAGATTGAACGGGTGGAGGTGTCCATGTAGATTTGCGTTGTCGTTGTAGAGGAAATGAATCCTAATGGGAGTGGGAGCCTCGTGAAAATAAAATTGCAGTCTCAATGAGCGAAAGAAACGATGTGCTTCCGGCATCAATTGATATTTATCACTCGATGATCTAAGTGGGATGAATTTTAGTCCTTTACTCAATACTGATTTTTCTTGTTCAGATGGTGAAAGATCTGGTGGTATACAAACTACTAGGTTTCGGGTACATATACATTCTGACGCCAGTGATAGGTCTAAATTTATTTTAACTTTTCATCCCAATAACTTTAAAGCTCGTTTTCTAGTTCTGAAAAACGCTCAATTCTTATGGCAGACCCTGTCACCAATAAGATTTTTTCAGAAAACCTCTTCTTTTCGCTCCGGAGGGAAAAGAGCCTTAGGGACATGCTAGTTAGAAGCCACCTGCCGGCTATTCAAGCACATAAAGACACCAGAAGTTGCAATCGTAGCCGATGTAATACATGTGCCTACGTGTCTAATTAATCTAATTTTATTTACCAATATTAACAACGCAATATAAAACGCACTAAAAATAATAGATGTTTGGGATTTCCTAATAAATGTGATTTCAATGCAATTCTTTTAGATCATTCTTTTTTTATTAATATTTCTTTTCATAACTTTTACATTCGGATAAAATGCTTAAAATAGTTCCGTAGTTGTTACTTTAAATGTATTTGTAATTTATAATAATAATACATATACTTTTTTTTTAAACAGATATATAATACTTCTATGCGCACTTAAATTTATTCGATTTCCGAAAAATAATAAAAACTAACTATGATTGTTTTCAAGAATCCGAACGTATCTAAATCTTTTCGGTTCTTTGGAGTTACGGTCAGCATAGCTCTTTCTTATATTTATAGTGCAAGAAAAAAAAGGCGATAATTAAAAAGCATACCAATTTTTATATTTCCTACCAGGGTCATAAATAACAAAACCATCTCTGTAAATGTCTGTACCCTTTGGCTGGGGTACCGCACAACATACGACCTCTAATAATAATAATAATTGTACGGACAGTGCGTAAAATTTTGAACTAAAATTACTTGTCCAGAAATTTCCATAAGAAGTTAAGTGTGTCTTTAAAAAAATGAGACATTCGACATAATTATTTAAAAACTTCAAGCTAAAAAAAAACGAATCTGTCTCCTTTTGTTATAGTTACTATCTCGCTTGAAATGTGTAGGAGTAAAAAAAAACTGTTAAGAATTCTATATTTGGTATTTCGGGTACATATAAAATAAAATAAAGTCATAAAAAGGCTCACCATGAGTCAAGCAGACATAATCATAAAAAACATGGACGTGAAGCAATTAGATTATTTATTAACTTTTTGTAAGTGTCTTTTAAAAAAAAGTGTGTCTGTATTAAAATGTTGCTTGTCCATGAAATATGTGCAGGTTTCAGAATATTCCTCCACAAATTGTAGTTTCTTAGTTTGCAACCCTGATCCCCCCTCTCACCACATACACAGACATACACAGACATACACAGACATACACAAACATACACAAACATACACAGACATACTCAGACATACACAGACATACACATACATACACAGACATAGACAAACATACACAGACATACACAGACATACACAGACATACTCAGACATACACAGACATACTCAGACATACACAGACATACAGAGACATACACAGACATACACAGACATACACAAACATACACAAACATACACAGACATACACTAAGTTGCTTTCGTTGTTGTTACCTCGCAATATTCTTTGTTTTGTTATTTCTTGTGAACTCTGGAATCCGTTTCTCTTGTAATTAGTTTCTGTAGCATCCGTTTCTCTGGTAACTAGTTTCTGTAGCATCCGTGTATAATTTCTGTATATAATTTCTCTAGCATCTGCTTCTCTGGTGTCTAGTTTCTGTATCATTCATATCTCTGGTAACTAGTTTCTGTATCATTCATATCTCTGGTAACTAGTTTCTATAGCATACGTTTCTCTGATGCCTAGTTTCTGTAGCATCTGCTTCTCTAGTAGTTTCTGTTGAATCCGTTTCTCTGGTGTCTAGTTTCTGTAGCATCTGCTATTCTGGTGTCTAGTTTCTGTAGCATCTGCTTTTCTGGTAACTAATTTCTGGAGCCTACGCATACATTTATAGATATTTCTTCATACCTACATATATCCCTGCACTTCTAATGAAAGTATGTGCATCTCTGAAAAGTCCCATTAACAAAATTTTCAGAAGAAGAAATTTTCAAATATTTTTTGCTGGGGGGCGGGAATCTTATGTTGCTGGTGGCACATTGTACCAGGCCTCATATTTTTTCAAGGTATCCTAAGATTTATTCCTGACATGTATCATAATAAAGCAAACGTTAACTTACAGTCTTACAGTATCTATTAATTGACTTTTTTATCTCAGTTATATTAAATATTAAATTACATGCCTGCATAATTCTAATGTTGACAATATATGCGAGATTATTGAAACTTTTTCTCGAATTCGTATCTAACCAAACTTCTCTCTGTCAATTCACCCCTTCGATAGCTTCGCACCTTCGCAGACGTGGATATTCTTTCTGTCCCCCATGACTCGCACAAAAAACATACGGTGAACGATCTTTCTCTTTCTGTGCCACCAAATAATGGAATTCGCTTCCACTACACATCCGCAATATCCGACCATCATAGCCTTGAAAATTGCACTCAAAACACATCTCTTTAAACTATACTATTCTGACTGATTCCCTCCTCTGACCGATAAGCGATGCGATGCTGCTGGGTGCCGTCCATGGCATGACATGTAAATAGTTCTGGAATGGGCGGAGTGAGTATCCATTTGTTTGGTTTTATTTAATTAATGTATGTTAATTTTTAAGTTCATGATTACGTTTTGTTAAATTGTATGTACAGCGTTGTGAGCCCAGCCCAAGGCTGGGGCTCTGCGCTATATAAAACCACTAATAATATATATGTATATACAGTATACAAATATATATCAATATTTATTTTTATATATTATTATATTGTTGTATATTGAATAATATTAAGAAATGTCAATATTGAATACGGAATGACTTTTCTGTTTCAAAGGATTCTGACATCGATTTCAACCAATACTTTCACCGTGAGGTCAATAATATAAAAGACGGCTCCATCCTACAATCAGACTTTGCATTTTTACGCCTAACAGTTTAGTCTTCTATGAATTTATGTGTTTAACATTTATAGAAGGCACTATAAGAAATGTATGATGTATTTTTTCCACTGCTGACGAAACTATCCAACGGAGCTACCGAAAACGACCACGAAACTAATTTGTTTCAAATAATAGAACAAGGTATGGAAGCTGGACTCGAAAGATAGGACAACAGAGGAATAACGTTTTGGCTAAGAGCCTTCTAAGCAGACGGGACAAATAAAAATGCAACAAGAAATACAAACTAGTTTCAAAACTTAAGTGTTATTGCCTGAAGTTGGATTTTCCAAAACCATGATTACAGAAATAAAATAATTTTTGTATGATTACGTGGGAAAATAAGATCTTAACGGACAAAAATATTTGTGGGATTTGTGAAATATAAGAAATAAGCAAAAAGATTCAGGGAAGTTGAGGATCATACTTGAAATCAATGCCGTGTTGGATACATCTGATATCCCTTTATGTTTATCTCGGTTGGAAGTTTAAGATCGATTATTCCAAAGAGCATCACTCAATATTTAGCCGAACGAAACTTGTCTGTTAGCGGATACTCACGTTGTTAGGAAATGCAGTTCAACTATTATTAATCGATATTAATCAGCCAAATATTTCAGCTTTATTTGAGATTGCCCACCACATATGAGTCAAGTGGAGCAGCTATCATTAACTGTGAGATTTTTAGATGTAAAGTATATGTCAATAAAATAGCATGTTATAGAAACTACATGTCAAAGATTATATGAGAGTAAAATTGATTTTTTTAAGGGGAGAAAACCAGATATACATAGCTGCAGCGGCCAGGGCTAAGACAATGGTGTCCATGTGAAGGTAGCAAATAAAAGAGTGCAGGCATGGATTATGAAGGAAAATCCACGGGCCTTTTATATGCCCTGTGAATGTCATAGCCTAAACTTAGTTGATGGTGAAAGTGCAACATGTTGCCGGTAAACAATTTGCCACAGAAACAATTTCAGAGTCTAGTACACCGTTGATTCCCCCCCCCCCCCCACACACACCCCATTTTTTAGCCCCTACAAGGCTGTTGCGTAGTAAACCAGTTGCAATTCAAAAAAAAAATTAAAAAAATCAAGAGATTTTTGGAATAACCAATATTCATTAATTATGTATGTACTGTGTGAGACATAGTGCACAGTAATGACAAGCCAGTAATAATGGCGTTCACGCTAGAAGAAATGAAACTCTTGTTCACCATACGAAAATGTACTCAGCTCAACAAACCAATTACTCACTCATTTAAAAAAATGGCTTCTTGTTGCTCACAACAATAATAACACACTCTTTTCAACGCGTGTTTTTTTAAACACATCGCTGCGGTAATACGTCATAAATTATGCTTCATTCTTTGCTGAGTAAAATTGGTGCGATATAAGGGGATGTAACTAAGGAAAAACACTATCGCTCAATGACAAAATTAGACACAGAACGACATCACGTGATCTGCCCATGATACTGTCCAAAAACATTATTGCTCATTGTTTGCTATTTTAAAAAAAAAAGTTATTATATCCTTTCCTAACCCTTAAGTTTTTTTTCCTTCCAAAATTGTGTTTGAATATGCTTTTAAGGCAGGCTAAAGTTAAGCTTTCCTTGGCCAATCGTGAGGCCAGCACTACTTATCCGCTCATCCAAAGAAGAACAGACCATATGAAGTTTCAATTAGAATATTGATATCAATATCTCAAACCCGATAATGTTACAGATTTGAACTTTGGTACATATTTTAGTGTGAAAATAAATAATCTTAATCTTTCAATACTCGGCATTATTCGTAGATTTCCATTAAAATGACAAACATTATTTTTATACAAACATATTCATCACATTTAGGATTGTCACGTGTTTTTTTATTACAAGTTACCCCTTTCCTTCTGGCTACTTTGTTAATGTAGGATGGGTTACCTTATCACCAATTTACTGGACCGGATATTTTGTATAGGATGGTTATTATTATTATAAGACGTTTTTTAAAAGGTAGTACACCAACCTAGAGCTGGGCTCGCCAAGCTGTACATACAATTTAACAAACGTAATCATGAACTTAAAAATTAAGATACATTACCTTATCATCAATTTTCTGAACCAGACATTTACCTGTTTTTCCCAGATTACGAGATATATTCACTGCACATTGACCTGACGTCCAATGACATGGCGCAAAGACTTGCCTTGCTCATGCTCAGGGCTTCGTTACTAAATCAATGGGCTCCACAAACCTTTGATGCCAGCGCCAGAAATGTTTCACTCAATCCAACTCTAACACCACCTCCTATACGTTATTTATCAAATGGGTCAACCCTCGTTGACCTACAGAACAGCCTGGATGATGTTGTAAGGCCCTTAAAGGATTGGCGAATAAAACCCATGCTCTTTAAGTATGTTCTTTAGTACTAATGTAGACTTAGCATTATTCGTGAGCTTTACTTATCATTGTTCGGTAGCTTTACATAACGCTGTTTGTCTCAAGGAGTGATATACAATAAGTGGTTTGCATTAGTTCTTTTGAACAGCCAACTTAAAGTATTTGAAGTTAAAGCAACATATGGTATGTTTCACATCAACTTATTTAATCACATAACGTGCTTATCATCGTAATAGAATTGAGTTGTATACCAATTTTTTATCAATTACAAATGGCAAATTTTTATCTTATATTTCTTAAAATGCAATGGACTCCAGATTTTTTTACAAATTCACAATAGGACATCCCCAAATGATGACAGAAGGAGTCTTGTGGCATATTTTTACCAGAACGTTTCTGAAACACACACCATTGAAGACATGAACCAGACAATGTTCGAACTTGCATCTGAAAACATAAAGGCACTTTTCCAAAAGGTATTTCTGGAACAATAGCATCAGTGAAACAAATATTTTCATGTAAATGTTTTGAAAGTGCAAGTGAATCCTAAGTTCAAGCTCTGGAATCCCTGTTCCTATGCCAAACTATTAACTATATTTCGTCTTTGTGATGTTAATACAAACCGCTTCTGGGTGTTGTTTGTACCATTGTCTTCTGTGGGATTTTCGTACAATCCTGGTCTGGTGAATGTTAGTCCCATCCCCTTCTTTCAATAGAATATCCTGTATTTGTCCATTGTTTCAATTGATCGCCATTGTGGTCTGATAAAGCTGCCGTTTCCTGTAGACTGATACAGAGGGCCCTTGTCCATTTGTTCATACCCTGTCTTTTTTCCTCTTCTCAATTCCTTACATATCATCCCATGTCTCTCGGTGATACAATCTTAATTTCTCTCTGTCTGTATTACGTTGTCGATCCTTACAATCACTCATTACATCAACTATTTCCCATTTACATTAATTCTGATTTTCTTGCTTTTGTTCTTTGCTACCCCAACTTATGACTAACTCCAGAGCCCCAATGAACTTCCACAATTCAATGTCGCGCCTGTTCAAGTGCGTAGTATCGACTGGTGCTGGCCTGTAACACTGTCAGACAGTATTACCAATGACAAATACAACCTGCCCAAGTCTACCATGGGAACAGTCTGGAAGAGTCAAAATGTATGTGCTCTGGGTAATATTATATCTAGACGTCACCTCAGCAATGCTATATTATTTTTAACATTTTCTTCAAAACGTTGAAGAAAACATCTTTTTAATTTAAAAAAATAATAATAATTCGTATATGTTTTACTATTAATAAATCATTTTACGCAATGTCATGTCTTTACAATGTCATTACAATGGCCATACAGACTGTGAACCAATGGTGACAGTTAAATGTGAAGGGGATAAGATCATTGGACTGTATTGGAGCCAAGTACACGTGAACCCGCTCTGTGACTACTTTGCTAATATATATGGGAGAACTAACGCCACAAACGGGTTACAATGTCTAGCACATGTTGGATTCCTTTTTTTCCCCCAAATAAATTATACCTTAAGATCCTACGTTAGTTTGTGGACTGTTCTGGTTCTGGTTCGGTACGTTGCTGCATCCATATACTGGCATATGTGCAACGGTTGGGGAAGCGATGTTGCCAATCTAACGGCCCCTAGCAGATGCCAGGGCGGCCTTGAAGCTTTCGATCGTTGTCGAGTTCACGGCGGTATTGTCCAGGTTGTTCCAAGCAATTATGGTGCGTGGAAAAAATGACTGCTTATGTTGCACTGTGTTACTCCGAGGCACAGTGAAGCATTTGTTATTGTTTCGGGTGTAATTTCTCATGGGGTTGTCAGATGTTAAGTCAGTGTTAAGTGACTGTTTGGCTCTAATTAATCGGCCTGGCTTCTGTGGGGTAAGATAATTGTTTGCTGGGATGGCCGGAATTAGCCCCATGGCCATTTTAATAAATAAGAATGTTAGGCGGATCTTTTGTCGTCTGTCCTTGAGAGTGGGGATGTCAAATCTGTTTAAAAGGCCAGTGACGTAGCCAGGCGTGGTGGTTTTATAGTCACGTGCTATGAAGCGCATTGCGTTACGTTGGATTCGCTCCAATTTGTCCACGTCTTGCTTGAGGTATGGGTCCCAGATGATTGCACCATATTCTAGTATCGGACGAACGAGTGCAAGATAGGCATTTCGTTTGCAGGATGTTGGGCAGTGGCGCAGATTTCTTTTAATAAAACCTAGTGTGGAATTGGCTTTTGTTTTTAATTTTGTTTATATGGGGTGACCATTTTAGGTTATTTGAGAAGAGAATTCCAAGGTATGGATTGTTTGTTACTTGTTGAAGGATTGTCCTATTTAGGGTGTACATATAGCTTGATGGGTTTTTTTTGAGATGCTCATTATGTAGCATTTGGTTTCATTAAATTTCATGCCCCATTTGTCTGCCCAACTCATAAGGCACTCCAAATCTGCTTGAAGTTGGTTGTGGTCATCGTAGTCGATTATCTCTCTGTAGACAAGACAGTCATCTGCAAACAGCCTCACTTGAGATTTTACAGTATCAGGGAGGTCGTTTATGTGACAGAGAAAGAGAAGGGGGCCCAGTACTGTGCCTTGAGGAACTCCTGAGTCTACGGTGGCTTTGCCTGATCGGACGCCATCTACCACTACTTGCATGGTCCGTTTTGTTAGAAATGTTGAGAGCCAGGAGTGAAGGTTGCCGGTAATGCCGTAGTGGTGGATTTTGTGTAGAAGAAGGCTGTGTGGAACAGTGTCGAAGGCCTTGGAGAAGTCGAGAATTGCCATGTCGACCTGGTTACCTTTGTCATAGGTGGCAAGGAGGTCATTGGTGGTGATGATTAATTGAGTTTCTGTGGAGTATCCAGAGCGGAAACCGTGGTTTAGAGTGGTCAAAATGTTGTAGTGTTCAAGGTGGTTCATGATGTGACGACAGATGATGTGTTCCAGAATTTTGCATGGAACGGAGGTCAGGGATATTGGGCGGTAGTTTGCTGGGTTATGACGGTCACCTTTCTTGTAGGCACTAGTGATATTTGCATCAAGCCAGTCTAGTGGGAGTTTGCCGGAGTCAAGCGACTTTTGGAAAATGCGGGTGATGGTTGGGGCGATGTTGTCAGCCAGGGTCTTTAGGACAATGTTTGGGATACAGTCAGGTCCGGGTGCTTTATTTGGCTTGAGGTTTTTGAGAAGTTTGGCTACTCCTTGTTCAGTTATGTTGAGGGGGTCAATTGTACCAGGTGAAGGTTTTAGGGATGGTAGTACTGTTGTGGTAATTTTGGTGAAGACAGATTGAAACTGCCTTAGGAGAATTTCAGCTTTGCATTGGCTATCGCTTACAAGTTGGCCGTATTCTAGTAGAGGGGCTACGCCAATGTTGTCTTGCTTCTTGGATTTTATGTAGCGCCAGAATGGTTTTGTGTTGTTGTTTTCAAGGCCTTCTTGAATGACTCCATTTATGTGCTGCCACTCGCCTCTTCTTAGTTCCTTACGACAGTGTTTCTGGAACTGGCGGTATAGGGTCCAGTTGTTGATGTATGAAAATACGGGTGACAAAACCGATAGTTTTTAAGGGTCTAGAAAATTTGAAAAATTGCGCACACAATATTTTTTTTTGTCTTAAAATAATGGACTACGATGAGTCGATTGTTTTGTCATGTGATAAGAGTAAGTACGAGTAAGACTTCCGGATGACTGTCGGAAACACACTAGTCGCTAACAAATTTTTTTTCAAAAATCTTTCTTCCTTTAATCATAACTGAATTATAATTATTGTCACATTTAATGAATGTCATTTAAAAAACGCGTGTATTCAAGAATATTTTGAAAAGTAAAATGTTTAATTAACATTGGGGAAGCGCTGATGGAGACAAACATTTTGCTTAAAAAGTAATGATAATGGCTGATCAGCTGTTATCTGTTGTTATGTGTTGTTATGTGTAGCAGACAGCCTACCGAAGGCTTACCCATATTACGTGACAAAACAAGGAAGTGACTCATCGAATTCTACATTATATATTTGTGAACTTTTTATAAACAATATATATATATTTATATATATATATATATATATATATATATATATATATATATATATATATATATATATATATATATATATAAAGAAATACTATTATTAATAATGGTCAATTTAAAATCAAATTCACCAATGCGATATGTCCGAATAAAAATAACTAGTGATTTCCAAGCAAAGCCATTTACTCTCAACAGCATTTACAAGCAAATTTAATCTTTAGATCTTAAATGATCACACTAAGCACTTAAATGTGCACCATCTCTAAAATGTTGAACGCACATAATTTTATGCACACGTAACGTGCGGTATATTAGAGGCAACATTGGTGTGCACCCTTTATTAAAAACCCTTAATGTATGTTATCAACAGTTATAAATATGGAAAATTGGAATTATCAAGAGAAAATACTACGATTTAAAATAAAGGTTCTAATAAAACTTTAAGTTATCTATTTATTTTAAATGCTGAAGTTCCAAGGAAGTTATCTCACTTATTTTTTTCGTAATTACATAAAAAAAGATGAACTTAAATTGTTTCAAATATCCTTACATCTGTAAGATTGAAATGTTTTACTAAATAATTGTCTATAATAAAAACTAAATTAAAATTATACATTAAAAAAAAAACATGTTTAGAATCTTAAAGAGTCTGGATCTATTAGGAGGCCAGGTTGAAATTGGGACCGACAAAGATAACCAGCAATTAACTTCTGGTGGTCTCGGTCTGGAAGTGTGGAACCTTAGCCGTGTCAATGACAGCACGTTTGTTGTGGGAATTAAGGTGCGTGTTATGTTGAGATTTAAACTACGATCAGCGTGATGTTTTATACTCTAGTTTATACAAAATAAAATGTTTGGTCTGTTTTGGATCAATCAGTTGTTTCGAGCTGAAATTAAATCCACATTTTATTTTTTTTTCCCCCAGATGTTGTCTAGTAATAAAGAAAAGAATGTCACATCATAAAATCTCTTCACAGTTAAAAAAAAAACGACAAGATTGAATACGGGCAAGCTGAAGTAGCCATTCTTTTACAGACTGATTTAATAAATGTCAGGGTTTTTTTTATTATTATTATTATTAAAAACTATAGAGAACCCGGCATGCGTTGCAATGCCACTCAAAGAAAAGAGTCTTTGTGTTTTAATTACGTTTTTGCAGTGATTTTTAAATAGAAAATATTTTTAGTTTTTTTTTCCGTCTGGTGCGTACACAAATAAATTAGAATTTCTTTTCGACGCGTGCGCAGACAAAAAAAGCTGCCCATGTGAGAAGCATGGATTTTCAAAATTTAGTCCACACTCTTGTAGCGATTGATCCACACATGCAATAGCTAAGTTTGAAATTATATTTATATACTGATATAAGACAAAAATAATTTAGGGCCCCCGGCACCAAAAGGAATATTTCACAATGAATAGACTAATTCAAAAATATTTGCGGACGTAAGCGCAAATTACGAAACTTTTATCGCGATCGGATGAATGGTATAGGAACGCATACGGAAATTATATTTAGCTTATAAGAGAGGGAAAAAAAGAATTTTGGCCCCAGGTCCAAAACGTTATATTGTCATTTTTTAAAAATAATTTACACAAATTTGCGGGTGTGTGTACAACATCCCACAAAAATTTTATCACAATCTAATAAGTGGTATATGAGCGCATACGGGACATACAAACATAAAGTTTTTATATAAAAGATATAGTGAACCGAATGAAAGGAAATTTTAACCATACCCCGGGCGTTTGAAAAGGTGGAAAACTTATTTTTTTGGTGGAGGGTGATGGACGGAGCGGCATTTTCAGTCCACTTCATATACTTAAAATAGCTCATCTTTTATGTATTATCTTCACAACATAGTTTTCGTTAATTAGTGTAGGCAAAAATTATTATTCATTATTATCAGTTATAAAAATCGTGCATATAACAAGGCGCACATTTTTACCAGAATAATATTCGTGAGCTCATTATAGATACACAGTGCGGTATGATCAGAAAGGCAGATAGACTGTTTCAAAACCTTAATTTATTTAATGCTGTTTAATTATGTCTTTATCATAGTGCATTAATTGATTGAATGTTACGCCCCGACGATAGTTTTACCTCTGTGCGCCCCTGCTTGTCAGTCACAAGTGAAATTTTTCTGTGTTTTTTTTCCTTCCTTTTTTGTGTGTATGTTTTTTTATTTTTACATTTCTTTTTTGCACTGTTATCATAACATGACGTGCTGAACTATGTTTCAGGACACTCTGAGTAACTACTCTGGCTCAAAATTCAGACTGGCCATGAATGTCTACTCTGACACAACGCTCTTCAAAAACAGTGTCCTGGAGAGCAACATCAGTAAGCCATCTCTCAACAGTAGAATCATAGCTGCACAAGTATGTACAGAGTCGTTAGTGGACAGCGGATGGCATTATCGGTCAAACAATATAAACATGTCCAGAAATAAGTATTTTTTTAAAATAACCAACTTATTGTTAACTAATATATTGAGAGCACAGTGTGTTTTAATGCTATTCAATTTATCAAAACTAAATATACATTTAATAATTAGTTTTAATAAGGTTTTTTTTTTTTTTTTTACACAATATTTATTTGTTAACTTCAAGCCGCGGCCCACGCCCTGCATGCGCAAGACAGAATTCCATGTTCGCCATTTTGGTGTACCAGCACCTCGTTGGGACTTTAAAAAAAATGAAAATAGACATCTCGAATCTAAAATTCAAATTTTCAGACAATATTACGATGTCATTGTATTTGCTCCTAAAATTAAAAGATTTAAATCAAAACAGCAAGGCAAAGGAGCCATAACTTTTGTCTTCTTGATCTCCGGCTAAGTATGTGTTATGGAAAGCTAAACTCCGGCAAGTGCAACAATTCATCCTGCATTTTAAAATTATCAACAAAAAAAGTGGGATGGGGGGCAAGCAGCCTCCACGGGCACATTTTCCAATAGGTTAATCTCATTTGTTGAGGCACACTCGATTTCCGCTCCACGAACCCCATTTTGTCGTTCAAAGACGGGCACCTTTTTATCGATTGTATGCTCTGTATACAATGTCTTAACGAGACAGATTTCCATTTAAATGTATACAATTTACTTATGTGATTTGCGGCACTGTTAGATTGTATTAGCAGCTAATGCGATGAGAATAAAAATAAATGATTACATCTTTTAAAGGAAGTCATTTGTGTCTGTCACCACTGCTTTAAGCAAACATTACTGACGTTAATTAAAGTATAAGAATATTTTTTGAAAAATTATTTTTGGGGAAAGTTCATAAAAGCATTATAATCATAATTTGAATGCCCAAACCTTTCTTTCTACAGCTGTTGGTCGATGATCAACCGATCACCAACTTGAGCTCTAGCACTGTCCAGATTATGTTTCTGCCAGAAAAGAAGGCGCCCACACACCTGAGATCTAATCTGACGGCGTGTGCCTTCTGGGACTTTGAGGCCGAGTCAGGCGCCGGGGGCTGGTCAAGCGAGGGTTGCGTGTATAACCAGACCATTAACGGCACGGTCGTTTGTGTTTGTGACCATCTTACAAACTTTGCTCTCCTCATGGTGCGCATATTTTTCTTTCAACTGTATCTCACATGTTGGTGTGCCCTGTTTTATATAAACAGTATATCACTGTCAACTTCTATACTCCTGGATTGGATCATTCAATCAAGTTATTCCACTATTTCAATCATTAGTGAATAACTCAAGTCCTTTTAGTAAAGATAACTTTAATTATCAGGAACACAAGGCACACATCTCTCTTCCCTAAGGTTCTACACCATGACTACCGCACGACTACTACTTACGTCACAATACACAACAAAAATACGTTATTCAGACAAGCGCGTTCATTAGCTAATAAAAACTCTTTCACACACCGCGCGTAATAAGCATGCATTCAAAGGCAACAATAACTACTGAACTCCCATACTTGACAATCACCTGTTGGTTTGCCCTGTTTTTTTAAAAAAAAATATCTCGCCTGATGATGTATCACGTTTTTTATCATGTACATTTCACGTGTTGGTGTGTGCACGATTTGTATCATCAGGTTAGGTACATAATTAATTCTTTTACAAATACAGGAAATAAGGTCAGAAGAACACGATCAATGGTTTTTTATGTCAAAATTGAAACCTGGAAAAATTAGAAATACAATATCTCAGGAGATACTTGTTGTACATGTTGAAATTTCATTACATAAATAACAAAAAAACATACAACTATCGATAACCGATGTTTTAAATGTTATTAAAAGTATGACTTTTATTTCATTACATAAAAAGCAATAATAGATTCAAATGATAAAGTTGAGTTGCATGAATGATTTTAAGTCGAAAATAAACCCAAAGTATTTATTTAAAAAAGGGTTACAAAAAATTGCCTTTGATGATGTTTGATTATTAAAGACAACATTCCGCGGGGAAAATACAACAATAATTATAGATCTTAGTTGCATACTGTCGCACACGCGGAGCATATCTAGGTCATATACAAATTGCATTATTTTTAACTATGAGATTTCATTTGTGTTGGTCACATTTACTGTACTCACGGTGTTTTCAAATAATTTGCTTTGATTGTGAAAAAAGTAAAAAAAAAAAATAGGTTTATTTTTTAATCTTCCCAGAGTTTTTATGACCAAGAGAGTCTGAACAATGAGTTGGCCATGACCATTATCTCCATTGTGGGACTAAGCCTTTCTATTATAGGTCTTTCTGCATCCATTCTTTCATTCCTCCTTATCAAGTAAGTCCTCCGACTGTCTTCAAAACATAGAAAATGCTAAAAGGAAACATAATAGTAAACTGTTTCGCTATATTTAAATAACTTTTAAAAACTAAAAAAAATTTTGCACAAAATAAGAATCCCGGAATTCACCCTAAAATGACTTTTAAAAACATTTAATGATTCTTTTAAAGTGATCTTTTTAAATTCCACAATAAATTATTGTTTTTTTGCAGACGGTTCCGGCAAAACCGACCTCAGCAGACACTGTTCCAGCTGTGCCTGGCACTTCTCATGTCCTGGGTCGTGTTCCTGGCCGGAGTGACCCAGACATCGTCCAAGGATGGATGTATTGCTGTGGCAGCTCTGCTCCACTACCTGATCCTGTCCTCCTTCATGTGGATGTTGATGGAGGGACTATTGCAGTATCTGCTCTTTGTCAAGGTCATGAACACTTACTTCTCCCACTACATGTTGAAGACATCCATACCAGCATGGGGTACGTTTGAACTCAAAACCACCATGGGTTAGACATTCATACCATCATAGGCTAGACAAACATACCAACATGAGGTTGTTTGAAATCCATACCAGAATGTTGTATGATAGACATCCAACCCATCATGTGTTAGACATTCATACGGGTTGGTGTACGTTAGACATCTGAAACAGTATAGGTAAGACATACATACCAGGATGTGTTACTCATTCATGCCAGCATGGGGGAAAACAAAAATACGAATTTTTTTTAGACTTTGGTTTATACATGCATGCAAGCATGGTTTAGAAAACAAGACCAGGTCAAAGTATTTCCTTAAACATACCTACCAGCGTTGGGATACGTCAGGTATTATCAAACCAACTTCCAAATTTCCAGGAAAAAACTGAAAGAAAAAGTCGTATCATCAATGTTCTCGTAGTTATAAGAAGAATATCTTGTAAATTAAAAGAAAGGGGGGGGTGGAGTTCATGCGAAAAATTTCTTTATCTGGATATCTAAAATATTAAAAAAACTGAAGATTCATAAGATGCCACAGCAACTCCTTTGCCTTACAAAAAATGTGTCATGTCAGTTTTGCCAGAAACCGAACGAAGCTTTGCCTTGCCGTTTCCTCTATAACAAACATTTATTTGTTTAAAGTAAGATGTTTAAAGTCCCACCCACAAATATTGGCGTAATTTTTAAATCCTTAAAAAATATAATTCACCTTTATTCGTGGGTGACTGGGGTGGTGGACTAACTGGCTGGTAAATTTTTTCGGACGGCTAATTGACCCACTTGCCGTCAAGCTATCGAGCTGAAACTTGGCACATTGACTCGCTGCCGAGGCCAACAAATCCTTTCAAATTTACAACGTCATCCCCAATCCAAAACCCACAAAATCTCTTTTTCCTGTTTTGCTCAGGGGCGTTGCGTTTATCGAGACATTTTGTGGGGAGAACTAATTGGGGTTCTTATAAAGTGCGTTACTTGTAAGCATATTTTTTCAGCCCCACATCATTGCTCTATATTACATTTTATAAAGTATTTAAGAAGCCTGTCCTGGATGAAAATAATTCTAAAAACTATAAACCAGTATCTAATTTATCATTTTATCTAAAGTCGTTGAAAAACTAGTTCTAAAACTACTTTTTGCTTACTTAAACGACCATCTCTTCTCAGTCCTAATCAGTCGGCCTATAGACATTTCGATAGCACTGAGACAGCTCTCTTGAGAGTCTCCAATGACCTCTTTCGATAGCACTGAGACAGCTCTCTTGAGAGTCTCCAATGACCTCTTGCTCGCATTGGACAGCGTGATATCTCCATCCTGATTCTCTTAGACCTCAGTGCGACCTTTGACACTGTTAACCATGAAACACTTTACAAAACCCTTGAAAATTATTTTGGAATTTCTGGTTCAGTTTTGGCTTGGTTTATGTCATACATCTCCAATAGAACGCAGGCGGTCGCTTTCGATGGCTGTCTCTCAGTGAGTCTTGAATTTGTTAACGGAGTGTCCCAGAGGTCCCTTTTGGGCCCGGTTCTATTCACAATGTATACCAGGCTACAGCTCCTCTTGCTCGGGAGGCATATGTGACGAACCAGTCATTCGCTGATGACACGCAGCTATGCAAGCATACCCATCCCTCTATTGTCGATTCCGCTGTCCGGACTTTGCGGGAGAGCATTCGTGATGTCACGTCATGAATGGCACTCAGCAAGTTGAAGCTTAACGATGACAAAACAGAAGTACTCCTTATTCACGATCACAAATAATCCTCTACCTCAACTCTCCCCCACCTTATTTCAAGTAGGTAACTACGAAATACAATTTACATCCTCCACTAGGAATCTTGGTTATATTCTATCTAGCAACATGTCTTTAGATTATCATATCTCTCACATTTGTCGTTCTGCATACACCGCTATCCATCAGATCAGATCAATCAGCCATTAACTCGCATTTAGTGCAACAAAAACCCTAGTCTATGCTCTTTTTTTCTCTCCTCTTGACTATTGCAACTCTCTTCTTTCGGGTTCACCTAAATAATTCTTAGATAAATTACAAAATTTTAAAAACTCAGCTGCTAGGCTAGTTCTAAGGCCAAAAAATAACGTTATCACGTCACACCACTACTTCATTCACTTCATTGGCTCCCATTACAAGCACGGATTGACTACAAACTCTGTATTCTCTGCCACAACTTTTTCTCGAATTCCTTCCCGTCCTATGTAACCGAACTTCTCTCTGTCTATTCACCACTTCGACAGCTTAGCTCCTCCAAAGACGGGAGTATTCTCTCTGTCCCCAAGACTCGCACAAAAACATACGTTGAAAGAACTTTCTCTTTCTGTGACCCCAAACAATGGAATTCTCTTCCACTACACATCCATCACAGCCTCCAAAACTGCACTCAAAACACATCTTTTTAAACTCTACTATCCTGACTGATTCCCATTATGACCGATAAGCGATGCTGCTGGTTGCCATTCATTGCTTGATATGTAAATAGTTACGGAATGGTTGGACTGAATATACATTTGTTTTGTTTTATTTAATTAATTCATGTTAATTTTTAAGTTCATAATTATGTTTCTTAAATTGTATGTAGAGCGCGGTGAACCCAGCCCTAGGCCGGGGTACCACGCTATATACAATCACAATTAATAATATTAATTTCAGCTTGGAAATGGTCCTATCAAAATTTAACGAATGAAGTTATCTCACACTCCCTCCCCCCCCCCCCCCCCCCAGGTCTACCTGTCATCCCTGTTGCAATTGTCTTGACTATCGATCCTAAACTTTATAAAGGAGGAGACCAATAGTAAGTTCAACAGGTTCTTGCCATTAAAGATACACACAATTTTAATTTTCTACGATTTCTGTTTGTCTTTTAAAACATGGAAATATTTAGGTACCGTAAAGTAATTATTATGATTGCTTTTTTGCGACAGGGAACATTTTAGTACATTTTTTGTTTTCAAATTCATTTATGAATCAAATTATTTATTATTTAAAATATTTTCAGTTTATTTTACATCAAATCTGGGAAATCATGGGAAATGTGTACAATAAAATAGAAAATATTAGCTACATACTGCTCTGCAAGAAAACACGTAAACGCATAATGCCTTACTAAAAATAGTAAAATGTATAAAGCAGTCAAATGTATACAACTTTAAAGAGTAACATCTATTTAAAACGTCTCAATCGAAGACACTCGTTCTTTCTCCTTTGATGGCTAAGATATTTTTAATGATTAACGTTACACATTGTAGCATCACATAATATCCTTAAAGAACTTTAGCCTATTCATCGAAACTACTTATGAGGTTTTTTTTTTCATTGTTATGTGTCTGTTTATCGCGTCCCAAATAGTCACTTTACTCTCATTCTGATCCTCAGTTGTTGGATGAAGCTGCATTCCTTTTACTACAGCTTTGTTATCCCCGTTGGCCCGATCGTCTTGACCAACATCGCCGTTTACATCATGGTTGTGGTCAGCTTGTGCCGTAGGGAGGACATGACCCAACACAGTTCAATGAGACAGAATCAGAATGTCGTTAACGTACGGGCTTCGTTCATTTGTTTTTTTTTGTGCTGGGTGAGTGGGGTAAAAATAAGTGGTAAATCTAGTAGTTAAATAGTGGAAAGTAAATGGGGATAGACCTAGCTGTCAATGAGGAACAATTTCATCAGTAAATGTGAATGGACCTAGCTGTCAATGAGTAATAACTTCAGCAGTAAATGTGAATGGACCTAGCTGTCAATGAGGAACAATTTCAGCAGTATATGTGAATGGACCTAGTTGTCAATGAAGAATAACTTCAGCCGTAAATGTGGATGGACCTAGATGTCAATGAGGAATAACTTCAGCAGAAAATCTGAAATATTTCTAGCAATAAGTGTTGCATAAGGGCACATCCCTTGATTGACTCCACAGTGTTTCGTCCAGTTTTGACGCCCCCCGCGAGTAATCGCTACTTTATCTCACAATTAAGACGCTCTCATAATGCATCGTCACAAATTTCTGACCACTTTCCATCCATTTACCTGGGGGCGTGACGTCATGTATGGAGTTTCCCAGCTCTAGAATTAAAAGAGGAATAAGTAGGGCATTAAATGTTGAAAACAAATTAACATTTTATTTTGAATAACAGAAAAATTGGAATAACTTGCAGCTAATTTGGAATAATGAACGTTGAACATTATCGCTGTAATGTCCACACACAAAATTCCTGAAAATATAATCGTCTGCCTGATTATAATTATATATTAAATAGGCCGATTACTTTAATGAAATTATATGGAGACACTTTCGATGGCTTCATTTTATTTGACGTCTCCACATATAGAAAATATATATTTATCAAAATTAGTTGGATTTTTTTCAATATGTAATCCGATTTAAATTTTGATTCATTTCAACCCTTTCTTTCACTGTTGTCTGTTCTAGTTAGAAGATACTCTGATTTCCCAGTGGAGAAACATATAATGCTTCATAATCTTATAATGTTATGACTCAAGACCTTAAATTCAACAAATAATGTCTTGGTGTATTGAATTTATACCGATAGTCTTAGATACGGAACGTTTGAGCAACGAACCACAGTTCCCAGTAACACACCACAGAGGTAGTGACAGCAACGAACCACATTTCCCAGTAACACACCACAGAGGAAATGACAGCAACAATCCAAAGTTCCCAGTAACACACCACAGCGGAAATGACAGCAACAAGCCACAGTTCCCAGTAACACACCACAAAGGAAGTGACAGCAACAAACCACAGTTACCAGTAACACACAACACAGGAAGTGACAGCAACGAATCACAGTTCCCAGTAACACACAACGGAGGATATGACAGCAACAAATCACAGTTCCCAGTAACACACCACAAAGGAAGTGACAGCAACAAACCACAGTTCCCAGTAACACACCACAGAGGAAGTGACAGCAACGAACCACAGTTCCCAGTAACACACCACAGAGGAAGTGACAGCAAAGAACCACAGTTCCCAGGAACACACCACAGAGGAAGTGACAGCAATGAACCACAGTTCCCAGTAACACACCACAGAGGTAGTAACAGCAACGAAGCACAGTTCCCAGTAACACACCACAGAGGAAGTGACAGCAACGAACCACAGTTTCAAGTAACACACCACAGAGGTAGTGACAGCAACGAACCACAGTTCCCACTAACACACCACAGAGGAAGTGACAGCAACGAACCACAGTTCCCAGTAACACACCACAGAGGAAGTGACAGCAACGAACCACAGTTTCCAGTAACACACCACAGAGGTAGTGACAGCAACGAACCACATTTCCCAGTAACACACCACAGAGAAAGTGACATCAACGAACCACAGTTCCCAGTAACACACCACAGAGGCAATGACAGCAACGAACCACCGTTCCCAGTAACACACCACAGAGGAAATGACAGCAACAAACCACAGTTCCCAGTAACACACCACAGAGGAAGTGACAGCAACGAACCACATTTCCCAATAACACACCACAGAGAAAGTGACATCAACGAACCACAGTTCCCAGGAACACACCACAGATTTTAAGTGTGTCCACAGTCAATCCACCAACTATATGGTCGACCTCTGACCCTCAAATCGGAGACTTTTTTGGTTTATTAGCTGACTGATTGCTGGCTGATTGGCTGGCTGATTGGCTAGCTGATTGGCTGGCTGATTGGCTGGCTAAGGATGTCACCTGACATTTTTTTTTCCTGGTTTCAAATGTGATCTTTTCTTGCATTCATATGTTTTTTCTACCACATATAAAAATCCCACATTAAAGTTAGTGCATCATAAAGCATTGTCTAATATGATACAAAAATCACTTGCGCCTGTAGGGTTGGTGCCATCCAGCATGTTACACTCATGGGCAGTGGTTCTTTAAGGAATCTCACGACGCAGAGAGGGGGGACATGACTCCATGTAGCTATCCGACTGCACCACCCCCGGGAAAAGTGTGTAGCCTATATTAAAAATTATTTTTAAAAAAATAACAGCTGTATTGTAATTTTTCATTTTTTTAAATAAACCATGGTAAATAGGAATCATCGACCGATTAAAATTATTAAAATCATGGAAATTATGAAAAGATTGCTACTCTTGAAAAAACAAATGAGGATTTAAAGATTTAAGCAATATACATAAGATTTTAAATACGAAAATAATGCGAATATAGGCTGCCACTGATTATAGCATTATTCACGTATACCGGTATCAATTTTTTTTTCAAACGTGCAGAACAATACCTACGTTTTTTGGGTTTTTTTGTTTATTTTCATGGAAGTCGAAACTGTCTTGCCATCTTTTAATGTAAAGCGCATTATTATAATACTAGAATATAGAATCCGTTTTTACCGAGATAATAATGTAAGGCCATTATTTATATAATATTTTAAAATAATTTTGCGATGAAATATTAGAAATAGGATTCTTATTTAAAAAACATAATTTCTTCTTACCTGTGCCCGGTCAAATGAGATCAACTTTTAAAGTAGGGTATGCTGTGTAATATCACTTGTATTATCATCAAGCTTTTTAAATGTGGTTGTTGTCATAATTCAAAGGAAATATCATGCCACTGATTTTACGAAATAAAAATTCCCGATAACTGCGCTAAATTATTTTGGTGGGTAACTTTTGTTTCCTGAAATAGTTGTAGAAATGCATATGCAGCGTAAAAGCAGCTGGGACATTAGAATATCAAAATAAAATAAAATAATTTTAAAAAGTCATATAAGGGTTTTTATAAAAAAAAATTTGTTATAAAGGTTGTTCAATTGAATCTAGTATCGCTCGTGGAAAAAATCGCTAAAAAAATCTCTCAACGATTCTGAACAATGTTCTGTACTAAACTTCCCTCTAGCTGAACTAAAACAAAATGCCGGTACCAATTTAGTATTATTGAATCTCTCAAACTCGCCCTCAAACAATTTTGAAAACCTGTTTCCCCAAAGGATTACCCGTGAAATTCAGCCTAAATGCAGCAGCCCCTCGGGATCATATATTTTAACCAGCCAACAAAGGTGACACGGTCCGTGCTACGCATTCTGAACACAGATCAGCCACGGGTCACTAGTCACACACCGCTTGACAGCAATGGGGTGTCAAGGATTCGTCCTTTATTAGTTCGTAATTGATCCTCTATGGAATTTTTTTGTTTGAAGTAATACCCCAGCAGTGGATGTTCACAGACTATTATTAGATTTATATAAATGTCTTCTTCTTATGTTAGAGGGCCCACGATCAATTTATTGATCATTCTGGCTCCTGGTTTGAATTCAGAGTTTCCTTCTCTTAGATGAGTCACCGTCCAAGGCTAGCGAGTCCCATCCACCTGGGGTGCTGTTGGTGTGTTTGCTTTTGTGGGGATTGAACTCCAGACCATCAACATGAGATTTGCTCAGTTTAGACCACTCGGCCACCCAGCACATTTAATTGTATTAAATACCGGGATTTCGCATTTTAAAACAAAAGTTGTGTTAGAAACACAAACTCCAAACCTGCCTTCGAATACAGCAACCATTCAAAATAAAATTTAAAAAATTCAGATAGTTTTGTAATTTGGTGTCATTCTCATTTCACATAATATTTAATCTTTCATTACGGTAAAATATTTTAAATTTTGAAATACTGGCACAAACATCCGTATTTAGACAAAGCGGACAGAGGGTTCCGGGGTCAGGGGCGTAGGTGACTTTTTTGACGGGGGGGGGGAGGGAGGTCCAACTTAGACATCCCTTGATCCCTATTTAATGATGTGCTTCACTGCTCTATCAAAACTCATCGAATATTGTGTCATTTAAAAATAAATATTGAAGCCAGGAGGGAGGGGGGGGAGGTCCAGACCCCTTAACCCCCCGGCCAGCCACGGGCCTGCCTGGAAGATTGTTACACGTTACCATTACCAAAATACCGGATTCCTGCTTTTCGTTCTCCTCCCCCCGGGGGCTCCCACAATGGAGCTGGTCTGAGAGTATTTTTTGTGCCTGGTAGTTGTTTAATATTTTCTTTCCATGGCCAATCTGTAAAATACCTGATACTGTTGGACGGAGGTCAATAACCCCCTCTTTAGGTTCATTGCTAACGTTGCCAGGTTCATCCTTTTCAAAACATTCCAGTCGAAGTAATAACAATAAATGTTGGTGGCTTTGGATTTTAAAAAAAATAATTTTATTATACTTGAGAAAATAGAATAGAATACATCTTGGTCAGACTTTACTATCTACATTTATGGAACACCCATGTACGAGGTCAGTGGATAGTTCAGTGTGCATCCCCCGCTAATTTTGTCTTAGGGATGTAGATTATTTTCAAATTCTTTGATATATCATTATCAAACTTTAGAAAATAATGAAACATTGACAAAAACTAGTAAAATAAAGAGCAAGAAGCTGAAACAACGGAAGTTTCATCAAATAAGGAAAGGTGAAGTAAAGGCGCCATAACTACTTCTGACGCTATTTAAAAAAGGGCAGTCTTATTGGGGAAAAAGGGGGGGGGGGGATGGGGCGCTAAATATTTCGGAGCTATAAAATGTCGCGACGCGCAAGACTTTTTAAATCCCCATTAGATGCCCCTGTTGTTATCAGAGTTGCTTTCGCAACAAAAATTAAATATTTACATTAAAAAAATAAAATTAAAAAAGTAATCGACTTGCGCCCCATGATACGTTAAAGGGCTTCGCTCCGCAGGTGACACCCACCCACAATGCAGTTAAAACTCGTTTGCGCCCCTGCACACGCCACGGCCTTGACCCGGTGTTATTTTAACGACGGTCTTTTGTCCGCGTGTGTCGGTGTTGTCGCATGTGATGCTCAATACATACGGATTCCTACATCCGGTTATGGTTATATTTGAGTTATTACTGACGGTAAACATTTTTCGGTGGACTTTGTGACAAGTGGTAAGTTGGCTATTTTGATCTCTTGACTTAAAATCGTTGAAACAATTTATCCGTAACATTGGCCATCGACCTGCTCCCTTTCGGTGGACTTGGTGACACGTGGTAAGTAGCAGTGGCGTATCGAGGGGGGGGCAAGGGGGGCATCATGCCCCGGGCGCTTCTCACAAAGGGGCGCCAAATGGTCCGCAAAACAAAAAAATTGCTGGATAATTTATATTTTTATAATATGGTTTTCGAATAAGGGGGGCGCTAAAAAGGTATTGTGCCCCGGGCGCGAGTTAATTAAGCTCGCTACGTCACTGGTAAGTATTCTAATTGGATTTCTTATCTTAAAATCATTCAAACAATGTATGGGTAAAATGGCCTTTGACGTGCTCCCATTTTCAACAAAAGCATGAAAACGTCTGATGTATTATTTTGTACAAAATCGCATATGGCAACCCCGAATTTTATTTTTTTAAGTATTTAGACATTCAATGATTTTTTTTTTTTTTTTTAATGCATAAATTAAAAGTTCTATTTCGAAATATTTTAATAATATTTACTTTTTAACTTGTGAAATTATGGGTAGAAAAAAATTCCTTTAGCCAACATTTAAAATCGTACATAGTTCAAAATTGAAATATTATCCGCCTCTGTAATTAGTCAGCTAAATTCCATTCTCTCTCCTGCCCAGGTTCGCGGAGGGGATTTCAATTTTTTAAATTTGAAACAACCCAGAAAAAAAAAAACGTTTTTTGTGTACATCAATTATAAGAATTTTTGTTCGCATTTATGTAATTACACATAATGTGTGTGTAGCAATGATATTTGGTACTGGAATTGTTTTTTAACAAACTGAGTGCACGTATGGCCTGACTAAAGATTTATTTAAACCCGAATACGTCACAGCTACAAAGCACAGCGCAACAGCTACACAATTAATCTCCACTCCAAATATCCACCAATCCCACCCACCCCTCCCCCTTTTTTTTTTTTGAAAGACAGGAAAACAATATTTGTTGGGGTAAAGGGTGGCTGAAAATTTGATTAAATGTGTTTTCATCATCGAGTCTATCTGCAAAGGTTCAGCTCGATAGGATGACGGGTAGTGGGTCTGTTAGCCTTCCGAAGCTTTTGCCGCGACAAATAAAGTTCTTTCTTTCTTTAACACGTACAAAAAAGAAATTATGTTGTTTTTTTTTTTAAAAAGGATTTTAAAATAAACATGAATAGTAACTCTTGAAGTGTATAATTATATAATTTAAAAAAAAAAAATTATGGAAACACATTTAAACTGTCATGAATTGAAACTCTTAACAATGGCGTACCACGTGGTTGCACAGCGTCTAAGGAATGGATCTGATGTTTTGGGGACATTGTTTTGTCACGGGATCAAATAAAAATAGAAGAAGAAAAACTGAAAATGAAAACATTTATTACCATCAGAGACTGCAACACTCCCTCACCCCGCACCGCCCCCCCCCCCCCCACTTAAAGGGTATGCGACAGGCGTGAACGGTGATAAGCCAGCACAGTGTCAGATTACAACGTAAAGATGTGACTGCTTTGTTGCCTGGATTGTCGATACACTAAAAGTCCTCCTTGTATTACAATGAAAGCAGTGGCCCAAAAAAAAAAATAACTTCAATATTTGAGAGAATGCAAAGCAATCCTGAAAAAAAAAAATTTAGATTTTATTTATTCTTTTTTCAATGTGACGATAGTTTTAGACTTCGCAGGGCGAAATCACAAGGCCTGGGATAAGCTGGTTCCATTTATGACAAATCGCCACTCTCCAAACACCTGGCTAACCCAATGGAACATCATATGTGGAGGATACAGCTTGACATCCGTTCTTTGAAGGAGTTGCCGGAATCTTCATTGTGTCATTGTTATCCGACGACTTGACTCCGTCTCCGGGTGGAATTCCCGTTTTTTCCATCCCATTTATGAGTGGTTAATGGGGACCCATCCACCCCCAGGTGCTGCTGATGTTTTTGCTTGTCGTGGCTTTGGTGGAGATTGAACTCCAGACAACAGGCAATTTTTTGAATTGACAAATTAGACGGCGCGGTCACCCAGCACCCTAATATACAACTATGCGCAAATTTGTGATTATCTCTTTGCGCTCTATGGGAGTGCAGATGTATGAAACATCTTATTTTAAAACAACCACCACCACCAACCTCTTCACTTTCTTGTCGTCTGTCTCTCGAATTTTGTGTTTATTTCATTTGGGAACGTTCAATCGTTATCTGCCCTGGCCACAAGTTTCTGGATCCTACTTTTACATTTTCTTTATTTTTTTTTATTTTTTTTTTTACATAAATATATACTAAGATATATCGCTGTACTTCCTTCCACTGAAGTAACGTTTTATTTATATAAGTTTCAGCACTACAAGTTTTCAAAATTATTTTGGGTGGGGACTCAAAGGTTGTAGACGGATCTATTGGTCCATGTGTCATACTTTCAGAGGCCTCAAATTTACTCGTGACATATGTCATAAACAAACCCGTGGAACTGGACATTCTATACACATGGATCCTTGGCTAAGTTACATTAAATAAGAATTTAGATCGCTACAAAGGTCTGATGTTAACAATCGGGAATGAAACCCAGACAGAATATGAAATGACCCGTACAAAATGTCAAATGACCGGTACATATTGTTAAATGACTGGGACAGAATATCAAATGACTTGGACGGAATATCAAATGACTGGGACAGAATATCAAATGACTTGGACAGAATATCAAATGACTGGGACAGAATATCAAATGACTTGGACAGAATATCAAATGACTTGGACAGAATATCAAATGACTTGGACATAATATCACATGACTGGGACATAATATCAAATGACTTGGACATAATATCAAATCGCTGGGAAAGAATATCACTTGACTGGGACAGAATATCACATGACTTGGACAGAATATCACATGACTGGGACAGAATATCAAATGACTTGGACAGACTATCAAATGACTGGGACAGAATATCAAATGACTGGGACAGAATATCACTTGACTGTGACAAAATATCACATGACTCGGACAAAATATCACATGACTGAGACATAATATCAAATGACCTGGACAGCATATCCACACGCTGTAGCGTTCAGGTATAAAACACCCCCTGGGTCAGCCAACGATGACAGCTCGCTCGCTTAAAGAGTTCCTTTCTTTTCTTGTTTCTAAATGTACAACACTAACCAGGCCAACCCACCTTCTCACATTGTGTGCCTACCGTCCTTCTAATGCATTAGCTTCAGTGTCTTAATCTTATACCATCTCACACAGCAATGTGACCTCATAAGCTATCGGGAAATTTTAACTGCTGCATAGGTAAGCAGACATGTGGTGAATTTAGTAAAGACTTAATGGTGGTGTAATACAATTAGAGGAATGCAGTTGGTTGACTTTTGAGAGCTTGTTAATTTAGTAAGGACCAGGCAGCAGTGGTGTAATATTCTTAGAGCAGTACAGGGGTCGAATTTTGAGAGCTTGTTAATCCAGCCCGCAGCCAATTCTAGCAGCGTACTTGTAGCGACATAGTCTTTATTCAGTTCATTTCGACATTTTGATTCCAACGTTTCACTTAGCGAATAACTAGTTATATTACCGTTATGTTACCGTTATGTTACCATTATGTTACCATTATGTTACCATTATGTTACCATTATGTTACCGTTATGTTACCATTATGTTACCGTTATGTTACCGCTATGTTACCTTTATGTTACCATTATGTTACCGACTACTTGTTTTGTTGTATACTTTATAAAGCGGGTGCAGCATGTTTGCCAAGTAGGAGCAGCACATCTCAACAAGCAAACACTTTAGGCTCCACATGTGCGAAGTAAGACTATCTCGGCCCGCTCCTGATACTTGAAGCCACCGCCCCTGATACTTGGGTGTATTCTCACATGTTTATATGGCTAATGTAACAATGTCTAGTGGAGTGGGTAACGTAGGCAGTAATGAGAAGAATAACTTCTCCTTTTCTTCAGTTTGTCAGTAAAATGCTTCTAATTTTTTTCGATTTGCGAGCCACTTTCTAATCAAACGTTTTTAAACAAGCGATAACTATACACACATTCCAAAAATTATTTTCGACTGATTTAAAGGAAATATAGTTAACATAGACTTCCACAGATCCTTACTTGGTAGTCAATGCGGTGTAATTGCTTTTAACTGAAAAAGATTCAAATTTCACGTCTGTTTTTTTTTATAATAAAAAAATAATCTCACCTTTATTATTCGGTCAGTTTTCTTGGATTTCCTTTTGCAATGCAGAAATATTTGAAATATAATTATTTAGTTTTATGGCCTATAGCATTACATCAGCATAGGATGCCTAGGAGGGCTTTAAAGGCTTTGGGGGCTTTAAGGGCTTTGGGGGATCGCAGCTACAAATCATGCAGTGAATTCACTTGTTCTGGGGTGAACGTTATTTCAAGTTTATTATTTGCGACCGCCAAGGGTGGATGTTTGGAGGGGACCACAAAGTAGTTTTTATTACTATAAAAAAGTATCTAAATGGCGTGCAGTTCTATAACGTATGTTACATAATTCAATGAACCTACGATATGCGTGTCAGACAAAGTAAAAACATAATACGGAACATAGTAGGTCATTATCTTATACTAAACCCTTTGTTCAAAGAGAAGGAGGGCACTGAAATTAAAATATAGGTCCCTCGAGAAGGTTTTATAACCGACCGCAGTTGCAACCAGAGCAGGGTAACATCAGAACATGATGCCACAAGAACAGGGTTTTATCAGATATGATGCCACTAGAGCAGGGTTCCATCAGAACATCATGCCATCAGAACAGGGTACCGTCAGAACAAGATGCCACCAGAGCAAAGTACCATCATGACAAGATGACACTACAGGAAGGTACCATCAGAACAAGATTTCACCAGAGCAAGATACCATCGAACATAATGTCACCAGAACAAGGTACAATCAGGACTTGATGCCATCAGAGCAGGGTACCATCAGAACATGATGTCACCAAAAACAGGGTTCCATCAGAACATGATGCAACTAGAGCAGGGTTCCATCAGAACATGATGCCACCAGAACAGGGTACCACCAGAACAAGATGCCACCAGAACAGGGTTCCATCAGAACATGATGACACCAAAACAGGGTTCCATCAGAACATGATGCCACCAAAACAGGGTTCCATCAGAACATGATGCTACTAGAGCAGGGTTCCATCAGAACATGATGCCACCAGAACAGGGTACCATCAGAACAAGATGCCACCAGAACAGGGTGCCATCAGAACATGATGTCCCCATAACGTTACCGGACTGGGTGAAACCCGCCATAATGACGCCACTCCACACGGATACTTGTCCCAGCATCCTGTCTGTCATTATTTTAATTAGCAAAAACCATAAAAATGAGTCTTTCCACCTTCGTTGGCAACTCAATAAAATATTTTTTGCGGACAGTTATTTCAAATCTCCAAATGACTTACGGATCACATATCTTTTATGTACACATTTTTATGTACACACTTTTTTATGCACACATTTTTAAATCTAAATTCGTGATGACTATAAGTCTAAAACAATTTAATTATCCGCGGCGCATGACTATATCTCATCTCAAAGTATATCAATCTTTGCCATTATGATGTAAAATCGTTGATGTAGCGCTACTGGATTACAAGGTGGTCGAAGCAGTGTTTGATTGCTCCAGGTCTTATTCATAGTAGTTTAAAGCAAATAATAAAATATCACGATACCGAGAACGTCTGGGCTTTGTTGTGTTTCAAAGTCTGTAAGAGAATTTCTCCGTTTGAAGGAGATGCTCAAGTATTCAGGGAATATTTTTTGACAAGTTTTGTAATGTCAAAAGTTTATGGAATGTCCGTACATTTACGGGGCGGTCGGAAATCTTGATGTCAGCTGTTTGTTCAGATGTTTGTTCATTTATACAAAGGGATGAACTGTTTTTAAATATTTAATTTTACAATTTAGCGACAATGCCATTCTGAATCTACAGAAAATTGGGGAGGGGGGGGAGAGGGCGAAATTTTTTAGTTACCCCCAGGGGCCATTTTCACAAAGTTTCGCCACTCGTGTAGTTTGAATTATTCCAACTATCAGTGATGTTTTGGATTTGTAAATTCTAATAAATATTTATTCAGAAAAACTAAAGTAAATTCCGTGGACAATAGGTGCCGGTGTTCTGTACAAAGCGCTGCCTACGCCCACCAAAGAAGTATTGTATGTAAGTACACGGATGTTGCACCATGACGTAAGACCCGCCTTGAACTTCCGGGTCTATAAAATGCGTGCACAATTGTGTTGTTCTAACAACCTTGATAAACAGGAACAATACGATACGTTCCCCAGACATGTTTGTTTTGTGTGTGTTTCATTTACAATTAATGTATTCGGTTATGATGTATATATAATCGTATAACTGTATCCAGGTCCTGCACCCCCCTCCACCCAACTATTTAGGCTCTAGTCAACATGTCTGTAGTGGCATGCTGACTAAATAGGCGCTGCCACCGATCCCCTAACACTATACGAGGATCGTAACAACCTTTGCGTGAGGACATACGTGATCTGTGCCCAAATTGTAGCAACTACAGTGCGAACTGACGCCTCTGCCTGCTGTGGCAATATCTGCAGTTGCTATAACTGTAGATGCGGGGATAGGGATTACCTAGTTGCCGATGGCGGTTATTCGGCATGAGGTGGGTAGTGGCAGCCTCCTGCAGATGATTTTATAAAAACAGGTATTGAGAATGCCTTTCCTAGGCAACAGTTTCGCCCCAACTACTTCGTGAACTATCTACGATGTAGAAACCAAATGTAGAAAACCTTATTGGAGGGCGTCCGATGATTCCCAAGTATATGGGCAGTGGGGTTGATATTTGGACGTAAATCCACCATCTCGACCCACACGGGAAATTCGACTGCTCATGTTGTGAGAGCAGCATCATTGACCGATTGGATGTCCTTACGCTGAGCCCAAACCCCCCCCCCCCCACCTCCTCTCTAAAGCTGGTCCGTCGAGGGAGGTTACGACCGGGGCTGCCCCTAGTAGGAGAAAATCTCCAATGCACCGCTTTGCAACACGATAGTTAGCTGTCTTTTCAGGCTTGGTTTGTTGTTTTTTTTTTTTTTTTTTTGGGGGGGGGGGGGTCTTTCGGGAGGACATTAAGAGCCATGGCTTGAGGCTCGCTGGGTCGCTGGCAATGTTTACCAATGAGCATATCCTAGTCCTGGCAGGGAAGCATTTCAATGTAATTGTGATTTTCTGGGAAATAAAGGGAAAATCTTCCAGCAAAAACAATTAACTTGACGTGTATTCTATTTACTTTACAAATTTCTGTATTAATTAAGATAAATATTGTTTATTTACGGTCCACCTACAAGGACATTGCTGTAAGACGCGCTTCATGTTTACGTCGACCCAGAGGCGTGGCAAAAAGTTACGGATGCCTGAGCTGGTCGTTAACTCTGTCACTCCTCCTTCACAGTAACTGACAACCAACCGTTTTAAATAACACTGACAGCTTCTTCCTCCGGAACCCGACCAGACTTCTACGACACGAACCTTAGACTTAGATACACACAAGGACATTGCTGTTAGACGCGCACTTCATGTTTACGTCGACCCAGAGGCGTGGCAAAAAGTTACGGTTGCTGTAACACAAGTTAACGAAACTCAGTCACATGATACCTCAGCACGGAGGCGTAGTGATTTAATCATAGAGTATGAGAATAAGAGGAACTAGTTTTAGTAGCGGAAGAGGATTGCATGAGTTTAAGAGAGAAGGCTGGAAGCCATATTGTGAGGACACGTTTTGAGTCGGAGAGGTCATATTTGAATGTGATATTAATTCATGAGTGGAATTGTACTGAAGATTTCTTATTTGATATGGTAACTACCTTTGTTACATGGAATTATCTGAATCAAGAATAATATTTGTATTGACTATGTAAATAAAGTACTGTGTGATAGATCGGACCTTATTCTATTATTGAGAAGAAAGATGGCAGTGAAATTAAGGATGATAGAGTAAAGAAGTAGATAACTAGCTGAACAAGTATATCAAGCTATGTTACAGTTGCTTGAGGTGGTCGCTAACTCTGTCACTCCTCCAGCACAGTAACTGACAACCGACCTTTTTAGTAACACTGACAGCTTCTTCCACCAGAACTCGAACAGACTTTTACGACACGCTCTTTAGACTTAGATGGTGACGCAATATAGGAACAACGAATCAGGAGATCAACAATTTCAAAATGCTAACCAAAACAAAATGAATGTTTGTGACCACCGTCCAGTAGATTGCTAAACGCGCATTTAATCATTTGCTTAATTATACTAAATATCACCATGGTTGTAGAAAACTAAATAACTTTTTAAAAAAAATTTTAACATAATAATAGGTCACCGTATCTTGACCGCAGCAGAATTTATTAGGTAGTGTTATTACGGGAAGATAAAAATCTTTTTTTAATTAAACAGCCCCTGAAAACCTAGTTTTTTAAATAGATCCCTTATTTTAAATTTTTGTTTGCATGTATATAATTATACATGAATTATCATTTATTAGGTAGCGGTTACGTAAATGGGTAACTTCTGATGGAAAAGCGTTTCATTTTTCCCCTTCAAAAATGACTTTTATTTTTACTGCATACCCAAATACGTCACAAGTACAAAGTTAATCTCCACACCAAAACACGTACCCAATTAAACAAAGCATCAACATTCCTCCAGCCTTGAAAAACAGAAAAAAAACCTAACTTTTGCGGGTGGGGCTGAAAATTTGAGACAATGTGTTGCCATCGGCTATGAGAATCGTGTGCCAAGTTTCAGCTCGATAGGATGGCTGGAAGTTGGTCGTTTAGCCTTCCAGAGATTTTGTCACAAACTCACGAACAAAAGCGAAATTAATCTAAAATGTTTTAAAATATGGCCTCACACCGCCCACATTGTATTAGACAACAAAACAAAACAAAAATGCTCCCACACCCAAAACCTCAAACGCAACTCCACCGCAATAGCCCACCACAATAGCCCACCACAATAGCCCACCACAATAGCCCACCACAATAGCCCACCACAATAGCCCACCACAATAGCCCACTACAATAGCCCACCACAATAGCCCACCACAATAGCCCACCACAATAGCCCACCACAATAGCCCACCACAATAGCCCACCACAATAGCCCACCACAATAGCCCACCACAATAGCCCACCACAATAGCCCACCACAATAGCCCACCACAATAGTCCGCCACAATAGCCCGCCACAATAGCCCACCACAATAGCCCACCACAATAGCCCACCTCAATAGCCCCCTTCTTGCTAAGCCAGTATGTCGACAAATGTCATCCGATTCAATAATTCTCTTAAACAAAATTGCGCAATAGGCATCATGAGAAACCAGTTGAATTTGATCATTTTGATTTGGACCCTGAACATTTTCAGACCAGAAACAACGTTGCGAGCCCACTTTTTTTCACCATGTAGAGTTATGTGAAGCTGCGAGAACTATCAGATGAAACCAATATCCATATCTATTATATAATCATAAACATGCATGCAGAAATGGGTTCCCTTGGGTTATCCAGCTGCGCGGAGAGAGGCGATTTGCTGTTGGGAACCAGCTTATAATCCTAGTAGAATAATCCGAGGCCTTGTGGATTTCGCCCTGCTATGTCTGCACCGTTGTCACGTTGTGACGGACGGATGCCAGCTCCGCAGCCAGCGCATTTGTGTCCGCTGTCTTCCTAGTGGGAGACGTATACTAGGGAGACGTACGAATTTGAGAGAATGCAGTTGTAGCGCTTCCTTCTAGGCTCAACGCATCTCCGTAACATGTTCGTTCTCCCGAGCATCGATCTCCGAATGGTGGTCTGCGGACGGGCACTGGTCCGCCAACCTCACATTGCCGGTCCACCAACATTACATTTGCCGGTCAGCACAATATAATTGATAACTCTGCCACCGGTCCATTGTGCAATTCCTAAACGTGTGTACCGGTCATCCAAACTTAAAAGTTTGAGAACCCCTGATCTAAGGCAAAGGGCCTGCAACATTTAGCAAAATCTTGGGGCTAACTAGGAATTATATTTTATTCATCATGGTGGAAACATGTTTACTTTACAAGAGGCATATTTTTGGGGGGTGTGGGAGAGGAGGGGAGCTTTGAAAGACATTGAAAATCACACTTCGTGTCTTGCCTGGCACGCGTGCGTCAGTTTACCATTCCTGGTCCAGAGAGTAAGAATAATTAATTTTTACGCGGTAGATTCAAAAAAGTGTTGCTATATTGCTCTCAATTGTCACACTAGAGTTGTGGTGTGCAGCGTGTAGATATTGTTGCCGCGCACTTAAATTATACACGGTAATATTATTATCCGTTTCGCTCAAGGACCGAAGCCCCCTTGTTTGCATTTACCAAAACCCGCTATAATTGTTCAGGATATATGTAAAATGTTCAAAACCTTAACAGATCTAGGTCACTTAATTTACTTTATGGTCACAAGTTTAACGCCTGACATCGAAAATATGAAAGGATACTCGGGAGCATCTCAGGTGAAAGGGGGACTGAGGGGTTTTCCAGTGGATTGGGGACTGTGGAATGAGGTCATGGTGGACTGTGGGATGTTTTAGGCCAGTGGTTCTCAACCTGTGGGTCGTGGCCCCTTTCGGGGTCGACGACCCTTTCACAAGGGTCGCAAAAGACCACGGGAAAAGACATATACTCTATAGTTATGAAGTAGCAACGAAAATAATTGTTTCGCCACAACACGAGGAACTGTATTACTGGTTCGCGGCATTAGGAATGTTGAGAGAACCGCTGTTTTAAGCGAAGAAGAGGGACGGGGATGTTTCAGATAAAGGATAGGACCGGGCCGGGGGGGGGGGGGGTCGGTCTCAGGTAAAAATTTCGTGATGGTGTAATGACCTATATCCCATATGTTCGCTCAAGGGCGCGATGGGACGTTGTGTGACGCGGTGAACCAGGCTATTTTTAGACAGCCAACTGGCTTCCGAGAACCCGTCGCTAATGAAACAAATCTTCGTCTCCTTTAAAGCCTGGCATCATTTATTAATCCTTCAGTCCTTACCTGTCATCTTCTCGTAAACGCGTCTCACCTGGTCTTGTGGTCAAACAATTCTCTCCTCGCACGATCAACGCATGTATGGCTGTGAGTGCTATCTACTTAGCAGTGTATGCTCAAATGTATCCACGCTTATTATACGGTCTTAAAAATTAAACGGTGTGCTTTTTTTTCATGAACTTTTTTGTTTATTTAAATCTGTTGATTCCGATACTTAATTCTTTTTTTATTTGGTCAAATACAAAAAAAAATATGTCATTCATTAAAAATGTGCGTTTAAAATTAAAAAATACATTATTTTGTTAAAGAATTCATGCTATTTTTAATTTACATTTTTTTTTTTTAAATTCTCTAGAACAACATCCGTTATAATAATAGGAATTTAAGAAAGCATATGCTATTCACCATTTATATATTTCTTAAACTACCAATCCCCCCTCCCCCCTCCCCCAAAAAAATAAAAGGAAAGTTTTGCTAAAGTATTGTAAAACTTGAATATATTTAAAATGGTAGGACTTAGGGGAGTAGCTGTGGGATACGGTCACGAAGGAAAAAAATATATTTATTTTCGGAGAGAAAATTGCATAATTAGGTGGGTGAATGTCATTTCCGCTTTCACATCGTTTGGGGTTGTCATGGTTTGGCTGAGGTAACGTGGATCGGTTGACATCACCGTGAATTTGAGAGAATTTCTTTTTTTTAACTGTAATATCGGGTGTGTTTTAATTAACCCTACTTAACTCATTGGAATCGAGTTTAGAAACAACAAACATGATTTTTGGAACCAAGCCCAAAGAGGGTAAAAGTGGGCGGCAACCAAGGGTAAGCTACTCTGTTGTACACAAATTTGAACGTACCCCATACGGTTTGACGCGGATGTGCAACTAAATGCTGAAACGTCATCGTGCATAAATTAAACTGCATGGTGCTTCCGTGAACATTTCCACCATCTTGTGTTGTGTTATTATGTATTATGTATTATCTCGGACCCTTTTTAGATTTGTGCGTAAAAAATTATTTATTATTTTTTTTTCAAAATCAGTACAGAGGAAAAAGACATCTAAGACAAAGCCTGATTAAAAAAAACTTTCCTGTAGGTAGTTGGAGGTACATTAACCCTTAAAATTTTACCAGTGCAGATCGTTCAATAGGATAGTTTTACTTTTTTATTTTTACAAAAAAAAGTGTCTCTTACTTTCATTTGCAGTAGACACAAGTGATGGTTAGGATGGAATCGTTAGAGAGTTGCCAGTTCTTCACAGCAGTTCAGGAAACAAGGAAGTGAAAGCTTTTGCCACAACTGTTGTTCTACGATGGCCTGTCTATTTTTACAATCATTCTGTCTCCTCACATTGACATTAAATTTGTGCTCAGCCGTCCATTCAGTAAACAAAGGTAAGTATTTAAAGTATGTCACAAATTAAGGGCATGTTAAATCTTCACAATTTCTGTAGTTGAAATATAATTGCATACTTTTCTGACCAACTGACACATTCAACAGGTAAGATACTAAAATGTAAACAATCAAAGTGGGACTAATGAGATCAATCTGTAACAATCAAAGTGGGACTCGTGATACTAAAATGTAATTAATCAAAGTAACATTTATGAGAATAAAAATTGAACTAATCAAAATGGACTTGGGAGTCTGAAATGTAAAAAAACCCTCCAAAAAACGGTCTCATGATGCTAAAATGTAACCAATCAAATTGGATCTCATGATGCTAAAATGTAACCAATCAAAGTGCTACTTGATAGAATAACCTAAGACCACACAACCCAGGCACAGCACGTGTTAACAGAACTTGTCGCCCATCTAAACAGGCTGTACATTTTTCGGCAATGATCCAGTCTTAAGGGGCACGTGCTTCCATATGAGCAAAAAGACATTGACCTGGCAGGACGCACACTCCTTCTGCCATTCAAACCAAGGATGGCTGATGAACTCTGTGTATGAAACGAGTTCCTATGTTGACCCCAAGGTACTGAAATTTAATGGTGAGTAAAGTAGTTTTATCATTGCCGTCCCATCGCTCACGTTAATCTCATTTTTAAGGCACCCCAACAAACCGAATGTGGTTGGTGTAGTTTCGGCGCCAGGACTTCTCCGATAGTTTGTAATATTACAACAGCAAAATATGTCAGAATCCCTACATCTTATTTCACTATTTGGAAGCCGGGATCTCTAACATGCAGGTCTGAAGAGTATATATTTTTTTCGTGCTGGGGATGGCTCTTAAGGCAACTGCCCTTTTTTGCGCGTGGTCCCTAGAATTTGTATATACTATTACTGACTGGAAGACCTTAGTAGCTGTTAATTTCGTCCCACCCAGGCCATTTTATCTTCTAGGTGCCCGCCATGTCTGTTTAGCGATTTCCTTCCAACTGCTTGGCTGGTGACTGGAAGTAAATCGCTTAATCCACACGGATCTCACGCCTCTTGTAAACTTTTATTTGTCATCAGGTAATTATTTCAATTTTTAAAAGAAGTTGTTATGCTCACTGGGTTTTGTGAATTCGGAATTACCGGCGTGCACAGTTAACATTTGACAAGGGGATTATAATTCTGTTCTATAGCCATGTTATTATTGAAGCGTGAACTTTTTTATTTATGTTTGGCTTTCATTACAGGTTTGATATAAATTGCCACATAGTTAAATATTTTAAGCAATGCCCAGTGTCTGCCCACACAGCGATGTAACTTCACGAAGGCAATTCATTTGTCCACATTAACTGACCATTGTGTCGCTGTGAGATTATTTAAAAGGGCCGGGGGGGGGGGGGGGAGCTAAACTAAACTAATTCATAAGTCACGTTTTAACATAACGGAACAGAGCGACCTGTGATCATTGTTTTAATCTTCTTCTTAGCCCTTTAAATTGTAGAAACAAATCCTTGTATGATAAAAGCACATTGATTTTTTAAATATATTTTTTTGGCCTACCCTTCCATTGTTCCGTTTGTCAAACATTCCAACAAACCTGGCAAGATGTGTTTGATGGAAAAACGTTTGTTTTTTTTGTTGGGGGTGGAGGGGGTTGGCCTATCCTTCCATTGCTCTGTTTAGCCAGCATTCCGACCAACCTGGGGTAGATTTGTTTGATGGAAACAGCTTTTTTTTAAAAATGTTTTACGCCGTCAAGATTTCTAATTCTGTTCAACCTTTTACGAGAAAAAGTGTTTACAGCGGCATGAGTATTGAAATGAAAACATCTCCGCATCCTAGCAAAACTGTCAGTCCCCAGGAAACAGCAAAGCGTCTCTATAAGTAGTCATGGGGCTAAGTGCCGGCCATCCCAGCAAACACGTATCTCACCCACACAGAACCCAGGTCGCTTAATCAGAGCCAAACGCCCACTGACTTCACCTCTAACAGCCCCATAAGCAATTGCATCCGGACCAATAGTAAATGCTTCACTGTGATTCGTTGTAACACAGTCCGGTATAAACAATCATATTTCCTCGCGCACAATCATCGCTTGGAACCACCTGGACAATACCGCCGTAAACTCGACGTCAATCGATAGCTTCAAAACTGCCCTGTAGCATCCGCTAGGAGCCGTTAAAATGCCAGCATCGCATCCCCAACCGTTGCGCATTTGCCGGTACATGGATTCAGCTTACTGACTTCACGTATTTGGTATTTTGTTTATTGGCCGGGCTGAATAGACTGGGTGGATCTGTTTCAAAGAGTTTAATGTTGTGTTGTATGTTGGCATCAGTATTTCTTATATTCACATTTCAAGAGCTTGAACGATCAAATTGTGTTTGGGGAAAGAAAGAGAGGATGGGGGGGGGTGGTTTGGGCAGTTGAGTTAACAAACTTACACATTTTAAGCAAAAATATTCAGTGTAACTTGTGAAGCTTTAAGTTCCCCACTGTAAACGGTGATAGGAATTGTCTAAGCTCTCCTGCCCTCCCTCCCACCTCCGACCGCGCCCCCAATCCCACTTACCTATTTTTAAAAAAGCGACAAACAACAGTTCACGCATCCTTGACATGTTTGTGCCCGTCGGTGAATCGGAAACGTCTCTAGTACCCCGTAGATCTAAGATTGTGGGACGTCTTGATCTCAGGCAAAATGTTTGCGTGTGTTGTCGATGGTAAGACAACCACCGTGGGCGAGATGCGAGGTGGTACAGACAGCACCTGATCATATTAATCCTCTACGCGCGGAACAACAAACATTAGTTTTTCTTATTGACCGATGTTTTCAAGACTTGACAAAAAATGTATTTTGCTGTTATCGGATTCAGATGTTCTTAGATTTTTAATAATACTATTGTAATGTTCACTAACTGTTTCATTTAAAAAGCCTGCCAATGTCACCAACCTTTAAAAACAATGGTTTTTTTTTTTTTAATTCTGCTTTGTTTCTTTTTCCCAATCTTTGCTTCTATTCCTCTCTATTTTTCTCTATCTCTCTCCTTCTATAGAGCAATTCCTCTTCCTTGTTTTTCCACTTCATTTGTCGCTGTCATGTTCAGCTCTACACATTTTCGTGTGTAGATATATTAAAAGCGTCTGGTTTCTACTCAGTTAATGGAAACTATCCTTTTTTTTTTTTTTTTTTTTTTTTTTTTTTTGCAATCAGGAGTTCTTAACACTCGGTCCAATATTTAATTTTGTAAAATGTTTATTTTTTTTTTTAACTTTACTCGAAGACGAGTTTAAACGCAACATACGAAGCTGAAAATTATTGTCTAGTTTTTATATTTTAAAATTAGTTACCGCTCTGCCATCCCCTTTCCCCTATAGTGGTTTGGAGTACAGAGAATCCGGAAATAACGCAAACCCTTGGGACAGAAGCAAATGTGCCGGTGCTATTTGCAGTGATAGTACTATCTTCACGAATATTACTATTTGCAGGGATAATGCTATTTGCAAATTCAGTCAAAATGACGATCATTTACAATAATTTGAAAAAAGGCATTTGCACATAAAATATATGAAAAAATATAATAAGCACAGAATACTTATGAAAATGATTGAGATCTTATTGTTCTCAAATACTCTTCATGTAGTTCAATTAAACCCCCTTGCTATCCTCTGGGATACTACATCGCAGCTACGTGTTTTTTTTAAATAATTTTATTTTGTTTTTTGTCTGTTGTTTGTTTTCACGAAGAAGGCTTCTTGCCGACACGTTCGTTGTTTGATTTTTTTTTTTTGCGTCCCTTTTTTCTTCAGGTTTTCCTATGGTTTGTTTCGCTCATTTCCTTTTTAACTAACCTGATTGCAGTCTCTTACCCCATCCGTATTCATTATTACTAAATTACATCTACATGTCGAATACAGTTGCCTTTTTTTACGAATGTGTTACCAGGATCAAATCAAAATATGTGCAGGGCTATGTGTGCACTCTCGCCATTTCGATGTCTTGCTTTCACTGTGAATTGGCGAAATATTCGATATTTCACGCGTAACAAATAAAAAATACATTGCAAGTGCTAAAGAGTGGTTAAATTTTTGTTTTTAAATATAGGAATCCTGTCCCTGTGGTCTGGACATCATGTCAGAAATCGTCGCCTGCTGGCTGACAACTTCCCAACTGTACAAAGGTAAGTATATTTTGTGCAATAACAAGATCTTTTATCGGTGATAACCTGGGAATTCGATTAAATGTTCTAAATTTTTTTTTGTGAGTTACTTTCTCACATCATGTATATATCTCTTGACTAAGAAATTTCAGATGATGCAAATTTCTTCGGATATTTTATTAAGATTGCATGATTCTTTTTAAGATACTATCACATTGTTTCAGTGCCGGAACCTTCACCAATTTTACACTGAACAATGCCACAGGCAGTTCTCTCTGTGTGCTGCAAGTCTACAACGGAACATGCAGACCAAGGTGAGTCGAATTAGTAGTTCCATCTTAACGAATTGTGACTGTCGGTGAGTTGGGGCGATGTTAGAGATTCTGCAACGATATTAGAGGTCTTAGGGCGATTTTTGCGTTTCTATAACCATTTTAGAGAACCCGTGACGATGTCAGAGGTCTAAGGACGATGTTAGCGAGTATGCACGATGTTACGGTCCCCGGACGATGTTAGCGGTCCCCGGACGATATTACCGATTCCGCGACGAAGTTGAAGTCCTGGGACGATGCCAATGATCATGTGACGGCGTTAGCGTCACCGTCGTTCCTGGTGGCATCTTAGAGTTGCGGAGAGCAAAAATGTAACAAACATTTCAAAATTTTTACTCATTTCCGAAGCACAGCTTGAAGACCACGAATCACCGGAAATAACTCTAATGGCCAATGTTGAGTTAAGGGGGGTGTATATGTATATATCTATAGAAAAAGTATGGGTGAGTCTTTACTAAAATCTCTGAGAGTTAAAACTAGTCACTTATATTCATACAAATTTTAATTTAAAATATCCTACTCAGCTCTAGCTCTGCATACAGCTCTAACTAATCATACAGCTCTAACTAATCATACAGCTCTAACTAATCATACAGCTCTAACTAATCATACAGCTCTAACTAATCATACAGCTCTAACTAATCATACAGCTCTAACTAATCATACAGCTCTAACTAATCATACAGCTCTAACTAATCATACAGCTCTAACTAATCATACAGCTCTAACTAATCATACAGCTCTAACTAATCATACAGCTCTAACTAATCATACAGCTCTAACTAATCATACAGCTCTAACTAATCATACAGCTCTAACTAATCATACAGCTCTAACCCATCAGACAGTTTTAACAAATTACCAAGCTGTATCGATGCGTCCCGCAACATCAATGCGTCCCGCAACATCAATGCATTACGCTTTATTCAATCATTCAGCTATATATACAATCATTTAACTAAATTCCAATAACCCGGCTGTATCCAATCGTGTAGCAATAAACAATCATCTTGTTTTATCCAGTCACCTAACTCTAGGCTCTGTTACAACTGTTGCTATTTACATGCATCAAGTTAAGCCTGCAATTCTAGTTGCGCTCAGACAAAAAACCAAATTTGCGCCTTTGACCGAAACTTACTTATGGTATGTTGCATACGGACTGTTTGAATCACTGAAGTTCTCCTCCACCACCACCAGGCTAACTAAAAGACAAGCGCAAGCAGGGGACGATGGACTCCAGTGTGAAGACTCTTACACCAAGGTGTTCGCCCCGTGTGACCAGAAACACTTCTTCGTGTGTATGTTCCAAGTCAGCATGGACTTTGTAGATTCCATCGATTGTAAGACATGCCATTTTATCCACTCTCTGTTGTTTACAATATTTCAGAAAAGGGGATTTGTAATAAATTTGGGGATATGAGGGTTACAATGAAATTGATAACTCTTCTGTCTGTGTGAATCCTTTCATAAATACTCAATTGATATTGATAAATATATATGAATATATCCATGAATATATATATATACCCATTCATCAATATATATGTATGTGGATGAATGAGTACACAGAAAAAGGGAGAGACTGAGAGAGAGATTTTGCATTCTTTAACTGCATTAGTTATACTCACGACTAACCAGGACTTATGTCTAATACACCATACTTGTACTGATTTAGAAAGTACAAGCGTTCACCATTCTTATGCACAGTCAGGGGGAACTTTGAACACAAGTTCTGGCAGTTTTACAAGCGTAAAAATAAAAGGTTGAATTAACTTAATTATAGGTGACGAAATGAGATATTTTCACCATATTGAATGTTCAGAACCACGATGAAGTTCTTTTCTAAAAGTTTGAATTTGTTTTCTCTCTAAAACATTGTTGTTAAAATATGCGCGTTTAAATTTTGCATATTACTCGAAAGGGGTGGATCTCGGGGTTTTTAATCGGGAGTAGCGTGAGGGAGAAGTGTGTGGTTGGGGTGTGTCAGAGATTTTAGTGACGATAGAAAGTTACGGTTGCTGTGGGTGGAAGGGTATTTGGAGGCTGGAAGAAGATAAGCACAAGGAAAGGTGTTGGAATGGGTAAGAAAATGGCAGTTTGGAAGGCATGGGAAAGAGTCACAGGGGGGTAGGTTAGGGCTTAAGGGGGAGTGATTTATGGGAAAATCTGGTGGAAAGGTAAGAAGAAAAATTGTGCCTTCATATTTTTTTTTAAAAACCATCTCGCAAAGTTGTTTTGAAATCGATACCATGGACCATCGTTTCTTGATGGTTCGGGAAAAGGAAGATAACTACAAACAGGGACCCAAACTTACGGCAGTGCACACTAGTCCCGAAGACAGTGGAGCACCTACTTCGTGCCCCCACACTTGAAATAGAGGAGGATAGGGCGGCAAGAGGGTTTCACGTTACAGAAATGTGTGGTGTGACACAGCTGAAAAGATGGAGTGTGCTGCCAGAGTGCAAGGCGGGGCCATAATAAGTCAGTAGCCCCCCCCCCCCCCAAGAGTATAAATTAGTATTGTTATAACAAATATCAAGTATTGTTATTGTGTTGTTTTTTTTTCCACAGACGAAAGTGGTAATCCTACGATAAGAAGTCTGACCTTACCGGTAGATTTGTACACGTCCAATGAAGTCGTTCCCTTTAAGGAAATAGATGCAGAATGCAACAGAACACTTCAAACTGGAAAACCTTTCAGGTAAGGCGGTGAGGAGTGGGGGTGGGTGGGGGTAAGTGGGTGGGGAGTGGGGATGGGTGGAAGTAAGGGAGTGAGGAGTGGTGGTGGGTGGGGGTAAGTTAGAGTTCTTTTATACTTCCAAACATTAAGAACAACTAATATCGCTTATGTTGTATATTTTTTAGTTAAAATCAAGCAGTGGATCTTATTGATTGGATTAGTGACCAGTCCAAGATTTAGGTAAGCAGAGGGGTAGCTAGGGGGGGGGGCAGCAGAGGGGGTACAGATGTCCATGGGCGCCAGACTACGTAGTTGATATTATTTTATTCACGAAAAATTTCAAGAAATACATTCTCTTTTAAGCAAGCCCACGGAGCTGTTGTTCCATGTGCGTTGCTGAAAGTTTTGTCACATTTCACTACACATCGAGACGAGAACCGGCAGAGCCGCCATCTCATTAACCGTGTCACCCCTTACGACACAGCGAGCCAAGAACCAGCAGAGTCGCTATTGCCTTAATCTTGTCACACTTTACGACACAGCGAACTAAGAACCAGCAGAGTCCCCATTGCATTAATCTTGTCACACTTTACGACACAGCGATCTAAGAACCCACAGTCCCACCCTTTCATCAAATCGACGGGCGGCAATATCCAAAGAATTGCTGCAAAGAATAAAGCTTTCGGCTTTTAAAAAAAAAAAAAGGGTCACCCGAATACACATTTAACCAGCCACGTGTAAACTTTCTATTAGCCATATAAATATTCAACTAACCATGCAGATAACCAATGAGCCATGCTAGAAATATATGAATCTTCCGTTATCGGTGTAAATGCCTAGTTACTCCTATAACTTTTCAGTTAGCCTTGTCAAATTTTAGTAATCTTTTAAAAATATTTCTTCTACTAGACCACACGGTCACGCGACTAAATCAAATCCTCTACCCAGAGAGTACGCTCATAATCCCTGTGTTCTCTACCCCGAGAGTACGCTCATAATCCCTGTGTTCTCTACCCCGAGAGTACGCTCATAATCCCTGTGTTCTCTACCCCGAGAGTACGCTCATAATCCCTGTGTTCTCTACCCCGAGAGTACGCTCATAATCCCCGTGTTCTCTACCCCGAGAGTACGCTCATAATCCCTGTGTTCTCTACCCCGAGAGTACGCTCATAATCCCTGTGTTCTCTACCCCGAGAGTACGCTCATAATCCCTGTGTTCTCTATCAAAAGGGTGACATCGGAATATGAAAGAAAAATCCTCACATCCTATATGAACATGGCATCTTCTCCTGACTACATCAGAAACAGAGCAGAACTCTTCTGGCTGGACGCTGGATTTAACAACAACTGTAGCGCAACGACCACTGGCCTTCCTACTTTTGTAAGATAGTATCTGAAACTTCTTTAAAATGTGTCCAAAAAAAAAATCATATTTGTCTTAAAGTTACGCTTTGTATTTAGACCAAGGTAAGGGGACGATCCATGGATTAGGTATTGGTGGATTTTGTGTACACGAATGTTTGTTTGTTTGTTGTCTTTTTTTTTACTCAATAATAAGACTAGACATTATATTCGAAATCAAATCTTTCACTTTCAGGCATAATTCATCTGCTTTGTTGTAACACGATTTCACAATCGATCGAGGACGGGTGTATGGCAAATGAGATACATACAAAACCCTTTGACAAATCCTTTTATACAATGGCATAGTGTACTTCATTTAGCCAGGTCCATAAAAAGATTTCATAAAGGGCTCCATAAAGAGAAATCCATAGCAAAACGACATAGTGTACTCCATAACGACAGAGCCATAGCAAGATTTCACTCTCTAACAAGAGATCCATGTCAAAACGACATTGAGTTCTCGATAACGACAGATCCATAGCAAGATTTCATAGAGTGCACTCTAACCACATATCCATAGCAAACAGACAAATACTCCACAACGAGAGATCCAATGAAAAGTTTCATAGAGTACTCCATAACGAGAGATCCATAGCAACATTTCATATAGTACTCCATAATGAGATATCCATAGCAAAATGACATAGTACCTCAATAACGAGAGATATGTAACAAAATTTCATAAGAGTACTCCATCACGACAGATCCATAGAAAAATAGGACAGAGTACAACCAGCTCCGTCACTTTAGCCCTGCAACCGCTGCAGCTGCAATGTGCCCCAGATATTTAAGGTGTGCAAAGTTATGATGCGGGGGAAAAGCTATAATTGTTTTTAAAGCATGGGGGCACAAAACTGAGAAGTTACAGGATGTCTCCAAAAGTTACGGGCTGGGTTTTAGCGCACCACTACATGGCACCACAGAAACACCAGTTTGTCGTTTAAAAAAAAATATTGCTCGCTTCTTAACAATATTTGATCGATTTAATTTTTAGTGTGGTATTCGTTGCTTTCCCACAGGGACAACAAGATTATACATCTTGGCCATGCAGCATGCCACTGAGAGTGCTATGTCAAGTGAACAAGGTGTATGAAGGTGAGGGTCGCCATGTTAAAACGTGGTAGAATATACTTTTAACTAAAACACGCTGTTTCTTATTTTGTGCTAAAACATTTTTCATTTGAGTATCGTGTCGCTGGGTTTGTCAGTTAATGGCGGAAATCTATAAATAGTGCATCCGTGCAATCAGTTGGTCGAATCTCCGTAAATGGCGGAAAGATATTACAAAAACATCCGGGTATTTCGTTTGGCCAATCTCTCAAAAGCGGTTCAGCACTTCTAAGTTGACTTGACCTAGATTAACACTTGTTTACAACTTTAATTTACGATATATATTTTACTAATTGTTACTACTATAAATATAAATATATAATATATATAATATATGTATATATATATATATATATATATGCTGACATGCATTGTTAGCCGCCATGTCTTGCGTCAAAATTTGTCAAAACGTAGTAAAATTACGGAAAGCAATGTGTCGTTTTCGGTTCTTAGGTGTGACGGATTCGATTGTGTATCTTCATTTTCAGACACACCGCCCCCGGAGCTGAGGATCACAGCGAATGTGCCGGGTGTCATTGTGAGCGGCAACGAAATCCAAACACCTTCAACGATAGCACAGCTGTTTGGTAGAGGAACCTCGCCGTCCATAGAATGTGTTACTCCCGTTGGACCGGTAAGCGTTCATTAACTTTTTAGTTATAGCCTGCCACGCAATTTATATAAATATCTATGGGGGTTGTTGTTTGTTTTGTTTTTTATGGGGGGGGGGGGGAATTCGTTGCCGTCGTCAAATATCCATAATAATAATTTCCTGGTAATGAAATTATTTTGATATCCTATAATTCTAAAATGGCGATCGTAATTGTCGTATCTGTGTAAGTTCTGCAAACTTTGACATACTTGATCATCATGTCATTACTTCATTGGAGATGATTTTTTTAAAAACAAACCTTAATCAGCTTCTCAGTAGTTCATTGTAGAGAATATTTTTGCCACCTTGGTTAGCATCTAAGTACTTCATCGGAGATCATTTTTGCCAATAAAATTTGATGGATCACCGGTAAGCAGTGCCGTACTTATCTATAAGAGAAATAAGCTACAGCCCAGAGCCTCACAATCTTTCGGCTACAAATTGTATTTTTTTATTTGACCAGCTGATACAATCTTATACGGTAAGGGGGGGGGCGGCGGGCTGTGGACATTTTATAGCATAAGGCCTTAACAAGGGGCCTCAAAAATTCGAAGTTTGGCCCTGTGCGTTGATGGTTGTTTTTGTTTTGGAAAATAACATCCAGCTTTCTTTCTTTTACTCGTGCCGTCTTTCAGCACCCTGATCCATGGATGATAACACAGACAGGGTTCTGATCTTGGTGGTCTTTTTCCTGAGAGAGTTTGATCTCTATCGAAATATTATAACACAGGCAGGGTTCTGATCTTGGTGGTCTTTTTCCTGAGAGAGTTTGATCTCCATCGAAATATGATAACACAGGCAGGGTTCTGATCTTGGTGGTCTTTTTCCTGAGAGAGTTTGATCTCCATCGAAATATGATAACACAGGCAGGGTTCTGATCTTGGTGGTCTTTTTCCTGAGAGAGTTTGATCTCCATCGAAATATGATAACACAGACAGGGTTCTGATCTTGGTGGTCTTTTTCCTGAGAGAGTTTGATCTCCATCGAAATATGATAACACAGACAGGGTTCTGATCTTGGTGGTCTTTTTCCTGAGAGAGTTTGATCTCCATCGAAATATGATAACACAGGCAGGGTTCTGATCTTGGTGGTCTTTTTCCTGAGAGAGTTTGATCTCCATCGAAATATGATAACACAGGCAGGGTTCTGATCTTGGTGGTCTTTTTCCTGAGAGAGTTTGATCTCCATCGAAATATGATAACACAGACAGGGTTCTGATCTTGGTGGCCTTTTTCCTGAGAGAGTTTGATCTTTATCGAAATATGATAACACAGGCAGGGTTCTGATCTTGGTGGTCTTTTTCCTGAGAGAGTTTGATCTCCATCGAAATATGATAACACAGACAGGGTTCTGATCTTGGTGGTCTTTTTCCTGAGAGAGTTTGATCTCCATCGAAATATGATAACACAGGCAGGGTTCTGATCTTGGTGGTCTTTTTCCTGAGAGAGTTTGATCTCCATCGAAATATGATAACACAGACAGGGTTCTGATCTTGGTGGCCTTTTTCCTGAGAGAGTTTGATCTTTATCGAAATATGATAACACAGGCAGGGTTCTGATCTTGGTGGTCTTTTTCCTGAGAGAGTTTGATCTCCATCGAAATATGATAACACAGACAGGGTTCTGATCTTGGTGGTCTTTTTCCTGAGAGAGTTTGATCTCCATCGAAATATGATAACACAGGCAGGGTTCTGATCTTGGTGGTCTTTTTCCTGAGAGAGTTTGATCTCCATTGAAATATGATAACACAGACAGGGTTCTGATCTTGGTGGTCTTTTTCCTGAGAGAGTTTGATCTCCATCGAAATATGATAACACAGGCAGGGTTCTGATCTTGGTGGTCTTTTTCTGAGAAAGTTTGATCTCCATCGAAATGTCAACATTCCTAATGGCCTGGCCTATTAGCCTTTCCCATGCTTACCCGGGTTTCTTATTCACAGTAAAAACTTGCTGTGGCTTTTGCTCAGTGGGACGCAACTTACAATGCATGAATGTGTCCACTCTAACATGTGTATTTTCCACTTCTGATTTTTTAATGGATTTTTTCAAATAACTTTCAGAATTCAAATACATCTTTCCGTAAAGTAGCGTTCCCTGGGCATTCCTTATCAAGTTAAATTAAGTAATTATTTTGTTAAGATTGTCGGGTATAACAAGTCATGTTTTTGGTACGGGGAGTCATTTTTAAATCCTCCATATTAACTCCGCTTATTTTTCGTGTGCTTCCTTCTTTCTTTCTTTCTTTCTTTGTGGCGGAAAAAATTTCGGAAGGCTCATTGACCCACTTCCCGTCACCCCATCGAGTTAAAACTGAGCACACAGACTTAGTGCCGATGACAACAAACTCTTTTAAAGTTTCAGCCCTAACCTTAACCCCAACATAATAGTTTTTTTTTTCCTGTTTTTAAAATGGAATCTAATTGACCCATTTTCCCTAATCCGATCGAGCTGAAACTTTGCACGTCAACTCGTTGCCAATAACAACAAAATCAATCAAATGTTTGGCCCCAAACAATCCCCCCCCCACACACACACAAAAGGTTGGGGGGGGGGGGGGAATGTTAATGCTGTGTTAAATGGGTGTGTACGTTTTTTGTGGAGAATAATTGTTTAGTTTTTGCTATGTGCTGTGTATTTGTGATGTATTTGTGATGTATTTGTGATGTATTTGTGATGTATTTGTGATGTATTTGTGATGTATTTGTGATGTATTTGTGATGTATTTGTGATGTATTTGTGATGTATTTGTGATGTATTTGTGATGTATTTGTGATGTATTTGTGATGTATTTGTGATGTATTTGTGATGTATTTGTGATGTATTTGTGATGTATTTGTGATGTATTTGTGATGTATTTGTGATGTATTTGTGATGTATTTGTGATGTATTTGTGATGTATTTGTGATGTATTTGTGATGTATTTGTGATGTATTTGTGATGTATTTGTGATGTATTTGTGATGTATTTGTGATGTATTTGTGATGTATTTGTGATGTATTTGTGATGTATTTGTGATGTATTTGTGATGTATTTGTGATGTATTTGGGTCTAAATATATCTTTAGTCCATTAGGTTTTACATGCACTAAGTTTGACGATAAAAAAAAAATTCCTATAACAAAGGTCAGTTGCTGCAATCACATAAATGATAAATCACGTACATAAAGGAAAATAAAAATGCATAAAAATAATTTACACGAAAAACTTAGTTTTTAAGGGTTGTTTCATTTTTCTTGTTACTCCGTGCATGATGTCCATCTCTTATTAACATCATGAAATCGACATAAAAATATTCTTGAAATATTCAAACTCAACTAAGCGCTTGTTGTCAACTTCTATGTCCGCAGGATTGGATCATTCAATCAAGTTCTTCCACTAATTCAATCATTAGTAACAATAACAACTCAAGTCCTTTTCATAACTATATATATAACTTTAATTATCAGGAAACACAGGGCACTCAGCTCTCTTCCCTAAGGTTCTACAACATCACTATTCAACATCCTTTTGTCCAACCGCCATCTACATTCCACTCTCCACACTACACTAAACTAATGCGTCACTTCCCCTACCCAAATACGTCACAACATTCACGCACAATATACAACGCTACACCTATACTCTCTAACTCAACATGATTTACTTACAAACATAACTACATTGATTTCATACCCTTGACACTTGTCTTTCTATTACTTTCTTGCATAAAGAATGTCACTATAACAGATAGTTTTAATGTGTACTTAAGTAATTATTTAATAATTTTTTTTTAGCTTTCTTTTAAAACTCTGTTCCCTCTGTTATGAGCAGCTTCAGGCAGTGGTGCTCTACAAGAATGGACTTCCACAAGGCGCTACGTCTTTCGAAGCCCACTATTTTGACTTAGGAGTACAAGTAGTAAGTACCGACGTCGTGTCTCAATCACAGAAATTTCGCGAACCCCATCTACATAAATTGGACGACACTGATCAATACGTTGACCGCGCCTTCAAAATATAGAGGAAGAAACTGAACGTTCGTGATGGTGATGGCGCTTTCATAAAATTGCACAGCTCACGGAAAAAGGACAATATCGGAAAATATAAACGTAAATAAAAGTTGTTCACGAAATGACCAAAAAAATCATTTGTATAACGAGCGATACTCAAGATGGATATAAAAGTTTGAATAGCAGCGAAGCTGAAGTAGATTATTAAAACCTACATCGTTATCCATAAGGCAAATAATATAATGTTTGGTTGTACTAATGAGTTATGCCGGGAGGCTATGCTAATCTGAGTTGCGAGTGCGTTTAATCGAATTGCAATATATTTATGTCAGCAAATATTTTAATTTAATATTTTTTTTATTAATGTCAGAAGGCTATTTAAAGCACGTAGAATCCTGATGTACTCGAAGTGTGAGTTAACTTATAGTTCTGGAATTCTAAGACAAAAACACCAAGAGGTATATTTACTGTAACTATTTAACATTTAGGATTATACTAGCGCACACACTGTGTCAATATAAGAACTAAGTGCATGACAGTATGTGACACTATAGCGATATAACTGTTACTCGTATACTGTCGCACACACGGTTCCTATTTAAGACACTGTAGTGTGCTTAGCTATGAGTATATCATTGTTACGGGTCATATCAAAGGAGGTCGACAATTAATTGAAACAATGCTGAGCATGGTAAGTAATGCCTCGAAATCGTCCATGACATCTTTCCGAACCAAATGTAATCTACAAAAGCACAATGATTTCAAATGCGCGTGATTACTTAAAAAAGATTCCAGGTACGATCGGTGAATAATTGATAAATTTATTTTACAGCTAGGGTCTCTCGATTCAAAATGCCCTAAACGAGGGCGCTCGCTCTCTGAACAAGAGAGGCCTAGGCGGACGTATCGGAGAGTATGTACGTAGTGTCAAAACAAAGCCATGCCCCGAGGTCGTCTAGAGGTGTGAAACCTACCACGCTGAGAGAAATAAGAGTATTAAGTCAGTTCTCGTGAGTTCTTGGGAAATAGATCTGGTCAGCCGGAACACCATCCATTCATCTTGCCCTTTCCGCCTGAACGAGTTCGCAACACATTTTCCAAGAAATATACAAATTGGACTCAGAGCACACGACTCTGGTGTACATTAACAAAAGGGTCATATACTTAAGTGGCACACTGCCACACATAAATATATATTTATTTATTTATTTCAAATCCAATAATATTATTTTATTTCTTGTTATGCATAGTAGTGGGATAGTTTTAATATTTCCCACAGAATGCCAATTCGGTCTCTAATGTTTCTGACATCGATTTCAACCAATACTTCCACTGTGAGATCAATAATTTAAAAGATGGTTCCACCCAACAATCGGAGTTTGCCTTTTTACGCCTTACAGGTTAGTTCCCCATGTAAATGTAGGTTGTGCTATTAGTCATTTTAAAGAAAATTGAATTGTCAAAAGGCCGAATTGCATTCGACCGGCTTACGACAAATGGAAATATTGTTTTAAAATAGTTAACTTTTAAACAAAAAAATAGCGAGCAATCACTGATTCGATATTTACAAAAACAAAGGTATCAATATTTTTTTAAAATCTGTTGAAAATGTTTAAACGATAGAGCAAAGAACACAAACTGAACTATGAGTAGTGTCAAGGTCATGAAATCAGAGGTACGGTGTGTGTGTTGTGATTTGTGACAATGGAGGTTGGTGAACGAGTGACCTCTTGTCATGTCATGGAAGGTGTGTGATTTATTTTTTTTTTTTTGGGGGGGGGGGGGGGGGGATAAAAGTGAGACGACGTTTTGAGCGTAGGATGAGGTCAGAATGAGGTAGTGAGAGAAACACAGGTCCGAGTGAGAAGGAGGTAGTGAGAGAAACACAGGGAGTGTTGAGAAAAGATATCACAAACAAAATTGAAGGCATAGTATTTTGTAGATAGATTCGCTGTGGGGCTTTCTGCCGGGGGGGGGGGGTAATTATTTTCTGCCAGATGTGTTGTGTCAGCTTCAATGTGAATCAAGTTATGTTTTAGTTATGTCAAAATAAACCCATAATGTACAATGAACCTTTTTAGTGGTTTTGAATCCCCCAAGTCCGTGTTGTGACCATCAAATATTCGCCATCGGAATATTAGACCAGGCAGCCATCTATTCAACTATGAGACGGGTCATCTATTGAACTATGAGAATGGTCATTTATTGAACTATGAGAATGGTCATCTATTGAACTATGAGAAGGGTCATCTATTGAACTATGAGAAGGGTCATCTATTAAACTATGCCGAAAAAATATATTTTCCTACTAAATTACGTTTCTCCATTGAAACCATCGGCAATGTTAGCAATTTAATATAACAGCGAAAATGCTTTCAATTTTACTGACATTCCGATAATATTGTTCAAGAGGGGGGGTGCATTTCAGGAAAGACTTCCCCCTAAATTAAAATCAAAACAAAGTGATATCATTAAGACAGCTTTTATATAAATATAAGGTTCCCGCTATTGTGAATTTGGTAAAGGAGATGTGGGCAGAAATCAAGGGCACCAAAAGCCCCCGAGCAGCTCTCAAACAATTTTGTAATCCTCCTGCTGCTGATTTTTTGTTGTTAATTTCTTGTAATTTTGTTTTCAATATTTGAGATTACTAATTTGTACTAATAAAAAAGTTTTAAAACTGGATATTTAAAAAAAAAATCGATCATTGAAAGCAAAAAAGTTTCAAGTTTTCGTGTGACAGATCTCGCCTACGTTGCTTTCCTCTTTGTGTCAATGGCTGAAATGTCAACTTCGAAGTAACTAAGAATCAACGTAGGATTTTTTTGTACGTCCGAAACACGAGGAGTTTCGGGAAAAGATAATATCACAAACAAAAATTGAAGACACAGTTGCTGTCATCAGGTGATGATATGATGAGATTCCTGTGTGAGGATACAGTTGCTGTCATCAGGTGATGAGATGATGAGATTCCTGTGTGAGGATACAGTTGCTGTCATCAGGTGATGAGATGATGAGATTCCTGTGTGAGGATACAGTTGCTGTCATCAGGTGATGAGATGATGAGATTCCTGTGTGGAAATCATCCAAGGGGCATCACTTCAAACTTATTGTCCTACAATTTTTCCCACAGCATGTTAACACATCATGTGAAGTTAAGTTCTATTTTCGGTGATGCTTGTAGTGGTGTAGCTGTTGTTAGTTCCGTCAGGGGACGGGCCGAGCTTGTTGCAGCCACCCTTCCGTGAGAAAGCTCTGCTTTCTGCCGGTAATGGCACCGATATATCTAATGACGACCGGTTGCTACATTTCCCTAATTGTAATCGGTGAAGGCTTTACTTTATACCTCTTTCAAAGATGTTTTATGCTTACTATTGGTTTGTGGTTTTCTTTTAAATGACTTTGCTGTCCACATTTTTTATATTTGGTGGAGAGGTGTATGGGGAAGCATTTGAGAGATGCCTGAAATAAGCATAAAGTAAACAGAAATACACAGCACCTTGTCTCATCACCTCCTATTATAGAACACGTTGGCACGTGTATTTATTTGTTAAAAGTTATCACTTCATAGGAGGCCACTTGGTTATAGAATGTAATAACTTATCATATGACTAGACCAGTTTTTTGTTTATATAATGTTGTTATTTATTTATCATTTAACTGGACCAGATACTTCTAATAGAATGTAGTTACTTGTCAAGTAATGAGACCAGATATTTGTTACGGAATGTTGTTAATTCTTAGTAATTACCTAGGCCAGATATTTGTTATAGAATCTTTCTTCATATCATCAATTGATAAGATTAGATATTTTGTATACTTATTACCAATGAACCTAGACCAGATATCTGTTAAAGAATATTGCTTCATATAACAAATTGACTACATCAGATATTTTCATTTGTTCTCAGATTACGAGATCTACTCACTGCACATTGACCTGATGTCCAATGGCATGGCGGATATACTTGCCGTGGTCATGCTCAAGGCTTCATTACTAAATCAATGGACTTCTCAAACATTTGTTGCCAGTACCAGAAATCTGACACTCAATCCAACTCCGACCATACCTCGTTCACTATCGAATGGGTCAACACTGGTTGACCTCCAGAGCAGCCTGGACGATGTTGTAAGGCCCTTGCAGGGTTGGCGGATAAAACCCATGCTGTTTACGTATGTCTTTTTGAAAATTGTTGCCATAACATTGTTTGTTAGAGTCACTAAACATCTTTGTTAGAGTCACTAAACATTGTTTGTTAGCGTCACAAAACAATTTGTTCAAAAAACATTAGAAACTAATTATAAGTAGTTATAGTCACTAAATATTGTTTGTTAGAGCTATGAAACCCCGTTTTTATAGTCAGTAAACACTGCTTGTTAGAGTGACTAAACAATGTTTGCAGAGTCACTAAACACTGTTGATTAGGGTCACAAAACACTGTTTATTAGCGTCACAAAACACTTTGTTCAAAAAACATTAGAAGCTAATTATAAGTAGTATTGTAAAATAACAATTTCGCATTTTTTTTATATTTTAAATTACTTTTTTAATCATTACAGTTCATTATCGAAAATTGAACATCTAAAGGAAAAGGTTGGAACAAAAAAAAATCGTATTATATGTTTTAAATCAATTATTTTTGTTATCGTTTATCGCGCAATTTACATTAAGAAAATTGTTTTATCTTTCCAACATTTTTATCCAAAATAAAGGACAAATCGTCAATTTCACAGTTTCAAATGATCATTCAAGCAAGAGTAATTTTGTTTTAATTATACATACACTATAGGCTATCCCCGAATGATGACAGAAAGAGTCTTGTGGCGTATTTGTACCAGAAGGTCTCCGAGACACAAACCATTGAGGACATGAACGAGACCAGACTGGCGCTGGCATCTAAAAACATAACCGACCTCTTTCAACAGGTATTATCGGAACTCTCGTATTTTGTCTGTCGATTGAATCAACTATTTTATGTAAAAAAATAAATATTTCAATGCAAACGGGTCCCTAAATTTGATCTCAGAGATCCCCGATCCTATGTCATTCTGTTGACTCTCCCACTTTTGTGTGAGGGTAGTGTCCATCGTCTACCTTTAAAGCAATGTTATATCCGTGTTCATTATATCATGTTATATCTCTTATGGTACGGTATAGCATGAAATAGCTGACCATGTCCTTTAGTTCAAGCGCTTGTCTCTCGTCCTCTGCCCTTTTCTCTACATAGCTTCTCATGTTCCTGTTGAGTTCTTCTTGTCGTGACAATCACTGATTAAACCAGCTAGTCCAAACGTGTATCGAGGACGACTTTTACACATTTTTACTTGAATCTACGACTAACTTTCAGAGTCAGACAAAACTTCCTCAGTTCAATGTCACGTCCGTTCAAGTGCGTAGCATCGACTGGTGCTGGCCTGTAACACTGTCAGACAGCATTACCAACGACAAATACGCACTCCCCAAGTCTACCATGGGAACAGTCTGGAAGAGTCCAAATATATGTGCACAGGGTAATGTACCTAATAGGAATGTCTACAACTCAATATTGTTTGAGCATTTATTTAAAAACTTTAAAGAAAAAGTCTACATTTTAAAAAAAAAACGAATAGGGTGTGTTGTATTACTTTACTATAATATAATAACATTGAACGCTCTGTCCATACAGGCCGCCAACCACTGGTGACCGTTAAATGCGAGGGGGACAAGATCATTGGACTATATTGGAGCCTAGTACAAGTGAACCCACTGTGTGACTACTCAGCAAATAAATCACAGAGAACCAATGTCACTTTCTGGCTACAGGCTCTAGCACAGGTTTTATTTTATTTGCATTGATATTAATGTTTGCCCAGAAATTTCAATTTATTCTGTGATTTGTAGATATACAAGTAACAGCCAAGGTTAACAAAGTGGTCACGGCTTCTTGTACGTTATCAAGTTTTTAAGTGATACTACAAACGAAGTTTTGGTTCTGAATCATTATTTTACGACCATACAGATTTTCGTACACTACATGCTACTATTAGGCCAGGTTAATCACACACTGATTTAGTGAGGTTTTTCGATATCTATTTTTTAATCTCTCCCCCCCAAGTCTCTCCTGGGCTCTCCTGCTCTATCTTTTCATCTCCTAACATCCAGAATATAGGCCCCAGTGGTGTGCAGCATTTTGGTGCACAAGGCCGCATGGAAATCTCTATGAAATTATCTCTATGGCCGCACGATAATTAATTTTAATAAACATCATTTACGCTATACTAGGTGGGCTTCATAAGTTAATTTCAGATTTTAAAAATTAAACAGTGTTTGCTGTGATTATTATTGCCCCCGTTTGACATTTTTACATCGCGATTTTTTATTTTTTTAAAAGCTTTAACTGATAATCATTCATCATCTGAACATGTATAAGAAAACATTAATTCGGTTCTCTTCAGGTCTTGCAGGCTGCGTTAAAACTTTTCAGCGGGCCTCATGTGGCCCCCGGTCCCTGTGTTGCCCGCGGTCCCTGTGTTGCCCAATCCAGGCATCGATATTTCAGCTACGCTTATCGCTAAGGCAAACCAAATAAAGGGCTTCTGCAAACAGCTGTTTTCAGGGTGCGCTATCTGGCCTCCTCACTGGGACTTCTTATACGAATGTAAACTCGAAATGGCCAACATGTTCTTAAACAACTTTAGCTTTAAAAAAATATGTAATATCTGGTCAATTGGTGTGTGCGTATCCTCCCATTTTTCTTGGCCTTTGATCTGTAGACCACTGGCTGAAATATTAAAGAAATTATTGAGGTGGGTGGGAGTATAGGTGGTGGGGGTTTATTGCGTAAAGAAAAAACGGGGTTGGGCTAGGATTTACGGGGGAAATTTCGATTGTTGTAAGGTTCTCAAGACTTTTCGGGAAAAAAAAGTTTTTAGTTAATCATTTATAAATTTTCGTTTTATTTATCGAACTGTATTTTCTTTCATTTCCTCCCCACCCCAAATTTAAAAAAAAAATTTAACCAGGCAAACATCACACAATTAAATGTTGAGGAAATTATCAACATAACAAGAAGAATTATTCTTACCGAGCTGAACATCAGTAGGGTCACGCCTGAAGATGTCAGGTTCATCGCAGACATTTTCCAGAAGTCCAGCGATGTCCTTGTTAAGACCCCGGCCATCGTCCGGGGAATGCTGGACGTGGCTGCCGCCTTGAGGAACTTCTCAGATCACGTCTTAACAGAGTCCCAGAGACTAGGGAATGCCACCAACAGGTTTGTCCTCAGATGGTAACCAGTGTGTGTCTATGAATAAAGCTTTTTTAAAAATATATTGATGTGTAAATTTCTTGTTCTTAAACATTTTCTGCAGCACATCCTCAAAATATTCCCTGCATCCTTATAAAATAAATATCCGGATTAGTCAATTAGTAATACAAAAATAAAACGTTATATCACAAAATATCTGATCTAGTAAATTGACAATAAAAGGGATAAAAAGGAAAAATTCAACATTCTCAGTAGTTACAGCAAAGCTAAGATTTTATTATGTGCTTGAATAGCTTCAGAGTTTTTTTTTTTTTTTTTTTTTTTTTTGTTGTTGTTGTTTTACGCTAAATAAACCCGTTGGAAACATCTCCACTTCTTTTGGTTCATTGTTGCGTCATTAAAGAGGAGTTTATATCCGTAGGGTAATGGTAGAACAAATTATGTGGGAGGCTTGAATCCAAAGACGGGACGATAAGAGAAGTACGTTTCGGCTAAGAGCCTTCCTCAGCAGACGGGACAGATGAAAATATGACAAGAAATAGAAACAAGTTAAAAACTTTATTATGTCTTCGCCCAATTAGCACATCAGTATATTTGGTATGTTCTAATAAATATTTGACTATGTTATAAACTAAACTTGAATTATTTTTATTTTTTTTTACATATTTAGAATTTTAAAGAGCCTGGATCTATTAGGAGGTCAGGTTGATCTAGAGCCTGAGAAATATTACCAGCGAATAACTTCCGGTGGTCTCGGCCTGGAAGTTTGGGACCTTAGCCGTATCATGGACAGTACATTTGTTGTGGGAATTAAGGTGTGTGTTTTTGGTTGAGATTTAAAGTAAAACGATGCGGGACGTAAAATTCTCTAGTTAAGTCTAGTTGATACAGAGTGAAATGTTTGCTAGTTAAGTCTAGTTGATACAGAGTGAAATCTTTGATAGTTAAGTCTAGTTTATATAGAGTGAAATCTTTGCTAGTTAAGTCTAGTTTATATAGAGTGAAATCTTTGCTAGTTAAGTCTAGTTTATATAGAGTGAAATCTTTGCTAGTTTAGTCTAGTTTAAACAGAGTGAAATCTTTGCTAGTTAAATCTAGTTGATACAGAGTGAAATCTTTGCTAGTTAAGTCTAGTTGAAACAGAGTGAAATCTTTGCTAGTTAAGTCTAGTTGATACAGAGTGAAATCGTTGTTAGTTAAGTCTAGTTGATACAGAGTGAAATCTTTGATAGTTAAGTCTAGTTTATATAGAGTGAAATCTTTGCTAGTTAAGTCTAGTATGTACAGAGTGAAATCTTTGCTAGTTAAGTCTAGTTTATATAGAGTGAAATCTTTGCTAGTCAAGTCTGGTTGATCCAGAATGAAATCTTTGGTCTCTTTTGGGGTCACTCGGTTGTTTTCGAGCTGAAATATAAAAAATCCCACATTTTTTTTCCAGATGTTGTCTGGGGATAAAACAGAGGTTCTCACTTCAGAAAATCTTGTCACGCTATTCAAAAAGGACCAGGTGGACTACGGGCGTGCAGAAGTTGCCATTCTGTTACAAAATGATTTCATCAAAGTTAGTCAATTATTGATTTTTTTTTATTGATTTTTTTTTATTGATTTTTTTAAATTTTTAATTTTTTTAGTGGGGGGGGGCTTCAAGTTTTCTTTTATATTTTATTGATAATGTCATCAATTGTATGGATGTTCTACATTTCAATTTCTTGCATATGGGTAGTTCCACTCTGTGTGGTATATGGGGGAGGGGACGTGAAATTTTTCGTCCACATCATGTAGTATATAGAACTAATGTGTGATGTATATTCTGTTTGTTTGGATGTTTTTACTTGAGTGAAGGACGGCTAACAAACTGTAGCGACTCCACTAGTCCGATATCATGTTATTAATGAATGTCTCTCATGATTACCGTTAAACTGGGACCTTGACCGAATCATTGACAGAACCTACGTTATGTTATATTCAATGCTATTATATTGATTGTATACCATTTCGAGAGGGCCGTGCGTAGGGCTGCATCCCTGGGTGCCATTCTCAGGAGGACGCCAAAATCTTATAATTATCATTATTTAAGTACATAGGCCTTTTATATAGTGTCTTATTTATATATGTTATAGATTAAACAGCGTGGGGTGTCATTTTCAGGCTACGCCCTGGGTGCAGCTCTTCCTCGGCACGGTACCGGCCTTTCGGTCACAAGTGAAATTTTTTATAGGGGGGAGGGGGGAGATTGGGGGGGTGTAATATTATCATTACATAATTTTTTGAACAATTTTACAGGCATTTTTGAGTAACTATTCTGGCTCAAACATCAGACTGTCCATGAATGTCTACAATGACACAACACTCTTCCAAAACAGTGTTGTAGTGAACAACAGCAGTCAGCCATCTCTAAACAGCAGAGTCATAGCTGCACAAGTAAGTACGGAATCATGTGTGGATGTTGACAGGCTTTCTTGGTCAAAAATGTATAAACATTCAAACAAATTTAGCCACATTGGAATTACCGTAATAACTGTTCACTAGCATTTAGTGCATACCATCGTTTTAAAAATTGGTGGGGGTTTTTTTCCATTTCATCAAAATTATGTTTAAAATAAATTACTCAGCCACTTTGTTTTAAAATTGTGGTCTTATAAAATTTCACTTTAAACAAATAGAATATTTATTGAAATGATTATCCCTTATACTACATGTCTGGGTTTTATATAAATATCTTAATAGAAAGTCCATACAGCAATTTATTGATGGAAAAAATAACTAGAGCCATCGTGTTGCTGATTAACTGAGGACAATGTTAAAAATGTTTCAACCCAATTTTGCTACAGCTTTTGTTGGATGGTCAGCCGGTTACCGACTTGGGTCCCAGCACCGTCCAGACGGTGTTTCTGCCAGGCACGAAGGTGCCCACACATCTGAGATCCAATCTGACGACGTGTGCCTTCTGGGACTTTGAGGCCGAGTCGGGTGCCGGGGGCTGGTCGAGCGAGGGATGTGTGTACAACCAAACCATTGACGGCAGGGATGTTTGTGTTTGTGATCACCTTACAAACTTTGCTGTCCTCATGGTAGGCATCTGTTTATTTTTATCTCACCTGCTTGTTTCTGTATCAACCGTATATCACATTCTGTGGGCCACTTTTTGTATAATCCAAATATCACCGGTTGGCCTGGCCACTTAGTGTATCCTCCAAATATCACCGGTTGGCCTGGCCACTTAGTGTATCATCCAAATATCACCGGTTGGCCTGGCCACTTAGTGTATCATCCAAATATCACCAGTTGGCCTGGCACCTTTGTGTATCATCCAAATATCACCAGTTGGCCTGGCACCTTTGTGTATCATCCAAATATCACCAGTTGGCCTGGCACCTTTGTGTATCATCCAAATATCACCAGTTGGTCTGGCCACTTTGTGTATCCTCCAAATATCACCAGTTGGTCTGGCCCCTTTTTCGTATCATCCAAATATATCTCAGTTGGTCTGGCCACTTTGTGTATCATCCAAATATCACCAGTTGGTCTGGCCCCTTTTTTGTATCATCCAAATATCACCTGTTGGTCTGGCCCTATTTTTGTATCATCCAAATATCACCAGTGGTCTGGCCACTTTGTGTATCATCCAAATATCACCTGTTGGTCTGGCCACTTTGTGTATCATCCAAATATCACCAGTTGGTCTGGCCCCTTTTTCGTATCATCCAAGTATCACCAGTTGGTCTGGCCCCTTTTTCGTATCATCCAAATATATCTCAGTTGGTCTGGCCACTTTGTGTATCCTCCAAATATCACCAGTTGGTCTGGCCACTTTGTGTATCATCCAAATATCACCATTTTGTCTGGCCACTTTGTGTTTCATCCAAATATCACCAGTTGGCCTGGCCCCTTTGTGTATCATCCAAATTACACCTGTTGACGTGCACCCCCCCCCCCCCCATTTCGTATGATCCACATAACTACTTTGTGTTTACACCTCATTGACATGATCCCCATATCCTCTCTAAGCTATTTGCAAACACACAAGATCAGAGACACGATTTACCCTTGCTACGAGCATTGTTGAGCGCTGACATTGCTAGTTACGTCACACGATGTAAATCAATAGTTTATCGTTAGCTTTGAAAACCCTGACAATGTAAATCACTTAAATCGAAAAAGTATTTATGATATTTTTAATACTGGTATAATAAAAAGCTTAAACCGATTGGCTAAAATCTTTGTGACCTCTGGTTTTGGTTTATATTATAATCCTTGTGACCTTTCACCTTGGTTTCTTATATAATCCTTGTGACCTTTCACCTTGGTTTCTTACATAATCCGTTTGACCTTTAACAAATGCAAAGTATTTTTAAGCACTTTATATTTACATTATTTTGCTGTGCTAAGTGGGTTATCGACTAAAATAATTTGTGGATGATTGATTTGTATTTTTTTTTAACTTTCTCAGAGCTTCTACGACCAAGAGAGTCTGAACAATGAGAATGAGTTAGCCATGACCATCATCTCCATCGTGGGACTGAGTCTGTCTATTATAGGCCTATCACTGTCGATTCTCTCCTTCCTTCTCATCAAGTAAGTCTTCAAACTTCAAAACAAGGATAATTTCCAGTGGAAACATAGCACTTAACCGTTTTCAATACTTTTACCGCACACGTTTTTAACATTTTTACTTTTATTGCACAAAAGGACATAGTCCAGAACTTAACTCCAGGATTACTGTGATATCCATTATGGCCTCTGTTAACATGATTTGTTTGTATTCCGCAAAAAAGTATTTGTTTCTGTGTTCATTTATTGACTTCTAAAACTATTATTTAATAAAGACCATATCTTTGCAGACGTGTGCGGCGAGGCCGGCCCCAGCAGACACTGTTCCAGCTGTGCCTGGCACTCCTCATGTCCTGGGTCGTGTTCCTGGCCGGAGTGACCCAGACATCGTCCCACGCTGGATGCATTGCCGTGGCCGTTCTGCTCCACTACCTGATCCTGTCCTCCTTCATGTGGATGTTGATGGAGGGAATCCTGCAGTATCTGCTCTTTGTCAGGGTCATGAACACGTACTTCACTCATTACATGTTGAAGACATCCATACCAGCATGGGGTACGTTAGACATCAATACCAGCTTGGGGTATGTTAGACATTCATAACAGCATGGGTATGTTAGACATCCATAACATCATGGGGTATGTTAGACATTCATAACAGCATCGGGTATGTTAGACATTCATAACGGCATGGGGTATGTTAGACATCCATACCAGCATGAGGTATGTTAGACATTCATAACAGCATGGGGTATATTAGACATTCATAACAGCATGGGGTATGTTAGACATTCATAACAGCATGGGGTATGTTAGACATCCATAACAGCATGGGGTATGTTAGACATCCATAACAGCATGGGGCATGCTAGACATCCATACCAGCATGGGGTATGCTAGACATCCATACCAGCACGGGATACGTTGGCTAGGGAATAAGAAGTATAAAAAAGGAAGTCTTTAAAACGTTCACTAAAGTCATGAATATGACGCCCTCTGGAGGAGAACTCATTTTGAGCAGCAAGATGTTCGTAAAAGCTATAAAACCACAAGGACAAAGGGGGAAAGTTGATGTTGTGGGTAAAACAAGCCTTAATGTTTACCATTAAACTCTTTAATGAGTGGTAAAACAGAGTTAAGCTTGGTCTCATTGAGCCTTTAAGGTGTCACCCATTAGGGTGACATGTTGAGGGGTGCTGGGTGGCCGAGTGGTTTTAAACTGAGCCAATCCCCAGCCTAGACCAGCAAAACTAACGCAATCATCCTGTTAAACCTGGAAGCGAACTCTGAAATTAAACCCCGAAGATGGATTCCCGTAGGCGGTATGAGATTAACACAATGAAAATTTCGACAACTCCTGTGAAGTGCAACGCATGAAGCGCACAGTTAGACACAAACACTGCTGGTCATCCACTTCATTATGGGATATCTCCAGTCGTCTTGATTAATTTTTAGATCAAATTGGCAAGGACTAGAGAGTGAGGCTGACGAATTGAGCAATTTTGCCTCACTTAAAAAAAAATACAGCTCAAGTCAAGGCTACTACTCAAGTCAAGGCTACCACTCAGGGTCGAGGCTACTATTCATCTTCTCTGGTCATCTTCGAATGCGATGGAAAAACTATATATATGTCTATAGGGGCACATGCAGTTATTTTTAGCTCACACTTTTAAGCCTTTTACAATACTACCTTTGGTCATTTCAGTTTTGTAAATATTTCCATAAATATTTAATGAATGTCTCACTTCTCAATCTTACCCCCCAGGTCTACCTGTCATCCCGGTAGCAATAGTCTTGATAATTGATCCTGATCTTTATAAAGGTGGAAACAAATAGTAAGGTTTAAAATTTTGTTTTACAAAACTGTTGTTATTGAAAACTTTATTTAATTCAATGGCTTCAACATTTCTAATGCCGCGACCCGATAATACAGCTCCCCAGGTTGTGGCGACCTCCAACCACAAAAACTATTTTCGTTGATACTTTAAAAGTGTAGAGGGTATGCTCTTTCAGATTGTCTTAGACGACTCCTGGGAAAGAGACTCCACAGGTTGAGAACCGCTGAGTTAATTGATTTTGTGTCTATTCTGGAATGTCATGGAACATTTCTTCATTCAAAACAAAATAACCCTATATAATGTTCTGAATGAACAGACTAAAAGCATAGCACCTTAACAAACACAGTAAAACCTTCTAAAATAAAAGATATTCGTTGTGTCAACTTGTTTGGCTAAGATATTTTTAATGATAAACCGTTTAGGCTCACACATTAACCTTAAAGAACTGAAAATATTCACCAAATCTACCTAAAAGCTATTTAATTTTTACGTGTCTGTTAATCTCGTCCAAAGTAACCACTTTGTCCCATTCTAATTTGTATGTGTCTGTTTATCTCGTACAAAGTAACCCCGCTTCTCTCATTCTAATTTGTATGTGCCTGTTCATCACGTCCAGAGTAATCACTTTGTCTCTTTCTAATTTGTATGTGTCTTTTTATCACTATACCAAGTAGTCACGTTCTCTCATTCGAATCCCCAGCTGTTGGATGTCGCTTCCTGCTTTTTACTACAGCTTTGTTATCCCCGTTGGCCTGATCGTCTTGACCAACATTGTCATCTTTATCATGGTTGTGGTCAGCTTGTGTCGTAGGAAGGACATGAGCAAGCACACGTCGATGAGTCGGAATCAGACTGTCGTCAACATCAGGGCTTCGTTCATCTGTTTTTGTGTGCTGGGTGAGGGCAGTGAAATAAGTGGTACATCGAGAGGTTAAATAGTGGAAAATCTTAGCAGTAAATGTGGATTACCACGGCAACAAATGAGGAATAACTCCCTAAGTATATGAAGATAACTCCCTACGTATATGAGGAATAATACCCTAAGTAAATGAGGAATATCTGCCTAAGTTAATGAGGAATATTGATATAAATAAAGTATTTGACATTAAATTTATTGCCAAGTGTAATAATATCTTGTATTTTTTTATGAATTTTTGTTACCTACGTGCCATGAATTTTAATAAATTACTTTTTTTTTAAACTTGGAACACTCCCATATCTTATGCAAGATACTTATTTAAATAATTTATTATTATTTCAATATATAATCCGAATAATAAAAATTTGGTTCAGTTATCTCTTCTCTTCAATGTTGTCTGCTATATAAAGAAGATATCCTTTCTTCTCTAGTCCACAAATATATTAAGATACAAATATTTTTAAAAGGAAATTGTGTGCATAAATGACTCTAACAACTAAAATACGACTATAATATATTGGTGTATTTATTTCTACTAATAGTCTTGAACAAGATATCAAAATAATTTTATCTCAACCGTTTTAGGTCTGTCCTGGATCTTTGGATTCCTGGCCATAGACGACGCCCGCATTGTTTTCCAGTACATGTTCTGTGTATCTGCGTCACTGCAGGGATTTGTTATCTTTGTCATGATGACTGCACGGGATAAGAACGTGCGCGCTTTTTGGTCGTCCTGGCTTTGTCCTTACTGTACCGGACCAGCAAAAAGAGGTAGATATAGCATTCCGGGTGAGCTATACATTCATTCAAACTTTACCATGTGTGATACTAATTAGTTAGCTTACTACGAGAGGCATTTATTCTATCATTACCATTTTTTATACTAATATGTCAGCTTACTATGAGAGACTTACAATAATTATAACATTACCATGTGTGATACTAATATGTTGGCTTACAAGGAGATACTAGAAGAGGCTTACATTCATTCTAACATTACCATGTGTGACACTAATAAGTCAGCTTACAAGTTGAGATTTACAATAATTCTAACATTATCATAATGTGTAACACTAATAAGTCAGCTTACTAGGAGAGACTCACAATCATTCCAACATTCTCATATGATCACGTATTTCGTAAGTCTTATTTAGGAAAAAAATATATTCAGGTATGAAAATGCCATGAGACATTTTACAAATGAAAGATAAAGGAATATAACTGACTTCTTTAGCTGGGAAAGGTAAATGGTCACCTTCGTTCGACCATACCCACATCACTTTTCCACACCCACCCCCTTCACCCAGTCCCACGACCCTTCCCCCACACTTTAGTCCTCACCAGAGTGCCCCCACCACATTTAAAGATAAATAGAAACGTTATGTTCCAGATAGCTATTTTATTCTCTACTGTAGTTGTTAAAGCATTGCTGATATATCAGACTTGTTTACCCTCAAACTGTTAAAATCGTACAATATCATCACACAATAGTTCAATACATTATATTAATAGCAAAAAAAAATTAACATACAGTATATATAATGTATACACCTCAAAATCGTACATTGTACGCAGTGGCGTAGCGAGCTTAACTCGCGCCCGTGGCACAATACCTTTTTAGCGCCCCCAATACCTTTTTAGCGCCCCCCCTATTCGAAAACCATACAATATTATAGTAAAATATAGCATTTGGCGCCCTTTGTGAGTAGCGCCCGGGGCATGATGCCCCCCCTTGCCCCCCCTCACTACGCCACTGATTGTACGCCAAAACCGTAAGAGTAAACAGGTCTGAATTATATCCTTTTTTTTATCAGTGTTCAGTATGTACTGTTAGTAAACATCGTCTATTTTAACCCCTCAGAAACAGGAATTGCCACAAAGTCGGGTGCTTGCAATTTAGCTGTCCTGTACAGTGATGGGTCAAAGTCACATGACTCAAACTCCAACGACAAGGGCGGCGACAGCACCAACTCTGCAACTGTCAGTGACAGCGCAGAGGCGATGACAGCACCAAAGCTGTAATCGTCAGTGACAGTGCAGATGCAGTGACAACAGCTCTACAGCTGTCAGTGGCAGTGCAGATAAATTGACAACACCATCTCTACAGCTGTCAGTGACGTACAGACAAGTGATATTCTATATTTCTGTGGCATATAAGTGTTGACAAGAGAAATTTCAACTTTGACCAAATTCCTGAGACTAGTATAGCATAAATGAACAAGACCCAGATGACACCAGGAACCAGAGTCATTTGGGGAGCAGGGCGGAGTTTCTCCAACTGATAAGGATTTGTTTTAGTTAATTGACTTAATATTTTTCGGAGGATGGAAATGTGTATATTTCATTAACGACTTCAGTTTTTAATCTCTCTCCTTCCACCAAACCACTTAACATTTACGGGATATTGAACGTTGCAAACTGTACCCGGTCTCATCACATTTCAACGGAGATAAACATAAAGGTACATTAGATGTATCTATAACGGCTATTATTTCCTGTACCAACACACCAGAGAGATTTACAATGGAAAACAAATTAATTCATCTTTTCGTCACAATATTACCACATGGAATCAGTCAAATACACTCCTAATAATTATTCTCGGTTTCCCTGTATTTCTTTTCGCAGTTCTTATATTTCATATATCTCCAAATAATATTTTTTGACTTAAGATCTTAAATAATACATCAATACTTTCACTTCCTGTAATTTTGGTTTTGGAAAATTCAACTTGCTGCAATAACAATGGCGATCATTTCAGTTTTTAAGTAGTTTCTATTACTTGTTGTATTTTCATTTGCCCAGTCCGCTGTGAAATGCTCTTAGACAAAACGTTCATACTTTGTTGTCCTGTCTTTCGATTCAATCTTCCACATAACTCGTCCTACTATTTCCTTCACAGAGCTTTGAGCGCGTTCCTTCATACGTTACCAACACACCAACAAAACTACATTTAGTGTAACTTATTTTTAAGCCGATACTTGCCGTAATGATGTTATGGATGTGGAAAATGTAAATACAGCTATCTTAAATTAACATGTTTTATCCAAAAAAAGAGTTGTGCCATCTTTCACGCAGCCAGTATTGGTCAACAAGAGCAAACCAATAAGGTGGGACTGGCCCGTCTAAAGATACACATCACAGGATCTTCCCATTAAGAGTCACCCATACATCTTGTATTTAAAAGACACATTAATGAGACACTAACAGTTATCCAGAATCAAAGATGCCTTTACTTGCACAAGTCGAACGTTATTTACACTATCCTTTGTAAAAAGTGTAGAACATCATTGATAGGGGAGACATGTCGTCGCCTTGGAGACCGTTTTAGAAAACATATGTAGTATAACTGAAACAAACAAGCCCTTTGTCCAGTGTAAAATTATTTCCATAGTGCTAACCATAATGGAATATTAGACATTGCAGTTACTGGTATTTTGTATGCAAGTAATACACCGGGTAGAATGTCCATGAAAAATAAATTAATAACACGACTTTGTATGTTGACTCCATACTGTACAAAACAAAATTAAACATTTTACATAGCTGCAATGTCATTATCCTATTTGTTTCGTTTTTTTTAAAATTCCCACCCACTTCCTTTCCGTGTTTCTGAGCTTTATTTTTGTGAGGTACTTCCGCCCATTCTTATTTTTTACCTTTTTTGTAGGAAACATGTATATATAATATATGTGAATTTAAATTATATTCATTTTTTGTTGTACTGATGAAGGCATTTGTTGAAATGTTTACAATTGTGTTCTTTATAATCATAATGAAAACTGAACCGATATAGTTTTATTTACGCAAATTGTTCGTGTCTCATACTTGAAAACTTTGTCGAGTCCAACACTTTTCATAGGTGCATCAGAGTTTTTTCACTCTAAAAATGTATACCTCATAATCTTCCAGTCAGAAGATATATATATATATATATATATATATATATATATATATATATATATATGAGACCTCGTTCCTTCTAAAGACACACGCGATTATCTTCCCGTCAAAAGACGCACCATTGTTTATTCCACTCTAAAGACACACAAGATGATCTCGCTGCAAACAGCTGTTGGAAAGACAGACTCAGTTGTGAACCGCCAATCCCATTAACTCTCACGTCTAGAGCAAGACATTGGGACTGTTAGTTTCTTCCACCTAATACAGTCTTCCATATAACTTACACTTTCAGTTTAAAATTGAAGTCAGTGGTCTAACAGAGCTGAGTGATTGTATGCTGTAACACAACAAGTTAACGAAACTCAGTCACATGATACCGCTGCACGGTGGCGTAGTAATTTAACCATATAGGATGAGAATAAGAGGAACTAGTTTAGTGGCGGAAGTGGATTGCATGATTTTTATGTGTGTAAGGCTGGAGGCCAGAGAGTGAGGACGACGCCATATTGCGGGGTGCACGTTTTGGTTAGAGAGAGAAGGAGGTTGCCATTTTCGACTGTCATGTTCATGCATGGATTGAAGTATATTCATGTGGATCATATTTTGCATATTGTGACATGAAAGTTATCTGTCAAGGATTATATCTGTATCTTTAATGTTGTAAATAAAGAAGAACTGTGTGATTTATATCGGACCTGTTTTGATTCTATGACAGAGTGAGTCTGTGGCAAAGTTAATGATAATAGTGGCTACAAGTAAGTGAATATTATACAACAGGCTGAAGAACCATAATCAGCTATGTTACATATGCATGCTAAGTTTGTAAATTTCATCTACTCCATGGCATCTTTCACACTACCCTAAGACTTTCATAACAGACACAATCGCCATTTTGCCACCTGCAATTTCGACCAAGTACACATAACTACATGGGCAAACAGTGAATGAGCTGAATCATTAGTATTCAACCACTGTCCACGGTCTGGAGGGCAAGTCTGGTGCCAGCAGCTAGCACACTTGGTCGGGGGATCTAAAGTGTGTGACAGCTGTGGTCTGGTGATCTGGCTGGTGCCGTCGGCCGCCGCCTTTGGCACCGGTGTCGGGTCATCGGGCTTGGTGTGTGTCCTTGGTCACGTGGACCTGAGAAGACTCCCACTAGACGCGCCACCGGTTGCCCCACCGGGACTTCCACGCATCAAGAGGTTGCGGATACTCGAAGGGCCACACGGAGACCGTTGTCACCGGAGCGGGCTATGCGTTTCAATAAGGCCAAATACGCGCATGCGGACAGCGAGGGGGCGGGGCCTGGGATGGAAGCGAGCCCGGGCTCCGTAAGGAAGCGAGATCAAAAGCCCGACCTCTCTCCGCCTAGAACGGTGATCTCGGGGGTCAGCTCTCGACCCTAAATAGTGGCGGTGTGTTGGCTCTCTTTTGTGGCCATATGGTATGATGATTCCTGCTGTGCCATGTTCAAAAGATAAATGTCGTGACAAGGCGGGAAGGCACAGTCAGGAGCGACGAAGCCGTCCGAGTGGGGCACGATACAGCTTGCTGTACCCCACGTAGACGATGGGAGATGTGGGACAAGGTGGAATGAGGTTTCGTCTTCGGCTAAGAATGAGACTCGAGTTCTTTGGACCAGGTGGGAGTCCGGAACTAACCCGAGGCGTCGGGGTGTGGGTGCCCGCGGGCGTCCCTGGTGGTCGTTGCGCCGTCCGTTGCCGGCGGTTGGGGCGGGGCCGTGTTCCCGTGTTCTTTGCCCATTAGGATGGTATTTTCTGCCTGCGTTCAGGTCATTAATGTGCTGGTCGCTAACGGAGGGAGTCAAAGTCCCACAGAAAGAATGAGGCTGGTCGGTGGCTTATGCCCCGTTGTCCGACAATCTTTGATTGCGGCGCTTTGGATAGAAACTGTTGGGCTGGTTGCTCGTGCCGCGGAGGCTCGAGCATGTCGGTCGGTTAGTCAGCCCTGCTTGGTCGGTTTTCCGGGCCCATTTGTACACACGACCCCATTTACGTGGGGGGTCGTAAGCCAAGCTCTCTCGCAACCGCTGATTAGCAGCGGGGAGGCCTTCGGCCTCGGTTCGGCTGTAACGGTTACGAAGCGCCGGATCGGGGTTGGGGACGCCGCTCTTCGTGAGTGGTCGGCCAAAGAGCTACGTGCTCAGTGCCGCTTCAGCACATGTCTTTCACGGTGCCAGCAGCTAGCACACTTGGTCGGGGGACTAAAGTGTGTGACAGCTGTGGTCTGGTGATCTGACCGGTGCCGTCGGCCGCCGCCTTCGGCACCGGTGACGGGTCATCGGGCTTGGTGTGTGTCCTTGGTCATGTGGACCTGAGAAGACTCCCACCAGACGCGCCACCGGTTGCCCCACCGGGACTTCCACGCATCAAGAGGTTGTGGATACTTGAAAACAGCCACACGGAGACCGTTGTCACCGGAGCGGGCTATGCGTTTCAATAAGGCCAAATGCGCGCATGCGAACAGCGAGGGGGCGGGGCCTGGGATGGAAGCGAGCCCGGGCTCCGTAAGAAAGCGAGATCAAAAAATCCGACCACTCTCCACTTAGAACGGTGATCTCGGGGGTCAGCTCTCGACTCTAAATAGTGGCGGTGTGTTAGCTTTTCTTTTGTGGCCATATGGTATGATGATTTCCGGCTGTGCCACGTTCAAAAGATAAATGTTGTGACAAGGCGGGAAGGCACAGTGTCAGGAGCGGCGAAGCCATCCGAGTGAGGCAGGATACAGCTCGCTGTACCTCATGTAGACGATGGGAGATGTGGGACAAGGTGGAATGAGGTTTCGTCTTCGGCTAAGAATGAGACTGGAGTTCTTTGGACCAGGTGGGAGTCCGGAACTAACCCGAGACGTCGGGGTGTGGGTGCCCGCGGGCGTCCCTGGTGGTCGTTGCGCCGTCCGTTGCCGGCGGGTGGGGCCGGGGCCGTGTTCCCGTGTTCCTTTGCCCATTAGGATGGTGGTTTTTGCCTGCGTTCAGATCATTAACGTGCTGGTCGCTAACGGAGGGAGTCGAAGTCCCTCAGAAGGTAAAGGCTGGTCGGTGGCTTATGCCCCGTTGTCCGACAATTTTTTATTGCGGCGCTTTGGATAGAAACTATGGGGCTGGTCGCTCGTGCCGCGGAGGCTCGAGCATGTCGGTGGTTAGTCAGCCCTGCTTGGTCGGTTTTTCCGGGCCCATTTGAACAAACGGCTCCCACTTTACGTGGGGGGGGGGGGGGGCCGTAAGCCAAGCTATCTCGCAACCGCTGATTAGCAGCGGGGAGGCCTTCGGCCTCGGTTCGGCTGTAACGGTTACGAAGCGTCGGATCGGGGTTGGGGACACCGCTCTTCGTGAGTGGTCGGCCAAGAGCCTTGTGCTCAGTGCCGCTTCAGCACATGTCCTTTACGGTGCCAGCAGCCAAGCCGACTCGGTCGGGGGATTGGAGTCGCAATTTGCTGTGGTCTGGTGAACTGACCGTAACCATCGGCCGCCGCCTTTGGTAACGGTGTCGGCTCATCGGGCTTTGCGTGTGTCCTTGATCGTGTGGCTCTGAGAAGACACCCACTAGATGCGTCAACCGGTTGCCCCACAGGCGCTCCATGCCACGGAAGGTTGCGGATATCCGAACACAGCCACACGGAGACCGTTGTCACCGGTAGCGTGCTTTGCGTATCAATAGGGCCAAATAAAAGCAGGCGGACAGCAAGGGGGCGGAGGTCTGGGCCAGCAGAGAGCTCGGGCCTCGTAAGTAAGGCGAGATCATAAAGCCCGACCCCACTCCCCCGCTAAGATCGGTGATCTCGGGGGTCAGCTCTAACCTCGAAATGGTGGCGGTTACTCTTTTGTCTCTTGATCATGAATAGTGCAACTATCATACATACACCAAGAAGCACGGGTCGCAGGCCCACCTTCGTGGCAGTATCACCCCGTTGCCACGGGGTTAAAGTTGCTATCGGGAAGGCATCTCCAAAAACAGATACGCAACTACCCCGCGACCGGCTGCGGTCCCGAGTGGCCAACAGCAAATAGACAGTGGTCCTTCGAACAGTGAACATGGGACAAAGAAGCGGTGAAGAAGAAGAAGGCGTCAACCGAGCAACCGTGCTACCACTAACTATCGAGATGCATTAGTCTATCTACAGTTGAACGCCAACGGGCTGCGACCGAAATAGCCCGAAGTGAAACGGCTCTTCTGTGAGAAACGGGTTGACATTGCTCTCGTCCATGAGGCTCATATGAATCGTGAACCATCCCAGTTGGAGGGCTTTACCACCTACCGATGTTAGTGTCAGAAATGCTACTGGCTCGTTATGCTGGTGCGCTCCAACCATACAGCCGAGATGGTGCCGAGGGAATCAGGATCACCCAGCACAGATTCAATCACGGTAAGTATCTGGGCTGGAAATCGGGGATTGACATTTGTCAACCTCTATAACCCACCCAAGTCAACTGTGAACTTGGTGGTGTCGAAAGCTGTTCTCAAGCGCACAGTTATGGCTGGAGACTTACATGCGCACTCGCCAGAGTGGGGTTACTCACTAACAAACACTCAAGGCCTCGCTTTCAACAATTTGTGTAACTCCAATAACATGATCAGACTCCAAAATCTGCATACTCCGCCCACATTTCTTCACTCAGGGCACGTGTAGAATCGAGAACTGGCCTGACACTGGTCTCGGGGAACTTAGAAGGTCAAGCAAGCCTTGAGGTCCAAGAATGGTAGTGACTACATACCTATCCTACTGATTGTGAACACGGGACTAAGACCACAGTGTCCAGAGTCAAATGCCAAGCACTGGCAGTAAGGGAAGGCGAAGTGGGACAGGCTCGAGGCTCAGACTGACGTAATGGTGCGTCGCATATTCTAAAAGCAGCCAAGTTTGACCGCACGTATTGCTCCCAGGTGGACGCCATCCTCAGGGCAGCAAAGCAAACAATGTCGCACACAGGAATTATCGAGTAATACAACCCAGGTTGGACTTGAGAATTTGAAGACATGGTAAAAAGAAGTAAGGCAGCTCTGGAAGTCGCATCCTAGTAGATTGAAAACCGCCGAACGTACAATTACCTGTCCTCTCAAATTCAAAAGATCTCGCTCGGCAAAAACAAAAAGATACAAATGGGACGAAGCGTTCGCCAAGTTTGACCTAAGCCCCGATAGCAGAAAGGCTTCGCATACGCTTAATTCTCTCTCTCTGGTAAATACCCTAGGCAAAGCTCGTGCCCCCTAAGAACAGAATATACCAGCTCCGCTACCATTGATCACAGGTGCGTCGAAGTAATTATCAAACACTTCGCCAACGTTAGCAAGTCCCGGAAAGAGACCAAAGAAGGCAAAGCTCGAAACCAAAAGCTCAGAGAAGGCGAAACACAGCCGGGCGTTGACAGGTCGTGTGTCATGTCCACCCATTTCACAACGCGTGAATTGGAGGAAGCCCTGAGAAAGCGCAAAACTGGAAAGGCCGCCTGCTCTAACTGGGCCTAGAATGATATGTGTCGCATACCAGGTGCGTGGCGCCAGGCCACCATAACACCAATCCTGAAGACTTGCAAGCCTGAGGACCACCCCGACAGCTACCGGCCCATCTCCATCACATCGTGTGTTGGTAACGTAGCTGAATGGCTCGTTAACAACAGGCTGTACTGGTGCCTTGAAGATAAGAAGCTAATTGATGTTAATTAGAGTGGGTTGAGGAGGAAACGACAACCCATGGACCAGGTTGTGCGGGTAATGCAATCAGTTTCAGACGGGTTCCAAAACAAGAAAAGCACGCTGTCCATTTTTCTTGACCTTAAGCAGGCTTAAGACACAGTCTGGCGACAAGGTCTGTTGCTCAAACTTCAAGAGACGGGTGTAACTGTGAATATGTATTGGTGGCTCAAGGACTTCCTGACGAACCGGATCGTTAGAACTAAGTTTGGCACTGTTTGTCCAGATACCATCCAGTGGAACAGGGCCCAACCACAAGGTTCAGCACTCAGCTGTGTACTATTTCTAGTTTACAACGGGATCATAAGAAGTGAGAAAGCACTGTTCGCAGACGACCGTGCTTTTAGGAAGACAGGATAGGAGGTCTGAGACCTGCAGGAGTCAGTACAGGCAGACCTTGATGCGATCAGCCGCTATGCGAGCAAATGGAAACTGACTGTGGACACTGCAAAGACCGTATATGCGCTGTTTACCCTTGGATAAATTATCAAAGAGGTGCCCTGCAGAAATGTGACAGTGCAAAATATCTCGGGACGACCCTCGACCCAAAGCTTCAGCTGCATACACATATCGACCAATTGGCCCAGGCCACCTCTAAAAAGTCATGCATATGTCACACCCCAAACCACCCGACCGAAACAGTTGGTGCTTGAGAACTTGACCTACAGACCGATAGAACCGGCCCAGGACAGGCGAAACGCCGGCGTGCGTCTTACCGAGTAGGGAGCCTCGAGCATTGTGAAGACAAGTCCAGTCACCACGGAACTGTGTAACCAACCGCAGCAGACCGGGGGGGGGGGGGTATTCGTGAGAGTTTCAAGGGGCACCGAAAAAAGGTTGCGGGCAAGCAGTTTTGGAATGATGACCCGTCTGTGTCACGTTTAAAAGATAAATGAGATGACAAGGCGGGAAGACACAGCGCAGGGGCCAGCCAGCTGATGTTTCCTGCCGGTCCACAGTCTGGTGCCAGCCAGCAGATGTTTCCTGCCGGTCCACAGTCTGGTGCCAGCCAGCAGATCTTTCTTGTCGGTTAACGGTCTGGTGCCAGCCAGCAGATGTTTCTTGTCGATCCGCGGTCTGGTGCCCGGCAACAGATGTTTCTAGTGGATCCACGGTCTGTTGCCAGCCAGCAGATGTTTCTAGTTTGTCCACTGTCTGGTGCCAGCGAGCAGATATTTCCTGCTGGTGCACAGTCTGGTGCCAGCCACAGATGTTTTCTACCGGTCAAAAGTCTGGTGCCAGCCAGCAAAAATTTCCTGCCGGTCCACGGTCTGGTGCCAGCCAGCAGATGTTTCCTGCTGGTCCATGAAAAATTTATTAACCACATACAAAAATAGACTACAACGACGGATACCGGGACGCATTAGCGTAGGATGGGAGGCTGTATATTTAGAGGTGTCGTTTGTGGCCAGTGCAGACTTCTTCATGAAGTAAGGTGTCAAAAATAGTGGCACGACAGAGCACGACACCACCCCCAACCCTCCGGGGAACTGATCAGTGTCTAGCTACGTATTCTTATTTCAGGTAGTCTCAAATCAGGTTGTATAATATAATTTTGTCTCAGATCAGGTTGTCTTACATCAAGTTAACTTCTACCAACTAAAATGTTCCCGCCCGCTGGCTAAATCAAACTATTGTATAAAGGAATTATGTTTCCATAATTGTGTTAACCGATTGGTGTACTTTTCATTTATTGGTGTACTTGTCATTTATTGGTTTACTTGTTATTAATTGATGTACATTTCATTCATTAATGTACTTGTCATTTATTGATGTACTTGTCATTCATTTATGTACTTGTCATTTATGTATTGTATTGTCATTTATTGATGTTCTTGTCATTTATTTATAGTATTTGTCATTTATTCATGTACTTGTCATTTATTTATTGAATGTGTCATTTATTGATGTACTTGTTATTAATTGATGTACCTGTCATTCATGAATGCACTTATCCTTTATAAGTGTACTTTTCATTCATTCCTGTACTTGTCATTTATTTATGGTATTTGTCATTTATTGATGTACTTGCCATTTATATATTGTGTTTTGTCATTTATTGAAGAACTGAGGGTTTAATCTTCTTTTTCAATTGTTGTTTGAGTTTTTATGAGTTCTATATTAAAATGTTAAATATAACCTTTAGGCCTGTAGTTATTGGTTGTTCAAAAGACTTTTATTGAAGGATTTTAAAATAAAATTTATTTTTAGTTTTAAATTTATTTTAAACTGCTGAACTTTAGAGTTTATTTCCCAATGCACGTCTTTCCTATGAGGATGACCGAGACAGTGTAAAGAGGGGCTCATAATTATTATTATTATAATTATTAATGTGATTTTGTATAGCGCAGTACCCCGGCCTAGGGCTAGGCTCACTGCGCTTCACGTAAAAATTAGCAATTACAAAAAAAAGTATACATTTAAAAACAACAATTGGTGAAAAGCTTGACCTCACCCACCCAAGTACTATCTACCCCTGTCTAGCCATGGACAGCACCCAGCATCCACTTAAACATATAATTAGAACCATAACTGGAATTGTACTTAAACATTCATTTCATGAACTCAAAACCATGTTCAATACTGCTTAACTTAGTTGGGCTCTTCTTAATGCACATTAATTTTCAGCCCTATGCAGACAAAACAAGTTCAAACCTTTACAGCTGTATATATCCAACAATAGGTATATTTGTTGTTTTTTTTTTTTCTAATTAATCATTAGAGTTTATTATATGAATATGATAAGTTCCAAGGTCTCTATTTTAGTATTTTAACAATATTGATGTAGGTGCAATTAAAATTTGATTGGAGATTATGTGGGGTTGGCGTCTATGGATTAAGAAGAGGGCGTGTCACTCGAAAGTGTTAACAGTGGTACTTTGTCGGGAGAATAGTAGAACATGCCTGCCTTAAGTTTATTGACGTCGGTTGTGGATGGTCCTTAAGCCTATGAAAGTCTTTTGTGGATAGTTTTTAAGCTAATGGACGTATTTTGAGGATATTCCTTCAAATGAATGTAAGTCTTCAAATGAAGTTAAACGATGCCTTTTGTGGAAAGTACTTTAGTTATGGGGATCTTTTGAGGATAGTCCTTGAGTTATGGAGGTCTTTTGTGGATAGTCCTTGAGTAATGGACGTCTTTTGGGGATAGTATTTAAGTTATGGAGGTTTTTTCTGCATATTCCTTGAGTTATGGAGGTCTTTTGTGGAGAGTTATGGAGGTCTTTTGTGGATAGTCCTTAAGTTTAGCGATGTCTTTTGTGGGCAGTCCTTAGGCTTTAAAATTTGATGTCTGTAAATGTATTCAAGAACATGGAATTAAACGTGTTTAAATTAGATGAAATAATTTACTTAAAAATTAAATATGTATTCTTGTTTTTCTTGAATATGTAACATTATCACAAAAAGCTTAATGCATCTTACAGCATTGCTCTATACGTCAGCCGTGTAACAGAACACTCGTTACAACGTTACGGTGTAGGTAAGTCGTGATCCCGCGAGCACGGCCGAGAAACCGCAACTTAATTGGAACTTAATGTGTGTTAAACATGAACCAGGATCTCCCGGTCCGGGAGATATAAACATGTTTAATCTTCCTGGTCTGGGCAGTATTGTACCGGTATTATCCCGGCATTGCAAGTAAACGCTCGGGGCACAGTATATACGCGGTATCTTATTTCTTTGTCGTGTGTCCTCTTGTCTAATACTGATCGTATGTTACTGGTGTGTGAAGGCGCTGTGTTCGTATAAAACAACAAACATTTGCCCTGGTCTTATGTCGATCCCGTGTGATTGGTGTAAAGAGAAGCGAAACTTGCAATGCTCATAAACGTTTTGGTGATTTCATTTCGTGGTGCTGACGTTTGTTTTAATGTACCATGTTGCCCAGAGATTACGCACCACTTCATTTCAGATGATGTGTATCTGGTAAGTGATCTGATTGTAACATAAGAATGTCTCATAATTATGATTGGATTCGTACCTACATGTTGCCCAATGATTTCGTGCTACTTCATTTCAGATTATGTGTATCTGGTAAGTGATCTGATTGTAACATAAGAATGTCTCATAATTATGATTGCATTCGTTTTAAAATTACAAGCCCCAGAAAAAGAGGAATTTGTTTAATGAACAGTAACAGTGTTTAACAGTGTTAAAACAGTGACCTAAAAAAAAAAAAAAAAAAAAAAAAAAAAAAAATGCGTTGTTACTGTTTAATGAACAGTAACAGTTTTTAACAGTGTTAAAACAGTGACCTAAAAAAAAAAAAAAAAAAAAAAAAAAAAAAAAAAAAAAAATGCGTTGTTACTGTTTAATGAACTGAGATGAGAGAAGTTGGTCAAAAAGAGGTGGACAAGAGAGTGGAGGTCTAGAGTACTAAGTAGAAATACGAGTCTTTTTACCTATAAGGAGCCATTCTGTAAACGCTGGTCTAGTGGTACAAAACGACAAACCTGCGACTTAATTTGGGCATGAGCTGATTGTTTTAATTGCTTTGTCAATTTAACATTCATTTTTGTTTTTTTTTGGGGGGGGGGGGGGTAAAATATGCCTCAAATTGTCGCAAATAATAGTAGGTCGCTATAATAATATTCCATCAGTAATTTTGTGCAATTAACAATTAATTTTACAATACTGTAAGCCAGCGTTGTGACATTGTTTTTGAAGGAATCAAATTTGTGAAGTTTATCTGATAGTTCTCCCTCCCACCCCAACCTTTTTTTCCATTAAATACTGGTTTATCGACAATTTTGTAATATAGTGCATATCAGTTTAATTATAAATTTGATTTAACATATATTTATATCTTGTATTTCAGTTTAACTCAACTGACGCTAATTTCTCCAACCATGAAATACTGGTAAAAAAATAATTCTTTTTCAAATATGAGTGAACAAATTTCGATTCTCATTTTTACAGTTTACATGCTTGCAAACAAGAGTAAATGCAGATATATTTTGTATAAAGTGGAAATGTAATTTTTAGATTCATTTCATCTCTCAATGGATATATTTATAGATTTCGAATCAACCAGGAAGTTATTCTTGGGAATTCCCAATACAACTTGTCTCATTTAAAGGGGATTCCCAGAACAAAGCCAAGGAAAAAAAAATATTGTGTGAGAAGGATCGATTTTTTTCGCAAATCCCCAAGGATGAATTACAGATCTTTTATGTCAATACACCTCAATACAGCTAAAGATATACGAAATCGTCCTGACCTAAATTACTCAAAGTGTACAGAATGCCTTATCAGGCCGGAAACCAAAGAGGGTCAAGCCATCGAAGACGGAAGAACATTGCTTATGATTGCAGCAGAGAAAGGTCATGTTGAATGCATGAGAAGGATTCTCACTGCCGGGGCGCATCCCGACATGCGGTGCCTTCAGGGGAAAACAGCCTTAATGTATGCCGTGGAGAATGACAAACCCGAGTGTGTGAAGTATCTTCTCCAGAACAGGTCTGAGGTGAATAACACAGACAAACAAGGTAATACGCCATTGGCAGTGGCGTCAAGGATTGGGCATTTGAGCTGTTTACAAATTCTGCTCAGTTACGGCGCATCAGTGCATCAGGCCAACTTAGACGGGGTGACACCTCTGACTCTAGCGGCGTTGAACGACAAGCACGAATGCTTGCAACAGCTGATCACTTCCGGTGCGTGCGTGAATAGAAAAAGCAAAAAGGGAATCACAGCCTTGATGAACTCGTCCGCTAAAGGGTGCGCGACATGCGTCAGAGAGTTGCTCAACGGAACAGCGCGGGTTGACGAAAGGGACGTGAACGGTGTTACGGCCCTATCTCGCGCCGCCTCTGGGGGATTTCGAGAATGCGTCGAAGCTCTATTGGAAGGAGGGGCAGAAGTGAATGATTGCAATTATCAAGGCGTGAAGCCTATAATGGCAGCTGGCATGTATGGCAGGTATGAGATTGTGAAACTACTTCACAAATGGGGGTCGAGTGTAGAAAACAATTCTCAACTCAAAGCACTTCATAAAAATGAGAAACCGTGCGCTGAGCTTAACGAGACTACCACAAACTCGCCTACAGTGATAAGCACACAAGAGATATTTAAGTCGAAAGAACTACAAATTCAAGAGAAAATAGAAGAGTCTGCTTTAATTCATGATCATTTAGATACAATTCCAACGAAAGAAGATTCTGAATTAAAATCTTTAAGTTCCAATGGCGTCAATGAGAATTGGGTTTTTGAAAATTGGCGCTCTGAGCTCATGGAGGCATCAACTGCTGGGCATGCAGAAAAGGTCCAAAGGTTGCTTGAGGAAAACTCAGAAGTGCGTGCCGTAGATGTTCATGGAAACTCGGCCTTATCATACGCTGTTCAAAATGGTCACTTGGATTGTGCACTAATCTTGATCAAAGCCGGCGCCGATGTTGACGCTGTAAATCATAAAGGGATGTCACCAACCATCGAAGCCGCTGCAAACGGCCATGCAATCTGCGTTAAGGAACTGCTGAACTCCGGAGCTGATGCCACACTGCAAGACGCAGACGGTTCTACAGCTCTTGCGCTTGCTGTTAAGAATGGATGTTTCGAATGTGTTCAGATGTTAATCAGACCCTGTCCCGTGATGACAACAAAAGCGCTGCACAACGAAATACAGTCTAACAAAGCCATAACAATCATCAACCCTTGCGTCAACTTTAGTGACAAGGACGGCAACACTCCGCTCATGCTTGCGGCAATGATGGGACAATCCAAAGTCCTGCGCATTCTCATGCAAGGCAAAGCCCGGCTTAACATGAAGAACATGCATCGTGTTACAGCCCTTATCCACGCCGCTAAAAATGGTCATTTGAAATGTTTGAAGCTTCTCGTGCAGGCAGGTGCTGACTGCAATTTAACAGACCAGGATGAAAATACGGCGTTTCATTACGCAGCCAGGGTCAGCTCAAAATGTCTTAATGTATTGCTGAGAGCACGGGGCTCACTGCCTAAAGTAAACTTGCAGAACAAGTTCTTGGAAACGGCTCTAATGACTGCAGCCGACCAGGGTCAAATTAAATGTGTCCGAGCCCTGATTTTATCAGGCGTTGACGTCGATAAAAAAAAACTCGTTCAAAGATACGGCGCTGATGAAGGCAGTTCGTGTCGGTCATGTTCCTTGTGTTGGGAAACTTCTGGAAGGAAATTCTCGCGTGAACGTTACGAACAACGACGGGGATACACCACTAGCGATAGCGGCGCAGAAAGGAGATTTGGAGAGTTTGAAATTACTGATAAGTTACAACGCTGCTTTGGACATTGAAAACGTAATGGGGAGGACGGCCTTGATGGAAGCTGCGGCTCGTTCAAAACGTGATTGCTTAAATTCACTGCTTGAGGCTGGATCAGATTTAAACCACAGGAACGGAAAAGGTTTGACGGCACTCATGGAAGCTGTGAGCCATGGAAGCGTCGAGTGTGTACATGCTCTAGTGGAAGTAAGAGCTGACGTTGACGTGGCTGATTGCGATGGAAATACAGCGTTAAGTTTCACCGCACAACTTGGGGATGTCAGTTGTTTGGATTTGTTGCTACGCTACGGCGCTCTTGTAAACATTGTGAATATTAACGGAGTGACGCCACTTATGATGGCCGTACAAAGTTCCCGATCGGATTGCGTTCAAAGTCTTATCGCAGCAGGTGCCATCACCGACCTGAGAAGAGCCGATGGGTCAACAGCCGTCAGTGATGCTCTGAATAGTGGGGATTCCAAGTGTCTGGACATTTTAACGGTTGGACAGAACATTTCAGCAAGATTACAAAACGAAAGAAACTCGACACTCATTCTAGCCGCTAAGAACGGCGACGTCGGTCTCATCAATTCAATTCTTGAATCTGGTGGTCTGTCGAATGCTGTCAATGAAGTCGGTGTGTCTCCCATTATGTTAGCAGCGTTGTACAATAGGACGGTATGCGTTCAGGCACTTATCAAGGCAGGCGCCAACGTCGATAAAAGAAGTCAAAAGGGGATGACGGCGCTGATGAACTCGTCCAACAGAGGTCATATCGATTGTGTTCGTCTGCTCATCGAATCTAAGGCGCGCCTTGATCTCGGAGATAATAATGATTTAACTTCCGTTGCAAGGGCGGCGCAAAAGGGTCATGCGGATTGTCTACTTGCTTTAATTGAAGCTGGTGCTTCTGTCAATCTTCCAAATAGGTCTGGTATCACTCCTTTGATGTTGGCCGCACAGAATGATCAGACCGAATGTGTTAAACTAATCATCTCCAACGGTTGTGACATCAACAGGATTTGTAAGGCTGGCGTGACTGCCCTTTGTTATGCCTTGGGCTCAGGGTGCAATGAAAGTGCAAAGCTCCTGATTGAAAGCAGAGCTGACTTTCAAGCAGTGGGCCAAACCAGCACAGCATTAATTGTGGCGTCCAAAGCTGGAAACAGTGAAATGTTAAAATATATACTGGAAAAAGGAGCTGCCATTAACCGACCGGATAATGACTGTCTCACAGCACTGTCACATGCTGTCATAAATGACATGACGGTGTGCCTCCAAATACTTATTGACCAGGGGGCTGACGTCAATGCTAAGTCAGTCAAAGGGAAAACAGCCTTGATGGAAGCGTCTGAACGAGGTCACTTGTCATGCCTGGAGAGTCTTCTACTAGCACATGCTAGAGTCAATCCTAGAGACAACTGTGGTAATGTAGCCTTGTCGTATGCTGCGATGCATGGATACACTGCATGTGTAAGAGCTCTGCTCCGTTATGGAGCACTGAATGAACTGAGCAACAATCAAATGGAAAGTCCGATTTACATTGCCGTAAAGAACAATAAACCAGAATGTTTGGTTGAATTTCTTGAAGCCAGCTCCAGTATTGATAAGTGCGAAAATGGGGAAGATCTTCTTGTCTTAGCTTCATCGAATGGATATATTAAGTGTGTTGAACATTTAATCCAAAGCAACGCAGACTTGGACGCACAAGACGATGAAGGGAACACAGCTCTTATTCAATCAGCTCAAGAAGGATATTTTGAATGCTTAAAAATACTTTTAGAGTCTGGGGCTTCAGTGGACATTGCTAACAAAAAGGGTGTTACCGCTTTAATGAAATCGACATTTTTGGACTTCTGTGGTGTGGATAAGGAGATCAACGCTTTGCCTGAAGAGTGTCAAAGACAATACATGAGGTGCACCGAGCTTCTGATACAGCACAACGCACAAGTCGATTTGTGCGATGTTGACAGTAACACGGCCTTGCACTACGCCTCGAGACTGCATAACGTGCCTTGCCTCAAAATGCTGATACAAGCAAATGCAAATGTTGATATGAAAAACAAAGAAAATAGAACACCCCTCACGATGGCTGTCACGTGCATGCGGGCCGATATTGTGTCTGCTCTGATTGAAGCTGCAGCTACGGTGTCTACTGTTTGTGAAGATAGGCTCATTGAGCTAATGCGCGCTTTTACTAAAAGTAATAGAAAACTTTCAGGGTTACGTCCTTGCCAAGGTACTAGCATAAATAAAACTGATTTTAAAGACACAAAGTCAGTTAATAATAATTTGAAGACAAGCTATCTCGACATTTTAAAAAAGCTATTGAACAAAGGGGCTTTGGTGAACTGTAAACTTGCAAAGGCTGCACAAAAAGAAGATTTTGAGAGTTTGAAACTACTAATATGTTGCAGTGCGGCTTTTGACATTGAAAGCGTCATGGGAATTATGAACTTCACGGAAGCTGCGGCACATGCAACGCCTGATTATTTCAAATCCCTTCTTGATGCTGGTTCCGATTTAGACAACAGGAACGAGAAAGGTTTGACGGCACTCATGGAAGCTGTTAGCAAAGGAAGCGCCGAGTGTGTACATGCTCTATTGGAGGCGCGAGCTGATGTTGACGTGGCTGATTGCGATGGAAATACAGCCTTAAGTTTCGCCGCGCAGCTTAGGGATGTGAATTGTTTGGATTTGTTGCTACGCTACGGCGCTCTTGTAAACATTGTGAATATTAACGGAGTGACGCCACTTATGATGGCCGTACAAAGTTCCCAAACGGATTGCGTTCAAAGTCTTATCGCAGCAGGTGCCATCACCGACCTGAGAAGAGCCGATGGGTCAACAGCTGTCAGTGATGCTCTGAACAGTGGGGATTCCAAGTGTCTGGACATTTTAACGGTTGGACAGACCATTTCAGCAAGATTACAAAACGAAAGAAACTCGACACTCATTCTAGCCGCTAAGAACGGCGACGTCGGTCTCATCAACACAATCCTTGAATCTGGGGGTCTGTCGAATGCTGTCAATGAAGTCGGTGTGTCTCCCATTATGTTAGCAGCGTTGTACAATAGGACGGATTGCGTTCAGGCACTTATCAAAGCAGGCGCCAACGTCGATAAAAGAAGTCAAAAGGGGATGACGGCGCTGATGAACTCGTCCAACAGAGGTCATATCGATTGTGTTCGTCTGCTCATCGAATCGAAGGCGCGCCTTGATCTCGGAGATAATAATGATTTAACTTCCGTTGCAAGGGCGGCGCAAAAGGGTCATGCGGATTGTCTACTTGCTTTAATTGAAGCTGGTGCTTCTGTCAATCTTCCAAATAGGTCTGGCATCACTCCATTGATGTTGGCCGCACAGAATGATCAGACCGAATGTGTTAAACTACTCATCTCCAACGGTTGTGACATCAACAGGATTTGTAAGGCTGGCGTGACAGCCCTTTGTTATGCCTTGGGCTCAGGGTGCAACGAAAGTGCAAAAATCCTTGTTGAAAGCAGAGCTGAACTTCACGTAGTGGGCCAAACCAGCACAGCATTAATTGTGGCATCCAAATCTGGAAATATTAAAATGTTAAAATATATACTGGAAGAAGGAGCTGCCATTAACAGACGGGATAATGACTGTCTCACAGCGCTGTCACATTCTGTCATAAATGCGTCCTTTTGCTCAAAAAAACTAAACGACCAGGAGGCTGAGGTTAATAATACAGCCGTAGAGACTGAACGAGTTTACTTGTCATGCCTGGAGAGCCTTCAACAAGTTCATGCTTTATTCAATACAACGGACAACGAAGGAAATTCAGCCTTGTCGTATGCTGCGATGTCTGGACACTCGAAATGTGTAAGAGCTCTGCTCCGTTCCGGAGCACCGTACGATCTGCCCAACAATAGAATGGAAACTCCGATGTACATTGCGGTGAAGAGAAATAAACCGGATTGCTTGCTTGAATTTCTTGAATTTTCCTCAAGTATTGATCTTTCAAATCTTCTCATATTAGCGTCGTCTTATGGCTATATTCAGTGTGTTGAACTTTTAATCCAAGGCAAAGCAGATTTAGACGCACAAGATGAGAATGGGAACACAGCTCTTATTCTAGCAGCTCAGGAAGGATATTTCGAATGCTTAAGAATACTTGTAGAGTCTGGTGCTTCAGTGGACATTGCTAACAAAAAGGGTGTTACCGCTTTAATGAAATCGACATGTCTGGACCGTGGTGATAGCGATACAAAAATCAACGCGTTTTCTCTTCTTGAAGAGCGTCAGAGGCGATACATGTCGTGCACTGACCTAATAATAAAACACAATGCACAGGTCGATTTGTCCGATCTCAAAGGTAACACGCCTGTACACTACGCCGCGAGGCTGGGCAACGTACCTTGCCTTCAGACACTGATTCAAGCAAATGCAAATCTTGATTTGAAAAACAAAGAAGGGAGAACTCCTCTCATGATGGCGACCCTCTGCTTCCAGGCGGAGGTTGTGTCTGCTCTAATTGCAGCCGGGGCCTCAGTGTCTGCTGACTGCAACAAAGGGCTCACAGCATTGATGCACGCCTGTGCTCAGTGTAGTGGAAGATGCACCGAGATTCTCGCCCGTGAAGGTTCTAGTTTAAACTTGTCTGATTCACTAGGAAACACAGCACTGCATTATGCGGTGGGTAAAGGTAATCTTGACGTTGTGAAAACACTATTGAAAGCTGGAGGTTTGGTAAACTGTGTCAATGAAGAGGGTATTTCTTCTCTTCTTTGTGCTGTTCACAAGGAAGACAACACTTGCATCGCCTGTCTTATTGACGCAAATGCTGATGTGAATTACGCGGACACAATGGGTAAGACTGCGTTGATACGAGCTGCGAAATCTGGAAATGTAGGTGCCGTTCGTTTGCTCGTTTCGGCTGGAGCTGATCTAAATGTAGTCAATTACCGCGGTGAGACAGCTTTTCTAGTTGCCGTCTTGTATCAGAAGGATGAATGCGTGCAGGTGTTGGCTGAAGCAGGGGCAAGTGTCAATGCTCGGAGCAAGGCGGGAACAACGGCGTTGATACAGGCCACGAAAAACAACCTTGAGTCGCTTGGCATACTGTTCAAGTTTGACGTACAGATAAACTCACCCGACAACCAAGGCTACACCGCACTCCACATCGCTGCAGAATCTGGGAAACTGAATAGCATCGAAAACCTCTTAAGGAATGGAGCCCATACAAATGTGATCAATAATTGCGGCCAGACGCCTTTGATGCTTGCCGCAATGTACGGAGGTATTCGTTGCGTGAAAATGCTTCTATCATACCGTGCTGATATCAATGCGCGGTGCCATGAAGGTAAAACGGCGCTCATGTACGCAAGTTCAAACAGTAACTTTAGGTGCCTTGAGATTTTGATAAACTGGAGTGCAGAGCTGAATATTCTCGACGATGAAAGTAAGACAGCTCTACACCACGCTGTTGAAAAATGTGGTTTCAAATGCTTTCGACTCCTCGTGGAGTGCGGGGCTGATGTGAACCTTCTTCATCTTAGCTCCACACCAGCTTTGTCCTACTTGACAGTTGTACATGATTACATTCAAGTCATAGCTGACGCTGGTGCCAATGTCAACCTTCGCCATGAGAGCGGAATGACGTATCTCATGCACGCGTCTAAAGTCGGTTGCAATAATTCGGTTCAACTTCTTTTGGAAAAAAACGCCAGCGTAGACGCAGAAGACACGCGTGGCCGAACGGCTCTGATGTATGCCACGGGGGAGGGCAATTTAGAATGTGTAGTAACTCTTCTGTCTTACGGGGCGTCGCTTGAGGCGACCAGCACTGAAGGACTCACAACACTCATGTTAGCCGCAGAGAAATCTCATTTTAAATGTTTGTGCATGCTTGTTTTAGAAAACGCCGACATCCACGCGAGATGCCATGATGGAGACACGGCCTTGACATTTTCAGCAAGATCGGGAAGCTTAAATTGTTTAGAGTATCTCATATCGTCAGGGGCGGATGTCAACACAAACAGTAAAGGAGGGGTGACGCCGATAATGTGTGCTGCCCAAAGTGGTCTTGTCGAAATCGTTACGGCGCTCATCGCAGCCGGTGCTGACGTAAACGCGGGGCACAGTTCCCTGTCTCCAGTTGCAATTGCTTTGTCCATTCAAAGCACCGATGTTCTTGAAGAGCTACTTAAACATGGCGCGAACGCGGACTCGTGCAGGATCGACCTTGCAGACTTCGGCCACCTTGTAGAGACCGACGAGAGAGCCTGTTTGCGGCTGCTAATATCAAACGGAGGCTTGCCTTTTTCTAGAGACCTTACAGCGGCACCGCAGTCACCACTGATGTCCGCCTTACTTCAAGGAAATATTGGCGTCTGCAATTATTTCATTATTAATAACTACCTCACAAAAGAAGACTGCGCGGGACGTTTCGCCTCGGACTTGATGAGCAGCATGCCAAAGAAATCAAAACTGTTTGCGTCACAGCTTTTCTCGCAGCCTTGGCCTCTCAGTAAACTGGCCCTCGTAGCCGCCTCTGATGCCATCGGTCCAAGTCCAGGTCGGACACAGCGAGTGGATAGCCTTCCGCTTCCAAATAAGATGAAAACACTGTTGCTTTACCGAGACCTCCCGTCTAGGATATGTGCGGGACATTGGGATGACATTCCACTTTGCTTTGATCCAGAGGACTACGCGAATCTTCCAATTAGAAATCAGTTTCTGTTCAACTGGCCAGTCGGGCGTGGCTTGGTGGCCTGTGAGTGTGAAACGAGCGATAAGTCTGGTTTTAAGTACATTGAGTCTTAAATTCTTAGAACTGGTGTAAAGTTTACATCTTTGCAACGAAGACGAGCGCTCATTAACTGTCCCAGGAAAAAAATTATTAATGATATGCCGATCTGGGAAGTGCCCCTTTGTACCAGCACATCTTTAACCATCTCGAAAAGATCCTGCCATCCAATGCAGCCGACCCAAATAAGGATCATTGAACAGGAGTAGGGTTATGCTATCAAACGGTCAAAATATCAGGACAGGTCAAATGCCATCGGAAACAGTAACATCAAGATTGATGTTAGTGCTCCAAGACATGAAGGCATGATACACGATGCGTCGATCTAAAACAGAGGTCCCAAAACGTTTTTTGTCTCGTAGATCACTTGCCGTGTTTTTCGGTTTTGGGTAGACCCCTTGCTTACGTGATATTGATTTTTTGCAAATTCATTAACTTCAAATGTATTTTTGACAACCGGTAGAGTGCTACTCACTTTGAAAGATTTAAATTTATATTCATATGTCAGAAAATATACCGAATAACTTAAATTTTAATATGATTCTTCATCACGATTCATGAACATTTATATTTTTAAAATTTTTACTTCATATGTACTTTTATAATGTATGCAGGAAGATATATGTCTTTATATCATAAGGTAATACTATGTAAGTAGGGTATGGTATGGCATCTTTCCGTCTACGAGAGACGATAGATTATCTTGTCTGGTTGCAGCTCTTCGTGTGGCTAATGAGACCGATCCTTGAATGGCAGTCTCTTGTGCATGTCCCGCACACGAATGCGGTGGAGTAGAGTTTTCTTGCCTTTCTCCGCGCTCTCTATTATTATGTAAGTAAATAGGTACTATCTGTGTATGTGGATTATTCCATTCTTGGAATGCCAAAATAGAAGTCACGACCTGCTTACATGAGATCCACTATCATTGACCCCCCATTTTCATTTCATAAACCCCCCAGTTTATTTTGATGGCATGAACCCATGGCAAGTTGTCGTCGACCCCTGGGGGTCGATATAGACCATTTTGGGAATCACTGATCTAACTAAAACAATACCGGGACCAAATCAATTTCAATCATTACATGCCAACTAGTAATGGTCCATTTTTACATGAGTCTACCATATATATATTACATTTGTGAGCGATTTATAAATCAGGTTTTTCTACATTTTATTTGTTGTTATTTTTTTATTTATATATATATAAATTATATATATAATATATCACATATTTGTTCATTTGTATGCTTTAGTGGCTATTTGTATATCCAATTTTTACATATTTATTTGTGTGATACATTTAAATATCTGTCTAATTTCTATATTTGTGTGCTATATGCATCCTTTAATTTTACATTGTGTACTATATGTATATCAAATTGTTACCTTTGTGTAATAATATATGTATATTCAAATTTTACATTTACGTGCTATAAGTATATCTAAATGTTTACATTAGTGTGCTATATGTATATCATTTTATTACATTTTTGTACCATGTGATTATTTATTTTTTAACATTTGTGTATAATATTTATACCTATTTTTTTACATTTTAATTTACTACGAGGTCATACATAAATATTTTGAGATATAAAAGCTGGAAAATAGAAGATGGGGAATATTTGATGACCTAATTGACCATAGATAAAATAATGCACTTAAAAGTAAGCATCGCCTAATTGTACCACAGAAATAGCTCGAGATCACGTGACATAGTTGATCATCATCCGTCGACCAGTTGTTGTAGTTATTTCTGTAGCATACGTGTTGTAGACATAAGTAATGAATAACCTTTGGGGAGGGGGTGGGGCTGGGACCAACAATGTTGTGTAGGTATAAAATCTGCAAGTCAATAGTTACATAATATCGAGATGGAGACATGGAGACGTGGAGATGTGAAATTGAGATGGAGACGTGGAGATGTGAAATCGAGATGGAGACATGGAGATGGAGACATGGAGATGGAGACATGGAGATGGAGACGTGGAGATATGGATGTAGAGGAATGAATAATTTATTGAGGCAGTTTTGGGTCTATACAAAAAATGTCTTATCACTGACAGAGATTTTGGAGCGGTCAGGCCTTAAAAGTTAAGTGACTCTTTTTTTACATACAGATGATTTGCGTACTGATGTTGTAATACTAAAAATTTATTTATGTTTAAAATTTTTTAAAATTTCACATTTATAAATATCTAGGTTCATTGTTCAAATGTGTTGACCATATGAACAATTTTAAAATGTATTAATGTTCAATTAGGCAAATTGTTTGCATTTTATTTTCTGAGATGAATAATTTGGAGCTGGACAAGTAACCAGAGACATGATAATTGAATTTAATGAGTGTTATATATATATATACATATAATTAAATTACAAATACACACACATAAAGAGTACAAACATGTAAATACATTACGTCTAGTTATTGTCAAGGAAAATTAACAAAGAAATCTCTATCCGCTAGTTAAGTTGCCGGCTTATATAATTATATATATATATATATATATATATATATATATATATATATATATATATATATATATATATATAGTTTGTATTCTGTATTTTTTTATAAACGTTCAATAGTGGAATTAAATTGAATATTCTTAGTATCACTTATAGCCTTAATATCTTTTTTTTCTTTTTGTGTACCTGTTTTTAGTCCTCTGTTACGTATTTTTCAAAACATGAAACTATTCTTTAAAGATGTGAAGTTTTCAAAACCCCATAATGGTAAGTAACAGGCTTCTTTTCATTCCTGTCATATTTATCCCCATTCACCAAGATTTTGATTGGTAATAAGGGGGCGAAAATGCTGCCACGATTTGTAGAATGAAATACGTGACACAGAGTATGGGAAAACATGAAAAAAAGGACACAACGAGCGTGTCGACAAGACGCCTTATTCAGCGAACAAAACAAAAACAGTAAAAAAGAAGATGAAATAGAAAATAAACACTTAGAAGTTACAACAACTCACAAAAGTTTTATCGCAATCGGATGAATGATATAAGAGCGTTTACGGGACATACATGAATACATACATTTTTATATATGTATAGATATGGTTTACCGAAAAAAATATACCTTTTGCGCACTAAAATTAGCAGATATTTTGGTTTTCCCGATAAATGAGATTACGATGCAATTCTGAGATCATACTTTTTTTAAATTAATTTTCTATCATAACTTTTACATTCGGATAAAATTCTTAAAATAGATCCATAGTTGCTACTTTAAATGTATTTGTAATTTATAATAATTGTGCTTAAACTATTATTAAAATAAACCGGATATGTAATATTTTTTTGCGCTTTTAAATTTATTCGATTTCCGTAAAATAATAGAAAGTTACTATAATTGTTTTTAAGAATCCGAACGTATATAAATATTTTCGGTTCTTTGGAATTACGGTCAGCATAGCTCATTCTTGTATATATAATTCCACATGGCACTCCATATATCCACTAATGATTAATTGTATTAATTAGTCCATTTTTAAACTGCACACACGCTTCTCTGCATGTAATTCCTAAATAAAGAGTGTTTTTTTCAAATAATATCTGTTTCCTATAGTACATGTGAATTCGAACTTTCCATCAGCAGATTTTTCTTATTTATATTAGAGTATTACTTTTTAACTTGTTTTTTTTTTTTAATATTACAATGCAGAATACGTTTCGTTTAAATCGTTCGTGGTCTCTTTTCAATCATGTAACCGAACGTTTTTTCTCTCATCACAAGATGACAGTGTCTCAAAAGCCTACCTTTGATGATAAAAAAATCCAATTAAAAAATATTCTGTTTTATTTCCTTTAATTCTTTATCTTCTGCCTTTCTATAAACTATAAATAATTTTAGATAAAAATGTATACCTCTTTTATGCCCACATAAATTTATCAAAAATAAGGATTCTTTGACGCCGAGGACCTAAAAGGAACGGGACAATTGGCCCAAGCCTCATTTGTTGGTTACTCGGCCATTTTCTGCCCCCAAAACATGTACAATTATTTATTATTAAAGTTAGCCCGCAAAATTGACGACCGCAATGCGTGAATTTCCCATCTACTAAAGTTACTTGACAAAACATGAACTCAAGTAACGCACATTTAAGAATTCCAGTTTTTGCTATACCCCTTCCCCCACGATACGTCACTGCACACTATTTATTTCACGACCATGAACTATATTAAATATTCTGACGTCCCAACCACTTTTAAACCGAATAGTTTGTACACCATACTTAAATTGAGACGATTTCATTTTCCAAAAAGAAAATATTACGCGCCAAACGCAGTTTTGTTATTTTTTAAAAATTAATATAATTTAGCTTAGTTATTGGAAATTATATTTTGCACGCCATTGAACTTTTAATTGAATCATACTTTCTTTCAAACTTTTAGAATTATTTGCAATATACTCTCAGTAACGAATTTGCTGATTAGGAAGCAGTCCATTAGGAAGCAGTCCACGAGTCACACTTTAAGCGTAATATGTATAAGAGATATTTCTAATTACATCATTATCGTTAATAAACATAATTTTCATATATATAAATTTCTTATTTTACGAATCAGCAAATAATCATTAATTAAAAAAATGGCCAATACAACAATTAAAATATGTGTCAGTAACAAAAATTTAGGATGTTTGGGATATTCACTTTGTCACAAAATTTTAGGATTTTTGGGATCATCACTTTGTCACAAAATTTTAGGAGGTTTGGGATCATCACTTTGTCACAAAATATTAAGATGTTTGTGATAATCACTTTGTCACAAAATGTTAGGATGTTTGGGATAATCGCTTTGTCACAATATGTAAGAAATCGTAATCAAACCAATACGTAATGAGTTATCGATGTGAATGGTCATTGTTTGTCTAAACCAATCAGTTATGTAATATGTTCTTTAAAATAATATTTATTTTTAATTCATTTTATAAATATCCTCCTATGAAATTATTGCAGAAACCATTATTGGGGCATACATTTTGACATAGTTTATTAATGTGTAAAACAAAAAATCACTTATTTATTTTCTTGTGTTAAAAATGTTGCCTCAATCAAAATTTATTAAAAAAAACAGAATTTGTTTTAATTTTTTTTTTAATATTCATATCCTTAATTAACTAGGGTGATGGGGTGTTGTGCCTTGGACCGCTAGCTCTTTCTCCGTGTGTACCATCGTGCTAGGGTGATGGGGTACTGTACCTTGGACCGCTAGCTCTTTCTCCGTGTGTACCACCGTGAGATAGCCCGCCCCAGAATTGGACAGGACGATAGGGTTGGGTGTTGTGCCTTGGGCTTCTAACTCTTTCTTTATGTGTATCACCGTGAGAATCCCCGCTCCAGCACTGGACAAAATACCCACCATGCCCAGGCCGAGACTGAAGCTGACCGAGAACGAGAGGTCACGACTGAGGGCATAGAAGATGAAGAGCTCAACCTCTCGTACCCCGGCTGTTGAGAAGATGATCGCACCAAGGAACCCGACACCAGCTGGAATATCAATAAACATGAATACAAATAAATACAAAAACCCGACACCAGCTGGAATATCAACAAACCAAGAACACAAATAAATACAAAAAGCCGACACCAGCTGGAATATCAACAAAACAGGAACACAAATAAATACAAAAAGCCGACACGAGCTGGAATATCAACAAACATGAATACAAATAAATACAAAAACCCGACACCAGCTGGAATATCAACAAACCAAGAACACAAATAAATACCAAAAAAAACGACACCAGTTGGAATATCAACATAACAGGATCATAAATAAATACCCATAATATGATAAAAGTAGTGAAACAATTTTTTTATCCATTGTCTGGCTTGCAGGGTATTTTTTATATTTTTACTCCAAACTTCTATTTTAAGCAGGGCCAACATTAACACGCCAGTTGTGTCTATTACTTACATGTTAACCCATCAATCCCCTGCACTTACTGCACAAGAACACTTCGTGCCAGGATCAGCTTCATCAGCCATCTGCGCCCCCACAGCCAAGTTCACAATTACCATATCTGATGATTACGTTGGTCTTAGTCGATTACGACCCGACTTAGTTTTCTTGATATTGACGTAAACGCATTAAAAGCAAATTGTATTCGATACTAACCGGAAACAAAGTAGAGCACAGCAGACGCCAGTACCAGTTTCCTGTTCTCGATAGAGTTGAAAAAGTATTTGCGATAGTAGACGACACCGCCCACAAGGCCGGCAACGGCGCAGAAGAAAGCAATCATGATGAACGCCCTTGAGGTGTACAGAGCTCCCCCTGGCGGTATGAAACATGTTAACTCGTTTATTGTGTTCACATATTTCCTTCATTACAAAAGTCACACATATCAGAATGAATTTTCTAGATTATCAAAAATATGTGTTTAAATGTATATAGTTATGAGAAACTAAACTTCAAAATATAGGTGTTTATCGACTAATGAGACACAATTTGTTAAAATAAAATGGTGTAGGTTAGCATTAAATTATGTGACGACATAAAACTGAACATTTAAGACAAATCGGCGAATGCCTTCATCAGTACAACATAAAAACAGCTGACCCATAAAAGTTTTCTTAATATATCTCTACGATGTACACGGTGTCCGAAAAAATAGGAAACCTTTTTTTTTATAAGGAGGAAATCGTATGGTGAATATTCATCAAAAATGTGTTATTTAATTACAAAACTCATTTTTATTCTAACATGCTGTTAATTTTTTTTTTACATTAAACTCTGGTTTATTTTCGAAATGTCCACCATTAGTTACAACACGGGCTTCAAGACGCAATCTCCATTTTCCAAACATCAACAAGAGGATTCCCCCTTTTTTTGGGACACAGTGTATATTTCCTACCTATTAAAAAAAGTGAGACAAAAGAAAAATGGTCGGAACAAATCCCTTTACAAAAAAAAAGATCAGAATAACAAAAAAAGAAAGAAAATGGGTGGAATTAAAATGTATAACCTAGCATGGATAAATATTACAGGTGTGAAAAATTGTGAATTTGGTTGACACCTTATGGAGTTAACGAGATGAAAAAATACATATAAGGAATAGAAGTTAGCGACCCGAGCCGAAGCTCGTATTGGACCCTTCGAGAGCCCCAATTGGCAGAATCTCCCCTCCCCACGAGATGTTTCGCTCTTAAGGTGAACCAATCGTTAACTAAATCTTTTTTATTAATTTATTTTCCCTATAAAATCTTTTAGGCTATACTAATCGCATATAATGTACTGATGCAACGTCCGATATCCCTATCTGGTTAACACTGATAAAATGTTTTGAAACGGGACAAAGGTCTTTTTTTCCAATATAATGCATGTGCTCTCCTAAACGGTCCACAAGGCGACGACCTGTTTCCCTCTGTAGCATTTTCCGTACTCAAGGATGGTGTTAATCACCTTGTGACTTGGCGAAGTTAAGCCATCCTTGATTCTTAAACATCCAGAGGGTAGGTGATCTAATTTACTTCAGACACGTACAACTGTTGCGCCGTGACAGGCGTTCACCGTGACATGAGTTGCACAAACTACTGCAGCTTTTTGTGACATTGTGTGCTTTAACGCCAGGGATATGGCTTCTGAAAGGCTCTATTCCCTTCGGAAAGCGGAAAAAAGCGGTGAATTGATTGGTGGCAGGGTCTGCCCTAATGATGCACAGGCTCTTGAGAACATTAATTCGGGCCATAAGGTTGTTACGATGAAAAATATTAAAGAATTTAAACATGTCCCCAGAGTCAGAATGAGTTCCTTCAAAACGAATCCTATCTGCTCTTGTCTCGAAGTCGGGTGACTGCTTATTTTAAAATTGTCTCAGGATACAACCTACGTTCGGAGAAAAAAAAAGAAGAAAATATTTCGCCGTTCTTTTCTATTTACCTTTATCCATTTACTGGCATCCGTCTGTCACAATGTGACGACGGTGTAGACTTCGCAGGACGAAATCACAAGGCATGGGATTTTTTCTGTAGGATTATAAGCTGTTTCCCTAGACAGCTAATCGCCTCTCTCCACGCAGCTGGATAACCCGAGGGAACATCATATGTGGATGATACATCTTGGCACCAGTGGCGTCGCAGGGGTTGTTGAAATTTTTCATTGTATCAATGTATACGCCCACGGAAACTCTAATCTCCTGGTTTGAAGTCAGAGTTTCCTTCTCTTAGCCGAGTTTGCCGTCCAGCGTTAACGAGTGTCATCCACCCAGGGCGCTGGCGGTGTTTTTACTTGACTTGGTTTCTGCTGGAGTTTGAGCTCGGTGTTTTTTTTTGGCTCAATCGTCGTTCCATAAAACCAGTTACTTGGACGACACAAAGGGGGACTCTTGGGTGGTCTTTACCCTGAAGACTCCGTAGCAAGTGTCCTTGGGTGATACTTATTTATTACACTTAGTATATTGTAAATATTTACCAAAATTTTTAAAAAATCTTCAAAACGTGACTAATTGAAATATATTCCCAACTTTCTTTTAGCCATTGATAATGCATAAAGACTCGACAGCAAATAAGTATTAGACTATTTAATTAGACCCATCTTTTGTGTTTATTTGAAACACCTGCGAATGTGGGGCTTGGGCTAAATAACCAGCTAACGCTTCCACCCTCACTCCCACCCACACACATACCCCACACCCAAAAAAAAACCACACACAAGTGTTTAGATGGTGTGGACTTCGCAGGACCCAAAAATAATATATAATCTTAACGATTCCAGTAATGGCGATAGAAAACGGGGACAGTTTCTGGACACTGTCTTCCTATAACTGAGGCCATACCTGCCTAGTCGTTTGGGTACTCACCTTGGTAATCATACGATACGCAATCAGACGTGAAACAGATGCGATAGAGGCCAGCGCTCACTCGCCGGTCCGGATCATTCATCCATGCCGGCACGGCCATCCCAATCATCAAGAAGAAAGCCCCGAGATATCCAATGATGAAAGATGTCTTGATGATGGGATGGATCATCTGCTCGGCCATTTCATTTAATATTTTGTTTATGGTGGGCCTCGTTTCTCGTATGCTACCAAAACAAACAAAAATATTTGAATGAAAATATAATCTACTGGAAGCAAAGTCCTATCTTAAAATTAAAAGTATAATACATTATATAATAGAAATTGCTTCAACCTTAAATACCTTTGCTTTTTAATAAGTGAACCTTTAGCATATTATATTGTATCGTATTTACTGGCCGATACACCCGGCATTTGCCGGGATAGCATTCGGAACAAAAGAGCGTCTTCATCCTTTTTATTCACATTATACAAGTTTTTAAAAATAATAATAAATCCATCTCTTATTAAAACACATTTATAATAACTTTTTGTAAATCTTTCGCACCCCGATAGGATCCCGATCCCGGAGGGAGCCCAAACGGATCCCGTTTCCCGATGGGATCCCGTTTTCCGATATATCCCGGTATCCGGAGGGATCCTGACCCCGTGTGGATCCCGATCCCGGCGGGATGCCGACCCTGGTGGGATCCCGATCCTTGTTCGTTCCCGTTCCCCGTTGATCCTGATCCCGGTTGGATCCCGTTTCTGGCTGTGGTAGGCTTTAATATCTTATACAAACATTGAAGGAACAATTTAGTATACACTTACCCAGTCTCCAGGCAGCAGATTATAATTACACAGCAGGCCCGCTGAATGCAAATTTCTGAATATGTTATCTCAATATCATAAATTGGTTCTGTTTATTGAGCTTTATTATCACTGGAAAACAATTATTTACTTTTCTCACCTATTCCAGTTGTATTATTTCTAAATTTGGTATAATTGTGTATAAGTGTGTTCAGGAAAAACTGGTTATTTTTGCACATCACCCGGACTGCTGGGCGCAGTGTTGACGTGACAAGTGTTTACTTTACCCTTGAGTGGCTGATGTTAGTATCTGACCGGACACAAAATCTCCTTACACTCTCCAGGATGTTGCTGTTGTCTTTTTTTAAAGATAAATTTTCATACATCGCTTTTTTATGCTGCACTCCGTGTATTTTTGTTGTTAAACGATACATTAGTTCGACACGCCTCACTCAATGTGTCGGATCTAAGACAAACATTACGGGTTGGGGGGTGGGGTATTTTAATTTACAAGATTGGGGATTGTGGCGGAGAACTGGCGTAGGAAGGAGGGCACACAGAAGGTGGTCGGCCCCGGGTGGCATTTATTTTTTTAGTGAGGGCTGGAACTTTTGGCCAATTAGTCTACATTAAAATTAATTAATTCTTACAGTATGCTTTAAGACTTGAGTCTGGCTGTATCACTCTACATCATGGAACATGAGATTTTGGGTGTATCACTCTGCACCATGGAACATACTCCCCTCCCCAGTGAAGTTTTTTTTTGGGGATGGGATGACAAAGCCTTGGTACTTTCCAGACGTTACTTGCCTTGGCTAGTATCATTAGCGTGCGGGTGGTACTAGAAGCGTGTGGCGGTACCAGAAACGTGGGACTGTACCAGAAGCGTGGGGCGCTACCAGAAACGTGGGACTGTACCAAAAGCGTGGGGCGCTACCAGAAGCGTGGGGCGGTACCAGAAGCGTGGGGCAATCATTTATATGCTAATTTTCTTTGGCTTTATATTAGATGTGATCGTTATAAAAGCATAATCCGTATCTTGTATTTTATTTGTTTAAATCCTTTTTTTTAAAGCGTTCAATTTTCATGCGCTCTCTCTTCCATAGATCGTGAACGGCATATTGTATCCTAAAATTCTGCTCCTTGGTTCTCCACGTCATGCAGTGGCGTAACTTGACTTCCCAAACTCTCGCCCCCCCCCCCCCCCCACTAACACACTCGCACGTATCATTCGTACAATGCTAATTATAAACCCTCGAAGTGCCGCCCGGGGCCAGGTCGCCTCCTAACCACCCCCTTTAACCGCACACCACTGACGTCATTAAACGACGTCACTGTTAACTAACCAACCTGAAATTCATGAACATATTTCCCCCTCCCCCCCCCCCCCGGCTCCCGGCTCCACGATCCAAAACACGTTAAGATCCGGTTAGTGTTGGTGAGGGCAATGTAAATACCTAGAAACAACCAGGAACACAAGTGGGCAAGGGGCGTAATTCAAAGCTCACAGCGATGGACTAATCAAACGTTACCTCCCCTTACTTCAACTTTACAGTAAACTGAAACGGTTTTTTTTCGTACTATGCCTAGGCGATTTCTTATGTAAGGGGGAAATAAAGACGGCACAACGATTTACGTGGTTCTCAGTGTTTCTTTCAGAAATTTTCCCCCGAGGGGGCACTTTTGACGCTCGGGGGGGGGCAGTGCCAGTTTTTCAGTGGCCAGAGGCGTAGCTAAGGGGTGGCAGATTGGACATATGTCCCCGGGCGCCAGACTAGCGGGGGCATCTAATGGGCTATAGTGTTAATGGATGAAAATAATAGGTTTCAGAGTTTAGCCGGGGGGGGGGGGGGGTAAAAAATGAATCTTGTCCCCTGTCATCAAAGACTCACGTCAGTGACGTAGAAGTGGGGAGGGGGCGAACATTTGGTCTTCCCAGGCGTCAATTTTTCTTTAGATAGAGCGGCGGGATTTTCGGACATCTGCAGAGTTTCTATCGAGAAAGGTAGCGTGGCAAAAAAGTTAACCCACCTAGGGTGGCGCTAACACTAGGCACGCCGCTGGGCAGTGTATATATCAGCACCAAATTTGGCTTTCATGGCAAGTACTTTTTATCGGGAAGTAGGGCAGCAGAAAATGTGTGATTGTTTAACAATCAAAAGGTGCATTTTGAAGTATACATGATTCGAATGTTTTGATAAGACTTTCATTTGATCGGGGGAAATAATTTTTCAAGCGTCAGGGGAGGCATTATGGCGACCAGTGCCAGACACAAACTAAATTCATTTTGGTTGTGGTGTGTCGAAGAAAATCATTTGACAAAAGATTAGATTCAACCCGTTAGTCACACTGATCGACGGTGGGTAGCATAAATTGAGGAATCCGAAGAGTTTGAGCAAAAGTGAGGGCAGGGGTCACCTTAATTTAAAAATAATAAATTCAAAATGCAGTGATGCATTGTGGTGCAAATTTTTCTTCTTCTTTTTCTGACTATTAAGGGCCCACGATCAATTTATTGATCATTATGGCTCCTATGAATGTAGATGGGATTTGCAATGTGTCTGTGCCTGGTGTTGATGCGGAAATAAAGCGAAGGCAATATTTATGATAATGTCAGGAAATACGCACTGATGACTTCATCAATATGAACATCTACGCCTTTGAGAGGGTAGCTACTTTCAAATATCTAGGGGTGACTATAAATAAGCAAGAGGAAATAAAATCGGATGTACAAGAGAGAATAACAGCATGAAACCGTTCTTATTTCAATTTACAAAAGCTACTTCAAAGCAAAAATCTCAATAAGGGAACAAAGAAGGAAGTATACACCACTGTCACAAGACCAGTTGTGAGACTTGGTTCCTACCAGAAAAGCTGAGAACCTGCTAAATATATGACCCGATGATAGACAATTTTGTTTTGGGAATCCGTACAAACTAAGAGCTATATCAATTGTACAAATACCCATCCATAGTCACAACAATATAAAAAAAAAGGTAGACTGCCCTAGGCAGGACACATTGAAAGGATGCCGGATTCTGGAGCAACAAAAACGATCTACAGGCAGAAACCTAGGGGCAGACGGCTCACCGGTCGACCAAGACTGAGATGGATTGACGATGTAGAGAAGGGCTTACAAAGGTTGGGGTTCGCACATGGAGGTGTAAAGCGATGGATCGATCCCAATGGAAGAATGGGGTGGAGCAGGCCAGGGCCCTAAATGGGATGAAGCGCCATTTCGTCGACGGAAAATTGATCGACGGTAATTTGATCGAACGGAAATTTGGTCGAATCTTTTTTTCAGTCCAGACGTTAAAATTTTCGTCAAAAATATCTTGGTGCACTCACAAAATTTCCAAGATTGTATTTCTGTGTGGTCGGAACGTTAGACATCGCTCATTGCTGCAAGCAAACTATTTTTAGCATTATGTTCTCCTATCTCTCTTAGTGGTCGTTCACAAATTATGTCACGCTCAAAGGGGGGGGGGGTCGAGTTTTTGTGACACTTTGTGACGGGGGGAAAAGGGGGGTCAAAAATTTTGTGGCGTCACAATTTTTTATTTTTTTTTTTTAAATCTAAAAACTTTTTATTTTTTAAAAATTATGTATTTAATTAATTTTTAAAAAAATATTAATTTGGGGTCGAAATGCCCTCAGGTATTATAAGTACCGTGAAAATCAGTCGCTCATACCTTCTGCGCATATCGTTACTATACTTGGTGGAATTACTAGGTCCTTACTTTGCCAAGAAGAGTGTTGTCATTGGCAATGAATCATTTAGCCACGTTTCAGCTCGCTATGTTGACGGGAAATGGGTTAATTAGCCGTACACACATTTTGCCAGCCAGCCACCCACAAACACAAGTGAAGTTGATATGAAGTATTTTTTTTTTCTTAAATTAAGTATTTACTGTTGATGACCAAGAAAATTTCACCATTTAGAAACTAAACGTTTATTAAAGACCACAAATAATGAGCCTGCTGTAAAACACTTTATTTTCACACCACAAACAACACACATAGAAATATACACACACACACACGCACGCAAAACCTCACAAGGTGGACAACCCACTCATCCCCCTAATTCAATCTCCAGTGCTTCTCAACAACGTGTTCTATAGTTCGTGCTATCATTTTCACCCTGCACGAATGCGCCATCTTTTCTAGCGCCCGTTTTTCGAATCGGCGTTTTTATAACGTTTGTATCTGTAGCTCTTCTCTTCTAGACTCTTTTATATCAACTTACTGTACTCACTTTGTCCCCCCTAGCTACTTCGTGGTGTCTTCTCTTGATGCGTCGGGTTATTTTTAGCTAAATAATCAAAACATTAAATTGTAAAATAATTACTGTCTGGAATTATTAGTTACACCGGAGGCCCTGGAACAGTATTGTTTTCTATGGTTCATATGGTTAACATGGACATCAACTATCAAATATCAATTTGTTTTTTTAAATACTTGAATGAACATGGTAAAATTGGAAAAAAAATTGAATGAACATGATGGAATAGAAAGATATAAATAACAATTGATAAAACAAGATGCAATTAAAAAAATTATTGAACAAACATGATGAAATAAAAAAAATTATTGAACAAACATGATGAAATAAAAAAAAAAGAATAATAAAAACGTATGTACAGGTTAGACGATAAACAAGTTGAAAATTTAAAAGTTCTATCTCCAGGCGTACCGTGTGGCCATCATTCAAGTAATGACCTAAAAATTTAGTTGTATGAAAATAGAAATGACTGCGTTTAGATATAACTAGTGAACCAAAGGAAAGGGTCTTTTTTACAAAATCACTAGTTCTCAAACTGAGTTAGCTGTGGGTGATGGCCGTGCCCTGTGTCCCTGCTTCCTTCTGCAAGTGGAAGACCGTGAGAACCCCCGCCCCGGCACTGCCCAGGGCCCCCATGATGGCCAGGCCCAGGCTGTAGGTGACCGTGAAGTCGTATCGGTTGCCCAGCAGCACGTACAGAAGCAGCGTCATCTCTCGCACGCCGGCGGTGACGAAGATGATGGAACCCGCAAGACAGCATCCCGCTGGGTGGGGAAGTCAAAAAAATAATTTTTTTAAAAATTAATATTGAGTTAAAGGTTTTTCTCTTGTTTATTTTTAACACTTGCCATCTCCTCTAAATATAGTGTTCATACAGAAGAAACGCCCAAATAACGCGTTTCTCCAAACTGCCCCCCCCCCAACGGCAGTGGCGTAGCGATCCTAACTCGCGCCCGGGGCACAATACCTTTTTAGCGCCCCCCTATTCGAAAAGCATACAATATTATATGTAAAATATACAATTTGGCGCCCTCTGTTAGTAGCCCCCGGGGCATGATACATCCTTGCCCCCCTCGCTACGCCACTGCCAAACGGGTCTAGTTTTATTTATCACACGCAATGCTCGTGGCATGTAAAGAAACACAGTCTGGTCCCAAAGACAGGTTCTAAAGACAGGTCCCAAAGACAGGTCCCAAAGACAGGTCCCAAAGACAGGTCCCAAAGACAGATCCCAAACACTTCGGATAATTTGGCATTTTTACTGTAACATAAATTGGCCTCGTGTTTTCAAGTGTGTCTGCAAGTGAAACACATTTTGATTGTTGGCCAATGGGTGGGTGGGGGTGGGGGTGGAATTTAGAACAGGGTGGGCAAGTGTTTTTGACTTCTTTTTTTTCCTCTCTGGAGAACTAAAACCTTGAATTATTTGATCTGACTGGAGCTGAAATACATTGGTTTAGTTTAACGACCCAGTTATCTGTTATAGCTTTCAAATGATCATGCAATGAAGACGTTAAAGCGTATCCGGAAATTTGATCGAAAGAAATTTCGTCGACGGTAAATTGATCGACGGAAATTTGATCGAAAGAAATTTCGTCGACGGAAAATTGATCGACGGAAATTTGATAGAAAGAAATTTCGTCGACGGAAAATTGATCGACGGAAATTTGATCGAACGGAAATTTGGTCGAATTTTTTTTTTAGTTTACACGTTAAAATTTTGCGTCAAATTTCTTTTTGAGTGCACTATTTTGTTTTACTGTATAGTATAGTATGCGGCGGACGGACTTAATGGCTGATGTTCAGTTTCAAACAAGTTTTTCATAGACTTCGTAGGAGGGCGTGTAGAATCTGCTGCAGAACACGTGCGTGATTCTCATTTGTCGAGAAGTCTCACCCTTCCGTTGAGACATTACGCTTCTAGAACGGCGAAATTACCTAAAACAATAGACCGCATAGTCGTGTTGCTTGGGGGCCGTCCTACTAAATCTCACTCGGAATTGTTCGCCACCTTTTTTAAAACCGGGCTCCCTTGAGGTACAGTTCGAGTATGAGCAAAAATAACGTTCAGCTATGAATATATTTTTCCCGTAGTGAGACGTATTCCCAATAACAATTGCCTAAACATACCGTCCTTGACACTTAGCGACTGGAGCGATGCACTGTTGGCAAACTCACGTACGTGTTCAAGATGCGGCAGTTTCAGTACCATTACTTTTGACGCATACTGTACTTATTTTAAATTTATAGCCAAGTATGATGCGTTTTAATCCATTTTTTAAACATTATTCGACCCAATCACATATAACAATTTGAAATTGGTTTAAAATGAATTAACTTTAAATTACGCCTTTGCCCTGAAGAATTCAGTTTTAAAATGTCAACACTTGAACCATTACGCAATCATTTTCAGTCAAACTTAATGAAAATGAAAATAAAATTAGCAAATTACAGTCCTACGGCTTCACATGCAAACTTAATTTCCATTACATTTTTTTTTTTAATTCTACAAACGTTATTTTGATTTTTCATTAAGAGCATTCTAGTTAAAGAAAAATCGATACCAACCGGAAATCAAGTAGAGCACAGCAGACCCCATCGCCATTCTCCTGTTCGGGATGTTCTGGGTAAAGTACCTGCTGTAGTAGATGGCGCCATCCAGCATTCCACCGATGGTACAGAAGAAAGCGATCATGATAAACGCCCTTGAGGCATAAATGCCACCCGCTGATGGAATACATTTTGGAAGAGGAAAAAAACATCTAAATTAATACAAATTAAACTCCTGTGAAACGAAAGCAAAAAAGGAAAATACATGTCGCGTACATTATAAGAGAATCGATGGCGTCATTTATAGATTAAATACCGTGTTCACCTGTCATTGCTGACAAAAATCTCTAAACCAAATACAAACACACAACCCTGCAAAACACTATAATGCTTAGAGCACGGTTTCCAAAACTGGGGGTGCTCAAACAAGTAGGTGCGAGCAGTGGCGTCACTAGGGGTTGCCGGGGGGGTGGGGTGTGGGTGCACACCGAGTGACACACCCCAAAGAAAGAGTGACACCAAATTGGAAAACTGCAGCTTTTTCGGAGCTCACCCGAGTCGGTATTTTTATAACATATCTTAAATAAATACAAGAGCGCGGTGCCATCAGAACACAGTGCTACAACTGCAGACGGGCTAATGACTATGTTTCCAGCGGAGAATCATTGCGTTTTTTTCCATACGATCAGTGGCGCAGTAAAATGTGCGATTCCATACACGGGCCATGACTTAGCGGCTTTCACATACAAAAAATCATGAATTCTTACACCAATCCCTGAAAAAGTGGAAGGTTTATTTCACTTCTCGCTTTCATTAATAATGACGATTGTTCATCCTTGTACGTGCTCAGTCTTTCTGTCTACTTCTCAAGTGTCCACAGCCCCACCCCCACATAGTACGCCCCTATTGAACACTCTATACATGTTGCAAACGCACGCGGTCTCCGATCATGGTTGTGCCTTAATCCGACTTTGCGCCATAGCAGTGGTTCTCAGCCTTTCTAATGCTACGACCCTTTAATACTGTTCCTCACGTTCTGTCGACTGCCAACCCCAAAAATATGTTCGTTGATACGTCATAACTGTAGAGTATACGTATTTTCCGATAGTCCCAGGCGACCCCTGTGAAAGGGTCATTCGACCCCCAAAGGGGTCGCGACCCACAGGTTGTAAACCACTGCATTATAGGAAGGGAAAAAATAGTTTTGTTCTTGTGGTATATGCTGTGATGCGTTTACCATTAGACTATGTCTTCGCGCATCATCCTCCACATTGTGGAATACAACTTTGACAATGAAAGTGAAAAAAAAACACAATAGACGGTTTCGAACTCCATTATACTCTATGTCTGTAATATAATCTATTATATTTTACACTAGCTAGTAAGTCATAAGTTTACTTTCTAAGGTCTACAGTTCTCTTTGTTATATAACAAACCAATTTTATTTTTTTTAATTCAATGTTAAAATTCATTGCTTCTTTTGTAAGTGGTGTGAGAGTCAAACAAGTTGTTAAGGGTATGCAAGACGAATTGGCGAATTCTTGGTGGGTGCAGAGCGGAGAAAAGTTTGGGAACCACCGGCTTAGCGTTTAAAGCTTAATTCTCAGAAGATCAAGTCACCCACTGCATCTCGTTCGATGATTTTTACATCTCGTTTTACAGATTTTACAGTGTCTGGAAAGGCATGGGCAGCCTTCCAACAACTCAAGAATGTTTGGGTCTCCAAACACTTGAGTAACAACCTAACGACCAGAACCTTCAACACCATGGTGAAACTTGTTCTACTATACGATGCAGAGACACGGAGAACCACTGCTGTGAATCTGAAGAGAATTGAGTCCTTCATCCATAACGGCCTAATAAGGATCATCGTGATTCACTGGCCCGACAGAATCAGCAACCAGAAACTGTAGCAGCGGACAAAGCAGAAACCGGTAGAACAAGAGATCCTCCAGAGATGGATCGGCCATACACTCAGGAAACCTGCCCACAGCATAACTAGACAAGCCCTGAACTGGAACCCTCAAGGAAAACGGAAAAGAGGCAGGCCGAGGAGCACTTGGCACCGTGAAGTGGAAGCAGATACCAAGAAACTTGGCCACACTTGGGGGAAGCTGGAGAGATTGGCTGAGGATCGTGATGCCTGGAGGATTCTTGTAGACTGCCTATGTCCAAGGAAGGATCACAGACGTCGATGAAGATCGGCGGCTGTTCCTCAAGGACGAAGAGGAGAAAGAGATAAGGCCTGATTAGGGCTTTTACTTCTTCGCGTAATGATGGCTTGAAAAACAGAAACATTTTATTGACGGGGCGCGGGGGGGGGGGGGGGAATAAATCGTGTTTTGATTACGTCATGTCAACTTATATTAATTGTTGAGGACGCTTTAATAATAAACAAATCGAAAAAGCGAGTCGACAGTGAGAAAATAATTAGAATAGAATTAAAAATCTTTTTTTTTAAGTTAAAAAAACTTCTTTGTAACCAGATGTAATGTACACCATCAATTAATTTTTTTTTTTTTAGGGTGAAAATGTTAAGTGTTACTAACCTTGGAAGTTGTGAGAAGCACATCCACCAGGTCCACAGATGAGATAGAGTCCAGCGCTCACGTTGCTGCTGGAGTCTGTCATCCACGCGGGGATGGCCATGCCGAGCAGGATGAGCAACGCGCCGAGGCCCCCAAGCACGAACGATGTCTTGATGAACTGGTTGATCATTTTTTGTAGCTATCTACACTTTCTGAAATAAAAAATAAATAAAAATACATTTGAAAATTTTTTTTTTTAATTCATTCCTTTGACTTGACCGTTCTTCGGTATTCGTTTTTTTTGACGCATTAGGCTTAACAACCCTCAAGCGTATATCTTACTCTAGAAAGCTGAGATTCGGTATAAAGTTCATCGTCGTTTCTCATTTTAATCTAGTGAGTTTTTTCACTTACCAAAGAAATATAGCTTAAAAAAATTAATTAATAAAGGGAAGCATCTTTATTTTAGCTAATGTTTAATCATTATTCCAGTTACACGTCAAAATAAAAAACAAAATGTCATAAAGGGAAATTAAAAGATGAGAAAATCTGTATTCTATTTTTTTTTTTAATTTCTAGATAAAAAATAATACAATTTCTTCATTGCGGGTTGGTTCTCGTATGTTTGCATCAGGCATCGGAGAGGAAGAATCAAAGATCAAGTTATCTTATTATCTTAGATATCAATTCGGCTAATTGCTTAAACAACGCAATTAATACAGTAGGCCTTCTAACCAGAAGAGTGTTAGATTAACCCTTGGAGGCCTGGCTTAAACAACGCAATTAATACAGGTAGGCCGTCTAACCAGACGAGTGCCAGATTAACCTTTGGGGGCCTGGCTTACATAAGGCAATTAATACAGTAGGCCTTTTAACCTCTCCACCAAATCGGCAAACGAAGGCGATGATGACGCATGTCACATGATGAGTTCCTTAACTACAAGATGCACCAGACATCAAAGTAAACGGCAAAAAAAAAACACAACAAAAACCCTCTTCCTGCCAATAAACAGCTCTAAATACCAAACCACAAAGATGACTTTCTGACTTACCGATTGAATTGATCCAGAGAGTCAAGTTACCTAAATATGGCAGGTTCAGTCAGTCAATCCTGAGTCAAGAAAACCTATTAATAATCAATTTATAATGATATTTTAATCGAACTTTTTAAAAAAATTTAATATAATATCAATTTGTTGAAGATATTGTTTTCTCCGGTTTCGGATTTAAATTTACTTTTAATCAAAATTTTTTGTACATTTATTAATTTTTTTGGGGGGAATGATTCTAATCTGCGCTAGGAATCTTATCCGCTGATGTGTGCTAAGGTTTTGGTCATTAAATACGGGCTGTGCACAAAACCGGCGTAGAAACGCACTGCGTCTCAAGTGTTGTACTTCACTTGGTGACGGCATAACTTTCCCGGACTCATTTACCCTCCGGCAGTCAGTCCTCAAACTGTAGCATTAAGTGTTCAACCGCATTCTTAACACGTTTTTATCTATGTCAGCATCTTCATGCTTTACAACAGATGACTACGTGCGGAGAAACAGAGACTTTACAGACATTGGAAAGTGCAAACGAAAAATAGGATAGCTTGTTTGTTTGTTTGTTTGTCTTTTTTTGTTGTTGTTGTTTGTGGGTTTTTTTAATGATAGCGTGTTTGTGTTTTGTCACTGGACAAGTTGCGCTGCAAAATATGGTTCAATGTCTTCAAAATAAATGTCCATTTATTGGAATTCTTAAAATAATCGCATCTCATTTCTTTTAGTCTCATTCTTATTCGCCCACACCGAGGCGGGTGGAGATCTTCTAGCTTGGATTGGTTTACTCCAAGTCTAAGAATAACACACTAAATCAAATTTGTTTCTCTACATCAGGGTTGGGGGTGGGGAGTTCCTAAACAGTTTCTGTATTTTGCATCCCCAAAGAATTGTTTGATTAAGACTCACAGCCACACCCGCCCGCCCACACACACACACAAGTAACAATTCTTTTTAAAATTGGACCCCAAAAAATGTATTAATTGAAGTACAAATAGAAGGTAGATATCATAAGTGTGTCTTGTTATATAACGTAAAATATTATTGATGAAATTTTAAACAAATATCTCTACATTTATGAGACAACTTAAAGTCAAAGACTCCTTTGTTTTTACAATCAATTAAGTCAAAGACTCCTGTGTTCTTACAATCACTCATGGTCAAAGACTCCTGTGTTCTTGAAATCACTCTTTGTCGAACCTCCCGAGAATCCTTCTCCCAGTCCTTGGAGTTGCGTGCACCCCAAGTTGGGGAAATGTGCACTATATACATCATGGAATTTCTTTTATTTTTAAAAACTACAGCAACAGCTTCGGGAACATCTATAGCAATATCTATATCTACAGCAACTGATACAGCAACAGCAACAGCTACAGCATTAGCTACAGCAATATCTGCCATACGTTTATTTTCTACGTTCTACAGTTCTCTTTGTAATATAATAAGCCATTATTTAAGTCTTTTTTTTTTTTTTTTCAATTTTAAAATGCGTTGTAGTTTTTGTAGGTAGTGTGAGAGTAAAGCATTTTATATGGGATGCGAGACGAGTTGGCGAATTCGTGGTGCATGCTGAGCGGAGAAATGGCTTAGCCGTTAAAACTTAATTCTCAGAAGATCACGTCCCTCACAACACATTGGACGGGGGAATGGTGGAGAATAGTGAACAGCTACAAGTACAGCTATATGGAAACATATATGACAACAGGTATCGAAGCAGCTGCAGATACAGCTACAAGTACAGCTACGGCAACAGCCATGACAACAGCTACACAGGGAGCAACGGATGCAGCTGCGGGTACAGCTATGGCAACAGCCATTACAACAGCTACAGAGGGAGCTACAGATGCAGCTGCGGGTACAGCTATGGCAACAGCTATGACAGCAGCTACAGATACAGCTACGGGTACAGGTACGATAACGGCTACATATGCAGCTACAGATATAGCTACGGGTACAGGTACGGTAACCGCTACATATACAGCTACAGATACAGCTACGGGTACAGGTACGGTAACCGCTACATATGCAGCTACAGATACAGCTACGGGTACAGGTACGGTAACCGCTACATATGCAGCTACAGATACAGCTACGGGTACAGGTACGGTAATCGCTACATAAACATCTACAGATACAGATACGGGTACAGGTACGGTAACCGCTACATATGCAGCTACAGATACAGCTACAGCAACGAGCTAATTTAAGGATCGTCATTGTTTTGCCATTTTTATCCGGGAACTATTTTAACCTATAAAAAAATCCGTGTTAGCCGTTGGCACCGGTCCTCTCGGGAGACAGGCGGATACGCATTGTTTACCGCGGGGAAAAACTTACTGGTGTAATGGCAAGTAAACAATGTCAAGTATCTTTAATTGCCTTAAGATCTAAAGCTCTTAAAATTGTAACTACTTTTTTTTCTGTGCCATTGCGCAATAAGGAGCGTAGCTGGTGGAGTTGTACTCGAATGTTTGGGGTCAACATGGTATGTTTACATTTCCTTTGTGCGGTGGGGGGGGGGGGGGTTATCTCAGATTAACCCTTGGAGGCCTGGCTTAAACAACGCAATTAATACATTAGGCCTTCTAACCAGACGAGTGCCAGATTAACCCTTGGAGGTCTGGTTAATACAGTAGGCCTTCTAACCAGATGAGTGCCAGATTTTCCCTTGGAGGCCTGGCTTACATAACGCAATTAATACAGTTGGCCTTCTAATTACAGCAAAATATAAATAGATACATTATTTATAAAATATTTCAAACTATTTATTTAAATAAAAATAAAGCTGCTATCGTTCTTAAAAACCTTTATAGAGTTAACAACAGTACCCTCTACAAAATACAACAGTACACTCTTAAGTACGATAAATGTTTTGTTGGTTTTTTTTAAAACCTTTACAACAGTACTCTCGAGTAAAATCATTTTTTAAATAGTTTATAGGTATTTTATCGAATTTTGTAATTAAAAATCTTTTTGTTTCCTTTTTTTTAAAATTGAAGAACAGCTCAATGATGTTTTGAAAGTCGATAACTTCGACAACAGCAACAATAATGACGTAAAAAATGTCCTTACCGAACTTGGTCTGGCACGCGCTAACAACCGCTGTCGATAGCTGTGTGTATTTTTTGTTGTTGTAGTTGTTGTGAAACAGTGCAGTGTAAGACGATGTAAAGAAAAAAAAAGAATATGTATTCTGAAAAGATAAAATAATCATTTATTGGTGCATCTACGCACTTCCGGCAATCACCGTTACCAGATATTTTAAGTTTGTGAACCAAACCGGGGGGGGGGGGGTATATATGCAGCCGTCAGAATATTTTCCTGGCAATGTCACATGAAGGTGCTCTGGTATAGTCCTGTTGAGGAGATGGGGACCTTTCCTGGCAATGTCTCATTAGGTGCTCTGGTATAGTCCTGTTGAGGAGCTGGGGACCACAACTGGCAATGTCTCATGAAGGTGCTCTGGTATAGTCCTGTTGAGGAGCTGGGGACCTTTCCTGGCAATGTCTCATTAGGTGCTCTGGTATAGTCCTGTTGAGGAGCTGGGGACCTTTCCTGGCAATGTCTCATGAAGGTGCTCTGGTGTAGTCCTGTAGAGGAGCTGGGGACCTTTCCTGGCAATATCTCATGAAGGTGCTCTGGTATAGTCCTGTTGCGGAGCTGAGGACCTCTTCTGACAATGTCTCATGAAGATGTACCCAACTTTTATGATAAGCTTAGCAGTCGACATTGCTCCTCATGTACCCAACTGTTATGATAAGCTCATCAGTCGATATTGCTCCTCATGTACCCAGCTGTTGTGATAAGCTCAGCCGTCGACAGTGCTCCTCATGTACCCAGCTGTTGTGATAAGCTCAGCCGTCGACAGTGCTCCTCATGTACCCAGCTCTTGTGATAAGCTCAGCCGTCGACAGTGCTCCTCATGTACCCAGCTGTTGTGATAAGCTCAGCAGTCGACAGTGCTCCTCATGTACCCAGCTGTTGTGATTAGCTCAGCCGTCGACAGTGCTCCTCGTGTACCCAGCTGTTGTGATAAGCTCAGCCGTCGACATTGCTCCTCTTGCATCAAGCTTTTATTATAAGCTCAGCCGTACGAGAAATGGCTTATGATTAATGAAAACTATCCAGCAGGCCTGCATATATCCACTACCTGCACCAGCCACCAGAGTGGTGATGTACTCGCAGTAGTACGATTTATAAACCACGATTGAACGTCATAAACTACTTAATGTATGCAGCAATGACAAACATGTTCCTATTCTGCCAAATATCCTACACAACTATCATTATCAAGATTTCCACAAAGGTCTGTTGATCCTCTAAATGTGAGGCATTAAATAAGAACAAAAAAAATGCTACCAGGAGCGTACCTTGACTAAATGCCGCCCCACTGACCTACTTTGAATGAGTGCCGCCCTAGGGTAACTACCAAAAGTACGCCCCCACCCCAAAAACAAAAAGAAGAACACATTATTTTTAGACCTTATTAGAGGACGTAGTGTGCGGTGGCGTACCTAGGTGGCTTACTGATTAGCACTAATTGGGATTCTTAAAAAGGGCGCTACGTAAATACACGTTTAGTAAAGTAACTTTAGTCAATGGGTCATTGCAACAACCATTGTCTGGTTGTTTATTTCTAGCTTTCTTTAATAATCTTATGGCGACTTTTTCTTTATTTCAATATTTCACCGGCTAATGTTTAGTTTCCAACAGCTCGCTGCGTTAGCTATTTCAAAATTTTTATGGACCAAAAAAAATTCATCGACATGGACATTTTATCGACGGACAATTCTTCAGCATAGTCTCAATAAAAGATAATCAAATGTAGAATTTATTTGTATAATCAGATTCTTTTTGAGATCTTTAAACAATAACAAAACCATTCACCTATCATCTGTAAGATTCTTGATTTATCCATACCTAAAATGCTGTAAAGAAAAAAAAAAGATTATATCAGGATAAAATGTCTTTATTTTCGTTATACGTCTTTCGGTGTGTTTCACCAATCAACTGAGCTCGCGAGATATCGCTCAACGGAGCTCGCTAGATATCGCTCAACGGAGCTCACTAGATATCGCTCAACGGAGCTCGCTAGATATCGCTCAACGGAGCTCGCTAGATATCGCTCAACGGAGCTCGCTAGATATCGCTCAACGGAGCTCGCTAGATATCGCTCAACGGAGCTCGCTAGATATCGCTCAACGGAGCTCGCTAGATATCGCTCAACGGAGCTCGCTAGATATCGCTCAACGGAGCTCGCTAGATATCGCCCAACGGAGCTCGCTAGATATCGCTCAACGGAGCTCGCTAGATATCGCTCAACGGAGCTCGCTAGATATCGCTCAACGGAGCTCGCTAGATATCGCTCAAATAAGCTCCCTAGATATCGCTCAACGGAGCTCGCTAGATATCGCTCAAATAAGCTCGCTAGATATCGCTCAACGGAGCTCGCTAGATATCGCTCAAATAAGCTCGCTAGATATCGCTCAACGGAGCTCGCTAGATATCGCTCAACTGAGCTCGCTAGATATCGCTCAACTGAGCTCGCTAGATATCGCTCAACGGAGCTCGCTGGATATCGTACCTGTCATCTCTAGCCTGATACTTTAACTCCACAATTCAACTTTGCTTGTGTCTGAACACGTGACGTCATTTGCGACACTATTTTTTTTAATTTTTTTTTTATAATGATAATTATAGATCATTTTCACAAATCCATTAAAGTCATGAAAAATTATCTTTCAAATCCCCTTCTATTGTAATGATGTTAATGTTACTTGATATATTTGGCACTGTACTCCTTTTATTTGAAAAAAAAATTAATTATACATAATAATCTACGGCTGGATGTGTGAAAAAAAAAACACACAAAAAAAAAAAAAACATTTTTAAAGTAATATGGATTCTATTTAAAGGCAATTAGCTTGTGAGGCGCCATTTTGTTAAATTATAATGACACAGATATTGAGAGCCGTAGGCAGGTTCTGATATATAAATGTCATTATATATAATTGGTAATGAATTTTTATTTATATATTTATTTATTTTTTTAAAATCCTTTATATTAACAACGTTTTTGTTCGTGGCAGGCCGGGGTGGCAAAATCAAATGATAAGCCCCACTCAACTACCCCCCCACCCCCACCCCCCCCCCCAAATCCCACAAACAACAATTTTTCAATGGGGAAGATGAGGGAAATATGATGACACTGCTGTCATGAAATAAAATTCCTGATAACTGCGTTACATGAGATCCTTTTTTCCAAAAATTTATTTCTCAGGTGATTTTGGTGCGTAATAATTTCTTTTGATTTTCTGAAATCTAAAATAAATCTGCGGTGCAAAAGCGGGTGGAATTTTAGAATATTAATATAAAAGAAAAGAAAATACATATAAAGGATTTGTACGAACAACTTTGTCTTTAGGGTTTGTTTAATTTAGATTAAAATGTGCATCTGTTCCTTCCAAGTCATGATTTTGTCAACAAGTCTTGATAAAATCGTGACTCTGAAGGAAGATATGCGTTTGGTGCACTTGACTGTAAAATGCGCGATTGAAAACCCGATAGGAAAAATACAAACGGGAATATCCGATTCATTGAAACCTGGGGTTTAGCGAAAATTCCAATGGGGAAACAAGTGTCATGTGACAGCCGTGGATCACACATTCAGGTAAAAAGCCTTGCTACGAAGTCTCTTATCATAGTGATACCAACTGTTTGTGTGCTTGAAGAATTCAAAGTTATACAATCGACAACCAGTAAGTATATTATTTTTAGTCATCTGTCCCCATTCAGTTGACTTAAAAAAAATAAAAGTCAGTTAAATTGAATCACTTTTGACTTTGAAAAGAGTACTATGGGCATGAGTTACTTTTAGTATCTTTATATCAGCGGTTCTCAACCTGTGGGCCACGAGCCCTTTGGGGTCGCGGGACCCTTTCCCAGGGGGTCGCCTAAGAAATTACATATGCTCTATAGTTATGAAGTATAACCGAAAATAATTTTGTGGCTGGAGGTCGCCACAACACGATGAACTGTGTTAAAGGGTCGAAACCATAAGGAAGGTTGAGAACCGCTGCTTTATAACAATGCCCTCCATTTCTTGTCTTGGATTTTTTTTATTATATCCGCTGTGTGTCTTGCCGTCCTGGAACATAGATCTACTTATACTTAGCGTCATTTGTTTATAGAATGTACCAGCCTCAAGTACGCGTGAAATTCGTTGGATCTACACCTTGGGACATTTAAATGGTAAAGCTGGTGTTGGGAGTGCTCCTTGTGACATTTATAGGGTAAATCTGGTGTTGGATCTACACCTTGTGACATTTAAATGGTTTAGCTGTTCCATTTATTGTTCCTGTTTAAAACAGGTTTCAAAGCAAAACCATTAAGGTTCACACTTATCTAAAAAAAATCAGTTTCCAGGAAACAGGAGCAGCACAACAACATTAGTAATTTTGGGATTTAAATTTCCGGAAAAATATTGAAAGCGGTAATGGGCTGAGATCATATGTATAAATTTGCACTAGAAAAACAAAATTGGGGGGTGGTGTTGTGATAGTGATAGACAGAAAGTATAAATAGAAACGGGGCGATGTTGAAAAATGTTGAAAGGTTTTATAAGCACTGCTTAATTTTTTTTATTTTTTTAAAATATTTTTTAGTTGATGCGCAATGCTAGTTGCGCCACAGACAAGTATTACTGCGTTTGGGGATTACTGCGTTTGGGGATTACTGCGTTTGGGGTTGTTTACGTGAACAAAGAAATGATTTATGAAGAAGATTTTGGAATGAGGAAGTTTAATCCACTTGTGCGTGAACTGTTCCAACAATACACACACACACACACACATACACACAAGAAGGTGTTCTAAAAACACACACACACACGGAAATGTTCTAAATACACACACACACTCACACAAGGAAGTTTTCTAAACACACACGGGGGAATAGGACAATTTGTATTTTTGCCCCCCTTGTCGGTACTAATTTCTGCGTCCATATTCATCAGTACTTTTTATCTCGTCGTCCGTCCTGTCCTTACTTTTGGCAGCGACGCCTTGCTAGTCTTATTTCCATGTGTCTTATCTTATTTCTCATCAGAGGCAAACGCGGCGAATAGTTTCAGCTCAATCTGACAGTCCAAGAATAGGATATTCATATCTCCATGCTGTAAAAAATATCATGCGATGTTGTGTAGGATTTATCGTCATAATGTTGCCATTTCTTTTCACAAATGAACTTGCTAGATACGCTAGTATAGTACTCAGTAGTAGCAGTATTACAGTAATGTTTCGCCCACCGTATCTTCAGTGTGCTAGTACGGTGGTTCCTATCTATAATGTTTCGATTCCCGGCGCTTATGCCAGATGAAGGTTTCCACCATTATTTTGCTGCCCCCTCGGATACTACTTTTTAGTTAAGTAATATTTGTATTTTATTCTGTTTTTACTGTTTGCTGCGGAGGAAATGCTGCACCTGGGCGAAGCCGGAAAATGGCGCCACTTAATATATAGAAAAAGTGCCCCCGGGGCGGATCAGTAAAAAGACGATATTTGGCCCCATCGTATTTCTGAAGTAAATGGGATTTGATCTTCTAATTCACTATTAAGATCCAATCTAAAGAAGATTTTGGCGCTCGCTGTGACTGGCCTCTTTGCTCCATTCTCATGGCTCTGCCCGAGGGCAACATGGCACCCAGAGCGACGCAGCGGTATAAACCCGTGACAAATTTTTTTTTAGTCCTGTGACGTCACAATTATTTATTAAATTATTTGATCTTTCGGTGTTTTTTCAAGTGATGGGGACTAAAAGCTTCTTGTACGTACCAGTTTGGGGGGGGGGGGATGCCCAAAAAAAAAAAGGCAAGCACAACATCACCCCACCCCCGCACTGGTATGGTTCCGATTGCTATGAGCCTTTGTGTCCGTACTTGGCATCCAGAACATCTGGTAAACTAGTCAATGATGATTTCAATGCGCATGGGGAATAACTCAAAAGGGATATCAATGCACATGGGGGATAACTCAAAAGCGATAAGAACACACTTGAAGGATATGTTAAGTCCATTACAGTATTGCTCCAACCATAAATATGAGTAGCTGACCATGACCTTACAGGGTTTTGCTATGAGCTAATGACCTTTATCGGGTGTTTTCACCCATTTACCCCAAAAGGGCACTGTGACCTAATGCAATGGAAGATGTACTCAAATAATCCTTGTGTGTGTTTTTTTGTTTGGGGGGGGGGGGGAATCCTTTCGATATTTAATCATTACTTAAATAAAGAGAAATCAGGCAAAGAAAAAAAAGAAAGAAAAAAAATTTATTTAATTCATAGCTGACCTTTCTTCAAGGATGCTTGACTATGCGCTATAAATAGATTTTGTAAACAGCAGCCAAGCCTGTCTTCGAATGACTTTTGTGCTTATCCCCACCCTCCACCTCTGTTGCCTGTGTTCGGTGAAGTGTTCAGTGAAGTGTTCAGTGAAGTGTTCAGTGAAGTGTTCAGTGAAGTGTTCAGTGAAGTGTTCAGTGAGGTGTTCAGTGAGGTGTTCAGTGCGGTGTTCAGTGCGGTGTTCGGTGAGGTGTTCGGTGAAGTGTTCGGTGAAGTGTTCAGTGAAGTGTTCTGTGAAGTGTTCAGTGAAGTGTTCAGTGAAGTGTTCAGTGAGGTGTTCAGTGAGGGATTCAGTAGGGTGGGGAAGGTCTCAATTTTAAGGTTTAATCATGGGTTTCCTACCTTTTTTTTCAGGGATGAGGGTGTGGGTCTATTGACCATCTTTACCGGTCAGGTCAAGGCCACGGACCATTCTTAGGAGATTTTTTTAATGTATTATATGACATGTCAGCGACATTCAAGGTCACCTAGACTTTATGCAGTAGCGTATTTAGGGGGTGCTGGGGGGGGGGGGACAGTCGGCCCCTGGATAAAAAAAGAATATAGCCTAAATGTGGTTTCGTAAAATATCCGCTGTCCCACGGTCCCAGCTTGGTAGCCAGCCATCTGAGGCTTATGAACTCTTGTATTTCATTGAAAAATGATCCCTTTTCCTCCAGCTTAGGCAGTCTAGGAAATTTACCATTAACACTATACTTTTATTGATGGATCTGCACAGTGACGCACATGGTGGCAGTAGACTTCAAAATGACTTTACTTAGTAAGATTAGTTTTAACATTCATGAAGAATTTTTATTTAAAACACCTTTGTTGTTGTGACAACGACAATCTATATCGGCTTTTTTGTAAATATATAAATTTTAAATACAGAAATAGATTATTTTTTTTTGTGTGTGTGATAATGTTTTGTCTTTCTTTTTTTATTCATGGCTCTACTGTGTGATGTGTCAAATATAGCATGTAAACAATGTCTTCGGGAATACCCGGTGACGTCGTTCGGCTGTTTTCACTTTTTCAAGGAATACCCGATTACGCTTGTTTTAGTTTCGACCAAAAATAAACTTTTACCGGACGACACGACATCATTACCTTTCCACGAGTTCAGAAACATAAATATGAAATAACGTTTTGAATTTTACGTATTATCTTATTTTTTTAAATTCCAACTTACTGAAGCTGCATCTGCTACTACCAAATATAAATTGATGCGAAGGACAGTTTGCAATCTGATTGAATAGAAAGATGGACCATTTTAACGTTACTACATTAGAAGTGTTTACAACATAAGCCTGACAGAAATGTTTGTGTGTAATGGATCTTATATAGAGCTGCATAAACCATATGCAACGTCGTGTAATATTTTCAAGGTGAGCGCATAGATTTTGGTCAGTCACTGACTAAACCTTCGGGAACACAGAAACGGCTTAATAACCCTGGACGTTTTAGTGTCTTAAACCGAAGATTCCAAGTGCTTCTAACACTGTTATTGGACGTTCTAGTGTCTTAAACCGAAGATTCAAAGTGCTTCTAACACTGTTATTGGACGTTCTAGTGTCTTAAACCGAAGATTCCAAGTGCTTCTAACACTGTTATTTGACGTTCTAGTGTCTTAAACCTAAGACTCCAAGTGCTTCTAACACTGTTATTTGACGTTCTAGTGTCTTAAGCCTAAGACTCCAAGTGCTTCTAACACTGTTATTTGACGTTCTAGTGTCTTAAACCTAAGACACCAAGTGCTTCTAACACTGTTATTTGACGTTCTAGTGTCTTAAACCTAAGACTCCAAGTGCTTCTAACACTGTTATTTGACGTTCTAGTGTCTTAAACCTAAGACTCCAAGTGCTTCTAACACTGCTACAAAACCACGCCAAAACTCTTAAATTGTTTGAAATGATTTTTGTTAGAGAGATGAATCAAGTGAACTGAATTATTTTGTTTTTCTTCTTTCAGAATTACGAGACAAGCTGACTTTTCAAAAAGCTGTACTTTCATTCAAAAAGATGACTATTCAAAAGGCTGACCTTTCCTAAAGCTGACTTTTCAAAGAAGCTGACTTTTCAAATACGCAGGCTGTGTCTTAAAGGGGGCATAAAGCCATGGATGAATCTGCAATAATAGACTTGATGATTTTTCAAAAAGTTGTTTCAGCGGCGTGTCTGGGTCATGTTGATGACCTTGACATTAACCTCGTGGACAGTCAGGGAAACACGCCGCTGATGTTGGCGAAGCAAATTGGAAGCAGGCGCGCTTACTGCACGCTTGTCAACGAGGGGGGAAAATACGATGTGACGAGGTAAGTGGCCCACTGCATTCTTTGGTATTTCACAGGGCCAATAAATGATGATAGTCTAGTGCAGCGGTTCTCAAGCTGTGGGTCGTGACCCCTTGGGGGTCGAACGACCCTTACACAGGGGTTGCCTAAGACCATCGGAAAACACATATTTATGAAGCAGCAATGAAAATAAGTTAATGGTTGGGGTGTTACCACAACATGAGGAACTGTGTTAAAGGGTCATGGAATTGGCAAGGTTTAGAAACAACATTTTAAAGAGTGACTATGTTAGTTAAGTGAATAAATGATGTTAGATTAGTGAAAAAACGATGTAGGTCTAGTGACTGAATAATGTAGTGTAGTAAATAAATGTAGGTCTGTGTCGAATTATGATAATTCAGTGCCTAAATGATGTTAGCTTAGAGAATAAATAATGTACTATATGTGTAGTGAACGAATGAAATTTTTTAAAGAATAAATGATTTTTGTTGATTGTATAAATAATATAAGCATAGTTATTGATTGATGTAGCTTAGTAAATAAATTGTGTAAACTAAGTGAATAAGTTATCTCAGTTTAGTGAATGCATGATTTTAGTTTCGTGATCACTCATTCACACATAAACATACACATACACACAAAATACACACACAAATAAATACACCCCTATTCGTCGTTTGTTTCTGTTAAGACCGTAGTACGGTATCACATACAGTAATATGGCATCAATTACAGTAATATGGCATCAATTACAGTAATATGGCATCAATTACAGTAATATGGCATCAATTACAGTAATATGGCATCAATTACAGTAATATGGCATCAATTACAGTAATATGGCATCAATTACAGTAATATGGTATCACATGCAGTAATATGGCAATACATACAGTAATATGGCATCAATTACAGTAATATGGCATCAATTACAGTAATATGGCATCAATTACAGTAATATGGTATCACATGCAGTAATATGGCAATACATACAGTAATATGGCATCAATTACAGTAATATGGCATCAATTACAGTAATATGGCATCAATTACAGTAATATGGCATCACATACAGTAATATGGCATCAATTACAGTCTCTGATAGTTCTAGTTGAGAACTGGTATCTTTTGCTTTGGTGGTAGTCATGTTGAGTCTAACTTCAGGTCGGGTTAGGCTTTCATGTGGTCCTCGAGTTGGGATCACTTTCACTTTCTCCCTGTTTCCGGGTAAGGCCATGTCTGGAGACAAGCGCTATAAAAGTACTCAATCATCATAAATGTGCTGTGTTTTTTTTTAACTTGAATTATATTAGTAGTAGTTTTTATATATTCAGACTGACATCAAAAAAATAATCAGAGATCAATTATTTTTTTCAGGGACATCGAGGCTAAAGTCTCGGCGCTGAAGAGTTCCCCCAGTGAGGTCACGAGACAGATAGGTCAACTCTATGCGGAAGCCAGGTCCGGAGCACTCATCTCCAAAGTGTGTCAAGGCGTACCATTGGATGTCCCGATCGACCTGAGAGATGACTTTGGGGTCAGCGCCCTCGCCGTGGCGGTTGACTGCGGCGACGACTTTGCGGCCTCCAATCTGATCGATTTGGGATCGACCTTCGATGAATCGACGTTGCTGGCTGCCGTTGACGGTTGGCATGCGGGTTGCATCCTTCTCCTCTTGAAAGCTGGGGTTGAGTTTTCACAAGATTCGTTGATTAGAATCCTCGAGATGCCTTTTCGTAAAGTCTTACTGGCTTTCTTGGAAGCGGAGACGTCGAGATCAACGCAGTCGAATATCGTCGTGAGTCAGCCCAGATCTGAGCCCAAACTGACCATCTGGACACTCCAAGAGCCTGCCCTCATTACAGCTGTCCGATTCAACCTATTGGATGCCGTGAAGGGTCTCATAGAAGCTAAAGCTGACGTGAATGTAGGAAATACAATCGGCCAATCAGCCGTGGTTATTGCGTGTGAAGAAGTACACCTTGATATCGTGTACTGTCTCCTTGAAGCCGGTGCTGAATTACCGGTCAACGCGTCTTCCGTCAGAAAGGCGTTCTTCGCCGCGGTGGAGGCGAAGCGGTACGATGTCCTGACACGGTTCTGCTGCACTGGATTTTCGTTCGACGCGACCGATCCCCAGGGGGAGACTGCTCTCTTCAAAGCAGTGAGATTATCAGACGCAGAGTTATTAAACTTTTTCATAGACCACGAGACAAACATAAACCACAGAGACCACAGTGGCGCCACAGCGCTCATCCTGGCCACCGAGAGAAGAGACGCTGAAGTCGTTAGTCGGCTGATTAAATATAACGCACTACTCAACACCGCAAACAAGAACGGAGAAACTGCTCTCATGAAGGCGGCGGACTCATTCAGCATGACCAGCCTCCTCATCCAGGCCGACGTTAACGTCAACAAGGTGGACAGCCAGGGCGACTCCGCTCTTCTCCTCGCGTCAAAACAGGGCAACCTCGACGTGGTCACCGAGCTGGTGCTTGCTGGTGCCGACGTGAGGCAAGCGAATGTCAACGGCGACACGGCTTTAACGCTGGCGGTTCACTCAAAGAATGCGGAACTCGTCAGGTTGCTCATTGAATCCAAGGCGGAAGTCAACGCGCGGGATAGCTCCGGGAATACCCCGTTGATTCTCGCCGCGTGTTATGGTCACGTGGGCACTGAAGAAAACACAGGGATCGCGGCGGGCGCTCAAGCCGATCTGATAAACCGAGATCTGGAAACAGTTCCGTATGCAGCAACGCAGAACACACAAGCAGCGATTGTTCGAAGTCTTGTATCGGCCGGTGTTGAAGTCGATGCTAAGAACAACCAAGGCGAAACAGCTCTTCACCTGGCTTGCCACAACGGAAATGACGACATCGCCGAGCTCTTACTGGACGCCGGGGCAGACATAAACGCTGTTGACGGGTCTGGGAAAACGTTGTTGGGTGTAGCCTGTGACCTTGGTAACCTTGGGACTGTTCAATTTTTACTTAAACGCAGGTGGGATAAAGCAATCACGGACACCAACAACCAGGCACTGTTGCTTGGGGCATTGAGGCATCGTCATCTTGACATTGCCGCTAGGCTCGTGGAGGCTGGGTTCGATGTCACTTTCGAGGACAAAGACGGCGATACGGCCCTCGGCCTGGCCTGCGAAACGAATAATCTTGAGCTAATCAATGCTGTTATCGACGCCGGAGCAGACGTGAACAAGACAAACGGTACAGGCGAGACAGCTTTACTCAACGCTGTAAGATCAACCAGTCTGGAAACAATAGCGCTTCTCCTCTCCCGTGGAGCTAGCGTAAATATAGCGAATAAATTAGGGGAATCCCCCATATCTCTAGCTGAAGGGTTGAATCAAGAAAATATCGTAGGTTTGTTTCAGAATCCGGGGATTCCCCTAGAAGCCTATCACTGAGTTGTAAACAGCTTCAATTTTTTTTATATATTATCCATTTGCTTAATTTAATTTTCTTTGATTAACGCATTTTTTAAAACTTGTATCATATCAGTGATTTGTTTACTACAACTTCCCATCCCTTTTGCTCATGTCTTTGGTTTACGGAATCCTACAGAGCAGCTGAAAATCGATACACAACTTCTCTAATTGAATGCAGGAGTTGAGTTTTCACAAGATTCACTGATTACAATCCCTGAAACGGCTTTTTCTTAAAAGTCTTTCTGCCTTTCTTGGAATCGGAGAGGTCAAGGTCAATGCGATCCAATATCGCCGTGAGTCGGCCCCGATCCATCTATTGTAATTTGTTAAATCCTTGAATTTACTTGATCCGAAATCAATGCTGTTACATTGTGAGAGTTTGGGAAAAGAAGGGGGAGGGAGGGAGAGGAAACTAGATGGCGGACGAAACGCATATTAAAAAATGGCCTACGGTTGTTAACCAAGCCGTAGAGACCGTAGTCGAAATCACAACATTTTCTCGATTTCACCCATTTCGAAAACTTACTGTGATTTCGTATGCTTATAAGCCGAACCTCTTATATCCGACATACAAAGTGGATGGTTACAACCAAAACAAAAAAAAACAGCTGATGGCGGTTTTATTCCGCTTGTTCACAGTGTATGTTTCATGAGAAAAAATAAGAAAACATAAGATGATAAGATAAGAGATTTTTTTATTGATGTGAATAAATGGAAATTTGTTGTTTGTCGTTTTTTTTTTCATCCATCGTACACACTTTTTTTTTCAGTTTTGAAAATCCTAGTTTGAGTCTTTCAGTGTTCCTTAAAATTCGTCTGTAGCAAGAAATGCCTCGAATAATTGTATATAACCAAGCAAGTTTTATCAATGACTGATAGGAATTTGTTCTTTCTTTCAGAGTAAGATTTATATTTTGCCTTTGAAGTAATGCATCCATAACTAGTTGAAACGTTGTTGTCGTAAAGACTTTTCGTGACCTATTTAAATAAATTTATCCTCGGCCACGATTAACTTACATCCCCACGATGTGTCATCTGAAACAACAACAGATCACCGAGCAGTGGCGTATGCATGGGGTGCGTATGGGGCGGTCCTCCGTACCCCGGACGAATCTTATTTCTTTATATAAAGGGGTGGCATTTGCGGCCCAATGCATAGTTGTTTGATTTTTTTTTTTCGTGAATGAAGGATAGTGGCAAAAATCTTCACTCCCCTTCCCCCCCCCCCCCCCCCCCCCCGTGGCACTAACTACGCCACTGTCGCCAAGTAATGTTATACTCAATTTTATTTTAAAATATTTAAATAAATTACTGATACTGCACTAACGCAAACATTTGTTGTGTTTGTTGATGTCATCATCGTTTTAAGAGAAGCAACATTTCATAACTCAATTCTCAGATTCGGAAGAGATAAGAAATCAAACTCTAGATTAAAATTTCTATTTCACTTAGGTGCACGCAGGCAAACATGACAGCAGGCAAACAGGATAGCAAACACGATAATAGGCAAACACGACAGCAAACATGGCAGCAGGAAAACATGACAGAAAACATGACAGCAGGCAAAAACGGCTTGTGGGTTTTGAAGTTGACTCTGTACATTTAGCAGCCTCCTAAATTAGGATGTCAACGTCATCCTTAAGCAAAATCAGATTCCCCCATGATACACACTCAACTTCAACAGCGGCACACACTCAACTTCAACAGCGGCACACATTCAACTTCATCAGCAGTACACATTCAACTTCATCAGTGGCACACATTCAGCTTCATCAAATACACACATTCAGCTTCATCAAAGAGACACATTCAGCTTCATCAAAGACACACATTCAGCTTCATCAAAGACACACATTCAGCTTCATCAAAGACACACATTCAGCTTCATCAAAGACACACACTCAACTTCATCAACTGTACACACTCAACATCACAATGCTAACCTACCTGATGGCTTTCCTTCTGCGAGCACTGCAGCTTGTGTTGGTAAAAATACTAATTTTATTGTCTTTTTAATATGTTTATTATCATTTCCATCTTTGACCTCTAAAACTACAAGTTGCAATTGGTTGGTTACCATATCCATCGTCTGGTATATGGCCCAACAGCCTGTGCATTGATTTGGCCACCTGGTCAGAACTAGCTGTCACTCAAGCGCCATTGAAAGACTCAAATCGCAAGCAATCAGGTTTCGGTGCTATAAGAAGGTCACGCCGGTTGGGGGCGGGTGGGGGGGTTGACTCTGTTAAAGACACCCTCAAAGTAAAAAAAAAAGTCATGAAGCTCCAGCAGGCCACACACCTTGAAGCAGATTGAAAATTGTACCTGACCGCCAACTGTACCTGACCACCAACTATATCTCCCCCCCCCCTCCCCCCCCCCCTATCACCCGATCACGAAGCATCTCCGATAGGATTGGACAGAAGAAAAAGAATAGAGTTAAATGGAGAACCAAATTACGATAGTAAAGTTTAAACAAAGAGTGGTAACTTCTTTCCACCTTCAGCTCCAAAATGTAAACGACATAAAAGGCACAGGGACCACCCCAACAAATCCCTTTAAAAAAAATAAAGAAACATTAGCGGATTCACTAAGGATAGCACTCGGAACGAAGGAACTTATACAGCCTTATAATTATTCCGATCCCGGTGGGCTCCCAATCCCATCGGTATCCCGCTCCCATTGGTATACCGTTTGCCGGTGGGATTTCGATCCCTCTGGATCCCAATTCCGGTATGATCCCAATCCCGTCGGTATTCCGATCCCGATTGTAACTCGACACCAGTGGGATAACGATACCGGTGGGATACCGGTCTAAGCCTATTGATATTTATATATAGCTTATATAAGGAAAAATTAATTGGGGCCCCCGGCCCCAGAGAAATGGAAATTATAAGTTCAGTACCCTTCGGTATTTGAATATGGATAATCAAGTTTATGTATAATATGTTTGGTCAATATCCATCTATTCATGTAGGAGTATTTGTTGTTAATTGCATTTATAAAGCTCATAAAGGAAAAAACGACTTTTTGGCCCCCGGCCCCAAACTGAATGTCTTAAAAAGTTCATAAACCCTTAAGAGTTCCTTCCGGATAATGATGGATATATGTGCCAAACTTTGGTCAAGATCCATCCATCCATCCATGTAGGAGTATTAAGCCTATCGACTCATATAACTTTCTGGAACATTCTAGATTTAATGTATTATCTTCATAGAACTGTGTAAAAACGGTCTTTTCAAAGTAACTATGCTTCGAATACGAAATATTATACAACGAAGTGCATTGCTATAACTATATACCATTAAAGTTAAAAGACGGGCCCCTGGGGGCCCATTCTATGAATTGTAACGTATTAGTTTTGCCTGAGATGGGGCCATGTAACAAACATTCAGGAGACTTTCTGGAAAATTCTAGATTGGATATTATTAGTTTTAAAAATCCAACGAAAATTTCAGTATGGACAGTGAAGTGTATTGCTACCACCATAGGCCTATATCTATCAATTCACATGTAACTTATACTGTTGTCTAAGTCTCTCGATATTTATATAGCCCATATTATGGATATTATGAGTTCGGTAACCTTCGGTATTTGAATATGGATAATCAAGGGAACTTGTACTAAGTTTGGTCAAGATCCATCTATTCATGTAGGAGTATTTGTCGGTCATTTTATTTATGTGGCTCATATTAGAAAAAAAAAACGATTACGGGGCCCCGACCCAAACGGAATGTTATTAAAAGTTCTCAACCTCTTAAGAGTTCCTTCCGGATAATAATAGATATATGTGCCAAGTTTGGTCAAGATCCATCAATCCATGTAAAAGCCTTTGTGGAACAGACAAATCCACAAATCCACAGACAAACAAATTTTCAGTTTTATAAATATGATATGATTATTATTAGTATTGTTTATTGTTCAAAGGAAGGCGTTTGGCCGCAACGCCCATGTTTACTTTTGTTTTTTCACGTCAAGAGCTCACAAATATCCAAGCCCACGCATCAAGAGCCTACATATATCATAAACCAACACATCAAGAGCCCACACATATCAAGAGCCCACACATTTCAAGAGCCCACACATATCAAGAGCCCACACATATCGTGCTTGAAATATTACAGAAACTAGAAACTCTAAAACCCAAAGTACACGCTGATGGAAGCGATCGAATGAATGCGCCATATTACGAAAACACAACACATCACTTCCGTTTTCTGTGTTTGTTTAAAACATCTTGTAAAGGATATTTTGGACTTAATCGATATGTTTTGAGTTGTGAGTATAAAACAAGTTAAAGGATCCAGACCATGTAGGTAAAAAGATTTGTGGTAAATTTGGAGAAATAGTACCGCGTTTTTTTACGTGTTCACAGGTCGCGGCAACCATGATGGCGGCCGTGGAAAAATAAAATAACCACGTTAGCTAAAATTAAGAATAAAACGTTAAAAAAATAATTGAAAAACTGTCCTAAATGTATCCCTAAACCTAACCTGAACCCTAAATTTATCCCTACCCGGGGTTTTGACCCTATTGCAACCTGGTTTTTTGACCCTCTCGGAACCAGGGTTTTGACCTTTTTGGAACCAGGGTTTTGTCCCTCTCCGAACCAAGGTTTTGACCCTATAGGAACCAGCGTTTTGACACGCTCCTGGGTTTTGAACCTAAAAACTAGGAAAATGAACCAAATCAAAACAAAATGGTCAAAAAGAATTATAAAATAAAGAAATAATGAAAACCCAACTTACAGTTTCATGGAATACACTTTTACACACTTTATTTCAGGCTCTACCGAAAATAATATCCACAAAATGAATTAAACAACATTAGGTCATGATAATAAATTTTTCAAAGATAGCGGAACACATAAAAATATTATAATAAGCCAACCAATGAAACTTTAAAAATTATAATTAATCAACCAATAAAAATTTGCCATCGTCATTTCAATGAAAATGTAACTCTATTAATAAAAAAATAAAGGAAAGTGACTCTCAATAAACACGCAAATGAATTCAAGTTACGATCTCTCCAAAATTAGCTAAAAAAATGAAAACCCATAATGATTCTGTTAGACTAAGTACTGATCCACAGTAATCTAAAGTAGACTAACGGTCTTGTACCCAATCGCTTAACTGATCCACAGTAATCTAAAATCTAAAGTAGACTAACGGTCTTGTACCCAATCGCTTAACTGATCCACAGTAATCTAAAGTAGACTAACGGTCTTGTACCCAATCGCTTAACTGATCCACAGTAATCTAAAGTAGACTAACGGTCTTGTACCCAATCGCTTAAATCTGCTGTTTGCATAAATATACCATTTGATTAAAAATTCTAGCTTACAGTGAACGTGTGGTTACATCCTGCTTACATGGATTAACCCGTGACTAATGCTAGGGTGGATGCTTTACTCTAAGACGCCACAAATCAGTGCGTCGGCTAGTTACTTACTACTTGGGCAACAATCATTGAATCTCATATTTTAAAATTGGTTATGGAGCGAAACACGTGTCGTATTTTAGATCTGAAATACGCATTGTGTTGGGGGTGTCTGTGAGGGTGTCTGTGGGTGTGTCTGTGGGTGTGCTTCGGTGTGTCTGAGTGTCTCTTGTATGTGTCTCTGTGTGTGTCTCTGTTTTTGTGTGTGTCTGTTTTTTGTGTTTCTGTATGTATAACTGTCTGTGTCTGTGTATGTGTTTAATATTATGCTAAGCTCACCAAACACACAGCTCCAGTTGTGCAGGTTTCCTAAACCCTGCTTCATATATTTCCCTCTTATCAAAGCGATCCCCATGCCCCCAAATATTGTTATGAACAGCTTTTTTACCTTTATAGATACGTCACGCACAATGAACAGCTATATTACCTTTACTGAACGACCCTTACACGAGGGGTCACCTAAGAACATCGGAAAACACAAATTTAGCAACGAAAATAATTTTATGGTCGGGGGTCACCACTACATGAGAAACTGTATTAAAGGGTCGCAGCTTTAGGACGGTTGAGAACCACTGCTTCGCAGTTTGATTTCACGAAATTCTTAGGGAACTGGAGGTGAAATCTAACATGGCTTAAAGACATGTGAGATATACAGGAGCTGGTACACAATTAATATTTAAAATTAATTATATATATATATATATATATATCTTTATATATATGGATTGATTGTGTTCATTAAAATATGCGGTGAACCTCCTATATGCAGAAATCGTACTCAGTATATGGCAGATGTTTGTTGTCATAAAATTGCTGTCTTCATAAAATTGCTGTCTTCATATTGAACCTAAAACGCCAGATTCAATTTCTTTTTTTCAGGAAATCTAAAATTCTTCACCGTTGAAAAGAAAAGGAATCCCTGACTCAGATCTGACGGGCGTCATGGACACCAAACTGACCGCTTGCCGTTACCTCGTTGTCATTATTTTCATGTACGGTGAGTTATAAAATGAACCATTTCTACTCTCAGATTCTTAAAATGCTTTTCTGTCCCATTGGGAGCCTGGCGCTGAGCTTAAGTGACACAGACAAAAGCAGAGATGCATTTTTTTAAATTCCGGGTTGTGGGGCACGGAAAAGGGGGGCGGGGGTATAAACTTTGATTTAGCAGGGTGAAGGTATGAATATGGAAAAATATGTTTGAACATAAAGGTGAGGTATATATGTTGGACAGATAAGAGATAGAAGACGAAGTATACGTATTAGAGATAAATACTCACCCCAGCCCCTGACCGATAAACAACGCTCGATGCTGCCGGGGTGCCGCCCATGGCTAGGCAGGGGTCAATGGTATTTTGGGGGGGGGGGGGGCGAGGTAAGTCTTTTTACAAAAATGCTTTTTAAATGAATAATTTTATGTAACTGTTCATTAATGTCATGTTTATTTTTTTGTTATATCTTTTGCTAATTTTTATGTGAAGCGCGGTGAGACTGGTATATGCTAATCATCATAATTATAATAATATAGAATGCAAGGTGTACATATAGAAGGTGAGGTATACATACAGAAGGTGAGACATACATATAGAAGGTGAGACATACATATAGAAGGTGAGACATACATATAGAAAGTGAGGCATACATATAGAAGGTGAGGCATACATATAGAAAGTGAGACATACATATAGAAAGTGAGGCATACATATAGAAAGTGAGACATACATATAGAAAGTGAGGCATACATATAGAAAGTGAGGCATACATATAGAAGGTCAGGTATACATACAGAAGGTGATGTGTACATATAGAAGGTGAGACATAATATAGACGGTGAGGTATACATACATAAGGGGATGTATACATATAGAAGATGGGGTATATATAGAAGGTGGGGCATACATATAGAAGGTGAGGTATACATATAGAAGGTGAGTTATACACATAGAAGGTCAGGTATACATATAGAAGGCGAGGTATACATATAGAAGGTCAGGTATACATATAGAAGGTCAGGTATACATATAGAAGGCGAGGTATACATATAGAAGGCGAGGTATACATTTAGAAGGCGGGGTATGCATATAGAAGGCGAGGTATGCATATAGAAGGCGAGGTATACATATAGAAGGCGGGGTATACATATAGAAGGTGGGGTATGCTGATTAGTGTGTTTTGGCCGACGTATCAGTTTGAACATTTCCAGCCCTGCGGGCCCAGACCTTAGACTTCGGTGACATCCCAACGTTCCCGGATCTCGTCCCAATGCCACTAGAGGAGTCGTGTATGAGGTACCTGTCAGGCTGTAAGGCAAAGACCAATCATACCGATGAACCCAGGTCAGTCGCATGCTAAGGATGCACGTCTCGAAACAAACACGCACCAGCCCAGTGGTCTGCAAACTCATTATCAAAAGAGCCAAAAATCAGCAGCAAACCAAATTTAAAAATATGTTTTTTGAGAGCCAAATTTCTTTTCAAGAACCTGTCAAGAACTATGTTTTTCGGAGTCAAAATTGATTTGTGGCCAACTGGCCGAGCCACACTCAGGTCGCTAAAGCGCCGCATGCGGTTCTCGAGGCATGATGTGCCGACAACTGCATTAGCTTCATGAGTACGGAAAGTACATCATGCGGTTTTCGGTCCACGGGTGGTAGTTTAGACTTTTATTCTAACTTGTGTCTTGATTTAGTGGGAAACCTTTAGAGACAGACATGGAGACAAGCAATGTCTTGACTTAGAGACAGGCATGCAGATAGGCAATGTCTTGACTTAGAGACACGCATGCAGATAGGCAATATCTTGACTTTGAGGCAGACATGGATGCAGGCAATGTCTTGACTTAGAGACTGACATGGGGACTACCCATATCTTTACTCTGATAGACATGACCATAGATCAGGTGTCGGCAACAAAAATTTTCTTTAATAGGGCAGGTAAGGAAATTACTGTGGGCACTGGAGGCCGTATGGATTTGCTATCAGAATTTGGGCACTGGAGGCCGTATGGATTATATATCAGAATTTGGGCACTGGAGGCCATATGGATTGGCTATCAGAATATGGGCACTGGAGGCCGTATGGAATAGATATCAGAATAACTAACCAAATAAATGTTATTCCATTAAAAACAAATATTTAAAACATGCAAGACCCACTTGTTGAAATGTAACTGCGGATTGCAATAATTTAGTTGAGCCTGCAATTATGACATTAGGATCTTGGGAATATCTGAATTGCCTTATCACTTGGATCACATCACATTTTTCTAACATGATGTCCTTTATTTGAAAGTCTAGGTCAGTGGTCGGCAAATCGCGGCTTGCGAGCCGCAAGCGGCTCTTTAACGACCTGAGTGCGGCTCGGCCAGTCGACCGAAAATCGATTTTGACTCCGAAAAACATGGATATTGACAGGCTCTTGAAAAGAAATGTGGCTCTCTAAAAAAATTTTTTTATCGTCCTGGTGCTGATTTTTGGCTCTTTCCACTATGAGTTTGCTGACTACTGGTAGGTCAGTATTCTCATATTACCGAAATGGGTTGGGTGGTGTATTGGCGCAGTAATGGGTCAATGCATCTTAGGGTAAATGCAATCCCGCGCTGGCTAAGATTTCTTCATCCACTCTGCAGTTGGCCGAAACTGCCACCTGGGGCCGAACGCCCCCCCCCCCTCCCTTTCCACCCCTCTTCCCACACTACTAGTTTGGTACTCATTAGATAAGTGTACAAAGTATCCATTTGTATAGATAGTGCCTATATGATTGTATCGCAGATCGATCACTTGCATTTAAAGTTTAGCTGGCAGCTCATCGATTGATGATAAAATACGCTCATTCGTGTTGATTTTGTCGCACATATCGGATAACCAAACAACTCTTAAAAGACAAAAAAAAAGTTTGTACGAATCCTGAGGATGTAAAAAGTGTTGCAGTGTTTGCTCAAACTTGCAGGAAAATCTTATTTCTAAAGTCATTTGTTGTTCGTAAAGGACACTTGTGGGCGCGCCTTTTCATTCAAGAAAATCTCAGCACTTTATTTTTAAACAATCGCGACAAAGCTTTAATCATATTTTACCCACCTCTCACAACTTAAGATGATTGAAGAACCTGCGGTCTTCAACACAGTCCTTTCTGAGAGTTCCCACTGTGGGTGGACACAGAAAAAAGTCATACGCGGTGCGCTCTTTTGAAGCGACAGCGCCAAAATTGTGGAACAGTTTGCCTCAATCTTTGAGGGAAATTGAAAATAATGTTTAAAAAATCATTTAAGAAACATTTAAAGACTTTTTTTCTTTAACTATATTTAAGAATATCGGAGCGCAATGAGCATGCTAAAGTAGCATGGATACATGAGCAATATAAATATTCAATCAATCAATCAATCAATTGAGGCCATGTTTGTGATAGAGTTCACTGATCGCAGGCCGAATGTGACCCGCAGGCCATATTTTGCCGACCCCGGCCGTAGACAATATATTGAAAGAACAAATGTTTCCATAAGTATCAATTGGCATTACTTCTAAATAAAGCAACTTTCTCATGAACTCTTGCAGCAAACAGTTACAACTTTTGAAATCATGCATGTCACAAAACAGTTGCCCAAGACTGAGCGAAGAATTTCTAAATAAAGTAGTGTATGTGAAACGGAAACCCAAAACTGGTATGTAATGCGTGAACACTGGAAATAATGGCTCATCCCACTTAGTAATGGCTCATCCCCGGAAAGTAGTGGCTCTGACTTTTAATTTAATGTCTAAACCAGTTGGTAATTAATTGCTTGACCCACTTAGTAATGGCTCAAGCTGGTCAGTAATGGCTCCATCAAGTAATCGCCCCATCCAGTCACTAATGGCTCTAACTAGTAAATACTAGCTCCATCCAGTGATGGCTTCAGCCACTCATTGATTGTTTCATCCAGTAATGGCTCCACTCAATCAACAATTGCTCCAGCCATTCAGTAATGGTTGCACTAAACAAGTAATGCCTACTACGGCTACATCAAGTAATAGCAAATTAATGGCTAAATCCAGTAATATTATTTTGAGTCCTCATCATTTTAGCACCCATACCTCAATAATTATAACTCCACATAGTTTTAGCACCCACACCACCTTAATTATGACTCTACATCTCTTTGGCGCACATAACGAATTCATATTCCTGCAATTAACTACACTCTCTCTCTCTCTCTTCCTCTCTCTATATATCTCTCTCTCTCTCTTCCTCTCTCTATCTCTCTCTCTTCCTCTCTCTCTATCTCTCTCACTCTCTCTCTTTTGCTCTTTTCTCACTCACTCTCTTTCTCTCTTTTCTCACTCACTCTCTTTCTCTCACTCACTCTCTTTCTCTCACTCTCACCCACTATCTCTCTTTTCATTCTGTTCCTCTCTCACTCACTCTCTCTTTCTCTCACTCCCTCTCTCTCGCTCTTCCTCTCTCTCACTCACTCTCTCTCTCTCTTTCTCTCTTTCTTTCTCTCTCACTCTCTTCTCTCTCACACTCACTCCCTCTCTCTCTGTCACTCACTCATTCTCTCTCTCACTCACTCTCTTTCCATCTCTAGCTGCAACAAACCTTACTAAACTCGCTGAGTCGTCTGCCAACATTGTGGTACCCGGGCATAATCTGGTGATACTCGTGCTGATCCTACTCGTCATCGCAGACGGAATCTGAAGTTCGTGGCTGGCAGAATCCACCCCGGTGTTGTTACTTATCAAATATCCCAATCCCATTCTGGTGTTGTTACTTTTCAAATATCCCGCGATCCCAGATTTTATGCAAAGATTGATAATGCTTTCATTTAATTTGTTTAATTATTATTATTTATCATTTATTTATTTATTTTGGGGTGGGGTTTGAGAATCTTGCAAATTTAATGGGGATGGGGGCCGTAACATACATGCCAAATCTACATGTCAAATCTACATGCCAAATCTACATGCCAAATCTTCATCCCATAGCTACATTCCATATGTACATGACAAATCAGAATTTGAAATTCACTAGTAAATTTTCATTTCCAATTTTCCTGTCACATCTAAACATCAAATGTGCATGTCGTATCTACACTTCATATATTGCGCTTTATAGATATGGAATGTAGTTATAAACAACAGATTTTTGCAGATAGTGAAATAAAATTAAAAAATTAAGGAGATTTGTAAATGTGACCGTTGAACAGAATATTTTCACGATAAAAGGGAGGTTTCTTAAAATTAGCGAATTTTGTAGCAATAATGTATTTATTAGTATTTTTGGGGTCAATTTTTGTTTTTTTTTCGTAAACTCTTGTGGCAATATTTGTATAAGGGATGCTTATTGAATAAAATTGTCACTTCATTACAGACGATGGCCTAAAACCATGTCTATTTTTAACCACATGACGTAAAGAGTCAGCATTATTTGACAGCTAACAATGCAAGTGAATTTTTCACATCTGCTAGTAAATCATTCACATTTTCCAGTGAATCATTCACATCTTCCAGTGAATCGTTCACATCTGCCAGTGAATCGTTCACATCTGCCAGTGAATCATTCACATTTGCCAGTGAATCATTCACATCTGCAAGTGAATTTTTCACATCTGCCAGTGAATCATTCACATTTGCCAGTGAATCATTCACATCTTCCAGTGAATCGTTCACATCTGCCAGTGAATCGTTCACATCTGCTAGTTAATCGTTCACATCTGCCAGTGAATCGTTCACATTTGCCAGTGAATCTTTCACATTTGCCATTGAATTATTCACATTTGCCAGTGATCAATCACATCTGCCAGTGAATTATACACATCTGCCAGTGAATTGTTCAAATTTGAAATAAAGGATCGGATAAGTACATGAGTCCTTGTGTTTTACTTTGTATCCATTTCTATTTGAACGTTGGTTTTGACTGGTTCTTATCTCGTTGGTTTTGATTGGTTCTTTACTCATGTGCGTGTGTGTGGGCGGGGGGGGGGGGGTTGGTGGTTGGGGTGTGTGTTAAATGTTTCCAAATTTTACGAAATAGTGGGGATTAGCCCACTTTTTAAAAATATCATGTCATAAAAATCTTTTCTTTTTTTTTTACTTCATGCAGTTAAAATACGATAAGATATCGGTTTTTTACGTTATTTTTAACTCTTATTTAGATCGACTGGATGTTGTGGTGATGTTCGTATCTCTTCCTTTTTTTAAAAAAAAAAATTCTTCATTACTTGTATTTTGGGCTAGGTTAATCAAGGGCTAATCTGTGTGTAGGTGAGAGGTTAATGGTGAATTTTCTGGTCAAAGGTGACAAAATCGATAAACAAATGAACAGACAAATAAACGAGAAGGAAAAAAATTAGACCCCAAAAAAATAAAAATAAACAAAGCTGGTATCAAGCGAAATTGTTAAAAAGGTCTAACCTGACTGAGCAAAAGAGATGAGGGAGCGGGCAAGTGCCCTGACATTATGAGACTGCTCTTACCATGGGGGAAACGTGTGTTCGCTTGAAGTTGAAGTAGTTCGTTCATTCATACATTGTCACTCAAACAACAGCAGCACGACGGATTGAGTTTTCTTGAGTCAATGTTTATTAGAGCTCATCTCATCAAATTGTTGTATAACACAAAGAAAAAATGAAAAATGGACATTTAATGGACATATAATATCATATCATTGAGAAGAATGTACTCTAAGACTGGGGATATAAATATAATGCCCCTCCCCCCCCCCCACAACAAAGGGTGCGCACGGGAGGGATTGAGTGGGGGTCAGACTTTGAACATCAACAGTTAAGGATAGAACCTTAAGGCACGGACATACTGGGCAGTGTCGACGTAAGGCATGGGCATACTGGGCAGTGTCGACTTAAGACACGGGCATACTGGGCAGTGTCGACTTAAGGCACGGGCATACTGGGCAGTGTCGACTTAAGGCACGGGCCTACTGGGCAGTGTCGACTTAAGGCATGGGCATACTGGGCAGTGTCGACTTAAGACACGGGCATACTAGGCAGTGTCGACTTAAGGCACGGGCCTACTGGGCAGTGTCGACTTAAGGCACGGGCATACTGGGCACTGTCGACTTAAGGCACGGGCATACTGGGCAGTGTCGACTTAAGGCACGGGCATACTGGGCAGTGTCGACTTAAGGCACGGGCATACTGGGCAGTGTCGACTTAAGGCATGGGCTACTGCCCAGGGCCTAGCACTTTATTGGGGGCGGGGGGCGTGGGGGGGGGCTCACGGTATAGACACATCAACGTGTCCATATTGTTACTTGATATTGATGGACCCTTAGGACATGTAATGTTCTTTAAGAGACTAGCAAGAAGCAGGTGTGCACGAGGTTTTATTGAACAAGTTTGTCTCTGATATTCATATCAATTGTAAGCTTCTATTTTCCTCTTTGTGCTAGTTTCAAACCCTTTTTTTTTTACATTGTCTGAAAGAAACACTGTAATCATATCGCATGGGCCAACCCTGTCCCCAGATGTTATTCCTAACAGTTTAAGTTGCTGTGTTTTATAAACCGTTGAATTGAGGTCTGCTCTAAAAAGGCTCTTGTTATTGTTATACTAAGTTCAAACCGTTCTCAATATATTATACAAACCGTTCTCAATATATTATACAAACCGTTCTCAATATATTATACAAACCGTTCTCAATATATTATACAAACCGTTCTCAATATATTATACAAACCGTTCTCAATATATTATAAACTTATATAAATAAAATAACACTCAAAATATACGTTTGGGGGGCGGGGTGTTTGGAGGGGGTCTGGGGTTGTTTGGTCGGGGGTCTGGGGTTGTTCGGTCGGGGGTCTGGGGTTGTTCGGTCGGGGGTCTGGGGTTGTTCGGTCAGGGGTTGTTCGGTCGGGGGTCTGGGGTTTAGGGTGACGATTTTAAACAAATGATCCGGCAAAATTTCATTTTGGACAATACATAGGACCAGGAAGCCCTGAACACCATAGCAGCATCCCTGGTCAACCATCTGATCTCAGCATCTGTTTTTCAGGACACTGTCCGTCAGGTAAATGTGAAGCGTGGACAGTGGCCCGGCAGTGGCCAGGCACGTGGGCACGGTCTTGATGAAGCGCCCGAATACGGCTTGTGTGGGGTGCTCGTACCGCGGGGACGGCAGGTCAGTCTGGAACGCCCACCCGAAAGAGTTCAGCTTCCCGTTGTTGTACATCAGGAACACGGGGAAGTAGTTGCTGCAGTTCATGTTGAGGGAGATATCGTACCAGTAGTGTTGACCTGTCGAGGAATCAAACAAATCCTATGTAACGGAAGATGACCTCTGTGCTAAGAGTACTTAAGTCACAAAATACATATTTTTAGATGATCAAGTTCAAAGATTATCTTCGTCTAAAAAAAGTTGATCATTTTCATTTTCTGTCTTGTTAAATGAACCCCCCATAGCGTAGTAGTTATGTTATCATCATGACCCACCCATTGTGAAGAAACACATCCCCTCGACCCACTTCGTGTTGACAATGTCAGATTGTGATCTGGGCATGCGAAGGCTGTCCTCGGGCCTGGTGCCATTCTGTATGTACAGGTCGGTCCCGGTACCTTGTTCTTGGAACTCTGCAGCAGACCGACCGGTCGTGCAGATGATTGCTGTGGGTGAGGTTAACACAATGTCAACAATGGTGGTTTTACATGGAAAGGGGGGAGGGCTATTTCACAAGCCAGGAGTCACATCATAATGGGAAACCTTGTCCATATTGTAGTAGCTATAGCGCTATTACAACAGGGATCGAAAAAGTAGGCAGTAATGTAGTAGCTATAGTTTCATTACTTACATGGGTCGACGAAGTAGGCAGTGATGTAGTAGCTGTTGCCGTCTTCAATGAATGGGGGTCGTAACGACTGTGAGGGGTACCCGTTGGCAAGACCGATTCTTATACCTGTCTGTATGCCGGCAATGTAGCCTTTGACGTCGTACACTAGAATCACCGCCTGATCCCCACCTTTCATGTACCGGGCACCTCTCCATTTTCCTGTGGTGCTGCAGTCACTCATCTTAACGAATCTTGCACAATGATTGTGGAAAACGGAAAATGTATCATACAATCAAGTCTATCATTAGTATCATACAATCAAGTCTATCGTAAAGATAATGCTATCATACAATCAAATTTATTTTACAGTTAAGTATATCATTCAATCAAGAGTGTCGCAAAATCAATTTATCATGCAAGCAAGTCTATCGCACAAACAACTTTATGATACAATCCATTTTATCATACAGCTAATTATATCATACAAACAATTATATTATATAATAAATTTCATCGTACTACCAAATTATCCAATAAATTATATATAATTATTATAAAGCGGCCAAGTGTAGCGTAAAACAGAGTGACAGAGCGTACATTGAAAGAATTATGTCATACTGTAAACAATATTCCATAACTAAATTTAATGTAAAAATCAAGTCCATCCTATCACCATCAAAACTTTTAGAGGGACAAGATGCCTTTCTTGCTTTTGGTGAGCTATAGTTACACCCTGTTTCTGTTTATTTCAACAATCTCGGTGAGCCTCACCATTGATACAATTACGCAGGAAAAAGCAGCACCCAGGGCATAGTCTGAAATTGACGCCCCTTAATATAAAGAGCAAAAGAATCCCAACCGGGTTGGATAAGAAAAAGTCTAATTAGTCTTTGTGAAGGACGTGGGATTTTATCGTCTAATTCACTATTAAGGTCAAATCTGAAGACGAGTTTTTGCCCCCCCCCCCTCTGCTGTTGGAAGAAAACTAACACCGCACTGCCCCGTCTAACAGTTCCAGCAGCTTTTATTTAGATATGACAATTTTTATTTAGATATGACAATTGCTCTCTGTGTAGGGCGTTTACTGTAGGGCGTTTACTGTAGGGCGTTTACTGTAGGGCGTTTACTGTAGGGCGTTTACTGTAGGGCATTTACTGTAGGGCGTTTACTGTAGGGCGTTTACTGTAGGGCGTTTACTGTAGGGCGTGTACTGTAGGGGGTTTAGAGTAAGAGGTTTACTGTAGGGCGTTTACTGTAGGGCGTTTACTGTAGGGCGTTTACTGTAGGGCGTGTACTGTAGGGCGTTTACTGTAAGGGGTTTACTGTAGGGCGTTTACTGTATGGCCTTTACTGTAGGGCCTTTACTGTAGGGCGTTTACTGTAGGGCGTTTAATGTAGGGCGTTTACTGTAGGGCGTTTACCGTAGGGCGTTTACCGTAGGGCGTTTACCGTAGGGCGTTTACTGTAGGGGGTTTACTGTAGGGCGTTTACTGTAGGGGGTTTACTGTAGGGGGTTTACTGTAGGGGGTTTACTGTAGGGGGTTTACTGTAGGGCGTTTACTGTAGGGCGTTTACTGTAGGGCGTTTACTGTAGGGCGTTTACTGTAGGGCGTTTACTGTAGGGGTTTACTGTAGGGGTTTACTGTAGGGGTTTACTGTAGGGCGTTTACTGTAGGGCGTTTACTGTAGGGCGTTTACTGTAGGGCGTTTACTGTAGGGCGTTTACTGTAGGGGTTTACTGTAGGGGTTTACTGTAGGGCGTTTACTGTAGGGCGTTTACTATAGGGCGTTTACTGTAGGGCGTTTACTGTAGGGCGTTTACTGTAGGGGGTTTACTGTAGGGGGTTTACTGTAGGGGTTTACTGTAGGGGTTTACTGTAGGGGTTTACTGTAGGGGTTTACTGTAGGGCGTTTACTGTAGGGCGTTTACTGTAGGGCGTTTACTGTAGGGGTTTACTGTAGGGGTTTACTCTAGGGCGTTTACTGTAGGGCGTTTACTGTAGGGGTTTACTGTAGGGGTTTACTGTAGGGCGTTTACTGTAGGGCGTTTACTGTAGGGCGTGTACTGTAGGGCGTTTACTGTAGGGGGTTTACTGTAGGGCGTTTACTGTAGGGCGTTTACTGTAGGGCGTTTACTGTAGGGCGTTTACTGTAGGGCGTTTACTGTAGGGGGTTTACTGTAGGGCGTTTACTGTAGGGCGTTTACTGTAGGGCGGTTTACTGTAGGGCGGTTTACTGTAGGGCGGTTTACTGTAGGGCGTCCACTGTAGGGCGTCCACTGTAGGGCGTCCACTGTAGGGCGTCCACTGTAGGGCGTCCACTGTAGGGCGTCCACTGTAGGGCGTCCACTGTAGGGCGTCCACTGTAGGGCGTCCACTGTAGGGCGTCCACTGTAGGGCGTCCACTGTAGGGCGTTTACTGTAGGGCGGTTTACTGTAGGGCGGTTTACTGTAGGGCGGTTTACTGTAGGGCGGTTTACTGTAGGGCGGTTTACTGTAGGGCGTCCACTGTAGGGCGTCCACTGTAGGGCGTCCACTGTAGGGCGTCCACTGTAAGGTGTTGCGCAATATTCTGGAGAATGTTTAATTATTTATTTTTTTGTGAGGGAAATTACGACACGCCGAATAGGAGATTGTGAGTGGGTGTTCCGTATGCTGGAATGTCAGGATATTTAAAATATTGTGAGTGGGGTGTTCCGTATGTTGGAATGTCAGGATATCTAACGTATTGTGAGTGGGTGTTCCGTATGCTGGAATGTCAGGATATTTAACGTTTTGTGAGTGGGTGTTCCGTATGCTGGAATGTCAGGATATTTAACGTTTTGTGAGTGGGTGTTCCGTATGCTGGAATGTCAGGATATTTAACGTATTGTGAGTGGGGTGTTCCGTATGCTGGAATGTCAGGATATTTAACGTATTGTTCGTGGGTGTTCCGTATGCTGGAATGTCAGGATATTTAACGTATTGTGAGTGGGTGTTCCGTATGCTGGAATGTCAGGATATTTAACGTATTGGGAGTTGGGTGTTCCGTATGCTGGAATGTCAGGATATTTAACGTATTGTGAGTGGGTGTTCCGTATGCTGGAATGTCAGGATATTTAACGTATTGTGAGTGGGTGTTCCGTATTCTGGAATGTCAGGATATTTAACGTATTGTGAGTGGGTGTTCCGTATGCTGGAATGTCAGGATATTTAACGTATTGGGAATAGGGTGTTCCGTATGCTGGAATGTCAGGATATTTAACGTATTGGGAGTGGGGTGTTCCGTATGCTGCAATGTCAGGATATTTATCGTATTGGGAGTGGGGTGTTCCATATGCTGGAATGGCATGACATTGACATATTGGGGTTGTGGGATCATTCCCAACTTTGCTTAGTATATAGTCATTGTTTCTTTGTGTCCCGAGGGGAGGGGGGTGTATTAACGGTGCGTGAGTTGTTACACGTGTAAACGTCGCTGTACAAATGAGGTGTTGTTTTTTTAAAGCAAAAGTCGTGTCAATGAAACAACGTCGTTATAACTTTGCTCCTACAAAATGTCGACATTGTCACTATTCACTACAAGAAATAACCCGTAGAGCATTTGGAGCGGCGCCCGTGCGTGAACTTCCCATCTACCAAAGTTTCTTGACAGAACATGCATTCAAGCGGCGAACAAAGTATAATTCCAAGGAGTTAGAACTCATTTGGGCTCGTATAAGGTGCGTCTATTGAACACAGTGTTACATGCATATGTGGCAATGTGCATTTATGTTACATTTTTTTATACGTGGCTCGGTGCCACCTACGTGGCAGGGTGCCACCTATAAGGCATAAAACCACGCTCCCGTGGCACGATGTTTCACGCCAGTTGTGTTCGCACTCACTGAGCCGGGCATGCCTACCCACGGGGGACCGGTGAACAGCTCATGACGTGGACGCCATAGTGGCTACATAAGCCAGGTGGGATTTAAACCCGTGCCTTGTACATGTTCAGCAGTGATCGAGTGGTCAGCTGTGTTACTGGGTGTGTACATTGATATTCTGTGTGGTAACGGCGACTTCGAGTCGGCTCAAGTGTGAGCGATTTGACTGTCTGTACAACGGATTGTACCGCAAAAATTTTAAAGCTTTAGTTCACAAACCTGCATTTCATTGTTTGTGTATTTAAACTGCAAGCTACGTCACCACACGGCTACACATACATACATACATTCACACATACATACAAAGAGAATTGAGGTGCCTTGGTGATTGGCACCTAGGGCGGGTGACCTTCCAACTCACCACCTTTAGCGCGGCCCTGCATAACAGCACACACCATACACATCACATGATGCATCAAATATGACCGAGGTCTCAAACATGCGGCCCGTGTACCGTGTTCGGACTGAAGTGTTCACTGTGCGGCTTGCGATGCATTTTGGGATATATTTTTTTTAATGAATATTCATTTCTTTCTTTTTCTCTTTCTCTCTCCGCCGTTTGAACTTTCATGTTAGCGCCATTTGAACTTTAACCTTAGAACCGTTTGAACTTTAACGCTAGCGCCATTTGAACTTTAGCATTAGCACCTTTGAACTTTAACGTTAGCGCCATTTAACCAACAGAAGCTCTTACTTACATATTTATTTGAAGTCTTTCTAACTGGACTTCCCGTTAAATGTTGTTGTCGTTTTTATTAAAGTAAAGTGATCGTGTTGATATTAAATTTTAAAGTTGAATTTTTGTAGCATTTTTAAAAACATTTAAAGCTAAAGCCCGTGTAAATGTCTTCTGCTTCAAAAAAGAAAAAAAAAGGAAAAGACAACTCGGGAAGAAAACTAGAGTTCTCCAAGTCAAGTAGCAGGAATATTGGTAGCCGGAAATTCTTTTCAAAGAAATTTCGTCGACGGAAATTTGATCGACGGAAACTTGATCGAAAGGAAATTTGGTGAAACAGAAATTGGTCGAACGGACATTTGGTCGAACGGAAATTTGGTCGAATCTTTTTTCTTCAGTTCACCCGTTAAAATTTTCGTCAAATTTCTTTTTCAACGCACTATAATATACAGTAAAACCAAATAATGCGCTCAAAACGAAATTTGACGCAAAAGTAGCATGAACAACGTCTGACCGAGACGTAATACTAATAGGCTGATTACCTCGAGGCCACACATTAGTATTAAGAAATGGAATACATAAAATGTAGACAGCACTCGATCTATGTATTATTACTACAATTGTGGTTTTTATTTACTTTTTATCATTTTTATAAAAAAATGCTTCCGATGAAGTTGCCCCATCGTTTATTTTTACAATTATTATTCCTCATCTGGCCCCCTCTGAGCAGTTTGAGTTTGAGAACCGCCCTAATATATGACATAACATTATAACGTCCCGGGTGACATAGCACCATTGTGCAGTCATACCCATCATACGATGCTGACATGTACCACAGATGACATAACATCATAGTGCAGTCATACCCAACATACGATGCTTACATGTACCACAGATGACATAATATCATAGTGCAGTCATACCCAACATACGTTACTGACATTTACCACAGATGACATAACATCATAGTGCAGTCATACCCAATATACGATGCTTACATGTACCACAGATGACATAATATCATAGTGCAGTCATACCCAATATACGATGCTGACATGTACCACAGATGACATAATATCATGGTGCAGTCATACCCAATATACGATGCTGACATGTACCACAGATGACATAATATCATAGTGCAGTCATACCCAATATACGATGATGACATGTACCACAGATGACATAATATCATAGTGCAGTCATACCCAATATACGATGATGACATGTACCACAGATGACATAACATCATAGTGCAGTCATACCCAATATACGATGCTGACATGTACCACAGATGACATAACATCATAATGCAGTCATACCCAACATACCATGCTGACATGTACCACAGATGACATAACATCATAGCGCAGTCATATCCATCATACGATTCTGACATATACCACAGATTACATAACATCATAGTGCAGTCATACCCAACATACGATCTGACATGTACCACAGATGACATAATATTAAGTGCAGTCATACCCAATATACGATGCTGACATGTACCACAGGTGACATAATATTAAGTGCAGTCATACCCAATATACGATCTGACATGTACCACAGATGACATAATATTAAGTGCAGTCATACCCAATATACTATGCTGACATGTACCACAGGTGACATAACATCATAGCGCAGTCATACCCAACATACGATGCTGACATTTACCACAGACGACATGTCAGCCAGCACTCAACTCACCCGTCATTCAAGGCGTCTCCCACGGTGCGAGGCATTGAGTCAAAGGTCACAGAGCTGAACACGTTCAGGCCCCAAGTCGTCTTTAACCCATTCCATGCTGGCTCTGAAACAACAACAACAACATTACCTGGCCGGTGTGTTATCAACAACATTTGTGTAATTTGTTAGAGTGTGGAGAACTGGTTAACGCAGTAGACGGTAAATTGGCTGGACGAAGCCGTGTTAAATAAACACTTGGTTTCACTGTACACAATGTCTTTCACAATGTCATGGTGTAGATACTTTATGTACACAATATCATAATATACAAAATTGCATATGTACACAATGTCAGGATATGTACACAGTTTTAAGACGTACACAATGTCATTATGCACACACTGTCACGATGTACACACGCCAGACAATATACACAATGTCATGATATTTATATACATTGTCATGATATACACAGTTTCATACAGTGTCATTACGTACACAGTGTCATGGTGTACACAGTGTCATGATGATGTACTCACCCCGAGGACTAAAGAACCACCCCTGGCATGACACCACTGAAAGTGTCAGTAGGCACAGTGCTGTAAGTCCTGTCATTGCTGTCTCGTGTGTGTCTACAGTGTTCATCCGCTCAGGCCTATATATAAGCCGCCGGCCATGTCACGCTATCCACATGCACTCTGGTCCCTCCATTACACCAACTGACAATCAGGGACTCTCAAAATTGTTAATATTTTATTATACTTCTGATGCACCCAGGTCAGTATATTCTCTAGATTAATCACACCATCGTGTTAAAAGTGTTACAGCGAAGACGGGACGTTTAATTATACGTGACGACTTCTGCTATTATTTGTTATACCAGAACGCCAGTGACTATTTGAGGTTAATGTGTAGAATACAATCTATACATTCAAACGAGCGTTAACACTCACCGTGATCAATTTTTACAGATGTGGGGTGATTTTGTTGTATTATTATTATTATTTTGTATCCTTGACATTACAACTGTTGCTGGACGACTGTAGGAGTGGGTTTGGTTGTATGACATGCGAGAGTGTAAAAAGATAACAATTTTTTTTTCTCAAGGAAGATAACCGTCATTCACTTAGATAAGCTAATCACGTCTTTCGTTAATAGGTCAAGCCCTTTGTTATGAATGAGAGCAATACCCTCGACATGTCCAGGCGGTCCCCTTACCCTTACAGAGATGTGACTGTCAGAGCAATATCTTGGCGTGTTCCAGGTGGCCCCCTTACCCTTACAGAGATGTGACTGTCAGAGCAATATCTTGGCGTGTTCCAGGTGGCCCTCTTACCCTTTACAGAGATGTTACTGTCAGAGCAATACCTTGACGTGTTCCAGGTGGCCCCCTTACCCTTACAGAGATGTGACTGTCAGAGCAATACCTTGACGTGTCCAGGTGGCCCCCTTACCTTTTACAGACATGTTACTGTCAGAGCAATACCTTGACGTGTTCCAGATGGCCCCCTTACCTTTTACAGACATGTTACTGTCAGAGCAATACCTTGACGTGTCCAGGTGGCCCCCTTACCCTTACAGAGATGTGACTGTCAGAGCGATACCCTCGACGTGTTCCAAGTGGTCCCCTTACCCTTTACAAAGATGTTACTATCAGAGAAATACAATTGATGGTTCCAGGTGACCCCCTTACCCTTTACAGAGATGTGACTGTCAGAGCGATACCCTCGACGTGTTCAGACGATCCCTTTACACCCGTGGTTTCAGCTTTCTTTCAGCCCTGACCCTTTAATACAGTTCCTCATCTTGTGGTTTAAATGGTTTGAAGATTTGAAGTTTTAGAACCGTTGTTGCATTGTTTGCATTAGTCACTCGACATCATGGGATCCTATGCGAAGTGAGGATTTCATGACACACATGCATTCAATAGATTTAGAATGGTATTGTTAACAACCGTTGCGCTGTGGAGATGTGATCGAAGTCGATTCTTATTAGGACAGAGTTAGAGAGGTCACCCACATTTTTGTTCACCTTACGTTACTGGTATTTCAAAAACATCGCGTGGGTCAACAATCAACCTTATTTTTAATTGAAGACTTGAAGACCAAACTCAATGACGTCATTCCTCGGAATCAAAATAGTTCACCCGCGTGTCGCTGAGCTCCACGTCTCGCGTGAGATTTCTTTTCAGAGGTCGAAGGTTTTTTAAACACAGACCACGTCATCATAGCCTATTTTTAGAAGCACTGGGAAAACCTACAAAAGCTTTCTTCAGTGCAGACTTTCCCTTGCCACAGTCATCTGCGGCATTACATTTTTATTTACCCCTTTTTGTTTCCTCCTCAGAAAACTATTTGAACCCTCCGCTCCCCCCCCCTCCCCTTAAATCTGTTAAATTTCCCCCATCGTTTATGTTTGGTCTGCAGGTTTGTGTTTGCTCTTGTCGCTATGTAACAGTGACACTGTCAAAATTGTCGGTCTCCTTTACGACAATGGTGAGGGGGGGGTGGTAGAAGAGGGCTGTTAATTATGCCACTAGAGCAAGGTTTTAGTTATTACGGCAAGTGTTCGGTCCATGCGCAAAGCGCTGCCATAATGACGTGGTAAATGAACCGATTATACCAGCACTTGTTCACTTATGAAGGTGATAAAGCCGCTTACAATAATGTGCCTGAATGCCATCAGGTTGTCTGTGTGTGTGGGAAGTGGCCGAATGCGGAGACATGCAGTACCAGTGTAATCAGAACAAGGGGCGTAGATAGGGTTAGCGCCAACCATGGGGTGCAGTGGCGGATACCGTGGGTGCATTAAGAGAGAGGGGGGCCACAAGCCGTGTAACACCTATTGCTGTTCAGCTGTGAGCAACAAATAAATCTCGTCCTTCTTTCAAAGTTTTTTTTGACAAGGCCGGCTACTCCCTGAATCCACAATTTGCACAGGGGCCGGAGTTGTTGTTCTTTTTTGTGGTTTCTTTTTTTTAAGTCGCGTTTTTTTTTTTTAAACATTTGATACACAAACCCATTTTATATGTTTAAATGATGTGCAAACAAATTTTATATGTTTAAAGTTATAGAAGCAAAAATGATCCGTCATCCGGCTACTTTTATAAAGTCTTATCAACAGTGTATAACAGTGTATAACAGTATATAACAGTTTAATATAACTGTGTAAAGGAAAACAAGCCCATTGTTCAGACACAGATTGAAAATGAAAACGTTCTGTACAAATCAAATGTATTTTTTCTAAATAACTTTTTTTCTGGCCCCACAGAAGACAGATATGGCGGCCCTACAGAAGCAGATATGGCGGCCCTACAGAAGACAGATATGGCGGCCCTACAGAAGACAGATATGGCGGCCCTACAGAAGACAGATATGGCGGCCCTACAGAAGACAGATATGGCGGCCCAACAGAAGACAGATATGGTGGCCCTACAGAAGACAGATATGGCGGCCCTCCAGAAGACAGATATGGCGGCCCTACAGAAGACAGATATGGCGGCCCTACAGAAGACAGATATGGCGGCCCTCCAGAAGACAGATATGGCGGCCCTACAGAAGACAGATATGGCGGCCCTACAGAAGACAGATATGGCGGCCCCACAGAAGACAGATATGGCGGCCCTCCAGAAGACACATATGGCGGCCCTACAGAAGACAGATATGGGGGCCCTACAGAAGACAGATATGGGGGGTTGAGACCAAAAGGGTTGGGATCTCGTTAACTGACAGACATCGCCTTCATTGACAGCTGGGCGCATTGTTTTGAAGCAGGTCTAAATTACAGTGCATACCCAGTGGCGTAGCGAGCTTAACTCGCGCCCGGGGCACAATACCTTTTTAGCGCCCCCCCCCTATTCGAAAACCATACAATATTATATTAAAATATACCATTTGGCGCCCCTTTGTGAGTAGCGCCCGGGGCATGATGCCCCCCTTGCCCCCCTCACTACGCCACTGTGCATACCATGGGCTTACATGACTGGCTTTTTCTGTATGTGAGCGTTAAGCTCGCTTGTTCTTAATCCATGTGTACTTTTATGTTTCCAGTCGTACAATGTCCTCATCGTCAAAACCATTATTGATTTAAAGAAAATTCGTTGATGGCAATGCGACATTAACCGGTTTGCCGTGTCCATGTTTAATATTTAAGTCCTCTCAAGGGTTCTCAAAGCTCAAAGTTAATAGCAAAAGATGAATACTGGGGTTGGGGGGGGGGGGTAACAGAATGACCATGGTACAACGGGAGATAATAAATGCAACTTTAAATATTGAAAATGTACGCCTACTTTTTTCGGGAGAGTTATTATGTATTACCTTACACTTTACTATTGTATTTGAAAAAACATCTCTTCTGCAAACAACTGCTGGGGTGATGTTGTCAACCATCTTTTCCAGCTGGCTATTATCTCCTAGATGTATATTGGCTTGTGTTGTTTAAGGATGCAAGGATGAAAGACTTTGAATGGGTGTGCTCGTATGTTGTTTTTGTAATGTTGCGTGTGGTATTTCAATGTGGTAAATGTTTTCATTTCTCTTTTAATGTGGTTGACTTGTACCGCGCTTCGAGCGTTTGGGGATGAAGCGTGATTTTCAAATGAACTTTATTACTATAATTTTATTATTACTATGGGGCATAATCTTTGGTTTAATTTTAAGTAACAGTTAAACCACTAACAATAAAAATTTTAATATAAAAAAAACAATCGAAATAAAGTGTTATACCAGTTCGTTTTAGAAGCGATTGGAGTGGCTTCGTTTATTTTTGCGTTGTTCCCACCAAGCCTCCAAAGTGTTCATCCTGGTTATGTCCAGCTAACGGGTTAAAGCCGAGACTGGCCACAAGTCCAGTTGGTGCTGCCAGAAAGCGCAGCTTACACTTTCAGGAGAACTTTCCTTATCAACTGTTCCTTGGGCTTCCGGTAGTAAATTTTATAAAATCCATTCAGCTTTAAATTCGCTGTACAGCACGTCACGTGAACACGTTGATGCTTCTCTCCCTTCCGTGTGTTACGAATCAACTCTGGGCGCCATTAAATTAACTTTTCTAAAAACAAACTATGTTTATATTGACACCAATTAGCTTCACAAAGGAAAAAAAGAATCGACAATTGTAGAGCCCTTGACTTTGGTACACATGCACGCAGTGAACATAGGTGTACATACATTAAGCATGCAATCATTTTTAATGTGGACTTTGGATTTAAGCTACAGCGCTATGCTTAGAGAAAGGGTGGGGTAGTTAGTGGTCGTGGCGCAGAGAGACACGAAGTCACTTTAATTCCTTCTATAGCTTATATCTTTTTTTTTTTTTAATCATAACATTGTTGTCTTTCAAAATATATTCCAACAGCGGTTCTTAACATTGTTGATAGATGGACCCCCTTTGAGGGGCGGATAAAGACGCCCTGGCCCCCTTCTTAAAGCCTTTTTTTTTTAATGCATGAAATAAGATGACAGCTCGGGGACCTCTAACAAATTTTCCTGGTCCCTCAAAGTTTTTCGTGGATAACAGGTTTAAAAATCCATGATTTCCAATTTATTCTTGCAATGATCCCAGCAAATAATCTTAGATCCTTACATTAATCCCAGAAAATAATCATAGATTCTTGTATTGATCCCAGCTAATAATCATATATAATTGCACTGATCATATCAAATAATCATATAATATTAAAATGATCCCGGCTAATAATCATAGATTCTTGCAGTGATCCCAGCAAAAAGAAGGGTTTCGATTAAACTATACAAAATGGAGTAGAGATGGGAATCCAGCCGAACACATCGAACTCGAACACCGATGACGACCGAACCGAACACGACCTTCAACGTCTCTGAGTTACAACCAAACCTAACGAAACGATTGAAAATTTATTACAACCGAAATTTTTTTTTTAAATGCGGCACATCACTACTTACGCCAGAGATGCTGAAATTTTATTTGAAATTAGAAAACCCAAATGCTAAACCAATTTTTGTAGGGTATATTAAAGTGATCTTTTTCTTTTTTATCATCCCCCCTAGCCCGCTCCTTCCCCCCCCCCATCCCAAAAAACATCCCCCCCCCCCCCCCCGCCGCTCCCGCCAACACCTTTTCGCGTACGGGCGTGGTTGGAATTAACCCTTGACTAATGAAACAACAACACTACGGTGTTGGCCATTTGAACTTGTATCGGTCAACACCAAACAAAGTTGAACAGATAGGTGTGTATGAAATCTAGTACACATTGTGTACGAGAGGGCTCAGCGAGCAGTCTGGGTTGTCGAGGATTGACCAGCCATTCCGAATCGTCCCTTTCACTAAACATTTAACATTACATCGTAAAGTAATCTGTTTTCCCCTATGTCAGCGGCTCTCAACCTGTGGGTCGCGATCCCTTTGGGGGGGGGTGGAACGACCCTTTCCCAGGGGTCGCCTAAGACCATCGTAAAACGCATGTACTCTGCAGTTACAAAGTAGCAACGAAAATAATTTTGTGATTGGGGGTCGCCACAACATGAGGAACTGTTTTAAAGGGTCGCGGCATAAGGAAGGTTTGAGAACCACTGCCCAGTGTATATATCTGTTTCATTAAATAAGAGAAACCCAACCGTTTATTGAACTTTAATATTAATCTCGTTATACTACCCTGATGATAGCTAAAGAAAATGTATTCACCTCGTCTTATTTAGTGCATTTCTAAAATAAACGCCAGCGCTTATAAATATTTAATTTATTTTTATTTTATTTAAATTGAAACCAAACTAAATTCAATTTGCGATAATCAGTGAACGCGCCGAACGGCAATGGTTGCCGGATCGAACCTGAACTAACGGTTTTCACCAAACCGAACTTCTAAAAGAGAATCGATTACCGTAACTACAAATTAAGTAGTTATGAGACCCTGTGTGATACTTGAGTTAACCAGTATTCACGAAAAACCACAATGCGTGCACTATTCACATAAGATAAGAGTCATACGAAGCATTGCAAGTGAACCGAAAATACACCCCCCCCACACACACACACAAAGAATAACCTGGGACGAACAGCACCCACCGTCGCCGCCTCCGTTACGTACAAGATCGTACGTATTCATTTTCCGCATCATTTCATAAACAAATATGGACATTCAGGGGCAGGGGCAGCAACGAACGGAACGCGCGCCCTGTGTGGCGTGCACAGCTAAATTCAATGGCATGCGAAAGTAAAAAAAAATGAAATGAAATTATTATTTTTAATGCGTCTTGTATGATAGACTTATAGGATGATAAGATAGACTTATAGGAGGATAAGATAGACTTTTAGGATAGGATGACAAGGCAGGCTTATAGAATAATAAGTTAGCCTTATAGAATGATACGATATACTTATAGGATGATAAGATAGACGTATAGGATGTTCAGATAGACTTTTAGGATGATAAGCTAGAGTTATAGATTGATAAGACAGAGTTATAAGACGGACTTATGGTATGATAAGACATTCTTATAGGATGATAAGATAGACTTATAAGATGAATATACAGACTTACAGGAAGGTACGTTAGATTTATAATATAGACTTAAAGGATGACAATATAGACTTAGAGGAGGATAAGATAGACTCACAAGATACTTCGATATACATAAGAAAGACAAAGAAAATTGGCGCGCTCAGTGGCGTAGCAACCCCACCTTGGCACCCTATTACCAAAGTCTTGCTGACCCTGTCAAGATCTTGACTAATGGCATGACAAATAAGTAGGCGTCATCTCCCACCCATCCCCCCATGCTCATGAATCATAACACTGTTGTTGTATCACTACGCCATAGCTAGCCTTTTGTCTACACACACAACCTGGGTCAACATTGATGGGTAACTAATTAACAAAAGTTTTTATATATATATAATTAACGTTGGACACTGAACCAGTGAATTGTTAAAACATGCCCAGAGCCCGATAAAATTGCTTTTTTATTCTTTAATCTCTCCGAGTTTTTCTTTTTTTTTTTTCTTTTTTTTTTAATAGTTATATTACTGTAACACCTCTGAGGTTTTGGTGCACTTTTATTTTATACTTTTTAGAACATTTTTTGGGAAAATGTGTTTTTTTATAAAGTATTTTATTTTGAAAACTTTTTTAGTCAAAGTGTACAAAATTTCAGCTCAGTTAGAGATTTTGAGGTGGGCCAAAACTGAGATGCAAGATTTGACCCCCACAGGTCACTCAAGAATCAGTGGAGGGGGCACTGGTGACCCACTGATCATGAAGGGTTGCATTGTCATCGTGGGTGGGTGAATTTACAAAATTTCAGCTCAGTGGAACATTAGGAAATAGACCGGAAATAAGATGAAAGATTTGACCAACACTCACGTGTCAGTGGAGGTCACTGGGGAACAACTGGTCATGTAGGGTTGTATTGTCCCCGGGATTGGGTAGCCATGCTCAATTTCACAACAGGTCGAAAATCTGATTTACAAGATGTGACCCAGACAGCCAAAATCGCAAGCTAACTAAAAGAGTGCAATTTAAACAAGCCACATTTATAACCCGCCTGGTTTTTTCTGAATGGTATGAACATTCTCGAACACAGAAGCAGGTACGGTTGTTTAATTAAACAAGTTACTAAAAATAAAACCGTGGAAGAATCGTTTAAATTGCAACCCCCACGGCTATCAGGAGAATAGCCGTTTAAATCAGGGGTGGGCAAACTACGGCCCACGCCCCGCCTGTGTATATAATGCGGCCCATAGGGACGTACATGTTGCGAGCCTATGTCGATGTTAATTGTGTTCGATTATAATTTTCGCTATATATTTTTTGAAATTTTACTCCGTGGATTTGATTCGAGTTTAGGGATATTTGATCGGTTTGTATGGCGCCAGAATCGATTTGTCATTATTCGTTAACATCCCTATACGAAACAACCTATCCGATCAACCGGAAGTAGCTTTTGTTTACATTTTGAAAGGTTTTGTAAAACTTGTAATTTGAAAGCGAATAAACGTTGCTTTAACCATGATGCTGCAAAAAAAAACAAAAAAAATAGATGGAGGATGAATTTCGTGTTTTTAATGACGAATGGACGGCTAAGTACTGCTTCGCGAACGTTGTGAGCAAAGCAGTCTGCTTGCTGTGCCGTGAATGTGTGAGCGTCTTTAAGGAATACAATTTAACAAGACATCACCAAACAACACATGGATTTCGGGCACAATTTAATGAACGAAGAGAGAAAAAAGAAAATGCCAGAAGTTGGTTAACAATTTAAAGAAGCAGCGAACTGCTTTCACCAGTCTTTAATGTAATTCTCTCAGACTCGTTAGGAAACGAAAACACTTTGTTTACCCAATTTGAGGTAGTTTACTTGTTTGACAAAAATCAGTTTTAAAAATTGAAGGGAACTAACTCATTATTTCGAAACTATTAAATTTAACAAATTATTCCCCCTTTAAATCAGAAAATGGAACAATAAAATTAGAGCAAAAATTATTTGAATTTTTCAAACACTGAATTCATTGACGTACGATAAAAAGGGGGGGGGGTCCACCCTATGGCAGCGTTCATTTTATTTTATTGTCTTTTTCATTAAGGGGCGGAACTTAAAGCAAAATGCTAGACTAACAGTAATAATACATAAATTCTTTTACTTCCTTTAATCTTTGTTTTGAAAAATCCGACTTCCGGCAATAACAATAAATACGGCGAACACTTTTTCTTACAAATACTTTTCTATTTCTTGTTATTTCTGCTGTGCAAGGCCCTTAACCGAAAACTTCTTCTTTTCGTGTCCTATCTTTCTATTTAAAGCTTCCACTTACCCTGTTCTTCTGTTTCAATTATAGGAAGCCATTGAAGCACTAGTACCAGGCACTGTGAGTCATTGACATTGCCTCCTAGAACTTTGCCTCAAGGAAAAATCCCACAATAATAAAAGACGAATCGTTAGCTCCTAGGGGCGGCCGAATAGTGGGGCCAGTGGGGGCGACCTGCAAGCTCAAAAAGGATTTCTTAGGGAACCGTGTCATCCAGGTTGGCTGGTCATATTAGCGGAAATGACTTTAGTTCGGCTGGATTTCAGGGGTCGGCCTCGGCCTTTTGGGGGAGGTCACTTTTCACCAGGCCGTGAATTGTTTGGAACCTTACTGTAGGATCCATAACAGGCCTACAAATTTGGTATTTTGGAATAAATTTAATCGATTATTAATTGTTCCAAAATAGCATTTGAGAACTCCGGGACATCCGTAGAATGAGGGGAACACTTAACACCGGGATATATCACCTTTATATATATATATATATATATATATATATATATATATATATATATAAACAGTGCTGTATGATGCATAAAATTGATTATGATATTTTTTACTTATTAAAGAAAAACATGAATTCAACAATTTTAGTGAATGCATTATTTTATTTCATTGAAACGCTTTCACTCCTTGAGCTTGCTTACATTAAAATACATCAAAGTTTAAAACCTAAGGTCTGTCCACAAAATACGTCTATAAACATAAACTTAACGACTATACACAAAAGACGTCCATAAACTTAACGACTATCCACCATATAAGTTCATAAACTTGAGGGCTATCCACAAAGGTAAAAAAGTTTTTAAAAAACACTACTTTCAGATCTACGCAACACGTCACATACGATAAAATCATTAGATTTCTATCAAACATAAGCGAATTAAATACTGAGTACCTGAGCAACACACGAGCCTGCACCTAGTGTTGGACATACAGCTGTATCGGTTTAGACGTATTGTCTACATATGAGTAACATACATTTTAAATAATTCTTATTATAGAATTATTTTAAAATTTAAAAAAAAATAATAATTTTTCTAATCACAAGTCTCTCGACATAATTTACCTCGTCAACCTCTCTGTGGTCATCTCCTCGTGATATATCGTATTAGGCAATAGATTATTTAATTTTTGTAAAGTGTACAATAGATTTAAAAAATACAAATTGTATAAAAGTCTGTAAAACAACCCATGGGAACTGGTCCGAAGATTTGTTCTCAGATTTTGAAATAAAACTTTATACAAAATAAAATTCTTAACATACGTAAAAAGAAAAAACAAATTTAATCTGACATTAAAGTGATCAGCACATCAATAAAGGCGTGTAAACCAATCGGTGACTAAAAACAATAGGACAACAAAGTCTTTTGTACAATGTTGAATGAGTAGTGTGGCGGGGAGCTGGACACCAGATATGAAACAACTGGATATAAGACTAACGGATTAAACGTAATTTGATAAAAGACAACCTGATATAAGACAACCTGATAAAAGTCAACCCAATATAAGGCTGCCTGATATAAGACTATACGATATATAAGACTGCCTGATATAAGACAACATATGAAGAAATACCCTGAATTGTCCAGTCCTGCTATCCACCGTCGCCATTTGTTAAATGGTAAAAATTGGACTGCCGACCGGTAGCTGACCATGGACCGGTGGTTGAAAACCACTGATGTAGCTCATTAAGATTTTGCCCCCCTCTCTTTTGAAGACTGGGGTCAAACTCGCAGGTGTAAAAAAAAATGAAGCTATTTGGTCTCTTGTAAAAGAGATAATTTCCCAGTTAGCAGGCCATGTGGAAAAATTGGGGATTTATTCAAATTTAACATGTCCTTCCCAACTCAACTTTGCTTATCACACAAATGACATCTTTTTCAATTTAAAACTGAAATCTAATTTCTATATAAGGTGAACAGTAGTGATAAGAATGTCTTCCTCTAGAAGTGATAGGAATGTCTTCTTCTAGAAGTGACAGGAATGTCTTCCGCTAGCATTGATAGGAATGTCTTCCTCTAGAAGTGATAGGAATGTCTTCCTCTAGAAGTGATTGGAATGTCTTCCCCTAGAAGTGATAGGAATGTCTTCCCCTAGAAGTGATAGGAATGTCTTCCCCTAGAAGTGATAGGAATGTCTTCCCCTAGAAGTGATAGGAATGTCTTACCCTAGAAGTGACAGGAATGTCTTTCTATGGAAGTGATAGGAATGATTTCATCTTGAAGTGATAAGAATGTCTTCCTCTAGAACTGAGAGTTCATTGGCCTGTTGTATTCCAATGTAAGTAATAATTTTTATTTACAGCTAGAAGATGCTCTGGTGTGTCTTTCGAATGGAAATATCTTATGGTGTGTCTTTCGAATGGAAATATCTTTTGGTGTGTCTTTCGAATGGAAATATCTTTTAGTGTGTCTTTCGAATGGAAATATCTTTTGGTGTGTCTTTCGAATGGAAATATCTTTTGGTGTGTCTTTCGAATGGAAATATCTTTTGGTGTGTCTTTCGAATGGAAATATCTTTTGGTGTGTCTTTCGAATGGAAATATCTTTTGGTGTGTCTTTCGAATGGAAATATCTTTTGGTGTGTCTTTCGAATGGAAATATCTTTTGGTGTGTCTTTCGAATGGAAATATCTTTTGGTGTGTCTTTCGAATGGAAATATCTTTTGGTGTGTCTTTCGATGGCATAATATTTTGTAGTGTCTTTTGACAAGCCCTGCTGCACTTATTTTTACATTTAATTATTTTAGTTTAGTTTGATTAGTGCTGACTGCCTTAAAAGATGCAAAAATTCTATAAGGCCACATATTTTTAAAACAAGTATCTCTACAGTTTCAATATGTATGACATTATTATGACAAGCATGGGGTTTGAAATATTATTTACATTGAGAATGTATCTGTGTGTGGGGGGCGGGGGTGGGGCATGGGTGTGTGTGTTGGTGGGGCATGGGTGTGTGTGTTGGTGGGGATGGATGTGTGTGTTGGTGGGGATGGGTGTGTGTGTTGGTGGAGATGGATGTGTGTGTTGGTGGGGATGGATGTGTGTGTTGGTGGGGATGGATGTGTGTGTTGGTGGGGATGGATGTGTGTGTTGGTGGGGATGGATGTGTGTGTTGGTGGGGATGGATGTGTGTGTTGGTGGGGATGGATGTGTGTGTTGGTGGGGATGGATGTGTGTGTTGGTGGGGATGGATGTGTGTGTTGGTGGGGATGGATGTGTGTGTTGGTGGGGATGGATGTGTGTGTTGGTGGGGATGGATGTGTGTGTTGGTGGGGATGGATGTGTGTGTTGGTGGGGCATGGGTGTGTGTGTTGGTGGGGATGGATGTGTGTGTTGGTGGGGATGGATGTGTGTGTTGGTGGGGATGGATGTGTGTGTTGGTGGGGCATGGGTGTGTGTGTGTGTTGGTGGGGCATGGGTGTGTGTAGGGGGGCGGCATAAAAAAACATGAAATTTTTTAATTAAATATACGCATCTCTCTCTTTCAAAATTATTATGTCTCTTAACTAAAAAAAATTTAGTGGGTGGAACTCGGCTCTGCTCCCCAAATGACCTGGCTCTGCTCCCCAAATGACCTGGCTCTGCTCCCCAAATTACCTGGCTCTGCTCCCCAAACGACCTGGCTCTGCTCCCCAAATGACCTGGCTCTGCTCCCCAAATGACCTGGCTCTGCTCCCCAAATGACCTGGCTCTGCTCCCCAAACGACCTGGCTCTGCTCCTTAAATGACCTGGCTCTGCTCCCCAAATGACCTGGCTCTGCTCCCCAAACGACCTGGCTCTGCTCCCCAAATGACCTGGCTCTGCTCCCCAAACGACCTGGCTCTGCTCCCCAAACGACCTGGCTCTGCTCCCCAATGACCTGGTTCTGCTCCCCAAATCACTCTGCTCCCCAAATTACTCGGCTCTGCTCCCAAAATGATCTGGCTCTGCTCCCCATATGACTCGCCATTGCTCCCCAAATGCCTCTGCTCCCCAAATTACTCGGCTCTGCTCCCCAAATGGTCTGGCTCTGCTCCCCGTATGACTCGCCATAGCTCCCCAAATGCCTCTGCTCCCCAAATTACTCGGCTCTGCTCCCCAAATGACTCTACTCTGCTCCCAAAATGACTCGTCTCCTGATGTCAAGATGATCTTGGTCATTTTCAATATTCTATTCTCATCAACCCTAACATCACTAAAGACACCACCAACACCACTAACAAACACCTTTAATGTAAATGCAAATTCTCTAAGGTTTAGTAAATTTACAATTAACATGAATTTCTATTTTTAAAAATCAGGTAAGATTTCATCAACAAACGTCCTAAACGTTTCATAGAATTAATATCTTCTTTTTTTTTCTTTCAAAATCTCATCTTCGAGACTTTTTGAAACAAGTCGTTTTAACTGCACGTTAATTTTTATGAGTTGCCGGTACTTGTTTTAAGATCTGCGCTGTCACAGACAGTTGTAGCGTTGATGCTGCCACTCCCACTTGATTGGCATTTGGGCACTTCGCTGGAAGTAGACTTTGGGGAAGGTCCTTCTATTGAGGGATTTAACATTTTAATAAGTAGATATTTACATCACAATATGAAACGTATAGAAGAGTAATGTAATCAATGCATAATAACTGCGGCACAGTTTAACAAATATGGTACAGTTTAACATCTATGGTACAGTTTATAAACTCCAGTACAGCTTAACAACTACAGTACAGTTTAACAACTACGGTACCGTTAATAAACTCCATCACAGTTTAACAATTGCGGTACAGCTTAACAGATCTCAGGGAAAAAAACGTATTTTATTAACATTTTTGCAGTGGCGAGGCTGTGGTGAGAAATAAGTTGTCGGAGAAGACGCCCCATGGAATTTATGGTTCCTATTTGATTTACAGTAAAACAATTAAAGAACTCCTTATTCTGTACTTCTTTATATGTTAGTGGACTTATAACTATCTGCTGAAGGGGCTCCATTTCATACCTGACTAAGCTAACAATTTGTCTAACCAGTCATGGTAAATAAGGAATCACATGGGCATGTTACAATTATTGGAAGCCTCAACTCATTATAAGTATCATAAATACTAATGTTAGGAAAGGAGTAGCTAGCTCTTTGAGTACTTGAGTAAGCCACCCTGAAAAAAAAAAACCCAATGTGTACAGAATGCACATACAAATATGCTAAATCAAGGATATGAATGAAGTGGGGCGAAAATTCCCCCCCCCCTCTCACAAATAAGTGATGCCTGAGGCGGACCTCCCTTTCACCCACCCTCTTGCTACGCTCGTGATTAGAATGCAGGTAAAACTCACCCGGAACGCTGTATCCTCCCCTTTTACAGAAGAAGCAAAGCCAGGAAAGCCAAACAGCGCGCACGTTCTTATCCCGGGCAGTCATCATGGCAAAGATGACAAATCCCTGCAGTGACGCAGATACACAAAACATGTACTGGAAAACAACGCGGGCGTCGTCTATGGCCAGGAATCCAAAGATCCAGGACAGACCTGAAACGGTAAGTTAAAGAAGTGTGAGTCCATTCCCATCTACCCTAAGTCAAAAAATGCTGAGTCCCAACCTATCTACCGTAAGCGCCCGTGTAGATCTGTTTGTCTGTTTACTGGGTTTGGGCTCCAGACAACCAGTTTGTATGTCAACTCTTTATCGTGTCAACTCACTTGAACACGCAGCCAATATTTAATTTCTAGAATGTTCAAACATTTCACTGCACTCACCCAGCACACAAAAGCAGATGAAAGATGCCCGTATGTTGACGACAATCTGATTCTGGCTATTCGATGAGTATTTGCTCATGTCCTTCCTACGACACAAGCTGACCACAACCATTATGAAAATGACCACGTTGGTCAAGACGATCAGGCCAACTGGTATGGCAAAGCTGTAGTAAAAAGCTGGCAGTGACATCCAACAGCTAGGGTGTTAGAATGAAAGTGATTAAACATGAAATTAATACATACATACAAATTAAATACCGCCGAGATAGATTTGATAAATATATTCAGCTCTTCGGGTTAAATATATACGCCTAAAATATATGTATTGTTATTTTATTTTCGTATTTCTTAAATTTTACATAATTCCAAAATATTTGTTTCCATTAAAATCTTATTTTTACAACAATGATAAATAAATTCTTTTACTTCCTGTAAAATTTGGTCTTGAAAACACCAACTTCCGGCAATAACATACATGGCGAACTCTTCTGTTTTTTAACTACTTTCTATTTCTTGTCTTATTTTCACTTGTCCTGTCTGCTGAGGAAGGCTCTTGGCCGAAAGTTCTTTTTTTTTTTTTTTGTCCTTTCTCTATTTTTCAAGCTTCTACATACCTTGTTCTACTATTTCCTAAAGTCCCTAATACTGACCCTAAGCCTAATCCTTAAAAATATATATATGCAAAACAACAAGGCCGGACACAACATATTTCTTCAGTTCAGATGGGCTGTAACAAACTGTTCAGATGGGCTGTAACAAACAGTTCAGATGGGCTGTAACAAACAGTTCAGATGGGCTGTAACAAACAGTTCAGATGGGCTGTAACAAACAGTTCAGATGGGCTGTAACAAACAGTTCAGATGGGCTGTAACAAACAGTTCAGATGGGCTGTAACAAACAGTTCAGATGGGCTGTAACAAACAGTTCAGATGGGCTGTAACAAACAGTTCAGATGGGCTGTAACAAACAGTTCAGTGGGCTATAACAAACAACTCATCCTGTTTCTAACAAGGCTCAATGCTCTAAATATGTTCATCTTGTTCGTTGAGACTGTGTATATGTTTTGATTGTAGAATTAGCCCATGTCATTGCAGACCAGACCGTTTCATACTGGAATTAACACATTTTCAATCTGAACAATAATCTGTTTAAAATGTTGAACTTACTATTGATTTCCACCTTTATAAAGATCAGGATCGATGATCAAGACAATTGCCACCGGGATGACAGGTAGACCTGGGGGGTTAGATAAAGAAATTTGTTAAATTTAACCGTCTAATGATGTATTGTAAAAAAAACGTAATCATATTATTATTATTATAAGTTTAATCTATAAAATTATACTGTTTTTTACTGGATCTGCTCCTGAACGCATCACGTTTATCAAAGAAATCTTAATTTGTATGGTTTAAATGTTTATGGCCAACCAACCAGCCGAGCATTGTTTGGTTACTGGCAACTCGCTCAAAAAGAAATGTTTCTCGGATAAGTAAAATTGCTCACGATGACACTAGGTATGTTGCGACCCTAGATGACACGAGTAGATATGTTGTGACCCATGATGACATGAGTAGATATGTTGTGACCCATGATGAGATGGGTAGATATGTTGTGACCCATGATGACATGAGTAGATATGTTGCGACCCATGATGGCATGAGTAGATATGTTGCGACCCATGATGACATGGGTAGATATGTTGCGACCCATGATGACATGGGTAGGTACGCTGCGGTCCATGATCTATATTTTAATTTCTTTCGAAAGCATTGACACATACCTCTATTCAAAGCTTAACTTGACCATTATAAAATATTTGTTATAACTTGGTTAGCTTTTTAAAAAAATGGTAGCCACCCCCTTATGACGGCTCGACTTAGCATCCCCTCACCTAAATCATTTCTCAGGTCCATAGACAAGCATATGTATTACGTTATATTGTTAAATGAATGGACATACAAGGAAAACGAACTGTAATTTATCCTAAGTATAAAAAAACACATTTCCTCATTCAAATTTTTATTTTGCTCTGCATCTTCAACTTTTGTTGATTTTATTAATATAGAAATAATTTGCTGTTGTAACATTTAAAAAAAAAATATTTTGCATTTCTGATAACTGTGTTGTTTTAAGCGACATTCTTTCTAGCTGATTTCATTTGCCACCATTTTTTATTTCTTTTATAACAATGTCCAACGTGACTCATACTGTCATGAATGTCTACCCCATGATGCTACGGATGTCAACAAAATAAGCTGGTATGGATGTCTAACATACCCCATGCTGCTACGGATGTCAACAAAATAAGCTGGTATGGATGTCTAACATACCCCATGCTGCTACGGATGTCAAAAAAATAAGCTGGTATGGATGTCTAACATACCCCATGCTGCTACGGATGTCAAAAAAATAAGCTGGTATGTATGTCTAACATACCCCATGCTGCTACGGATGTCAACAAAATAAGCTGGTATGGATGTCTAACATACCCCATGCTGCTACGGATGTTAACAAAATAAGCTGGTATGGATGTCTAACATACCCCATGCTGCCACGGATGTCAACAAAATAAGCTGGTATGGATGTCTAACATACCCCATGCTGCTACGGATGTCTAACATACCCCATGCTGCCACGGATGTCAACAAAATAAGCTGGTATGGATGTCTAACATACCCCATGCTGCTACGGATGTCTAACATACCCCATGCTGCTACGGATGTCAACAAATTAAGCTGGTATGGATGTTTAACATACCCCATGCTGGTTTGGATGTCTAACATACCCCATGCTAGTATGGATGTCTAGCATACCCCATGCTGGTTTAGATGTCTAAAAGCATGATGGTATGGATGTCTAACATACCCCATGCTGCTACGGATGTCAACAAAATAAGCTGGTATGGATGTCTAACATACCCCATGCTGGTTTGGATGTCTAAAATACCCCATGCTAGTATGGATGTCTAGCATACCCCATGCTGGTTTAGATGTCTAAAAGCATGATGGTATGGATGTCTAACATATCTCATGCTGGTATGGATGTCTAGCATACCCCATGCTTGTTTAGATGTCTAAAAGCATAATGGTATGGATGTCTAACATACCCATGCTGGTATGGATGTCTAACATACCCCATGTTGGTATGGATGTCTAACATACCCCATGCTGGTATGGATGTCTAACATACCCCATGCTGGTATGGATGTCTAACATACCCCATGTTGGTATGGATGTCTAACTACCCCATGCTGGTATGGATGTCTAACATACCCCACGCTGGTATGGATGTCTAACTTACCCCATGCTGGTATGGATGTCTTCCACATGTAATGAGTGAAGTATGTGTTCATGATCTTGACAAAGAGCAGATACTGCAGGATTCCCTCCATCAACATCCACATGAAGGAGGTGAGGATCAGGTAGTGGAGCAGAACGGCCACGGCAATGCACCCAGCGTGGGACGATGTCTGGGTCACTCCTGCCAGGAACACGACCCAGGACATGAGGAGTGCTAGGCACAGCTGGAACAGTGTCTGCTGGGGTCGGCCTCGCTGCACACGTCTGATAATATTTGCAAAAAATAGTTGATTTGCTCTAATAGTTTCAGAAGAATAAAAGGGATTTGTTTCCATTGTGTTAGAAGTCGATAAAATAACGCATTAACTCACATTGTAAGTGTTAAAAATGCATTAGGTGCTAATTGATGCACTAGTGGTCATCACTAATGATGTGAATTCCTAAAATATTAGTGTTACCAAAAAAAAAAATCATTTTAAAATGATTACATGCTGGGGAAAAAGTGGAGCAACATGTCTAGCCTGGAAACGAAATAGGTTTTTTTCAGTTGGAGGACTTACTTGATGAGCAGGAATGAAAGAATCGACAGAGAAAGTCCTGCTATAGACAGACTCAGTCCCACGATGGAGATGATGGTCAGGGCCAACGCATTCTCATTGTTCAGATGCTCTTGTTCGTAGAAACTCTGAGAAAGTTTTAAATTTCAAATATTTTTTTTTTAAAAATTGTCGTTTACAAAACATATTCGCAAAGAACAAAAGTCGCTCAGTACAATTTTTTTTAATAAAACCGGTTATATATCATTAAAAAAGGTTATGTAGATATTAGATAAGAAGGTGATATTTGAAAGAACATAGACTATTTGATAGGATCATACTAAACTGTATTTGATTGGACTATACTAGACTGTATTTGATTGGACCATACTAGATTGTATTTTATAGGACTATACTAGACTGTGTGTGATAGTAATACAGACCTGTTTACTCTTACGATTTTGGCGTACAATGTACGATTTTGAGGTGTGTACATTATATATTCTGTATGGTTATTTTGTTACAATAAAGATAGTGTATTGAATGATTTTTTGATGATATTGTACGATTTTAAGTGTTTGGCAGTATACTAGACTGTATTTGACTGGACTATACTAGACTGTATTTGACTGGACTATACTAGACTGTATTTGACTGGACTATACTAGACTGTATTTGACTGGACTATACTAGACTGTATTTGACTGGACTATACTAGACTGTATTTGACTGGACTATACTAGACTGTATTTGACTGGACTATACTAGACTGTATTTGACTGGACTATACGGTTACAGCCAATGGATTAAGCTGTAAAATGTTTCTCAAAATTGAACATATCTGTAAATAAAGTTTTTGATTCTGGTGTTCCACATTGTCAAGACTTTTAATAATATTGTAACATATTGATTGATTCATGTTAAGTAAATAAAAATCTTAGTCCTAAACTATGCAGAAAGTTTGTGTAAATCACATCTCTTGGCGTGTATGTTCACACAGTGCGTAACAGATATGGCGATGATATAAATGAGAGCATGCACATATTTTAGATGATAAGAAACAAGGTCACACCAACAGGTGATATGAAGTTGATATAAAACATGATATCAAGTTGATATAAAACATGAGCTGAAGTTGATATAAATCATGAGCTGAAGTTGATATAAAACATGAGCTGAAGTTGATATAAAACATGAGCTGAAGTTGATATAAAACATGAGCTGAAGTTGATATAAAACATGATCTGAAGTTGATATAAAACAAACTGCCTACCATGAGGACAGCAAAGTTTGTGAGGTGATCACAAACACAAACATCCCTGCCGTCAATGGTTTGGTTGTACACACATCCCTCGCTCGACCAGCCCCCGGCACCTGACTCTGCCTCAAAGTCCCAGAAGGCACAAGTTGTCAGATTAGATCTTAGATGTGTGGGCACCTTCTTGACTGGCAGAAACACGGTCTGGACAGTGTTGGGGCCCAGATTGGTAACCGGCTGACCATCCAACAACAGCTGTAGCAAAATATGGTTTGGACATGAATCTTTCTAATGAACTTTTCCACAAGAATAAAAAGATAATGTTTCTTCAAATTAAACTAGTTAATATTATTCCCAAGGAATTTCACAAGCCTATGGGTATTTAAGTTTTTATATTTTTTGATAGATGCACAAAATCCCTGGTTGCACCACGCCTTGCAGCATATGTTATTTATAGTAATTAGGTAATTACAAAAGATTAAATTGTTCTAATGTTTAGAATGTTTGAAGAATGGTTGAAGAATGTTTGAAGAATGTTTGAAGTATAATGCCACCCCATGTTCACTAGTGAATCTTGACTTACTTGTGCAGCTATGACTCTGCTGTTGAGAAATTGCTTACTGTTGTTGCTCACTACTACACTATTTTTGAAGAGCGTTGTGTCAGAGAAGACATTCATGGACAATCTGATATTTGACCCAGAATATTTACTCATAAGGGCCTGTAAATTTGTTCAGTGGATTATGTAGCAATACTATCGCAAAAAGGCAAAGGTATTAATACAAAGTTTAATTATAAGTAATAACGCGAAGCTTTCAATAATCTCTATTTAAAATGTTCTATAATTCAAGCAGTGACGTGGCTAGATTTTCTTCAGCCTGGGACAGCCGTATACTATGCCTACCCCTCACTCACACAAAACTATGGAAACCCTCACTCACACAAAACTATGCCAACCCTCACTCACACAAAATTATGCCTACCCTCACTCACACATAATTATGGAAACCCTCACTCACAAAAAACTATGCCACCCCTCACTCACACAAGACAATGTCACTCCTCACTCACACAAAACTATGTCAACCCTCACTCACACAAAACTATGTCAACCCTCACACTAAACTATGTCACCCCCTCACTCACACAAAACTATGCCACCCCCCTCAGTCACGCCAATTTAGCTTAAACTAAAAGACATATGAAACACAAGTCACATGTATATGCAGTGAATGGAAGATGCCTCCCCCACCGCTTAAAAAAAGTAACACCTGGGGCGTAACACACCCCTTATGTACAGTCTTCCTACATCAGGGGAAACGAACTCAGTTCTTTAACAATCAACACATCGTCCCAACATCATTAACAATTGAAATATTCAAATATTTATCTTATACTACGATAAGCGTTTAAACACATTTCGTAAAAAAAAAAATGTTATAAAAAGTTAAATAATCTCTTTTTAAAAAAATGTTTGACTAACTTTGATGTAATCATTCTGCAACAGAATGGCAACTTCAGCATGATCATAGTCAACTTCATCCTTTTTGAAAAGTGTTTCGAGGCTTTCTGGGGTGAGATCCTCTGTTTCATCACCAGACAACATCTGGATAGAAAACAAACAATTTAAAAAGGGGGAAAAGGGGGGGTGGGGGTATTTCAGTTCGGGGGGAACTAATTTACCCCAAGAAAACTAAACCGTCCATTGTGTAAAAACTAAAGAAGTTAACCAAACGCTGATCAGAGCTTTGATAAACTTTTTTTTAACATACCTTAATTCCCAGGGCAATGTGTTTGTTATCATTGCGACTAAGGTCCCAAACTTCCAGGCCGACACCACCGGAAGTTATTCGCTGATTATTTTGTTCAGGCCCAAGGTCAACCTGACCTCCTAATTGATCCAGGCTCTTTAAAATTCTAAGTTCGTAAAATAAAAAAAAGGGGGAGGGGGAGGGAATTACCATTCAATATGATTGCAGTCCAGTGTAGATAGAAAGTTAAAAATCTCTTGATGAAAATCAAACTACCGGAAATCTAACTAACGCATGTAAGGAGATTAAAAATAAAACCAAAAATAATGTATCTTTTTCTTCTTTTTTTAATGTAACTATACACCAAAGAAGTAGTGACATTTTTAATGGGTCTCTTGGGCATTAAAGAAAAACTTAAACTCTTTTGAATTTATAAAGATTCCTATGTAAATCCCAACTTTTATATTTTAGAATTTAAGGGGTAGGCTACAGACATAGATAGTAGGCTATAGACATAGATAGTAGGCTACAGACATAGATAGTAGGCTATAGATATAGATAAATGATAGATTCAAAAAAAAAATTATTTATAAATAATATATTGTTCCATAGGCAAATACTTAACATCTGAGGACAAACCTGTTTGTCGCATTTCCTAATCTCTGGGACTCTGTTAAGACATGATCTGGGAAGTTCCTCAAGGAAGCAGCAATGTCCAGCATCCCCTGAACGGTGGCCGGGGTCTTAACAGTGACGTCACTGGACTTCTGGAGAATGTCTGCGATGTATCTGACATCTTCGGGTATAACCCTGCCGATGTCCAGCTCCAGGATTGTTCGTCTTGTCGAGATCACAACTTCCTCAGCATTTAGCTTTGTGATGTTTGACTGGTTTTTTTTTTTTTTTTTAATTTAAAAAGACATAAATATATAATATATTCATATCAATTGAAGGAATTTTTTGAATGATTAACGTTAATTTTAAATCATAATAATAATAAATAATAATAAATCTCTCTTAAAGCAATCACTGACATCAACCTATTTTCATACCCTCCACCCAAACCAAACCCCACCCACTAAACAATTTTTTTTTTTAAAATTAAGCTCATTTCCGAAGGATCAAAAGCCAAGAAACATAGAGGGGACACACAAAAATTCACAAGCTACTAAATTTACTCAACTAAAATTGATTTTTTTTTTTTTTTTTAAATAATGCAAATTTTGCGATCCATAAACTTTAAAAGTCCTCGCGGAGACGCCAAAACACACACCCTAAAACCTGGTGGCTGTTGCTGTTCGCAGAAAGAATTTTCGCAGAAAGAATTTTCGCAGGTCGCTTCCGTCTCTACGCCACACGTACATGACACGTGTAACTGAAACACTCACGTACCGTACGCCAGGAGAGGAAAGCGTGAAGTAGGAGACACCCGAGAATGATATTGGGGGGTAAGGGGGGGGGTGAGGGATATTTGGAAAGAATCTTGGAAAACTGCTCTGTTGAACTGTTCTATAGCAGTGCGTGATGGAACAAGACTAAGACTAAGACTAAGATAGAATATACCATACACAAATTGTAATGTCATAAAATAATGGTCAAGACCAACTTTTTTTTTCCTTTTAAGAATCCTTTATATTTCATTCGCTTTTGTGTGTTTAGGACAAAATCTTGGGACATAGACTCGTTGCTGGTGAGAACACATTCTAACAAATTTTCAGCCCCACCCTCTGACCACCACCCCAAAAAAATCAGTTTTTTTTCTGTTTTTCAAGGGGAAGATGAAATAAATATGACGATTTTGATTTCCCGAGGGGGAAGAAATCCAAATAACTGCGCTAAAAGGGATTTTTTTTTTTTTTTATATATCGCATGTGCGTTTGGTGCATCATATTTTCTTCTGTTTTTCTGAAATAGTTGATGAAATAGTTGGTGAAATAGTTGATGAAATAGTTGGTGAAATAGTTGGTGAAATAGTTGATGAAATAGTTGGTGAAATAGTTGGTGAAATAGTTGATGAAATAGTTGGTGAAATAGTTGATGAAATAGTTGGTGAAATAGTTGATGAAATAGTTGGTGAAATAGTTGGTGAAATAGTTGGTGAAATAGTTGATGAAATAGTTGATGAAATAGTTGATGAAATAGTTGGTGAAATAGTTGGTGAAATAGTTGATGAAATAGTTGGTGAAATAGTTGATGAAATAGTTGGTGAAATAGTTGGTGAAATAGTTGGTGAAATAGTTGATGAAATAGTTGATGAAATAGTTGATGAAATAGTTGGTGAAATAGTTGGTGAAATAGTTGGTGAAATAAACCTGCTGAAATATTAGAATATTATTATAAAATTTTAAAATTCTAAAAGCCTATAATAGATTGTTAGGAAAATCTTTGCATTCAGGGATTATTAATAAGGGTCTTACGAACTCTTGAGAGCAGGAAAAGTTGCCAAGGAACCGCGACTCCGTTATTTCTGTGGGTTCGATTCAAAGAACTTTGCCAATTCACTAATGATGGATACGTATTAAACTTTGTTAATGAAAATAATTGTATGAAAACCTGTGCTAGAGCCTGTAGCCGGTATGTGCCGTTAGTTCTCCCAGAATTATTAGCAGAGTAGTCGCAGAGCGGGTTCACGTGTGCTTGGCTCCAATATAGTCCAATGATCTTATCTCCCTCGCATTCAGCAGTCACCAGCGGTTGACGGTCTGTATGGACATTGCAAGGACATTGAGTCAAATGATATTATAGAAGTAGAACATATAATATATATTTATTGCAGAATTTTTCTTCAATCTCTTTAAAGAAATGCTCATTTTCAATATTAAATTGTGGAGAAGATGCGCTGTGACGTCTGGGAACATTACCCTGTGCACATGTATTTGAACTCTTCCAGACTGTTCCCACGGTAGACTTGGGGAGTGTGTATTTGTCGTTGGTTATGCTGTCTGACAGTGTTATAGGCCAGCACCAGTCAATGCTGCGCACTTGAACAGATGTGACATTGAATTGGGGAAGTTTTGTCTGACCCTGAAAGTAATTCGAGAATTTTTTTAAAAAAAGAAGAAGAAGAAGAAAGAAGAAGCGTTTGATAAACATGGAGAATTGTTGAATGCAATCAGTTAATGTAAAGACCTACAACAAAATGCAGATAAATGAAGAGTGATAAATGAAGAGTGATAAATGAAGAGTGATAAATGGAGAGTGATAAATGGAGAATGATAAATGAATAATGATAAATGAAGTGGAATAAATGAAGAGGGATAAATGAAGAAAGAAAAACGAAGAGGGATAAATGAAGAGTGATAAATGAAGAGTGATAAATGAAAAGCGATAAATGAAGAATGATAAATGAAGAATGATAAATGAAGAATGATAAATGAAGTGGAATAAATGAAGAGTGATAAATGAAAAGTGATAAATGAAGAGTGATAAATGAAGAATGATAAATGAAGTGGAATAAATGAAGAGGGATAAATGAAGAGGGATAAATGAAGTGGGATAAATGAAGAGGGATAAATGAAGAGTGATAAATGAAGAGTGATAAATGAAGAATGATAAATGAAGTGGAATAAATGAAGAGGGATAAATGAAGAGGGATAAATGAAGAGGGATAAATGAAGAGGGATAAATGAAGAGGGATAAATGAAGAGGGATAAATGGAGAGGGATAAATGAAGAGGGATAAATGAAGAGTGATAAATAAAGAATGATTAAATGGAGAGGGATAAGAGGAGAGCGATAAATGAAGAGGGATAGCAAGAATTTAAAACGAAGAGAAGTGAAATGTTTTGTACATAGAGATGAGCAGAGTATTCCATGGATAGAAGTAACAGAGTATTCCATGGATAGAAATAAAGCGATAGTTCCAATGATACCCGTTGGAAAAGGTCTGCTATGGTTCTTGACGCCAGCTTTAGTTGGGTCTCGGTCATGTCTTCGACGGTGTGTGTCTCAGAGACCTGCTGGTACAAATATGCCACAAGACTCTTTCTGTCATCGTTAGGTGATGTCCTATTACATAAATGTATATTAAATAATACGCACAAAAAGTTTTGCCATCTTTATTTAATAAAAATATTAGAAATATAAAACGATGTCAAATGATTTGAAATTTTCATTTCGTGAGTGTACAAAAAAATCAATGATTTCATCCGCTTTTGTAGTATTCATTTGTTTCCCTCGGCTGGAAATTTCAAAACGTTTGAGTAAAAATTTTGATAGATTGAAATGTCTCATAATAAATTTTGTAACTAGGTTTTCAGTTCTCCAAGACACAGGCAATGTTACATTTGAAGTATTCAAAACATCGATGCAAAAAACAGCCACCAGGCGGCGCACCAGAAAAGTTGAATAATAAGTTAAATTTGTTTTCATTAAAAGCAATGCTAATTAGATTTGACTTAGTTCCTGTCCACTCCTACCACGTTGTTTTATTATTCTGTCATGGTTTTGTTGTTGTTTTGTTGTTTTTGTTTTTTTGTCTTTCTTCTTGTTTTCCTCCATCATTTTCTTTATAATTCTTTACACTGATCCATTGGGCTTCAGGCTTGAACCAAATGTTTAAAATATTCATGTGTACAGCTGATCTGAGTGACATTACCTATCTGTATCTTCGTATACCCGGTACTCTGTTAGGAGTTTGAGTTTTTAATATTTGACTAGCCGATACTCTGTTAAGAGCTAGAGTTTGACTAGCCGATACTCTTTTAAGAGCTAGAGTGTGACTAGCCGATACTCTGTTAAGAGCTAGAGTTTGACTAGCCGATACTCTGTTAAGAGCTAGAGTTTGAGTTTTTAATATTTGACTAGCCGCTACTCTCAAAGGAGGGAGAAGAAGAGGAAGACAGAGAAAAATATCGGAAGATAACATCAAAGAGTGGACAAGACTACAACTATCTGTCCCATCTGCCACCCCTTAATTACGCCTCTGCCCACTGGCACTGCCCCCCTTCCCCCCACGAAAGTCTGAAATGCCCCATCGGGGCAAAACCGTCTGAAAGAAACACTGCTTACAGCGCACAAAGTGTGCACTTGCACCCACACACATTTAAATTATTTATTGTCTATTTTAATCATTTCAACACAAGATTTTAAGTAATTTAAGTCAGATGTTTGATTTGCAGTTACGAATTGTGCTTTTTTTTCTGAAGATAAATATTTTCGCAAAGCGTGTTTACTTTTTTTTTAATCCTTAGAGGTAAAATACTTAAGCAAAAAATAATTAATATAATTTCTTATAATTATGTTATGTAGTTTGACTAAGCTAGAAATATTAAGTGACGCTAACGGTGAATGTTAAACTTTTTAGTGAAGCTAGCAAATAATTTTAGGTGAAGCTAGCAAACAATTTTAGGTGAAACTAACAAACATTATTAAGTGATTATTTTTACAAAAGAGAACATACGTAAAGAGCATTGGTTTTATCATCCAGCCCCGCCAGCTCTTTACAACATTATCCAGGCTGCTCTGGAGGTCAGCTAGTGCTGACCCATTCGATAAAGAACGCGTAGCAGGTGATGTCAGAGATGTCTCACGATATACGGCACTGGCAACTTCGGTTTGAGTAGTCCATTGATTTAGTAACGAAGCCTTAAGCATTGCCACGGCTAGTGTGTCCACCATGTCATTAGACATCAGGTCAATGTGCAGTGAATAGATTTCGTAATCTGGTAACAAACGACAAATAACTTGTCTAGTGAATTGGTGATAAGAAACTACATTCTATAACAAATATCTGGTCTAGGAAAATGGTGATAAGAAACTACATTCTATAACAAATATCTGGTCTAGGAAATCGGTAAAAAGAACTATATTCTATAACAAATATCTGGTCTAGGAAATTGGTAAAAAGAACTATATTCTATAACAAATATCTGGTCTAGGAAATTGGTGAAAAGAAACTACATTCTATAACAAATATCTGGTCTAGGAAATTGGTGAAAAGAAACTACATTCTATAACAAATATCTGGTCTAGGAAATCGGTGAAAAGAAACTACATTCTATAACAAATATCTGGTCTAGGAAATCGGTGAAAAGAAACTACATTCTATAACAAATATCTGGTCTAGGAAATTGGTGAAAAGAAACTACATTCTATAACAATTATCTGTTCTAGGAAATCGGTGAAAAAAAACTACATTCTATAACAAATATCTGGTCTAGGAAATCGGTGAAAAGAAACTACATTCTATAACAAATATCTGGTCTAGGAAATCGGTGAAAAGAAACTACATTCTATAACAAATATCTGATCTAGGAAATCGGTGAAAAGAAACTACATTCTATAACACATATCTGGTCTAGGAAATTGGTGAAAAGAAACTACATTCTATAACAAATATCTGGTCTAGGAAATCGGTAAAAAGAACTATATTCTATAACAAATATCTGGTCTAGGAAATTGGTGAAAAGAAACTGCATTCTATAACAAATATCTGGTCTAGGAAATTGGTGAAAAGAAACTACATTCTATAACAAATATCTGGTCTAGGAAATCGGTGAAAAGAAACTACATTCTATAACAAATATCTGGTCTAGGAAATCGGTGAAAAGAAACTACATTCTATAACAAATATCTGGTCTAGGAAATCGGTGAAAAGAAACTACATTCTATAACAAATATCTGGTCTAGGAAATCGGTGAAAAGAAACTACATTCTATAACAAATATCTGGTCTAGGAAATCGGTGAAAAGAAACTACATTCTATAACAAATATCTGGTCTAGGAAATCGGTGAAAAGAAACTACATTCTATAACAAATATCTGGTCTAGGAAATCGGTGAAAAGAAACTACATTCTATAACACATATCTGGTCTAGGAAATTGGTGAAAAGAAACTACATTCTATAACAAATATCTGGTCTAGGAAATCGGTAAAAAGAACTATATTCTATAACAAATATCTGGTCTAGGAAATTGGTGAAAAGAAACTACATTCTATAACAAATATCTGGTCTAGGAAATTGGTGAAAAGAAACTACATTCTATAACAAATATCTGGTCTAGGAAATCCGTAAAAAGAACTATATTCTATAACAAATATCTGGTCTAGGAAATTGGTGAAAAGAAACTACATTCTATAACAAATATCTGGTCTAGGAAATTGGTGAAAAGAAACTACATTCTATAACAAATATCTGGTCTAGGAAATCGGTGAAAAGAAACTACATTCTATAACAAATATCTGGTCTAGGAAATCGGTGAAAAGAAACTACATTCTATAACAAATATCTGGTCTAGGAAATCGGTGAAAAGAACTATATTCTATAACAAATATCTGGTCTAGGAAATCGGTGAAAAGAAACTACATTCTATAACAAATATCTGGTCTAGGAAATCGGTGAAAAGAAACTACATTCTATAACAAATATCTGGTCTAGGAAATCGGTGAAAAGAAACTACATTCTATAACAAATATCTGGTCTAGGAAATTGGTGAAAAGAAACTACATTCTATAACAAATATCTGGTCTAGGAAATCGGTGAAAAGAAACTACATTCTATAACAAATATCTGGTCTAGGAAATTTGTGAAAAGAAACTACATTCTATAACATATATCTGGTCTAGGAAATCGGTGAAAAGAAACTACATTCTATAACAAATATCTGGTCTAGGAAATCGGTGAAAAGAAACTACATTCTATAACATATATCTGGTCTAGGAAATCGGTGAAAAGAAACTACATTCTATAACAAATATCTGGTCTAGGAAATCGGTGAAAAGAAACTACATTCTATAACAAATATCTGGTCTAGGAAATCGGTGAAAAGAAACTACATTCTATAACAAATATCTGGTCTAGGAAATTGGTGAAAAGAAACTACATTCTATAACAAATATCTGGTCTAGGAAATCGGTGAAAAGAAACTACATTCTATAACAAATATCTGGTCTAGGAAATTTGTGAAAAGAAACTACATTCTATAACATATATCTGGTCTAGGAAATCGGTGAAAAGAAACTACATTCTATAACAAATATCTGGTCTAGGAAATCGGTGAAAAGAAACTACATTCTATAACATATATCTGGTCTAGGAAATCGGTGAAAAGAAACTACATTCTATAACAAATATCTGGTCTAGGAAATTGGTGAAAAGAAACTACATTCTATAACAAATATCTGGTCTAGGAATTTGGTGAAAAGAAACTACATTCTATAACAAATATCTGGTCTAGGAAATTGGTGAAAAGAAACTACATTCTATAACAAATATCTGGTCTAGGAAATTGGTGAAAAGAACTATATTCTATAACAAATATCTGGTCTAGGAAATTGGTGAAAAGAAACTACATTCTATAACCCGCTGAGCTTAAAAAGTAGCTTTCAGGGTGGAAAAAACAAACAAATACACTTGCCTATGTGTTCCCAAACATTGAGTGATATGACAAGGTGCTGTATGTGCTTGTGTATGCAGAATGCATGCAATTTTAATTTAAAGGTTTATCGATAGTATGTCTAATTGCTAACATATCCATTTCACTGAGGGAGAAATTTTATCTAGTATAAACAAATGTTCATATTATGTCAAGGAATCATGTCAGAATAAATTTTTTAACTATTTTGTAAAAAAATAAAAAAAATTTTAACATTTTTTTTAAAACCAGGACTGCACAAAAAAGGCCTGCGGGCCGCATGCTGCCCGCCAACACCCACTTTGTGACCCGCGAAGTAACGCAATATTCTTTTTTTTTTTATGTTCTTAATAGTTTTCCCCCTGTCCTATTTACTTTTGGCCATCACAAGCCCTGTCCTATTTTATTTTGGCCCGCGCACTTTTTTCATAATGTTTTACGGCCCGCCTTACATTATGAGTTGTGCAGGTCTGTTTTAAACTATGCATTTTTCATTAGTTGTCTCTGTTGGCAATATCGTTTAAACGTTCTAAATGGACGATCATATAAAAAAAACATTTAAAGAAAATCGTTATTTTAAAAAAATCGAACTACTACTGATATGTTAATTGTCATGTCAGAAATAGTTCATTGATTTTAAAATACGTTTAATCTTTGAATTCTATGGGTCATCTTGTCATTAACTTCCAGAAGGGTCATGGTTGGCCACCTAGTACAGCTGATGTCAATGTTCAAAGCATAATTTCATCAAAGACTAACCTGTAAGGCGTAAGAATGCAAAGTCTGATTGTAGGATGGAGCCGTCTTTTAGATTATTGACCTCACAGTGAAAGTATTGGTTGAGATCGATGTCAGAGACACTAGAGACAGAATAGGCGTTCTGTGCGAAATATTGAAATCTTTTTTAATAGATTGTATAGCTATAAAACATAACACTTCTTAAGGACTAAAAAGGATAAATGTTGCTGTCACAGATATGAATATAGGGGAGATAAGTAACATGGGAGTTATTTCTTATGTAATATACAGAGTGTGGGGACTTAGAAGAAACTGACCTGAAATGAGGGAGGGATGGAGAGAGAGAGAGCAGGGAGTGAAACAAGAAAGGGAGGTCGAATAATATGATAATTGATTCGCAATATTTATGTAAGAAGATTGAACAGAAGGCGTTTATGTTTTAAATGAAGATTTTTTAGTGTGTTAACACTTTATAAAGTAAAGAAGTTCACCGAGAAGCTAGCGTTGAAATACGTATGAACCATTCCAAGTGTTTTCGGATTTCTACGAAACGTGTTACTTATTGTCATCGTGAGTGATAAAGTATTAGTCACTATTGGACCACTTCGCCTCTGTTATGATTTATACCGAGGTTGTGATTGTGACAGTTGCTAAACTACGCATTGACACAAGTGTCCAATGCATTTACTTTAATTGCCCACTGCATTTACCCAAGTGCCCTATGCATTTACTTTAATTGCCCACTGCATTTACCCAAGTGCCCTATGCATTGACTTTAATTGCCCACTGCATTTACCCAAGTGCCCTATGCATTGACTTTAATTGCCCACTGCATTTACCCAAGTGCCCTATGCATTTACTTTAATTGCCCACTGCATTTACCCAAGTGCCGTATGCATTTACTTTAATTTCCCACTGCATTTACCCAAGTGCCCTATGCATTTACTCAAATGACCTTTACATTGATCAAAACGCCCATTTCATTTACTTAAGTGCCCACTACATTGACCTAAATGCACTTTGCATCACTACTGTTTTGGTGAATAAAACGAGCTCTTACTTACGTTCTGCATTTCTAAATTAAAATAGTGGCCCGTGGCAGGCCAGCCATAGTTGGACGCAACTGGAATCCCATTCTTGTAAAACGTCACGCCCTGAAGCTGGTCATAGCGGAAAAAGGGGGGGGGGGATAGAAACAGAGTTGCTATTTTTTTATTAAGGTCCTTCTATGTCAACATAAAAAGCATTCCATGTGTACCTCACTGAAAACTGTATTTATTCATTGTAGTGACATTATAACTGTAACTTTGCCTTGCAGTGACATTATAACTGTAACTTTGACTTGTAGTGACATTATAACTGTAACTTTGACTTGTAGTGACATTATAACTGTAACTTTGACTTGTAGTGACATTATAACTGTAACTTTGACTTGTAGTGACATTATAACTGTAACTTTGCCTTGCAGTGACATTATAACTGTAACTTTGCCTTGCAGTGACATTATAACTGTAACTTTGCCTTGTAGTGACATTATAACTGTAACTTTGACTTGTAGTGACATAATAACTGTAACTTTGACTTGTAGTGACATTATAACTGTAACTTTGACTTGTAGTGACATTATAACTGTAACTTTGCCTTGCAGTGACATTATAACTGTAGCTGTGCATTGTGGTGAAATTACAACTGTAATTAGCATTGTAGTAGATTTCCTCTACCATCTGTTATATTGTTATCAATATTTTTTTTTTAAATGATCACTTATTATTGCCCTGTAAGTCCTACAGAAAATCTTAAAATTCATTGTATAGTAAATTATAATGGCGAGTCTGAAAATATCAGATCTAATCACCGCCCATTTCAGGCACCACCACACATTTCACGCATCACCACATATTTCAGGCACAACCGCCCATTTCAGGCATCACCACCCATTTCACGCATCACCACACATTTAAGGCATCATCACACATTCAAGGCATCACCGCCCATTTCAGGCACCACCACACATTTCAGGCATCACCACACATTTCACGTATCACCATACATTTCAGGCACCACCACACAGTTCACGCAGCACAACACATTTCACCCTTCACCACACAGTTCACGCAGCACCACACATTTCAGGCACCACCACACATTTCAAGGACCACCACACATTTCAGGCATCACCACACATTTCAGGCATCACCACACATTTCACGCACCACCACACATTTCAGGCATCACCACACATTTCAGGCATCACCACACATTTCAGGCATCACCACACATTTCAGGCATCGCCATATTTCAGGCATCACCACACCTTTCAGGCATTTTATCATCTAGAAAACCCTTTTCAAAGTAGATGGTTTTGAATAAATGTTGGGTGGGAGGGGGGGTTAAACTATAAATGCTTACCTGTCCAATGGAAGTAACGCATTCAATGGACACGTTCTTTTGGATGGGGGATGCATAGGCGTCGCTGAAGCTGCCGAACTGTCGTGCTAGTGTTGAAGGGGCTTGGATTTCACTGCCGCTCGCGATGACACCTGGCCAATTCGCGGTGATCTTAAGTGTCGGAGACGGTGTGTCTGAAAATGTAGGATACGCAAATTGAAATCCCATTTGGGATAAAGCGATTAATTGAAGAAGAACATTTGCTGAGGGGTAAAGGAACATAAAGGAACATAAACGAGCATAAAGGAACATAAAGGAACATAATGTTCAATTCTACCAACGCTCCATCTTGGAGACCACTCACCGTCATAAACCTTGTTCAGTTGGCAGAACACTCTCAGGAGCAAGCTGCATGGCAGCGATGTGTATTCCGTTTGTCCCTGTGGAGAGGCATAATAATTTCAGCTTTCAAAGAATGTCAAGAAGCTAGCAATCTATTTTTGAGAATGACCAACTGTGCTTCTCTCCAGACATGTATTGCTCATCCCGAATTTGCTTTGGGCCTGTCACGATGAACTATTCTATCCTAGTTCGCTTTGGGCCTGTCACGATGAACTATTCTGTCCCAGTTTGCTTTGGGTCTGTCACCATGATCTATTCTATCCCAGTTCGCTTTGGGCCTGTCACGATGAACTATTCTAACCCAGTTCGCTTTGGGCCTGTCACGATGAACTATTCTGTCCCACTTCGCTTTGGGTCTGTCACCATGATCTATTCTATCCCAATTTGCTTGAGACACGACGATGGGTTACTGAGTAGATGAATTAAGAGAGAAAAACATACATTTAGAATCTGATATTAAATAATTTTTTTTAATCCTTTCTACTAACTTCGCTTTTGTTTGTGTGTATCAGGCTGACGAAATCTAATTGAAATCGGCTAAGTGACCCACTTTTCGTCAACCTATCAAACTAAAACTTGGCATATAAACTCGTTGCTGATGACAACACATACTATACAATTTTCAGTCCCAAACCTCAATCATCAAAATCATGTTTTCCTGTTTTTCAATGGGAAGATGACAAGGGTAGATACAAGGGAGAGTGACAAGGGAGAGTTACAAGGGATAGTGACAAGGGAGAGTGACAAGGGAGAGTGACAAGGGAAGGTGACAAGGGAAGGTGACAAGGGAAGGTGACAAGGGAAGGTGACAAGGGAAGACGGCAAGGGAAGACGGCAAGGGAAGACGACAAGGGAAGACGGCAAGGGAAGACGGCAAGGGAAGACGGCAAGGGAAGATGACATGGGAAGACGGCAAGGGAAGATGACAATGGAGGATGACAAGGGAAGATGACAAGGGAAGATGACATGGGAAGATGACATGGGAAGATGACATTAATTTCACGAAATAACATTCCAGATAACTATATTGTTTTTAAAAAATTTCGCAAATTGCGTTTGGTGCATAATATTTTCTTCTGTTTTTTTTTCTGAAATAGTAGGTGAAATGAATCTGCAGTGTAAAAGCGGGTGGGACATTAGAATGTTAATATAAAATATAACAATATGCATATAAACTATTTATGCGAATATCTTTGGGTTTTTTTTTGGGTGGGTTGTCTAAGAACATTACGTTATGATACGACCAAAAAATGAAAAATTGCAGATTTTAAAAAAGGTTTGAGATGCTGTCATACAAATCTGGAGAAGTCACCGATCGCAGCTCTACAGCTGTAGTCGTCTCCTTCGTTCAGCCAAAAGAGTTCCGTTTCGTTTGTAATGTAGCCGAGAGAGAAGGCCACGTACCCGTAGGACCTGAACATTTGTCTTTCGTAGTCGGAGGCCACCCTGTTAATGGAGAATACATGGATTATCTGCTCATTCCCCGTGAGGGTTGGAGAACGGATATAGACAGGCACGTGGCCATCTCGTCTAATTGAAGACGAAATATTTTTTAAAAGAATCAATCTAGATGTTTGTCATGGCTGATTGAATACTTCTATGGGTTACATAATATGTGATTAGCTTAATGAATAATGAATGGTTGGGGCTAGTAACTGAATAGTAACGTCGTCGGTAACTGAGTATTAAAGTAAACAATGGATATATTTGTACGGCTAATTGGGTATCCGTAGGGCTAATCGAATGGATCGCTAAATGAATGTTTATATATGGCTATTTAAATGTTTATATGGCTCATCGAATATTTATCTGGCTAACTGAATATTTGTTTGGTCAGCCGAGTGTTTTTGTCGGCTGACATCCGCATTCCTTGTGACGAATCTCTGATCGCTGGATGACGAATCTCCGATCTCTGGATGACGAATCTCTGATCGCTGGATGACGAGAAAACAGTTGGGAGAGATTCCGTTGTTGTTTTTTTACTAAATATTCGAAATTCTCTTGTGGAGGCCGAGCGTACGCTCGTACGGCCCTGGCTATTTCGACAACAGTTCACCTCATCGGGTGGGCATCATCGTAAATTACACAAGTCCCCGTGTCCAGACCACCAGCCCCGTCTCCGCGCTCTCGGGGCAGCCGATCACCAGGCGCTCCGCCGTTTCACCAGTCAGGCCACAGAGTCGACAGTTCGGGTCCCTTCGTGAGTCTAGTCGGCAGAGGTAACTGCGTCCTCCTTACCACACATGCGATATTTCAGTTTATGAGCTCTCTCCTTCATAACGTGTGATAAAACCTTAAGCAACACGCCGGAGAATGAGTTTCTGGATAATTTTCATGGAACCCCCGGCCAGATGTCCAAGTCATAATTGAGATTTTTATAGAATGGAAGTGAATGTAACTGCGACGATCCCTAACCCCCATTTACCATCCCGGGGACTAACCGTCACCACTTTCCCATATCCCTATTTAGGCAGCTTTAATCGCCTAACCACTTAAACTTTATTAAGCCACTAAATAAGAGGACAGCGGCTCCGACTTCGCCCCTGACATCACCCCCATTGTGCTCTCCGCCAAATGCAACATGTTTGACATCGTTCATATGTTGATTCAGAAGGGCTTCACTATCCCTACGCATCCCAATTATCTATGTCTATGCACTGAGGGATACAATCATAAAAACTTTGACAGTTTGGTCCACTCCAAATCCAGACTGAACGCTATTGTCTTCTGGGTGTATATTGCCTTGTGTTGTTTGTGCTTGTGAGGGGATGAAGGACAGGGTGGTCCACTCCAAGTCCACACTGAACGCTATTGTCTCCTGGGTGTATATTGCCTTGTGTTGTTTGTGCTTGTGAGGGGATGAAGGACAGGGTGGTCCACTCCAAGTCCACACTGAACGCTATTGTCTTCTGGGTGTATATTGCCTTGTGTTGTTTGTGCTTGTGAGGGGATGAAGGACAGGGTGGTCCACTCCAAGTCCACACTGAACGCTATTGTCTCCTGGGTGTATATTGCCTTGTGTTGTTTGTGCTTGTGAGGGGATGAAGGACAGGGTGGTCCACTCCAAGTCCAGATTGAACGCTATTGTCTCCTGGGTGTATATTGGCTTGTGTTGTTTGTGCTTGTGAGGGGATGAAGGACAGGGTGGTCCACTCCAAGTCCAGACTGAACGCTATTGTCTCCTGGGTGTATATTGCCTTGTGTTGTTTGTACTTGTGAGGGGATGAAGGACAGGGTGGTCCACTCCAAGTCCACACTGAACGCTATTGTCTCCTGGGTGTATATTGCCTTGTGTTGTTTGTGCTTGTGAGGGGATGAAGGACAGGGTGGTCCACTCCAAGTCCACACTGAACGCTATTGTCTCCTGGGTGTATATTGCCTTGTGTTGTTTGTGCTTGTGAGGGGATGAAGGACTTTGAATGTGTGTGCTCGTGTGTAGTTTTTGTGGTGCGGCGTTTTGTGTTTAGGTGTGGTAAGGTACAGATTGTTTCATTTCTCTTTTTTTATGGTTGACTTTGTACTGCGCTTCGAGCCTTTGTCGATGAAGCGTGATTTTCAAATAAACTTCATTATTATTAAATATTTATATTGGACCCACTACGTGTTGTAATATAATTTTTATTGTAACCGAGGTCAAATTTATTTCTAAAATATCAGTTTTTATCATTTAGAAAAAAGCAAAGAACTACTACCCCCCCCAAATTTTTTTTTCACCCAATCCTTTTTACCTGAATGCATTTCCATTTCGAAGTGTTCTGTTGCATGCGTCATCTTTTTGATCAAACGGAACGCTCTCAGCAGACGTGTAAAAATCCACTGGTAGAGTTTCGCTTCGAATTGTAGAAGTACTACCTTGGTCTGTGGTAAAACGTCACATTTAGAAGAGAGGGGAAAAAAAGACTATATTTGTGTTCATCCATATAATAGGAGGGGGACGAGCTCGGTCGCTCTCAGTGACGTAGCGAGCTTAACTCGCGTCTGTGGCACAATACCCTTTTAGCGCGCCCCCCCCCCTATTCGAAAACTATACAATATTATATGTAAAATATACCATTTGGCGCCCCTTTGTGAGTAGCGCCCGGGGCATGATGCCCCGCTCGCAACGCGACTGGTCGCTCTTTATTGTATTGCAAATAACCAAACGGGTGCGAATCGTCTGATTTAGGCACTTGTAATTTCGTTTAATTTAACTCAACTATTTATAGGCTAAACATTTAGCCTGTCCCACTTTTTGTTCAAATTGGTTTTTTTATTGTACATAATATAAAAATATCAATAATTAAATAACCAAAGAAAAGCAAAGTTGTCACAAATTTGACACTTCGTATGTAACTAGTTTGATGAAATTATAATGATGTAAATTTGACATTGGTTTTGTTAGGTTTTAGAACAGATGATTTGGCGAAGGTTAGGATATCTGAATTTTTTCACTGCTTAATTTTTGAGACTTCATTTTAAAAATCTAACAGATTCAGAATTACAAGAGCGCTCGTTACATTAATTTTGCTTTGAAAATTGTTCGACGAATTAAATAAAAGTTTTAATGATTAGAATTTTCAAGAGCAGTGTGTGAGGGCGTTTCGTTTGTTGCCCTAACTTTAAACAACAACCCTTGTAGATACTATTGCATGCCTTACATTGCACGGCGCCTGTATAGTCGATCTTGACTTCGAACATGCACACGAAGAAGTGTCTCTGGTCACACTGGGCGAACACCTTGGTGTAAGAGTCTGTACACTCTGTTCCAGCGTCCCCTGCTTGCGCTTGTCTTTTAGTTAGCCTTGTGGTGGAATTTAAGAGTTTGCTCAGATTCAAACAGTCAGGGGGCAGAATATTAAGTAAGTGGTAAAGTCTGGTCTGGCTAACGAGAGGTGTATACAAAGTATGAGTCGCATATGTACCAAAATGATCATGATGCATGCTAATGATTTGGAGATAGGTTGATGTTAGGGATATGGGATGATAATTGGGATATAGGATGATGATTTTGATATAAATTGATGATTTCAATACAGTTTGATAATTTTGATATAGGTTGATGATTTGGATATAGGTTGATATTAGGGATATGGGATGATGATTGGGATATAGGATGATGATTTGGATATGGGATGATATTTGGGATATAGGATGATGATTTTGATATAAATTGATGATTTCAATATAGTTTGATGATTTTGATATAGGTTAATGATTGTGATATAGATTGATGTTAGGGATATGGGATGATAATTGGAATATAGGATGAATATTTTGATATAAATTGATGATTTCGATATAGTTTGATGATTTCGATATAGTTTGATGATTTTGAAATAGGTTGATGATTTGGATATAGCTTGGTGTTATGGGTATAGGATGATGATTTTGATATAAATTGATGATTTCAATATGGTTTGATTTTGATATAGATTGATGTTATGGACAGATGATGATGATTGAGATAGTATTATTATTATTAGTAGTAGTAGTATTCGTCGTAGTAGTAGTAGGGCTGGGCTCACCACGCTGTACATACAATTTAACAAACATAATCATGAACTTAAAAATTAACATACATTAATTAAATAAAACAAAAGAAATGTGTTTTCAGTCCAACCCTTCCATAACTGTTTACATGTCAAGCCACGGACTTCACCCAGAAGCATCGTCTATCGGTCGGGGGGGGGGGGGGGGGGGGGAATCAATCAGGATAGTAGAGTTTAATGAGATGTGTTTTGAGTGCAGTTTTGATGTTTGTTTTATTGCGGATGTGTAGTGGAAGAGAATTCAATTGTTTTGTCATGTAACTTTAGCAGATGAGAAGTTCACACTTAAAGGCATACAAAGATAATGGTCTGAATTATTTGAGAGACTTGATTTTTCAATCTTAGCTCGTCGGGGTTGATGATACAGATTGGAGAATTCCCCATCCATATACTAAAAACACATAAACAAAATGTAAATGCCGATAGAGGCTTTTCCGCGTGATTCAAGATTTTCAGGCTCTGATTCTAAAGTGATTAAAAATGAAGTTTAGATTATTTTGATATTTCTGCTTTCGTCCCAACTGTAAAATGCCACAAGCATCGATTGGAGCCAGATTTTCATCCCCAAAATCGCTAACAGCCATCCAGGACCGCTAACTTTGAATCAGGACCATTAACTTTGAACCAGGACCGCTAACTTCGAACCAGGGCCGCTAACTTTGAACCAGGACCACTAACTTCGAACCAGTACCGCTAACTTTGAACCAGTACCGCTAACTTTGAACCAGGACCGCTAACTTTGAACAAGTACCGCTAACTTTGAACCAGGACCGCTAACTTCGAACCAGGACCACTAACTTTGAACCAGGACCGCTAACTTCGAACCAGGATAGCTAACTTTGAACCAGCACCGCTAACTTTGAACCAGGTACGCTAACGTCCTCCAAAGGCCGCCAACATCGTCCAGGAGCTGCTAATATCGGCACAGGATACTTGCATCGTCCAATGACAGCTAACATCGTCCAATGACAGCCAACATCGTCCAGGAGCTGCTAATATCGTCACAGGATACTTGCATCGTCCAATGACAGCCAACATCGTCCAGAAGCTGCTAATATCGGCACAGGATACTTGCATCGTCCAATGACAGCTAACATCGTCCAATGACAGCTAACATCGTCCAATGACAGCTAACATCGTCCAATGACAGCCAACATCGTCCAGAAGCTGCTAATATCGTCACAGGATACTTGCATCGTCCAATGACAACTAACATCGTCCAATGACAGCTAACATCGTCCAATGACAGCCAACATCGTCCAGAAGCTGCTAATATCGGTACAGGATACTTGCATCGTCCAATGACAGCTAACAGCGTCCCAAATCGCCGTAAGCCAGGATTCGTTACCGTGTTTACTAATTCGACTCACCTTGGTTTGCATGTTCCGTTGTAGACTTGCAGCACACAGAGAGAACTGCCCGTGGCATTGCTCAGTGTAAAATTGGTGAAGGTCCCGGCACTGAAACAATGCGATAATATCTTAAATATTCCAATGCAATCATAATAAATTATCTGGTAAAATTTGCGGTACCTGAAATGTTATGATCTTGATATTTTTTTTTTTTTTTAAAGTAACGTTTACGTAAAAGTTAAAGCATTATCGAATTCTCAAACTATCGCTGATAAAAGATCTTGTTATGGCACAAAAGCTACTCACCTTTGTACAGTTGGGAAGTTGTCAGCCAGCAGACGTCGATTTTTCACATGATGTCCGGACCACAGAGACAGTATTCCTAGGTAGTTGTTTTTTATAAACAACCAATTTTATAAGACGTGCATTTTGATCTAGTAATACTAATAAACTTTTTTTACGTGTACATTTAACGACTATGTGATCAAAGGAATACACAGTGATCGCAAGTATTACGTATAATTTAATAACCGTTTTCTGGTCATTATTATTGTCAATACAATACATCGTGAAACAAATATGACTTTTTAAACACACTTAGGGTTTTAGTCTTGATCGTGGGTTAGGGCGCTTTCGGTTAGGGCGGTGTGAGATATGGTGCTTTGGGTAAGGGCGCCATAGGATAGGGCAACATGGGTTAGGACGCTTTTGGTTAGGGCGCTTTTGGTTAGTGCGCTTTTGGTTAGGGCGCTTTGGGTTTACATTATAAAGTTAAAAAATGACAGCTCAATTATACTTACACTTACTAAAGATGAAATTTTAGCATGTGGTATTATATACACAGTCACTCTGTAGGGGGACTCAAAGGTGGACTGAATTGATAGAAATATACACAGTCACCCTGTAAGAAGGACTCTTCTTCAGGAGCCAGAATGATCAATAAATTGATCGTGGGCCCTCAAACATAAGAAGAAGAAGAAGGACACTAAGGTGGATTGGATGAAAGAAATATACACAGTCAATGTAGGAAAGACTGTAAGGTGGACTGGTTTAATAGAAATATATATACAGTCACTCTGCGGGAAGGACTCTAATGTGGACTCGATGAAAGAAATATACACAGTCACAAAAGGAAAAACTCTAATGTGGACTTGATTGATAGAAATATACACAGTCACTCTGTAGGAAGGACTATAAGTTTGACTGGATTGATAGAAATATACACAGTCTCTCTTTAGAAAAGACTCTAATGTGGACTGTATAAAAGAAATATTCACAGTCATAGTAGGAAGGACTCTAAGGTGGACTGGATTGGTAGAAAAATATACACAGTCGACCTGTGGGAAGCATTCTAAGTTGGGCTGGATTTAATGAAATATACACAGTCACTTTGTAGGAAGGAATATAATGTGGACTGGATGAAAGATATATACACAGTCATCGTAGGAAGTACTCTACGGTTGACTAATTTGATAGAAAAATATACACAGTCGCCCTGTGTGAAGGACTCTAATGTGGGCTGGATGAAAGAAATATTAAATTTCGTATCCGGAAATTTGGTCGAAAGAAATTTCGTCGACGGAAAATTGATCGACAGAAATTTGATCGAACGGAAATTTGGTCGAATATTTTATTTAGTTTAGACTTTAAAATTTTGCGACAAATTTCTTTTTTTAACGCATTATTGTGTTTTACTATATAGTATATGGCGTTGAAAAAGAAATTTGACGAAAATTTTAACGTTTGAACTGAAAAAAAGATTCGACCAAATTTCCGGTAACCACTAAATTTAAGTGTTGTCTGAGCGCTCTAAAATTAATTCATGCATTTTAATTATTTATTTATTATTTTTTGGAAATAAAAAAAAGGAGGCCCCATGGGGGAGAGAAAGAGATTTGGTGTGTGTTTTTACAAAGTTTTACGACAAAATTCCTAAATGTAAAAAAGAACACAAACAAAACGATTATGAAAGTTTCATTTCAAATAAATAAATGAAAGCTCTAATGAAAAAAAAATAATTTTTAATTATGATGACGCGGCGTTCTTTTCTTGGGTCGTGTTAAAGTGTGTTCATGAACTAGTTTGGGTCGTGCTAAAGTGTGTTCATGAACTAGTTTGGGTCGTGTTAAAGTTTGTTCATGAACTAGTTTGGGTCGTGTTAAAGTTTGTTCATGAACTAGTTTGGGTCGTGTTAAAGTTTGTTCATGAACTAGTTTGGGTCGTGTTAAAGTTTGTTCATGAACTAGTTTGGGTCGTGTTAAAGTTTGTTCATGAACTAGTTTGGGTCGTGTTAAAGTTTGTTCATGAACTAGTTTGGGTCGTGTTAAAGTTTGTTCATGAACTAGTTTGGGTCGTGTTAAAGTTTGTTCATGAACTAGTTTGGGTCGTGTTAAAGTTTGTTCATGAACTAGTTTGGGTCGTGTTAAAGTGTGTTCATGAACTAGTTTGGGTTATGTTAAAGTTTGTTCAATGTCTAGTTTTGGGTCATGTTCAAGTTTGTTCATAAACTAGTTTATTTGAGCCACAAACAAAGTATAATCCCACCGCCACACGAGTCTCAAATCAGGTGGGGAAAAACATGTTTTTGTTAGTTTGACATTTTTTGTTGTTGTCATTACTTAAATTATTTGATAACACAAATGTAATTTTATATAATTTTACATAATTTTACATAATTTTATATAATTTTACATAATTTTATATAATTTTACATAATTTTATATAATTTTACATAATTTATATAATTTTACACAATTTTATATAATTTTACATAATTTTATATAATTTTACATAATTTTATATAATTTTACATAATTTTATATAATTTTACATACTTTTATATAATTTTACATAATTTTATATAATTTTACATAATTTAATATAATTTTACATAATTTTATATAAATTTATATAATGTTCTTTAATTTTACATAATTTCACACAATTTTATTTTTGCCCGAGTTTGTTCTGATTTGATTTAGAAGAAGAAAATCCTGAAGACTAACAAATAAATTGTTCACGCTTTAGTATGGCGCTAGTACAGAATCCTAATTTATTATCAAATTTTGACATGGCACGCCAGTGAATCCGGGTTGACTTACACTTCTACCATTCTGACTTTTCACGGACTTTAGAAATACTTGATAACAAAAATAAAACTTCACAAATGAAGTCGGACTCGGGGGAGGGGGGGGTTGATCTTCACAGGGCTCCCCCCCCCCCCCAAACCACTCCTCCGGGTTGTGAACAGGGAAACATCCACCAAATATAGCGGATAGTCGGGGGAGAAAATACACCAAAGGCGTTCCAAGTCGACAAAAGGTGGCTTGCAGCCCCTGTAGGGAGATTTAAAAAGTCTAGGGACCTGACCCCAAGCAATCGGGTCATGAGACCATTGTTCACAAATCGTCAACCAGAAAATTGGACGGACATTAATGGATTTCGACCTAAGCGGTCAATTGTCTGAAATGTACTATTTACACAGAGCGGGACGGCTGGTCACTTCTGCATCTTTACAGAACGACCCTATGGCTGAAACCAAAGCTGCGATGATTTAGAGACGGAATTACATCGGATGGGGGGGGGGGGGTCCACTAATCGGGACGAAGAGCCATCGATCGATCTGAATGGATGTGGTGGATCCGGTCAGAGCCCAAGATGGGCTGTAGTGCCAATGATAATGAGGATGAAAGTTGAAGTGGGGAAAGATAAGTGGGGGGAAATGTAAGTGGGAAATTCGAAGGGGGAAAGTTTAGATGAGGAAAGTTGAAGTGGGAAAGTTTAATTGGGGAAAGTTGAAGTGGGGAAAGTTGAAGTGGGGAAAGTTAAAGTGGAGAAAGTTTAAGTGGGAAAGATCACGTGGGTAAGATGAAGTGGGACAGTTGAAGTGGGGAAAGGTTAGGTAGGAAAGATCAAGTGGGTAAGATCAAGTGGGAAAGTTGAAGTGGGTAAGTTGAAGTGGGAAAGTTGAAGTGGGAAAGTTGAAGTGGGTAAAATTTAGGTGGGAAAGATCAAGTGGTAAGTTGAAGTGGGTAAAATTTAAGGGGTAAAAATCAAGTGGGTAAGTTGAAGTGGTAAAGTTGAAGTGGGGAAAGGGGAGGTGGGAAAGATCAAAACACAATTTTGATAAAGAGATAAAGTTAAGTGGTTAGGATTGCGGGAGAGTGAATCGTTTGTGCTGCAGGCCACTAGAAAACCGGCTGTCCTGATTGGTCCATTAAATTACCACGACCGTTTTAATGTGTCCAAAATGTGGCTACTTTGCCAGTAGGCAAATGTTGTATTTCAAAGAAAGTACCCACGCCGTGTCCCAGGGTGTGGTGAAATATGGTTTGTTAAATTGTTTCATGGCTCGTTGGGAAAGGGGGGGGGGGACATTTTAAAAATAACGCAATTATTATTATTTATTTATTTTAATTTTAAATTCGTGACGCGATTCTGTCCAGCGTCTTATACCCGCATCAGTAAATGAGACTCGCGGCACACAAAAACACATTCCAGGATCTTGCATTTGAGGGTCGGTGGTTAACTGAAAAACGGAAACTTCAGACCTGCGTGAATAATCTCTTACAGCTTCAAGGCTGCCCTGGCATCTGCTAAGAGCCGTCGGATGGCAGCATCGTTTACCCCAACCGTTGCACATACGCCAGTACATGGATGCAGCGACGTACCCTACCAGAACCAGAACATAGATTATGAAAGAAAAAAAATGAACGTGCATTACTCACCTTTTGATTTGATCTCATTGGGGTCAAGATGGTAAATATTCTCATACACGCAGTTGAGGAGCCACCCTTGGTTTGAATGACAGTACCCGTGAGCGTCCGGCCAGGTCATGGCCTCTTTGCTGATGTGGAAGCACGTGCCACTCTTAGATGGTCCATAGCTGTTGCTGGCAAATGTACAACCTGTTGTGATGGAAGACAGTGGTCACTACTTGTTGTTCCTCTGTGATGGGCTTTTAGGTTACAGTCATAAGGCGCATTTTTATTGGTTACCAATTCATCTCAGAAGATTCACTTTTAATTTGTTAGATTTTAGTATCATAAGATTCACTTTTAATTTGTTAGATTTTAGTCTCATAAGATTCACTTTTAATTTGTTAGATTTTAGTCTCGTAAGATTCAATTAAATTCGTTACATTTTATTATCATAAGATTCAATTTCATTCGTTATATTTTAGTATCATAAGATTCACTTTGATTCGCTACATTTTATTCTCATAAAATTCACTTTGATTCGCTACATTTTATTCTCATAAGAATCACTTCAATTTATTCTCATAAGATTCACTTTGATTCGCTACATTTTATTCTCATAAGATTCACTTTGATTCGCTACATTTTATTCTCTTAAGATTCACTTTGATTCGCTACATTTTATTCTCATAAGACTCACTACATTTTAGCCTTATAAGATTCACTTTAATTCGCTACATTTTAGTCCAATAAGATTCACTTTGATTGGTTTAATTTTGGTCTCATATTAAAAGTACCAATATGTCACTATTGGATGTCTTAAGCGGCCACTACGTAACTATATTTCCCATACAGATTGGTCATACTTCCGTTGTGTTCAATATATAAATGCCCTTAAGGTATATGACCTACTTTGAATACTTACTTTTGTTTACTGTTTGGATCGCTGTACACAAATCGATTGTGAATGTGAGGACACAAAATAATTGTATAAATAGAAAACTCATCGTAAGTGAGCATAGGTATCTCTGTCGTTTTCTGAACTGATGGACCGGGGGACTCTCAAACGTTTCAAGACGATCCTCAGTTGTGTCATCTGCGATTGAAAATTGCATTTAAAAACATTTTTTAAATACTTTTTATAACCTTTGTTTCTGTTCGTGTGCTTATTTATTTCTGTCTGGGAGTGTGGCAAAATTTTCGCACGGCTAATAGACCAACTTCCCGTCAACCCATCGACCTGAAACTTGGCTCATAGACTCATTGTCGATGACAACACATTCTATCAAATGTTCAGCACCACCCACAACCCCCAAAAATCAGGTGTTTTTTTTTCCTTCCCCTGTTTTTCAAGGAGAGGGTGTATAAAATATGATGCCACTTATTTCAGGAGATAAAATTTCCGATAACTGCTTTAAACGAGATTCTTACAAATATCGCAGGTGATTTTGGTGCGTAATCTTTTCTTTTGTTTTTCTGAAATAACTGGTGCAATATATCTGTGGTCTCTGGTGTAAAAGAGGGTGGGGCATTAGAATATTAATATAAAAATAAACAAATAATACATATTAAGGATTTATTTTTTTAAAAGCCTTTGTTTTGATGGGTTGTTTAATTAAACTATTGAAACAATTATCCTATACAAAGATGTATCCATTTCTTGACTTTGATGTGTTTCTAGCCGTCTACAGCTAAGTATTTTTAAACCTGCTCTGTTCGAGATGTTTTCTTGACATCGTATGACCTTCTACAATATTAGCCGCGCACACGTCTACACACAGCCCGACATACACCCTGACAGAAGTCAAAGTTATAAAGTTCTGTGGCGGCAACAGTCACCAATCTTATGCTGCCAGATAATTATACAGGACGTTACATTGCAATTGTAGCAAAGGCAGTCGCATAGCGAGGGGGGGCAAGGGGGCATCATGCCCCGGGCGCTACTGACAAAGGTGCGTTAAATGGTATATTTTACATATAATATTGTATGGTTTTCGAATAGGGGGGGGCGCTAAAAAGGTATTGTGCCCCGGGCGCGAGTTAAGCTCGCTACGTCACTGAGCAAGGGTCTCTAAATTAAACTATAATTAGATCAACAGACTTTTATATTATTTCTTCCTTGTCTTTTCAACTTCCAGTGAGGCATAGGGCTTACAAAAAGAAAATTATGCTCCTTTCAGTCTTCTTGGAGTCTTCTCCAACGCTTGATTACATTTTACCGTCAAAGTCCTAAACAGCAGAGTTCTTTAAAAAGGGGGGGGGGTCCATAATACATTGTTTACAAGCAGTAACGTGTATATCGGTCTTGGAATAATTTGATCTCTAGTAGAAATAGACTGAGCAATAGCATATCTAGTAGAAATAGACTGAGCAATAGCATATCTAGTAGAAATAGACTGAGCAATAGCATATCTAGTAGAAATAGACTGAGCAATAGCATATCTAGTATAAATAGACTGAGCAATAGCATATCTAGTAGAAATAGACTGAGCAATAGCATATCTAGTAGAAATAGACTGAGCAATAGCATATCTAGTAGGCAGAGTAATATCATCTCTATTAGAAAAAGACAGAATAATATCCTCTCTAGTAGAAATAGACAGAGTAATATCATCTCTAGTAAAAAAACAGACAGGGCAATTTCTTCTCTAGTAGAAACAGACAGAGTAATATCATTTCTAGTAGAAATAAACACAGTAATATCATCTCTAGTAGAAATAAACACAGTAATATCATCTCTTGTAGAAACAGACAGAGTAATATTATCTCCATTATTTAAAATAGCGTGAGGTCAGTTATGGCTGATCGTGTTACTCTTGAATCTGGAGCTGTTCTAGCTTGTCATCAATCGCTCATGTCACATAAACCTTGTCATCAATCGCTCATGTCACATAAACCTTGTCATCAATCGCTCATGTCATATAAACCTTGTCATCAATCGCTCATGTCACATAAACCTTGTCATCAATCGCTCATGTCACATAAACCTTGTCATCAATCGCTCATGTTACATAAACCTTGTCATCAATCGCTCATGTCACATAAACCTTGTCATCAATCGCTCATGTCAAATAAAATTTTGAAAGCCGCAGTCTATCAGGTTAATCGTGTCTATTGTTTCTTGGAATTTTTGTTTTCTTTTCTTTTTTTTCCATTTTTTTTTTTGGTCTTAGGAATCAGCTGATTGGGTCTGTCAGTAGAAAAATGCATTTCAATCTTAAACAATGCAGTATTTCAGATGTTGATATGAGTGCCAAAAAAATTTTTTTAACCTCAAAATCGTATAAGGTAAAAATAATATTATCAAAACTAGATATAGCCCGCCAAACATTGGCGGCACATCTGAGTGAACTTCCCATCTACTAGATATAGCCCGCCAAACATTGGCGGCAGATCTGAGTGAACTTCCCATCTACTTAAGAATCCCAATTTTTGCATATACACTGCTTCCTCCACGATACTGCACAGCACACTTTTTATTTCACGTCCATGAACTATATTATATTCGAATGTCCCAACAAATTTTAAACCGAATATTTTTGACACCATACTTAAACTGAAACGATTTCATGTTGCTAAAAGAAAATATTAGGCGCCAAACGCATTTGCATTATATAAAAAAAAGAATATCATCGGGGCTGTCCATTAATTATGTCAACAAATTTTTGGCAATTTTTACCTCCCCCCCCCCTCCCCCTTGTCAACAACCTGTCAACCTTTCAGAGACCCCCCCCCCCCTATAAAATTACGCCAACATTTGATTACCCCCCCCCCCCACCTAAAAAAATAAATAAATAATAAAATGAAAAAAAACACCAATATTTTAAATAGACCAGTTTAAAAACTACAACAAGAAAGTGAATAACAGTAAAATGTTAAGAAAAAAATGTGCAATAAACTTTTAACTTATGAAATTAAATTTATTTTAAAAAAGTAACATTGTTGACGTCAACTTTTCTTGACCTCCCCCTTGTCAACAATTGTCAAAAGTTTTCAGACCCCCCCCCCCTTTCCCCCCAATTTTGTGGACATAATTAATGGACAGCCCCATTTAGCGTAATTATCGGGAATTATATTTTGCGCGCTATTGAACTCCTTAAGGAACCATATTTTCTTCCAAACATTTAGTATTATTTTAATTTGTATTATGATCTCAATGCCAAATTCGCTGATTAGGAAGCAGTCGATTAGGAAGCAGGCCATTAGGAAGCAGGCCATTAGGAAGCAGGCCATTAGGAAGCAGGCCATTAGGAAGCAGGCCATTAGGAAGCAGGCCATTAGGAAGCAGGCCATTAGGAAGCAGGCCATTAGGAAGCAGGCCATTAGGAAGCAGGCCATTAGGAAGCAGGCCATTAGGAAGCAGGCCACCAGTCATACCAGAAGCGTAATATATATAAGAGATACTTATTAATACATCTGTTAATTTTGTTTAATGATTAAACCATTGTCTCAATTATTTAAAAAGAACAGTAGGTAAAACAGGGCGGGGGTGCAGTATGTGAATTATACAAAAAAATGTCACCACATGTCTTGACAATTAGTGAAATATTTATTTTGGGTAATTGCACGCTATTGGTACCTCTATCGCTCTCCCTAACCCGAACCCTAAATCTATCATAAACAAAGGGCAGTGACTCCCAATGAGGGACCACAGAAGCACATTAGCCTTATTTTGAAATAGAACAAGTCATGGACATGGATACCGGTGCATTGTTGGAATGACTTTGATTGTGTAAGTTAATAGCTCAAAGTACTTACCACGTCCAATGTCCGCTTGGCCACTGAAGCTGTTTACGACTGTGAGAACTCAAACGTCCCCCTCTTTAACCGGATGAAATGATTCCGTGTGTGTTGAGCAGCACATTCCAGCACGACACCGACACGGGTGAACAAACGGCCATTGATACAATCTCACACGATATGCTGTGTTCAGTGGCGTGTTCAGTAGCGTGTCCAGTGGCGTGGCCAAGCTCGAACGACATGGTGCGTGGGTGACACTTATTATCGGAAGAATCCCTATAAGACGTCCAATGGACCGAAAACACGCTGCTTCTCGTGTAATGCCAAAACTTTGTTTTTCTCATTGTGAGACTGTATTCTAATAACGAGGGAGAAATACACGGTATGAGTAAGAAAAATTACAAGACGGACCTACACATATTTAAAACATTCGTTTCTTGAATCTGGCTACCATCGGACCCATACTTCGGCCACCATCGGACCCATGTTTCGGCCACCATCGGACCCATACTCCGGCCACCATCGGACCCATACCCCAGCTACCATTGGACCCATGTTTCGGCCACCATCGGACCCATACTCCGGCCACCATCGGACCCATACTCCAGCTACCATCGGACCCATACTCCGGCCACCATCGGACCCATACTCCAGCTACCATCGGACCCATACTCCGGCCACCATCGGACCCATACTCCAGCTACCATCGGACCCATACTCCGGCCACAATCGGACCCATACTCCGGCCACCACCGGGCCCATACTCCAGCTACCATCGGATACTCCGGCCATCATCGGACTCATACCCCGGCATCGACACTGGTCATGTGTGTTCTATTAATAACATCAACAACACTGATTTTTGAAGTACGGTGGTGAGCACTAAGGGTTGTGGTTGGTGGTTTGTAGAAAAAGGGGGAGAGAGAGGGGCTATCATCACACTTTCATCACACTTTCGTGAATAAAAGTTTAGGGTAATCTGAAATATGAAAATACATTTTTTTTCACAATGAAATCTTTTTTTTTTTAATCCAAACCATGAGAAATATTATTTACGGGTGTGACGATGAGGTAATCTTGCTGTTATATTTACTAAAGCTATATCCAACACAAAGAAAACTAACACGTCTGTTCAGCTTGATGTCTAGATCTTTAATGAGGATCAGTGGCGTAGTGAGGGGGGGGGCAAGGGGGCATCATGCCCCGGGCGCTACTCACAAAGGGGAGCCAAATGGTATATTTTACTATAATATTGTATGGTTTTCGAATAGGGGGGGCGCTAAAAAGGTATTGTGCCCCGGGCGTGAGTTAAGCTCGCTACGCCACTGATGAGGATGTCTAGATCTTTAATGATGATGTTTAGATCTTTAAAGATGATTTCTATATCTTTAATGATGATGTCTAGATCTTTAATGAAGATGTCTAGATCTTTAATGATGATGTCTAGATCTTTAATGACTAGCCATAGACAAGATGGCCTCTCGCATCGCAACTCAAGAATCACGGACCTCACGTGATGACAACAAAGGGGCGCAATTGTAACATTACAACAACGACGACATCACAACACTGCTTCCGTTAGTTGTTGCTATGTCATTTCTGTCAATAGAAAGGAGTTGAAACAGATCTGTTTTCCGTAACACAACAGATTCGCTGTGGTGTTGTCATCTGAACACAACAGATTCGCTGTGGTGTTGTCATCTGAACACAACAGATTCGCTGTGGTGTTGTAATCTGCATGCAGAGGCGTAACAACGGCTTGGCATTGGGGCAGTTGCCAGGGGCGCCGGCCTGCGCCAGTTCAAAAGGGCGCCGCTAAATCTCTAATTTTTAAATTTTTATTATTTAAAAAATAAATTAGCCAAGGGCGCCAAAAACCCAGTTACGCCTCTGTCTGCATGGCTAGCAAACTAAAACGACAGTGGACAATTTTTTCTTCTTTTTATACGTCCTTATGTACTGATTGAAATTGTATTGACAATGAATTGGAACATCCATATTTCTGGAACATCTAAATTAGTGGAACATCTACGTTTGACTCATTAGTAGAACATCTAGATTAGTGGAACATCTACATTATTGGAACACCTACATTAGTGGAACATCTATGTTTGACTCATTAGTGGAACATCTACATTAGTGGAACATCTACGTTTGACTCATTAGTGGAACATCTACATTAGTGGAACATGTATACATTAGTGGAACATCTTCATTAGTGGAAAATCTTCATTAGTGGAACCACCTCTATATTCGTTGTCAAATCATTTCTCTCCGATATAAAGTACAGAATGAAATAAATTTAAACTCAGCGATGTAACGTCATCCCTGCCTTTCGAGTGTATTAACAGTTTTCTGGGGGAGGGCCTTACCTACATCAGACACACACACACACAAACACACACACATACATACACATACACACTTATAAACACGCACGCACACACAAACAAGCAAAAACATAGATACACGATAAGTACGGTAACTTGATGCGTAGCTAGCTGGTCATCGTAAAATGTCCATGCACACCAACGGGACTGGTTTAAATGAACTAGATATGTGAGCACCCGTGATAATACGTCAAGCTTTGTGGCTTGGTCATAACAAAGACGGGATGATATCTGGGCACTAAAGGTGTTGCAAATGAGGGGTGGGGGTGTTGGGAATGAGAACCAGTTGAAACGTAATAGGCAGGCTGTCCAGGTGGGGGGGGGGGCAGTATGTCCATCCTGTATATGTTTAAGGACGAAATCAGATTAGTACCCGGTTTTCAGAGATCGGAGTAGGATCAATTTCAGAAGTAGAGAGCAGGATAAAAGCTGTGTTTGTAGTGACTGCAATTCAGTCAGAACAAATTCTGAGACACAGTACGAACGATTCTTGAAAGCATTTTTTATTTCTAAAAAGATCAAGCAAAAATGGCGCAAGTAAAAAAAAAATAATAAGTTACAGAAGGGAACCGTACGTTTAATGCTCTATGGGAACTGGACGTTTTTTTTGTTCATCGTTAAATGAAAAGTCATAGAAAAGACTTCTATTTCTGTTATGAAAAAGGCCAATCTGCAGTGCATTCAGATTTTGAGAAAAAGTATCCAATTGGAACAAAGTTAAGAGACGACAAAATTATTTCTTTGACAAAAGGGGGATCTGAATGGTAGGCAAAATGTTTTTCGTCGGATTTTGAGCTGAAGCGACTGCGCTACTGAAGCATCTTTTAATATTAGCTGGATATTAGCTAAGAAGCAAACATCATATTCAGGTGGTTCAACTGTAAAACTTTAGTTTCAACAATGTTCAGATTCATTATTTGCTGAATTAAAAAACAAAGAAGAAATTTAAATTTAAAAAAAAAATCTAATCTTCGGCTTTCTCACCAGACTGTAGCAAGACGTGTTGAAAGTATGTCAGGGGATATATTTGAGCAGATGCTTCATGATTGGAAAAATGCTACCGGTTTTTGTCTTATATTGGGTATCACTGACACAGTCCAACTTATTGTTTGGGTTATATTTGACATGAATCATGTGATATCACTGACACAGTCCAACTTATTGTTTGGGTTATATTTGACATGAATCATGTGATATCACTGACACAGTCCAACTTATTGTTTGGGTTAGATTTGACATGAATCATGTGATATCACTGACACAGTCCAACTTATTGTTTGGGTTAGATTTGACACGGAACATGGATTTAAAGAAGAATTATTGTCCATCATGTCCAAAAAACGAAATGCTTTGACTGACGAACATTTAGGAAACTTAATAAGGGCAGCAATGAGTGAAAGCCAGCCACAAATTAAGGAGATTGCAAGTTCAAGTCAAAGCCAAATATCGCATTAAAGATGTGCTAGAGCTTTTATTCGTTGAGATGACGCTGCTAATGGATGGATGATTTTTATGCATAAGGTAAGGATCGTTAATGTATTAAATAATTATTTTTTTAAAACTAAATTTTAAAAAAGTGCGGCCCTCGGCTTCACGAAAAAAAAAAAATTTGGCCCCCCCGGAATCGAAAAGGTTAGGCAGCACTGGTTTAAAGAGAGGGGTCTTTAGGGCAGTTTTGAAGGCTGTGGTGGCGTCAAGGGGATGTAAACCATACTAATGCGAATGGTAGAACTATTCGGCTCCCAACACCACGAACTGTCGTGATGATCCGTCTATCTTTTTGAGAACCACTGAACCATCGATGAAGCATTGTTTATTGGATCAAAATTTGATCATACCTAAATGACGTCCCTGTCTACCCCATTGCCATTTTCATTTAATAATCCTTATTCTTCCCGTTGAATTCACGTTAGCCTTTTGTTAAATACATCGACTTAGCAATGAAAAAGTATTTTAGTTAAAGGTAACATTTTTAAAAAATGTGTATTCAGTTTGTCCTCCCTGTCTCAGCAATCCCAGGTGCCGATCAATATATGCGGCTGCAGGGCGCCTCGGATATTTAGTAGGGGACTCAAAGTTGTGATGTGGGGAAAAAAATAATTTTTTTGATTGCAAGGGGTACAAAAACGAAAAGTGTCAGATGCGTACCTGTGTGTGACAAGACACGGCGTGATCCACAGCCACCACTTGAATGGGGTGCGGCAATGGCGATTAGCCTATACTAAGTTTTTTTTTCAATTGCTATGGGTTTTTTTAATTAGCATATAAAAAAAACTGTAAGTAAACATACAAAATGATTTGGATTTATGAAGCTTTCACTAGGCACTAGGGAAATCAATATAGTTTTGTATTTCATGTTTACATTAACACATGTTTATTAAAATGCATTATAGCTATAGACAGACCGTCATGTGACACTACCTAAGTCTAAGTTTTCATTTTTTTAAATTCTTTGTTTTCACTAATAATTGTACTACTCTGTACTGCTCAAGGACGAAAGCTCTGTTGCCGTCAAGTTCGCTATTTTGTTTTTCTTCAGCTTTTCCCCCACCCTGTGCTTTAAATTTAATATTGGAAAAAATCCCGCGGGTGCCCCGGTTTTGAATTACACTGTATCTCTGAGGTGCAAAGAGATATAAAGAAAAACTTTTTTTAATGATACTTTATTAGCAAGAACTATATGATAATGTAATTTCAAAGCAGAGTGCAGCTGGGTGATATATAAATATAGTTTCTAAACAGAAGAGCTGGTCACGTGACTTTATTTAGAATTTTCAAAACGAGGTCATGTTGAAAAATGGCCGACCACTAAAAATTAAGTTCAAAATAAACATTATTTGATTGTTTATATGTTTTAGATAAAGAGAATGTTAATACAAGAACCCGTTCAGGTAAATAATAATATAAATTTTATTCTAACGCTTACAAGTCTGTTTAAATTTAATCTTTGGCCTAACTTTTTTTTTAATCAATGACTAAAATTTGAAATATTATTATTAATATTATAGGATCTCTAACTCTAATTTAAATTAATTTACAAATTAGTATACTGGTATACTACTACTAAGTGAGACCAAGTCGAAGCAGTCATTAGGCAGGAGTTCTAACTATACACTTAACCTTTGACAGAAATATAAAAATTAGTAAATAATAGGCCCTTATACTTGTTGCAGTGTGCCAAAATGTGAATAAAAATAAAAGAAACCTTCGAACTGAATTTAAATATGATTTTTTAACAACTACTGTCACTGTCCTTTTCTGTGGTGTGTGTAATTTTATTTGTTATTTGAGCATTGTAGGGGCCATCCATAAAGTATGTCATGCAATATTTTGAAAATGTTTACCATTCCTTCCCTTCAGCCACAATCTAAAATATCTCAGACTACATTAAGTCAGACCCCACCCCCTAATGCCCTAATAAAAATTTAAAAAAACACACACACCAAAGTCATACATTCAAACTAAAAAATTGTTAATAAATTAAAAACTAATGAATATTTAATCTAAAACAAACACTTCACTATTAAATATATAAAGGTCTTTTTAAAGTGACATCTTCTGTCAGAATACATCCCCCCATCACAATAACTTTCAACTTGAGTGTCAATTTCTTCTTATTTATATGAATGAATTGAATGACAGAAATGTGTGACGTGACACAAAATATTTAACACTTTCTTAGACCCCCCCCCGATAATTACATGGTTTATATATAAACTGTAACTGTAGGCACTCCAATACTTTCGCCGCAGGTGGTAGAAAAACGCAGGCTGCGATTGCTGTGATCAGCTGGCGCTTTTGGTTTTTGGTAGATGTCGGTGTTTAGCGTTTTTATTTGTCATTTCTAAAATTAGAGGAACTTCATTTTAATTTGATAACTCTATAAATAGAAATTTAGACAAGGGATCGGAGGGAGATGTTTTTGTTAGACTTTGCCTGTCACATATTCTTCTTCATTAGGCCAATTTATACTATAACTATAGGCCCAAGCCATGAAATTATTTGTTTGCACCCTTAGGCCTGTTAATTAGCAAATGCCTAATTATGGTAACTATTAAAATTTAGACTTCAAAACCTTGAAATTGAAAAGATTGCTCAGTGACGAGCACATCACTAAAATTGGGTTTATATTGAGTCAATTAAAAAAGTAGACGAACTTTGAACTTCATTCTCAGAAGGATATCATACACGTAAATACGAAAAGTGGAACAGGAAGCTTAATTCTTTTTTTATTTTAAAATTCTATTTTTTTGTTGCATTTATTTATATCATTTTATGCTTTCAGTTAGAAAAAACACTTTTTAAAATTTTTTTATTGAACTTGGAACGAGCACCATGAATCTTTAAATAGGCATTTATTAAGACGTTTGTTTTAATTGCAAACACCAGAATAGATGCTTGTTTTTTTTAATAAAGTGAAGCATGTCACCCATTTACATTTCTGTCATGTGTTTGGCCTTTCAATTTTGACAAATGGACATACCTGTCAACTGATTTCCATGTTGACATAGAAAAGTGTTACTTTTTTTTTTTTTAATAATTTTTTTCCAGACATTAAAATAAGCTAATTTTGACCTCCCATTTTGTTCTTTTAAAGCATCATCATACATATAAGTATTTATTTAATCAACCAATCAATGTAAACATGTGTCCAGTTTATGGTATAGAAAAAAAATTGATCCTTTCCTTTCTAGGCTGCAATTTGGGATGCACTAAATAACTATTCATATGCTGATGCAACATTCTTAGCAGAACGACTTTATGCAGAAAGTAAGTCCTTGCATTATGTATCTATTTTATACCCAGTTTGTATTTATTGTTTTAGTTTTTAAAAATCACTCAATGTAGAATAAAAATGTCATTTCCTGTGATATAAATTTAAAAAGCTGTATATAATAATAGGAACCTTAGAAAAATTGACCTCTTGTGTTGCAGACCATTAATTTAAATCCTAATTTTTTTTGTAAAAATGAAATCAGAAATAAATGATTATTTTTAGCCTTTTTTTTTCATGCCAATTTAAAATGTATTGTCTGCAAACTAAGGTCTGAATTTTCAACCGAAAAAAACACCAAAGCTAACTGACTGCTGATTATGTATTTGTTGTTGCAAATTCATTTCATTTGTGCCATTAGTTATACCCACTAGTTATATCCCAGCAGATTGGCTGGAATGTGTAGAACAAGAGGCATTGATCTGAAATAAATTTGAATGTGCTTAAAATATGCCAAAGGTTTGACCTGCCATTTACATTTACAAAAATCTAACCTGCACTTTTTTTTCTTCTTTTTCTGCAGTAGCCAACAATGACTCTGTGCATTTGTTGGCAACCTGTTACTATAGATCTGGCAAGCCTTACCAAGCATACATGCTGCTGGAGAGAAACCTCTGCCAGACAGCCCAGTGCAAGTATCTCATGGCCAAATGTTGCACTGATATGAACAAGTAAGTGCTCAAAACTTCACAGTTTCAAAACAAAAAAAACCTCATAATTTAATCATTGTATGTCCTCCAACAATGAACTTTAACCGAGTGTTCCCTAATAAATAAAATGTCCCGTCTCAATTATTTTGAAACTGCTGCTTGCAGGCGGTGAATCTGATGTCCATCTTGGCAAAGTGCGATGTCAGTCATTTAATTGGAAACTCCATCACTGCTATTCCGAGCATATCATTAAATCATTTATATTAACTTTGCTTTTGTTTGTGTGTTTCTTTCTTGACCCACTTCCCATCAACCTATGGAGCTTATCGTTGGCACTTAGACTTGTTGCCGTTGACAACACATTCTTTCAAATTTTCGGCCCCACACCCCAGGATATATACCAAAAAAAAATATTTTTAGGAGTTGTTTGATTTTTATGGCTACTGTTAGTGTAGGGAAAAAAACTGTGATAGGTTTTTCAGAACACAACATTACACAAATATTATTCTGTTGAACAATTTTTAGCTGAATGAAAAACTTTATGTTTGTATTTTCAAACTTATTCTCATTTGCAAATAATTTTCTAAATTATTCTATAATTGAAGGTATGCAGAGGCTGAGCGTATATTAGCAGGTACAATACTAATCAAAGTAAAATCCCATGAAGAAATAGAGGCTGAATTCGGAAGTCTTGCTTGCTATGTGTTTGCCTTGCTTGGTTTTATTTATAGGTGAGTTTGAATGAACTTGTATATCATCCGGTGCTGCTAGTTACATGTTTATTTTAATGGGAAAAGTTGGTGTTGTGAATCACATTGTGCTACATGAATGCCTAGCTTGGCGGTGCTGCAAAAACATCTAAAACTTCCCTGTATGTGTGGTATACATTTGTAAAATTAATTTATGAATAGCAAATAAGATCTATCAATTTTTTTTTATATTTAACTTTGAGGAATTCTATTATAAACTAAAGTCATTGTAAATAAGAAAAACATAATGTAACACAGTTCCATAATCGTTCTTATTTTATTTTTTAATTTTTTTTTACAGTAAAACAGAGCGTGTTGTAAAAGCCACACAGTGCTATCGAAGGTCACTGATGCTAAATCCCTTGTTATGGAAGTCTTACGAGATGTTGTGTGCAATGGGTAACATATGAGCTTATTAAAAAAAACTTTTTCTGTTATTTATTTTATACATAAGTTTTTGTGTTTTCTTTTTTGTGATGGATTCCTTTAATGAGTTTTGGGAGCTTGTATCACAAACCACTTTTAATTTATATAATGTTACTTTTGTTTACTTTTTTTTTTTTTTTTTTAAGTGCTGGTTTTACTTCTTAAGTTTTGAGATTATTTTTCATCCTTCCCCTCCCCCCCCCCCCCTCCCCTCTTTTTTTTTTTAGGTGAGACTGTAAAACCTGAATCAGTATTCCAGATCCCATCTACAAACTCATCTGGCCCTGTCGGCCTGACCATCACATCTCGTTGTGAACCTATGGGTGTGGTAGAGCAGATAACAGATGCGTTGGAGAACAACATTGTACCTAGTGAAAATGTGAGGGGTTTTTTTGTAAAAGAAAAATAATCACTTATTACCCTGAAGAGATCGATATAAATTATAGCTACAAATTGTTATGCCACTCTTTTATTAAGAGTTTGACATTGTTGTAAAGATTAGCAAACAAAAAAAAATGGGTACCCCGGTAGTATTTAAATAATAAAAAAAATCTTCATTTATTATTTCATTATTTTGATTGAAACACCAGCTAGACATGAGATGATGAATTGAAGTTTATGGCATTTAAAAAGAATAGTGGATTTTTTTTTTTTACAAAGTCCATCTTTAATTTGTGCTGTTATTTTTTATTATTCTTTTCTACATTTATTTCAGTTACTGGCTCCTCGCAACATATTCCCCAACCAAACTCCAGAAAACATTCAGAACCTAGCAGGGCTTGACACCAAAGCCCCACGACCTAACAAGCAGCTGTTACGACCAAAAATTACACCAGAACCCTTGATGGTTCGCAAAAGAACAGGTCCCACTAAATTATTCTCTGATTCTGTCCATCTTTCACCAAGGTTTGTACTGTTTATTTAGATTAGCACTTGTTCATAAAATATACATAAAAGATATGCAATATTTATTTATAGCTCTTAAATATACATTACTGAGTATTCTATATAAGTAGAAGCTAAATGAGTCTACTGTAGATCTGTTTCATTTATATATATATATTTATTTGTGTGTGTACTTATGTATGTATGATTTGTATTTCATATATATATATATGTATGTATGTGTGTGTATATTTTGCATTTCCCGGCAATCTACTTTATATAAAACATGTTTACTTGTAGGAGATCTTGAAGCTGGTTTTTTTTTTCTTATGGAAACTTTTTATATTTCAGTTTTGGGTTGTTACCTGTTGAAAATGTTACACCTGTGTCAGGCAGTTCCACACCCTCTTTTATATCTCCTGTTCCTACTGACTCTCAGGCTCTTGAGGTGCAGGCACCAATTAAAACAAGAGTAAGTTAGATGATCACCATTGAACGGGGTCAAAGGGAAATCTTACTTCCTCTTTTTTTTTTTTTTCTCTAGCTCTATTATTTGGCATTGAGCACATGTATGGCTCAAACATAAAATATATAAAAAAAAAAATTTTTTTGAAATAAAAATAGTAATAAAAAAATCAAATTTAGTTTGTAATGGTCTAATTTATTTTAAATGAAAGTCTGTTGGTTTATTTTGCCCCTGCAGCCAATGACGAGGCGAACACAAATAAGAAAATCTCCAATACTCAACTGGTCAAATACTTTAAAGAAAATGAAAGAACAAGAGCCAGTGTAAGTGTTCACCTTAGCTAACTTAGTTACAGGTTTGAAACTTGATCATTTTGTTGTAAGTCCGTGTTTTAATCTTACAAAATATAGCAGTCTGCTGTACAGGACAAAGCAGTCTGCTGGACAGGACATAGCAGTCTGCTGTACATGACAAAGCAGTCTGCTGAACAGGACAAAGCAGTCTGCTGTACAGGACAAAGCAGTCTGCTGTACAGGACAAAGCTGTCTGCTGGACAGGACATAGTAGTCTGCTGGACAGGACACAGCATTCTGCTGGACAAAACTTCGCCATCTGCTAGAGAGAGTTGCTCATTTTTTTAAATTAGCCTTTACCTTCTTGTATCTCTTGTTAACAGCAGTGCACCAATACGAAGAAGTTCTAGGCTGTTTACAAATTCCAACTCTAATTCAAGTGCAGTGAAAGTAAGTTACTAACTTGTTTCTGTATACAATGTGTATTGGCAGTTTTCTCTCTAACACAGCTTTAGATACCCGGTAAGTTCTTTGTTAATTTTGCATTATTTATCCGTCCTGTTTTTTGTTTGCTAAAGAAGACTTTTATGATGACATGTTGTTTGTTTTTCACATCTTCTTTTAGGTTTCATTGTAATTTAAGTAGAATATTTTTTTTTACTGTAGTCTTATCTTGATTTCTTTTTAACAGGAAAATAACAAAAGCCAAACAACGGGCACATTTACGGGGACAAAGGGGGTTAATCGGCGCTCCAAACGAACAACAAAAACTCCCCAGGAACTTAATGAGATAAATAAAGGTGAGCTGTTTAACATGAGTGTAACAGTTGCTGTCAGGAATCTTGTTCTAATGTCATTCAGAGACCTGTTTGTGTGTTGTTGTTTTTTTTAAGCACAGCTCATACAAACATGGGGTAGACTTTATTAGGATTCATTGTTGTTGTGTAAAGATGACTATTATTTTACAAATACCAGCATTTCCTGTGCAAGCAAGTTTCTAAGATAACACATCTTTACTTGCAGGAGATCTTGAAGTGGACTCAAAACCTTCATCTGGCAACTCTGAGGCCATAGAACAGATTGTACAGATGCAGCAACAGTCACTAGGTGAGCGTGACCACATTTAAGCTGATCCTCATCAACATTAAAATGTTTTTTTTTCTACTTCTAACATCTGTCAGTGGCTGCAATCCTGCAAGCCTTCACTTGCCTGTCACTTATTTTAACTTGCGCTATTTCAGGTATTTGAAGAAATTGAAGACCTTAGTTCTAAAAGTACTTAAGTCACAAAATGCACATTTTGAGATAATCAAGTTCAAATATACTTTTTGTCTATAAAATATGACTATTTTCATTTTTTGTCTTGTTTAATTAGGGGCCTAATGCACATTTTAATGTGTTCAAATTTCTGCAGTACACTTGGCTAAACTGGGAAAGAAAAGATCACTGTTTAGATTGATTTTTGAAAAAAATGTGACTTAAGTACTTTTAGCACTAAGGTCTTCAATGAAGCATGTCACATGCTAATGTTGTTGCCATGTTTTCCAGCTGGTATACTTCACCTGCTGAAGAGTATCGGTAAGGCCTACTTGTCGCTGTCTCGCTACGACTGCAAGAGTTCTGTCGACCTTTTCTCAGAGTTGCCAGAGCACCAGTATAACACTGGGTGGGTATTGTGTCAAGTTGGGAGAGCCTATTACGAGCTCACTGAATACCAAAGGGTGAGTGCTGCAGTTACATAAGTGGCAGGTCTAGATTAACCCACTTGGGATTTACAAAAACTGCAAGGCACATTGCAATTTAAGAGTTGTGTTAATGTACTGTACGATTTTGTTTTTAAAAAAAGTATATTTGACGTTGTGTTATGTTTTTCATCTGTCTTTATTTCCAACAATAAACATTAACATAAATCTACATACAATACAAGTTCTCAATAGTGTTGACTCTATTGCTTGACTCCATAACACACTGTCCATTTGCACAAGCTCACAACAGTCTCATGCTGTTTGACCTAGTTGGCTATCTGGACGTACAGTCCGTTAGTCCACTACAACATGTTGGTGGCAGCATTTTGCTGAAATAAAACATATATATTCAATACTTTATTCAGTTTCAGCATATAGTTGAAATGTAACATATATTCAATATATTATACAATTATTTTTCAAATTTAAAAGCTACACTAACGTTCAAAATCTCATCCTTTTACAAGATCTCATGGCATAAGCAAATAGTGCCTAACTAGGTGTTTTGAGGCATAAACTACAGGTGTCTCTAAGAATGAAACTCATTCATAAATTGGGAACTGCCTGTAACGACAGTTTCACTGCTGAAGTTAACAAACAGTAAATAACACATCAATACAATCACACTTGCTTTGTGGGCATCAGAACTTTAGGGAAAACTTGCTTTATATTTCTAATTATTTCATTTACTGTAAGTGTCATGCCGCAGCAGATGAATTTTAATTGAAATTCAAAATTCTTGATGGCAGCATGGCATGCATGCCATTAAAATTTATTTTGCTGTTGTTTGGGAGAAGCAGGGAAGGGGGGGGGGTGTCTGACGACACAACACTGCCTTAGATGTTTTGGAATGGTCAACCTCACATCAGATTTAATTATCTTTATTTCCCCCCCCCCCCCCTCATTCTTCCCAGGCTGCCAGAGTGTTTGAGGAGGTCAGGAGGATAGAGCCCTATCATATTGAAGGTCTAGATTTTTATAGTTCTGTTCTCTGGCACCTTCATAAAGAAGTGGAACTCTCCCTCCTGGCACAAGAGCTCACAGCCATTGATAAAAAGTCAGCACAGGCGTGGTTCGCAACTGGGAACTGTTTTAGTTTACAGAAGGAACACGACGTAGCCATTAAATTTTTCCAGCGGGCCATTCAGGTGAGTGGATGAAAAGGCTGTCGTTATCCTCAATAAACACATTCTTATGTCCTTTTTTCTCTTCACAATTTTGGGGTACATACTTATAAGACAATAATAGGAAAATTGAATGTTGTAATAAAACAAATCAAGAAACGAAGTACAGGTGCATTGAAATCTTGAATGTCATAATTGGAGTCCATAAATCAGAAAGCGTTAATAGCAGATAGTACTCCATACAAAATTTTGGTGAGCCGTGCGATGACAGCGTTATAGTGGAGGGAGCATTACTGCGGGGTTCAACTGTATGATATCTTATTCAAACACTCCACCAGGAAAGCTTTTCTCTAACTTGATCGCGGTATTAAAACTTCACCCAGATTCAAACATTCTCTGTCGCAGACCTGCCAACCCTTCCGATTATGTCGGAATTATACGGATTTTTTACCCTTCATTCCGACCTTCCGACAAACCTATTAAAATTCCGATTTTACTAACATTATAATTTTCACCCGTCATAAAAATCCGAAAGCGAAAAAAAATATTAAAAAATACAAAATCAGATACGACGTGAAGTGGTGCATTCCTTTATTTTTACGTAGTGACTACATGTCCGGCGACGGACGTATAAGTTCTCGAGATATTCGCCCGGCTATTACTGTTATTACTATTATATATTTGATCAAGTCACATGACCGCTGTAGTAAAGTTGCGTGAGATATTTGTCCGTCAGCCTTGTCACGTGACCACTAATAGTCTATCAGTCCGGTCGCCGGACGTGTAGACAGTGACACTGCCTTGTTTTTATCTAAGCGAGCCGCGATCTCCAAATCATTCTTCAATTATCATTTGATCTGATCGCGGTTGATACTTTTACCAGGCTAAAAATAATTCAGTTTTGTTTTAACTTTTTGTTTTTTTGTTAAAGTTTTTCTTAATTAAATTTAAATGGATAAATCTATTGAAAGTGGTGGGTACAATGATATTAATAAATCTATTGAAAGTGGTGGGTACAGTGATATTAATAAATCTATTGAAAGTGGTGGGTACAGTGATATTAATAAATCTATTGAAAGTGGTGGGTACAGTGATATTAATAAATCTATTGAAAGTGGTGGGTACAATGATATTAATAAACCTATTGAAAGTGGTGGGTACAATGATATTAATAAACCTATTGAAAGTGGTGGGTACAGTGATATTAATAAACCTATTGAAAGTGGTGGGTACAATGATATTAATAAACCTATTGAAAGTGGTGGGTACAATGATATTAATAAACCTATTGAAAGTGGTGGGTACAATGATATTAATAAACCTATTGAAAGTGGTGGGTACAGTGATATTAATAAACCTATTGAAAGTGGTGGGTAGAATGATATTAATAAACCTATTGAAAGTGGTGGGTACAGTGATATCAATAAACATATTTTAACACACAAAAACAACAACATAAACTTATACAACTGCAGCTAAAAGTGCAGTGAATCTACGACACCCATGTCTCATTTCTTTGCTAAGTTTTATTGACCACCTCTCTTATTGAAGGAAATATTTCTCCAACCAACTCCGATCGTTTTAATGCCAGACTCAAAGAAATGTTTACACACTCGCAGATTGCTAGAAGATTGTGATTGTGAAGAAAATTTACAATGAAACAAGGGCAAGCATGAACGTTTATCTTATAACTTGCTTGTATCTAAAATCAGTTGCAATGGTAATTTCCAGTTGTCCAAAGAGCTGTTGGACAAATGCAAAAAGGCCACTAGGGATAGGCAGGAAAACTGAACTCTTAATCTTAGCAGCCTGTGTAATGATGTAAATAAAATGGATCTTCTGTCCTGCACTGTATAAATCTGTATATTTTCTCATATTCTTTGGACTCTTCAAATGCAATGGAGGTAACTTTATATTTATTTATTTAAAAGGCTAGTGCATTAGTTTACAGATCTTAAACCAACGCCCCCCCCCCTGGTCGGCGCATCCTGGGGGGGGCAGTGGCCCCACTTCCCCCCGCATGCACCACCCCTACAGATTTTTTTTCTTGGCAGGTTGGCAGGTCTGCTGTCGAGTTTGAATCTGTTCCATTAAAACATGATTTTTGTTTGTGTCCTGACCAGGTGGACCCTGGCTTTGTCTATGCCTACAGCCTCCTGGCCCTAGAGTACATTTACCTTGAAGAGTTTGACAAAGCCCTGACATGTTTTAGGAATGCTATAAGGCTGGATCCACGGCATTATCAGGCCTGGTAAGCAGCTAGTGGTTTGTCTTAGAAGATATTCATTTAGGCTTGTCTTGTGGTGATATCATAACATTCTAGAAAACTGCTGTAAACTTTGACAAGTGCCATTATGTTTCTAAAAATGTTGCTTCAATTTTCTTTTTGAATGCATTATTTTGTTTTACTACATAGTATAGTGCGTTCAAATAGAAATTTGACGTAAATTTTAACGTGTGAACTGAAAAAAAGATTCAACCAAATTTCCGTTGGATCAAATTTCCGTCAATCAATTTTCTGTCGACGAAATTTCTTTCGATCAAATTTCCGGTAACCCTATTTATATCTTTTCATGAATAAAATAATTATTTCAATGCTTTTCGTTGATCAGGTATGGGGTGGGTATCATCTATTACAAGCAGGAAAAGTTTAGCCTGGCCGAAGTCCACTACCGCAAGGCACTGTCAATAAACCCTCAAAGCTCTGTTCTCATGTGTCATGTTGGTGTGGTGAGTTAGTTTTTCCATTAAGTTTTTGTTATGTTAAGAAGATCAAAAATTTGTGCTGGACTGCACAGATCTTAGCCTGAATCCTCTTGGTCTAGGCCAGGGGTTGGGAACACCACTGCTCTTTAATGGAAAGGATGCGACTCTTTTGTTTTACTCATCTATAATGACATTGGAACAATTTCCCCCCCCCCCCCCCCCCCCTTGCGGCTCACAAAAATTTTTCTCAACAGATATAACTTATAAAAATGGCCTCTCTGTCAAAACAAAAAGGGGTTGCTGATGCAGACCCCTGCTCTAGGGGCTGCAACAGTTGCTTACACACTTAATAAAACAAAAGAATCGTTACTAATTCCACCCATTTTATCCGTACAGATCAACAATAACCAGGCGGATAAATGACCCATGTGTTCCGTGAACACTTACATATGAACAAGCAACAATGGCTCTTTTTTTTCTTTCACCCCCCCCCCCCCCCACAGGCCCAGCATGCGCAGCAGAAGACAGACCTTGCACTTTGCACACTCAACACAGCCATCAAAGCTGACCCCAAGAATCCACTCTGTATGTTCCACAGGGCTTCTATTCTATTTGCCAACGACAGACACAAAGTAAGTAATGAACTGTCAGCATTTTAAAAGAGTGTCTTTGCTTGTTTGATAAATCTTTCTCACAGATACAGCCTCGGCTGCACTGCTAATTGGTTGTTTTTTTCAGTGCCCGTTATTAACTTAAAAAATTATCTTTTTAATCTTGCCCTAACTGTTGAAGAAGAAAAAACTGTACTTTGTAACATCTAAATTAAAATAATTGAATTGAGAAATTTCAATTATAAGACAAATCAAAATAGATTTAAAATTAAATAATTTAGACTGGACTCAAACATAAGACAGCTAATAATAATAAGAAGAATAAAATTAAAGCAAAGAGTAGCAGATTGAACAAAACTAAACTTTAACCAGATTTCAATGATAAAAATAGAATAAGCCACAGTTTTTTTTAGCTTTTGCCGTAATCATAAGTGCCATCTATCATTTCTGAAATTGTGTTCTGTGTTTTTCTATGCAGGAAGCTTTGGAGGAGTTGGAGGCCTTAAAACAAATTATACCCCGTGAATCTCTAGTCTACTTTTTGATGGGAAAGGTTTGTTCTTTTTTTTTCTCTGTTCATCAAAATACAAATTTCTCTATGGGAAAGGTTTGTTCTTATTTTTCTCTGCTCATCAAAATACACATTTCTCTATGGGAAAGGTTTGTTTTTATTTTTCTCTGTTCATCAAAATACACATTTCTCTATGGGAAAGGTTTGTTCTTATTTTTCTCTGCTCATCAAAATACACATTTCTCTATGGGAAAGGTTTGTTCTTATTTTTCTCTGTTCATCAAAATACACATTTCTCTATGGGAAAGGTATGTTCTTATTTTTCTCTGTTCATCAAAATACACATTTCTCTATGGGAAAGGTTTGTTCAGATATACCTGTCAGCCCTGTGAGACAGCTAGTCTTGGGGTGGTTGACTTTAAGTAAGAAAATTCTAACCATGGACCCTGGAAGATGGCAGGCAGTTAAAAAGATGAGCTATCTGCGCTAACCGGATGCAGAGAAGGGAAAAAAAGGCTGTAGTTGTCCATCGTATGCATTTAACTTTGGGATAAATCTTTGGTAAATCTGGAGAAGATAATTGTTATTGTCACTACAAACATTGCATCTGCGCTTGTCTCAGGTGAAACAGTGGAGTTGGGGATGTAGCGTGTTGCTTAATTCAGTGCATTCAGGAAGCACACAAGTGGCTGTTGTGTGATGAACGAGGTCCTCACCATTGGAAACAGCTTTAATTTATGGGCTCATTTTGGAATTCATTTCAATTCCATCCTTATTTCAGGTCCATAAAAAGCTGGGTAATACACACCTGGCCATGATGAACTTCTCGTGGGCCATGGACCTAGACCCCAAGGGATTAAACAATCAAATTAAGGAGGCAGTAGATAAGCGTTATGTTACTGAAGATGATGACCCTCTAACCAGGCTGGAACAAGATTCTGGTAAGATGTTTGTTTTGTTTCTGGGTTATCTCATGGATGCTTAATCCTTGCTTCAAAAAGGCCAATCTTTTTCTTTTTTTCTTCCTTTTTTTTCCTTTTTTTAAGCAAGTGTAATTTATAAATCTGAAATACATTTTGAGAACGTCATTTATTCCATTCATTGTATTAACACCAAATACAATGAATGGAATCTCAAAATGAGTTTCAGACTCTGGATGTTGTAGTTTTTATTATTATCTCATTTGTGCCATTGGGGTCTAAAAAAAAAAACAAAAAAAATTCTTCATAAGATTATGAGCAAATATCTCCTTAAAAAATTTGTTAAAGAGGTCTGCAGCCTTTTTGACATTAATGTGTGTCAACTCCTGTGTTCTTCTGGATTGAGTAATTCGTCAAGTTCCCAAACACGTAAGACGTCATACTTTTCTTAATATCACTGAATAAACTCAAGTCCTTTTCATAATAATTATAACTTTAATAACTAATTATAAATACAGGCTGCAACTTCAATAGACACATGCATATAGCATGATGTAGCGCAGCTGGCTACTAAGACATAAAAGAAACACATCCTACTGCCACAAAGTTCCACTCAAGGCTGACCCACGGCTAAAACTTACGCCACAACACAGTCTAGACAATACTTCACAATGGGCATAAAAAATACGTCACTCAGTCAAGCCCAGGAAGAGCGTTCACTAGCTAATTCAAACTCTCTAACACACACAGCACGCAATAAACATGACATTCACTAGCATTAATTACTAATGAACTCCCGTACTCCACAATGTGCCAAAGTAAGACATTCAGCTTGCCAATAACTTATAATTCTACCATTTGAGATGGATTTTTTTAGTCATTTGTAATAATTTTTCTGGTCTCCTGTGTGCCTATGAAAATAGCTATCCATGCTGTAGTTTGCCGACCCCTGGCATCGACTAGTACTAGACATGCGGTACTCTCACTAATTTTGCTAGATCAAGTGATTACGTTACCTTACTTCTTTTACAGTTGCTAAGTGTCAAATCATTTCAGAATTATTTTTTTTTTTTAAAATAGCACCTTTTGCATTGGCTTGAAGTAATAGCAATGTCACAACCTAAAGTAAAACATGCAGGATATGTACCCCATCTGCCAAGCATCAATGGTAGCTACTTATATTTGTGTGAATCTCTCAAATGCTAATGGTGCAATTTCTTAATTATGAAATATTTTAGGAAACCCTTTCATCGCCACTGCATACCGGGTATTAAAAGTGCTGTATTTCTCATGTTCCTGGGTATTAAAAGTGCTTTATTTCTCATGTTCCTGAGTATTAAAAGTGCTGTATTTCTCATGTTCCCGGGTATTAAAAGTGCTGTATTTCTCATGTTCCCGGGTATTAAAAGTGCTGTATTTCTCATGTTCCCGGGTATTAAAAGTGCTGTATTTCTCATGTTCCGTCACACATTTCTTATTTCAACTATTCGTCCCCAGCTCTAGAAGGAGAGGGGGCGAGTGCCCTTGAAGGTGGTGATCTGGATGCTGACGACACCAGCCAGGATGACGTTTCCCATGGAGGAAATGGGGGGGTGGACTTACTCGACATGCCAGATCTCCAGGCCATTGAAAGTGATGAAAGTTTATGATGAGGTGCTTTAGTAGGTCAGTGGGGTGAGGTGGGGGTGAACTTGCCCGCCCCTTTTGCTGTGATTGACGTTGTCATAAGGATAATCATTGAATAGGGACGTGCTTCACTGTGTTATGTTTTTAAATACCGGGTAGAGAGAAAGAGGAGCTTTGGACCTGACTGACTTATGTCAGCAACATTTCCCAACCAACATGAGAACTTTGAGGCTCTACTCGCTACGATGGATAGCAACGCTGCCATGAAAAAAATGAGCAGAAGATTGAGGCGGGGGGGGGGGGACAAACTACCGAGAACTCTTGGTTTAGCTCACACAACCGTGATGATTTGAGATCTTGTGCCAACAAATATGGAGAGTGGTCAATCTTTGTCAGCTAACTTTAATATGCTGAATTTTGTTCATTTCCACTTCCATGTGATGCACTAAGCTTTCATTTCCAGCATTTTCTACTCTGTTTTTTTTAGTGATGCAATATACTAAATAAATATCTTCATTGTAGCATAACTTTTTTTAAAAAATAAAGTTTACAGATGTAGCCTTTTTGATACGACCCCATTAATTAAAAGTGATCGCTTTACTCGTAAATAAATCACATGCAATCCACATTGATCATCTTGAAGTTGGTAGCAACTGATTTCTATTAAAAAGAATTATTTAATTTTGATGCAAGTTTTCCTGTTTCTTTATCTCCTAATTGATTAACTTATATATTAGTGCTTGTTTTGTTGTTTTGTCCATTGCATTTTACATTCTAAGGGTACAACTTGACAAAGTCACACAATCGCTTGTTTCCTCTGTTAAATAATGTGTTTTGAGCCATCACTGCCAAGTGAATCCCATTTATATAATATCCACACGAGAGACGTCAAATCCAGTTTTTTCAGTTAAGTTTTAAAGTTTGTCAGCATAGCATAGTAGTCAATATATATATAGGTGGATTTTGGTCAAGGCTCCTGACCATGAGATCGTAAGATCTAATGTGTAGGTGGACATCCAATAATAATATATTTGTATGCGTTGCAAGTGTCACAAAAATTGAAATAGTTGAATCTTCCTTTACCAAATAACCAAGCTAAAGAGAATCTGTTGAATCTTCCTTTACCAAATAACCAAGCTAAGAGAATCTGTTGAATCTTCCTTTACCAAATAACCAAGCTAAGAGAATCTGTTGAATCTTCCTTTACCAAACAACCAAGTTAAGATAATCTGACAAAGTTTCATTGGAAGAAAGAGTTTCAGTGTTGTCCGGCACCAGATTTCTGTTACTGTTGAAATCATTTATGGTAAGACCACATGAACAGAACCTATAATAGTATAGCTAACTCATTGTTGCAAATACAATTATTTATTTATTTATAACATATTTCACCCTATATTTCATTTTTCTACCAAGCCAGTTATACTAGAGAAATCTGTATAATTAGTTTTTCTTCAAGGCTGTTGTTTTTATTTACTTTGACAAGTGCAACTAGACCACTTTTTAAAAAAAAAATTTTGTCATGTTGAATAAGACTTCATTTAATAAATTAATTTTTCTTTGTTGGTACAATTTGACTTTTGATCAACATGTAATGGCTATTCGCTGTCAGGACCTCTAATGTTAACAGCACGTAGAATATAATTTTGTAAAATTTATTTATTAAACTCAATCAAACGTTTGGAAAATACTGACTCTGTCATACCTAACACATGTGAGTACATGAATTCGAAATTATTTTTTATTTTAATCGCAGAATAGCATTAGCTGTACTGTCATTTTTCTAAACCCTATACATTGAATTGTGGGTACCATTTATTTTATAAAAAAGGCATTACATCTCCGCTTGCTTAATGGAATATTTGTTTCATGTTTTGTGTTCAAGATTTATTTTCACCATACTTGAATCAATGGTGACTATATTTTGTTACAGTCATTATTAAAAAGTGGCATTTTTTAAATATATATTTACCCATTTTTAAAACGGTAATGTTTATTTTGAATTGTCAACTATCCACTCCATTGAGAACTCAAAAATTTCAGAGGTACAACTAGTTTTGATGGCATACCAGTACTAACATCCCTCTGAACTCTATTCAGTGATGTTGAGGACAGTTCTAAATGCATTTGTAGACATACATTTTGTGTCAAGGGCTATATGGCTCATGCAGTTTTCCCTAGCTACTTGACGAATAGATTATTTGTATAATAAAACATAATTGAAAAGAGCAGGAGTCCCATACTTGAGCCTCAAACTACTCACAGCCATTATCTTTAAAAAAAAAAAAAAAATAACATTATAACTAGATGGAGCTCTTCTCTTCATTGATTCATTTTTTAAAAATTCCCCACTTTCCTTGTCTCCAACAGGATTGGTATAGTACAGCTGTATTTGAGTTTGTTCCTTCCTAGGCTCCTTTGAGAGTTTTCACCCTTGTAAATATTCTTTGCCATATTATAAAAACAATGCACTTTCTTTTCTCTTCGTCACATGTTTTTTTAAATCACCATTTTACAAAGTGTTCTTGCTTGCTAGTTGGTTGGCTAGTCATACTTTAACTTTGGTTACTCCTTGGCCCTCTTGGGCTGCTTTGAGGTTATCCCTCTAGGCTCTTTTCTATATGGCTTGTAATAAATAATAAGTAATAGATAGTCCAAAGCTTCTATGTGTGTCCACACCAAGATTTACAGAGGAATGAATTCCTAGAGATTCATTGATGCGAGTCTTACCAGTTTTTTAAATTTATTTTTATATGTGCTTTAAAACATTTTCTCCTGTCTCCGACTCTGGACAGTAAAGTAATCGATTTTGCTGTTACTGTAATGTTCACTTTTTACCCAGGATCGATAAAAAAAAACACTAAATGGTGTCATATTCAAAAGTTTCACGCCCCTGCATTATTGGTCAGATGATTGGGAGAGCATGTCTGGAAAGTAAGTTATCTTGGATACAAAAAAAAATGTGTGATCATTTCAATGTAGTGCTGCTTGTTTTATTACTTCTTTTTTCAGAACTGGGGACATTTTAGATCAGCTTTTTTTCTCTTACTTACCTGCCATACCTGGCAGGTAGTGGGGAATGTGTTTAATGTTGTTGATATTTTAGTACCTCATGTAAGGCAGTGAATGTGTTTGAATCAACACTTCAAAATCTTTTTATTTTGATAACCATTCGGGGTTCAGGTATATGCATTTTTAACAGGAAGTAGTTACAAAAAAAATTGCATGATGTTTAAGTGTCAATGTGGCATATAAAGGGAAAGCATTGATTTTTTTTTTCCAGATATGCTACAGATGAGGAAATACATGTACACAAATATGTGAACATGTTTGATTAGGAACTTGAGTGAGATTTTAGGATTATGAGTGTTTTGATACTATTGGTTGGATCTTACACTTTTACATGTGACTGAATTACATGAATGATAGTGTATTTTATTTTGTGCATCAACTTTGAACACTTTACCAGCCACTTGAATTTAAGTATACATTCAGTGTGTAGATCCATCCAGTGCAATTCCAATAATGGGAAAAAAAGGATATGTATACTTTGTAACCAGTTGCTTAAAATGTACAGAAGCCATGTAGTGTTAAGCTGTAGGGCTGACTTGGTGGTGTCCAGGTCAATGTCCAATGATGAAAATAAATGAGTAATAAATGCCTTGTTATTTTACTCTCTTGGTGCAGTTTTTTTTTTTATTTGGTCTGTAATTGTTTTAATGTGGCAAAGCATTCTTTAGGGCCAATGGAATGATGTAACTGGAGGCGTCTTGTAGGCTTCTAAATGTAATACAGGCAGTTTTTCATTGAGGAACATCACAATTTCAGTTTATATAGAAAATATAAAATTTTGTTATTGTTTTAAATTTAAATTAACCTTTTCCCATTTGTAGCTTGTCTTCTCTTTATAGCCCTTTATAATAGTTTATTTTGCGTTTCTCAGCGATATTGTAATAAAATGTACATATTTCAAATTTAATACAATGTATTTATTATGTAAAAATAACAACCTACATGTTGGGTGGCATTATATACGCAAAAAAGTTTAGACAGTTCTAGGAATGGTACTCGTTCCTATATCAAGAACTGTCTACCTGTACAATTACATTTGGAATAATTGTTTCGTAGAATACCCACACAAAATATTAATTTAATTTTGTAGTATATTTTAAGAAAAGGAGAGAAAAATTAAACCACCCCTTAAAACAAAGTTTTTCGTTTAAATCCTTTTTAAAATGTAATAATATTGATCAATGGGAGCTGGGGCTGACAATTTTACAAAACATGCATAAAACAAGCAACGCACTTTATAATTATAAGAATCCCAATTAGTGCTGGGCCACCGCATATTTTTTTCACGCCCCTGAACTATATTAATATTCCAATGACCCATCCACTTTTACACCACAGATTTATTTTACCATTTCAGAAAAACAAAAGAAAATAAGTCGTATCTAACACACTTGCGATATTTTTTTAAAAAGAATCTCATTTGGCGCCGTTATAGGGAATTTTATTTTGTGAAATTAGTGTTCCCATATTTCCTTCATCTTCCCCTTGAAAAACAGAACTTATTTTTAGGGGTTGGGGCTGAAAAGTTGACAGAATGTGTTGTCATGGGCAAAGAGTCTATTTGCCAAGTTTCAGCTCTATAGGTTGATGGGAAGTGGGTCAATTAGCCGTCTAAAGATTTTGCTAGCCACAAACAAAAGCGAAGTTAATATTATAAAGGATGGAAAAATAAGCTATATTGAAATTGTAACTGGTTTTTGTTTTTAACGATGCTTCTTTCTAATACTGGTACTCGAAGAACTTGCAATTCAAGAAAAGTTAAATCAATTTTCCAGCGGAATTTTGAATGTCAACATTTAATGTGATCTATTAGCTGGAGTCTGTGAAAAGCATGGGGAGTGTAGAACTGGAACATTTGTAATATCTTAATTGTCACTAGAGCAATGAAAATTTTCACCAGATATTTATTTTTTTAGATCCCTTTTTACTTTGCTATTTAAGGCTATTTAAAAATGTATCTTTAAGAACAATAATTTTAAAGGTACCCAGTAGCAGCAAAACAGAATTTATTTTTATTAAATTAGCCATACATTAAAATATATATAAATAATGTTAAATAAAAGGTCACAATTCATGTGAAAGAAGATTTAAACATTTATTTTATCATTTGATTTTAATTTCAGCTTTATATATTTCAAAGTTTGAGTTTTGCACAGCATGAGTACAAATTTAACTTAATACAGTAACTTTACAATAATATTGTTTATATCAGTGGTTCCCAACCTTTTTGACTTGCGGATCCCTTTATATCAATTTATATGAGGTAACCCTTAAGCTATGTCTTACAAATGAATGGTCTTTAGGTGTAGTGTTATACTGTTATGGGGAAAGGACCGGCCTCAAAGAAGCCGCTGCGGAGCACAGGTTGGGAACCAATGTTAATATTATTCAGTTGGTTATCATTCCAAAATTACAACATACAACTGAGCCATATGTGTATACAAAGAAAATTACCAATGACATCATAGCAATAGTTTAGCGAAAATATACATTTTTTGCTACTCCAGCACATAACTTCCCAGGTACATAAAATATATTAGAATCTTGACCCTAACTTATTTGACAAATAAAATGGTCTCGAGATTAATTTTGAAATTATTCCTTTTAATATTTTAACTAAATGTACCAGATTTTCTTCATTTTGAAAATAATCGTCCTGAAGGTTTGATCAGGTTGAAATGCAAACTATTCCTTACATGAATTATGATGAATGAAAGTAAGACAGAAAAATGACAATAGAGTTCAATCAGTTACGTTTTATTTAAAGGTTTCATGAGGAAACTAAAAAATGCAATCCATGCAATGAGGTCTTAATTGGTCAAATAACAGAAACTTGTGGGTAAGCCAAAGGTATTAATTATTTTGGTATAACCGATCCCCTTCTAGGGTAACATGTAAAATCTCTTATTCACTGATGAGGAACAATTTGCTCAACTTCTTAAAGCTGGGGTCCCTTAAGATTGGTCATTGGTGAAGTTGACTGGAATTTACGCCCATTCATCGGTCTATCTGATACATATTTTGATATCAATACTTCCTGGTCCAACACACAGCATTTTACTGTAGCCTCAGGATGGCTTTTTCAGGTTGTCAGTCAGTCCTTTTCGTATTAATATTTTGAAATCATTTTCCTTTTTTAATATGGAATTTACAATTGCAAAATCTAAGACAAATTAAATAAACTATCCTCATAGATATAGTGGATAAAAATTAGAAATAAAAAGTTACATTGAAAGGGGTTGCTTGTTTGATAAACTCTCCCACAATAAATGGCAGCTTTTAATGTTTAATAAGTAAAGAAAATCTGAAGGTTTTTTTTTTGTTTCAAAACAGTTCATAAATAGAAAAGCGATAAAATACTGAAGATTTCTTCTCTCTATACTAAATCGTGTGAGGATCATTTGGATGTTTCTTCAAAGAAGGCAAGTTTATTATTTTTTTTAAAGAGTTTTGATGTGGAATTTGAGTATTTTATCATATTTATCTTAAAAGGCAGTGAACTAAGACTAAACAAAAATGAACATAAGATGAGCTGGGAAATGAACAACTTATGAGTTAAAATATGTGACATTTATAATAGCAGACATGAAAGTTTGATTCAGAACTAAGTAAGCATCTCTCACAGTTCACATTAGTTGCTACTGAACAGGATCGAATCATAAGAGGATAAATTACTACCTTGATAAAACAATTATCCTGTATGAAATACCTGCACTACAAACAACTATCATGTACAGAAGTATAAGTGGCCATCACTTAACAAGATACTACTGAAAAAAAACCTGGTTCATTAATAATTTAGCTTTAATGATCAATGACAGTTTTAATGAACCACTCTTGTTTTATCTAACACTTTCCACAAGATAACTGATTTGAACATTTAACCTTGCCAGGTCATGTAGATCTGTATGTGAGTTAATGCAAGTCTAAGAACACTGGCTTACCAGTATGCTACAGAAATTAAGGGGTTGGAATTTAAGCTGATATTTATTTTGTAAGTCTGTCACTAAAACACACCTAGTAATGTAGAATTAAACTGAAACCTCGCTACGACACAATAATAGGTTTCCATAAAATTGAATCAATTTACTAGTATTAGTGCAGTATTAAAATATTCCATCCAAATAGCATTGGGACTGTTAAAAACAGATTTTTAAAAAAAAGATCTCTTGTGGTTATAGTATAGAGCTATGTGGTGTTGATGTTGGACTAGTTTCAGTTGATGCTTTATTGTGTTGAATACATAGTATTGACTTTTTTCATTTCTTGGAAAAAAATTCATGTGTGAATGAATCTATCCTATGAAACGTTTGAGGGCTATGCCATGAACATGTTAAGTTGTGTTATAGCGAGGTACCACTGTAGAAGGGGGGTTGGACTGCAGTCAAGCTTAAGTAGATAAAATATATAGAAAGGCTTTTAGAGGTCAAGTTATATAAATATACTGGTACTCACTGGCATCAGTAATTTGTCAAACATTTTTTTATTACAATTCTCACTCTTCAAATAACTGAAGTTTGTCCCTGGTCAATTGTGAGCTTCAGGTCTTATATAAAAAAAATAGTGCAAGGAGTTCAAAAAGGTTGGAAACCACAGGCGCAATGTAATTGATTAAATAATTAGCTTTTTTATAAGGTTTTGAATCCTATGTGTGACATAAATGGAAATAGAGATACCACCTGAGAGAAAAATTATGCTTCAAACACAGGTCTTAGCGTCAAACCAAATAACTTGCAGAATTGTCAAAATTAAGTGACACCCAAGTGGTGAATATTCACTTGGATAACATGAATAAGTTGAAATCTACTTGTTTATATAGCAGTAAATGCAAGCCAGGCACAGAACATGAATGCAATACATCTCACTGATGATTAGTTGCCATTACATTTTTCAATTAACTTTCTTCAAGGTCATCAAAGTTTACTTTAGATTTATCCAAAAAAAAATGTATCTATATAAAATTGTTGGCATTTGAATTATTTACTTAAGTAGATAGTAGATGTGACAGTAGAGCAACAAAAACATGGAATCTACATTCTTATGAACAAATTTTGTGATCTAATCAAAAAGAACACAAATAAAGACTGCAATTTCCATCTGGTTTTTATTATTGCGTTATCAAATAACTAATCCACTGAATTATATAGGCTATTTTGGAGCAAAAGATCACAAAAATTGTTAGTCTTACTGGAATAAAGACCACATTTAGATTTCTTGATTAGAACAGAGAATTGCAATTTCTTTTTTTTTTCTTTCTCTAAATTTCTACATTTCCTCTAAAAACAAGACATTATCAAGTCATACAAGTTTACATTACAATTTACAATGTGTCATATCTATGATTTTAAAAAAAGTAAAAACTTTCTTCTAAAATTAAAGAAAAGCAAACAAAAGAAAAGACCAAAACCTATACCTGTTACAACAGAAAATATCTTTTAAAAATTGCATTGATTCATCTCATCAACCTAAACAACATACAAGCACAAAGAAAATATTCAATAACCTCCAGAAACACAACTTTTTTTGTTAAATTCTTCAAATTTTGAACTGTTCTACTTAAAACAAAGCTACATCATTTTATTTCTTTAACCCAAGTTTCAAGTTTAAACAAAAAATTTAGATACTTAACACGTCCATGACCAAATCTTAAATGGTTACCGGTATTTCAAAATAGAAATACATCTGAGTTGCAATGAATCACATTGTTAACATTTTTTTTTGCCTATTCCCACAAATTTATGGTATCCTTTCATGGCATGGTGGAGCAGAGATAAATAAAATTCATTCATAAAAATTGTATGCATATTTTCCATATTATACTAGCACAAGTATAAAAGAATATGTCTTGGTTACAAAACTCAGGATGTAGGGGCATGGTAAGCTTGGTAAGTGGAGTACCACAGTTCACCAGAATGTTTTAACGACCTGCAGAGAATAAAACCATCAAGAGTTTAAAATACTGAGTGAGCAGGTTGTGTGTTGACAGATATTTGAAAAGAATGATTTTTTAAAAATGTAAACACATCGATAGAGGCAAGTTAATAAGCGTGTTTTTTTTACTTAGTATTAAAGATTGGTTAATGGATACTCTGCAATTTATTGACTTCAAAAGTTTTAATGAATTGAAATCATTAGCTACCACTACAAGCCGTCAACATGGATCAGGAATTTGACAAAGTTGATACCTTATGGCATACTATTATTTGCATAACACAAAATTTAAATAATATTAAAGTTGGTTGTTTACACTATGAAGGAATCTTTTTCTTACAATGTTTTTAATATTTGTAATTAGATTTTAAAAATTGTTTAGAATATTAATCGTTGAACGTTTTTTTCTTTTCTCAATTATATTTGTTTATAACTGTTTCCTATTCAAACTACAGTAGAGCGTCAATTGTCAATTTCCCTAACCAATCGAGTCCAGTGGTGTTTTGGAAAAACAAATGTTTTGGATAAACTAACACAGTTTGGACTATAGATGTTAATACAAAGAAAACAAAATATTCATATCTTTGGTTAAACGCGTAAGGTGCTTTTAGTTACTCACTTTAATAACTTATTTAGCTCCATGGTCCCCTTCCCTGTTATTAAAATTAAAATACTGCCTTTTTTTTATGCACATGAGGTCCTTTTTTCTTTCTCAAAGTTTCATTTTATGGCTCCCAAGAAATATACTGTGGCCCCTGGGGCCCGCCATATGGCCCAAGTTAAGAAAATATTGCTTTATTGTACATTGTTTGAACCATACAGCACAGTATACAAGAATCAGCTGATTAGAGGTCCAAAATAGGAATGGATTTTTTTTTCTGCCCTAAGAGTTTTGAAAAAATATGATGACTGGTGTTTAGAATCAAATTCTTTATCTTTTAAATCATGTATTCTGTGATTTATTTTAATTAACAAGTGATCACATTGACACAGCCTGGTCCCTGCATGTAGCGTACATATCTAGATTTTACCCGGGGTTGGAATTGTTTTCCGGTGCTCAAAGCCATGTGCATTGCGTAAGATAATAATAATAATAATAATAATATTATAATAATAAAAATGATGGACCGTTCAGATAACAGGCTACGAAATGTCTGTGTTCCAATGTGATTCTTTTTTCAAAAGCCTCTCAAGGAACCTGACATTGGCTAGTTACAAAACTGGCACTCACCTGACTATGTCAGCAAAAGCAGTGCCCAAGGGTTTCACTTGATAAGAGATGTTATGTTTCTCACACAGTGACTTAACCAGGGGGGCAATCTGGTGCAGGTTATGACGTGGCATTGTTGGGAACAGGCTATTTAAAAAAAAACACAGAAACAAATAAGGGCTGGTACGTTAAGGCTCTATCTTAACAACAACACTCAAATATACAAGCTTTTTTTAACTGAAATACTTCATAATAATTCTACACAGAGGCTATGTCCAGAAGTCCCTGCCACAACTTCTGTTATTTTAAACAATTTAAAAGGCTGCATTCTAATCCTACTGCCGTCAACAAAAAGGAAATCTCTAGAGTTTTTTTACTGTGATCTGATACTTGTTATACTTCTTTTTGTCTTGTTTTCTGATCAAAGCTCTAAGCCCAAACGTCAAAATCTTTTGTCCTGTCTATGAAATCAAGTTTAGCATATCTTGTTCTTATATTTCATTTACATTCTACCAGTATGATAATGGTGATATTTTGTAATGACTTTGCAACTATCTTCTTTTTTTTTAACCACAATCAATCGCTGTTTTTTTTTATGAGTTTAACAATAGGATACAATTTTCAAGTATCTTTCATGAATCCAACAACAGGCTTGTTTAAAATATTGTATATTATTTTCTAAGCTTTCTTACTGATGCTCAATCTGAAAGTTGAGGTGTCCTGTAAACCAGTCATTGAAAAAGCTCTTCTCAACATTGCAAGTAGCCTGCAGTTGAAGAGGCAGCCATGGCATAGCTTTGTCCTGATCTATTTCCATGGGGACATGGTTAGACTGAGCCACCCAAGTAAACCAATGACTTTCTAAGCACCTAGACATTACAAAAAAAGAAGGAAAGATTGTATAAAGATTCATTAAATATTTAAAAAAACAGTTCATACGACTGACTTTATATATATATATATATATATATATATATATATATATATATATATATATATGTGTGTGTGTGTGGCCTTTATTAGACATGATGTGTTTATTTATTTACGATTTTAATATGGTATTGTACAATTTTGAGATGTTTAAGTACAATACTGAAAATAGATTTCAAATGCTGCTTACTATATTTGAAAGAAAGAATTTCAGCCGGAAACAGGGCATACTTCAGTAGTCAGAAAATACTCAAAAGTAAAAACATTACAAGAGAAACAAAGAAAAGTATTTATAAAACTGTAATCAGACCAGTTGTAACATATGCATGTGACATTTGGACCCTAACAAAAAATGGCAGAAAACCTATTAAACGCATGGGAGAGAAAAGTTCTCAGGAAAATATATGGACCAACAAAGGATGTATAGTGATGAAGAATACGAACCAGCCATGAATTGTACAGTCTATATCAGGATCCCACAATAGTAGCAGAAATAAAAAAAAGGCAGGACACTTAAAAAGAATGCCAAATAGCAGAATAGTGAAGAGGGTGCAACACTAAAACCCCAGCGGAAAACGGCTCAAAGGCAGACCTAGGCTTAGATGGATGGATGATGTGGAAAGAGATCTACAGCAACTGGGAATCCAAGCATGGAAAAGAAAGTATTTGTTAGTTCTGAGTGGAAGGAAGTAGTGAGGCAGGCTGTAGCACCACAAGGATGGATGGATGGAAAGCACTATACTGAGACTAGATTGTACTATTTTGAGCGCTCCAGTGTGACCATGGTTTGTTTAAATATGCCATAATTCTAGCATAGGAAGCATGGCTAGTTTAAATAAAAAGTGTTTATTTTAAAAAATTGAGAATGAATGTTAGTATTAGTTTAACTATGAATGGTAATTGATATTATAATAGAATATTAAATGCATTACAAAAAAATTACCAAAAAAAATACAATGAAAAGGCATTTACTTTTTTTAAAAATTACACAATTTTTCTTTTTAATTGCTTAAAAATTAAGTTGAATCTTATAGTCTGTAGCCTCTTATAGTCTGTAAAATATGGTGTGTATAGAAAAAAAGAAATGTAAAGGTCAAACACTATATTGTATAATTCAATTTCTAGCAATACGATTTTTTTAAAGGGGCCAGATATAGTTACACTAATAGATGCAACCAGTTAAAATCAAGACATACTGTGTTATGCAGTAAACAGTAACAAATTTATTAAACCATTTAATAAAATGTATCAACTATGTGTGCATATTACTGAATATAGAATGTCAGGTACAGGATGGCTTTAGTTGATCTCTATTTTAAATGTCAACTTCAAAGACTCACCTGAATGTAAAGTAGAATGCAATAGCTTGGCCAATCCCCAAGATTGGTGTGTAAAGGTAGAAAAACTTGATGAAGAAGATCGTTACCATCAGCAAGTCCTGTAAAAGCATAGACAGGGGATAATATTATACTTTAATATAGCATTTTCTAAAAGGGGACGAAGTCTAAATTTCAAGTTATTCGAAAATTTGTTGGGGGGGGGGTTTTTGAGATTTTTTTACTCATGGTTTATTTCTAATTGTACATACTTTAAACAATATAATTAAACAGGATTTAGCCCTTTTTGCCTAATTTTAAAATACATAAACATTTGTAATGAACATTAAGGGAACTAACAGTAACAGTCACACATTTTTGGAATTATGGGACTTGGCCAAATTTGATTAAAATAATGGTAAATTGATCCTTTGAAAACACTATTGTTTTGGTAGAGTAACAATGCTGTAATTACAATACTGGATAGTAAGCCTTCTCATAATTCAGTGGCACATTTAAATTTATGGCTTTCATTGCAAGCTTAAAGACTTTGCTTAACATGAACACAAACAGTAAGACTTACCATCCATGCCCGCCTTGTAAAAATGTATCTAAATAACATGATCTGGAAGTATACTGGAAACAGAAGGGGTGGTCCAACTGGAGAACAAGAATAAATGCAGGGTTTTAATGCTGCAAATAAGTACAAGATCCTATATGTATGAACTAGTAGTCTATAGATCCTTTTAAAATAAAATTGATTTAAATTATCAAGAAATAAAAACAACTTAAGGCAGTGGTTCTCAACCTTCCTAATGCCGCAACCCTTTAATACAGTTCCTCATGTTGTGGCGACCCCCGGCCACAAAGTTATTTTTGTTGCTACTTCATAAATGTAGAGTCTATGTGTTTTCCGATGATCTCAGGCGATCCCTGGGAAAGGATTCGTTCCACCCCCAAAGGGGTTGCGATCCACAGGTTGAGAACCAATGACTTAAGGTAACATTTTCAAGAACCAGTGAATGGCATTTTCTGATAACTTATTAGCAATTAAGAATTATTGAGTCGTGCAGAAAGTTTGATTTATAACCAGATAAAAAAATAAGCCGTTATCAAACAGATGCAGTAAATGATTACACAAAAACAACTGCAGTTGATATTTCACTTGCATAAAATGAATCCAGTTATCACAAAGTCTGACTTACGAAGAAAGAAATAGTAGTTCTGCCAGTTGTAAGGCATGCTCTTCTTGTACTTCTTGGCCATCTGAACAGGCATGTGGTCACCCACAACAAACAAGGCCTCCACACGGACATCAGGATCTTTATCAATCTGAAAAGCCATTCAAATTGCACATAAATTCAATGACATGACACACAGGATAAAGATGAGAATCTGATCCATAAATGGTATGCCATCACTTGACTCTCACCATCACTACTTTGAAATACATTTATATACTTAGTTTTTAGCAGTAGGTTGTGCTTATTTAGTTTTTAGCAGGTGGTTGTGTTGATTGATGACCCATCAACACATGTCCATATCAACATCATGTGTGCCATCAACTCATAAATGAGACCAAATGCAGACATTTGTCACCCTGTATTGTACATGTAAACTTAACATACTGTAAATCTAACATAATAAAAATTAAAAAACCCTAAAAAAAAAAGTTTTTCGTATAAACCCATTATATGCATTTTTCTTTGGATTTATGTCATTGAATTTATCATTTGTTAAGAAGCGGTTATGCAAATGGCTAATCTTCTAGCAAAAACATGTTTCATATTTCCTTCATTTTCCCCTTCAAAAAATACATTTTATTTTTACTGCATAAACAAATACAAGGCAAAATAGCAACAGTTCAACAGTTAATCTCCATACCAAAACATGCACCCATAGTACAAATCATTAACACCGATGACCCCCCCCCCCCCCCCCCCCCACTTTCTTTCTGGTAAATACAGGAACAATTTGGGGGTGCGGGTTGGGGGTGAAAATTTGATAGAATGTGTTGCCTGCCACTAGTCTATGTGCCAAGTGGGTCTATTAGCCTTCCAAAGATTTTGCCAGAAACACATGAGCAAAAGCGAAGTTAATATTAAGGATTTAGAAAATAAGAAGAATCATTCTTCACAGAACAAATTGTTACCTGGATACAACATCAAGGTACACCCAATTCATCCTTATTAATTAATGTAAAAACATTGGTCCAATTAAACCAGTGCATTAATTATCATTTAACACTTTTATGAAATTTATTCCAATAATTAGCGACCTATCAGTGCATACTGTAGGTGTCTGGGAATGGTACAGAGCATTAGAAACATTGATCAATTAATGGTACATACCACATTAGGCTTGGCATGATGCTGGTAATGCATGTGATTCCACCAGGAGGGAGATGCACCCTGTATCAAAGAAAAATCTTTTTTAGATTTTTGTGTTCAGGGTTTTAAAAGTAAGCTCAAAATGAAAATCCGTGTCCTTTGTAATTTATACTTTTAAATGTTGTAAAATTATGAAAACAAAAAGTTTGTTAAGTGTATTCTTTTAAACGGGGTAAAAATGTACCCAAAAAAAATTAATGGCTTAATTGTAATGGCCTCATTCATTATAATTTATTAAATTTTAACAATGCTGTTTTTCAATAAAGATTAATTTTAACTTCATAATAAATTATGACATTTCTATAAGCTAAATAATCTTTTGATTCATATTTGTATACTGCAAATGATATCAGAACATCCAAGAATATATCTAAGATACAAATTATCTATTCATATTATGTTAAATATTCAGAAAACTGAGTTATCTTCATAGGTTTTGAAGCATAAATCAAAAAAGAAAAAAAATTATACCAATAATGTTAAAATATTTAAACAAATAAAATATTTAATCAATAATAAATAAAATAATATAAATGAATGGAAGAAATGATATCACATTTATTGTAGTGGACACACTGATGATGGAATAAAACTTGGACAAAGATGACAAAATATAGTAAAACCTCGTTTTGAGACCCTCTCTTAAACGACTTCCTCCAACATACAACCGAAAAAAATTCAATGCTTTGTACTATATAAACGACCTCTCTTAAACGACTTCCTCTAAAATGCGACTTGCGACCTTCAAATAATTCAATTTTACGACCTAGCACCTGAAAAAGTCAGATTCCAAAGCAATGCTATATTTGTGCGCTTGAAGAAAACAGTTTGGTTTACAACTTTTAACAGCAGATGATGCACTAAAGTAGCTAAGTGACACTGAGAATGAGAAAGATGAAGGACCACCTATCAACTTCTCCACTGCCTTGAAATACTCCAAGGAGCTGACCAGATTTGCCCTGAGCAGGGGCCTTTCAGACCTTGCCAACACTCTGTTTGGTGTTCAAAGTGACATACTAAAAGAACATGCACGGGTGTGGGGATCATGCAAACAAACAGAAATAACAGCTTTCTTTCCAAAAAAAATAACTATTCAATGATTGAATAGAAATAATTACAACAAAATTAATGCACTTATCTTATACATAAATAGTTATAACTCTTAAGCATGCAATCAGCACTTCCACACGTTTTTAAACAACTACCATACCAGCATTGATTTTTTATTTTGGAATTATTGAGGAACAGGAAGATAGTGACTGCATTGGAGTTTAATATATCTTAAGGTACTTTTTTGTATTTATTTTACATGTTTACTTAATTTTCTCAATGTCGTTTTTCGAGAATGTCTAACCCTTTTTTAAGACCCCTCCAATTTAAGACCTTGTTTTAATGGCAATTTAGAGGTCATAAAACAGAGGTTTTACCGTAATATGAAATATAAGAAAAATATGGTACAGAGAAGGAAATAAAATTGTCTTTGCCTCTTTCCTTACAAAAATATTTGAAACAAAATTACTTTTAAACTTTAAAAAAAAAAAAATGTATCCTATATCCAGTTGGACTTGCATGGTTATATTAATTATAAATTATGATTCCAAGGCGAGTACCCCATGCAAAAGATTATACATAAATTGTGTCTAGGCATTTTTGTGTGATTAAAAACGTAACATCTAGCTAGGTGGAAAATTTATAGTGTGACAATGCTCTAACAGATTAACTTATGTAGTTCTGAACCTAGATTAGGACACCTGTTTTGGGTTTTGTTAATCACATCTCAAAGGACAGATGATAGAAATAAAGCTATCCTTAAGTATAACAAGTCCAGCCTAAAGTACTGCAAAGTAATTGTGGCAGTGTACTACTTACATAACAATATACTTTTGGTTGTTTTTATACTTATATTGTTCATTGATCCAATATGAGATTTCAACAAATAATTTAATCACAGAGAAACTGTTTCTTCTATGAATGATGATAAATAATAAGAATGTGTCAGACGTAATAATACCACCTGCTTTCTGAGATATGTTAACATTACATAAGTGTATAAAGTGCTTTATTATCTTATTCTTATGTTATTTTCAAGATTACTTATCCTAGTGACTTTAATGAATTAAACACACTTGAAGCGAAGCAAACTTTAAACAAAAATGAAACTACAGTGCATTTTTTTAAATCTTTTTTTTTTCCTAATACTAATAAAAAGCCTCAATCATTTAATGAGAGCAGAAAGAATTAAGTTTTAAAAAATTAAAATATCAAAATTTAATCAGTAGCTAATGGGCTATTTATTGTCTTTTGCTCAAGACAAAGGGCAGATTCATTTGAAATAAAATAAGAAGTACTTGTTTTACCCTGAGAATAATAAATTGATTTTAAAATCTGCAAAATAAAATATTGGTAATGCTTTAAAAGGTACACACAATAGAACTTGAGCACTACATTCTGCCATACAATTATCACTCTTAACTGACTAGCTCGCTGGAAAATCACTAAGGTAAGGACCATCCATAACAAACTATGATGGTTGTGGGGGGAATGCTTTGGAAAATCACTAAAGTAAGGACCATCCATAACAAACTATGATGGTTGTGGGGGAATGCTTTGGTCACATGATTAGAATATTTGAAATATGTTAAATACTCTTTAATTATTGCAGTCACGGAATTTTACATCAGTGTTGTCATAATGGCAAAAACAAAACTAACAACTATGACCCAATGAAATGTTTACCTTGCCATTACACTATATCTGGGGAGTCTGCCGCTGGTGTAATTAAATTACTTTCATTTGATCTCCTTTCTTTAAAATAAAACTTCTTTGTTTAGTATTGGTTATGAATGAAATAACTTTTTTAAATAACCGATTTGTTATTTTTCAACAGACCAAGAACTGCTCTCAAAAATGTACTTGTTAATATTTTAAAGTAAAGAATAAGTCTCGATGTCATTTTGATATTTTAAAGAAGTAGCAATCTTATTGTAAAGAACTTGGGCAATACTCCATGTAAAGAATTTATTATTTTTTTTCTCAAAAGAGCAAAATCTCCTTTTAGACAAAAAAATATTAAAATTGAGAACTAATGAATGGATCTAAAGTATTTTGATAGATTTCAAAACTAATTTAGTGGGCACGCTGGCTAAACAATGAAACCTAAATGCACACTCCCCGATTGTGATTAATATATTTCCCACTTGTAAATGTTACATCCACAAGGAAAAATAAGTTGAAAGACTTAATGCATACACATTTGATTACCAAATAGTGAAAAGAAACTCCAGGATACCGTAACTAAAATTTATGTGGCACAACTGATGAAATGGATTTTAAAAAAAAATATTTTTACTAATATAAGCTCAGACTGCGTGAAATGACTTTAATCACACCTGGAAGACTTTAATCACACCTGGAAGACTTTAATCACACCTGGCAAGACAAATTATACTAACAAGAACGACAAAATAACAATCTAAAAATAAAAACTTCAACATTTCTGACTTAAAAAGAGAAGTTTGATATCAGGATTTCAGCATTATCCAGATAAAATGAGGGAATTAGACAACAGATCGGCCACAGAAAAAGGCAAGGACAATGCATTGCTGATAATTTCACACCATTCTTCTTTGTCTGTTCCTAAATTATGAAAGCAGTCATTTTCACACACCCCCCCCCTTTCCCCCCATAGCTATACTGTTAAACTGAGGACACCAACCCTAAAATTCATGGTCACTAAATATTGAAGAAAACCAAATAATTATCACCGAAATGTTTGTAATTTTTTTATTAGTTGATGAAAAATATTAAGTCAAATTTTGTTTGTATAATTCTATTTGTGAAAGGTTCATTTTCAATCTCAAAGTAGATTTCCACATACAAGAAATAAATTATTTGGAATTTAAAACTTTTAAGTGTATCCAGATCTCAATGAAGCTCTCTCGGTCTGTCTAGAAACCAATGTTTGTTTTCATGAAAAAGAAGATGAATTTTTTTAATGTTTCCTTATGAAATTTTGGTCTAAAAGAAACTTATGAAATAAGAAATATATAAACAAACACCAGCTTCCACGGAGACTGAGAAAGCTACATTGAGATCTGGATACACTTAAGTTTTTTAATTTAAAGTAATTTGTAATTTCTGGTTTGGATATTATCTTTTGCAGAAGGCATTAAGCTGAAACTTCCGTTTAATTGTCCTGTCTTTTTTTCAAGCCCAGACATACCTTGTTCCACTATTTATTTACTAAATTGAGATCTTTACAATCAGATGAATCAATTTAATCCTTTCACATATTGCAATCAAAAATGTTTTGTGTTCAAAGCATTAAAAACATTACCCTTTGCACTTATCTCTAAGCAAACAATCTAAAACATTTCATTTAAAAACAAGGTCACAAAAGCAAAAAGCCAACATAAAGCAAAATAAGCAATATTCATTGTGCTGAAAGCCAGTACTATTGGGGTTTCTTGTTCTAATCTTACATTTTTACTTTCTTTTACCGACCACTATTTTATTTTTTTTAATACAAAACATTTCTAGTAACTTTTAAATAAAAAAATTTACCTTATACATTTTTTCTTTTTTTTCCCTACCCCACCCCTCTCACCTCGAGTGTCCTTTTTAAGATAAATTTTTTTTTTTTATGAAGCCTAGGCAGACAGAAAAAGAAAGATTTCAAGTATTCAAAATCAAAAGGAAGTGTCAAGAAACAAGACAAAAAAAAAATAACACTATGACATGCACTGGGGAGGAAGAGAATCATGCCAAGTATTCACATTAGGGTACATTAAAAGTCTCAAGACACCTGTATGTTGGTAACTTTTCCATTACCTTGATTATCCCGACAGAAAAATAGTGCAATACATGATTCCACTTAGAGTTTTTGAACACGGACAAGTGGCCAAAGTCGTGTTGGATCCAGCCCGTCTGAGCCTAGACAAGGAAGAGACAAAATGGCCAAAAAAAAATCTGGTTTATGTTTTTAACTGATCAACTACGATATTTCTTAGCCATGAGAGCAGGTTTTTCACTGGTTCCGTCCTAGTCTCAGCAACATGTCAGGGGTCAGAAGAAACCTACATCAATTGCTGCTGAAGAGATCATCCTACCATTGTGTCATATGCATTATCTTTTATGGGAGCATCTGATGGCATGGAGACCTAGCTGATAAGTACAACATCCTGAAAGTAATGACTTTTGAGAACAGAAGACTAACAGGAAACAAAAATCTTCTTCAGAAAAGGTCTCGCCAAGACAGCTCTGCTAGCAGCCAAAACTGGGTGGAATAAATAATCAATGAAAAAAAGACCCAAAACAAAACAGGTGCGAGTAAAATTATAACATGGGGTTGCTAGTGCATTAGGAGATTGGGAAAAACATGAGAGCAGTTGAATGTTAGGATCTGGAAAAAAATCCTAATATCCAAAAAATTGCTCCACTAAATGTTCATGTGAAAATCTGGCCTGTATTCCAACTAGATTATGAATCATTTATTTTTAAAGGTCAATTTGTTACTTACAAAAACAATGAGGCACACATTTTTATGAGTGATGAAAGTTTTATTTATTTAAAGAATTTTTAATTTTTAGCAGGGCAGCAATGGAGTTAATTTTTAAACAGTTGGTTAAGGCCCAAAATTAACAAAAACATTTTCAATGGATGTAGCCCACAGTTTGAATTATTGGAAAGAGATTTGTTAAGGCCTACAACAAGATATTAGCTGACTACTGTAGACACAAGCCCAAGTCTGAGTCTTTTAGATATCAGGTTTGGCTTTGCATTACAGAACAGGGTGTTAAAACAGTTAGAGAGAACAGTAATTAGGGTTACAAGCATGTTCTCACAATTTGCAAGACCAAGATAAATATATGATGAAAAAAATTCTTTTGAGCTAAAATGTGAATTGTTAATTAATATATCTAGACTTGAAACTACAAAGAATGAAGTTGGCAGCTGTTGGATACAACAAAGGTACTCAAGTATGAAAAGTTTTTACTCAATTACCCAAACGTCAGTCATCAGCAACATCAATTATCAAATTCTCTGCTTACATCAATGGTTTAGCAACAAAAAAATATTTTATTTTCAAATGTTATTTTTACGCTGATTGTGCTTCAATGATTTTTTTTTTAAACTGAACGGTTACATATTCTTTACTTATTTTTACAAACACCTGATCTAAATTCAACTTTCCAAAGTAAAACGTTCTTAAACGTTGCAAAGATAAATTTAGCTAAAAAATGAATCATCGAACAGAATTAACATCAGTGACTTGTATCCTGAATCGCTCTACTTTCCTTAAATTATGCTACCATCCCTAAATTATGCTGCCAACGCAATAAAGTAAGACATTGTCAAAGTTCTAATATTACCATAATTTATACTTTGCCAAGATTTAACATATCATTAACATCCAGGTTTTAAATTTCCATAATTACGTTTTATTCGTGACATAAGTTTCCATGGCAATATTTCATGAAGCAGTTTTGATTTTGTAAGTTTATGTAGCTGACAGGAAGGATTTTGTGTCCTTTCTGCTTTAAAATTTGGCAAGAAAATTACCAATAAGAGAAATGAATGCTTGTCTACATACTAATAAGTCATTTTATCATCTACAAACGTTTTTTTTACATCATAATTCAATGCCCATGACAAAACCTAAACAGGGTTAGCAAAACAAAATTTTTTTACATACTTCCATGGGATATTTTTAGTTTTTTTTTTTTTTTTATAATATTTATTAACATACATACATGCAAACATTTTGCACAACTTTCAATTTTTTATTTAATAAAAATGATGCCCTTAAAAAGACTCACAGCTGAAACAAAAAAAACTGCCCCAAAAACTTTTGAGCCCACCAAACATACTTTAAAGATTTTTAATCTATTAACTCATTGTTTTGTTGGGTTTTAATATATATACATGTCATTAAATAAGAAGTCATGTAACTTTCACCAAATGTGGCAACAGCTGAAAGTTATCTGTTTATTTTAAAATGTAAGGGGGGAAAAAACACTAAACACATCTATTTTATGTGTGTAGTCATTCTGAACATTGTATTTATTTAACTCATTTGTTATCAGGCTGTGTGATTTGGGCATATTTTTTTTTTCTTCAAATATTAAAAATCATTTTAAAACATCTCATGGCAAAAAGAATTTCATTACAGGGGGTTGACAAACGATGTGTGTGTGCATGCATATATCCATACCAACCCATGTGTAGTTTTACTAACTTAAACCTAATATACCATTTGTTAATACCTAGACCCCCCTCATACCAAATCTCAATCTACATTTTTAAATATATTTTTTCAGTATGACAATCTAAAGACTGTAAAATCATGTATATATTTCAACTCTTATTGACCTTCCCTTGATAAAGTCTGAGCATCCTTTAACCATTTTTAAATGCCCTCTGCCATATTGATAAAACCAATAAGATATGCACACTATGTATAAACATCTAATTGGAGCAGCCAGATAACCATACAACATGCAAACTAAAGGGAGCCTAGCTATCAACTAAATTAAAGTGCAGCTAGTAAAAGTAGAACGGAATAAAAAAAAAATGCAATGCATGTGCAGAATTGTTTTAAAATATAACCAGTTGTAATAGTGGACACCTGTTGGACTTTTTTTTTTTTTTTTTTAAATAAATTTATTTACTGCAAACCTACCAGATTCTCTTACAATAGCTATAATTTGAGCAATTTTCCACTAGAAGTGTTTAGGTCAGCCCAAGATACACTGTACCTTAATTCGACCCACAGTAAAACATACATTGTGTGTGCCATACTTTACATTCAAACACTAAATTCCCCAATGTCAATAAATAATATAATATAAAAGATTTCACTGTTTCTCAATTTGCGTATAAAAACTAGAATGATTTTCTAGGTTTTTCTGATCACAATAATGATAAAAAAATTTGTTGTCTGAATGGACTACGATTAGTCACTTCCTTGTTTTGTCACTTGATACGTACCAGCCATTGGTAGGCTTTCTGCTACACATAACAACACATAACAACAGATAAACAGCTGATCAGCCATTGCCATCATCATTAATTCTAAAGCAAAATGTTTGTCTCCATCAGCGCTTCCCCGGTGTTTATTAAAATTTTACTTTTCAAAATATTCTTGAGTGCACGCGTTTCTTTAAATGACATTCAATAAATGTGACAATAATTATAATTCAGTTATGGTTAAAGGAAGAAAGTTGTTTGAAGAAAAATTTGTGAGCGACTAGTGTGTTGCAGACAGCCTACCGGAAGTATTACTTGTTTTTACACGTATCACGTGACAAAACAATCGACTAATCGTAGTCCATTGCATAAAAATATAACTGTTTTCCACATTTCAAATTTAAATTTAGAAGCTCCAGTAAGCTTATATTCAAATAGTGTTGTTTTCCCAACTTAAATAATTGTTGCATAACATACACACACAAAAGATATATGCAAATATCATCATGCACTTACATGACATTACAAACTAGCTGCAGTCATACCATACCCAGATTTTTTAAGGGTTTTTTTTTTTTTACAAACTATTTAATTCCAGTGGATGTCAAGAGATTCAACAAATACAAGAGAAAAGAAGGTGATTTAAAATATGGAAATGAAAATACTCCTAATGCTGAAAGATATAAATGAGAACCCAACACAAAAACCACTACAGCCATGTGCTCTGTTATTTCACAAGTGCAAGGATATAAAAAGTGGCGGACAAATTTTTCTTTTGTTAAAAGGAAGAAGTATTTCCATAATAAGAAAATGCAAAACAAAGACTGCACACCGATTGAACAGAAAGAGATTCAAGAATAATTCTACCTTTAAGAAAACAGAAAAAAATTCCCTTACACCACCAGAAAATCCTCCTTTTCAGCCAATGAATTTCAACTTAACACAAAAATGTGTTTTAACACTATAAATTGTATTTAAAGTTAAGAAGAATGACATTGAATGACTCCAAATCATACCAACATTGAAGAGAGCTTATAGACCTTTACCTATCTGTATATGTAAGATTGGGGAGGGGAAAAGCATACAACTTTGAATGAAGAGCAGATATACTTTAATTTCATGTTCAATACTGTGAATAATTTAATAATAAAGAATTCATAGCTTCAAAAATGTATTAGTTAAAAAAAATTGTAAACACATCTAAAATAATATTCAATATCACAAAAGCCCATTTCAAATAAGTTAGGCAAATCACAAAAACTTTTACGCAATCACTGCATGTCTACCAAAGATGAACGAGACGACCAGCAAATATGAGTGTAGAAACCAAAATTAAAAAAAAAATTTTAACTATCAAAAGTACAAAAGAACTAAGTAATCTGCTACTGCTAGACACAATATTCGTTACACAACCAAGCAGGGACAGGCAGAAATGCTGTAGTTATATGTACACAAAAAGGAACTATAATTCTATTTGATATATTTGGTTTGAGTTCTACAATCTAATATTATAAGTATTGAAACCATTGGGGTACTTCTAATTCATGATCTTAGCTTCTATTGTTTTTTATGTAATTCAGATTTCTATTTTTTATGACAATACGTCTCAAAGCTTTTTAAATAGTTTTGAAAATTAACTCAAGGGGTTTAAGCTATTTTAATTGACATGTCCATGGATTCAATTAGTTTTTTGGGTTGTTGTTTTTGTGTATTCCATTTATGTTTTAAAGTATACTACTTATAGCTAGTTATTTTGTTGTTGCTTTATTTTGTAGCTGCTTTATTTTATTTCAATCATAATATACATTTGAAGCTAATTTTTTATTTTTTTTTAGTTTTCCACATTATTTAGAAAATGTTTTTACCGTGTAATTAGGAACTAGTTTAAGTTTTGAGTACAGAAGAAGAAAAAAGCCTGAGGCAACATTGATAATTGCTGAACTGTAGACAAGAACACAACAATGATAAAGATGATGATAATAATAATAAGAGTAATATAAAGGTAACTCAAATGCTCAAAAGGACTGTACCTCCATCATACCCATAACAAAGTAATGTAATGCATGGTTCAATCTGGACTTTCTGAACACTGACAAATGACCACAGTCATGCTGGAGCCAACTGCATTGTGCCTTGGAGGACATTTGTTAAGGAGACAATGAAAGGGTTATCATTAGACATGTGGGCAATAAGCATGTGATAACGAAACATCCCTAACCTTGTTATGTGGATCATATTCACTTATACTGCATAGCTAAAATAATTTTTCCAATTTTTTTTTTTTTTTTTAAAAAATCTTTTTTTATACATGAGAAAATGCATTTGGCTCTCTCAAATTCAAATATCAAAATAAGGTTAACAGTATTCAAAAAACAAATTTAGACATGATAACTTTCATTACATAATTTAAACACTATTTTTCAATATACTAAAAGATAGCAAAAATTCTGATCACATGCTTATAGTTGCCTGGCTTGCTCCACCAAGGCACTTTAAATGTTTAAATATTTTATTACAAACAGCTGTACAGCTGTCTACGTACAGCTGTAATAATAATTTTAAAAAGGCAGCCATAATTATGAATGTTGACGGGTTTATTTGTTTAGTGGCTTTTTACAAATGGATTAATAATTTGCTTAAATCAATGATTTGCCATGAGCACCATTAAAATGAAGTGCAGGGATATTAACTCCTAAATATAAAGCATTTTTAGTGTATGTATTTAATTACGCATTTGTGGTTTTAGTTAATCTGATCCTATGCATTTCAATTTCCATAGAGGAATTTCATTTACTTGAAGGATTTGTAATATTGTAACACCAAAGTAACTGGTTGTTTAGATGATATAGAACCTGCAGATTAAGGATTCAGTTTATTTTAACAATCCTCCCAACTTAAATATATTTCAATGCTCCTTTTTTAAGTCCTGTACCATATTTTAAATGTTGGTGATGTAATCATTTTCACATTAAATTTATGTATATTATATATATCTTAATATTTATATATCCTCAAACATACAGGACTTATGTCAATGTTAAGGAATACAAGAATCTTCCCTGAAATTTAAATTAATGTTCACCAAACAAGGGAAATTAAAACACTCTTTTTCATGTTGAACATCTGTATTAAAAAAAAGTTAATTTTAGTAGTGAGTGCATTGCTAATAAAAACAAAATCTGGGATATAAAGAAGGATAATGATGTTTGAATCTAACAAGATGACCAGGCATGTCAGCTCCAAAACAATAGAACATAGTTACTAAAGTCAGGTATTGGGATCAATTTTTTTTATCTCAAATATACTTGCAGTCTCACTGGTAAGTATTAATCTGTGATAATAAATTGATGAGGGTAAAGGTGGGTAATGTTAGGTTATGCCAAAGTGATTTTTAACATATTGCCTGGTAACAATTTTAGTAAAGACTCTGGGTGTGAAGTTCTAACTCCATTGTTCTAAGGAAGGTAGAGAGAAATAGTATGTCACAATCACAAAGGCATTTGTAACATTGTGTGAACAAGTTCCTGCTTGACATGACAGGTCGTGCAAACCTATCAATTGTTTTTTAAATGAGACACAGATGTCTAGAGACAGAGATGTCACCTAGAGACAGAGATGTCTCCTAGAGACAGAGATGTCACCTAGAGACAGAGATGTCTCCTAGAAACAGAGATGTCACCTAGAGACAGAGATGTCTCCTAGAGACAGAGATGTCTCAAAGAGACAGAGATGTCTCCCGACAATCTAAGAGTTAACAAACCTATCTTGGAAGCAGTTTACAGAAATGAATAGTTAAGGTTTTTCCTTTGTTTCTTGGATATTAAAACTGTTAGTAACATGCAAGGGCACATGAATATCAATAGCAAAAGGGCAAAATCAAACACCTACTAGTTAAGCAATGACCACTTTTGATTTAAAGATTTCTGTAACTAATGAAAGAGAGTAAAAGGGTATTTGAACACAGGATGAAGCAAGAATCAATGCTCATGGTTAATGAGATGTGCTTGAGAGAGAAAATACATTTCATATCAATACAAAAATAGTTCAATTGAAACAGTTACAGTAATTTAATGCATATTCTGGAGATAAAAAAAGTTTGAAATATTGCATAAATGGCAACAAATCACTCATTATTCCTGTAATTAAATAAAAAAGTTTAATCACATAATACAAGGGGGGGGGGGGGGGGAATTAATGTTGTACTTTCATATTTAAGAATCTGCTAAAAGAAACACAATGTTAATGTCATGAACAACTTCAAGAAATAAAAATACAATGCATGTTAGGACAAATTGCTTCAATTATTGTTAATCAATAGTCTCAGTGCTTGGTTCCATGACATTACAGTCTCAAAATGTAATTTGAGATGAAATTTGCACAAACTAATACCAAATAAATAAAAACATGCATTCTGTTTACTTTAATGCTTTTCTTTTTAAAATTCAACCTTGAAAAATATCGAGTCTATTAAAGTATTCCCCGAAGCATGGTTACATCTGCAGCCTGCAACAATGCCACATGCTACAAATAAAAAATTAATGCTCATCAACACATTAATAAGACAACAGTATTTACGTAAAACCTTTAACAGGGTATGAACAGTGTATGGTTCGTTGTCTTATGGTGTGCTGCACAGCTTAGTCTCACGGTATGTAACATAAAACCAAATTTTGGGAGATCCTCTATTTACCAAATCCAAAATACATGTAGTTAGAAGGTTTAAAAGTTTCTATCAATCACACATTTCCAGAATAAACAAATTTTAAATTTAAATTCTAAGGAGTAAGTTAAATATATTAAAAAATTTACTCCAGATAATTAATGGGTTCAGTAGCTTGGTCGGCCGGTCAATAAGCTGGTTTGACAGAGGAAAGAGATTGGATCCACATTCTAATTAAAAAAAAACAACTTTAAACCATATTTTTCCTCTTATTTGTTTCAATCAGCAAGTGCTACTAAGATTTCCTTAATTTAACAATGCTGATGTGCCAGAAAAGAAAGCATATACAACAAAATGTACACAGTGTTCTTGTTCAACATCCCTCTCTCTTCTATTGCACTCTAATTAGGAAATGCTGTCTGTCAGTTGTATCAGACACTCATGCTATACTAACGAGCAATGAAATTAAGCATGAATGTCTGACAAGTCAAATTTTTTCACTTTGCCTAGCCAAAAAGAGATTCATTGAAATACATGTTTGGCATATAACTTACTTTCAATGTCAATCTTCAAATTTATAGAACAAATTTTAAAAACCAATTTCTTTTTTTATTTCATCACATCTTAATTTTATAAATTTAAAAAGTAAAGATATTTATACTTAAATTTCCAAAAAATAATTAAAAATTTTCTCAACATTTAATATTACAACTAGGAAAAAAGATCTAAAAATTGCACTACTGCTAAACCTCAATCCCAAATTTAAAGTGAAAACTTCTTACCTCTACAGTTGTTATTAAAAGAAGTGAAATCAGAAAAGGTATCCATCCTGTACCAAAATAGTACATAGTAGCCCAGGCTGCCCAGTCTAAAAATAGGATGTGAAACATGTGTAGAGAGAAGAAAAGTATGCTGGGTTTAAACAGTCCCTGTGATGAGAAAAAAAAAGGTAAAATGATACATGAGTATATGAAAACTCAATTTTGTGTCTTAAGATTTTAAAATCATGTTTTAACTCAGTGGTGAGAAATCACCGCCAGCAGCAAATGTTTTTAATTTTGAAAATAAAGTTCACTACTAAATTTAGATTTGCATAATGTACCGATTGCTGCCCGCTACAGAGCTTGCAGACATACATGTGTCACACCTCTGTTTTAATTGATTCTAAAACCCCGTAGTAGCAAAGTGCTCAGAAAGACAGATTTTAACTGCAGTTCAATTTAGACAAAGTATTTTAGATGAATAGAGAACAGAGAGAGTGCTCTTATCATTTAATAGATTACAAAATTCATTCAACGGCGGTACCATTTTTTCTGCTGTCTCTCGTAGCTCTCTGAAGTCTTGCTCTATTGGTGTGACTATTCTTTGAGAATCCTTGAGACTGCCAATATGAATAGCTTTCATGTATTTCTTGACAAAGCTCAGGTCATTATGAAATGCTTTGAATGCATCCTTGTAAGGAAAAAAGATCATCCATTTTTTTAATAATATAAAGTACAAGATTCTAATTTCACATAGTAAGTAAGCTTAAACAGAAATAAATTGCTAGGAGTATCTTCAAATAGATTGCTAATAGGTTGGCATGTACGACAAACATTTATTTAAAATTCTAGCCTGGCAAACCCTATGAAGAAGAGGACATTTTATAACACAAATGCTTACAGTTGCATCTTGACCAGCATAATGACTTATGACTTTTGGACCACCAGGATGGCGTCTAGCCCAGTTGGTAATGTTGTAGACCTCCCCATCAATGACTAACCACTTCTCCTCCCTGGTTGTCTTTTCCTTGATGACATCCCAGGTGAACTCTTCAAGCTTCCTTGAAACAGTGATTCCATTAGATTCACCTTGGCCTCCTTTCCCCATTGTGATTTTTTTTTTCTCTTCTTTTTAGCCGCTACTAAATGTTTCAATAATTGATGTCTTACTCACAATGCCTTATTTTAATCTACTAATGTTTGTTTTCACTCAACTTGGCATTTCTTTCAACAATTACTCTATTGTGAGCCTACTGAAGGAGACTCAATAGGATAAAAAAAAATAAACCTGAAAAGAAAGGGGAATCAGCATTAGATCACATTAGAAATAAAACTATGGTTCTGTACTTAATATACATGTGTCCCCAGAATGACAACACATGACCTCTAATAACGTATGTTCATTCTTTATATAACATTTATAAATTGCACAATGAAAAACAAAGATACCTAGAGATCAAATTAGAAATTTAAAAATATGCAAACCAACTTGGACTTATCAGTTAGCATCTACTACAGTGGTCAGCAAACCATGGCTCCAGAAGAAATAGATGCTGCTTCTTTTTTCTTTAAACTAATCTATCATCACATGTGGGTCCAAAAATATCATAAAAATAGCTCCTCATCAACAAAAAAAAAGTTGCCTAACCCTAATCTAGAGCATTGCCCTTCCAATGAAAGATCAAAGGTTATTAGCCTTTGATATCTCATAACCACCATCATGATATTAGATAAATATGTTTCTTCTAGAAGAATTTATTTTATCTAATACTTGTCCCTCTTTTAAATTATCTAAAAATATAGAGGCTTCACTAGTTAAATTCATATAACTAATTGATCTTGTTTTATTACTGTTAATAGCTGTTTCATCATCAGGTAATTTAACCATTAACATTAGTTAATGACATTTTGACATAGCCTAAATTCCCAAGATACTTCAAATTGGTAACCTTATTTTAAGATTCGTATCATCTCAATAGGTGCATTTAAATTACATAATTTTTAAGATGTCACAATATTATGATCATAGGTGAATGTGAATACTCCACCCCAAAAATACAAAATGTATGGCTATTTTAAATGACTTTACAGTAAAATGTTTAAAAATTTAAGACAATCTTTTGCTTTTTTTTTTTTTTTTAAACTACCACAGTAACCTAGATGAAATATTCCAAATATGAATTCTTTAAGAAATTATCATTATTTTATGTAAAATAGAAATGTCGTCTACATTTTAACTTTCTTTCAAGTGATTATCAGCAAGTGTGCCATCCATTCATTCCTTTCTGTTAAGCCATTAGATAGATCCCATCAAAGGCTACAGTTGTTTGATGTAGAAAAAACACCTAGTTTCTACTACATAAAGTGACTGAGTAAAGAACAAAACAATTTAGATCTTAAGAGTAGTCACTCTCACGTTAGTGGATTCTTTTATAAGGATGCCACAGTAACAACTATGAAGCCTTATAATATGGGCACACTATATAAACTTAGTTTAAAAACATTGTCTTAAGTTTGTTTTTTATGGTGCATAATGTTATGGTGTTTAATAACATTTTGAACATTTTGAAAGTTTTGTAGACTACACTAAGAGGGTATGAAGTTCAGGATCTGGCCCCTAATGATTTACGGTTGGAAATAGATAGAGCATAACAATCGGCATAGCTCACGTAGGCTGTGTGTGACAGGTTAAAGCCAAGGTTTAGACACATCAAATGGCATCTGTACATAATACATGTCTGTGTAAACTAACACACTGATAAATAACAGCAATGTGTTATTATTCTCATTATTACTTAAGTTTTATGATTATAATTTTATTAATAAGAAAGGAACAGTTCAACCTTAAATTATTCTTTAACAATATAATTTTAAGGGCTGAAAGCTTTGTGACCATTTCTTTATATTTGTGTGTACTTTATTGTGACAATAGTGGCCAAATCAGCAACTGTCAGATTTTTATTAAGTTACGTCAAGGTTGTGACATCAAAAACGCAAGGTCTGGAATGAGAGATTAGAAATAGTAGAATGTGTGGTTGCTTCTTACCACAAATAAAACAAAACAAGCCCACTTTTGCTGAAGTAGGCTCTGATGAAGCCACTGATGATAAATCATAGAGAAAAGAGAGGGGAAAACACCTGTCACATTCAACATGTATAAGAATCTGTCACATTCAGCATTTTAATATTGAAATGATAGCTTTTTATGTGAAATTTGTTAAAGTAAATAATGCATTAATAGAAGGCAAACAATCATGTACTAGATATAGCCTGCCAAACATTGACAGCAGCAATGCGTGAACTTCCCATCTACTAAAGTTACTTGACAAAACATGAACTCAAGCTACCCCCCCCCCTTTAAAGATACGTCCGTTTTCCCAAAAGAAAATATTACACGCAAAACGCAGTTGCGTCATATAAAAAAGATATATCATTTAGCATAGTTATCGGGAATTATATTTTGCGCGCTATTGAAATTCATTATTGAACCATATTTTCTTTCAAATATATAGAATTATTTATAATATACTCTCAATACCAAATTCGCTGAAATAAAGGAACCGGAAATGGAAGCAGTAAATTAGGAAGCCATACCAAAAGCGCAATATTTATAAGAGATGGTTTTATTTACAAACCCATCAATTTCTATCTTTGATCATGAGCGCTTATTCACTATCAACTACTATATTGTATGTTCTTATACAGTGGTTCTCAACATGGGCATACTTATTAAGGCATATGAAAATTTTGAAAAAAAGGATCTAAGCTTCATCTATATTAAAATCAGAAAAGGGGCCACAGTGGTAAATAAAATGTTAAATTGGGCAATGTGTATGTTAAATTGGGCAATGTGTAAAAAAAAAAAAGGTTGAGAAACACTGCTCCAAGATTATCTAGTAATGTTCAGCCCCATATTAGCACCACTGCTGTAGCAACGCGAGGGCCATAAAAATTTAGTTTTTGATTAAATACAAGTGAATAATAACCCCCATAAAACTGTCCTGATATATATTTGATTTGTAACTAGTGAGCATTTCCAAGTCCAAAGGTAACAGTTTGGAACATGGCCAAATGGATTACTGTTACCATTTAATGAAAGCTAAATTTCTAATATTTTTAACATTGATAGCAGTGTCCTAACTGAGGTTTGAAATAACACTAGCTGTAAAATATTTTTTTTTTAAACTGTTAATGTTAATTATCAGTGTGAAATTACATCATGAATATACATCTGTCAATCCCCAAAAAGTAACACCCCGCCCCCCCCCCTAAATTTAAATATCGTACAATAATAACAATATTGCAAAACAAATTTAAAACGGTTTTAGGAGTGCAAACCAATTTAACCTTGAATGTGCTAACTGCACCATTTTGGATTGGAATGCTAGAATTAAGCATTGACAATAATGTTTCAGTGATCCTCAACCTTCTCATGGTTATGAAAACTGAAACTGTGAAAGAATGGCATTCTCTTGTTTTATAAAGATTTGGTCTCTTTCCTTAAATTTAAGTGATCCCCTTACTTTTATAACAAAAGTCGGATAATAATAACACACAGCAGCAGCATTTTCCTACCAGTGATTTTGTCAACAATTTTACATGCCAGAACAACAAATTAAATTCCACATTCTTCCCTTTGAATGACATTTTTTTTAAACTGTACCGGTATCTATACTTACAGATTAAACTATTGTTTTTTAAAGCATTGTATTAAGCGGTTGTCCAATGATTTTATAACACAACAGTTGTATATGATTACAACAGAATCCATTGGGAAAAATTTTGGAGAGGATTGTGTACAAGCGAGTTAGTATGTGCCGCTCAAACAGATAGCTTAGGACTATCCCCATATATATTTGAGTGCACACTGTTTATATAAAGAAGACATAAGAATTGTATTCACAAGCCTCTGGAAGTTTAGGCCAGGCTACTTACAGAAGCATCAAATCACAGCCCACCATTGAAACCTTAAAATTACCACGTTTATAAACTATTTTACACAATGTAGTTCTTCTCCATTTCAGCCGGGCTTTTCCTTAGGGTATATCCTGTAGCAGCACCCTTCCCCAATAAAGGAAAACTGACATAAACAACTTTGCTCAGCAGCGGCGGCTCAACTGTTCCACGCATATTAACCGCACCTTTTTAAAACCCCGAAAGAGCTTTTTAAACGTTCACACTTACTATAAGGCATAAAACCTGCATACCCTGTTTTTCATGTTATCCATGTTATACTATTATATACTAACGTTTATGTCACAAAGAGTAATTAATATGGATACCCCTAACAGTCTGAACGTGAAAGGATGTGCACACTATAGGTAGAGAATATTGACTAAAGATTACAATTTGTTTGATCAGTTAACCAAAAACTGATGCAGCTCTACTCTTTGCCCAAGTGTTTCAAATTGTTAATTGCTCTGAAATGGCCAGTATTCACATACCTAAGTTTTTTTGTTTTTTTAAAAGCAATACCCAATATTAGCTAGCCAGTATCCACAACATGCAGCTGAGATACTAAGAGTTTGTAAACACAACAAGTGCAGAAGGCAATGCATTAATTTTGAACACATAAAAATTTACTTAACAATTCAAGAAAACATGATTGGCCGAGTGAGTGAAGTGACATTCATAGCTTTTCTTATTTATTTATTCTGTCATCATTAATATTACTGTGCATTTACGGTTGTTTTTTTCCCCCTGGACTGACAGTTGTATATACCACAGTTTTCTAATAATGTATCAGAATTGACATTTGCGTATAAAATAGGAAAAGGATCAGTTAACTGTGCAAATCTCGGTGCCCATTGTCATACTTTCACGGCCAAACAGTAAAAATAGCTACTCCAATTATGGGATCAAATTATTTTGGCTGCAAGACACAGCTATTTTACAAAAGAAAGAAGAAAACGACTCGTCATAATGACGTCACGCGGTATGTTTGTGTAACTCCATGGCCGGCATGGCTCTATTGATTTTTTTCCCCTCTAACTTAGCTGCAGCGCTATGCTGTACCCTGCATTAAGTTCACCTTTAAACCCAACCCAGTTAGCTTTTAATTTCTCCGATCATGTTATTGGCAATACTTTTTATCTCGGAATGGCCTTTTTTTCCCCTCTTTCTTTCCTCTCATGTTATCGTACAAATTTGTTCTAAAAGTCATAAGATCCTTAAACACTACGGACGTGACCTTTCCGGGGTGTCAGGGTGAACAATGTTTAGTGTGACGTGACTAAGACCACGGATACAAGCAGTGGGAATGGCCCCGGGAAAAAGAGGGGGGGGGGGGGGTGCAATGCGTTTCAAAGTCCAAGTTATATAAACATCACAGGCAGAAGCAATGGTTAAAAATAAATAGTACTAAACAGGAAACTAGCGCGGATTATGATAAGCCTTTTTTTTTTTTTAAGAAACTTAAATTTTATCAAGAAACATGATAAGTGGAACCAAACTTAATTACACATTCGTTCTCTGTCGGGCATATTTAAACCAGGGCCAGGACAAGACAAGAGTGAAGCAAATGTAGCGCTTGTCTCGGGCGAACTGTGCGAAAGGGGCGACAAATTTATGAAAAACGTTTTTTAGAAATAAAACAGAGACTATATAAATAGGGGCACAAATATATCCTCCTGCATCGGGTGGAAATACCTCTGGGCTCGGCACTGATATCAAGTAAATTAAAGATCCTTTTTCAGAATTCTTCCGTTGTTCGGGTAACCGAGTGTTGTTTGTGTAACCAAGAGCGCCATGCCTAATATAGCGAGAGTATAAATATTGACATATTTTTTAATTGCCTTTATTTCACAATACATTAATGTATCCAATCAACATCTAAACAAAATGTTAGGTACCACAGCACGTGCTGTGCTTCTAAATGTGATACAAATAAGCTAGTTCCATAAAAAAAATATTATACTGACTGATCATAAACATGGAACAAATTATAACGTAAAAAAACGTATTTACCACGCGTAATAAATATCACAAAGCGCTGAGGTACTAGTCAATTTTAGGACTACACCACAGGACGTTTTGTTCAAAACCAACACATATTAAATTAACACACTTCAACTTGTATGGACATGTGTAAAATCTTTTCATTGAAAGATCAATGGTAAGAATTACCTAATCAGATCGAACATGCCACTGCAATAAATCCAGACAGTATAACGTATGAAAGGGGGGTGGGGGTATCATTTTTGTTTTGCTCAACAAAGGTTTACAACTCCGCTGGCGTGATCCTAGGCCATGCGTGCTAAACTCATGACCCCTAAATTTTTCTTCCCTCTTAGTTACAAGCGTCAGGAACTGCTATCACTGCAACTGTTTATCGCATAATGGTATATGACAAGGGTTCCCAACGCATGGGTTGCAACCCAAATTTGGGGCCGCCGGCTGATACACTGAACTAAAAAAAAAGCCTTTAAACCAATTTCGATTGTAATATTGGTCTTTTAAGTTTGAAAAATATGAAAATAATCACATCTGCTTCATATTTACATGCGGTAGTTGATATTTTTAATGCTTCTTCGTTTGAGAAACAAAAAAAAAAAAAAACAGATGTTGAAATCCACGAGAAATCAAACCATGCATTTTAAAGTTTATTCAAGAGGTACGATTTCAAACATTACAATTTCAGACAATGCAATATTCCCAAGTTAGAATTATATTTAATTATAAATATCATACAGAAAAAAATATTTTCCAACGCGGATAATTTAGCTGCTATAAATGGAATCGATGGTCACGTTTCTACAGGGACTTTAAAAAAAAGGCTTTAAAAGGGTTGGGAACGTGTGGTATGGCATCTCAGCGTGTAGAAATCTGAAGAGTCTTGCACATTTTTATTAAGGAAGCGACGGACACTTTGTGTCGGTGGACACACAGACACACGTTTTTTAAGCAAACCGCTAGATGGAGTCTACAGTGGTGATGGGCGTTTAGAAGCAATGAGCTTGGTGAATCGCCTGAAGCACAAAGGCAAGCAGTACCGGTACATGCATGTTCGCGTGCCCCCCTTGAGTTAGTGAAGTCTCTCTAACTCGCACGAGTCGCGCACGGATATTCTTAATAACTTATTTCAGCTGTTTTACGCAACATATCCTCCATTTATCCATTTTATCTGAGACGAGGATATCAATGAAAAACAAAGTCTCTTCAAAGTCTCAATACAGCAACGTCAAATCCTATGTTTACTGTCTTCTCTTCTGTATAGTCATAGTATAGCTTCACCCTTCTACATTGACACTTCAGTTCGCTTATGTCTGTCTGTGACCTGCTTTGATGGAATTTTCGATTAGATTTCAACAGTAACGACCCGACGATCGCGATTCAGCCGCGGAGAGAGAGAAAGAAAAAAAAAAAAAAGGGGGGGGGGGGGGGGTTAAAGCAATTGATATATCCAGTACACATAGACCCATATCACTATGACACAAGTTTGATGAGTTCCCGAACGGGGCGGGGGGGGGGGGGGGGGCGCCCGCGGAGCACGATTTGTGATATGAGGAAATGTGCGTTCGATATCAAATCGTCCCCAGTGGAAACTTCAAACATGTCTTGTGTAATTAAGATTAAATATAACTTACATACAGAGTTACTATAACGTTCACGGACAATAGATAAGACAGCCTTTTTTTTTTAATAACCAGAACTAGAGGGTTTGACTGTGGTAAAGCGATGATTAAGAACTAGAGGGTTTGACTGTGGTAAAGCGATGATTAAGAACTAGAGGGTTTGACTGTGGTAAAGCGATGATTAAGAACCAGAGGGTTTGACTGTGGTAAAGAGATGAATAACAGAATCGAACAAAAATTATCACCCAAAATAGTAAAGATTTATTGGAGACATAAAGGAAGCAATCAACCGATATGCTAAAAGTCTTCTTGGGGCAATTCACAGGTAAAATATTCGCGGAAGAAATACGTGTTACTGAATGGGAATTATAATAATTAGATACCAGAAAAGCAGGTTGATGTAGGAATCCATCTGCTAAAATGTCAATTTTCAAGACATTGAATCACATAATAAACAAAGTTGAGCATCCAAGTCTTAAGAAATCTTACCACGCATTTCGGTATCGAGAATTTTGGTATATAGGATTAAGATACACTATTAGTATATTTGGAAAAGAATTGTGTAATCTCTTCATTACATTCCCAGCATGTTGAAAGAAGGTGGCTCTAACTTGGTCATTTTAAGACAGTGAGAAGCTGGAGTCAGATAACACTTTTTAAAAGATTTAGTACAATCATTATATAGACCTACGTGTCTGGTAACACGAAACTTAGAAATAAACGCGTCATTGGCACTTCAAATTATTTTATAACTTACTATTGGGAATGGGGGATGCTGCCTAAGATGCATCGGTGGAACTTGAGACCATAATTTGAAAAAAAATTTGGGAACCGTTGCTTCAATTGATCACATGCATGGCTCATTCACTGCTTTAACCATATAGTGTATAGTGCACATTTAGCACAAATACATTTGTCTTCAATGGGCACGCATGGATTCTGGTACCATAGAAGAAAACGTGCTTTGACACCCGTATGGTGTTGACCCATTTTTCCTTAGCGTTCAACAACAAATCCTAAACCATATAGCAAAAGTAATTTCTATTAATTATTTGCCACACACAGTGTTCAAGCCGATTTAAACCAAACTTAATTAGTGCCAGATCATAAAATTTAGTGAGGATTAATCCCACGCCATGGCAATTCAATACACAGGCGGAATGAACCTTGACACAGCCAAGGGAGAAAAAAGTCTGACTTTAACACTGCCGTTTTAGAACTTACACACTACAGAAGGCGTATTAGGCGTATACATGAACAAGCACTGGGTATATTACAGTCAGGCGCTTACTAGTTTGTCACATTGGACCGGACCTGTGTTGTTACCTAGAAGAATCTGTGACTGAGAGTCCCAGTTGGTTTGATGAAAAGGGGAAATATCTTAGGTTAACCCAGACTTGTCAAGTGATGTAGGGCCACTAGGCAATCAATCCCTGTGTCTTCCTGACTATATTTAACAGAACCAGATACAACAAAAAAACTAACATTGACTTGCTGCCAGTCAAAAGTATCTAAAGTTGACAAGAAAAACTGTTAAACTGATGGCTACTAGTAAAAGTGACACCCCCCCCCCCTTCTCTTTATGGAAGTAAATAACGTATAAAGTACTTATAGTATCCAATTATATAATAGCATTTTTTTTTTTAAATCTTGGAATTCTACTACTACAGCTATTTATAGTACACCCGAAGCATGTGGTTTTTTTTTTTTTTTTTTTTTTTTTTTGGAGTATAATCTCAACCATAATCAATAAATCTATAGAGTTGCCTGACATTCACGGTTGGCTGTCTTTCACGGTCTAGCAAACATGACCGTGTTTCAAAGCCAGTGTCGGGTGGAGGTAGCTTACAATGAATGTTTACGTAAGCTCCCATTTTTAACATAACATGATTTGTTGATATGTTCAAGGAAGGAAAGCCTACGAATATTCCAAGTTGAATTTGAAAAAAAAGCTTTCGGAGCTGAATCCCACACATAGTGAACCAACCTTCAACTTGAATACTGACATGCTAAATAAATGCACTCAGTTACAAAACACAATGCACAGACTGCTCACAAATAAAAACCCCTACTTACAAAGTCTAATATTTTACTTTTTTAATTCAAACTATTAAACCTGTTATTTGTTTAACAACACTACTTTATGATCTTAGACTTCTTAGACAATTAAATTACTGCCAATTGAAACAAAATATTTAAAATGCCATAAAATCTAAAACATTGGGCAGCTCTGACACTGAGGTAGCACAAAATATTCCTGAAACATTGTACATTGTGTAATTTGTTCATTTTTTTTTTTTTTAAAAACATTTAAGAATAGTTTATAATTCATCAAGTGGTTTAAGTATCAATAATTCCTGCCTCTAGTTTCGTTATTGTTATTTAGTTTAGTTTTATAGCCTAACTAAACCGTTTTAGATGATATTTAATTTCATTTACAACTGTATGAAGACATGCTGTAGTTCAGGACTTACATCCTTCATTTTAAGGCAGCATTGACAACCGTCTGTCAATCCACAAATATTGGAACTAAAATGACTTAAAATTAGAAATATTACAAAAAGTTTTATGGCAAAAATATAGGGAAATCTCAGCAATTATGGATTTTTTTTCTTGCTTGCTTTAAACTTGGATTTTAAGCTGAAGAAATTCAAAACTGATGAGAAAGGATTTCAGAATGGTTTCAAGGCCTGATAGTTTCAATAAGTTAATATTAAATAAAACACATTTCCAAAAAAATTATAAAAAGTATAAAATAAGTCTCCCAAAACTACAGAGTTGTTCCAGTCATATGACCAAAAAAGCATAGGGGCGCTAATGAAATACAATGATGTCTTTATATAACTCGCTATCATTCAGTCTCACTCTGAAGTTTCTCCATGAAACTTAACCTATTCTAATCCATTTTAATAATATGCCTACGTATTGTTAATACCAACAAATATTGTTAATATATTGACTTATACTTACTATTTTACTGCACCAGCCAAAGGTAAGTCAATCATTTTCTGATTTCACTACCACCTCTACCACACTTTTGTATTAATCTATAAATTATAGGCTATATTATGATACAACACATTCATATGATTTATGCATAGGCTATAACTATACTTGAGTCCAGGGGTTCTTAAACCCTCGCACCCTCAACAATAATATGCTAATAAAATTCAAATAACCTGACTTTTTTGGGACTTCCCGAACCCCCAAAACTGTCTCCTCCACCACTGCTGCGATAAGTATAGTATTTAAAAAATCACTGGGTGTGAATATGAGATTTAAAAAAGCTTGGCTTCATAAATTTCTTTATTATATAATTTTAAATATTTAAATAACTTCAAATATTTGTGTTACTTGTTGTCAGCTTCATCATATGAGACATGATATTATAATCATAAAATCAAATTCATATGCTTAATTATGGAATCAGATAACACCTTAAAGGTCTTGGCTTGTGCACTTTGTCATATTACACTGCAAAAAATATGATTGCTCTGGGCAACTAATTATAAGAGGATTTGACTGCATTAAAGCTCTTAAATAAATTAATAAGAAACAAAATCAAGACATGGATTAATGAGACACAAATTAAAGTCGCGATATGATTTACTTCATCCTTTGATTAGAGAAGTGTTGAAAATCATACATAGAGGGGGAGACAGATTGTCGCATTGGAATGAAACCATTTTATAGAACATCTCAGACCTGTCCAACATTAACAAACAAATCCTTTGTCCCTTTTCTAAACATTTCAATGGTGCTAACCATAACCATAATGGAATATTACACTATTTACACATTGCATTGCAGTAACTGGTATATTTTTTGTGAGTAATAAACCTGATCGAATTTATATGAGAAACAAATTAATAAAAAGATTTGGAAAGTTGACTCCATATGGCATAACTAAATTCACAGTAATAACTGCGGCAATGTCTCTTTCCTGTTAGGTTTTTATATTGTACTTCCACCCACTTTTATTTTTGTTCTTCTCATCTTTGTTTTTATTAGTAATGTTATGGACAGGGAGTTGTGCCCATTCTTATTCTTTTCTTTCATCTGTTGGTATAGTAGGCTTAGTAGTTACTTAGTAGGCATAAGTTACAGGTAGGATATACATGACTATGACATAACATATAGGCCTATTACGTAAATATAATTATAAATTATGCTTGTTTTGTTTTATTGATGAAAACATTTGCCTGATTTGCCAAACAAACGTTTGACTTTGCAATTTGTATATTATGTGCAATCATAAAATTAAAGCTTTAAATTTCACAATATATAAAATAAATATTAAGAATAACAATTTAATTCATTAATATAATTAATAACATTGTTAAAATGTTTTTATTTACACAATTTGTTTGGCTTTGGGTCTCAATCTATTAGTTAGGCTTCTAAACGTTACTTACACAACTGATGTGACGGAGAAATGGGTGAATCATTTTTTTTAAATTTCATTTATTAAAATTGCTTACATAATTTTTGGCAATGAACTGCCTAGTGGTAACTTTATTTGCAATATGTGGCTGCATTTTCATTTAAGTTCTTCAAGTCAATATCTATATACTTTATATGTGGCAATCAAAATGGTGAATAAAATACACGACCTGAGACCGAATGAGCGACACGTTGATAGTATTTCAGTTCTAGGATGGACAAACAAAACCTTGAAAAAGTTCAATAAGGGAAGACTGAAACAGGAACTAATTCTAACTCAGCGAGAAGGAAATGGAGCATGAAATGCAACAAAATATTTTAAAAAATTAAATACAGATGCTTACCTTCAAAACCAAGGAAGTTGAAATATTTTTAATGGAGTCGGCAACATAACCAAATCCCTTGCACTCTCACAGTATTCTCACTCTCATACCGGCATCGGAAGCATCAATGAAGTGGGGCGGCCACTGAACAGGAATTGAGTAAACCCTTTAATAGAAAATAGGCGGTGTAACTATTGCTATACAGATTCCGGTCACTAGTTTGTAATGCATAAGTCGTCAGGCGATGGCCTTGGCCAATGAAATGTAAGGAGTAAAAATAGACTGAAAATGTTATGAAAACATGAAACCCTCGTGCACTAGTGCTCGTGTACCGAAGTAGGCAGAAAAGAGGAACGTTTTAACTAGGTCTAGTCGGTCTCTGTCCACATCCATCATCGTTGATCGAAACATCAAATAATTTATCTAATAATCTTGAAAGGTACCCGTACATGTTCGGTTATCTTTGAATAATTGATTAATGTTGTTTGCTTTGCAGGTCCCATAACTATCCACAAGCGTGACAAGGCCAAGGTGGACCGTGGGGAAAGTGTCCGATAATGTAATTTTAAGCCGCACCATTAAATGACACTGTAACTGACAGGGGCCTCAAACTACGAAACGTCTTATTCTTAACGTATTTTACAGATCAGCTAACCACATTCTCAATTTCAAAATAAAAATATCTCTTAAAAATAATGATTGAATTTCGTTGCGTTTTTCTTTCAACGTGATAGTATTGTTTTTATTAGGCTACAGCAATTGTTAAGAATTTTATAACCACTAGGTTCATTTTTGGTGGGGGGACTCAATATCTGAAGGAATGATGAGGTGCCACGAACGGGGACATATTGAGACTTTCGTCTCTCGTTAGGACGTTAATAAACTATTTCCTTTTTTTGTAATAGTAATATCGCTAGCTTTATGCGTAAGATATCTCCCCCCCCCCCCCCCCCCAAGACATTTAAAACTAATAAATAGAGTTAAATACATCAATTAATGCAGTGCTTCCAAAACCTGTGTAAAGTACCAACATTTGGTAGGCCTACCTATGGAATATGTTGAACTAACACACATAAGCCATTGAAAACGACCAGTCAAAGAACTGCCACATTTATTTATTTTTTAATTTTCGCGTGGGCCTACTCTATTCGTCCATTTTGTAAATTTTTTTTTTTATAATTAAAGTTTTAGTTTGAGGTTTTTGCTTGAGGATTGGCGATGTTGGTGCTCCCTATTTGGTCCCCCAGGAACGTCATTTCAGTTATTTTTTTAAGGGGATGGGGGAAAGGAGGTGGACTTGTCACTGCCAAGCTAAGACCATCAATAATGCCTTGTTAATGGAATAGAGGAAATAATGAAATCAACATATTGAACATGATTGATCCAGGCCCTTCGATAGTGCCAAGGCTCTTCCTTAAATTACAAACTGCCAACCAGGGCCGTGACTTCCAACCAGGGCCGTGACAAGGAAAAGTGAAGCCTGAAAACTGTGCCAGCCAATAAATAGAAATAAGTACCGCCTGTGGCGAACCAGTAAAAAGATGACTTTAGTGCCCCTTGTCATTTTGAAATACATGAGGTTTTATCATTAAATTCACTTTTAAGATCCTAAATGGAGACGAATTTTGCGGCCAAGGGCGAATGCCCTCCTTCGCCCCCTATCCATTTCGCCCATCCCCAGTCCCCGACTGACACAAATAATTCTGAGCTTTGTCAATAAAGGGAAATTACTCGCCTTCTGCTGTGCAAGGCTTTTTTTCATGACGTTATCTTCCTTGTGAGAAGAGCTGTGTTGTTCTAAGATTTAAGTTTATGTTAACACTCAGTATTTTATTTTTTTAAGGCAGCTTTGTAAAGGATTACCTTTATTAATAATCCAACCAATCAATACCAGGTAGATTAATTTTAAATAATCACCAAGCTATAGTAATAAAACACACATTTCAATCATAAAGATGTGCATCAAACATCTCTGTATGAGATGAATATGCACACGAAGGTAAATCTATCTTCTGTGAATGAGGAATATTTTTTTTTAAGTGGCTCTAAAAATCAAATAGACTAATGAGAATTTTCATTCATTAACGCTTAGACTCTTATTTCAAAATCATGAGGAGCATGTTGGAGTACGAAGTGGCTATTGGTACACGTGACCAGATTTGACATCCGAATAGCATTGACTTTAATGTGTCCCGGGTCTGACAGGGGGCGCTGCGTGTCCGGGTCCATTTTGACTAATGCTATTCGGATGTCATTTGTGGTAGTTTATTTTAGTTAAAATGAAGAATTAAGTTTACAAACGTATAGTACATTCAATTATATTTCATTTGATACATAATTTGGTCTTACAATTCCAGCAATAATATTTTAAATCGTTTTGTAATCTCAACCTCTCAAATCTGGTACCCGTGTACCAATAGTTGCAGCCTTTGGAGTATACCTGAATTCAGTATTCAGTGTTTATTTTTGACTGTTTGATCGTGGGAAGGAATTTTTCAAACGTCCGAGGGAGGCTTTCAGACGCGCAGTGACATACATCAGAGGCGTAGCGAAGGGGGGAGGGGGCTGGGGGAAAACAGATGTCCCCAGGCACCATCCAGTTAGGGGGCGCCAAAATGCGCTTTTATATTACTTTGTTGGTGGAAATAACGGGTTTGAGAGTTGAAAAAAAGAAAAGTGGGACGCTTTAAAATGAATCTTGTCCCTAGGGGCGCGAATCTTGTCCCCGGGCGCCAAACACTCTCACTACACCTCTGCCATACATAAACTAAATTCACTCCGGTTGTGGCGCGCCCCAGTATAATCATTTAGCACAAGCATAAATACAACCGCGTGCTGTCACAATGACCAGCGTGGTGGGGGGGGGGGGGGGGAGGAGAGAAATTTAGACTACCAGTGGCTGTCGGGTAAATTCAATGCATTTTGGCGCATCATTGAATTCGGTGTTTCTTTCAGACAATCTTGAGGGGGAATTTCAGAATTTAGTCTGGGAAGCGCCAAAATTAGCCATAATTAGAAACATCTCTAACTTCACCCCAGCCCAAAATTAACTAAATTCATTCCAATAGTTATATGCTATTTGCTTTAGCTTATTCCCCCCCCCCCTTTTTAAATTTTTATTGTCCCCAAAAAAGTTTTGATAACTTCAAAATGCAAGGAAACGTTTTAGCACATACCTTAATTTAGTTTTGCGAAATTCTACACATATTTATAGAGCAACGGCGAAGACGCCAGTTAAACAATTTAGGTTCACTTGACCTCATAGCCATCATGTGGACCAGCGGTTCTCAACCTGTGGGTCGCGATCACTTTGGGGGTCGAATGACCCTTTCACGTGGGTCGCCTAAGACCACCGGAGAGCACATATACACTACAGTTATGAAGTAGCAACGAAAATAATTTTGCGTTTGGGGGTCGCCACAATTAGAGGAACTGTATTAAAGGGTCGCGGCCTCTGGAAAGTTGAGAACCACTGATGTAGACCATGCAACCCCTACAGGTGCAAAGGGCCAACGATAATTTAGGCACTTAAAGTTGTGGTGTGGACATTTTTTTTTTTAATTATCAATTTTTAATGCACGGTGTGAGAGTACAAAACCCCTAAGTGACAGGTGGCCTCGAAATGTCACGTGGCACTTCTTGACCTTCCTGTGTTATACAAATATATTGTATTACTAAATAGTAATGTGGCTTTTATTTAAATTATTTTGGGGTTAATTATTTATCAATAAATGATTTATTTATTTTTAAAGAAAAAACATTACTTCTAAAAAGTTTTCCATCACACAAAAAAGCAATCCTGGCAACATTTAACATGTTGAGCGCTAATTTATAAGATTATTTTTTAAAATAATTAATTAATTATAATAATAATTACCTGTTCTAAATATTTCGAAGTTTTACCAGAGTAGAAGGGTTTAATTTTTCAGACGGTGTCATTCAGGTTGCTGCATGAAACTTGCGTGAAACCCCTTTTAGCCTTGATTATCCTCTCTAGGAAGTTTGATTGTGACGTAGACTGTAAGAAAGTAACGATAACTTTTCAAGAATGAAGCCTAGACGACAAAATTATGGTAATAAGAATGGACTTAACCATGTTAACTACTAAAACGTGTGCGTACTAGTTAACATTTAGTACAGCCAAGTATTGTTTCCCACCGACTGGATGTTTCAAATGAATAAATAAATACTTTTAATCATAAACAAAAATTGATCTCCGAAATTGAATTTTTTTATTTTTGGTTAGTGGATTTATTTTATGTGTACGTGTGTCACAGAACGGTTGTTACGGACGAGGTCTCCGGTCCTGGCTTATCACAGACTGTATTGATGAAGTAGTAATCAGTACATGACCGCTCCTCTCTGTGATTTATATTGGGGTATCTAGGCGTTGGGACAGACAAAAGCACAACGTAGACGAATGTAAACTGAACAACTCCAACTCCAGGTGTCCAGATGATAAAGTATAATATATTTATTACTCGAATAAAATGCTCTTCTATTGTCTTCACTGTCAGCAAACTATATGAATCTCTATAAAAATCTATGACTGTTCACTGTTTCGTCTCAACTATTCTTATGTTCCACAAGTCAACTATCGTCTCCTGATCTCTCTTGCAACTATTCCTTAACAATAATTGCTATCTTAGCTCTCTACTTCCAACTCAACGAACCTCTACCCACCTCTATGTCAGGAAGAGTTATGTCTTATATACACCTCCTTAGGTGGTCCAGGAATGCTAGCTATTACCCCATCCCTGCCCCCCTAATTTCCGGTCAATTAGGAACTTCCGTCGTTAACACCAAAATTACTATGCGAAGATGCACGACTCTATTAACATTACCCTCGACCCTTTTAAGAATGCCTTCCCAAAACTAACAGCAGTTCCCTTCCATCTTATAAGTTACCTTAACAATGGAGCTCTGTCCTGTACCCCCGCCCCAGTCATTTGTGACAACGTGCCCCACCCAACCCTTCAATTAAGATGGGTTTAAAGCCTGGCTAAGCCACAAAGTCAGAGTCCACACTCTTCATCACAAATACTTAAAATCAGCTCAAATTCGTTCCTTCAAAACTAAGACAGAACGATATCGAAATTCTTTTTTTCCTAATTTTTTTTTTTTACCTTTTACCAACCGGCTGTTCCAGCTGTAACAAAATTAAACATTCACCCAAAGTACGGGAACCCCCAAAAATGAACGCAACTTAACAACAAACGTGTCGGCAGGAAGCCTTCATCAGCGAACAAACAACAGTAACAACATAATTAAATAAAAATAACACTTACTTAGCTGAGAAGTAGTATCCGAGAGGGCAGCAAAAGATTTGTGACAGAAAATAAGAAGGGGAGAGATAAAATACAGGCAAATGGGGAAAGAAACGTGGAGATGTAAGTACACTGCGCAGCCAATATTTCCCCCTTATTACTCTGAATTCAAATAATGCCACTAAAGGAAGTGAGGTTTTATAGTAAATGATAGCTGAATTTTGCGCTTGAGAAAAAGAACCCCCAGTGGCGTAGTGAGGGGGGGCAAGGGGGGCATCATGCCCCGGGCGCTACTCACAAAGGGGCGCCAAATGGTATATTTTACTATAATATTGTATGGTTTTCGAATAGGGGGGGGGCGCTAAAAAGGTATTGCGGGCGCTAAAAAGGTATTGTGCCCCGGGCGCGAGTTAAGCTCGCTACGCCACTGAGAACTCCACATTAAATTCCAGTGTTTTGATTGTTCTAATTTTCAAATATTATCGTGTTAAGAATATTTAACCATCTGCTGAAAATGAACAGGTACAAATGTAATTAAAACCCATTTTTATTTAATTTTGTATCAATAAAAGAATCTTATCTTATCTTCTCATCTTTTCCTTTAAGGCAGTAGTTCCCGAGCTTTTTTACTCGTGGCACCCTTTTTCAGAATCAATTATTATTATTATTATTTTTTAACTTTTCATTAATTTTGGCAATGTCTCCAGCATTGCGACCCATCGCAGTCCTTGCGCTTGCACCATGGAACAATCAGTACCGGTGCATAGATCTGAAGTTCCCAAAGGCCTTGGTATTTCATTTGATGAAATAACTAATCCAAGATATTACATATTTGACTCCGTGTTGTGTTGGTTGGTAGTGGTCTGCAAAGTAGAAGGTCCTAATATAGCTTTGTAATTAAACACGCAGAGGCGTAACTGGGTTTTTGACGCCCTTGGCTAATTTATTTTTGGCGCCCTTGATAAATTTTAAAAATTTAAAAATTAGAGATTTAGCCGCGCCCTTTTGAACTGGCGCAGGCCGGCGCCCTTGGCAACTGCCCCAATGCCAAGCCGTTGTTAAGCCACTGTAAACACAATAAAGAAATAGCATCAAAACCGCCACACCGGCGACGTCACGGTCATGTTATCGCCATAATGACAAAATTTTGTTTTGAACTGACTCCAAATCGATGAGCCAGTATCTAAATATTTGGGGGTTAAAGTTCAAGAAGCCTCGAGCGGATTCGGGAATATTCAAGAAATCTCCTCAAATGTTCAGTTCCAAGAAATCACTCGGAAATACCGGTACATTGAACTTTGCACATTTTCGTTAAATTGTGTATTTTTTTAGTTATTATTTTGATTCTGTTTTTACTTTGTTAAAAGAATAAAAAACAAGATTTTATATAAAAAATGGATCAAAATAAGAAAAGCGTTGACACTTTTCATTGAACTTTATGCAGTGATAACATCTTAGCGGCGGTGAGGCCCCTGATACTGTCTTATGGGTTAAGCTCACTTCTCAGGACAACACGAAGTGGTAAATTGGAACGCCCAAAGCCCCAAAGAAAACGAAAACACGAAGTAGTTTCCCCAAGTACCAGTCGAATTATTAAAATCCAAGCCGAAATTGTATCGTAAGTTATTACGTACGTTTCTTTAGAAGCTGTCTGCACAGTCAAGTTCCTATCTGAAAGATCTGAGACTGAGATCCTTCTCTGTTGTTCTGCAACATTCCCCGCCAGGTCTGTTTTTGGTTATCCTTGGTTTCGATTTCTCACATCTAAGTTAATCCTAACATTATTTTTCAAAATTATTTGTAACGGATTACTAAGTTATTGTTGACGATGGGTCAAAGGCACCCCTCCCTTTCCTTAATACTCCGCATATCGAGGCGTCCATTAATTATGTCTACAAAATCGGGGGGAGGGGTTTTGGAAATGTTTGACAGTTGTTGACAAGGGGGAGGGAGTTTTTTTTAGATTAGTTGACATCAACCATCATATTTTGTCTATTAAAATTTTGATATTAAAAATTGACTGGTTATTAAATTATTTTTTTAAAATTTAATAGTCATACAATTTTTAGGCTTTTAACAATATAAGATATTTAATGTGTGTCTGTCTGTCCAATGCAGATTGCTTGTCAGAATGTCAGCATATGGCATATGCACTTTGTTAGTGCAAGAGAAGTCAAAAGTTGGCCTCTCTTCCAGTGGCGTAGCGAGCTTAACTCGCGCCCGGGGCACAATACCTTTTTAGCGCCCCCCTATTCGAAAACCATACAATATTATAGTAAAATATACCATTTGGCGCCCCTTTGTGAGTAGCGCCCGGGGCATGATGCCCCCCTCACTACGCCACAGCTCTCTTCACCTATAGATTCTGTTTGACAGTTGTTGACAAGGGATAAGGGGGGGGGGTGTGTGAAAAAATTGCATAACAACTGTTGACGACCCCCATACCCCATGTGAACAGTCTAAAAATAGCGTAAAATAAAATGGGTTCTGATCCCTGCTCCAATGTGGATAATTCCTGCCGTTTATCTAACTACAAATTTTTAGAGGCACTGGTATAATCAGCTTATGGCTGTGTTTTCTAATAAAACCCAATTCTGTGATAACACCCATGTCATTAAAAAAAAATTAAGTTGCCTTCCCCGGTAACAACATGATGATGTACTTGAACTTGGCCCTGATACTGATATGTGTAGCCTATAAAAATATGATTGTATACCCATAAGAAATAGCATAAAATTCTGGATTTTTGTCCCATTGAAAAAAAAGAAAAAAGAAGTTAATTCTGCGTGAGAGTTAGTCCAGTTAGTAACTCAGAAGGATGGGTCTGGCCAAATAATCATCTTCAATCTAAAAGTAGAAACTTGTGCTGTAGGTCACATGTGATTGACCCAAACAAACACGTCATACACTATAAATAGAATATGCGCAGGCATTTATTATGCGATTTACATAAGAATGAAAATGGTTAATTTTTCTTGCATTTTGAATATGCATTTAACGTATATATTCTCAAATATTGAATTTCTAATACTTGATAAAATTTAGAGACTTTATTTAGGTTTAAAGTAAAGCTTCATCATTTTTGTAAGAACTATGTCTTGCACATTTATATGATTAGTGACACGGTTTGTTTAGGCTATACTACACCCTGGAAGTCCATAGCTGATAGAAGTGCCATCTTGTTTACTGTTTAATTTTTCCCCAACTGATTTTCATTCTAAAGAAAATTTTAGACGTTTAAAAGATTTTAATAAATTTACATGTGTTTGGGTGCAATTAGTAAAAAATGGATGACGAGGGCCTTGTAGTAGCTGTCCGTTTGTGTGACACAGGTGAGAGAGAACAACCAGACCCACTGTGTTTACGATCTGAAGATTTGGCAACATGGCGACACTTTGAGACATTGGTGAGAGCATTACAGTAAATATTATATTTATAATCAAGATCTATAAACAGTTCATCAATAAGTGTATAAACTGTAAAGGTATTCTACAAATTCAGTGTCGGCTTTTCGGAAATCGTGTTTTTTAAGTGCTATTTACTGGTTATTTTCTTTTGATGAGAATGAGATAAAATTCTTTTATTATTAAAATTTATTATTGATCCAATATTTTGACAATAATAAATATATATAATAATACCAACAATGTGACAAATGGAAATTTTGTTTGTATGACATTTTTTTGTACATTTCATTTCAGCATACACACACACATATATATATATATATATATATATATATATATATATATATATATATATATACATATATATAGATAGATATAAAATGTATTTATTCCATCACAAAATATTTAAAATAGAAAAATTTAAGTATGAGTATAAAGTATGAAAAGACTATAATTTTTTGTAAGAAACAGTCTGAGTTTATGCATAATACAATAAATGCATAGTTTTCCCCCAAGGTAACAATGAAGTTCTTGAAAATATCTCCCCAAAAAGGATTGCTGAACTTGAACTCTTGCATATATGAAGAGAAAAGGGCCTGGCTTGTGCCAAACTGTGCACATCCACAAATTTTTTACATTCTGTGTATGTTTTGTTGATGGACTACAGTTGAGTAGAATATATCTCTTTATGCACTCCTAAAAAGTTGATTGCATGTCAATCTGACACTTCAACAAGAAAACAGCGCCCAGTTTAAAAAACCAGTTTAGAAAACCCAGTGGCCCTCTCACCACTGTCCATAGTTGTATTTCCGGTGGAGATATTTAGTGTCATTTAATTAAACAACCTTATGCAGCTTAACTGCAATGAGGTCAGAGGGAAAATCCCTGAACTCACCAACCTACTCCACAGCCGGGAAGTGGACGCTAGATAACAACAGGGATCCTAACTGCCGTCATTGCAGCCTGGTCTCGGAGACACTAGCGCACCTGTTGACCGAATATCCCTCACTAGATGTCCCGGGGGAAGCCAGGGTGGTTGGGGAACCCTACGTGAGGTAAATGTTGTATGGCTCAGCTCAGCAGATGGAGCTGGTAGCCAGTTTATTAGCTGGGGTCATAAAGAGAGTAATCTCAGACCTTCACCAGAAAGTGTGTGTTTGTTAGTGTCATTAATTTCTAAGACAATCAATTCAATCTGATAGTCAAAACCCCCTTGAAGTTGCACAAGTCTTACACAAAACTGATATTTGAGATGTGAGTCTCGTCCGACATCTGCAATTGTGGCATATCACAACACCAGCAGTAAACTATAATCATAATTTGCTGGTTGCTGAGGTGACTTCCTGCACAAAAAAGTCTTCCCTTAGTGACTTTCTGAAACTGCACTTATCACAGGCCCACCTTCTACCGTCCTTGAATGTATCTGTTCATTGTACACAACCATTGCAGATACCATATGTCATACTGTTTTTAGCAGGCGTCAACGCACTCACAATTGTAGTGCTGATTGAGGGTCTTAAAAGAATGACAGTAGTGTGGAGGGCTGACACAATTCTTCATTGTGAACCTCAGCAGCATAAAAACTTTTGCACCTGCACTAATGTTGCTCTACTTTTTTACTTCCTGCCATATCGGTAGATAAGTAACTTATTGAAATGAATTCTGCTCAGTAACTTTTTACCGAAGAGGAACTATAAATGGACATCAATAAAAGAATAATAGAAAAACAACATTTTTGAATAGCTGATGCTGAAGTGGTAGATTACCAACTGCAAATGTGTATATTTTGTATTCTATGATCTATCCCAAAATTTAATGCATGAACCAAATTGTCAAAGTACTCAGTTTTTAGTACTGGTACTCATAGTTGAAGAAATAGTAGTAAAGTAGGCCTATTATTTATCAAGTAGGCCTTGTAATATTTATTTTGATATTATTAATATTTAGCCTAGGTGGACTAAATTTAAAAAATTATTGGTAGTATAGGCTTAGGTTATATTACCTAGCTTACCTAATCAGCTATCTGATCCTAATCAGTATACCAGTACTAGTTAGTAATTAGTACTAGCCTTAGGTAGGTGGGTATGCCAAGGGAAGGGGGTAGGCTTTTTGATGAATTCTCAATTTAGTAATAATTCATTAGTTCTAAAGACTTAGTCATTAGTCAAAGTTAACTCATATTTCCCTCTTTATCATCAGCTACGGGATATGTATCAGTGTCCACCAGAAGCAATCAGAGTTTCTTATCTTGATGATGAAAATGACTGGGTATGATTTAATTTAATAGCCTGTTAACACTATTCATTTATAATAAACCTGTGCCTGCATTATCATAACACTACAATTAAATTAAATGTTTGTCTAAGCCTGTAAATAAGTTGTCCATAAAGTTGTTTTATCTGACACAGTAAAGGTTTCAGTTGTATTGCTTACATTCTTATTGTGTATTCTTTGCTGTTTTGTAATTTTATATTTCTAAAGTAAATGAACATGTTCGTGTTTTTTAAGCTGCATTTGGTTTTTTGACTTAACTTTTAACACCTGTATCACTATCTTTATTTTACATTTCAATTATTCTAAATTTTAAGGTGGAACTTGGTAGTGATGGTGAACTAGCAGAAGCAGTCAAGGTAAACATTTTGAATGACTACATACATTTAGTGGATCAGATCATATTTCTAAGAGTTTTATTTCTATCTTGTGTATGTGGTTGATCCTGGATAGATTTTAAGCCCTGACAAAAAAAGAAATAGGAATGATTTGTTTTTCTACACATATGTTTTTAATAATACAAAATTTTTGTGTTCAAATTTTAACTAGGCTATTCTTATTTTGAATGTGCGTTTTAAAAGCTTCTTTGGCTAATTCAGTTTTTTTAACAACTAGGCTATTCATATTTTGAATGTGCGTTTTAAAAGCTTCTTTGGCTAATTCAGTTTTTTTAACAACTAGGCTATTCATATTTTGAATGTGCGTTTTAAAAGCTTCTTTGGCTAATTCAGTTTTTTTAACAACTAGGCTATTCATATTTTGAATGTGCGTTTTAAAAGCTTCTTTGGCTAATTCAGTTTTTTTAACAACTAGGCTATTCATATTTTGAATGTGCGTTTTAAAAGCTTCTTTGGCTAATTCAGTTTTTTTAACAACAAAAAATATGAATCCACAGCTGACCAGGGCATCAGGTGAAATTTTACAACTGCAAGTAAAGAGAGGAGATGCTGAAAAGCTTATTCATATTGATGTTGGAGGAAAAAGTGAGAAACCACAAGGGAGCAATGTTGTTGTGTATGTCCCAACAACTGATCCAGGAGGAGATGTGTTTGGCCAGCTTGTTTATCCCCACCCACCTCCGACAAACACAACCCCGGTGAATGCATTCTACCCACCGGCACATGGATTCCAACCTTTGGTGCTGGTTTATCCACACCCTAAAGATACTGCTCCAGTGCCAAGTGCACCAAGGGATGAGGAAACAAAGATTAATTCATGGATAAACACTGGAAGCTTTACTTTGAAAGTGGACATAGATTCCCAGGATAAAAGACCATGTCCACAGGAAAACAGCAGTCAGTATCATGGCACAAGCCAAGCTAGAGAGCAGATACTGTTGGATGACATCACAAGTCCAGCAACAGTTAGCAGAGTTGAGCCACTGTGCTTGGAGCCCGGATCCCTGGGTCAGAATTTCTTGCCCAATCAAGATCCCTTTGAAATTCATTCAGGTGGCCCATCACAGGTGGCGGATGGAGCCCAACTCTCCAGGCCAAAGGATGGGAGCCCACCACTCATTCCAACACTTGCTGGGAAACCATTGGTCAAAGGGGGAAGCAATGACCAGATTAAGACTCCAGAAGATGATGCCAGATCATTTGGAGGAGTGCCACAGTCCAGACTGATGGAGTGGGTGACCTCTGCACATGATGCATTATCATTCAACACTCGGCCAGCTCCGGCAGGGTCCAGCCCTTCTTATGCCATGGCCAAGTGTAAGGGGGTAAAGAAAGGAGCCATCGACAGCCTCCCTCCTAAACCAATGCCAAGAAATCTCCTGATGATGGAGGGAGCACAGTCTGGGGCTAATGCTGTGGCCATTGAGATGCCACCAGAACCTGAATTTTTCCATGGGCCGTCGGTGAACAAAGATGAGGAGATAGCAGCCAGTGGAGGGTAAGTGACTACACTCACTTTAAGATTCATTGTTTGTCATACATTGACAAATGGTATGCCACAGAGAGAGTTTGATGGCATTTGAAAAACCTTAGCCTTCAGCTCCTGTGATTTTGAACTTCCGATATGATAAAGGGGTCTTTTGAAAAAAATTAAAGTGAAGCCCAAAGAATAGATAAAGGCATTTAATATTTTAAAATTTTATGAGAAGGAATCAAATGTCTTGCATATGTATGTAGCTCATATGGATCAGCAACTGGAAAGATAATATTTTATAAACTAAAGTTATTTTTTAGCATTGACAGATACATTTTTTTTATTTTTCAGGGCATCCTCAACATCTGCTTCTGAGGAAACAGGTGAAGTCATTGCCCGGGCAGGTGATGATGCTGCAGCTTTCAGTAGAGAGGTAAACTTTTATTTATTGTTTGTGACAATTTACCAGCCAATTTACAACAGTCACAAACAAATATGTGCCAAAACTACTTTTGACAGCCCATGGATAAATGCAACAGATTCGTGTGACTGCTCTCTGTCCCTTAGTCCTTGGACCGTTGGGGCGCCACAGATGACATGAAAACTATCCTTCTCCATTCCTCTGTCTTCGGCCCTACACATAGCATTGCCTAGTTTTAATCCCGTCCACTCTTTTATGTTATCTTCCCATCTTTTTCTCTGTCTTCCTCTTCTTCTTCCTCCTGTTAAATATATCAATTTAAAAAAATTTAATTTGGTGGCTGTTATTGCATACTATTTTATAATGGGAGCTGCTCTTTGGACAAATTTCTGTTATTTATAGAGGAGCAATTTTTGTATGTATGAATGGTTGATTTTACTCTAGCCCCTTTTATCGAATTCAGTTATTAAGCAAGTAGTCTTCTTCTTGTTAACTCCTTTATTACGGAGCTGACCATTTTCAAAGCATGACTTAATGAAAATGAGAAAGCGAGAAAAACAATGTCTACTTAGGTAATGAGCACTGGATCTGAACCATTTAAGTTTCTGCATATTGTTTAAATATTAAATGTCACGGCTTCAATTCTTACTATGTTTGTTTATCTTAAATACATTTTTAAAAAAGATACATTTTGGACTTTTACAGTTTAAAAAAAAAAAAGCAAAATGCCCCTTTAATATAAGACATAAAAAGCCAATCTGATGATTTCTGCTGCTAGGCGTCACATGAAGTCAGTCAGGGCTTTGGTGTAGAGAGTTTTGGCTAACCCACTGTTAGCCAGGAGCTGGTGTATAGAGTTTTGGCTAACCCACTTTTCCAGGCGCTGGTGTTGTGAGTTTTGGCTAATCCACTTTTCCAGGAGCTGGTGTAGTGAGTTTTGGCTAATCCACTTTTCCAAGAGCTCAGCATGCAATATTGTCTGGTCCAAAGTTCAACTGTTGATGCTTTTGTCACATTCATCTTTCATCAGCTTCTATTTGTTTTTTATTCATTATACAAAGAAAAGCATACATATATATATATATAAAAAATTTTAAAAGAGTGAAACTTGCATGCTAAAAATAAAAGGAATAATAATAAATCTATTTATGTAATGTTAAATTTTTTAGTCATGGTGGACTCAAATGTTTGGGGAATAAGCCAACTACCTTAGTCAGCTGAAATTTTAAAGGTGTAAGCCAACTACGGTAGTCCTGTGCTGAATGAGTAGCAAAGACTTAACTCCCTCAAGCACTTTACGTTGTGTCTAAATTTGCAGTACTTTACTGGGTGTCTAAATCTTATTGAAATCCACTGACAAAAGTTTTTTTTGCAACTAATGCAATCCTTTCAAGACAAAAATAGCTTGTAACTCATCTATCAAAGGGTCAGCTTGTGATAATACCAGCAAGATAACAGATACTTGTAGAGTTGTGAAATCAGTAAACCTCGTGGCGATGCGTGGCACCATCATCACCCCTGCTTCTTCTATTTTTTCCACTTTCTCTACAGATGAAATCGTCTATCCGAGAGGCAGAGCCATTTGGTGTAGCCATGGTGTCCAGTGAAGCAGACGCCCTCCAAGCAGAAAAGAAATTAATCAAGAGATCAGATTCTAAAAGCAAGACCACGTCTGCTAAAAAAGATAAAAGAGATGAGCTGGGGGTTGGGGCAAAACCAAAATCATTGGAGAAGGTTGAGAGGAGAAAGGGAGACTGCAAAAAGAAAACAGAAGAAGAAACAAAAAAGAAGACAGCGTCTGGGGAGAAGAAGGGTGAAGAGAAAAAATCAGGGGACAAGAAGAAGATTACTAAAGATATGGAATCAGGGGAAAGAGTCAGGACCAAGGAGGAGACGACCCTCCAGTATAATGACTTTATAAAAGTAATGAAAAAGGTGAGACAGCTTTCTTGTAGCTTGTGTGAAATAATCACAACTTAATGCATTGATTACCAACGTTTTCACTTGAAAAAAGAAGCACTTGTACAGATTTTAAGGAACATTCCAAAGTCATATCCCTAAAGTCATTATTCCGTATTTGTCACATCCAAGAGTGTTCTAGTTTAATGATAAATCTTTGCTACCATTTAGCTTTAGGGATAATCAGAAAACTATATCGGCCCAAAAATGAAGAAAAAATTAGTCTAACAAATTATGTCTGTTTGAAACTGAAATAAAAAAGAAGAATCAAAAAGAAAAAGCTAGAAGAGAGAAAACTAATTCAAAACATTGAGGCTGTCAAAATAAAATGCTTAATAAATCTATTGGTTGAGTTACTTAGAATAACTCTTTCAAATTGCAACACAGCGGTATCTGTGAAGGGATATTGCCTCAAAGTGCTGCCATTAATGTTGTCATCTTGTAAATGTTTCATTTGTGGCCACTGCCCTTTGTTTCAAGAGCACGCATTGTTTCAAGCACAGGCATTGTTTCAAGCACAGGCATTGTTTAAAGCACAGGCATTGTTTCAAGCACACGCATTGTTTAAAGCAAAGCACACGCATGTTTATGTTCATTCAGTTTTATTATTTTTTTAGCAATTAAGGATATCTTGACAAGTGCCGTCCAAAATGTATGTCATGCACCGGGGGGGGGGGGGGGGGGGGTGTCTAAAAATGTGTGACCGTTCTTGGGACAGAAGGGGGGTGGGGGTAGAATGATCTTCTGTGACATCGCATATCCTTTTTTTTTTTGTGTCATACAAATCTGCACTTGACAGTGATGTTGATCTTTTTTAGGTGTTAGATATATTCTGACAGTGTTAGTGTTAGATGTATTGGATATATTCTGACTGTGTTAGTGTTAGATGTATTGTGACGGAAGATGTCAGTTTTTTTAATTTAACAGTTTAATACTGAATTGTGATTTATGTTAAATTTTAATTAGTTTTTAACAATATTTTTAAAGTTTGAAATTGGGATGTACTTTGGGGATTTGGTTGGGGGGGGGCATGTGATTTGTGACTGGGAGGGAAGGGGTAAAAATGGTCCAAAAACTGTGACGCCCCCTATAAGGATAAGCACCTAAAGATTTTGTCAGGTAGAAGAGAACTCTCCCACCATCACATCCTACAATCCATTCCTACCTATAGTCAATTGAAAGTAAATGAGCTGTCTTTATATGTATATCACTACCCATGCTACATGGATTTATAGTGCTTTATATGTATAACACCACCTATGCTACATGGATTTAAAGCGCTGTACGTGTATAACACCTTTGACGCTACAAGGATTTATATTACAGCTTAAACGTTCAAAATTGCTTTAAATTTATACCTGAATATTTCCAGTATCACACTGTTAATCTCTCTTGGAACTATATAAGGTTCAGTTCTTTGGGTTAACAACTTGATTGTGTTTCACCCAGATAAAGAGAGAGTACACAACAGTATTGTGAAAGATGTCACCAAGGAAACCGACAGTCTCCTACAGAAGGCTTTCATCAAGTCTCAGGTTCAGAAGCTGTGTGACCCGCAGGAGCTGAAGCTGAGGTTTAACACTGGTGAGTCTGGTTTTGACATCTGGTTTTGAAAATATATATATATTATTTTTTAAAAATAAAATTAATATTTTCATCTCTATAAAAATAATTGGTCCACAATGCTCATGCTTGTTAAGTCAGCTTTGCTGTCAAACTGTTTGATGAAACACTCTGAATTTGTCTCTCCCACCAGCACTTGTCCAGCACACCGGGATTTATTGCGACCATTGCAATGTTGAGATTCGCGGCATCAGGTACAAATGCGGGTAAGTGGATGAGCGGAGCATATTTTGGTGCAATATTCAGATTATCTTTCTTTTGGAACGGTCTTTATTATGTATTTGAATTTTTTTTTTTTTACAATACTTAAAAGTGCTTTTATACAGTAGAACCCGGTTATGTCGACGGCCTCGGGGTATGCCAAAAAGCGTCGAGATAACCGATGATCGAAATAAACGAAAACCAATATGGCGTATTAACATGTGCTTGAAATTTCTTTATGTACATGATGTGCGTTAATAAATGAGAATGTACATGCACGTGTTTTGGAGGTTTTTCTTGCACAACAGCGTTTTTTACAGAATTAATACACCAAAATCATAATTTTATCTGTTGTAGTTTTAAAGTTATGAATTTTTAAAGTACGACTTCGTTTGTCCTTTTGTAACATGGACCGCATCGCCACATTCTGTGACCCAATTCCGCTGTTCGCGTCACGAGCTAAATAACTCTCGCTTTAATGATAATTTTATACAACTTTTATTTACAGAACTAATGCTGTATTAAAAATAATGTTATACAATTATATATAAATTATAATTTATCTAACTATACACGAAGTATACCAGTAAATTTAATATAATGTATTAATATAAGGCTTTTCTGTTTACCAAATCTGCGGCTACCATTATACCGGTATATGCTATATAATCTATATAAGGCAACGCATCCCCTTATTACTAAAATACTTTTCGGGAACTACTTATTTTGAACTTTCAACTTTGGCGCATGACTAATTAATTAAAGCATTCCCTGACCTGGTTTTAATAGTTTTTGCACACGGCAACCTTTTATGAATGAGATCAGTGGCGTAGCAGGGGGGGGGGGGGATCATGCCAATGTGTGATACTCACAAAGTATATATTGTATGGTTTTCAAATAGGGAGGGGGCGCTAAAAAGGTATTGTGCCCCGGGCGCGAGTTAAGCTCGCTACGCCACTGAATGAGACAGTAGTACGGTATAGCCATTATGCAAGTGACTGTGAATGGCTGCCCATGCGCATGGCCATTACACTTTGCACACGGCAAATGATGACCCATTATAATATGGACTCTACCGGGTTTTTTAACCTCAAATTAAAATATTATACTGATTGATTCCAATGCATTGCTTAGTCAAGTTTGTATTTTCCTTTCGTGGCATCGATAACTAACATTTTCAAAAGCTGGCGATTGGTCATGGGGATCGAGATAACCAGCTTTAAGTGGCAAATTTGGCCCTCTTTTGTGCTCGAGATATTAGGGTTCGGCGACATAAAAGAATCGACATAACCGATGAGAAAATGCTAAGACAAAGAGAGAATCTGGCGGTTCCACGCCAAAGATGTCGACTTAGCAGGGTTGGCGAGTTAACCAAGGTCGTGATAAGCGGGTTCGACTGTATTTGCGAGTGAAAGTGTAAAGTAGGTCAATGAGTTTAATAAATTTTAAAGGTAATATTTATAATTTTGTAGCATTGAAAACCGACCTATTCATTCATTGCTTGCCAATCAATTTTAAAATGTGTCCTTTTTTTCCTCCTCTGCAGTTTTTTTCACCCTTGAATCTTGTCTTGAAATATTTCTTTCTTTTTGATCAAGTTTACCAAAATCAATTTTGTTCCCCCTTCTGTTGTGTGATCCTATGAGTTTCTCCCAGTGTTTCTTACACGGCGTGTATAACATTATGATTGCAGCAATTGCTTTGACTTTGACCTGTGTGAAGTATGCGAGGATGTTCCGGACATCCATGACTCAACACATGTGTTCCTAAAGTTGAGGTACCCAGCACGCAAGGCCGGCTGTGTGGGCAGCGAGAGGCTGCCACTGCTCCGAGAAAACATATACCTAGCTGAGAGGGAGGAGCTAGATAGTGACGAACAGATGTGTCGGTTAAATGCACCAGAGTAAGTTGTGGGGACTTGTTTATTTTATTTCCTGTTAGACTTTGTAATCTTGTGTCACTGTTGTGAAATCTTTTGTTGTTTGGTTGTTAATTCATTTGAAAGATGGGCAATTTTTGGTATCCCAAGTTTTCTCCTGCCTTTGTGTTTAAGTTTCAAAAGTTGTTTTTTTTTCAGACAGTGCAGTGTGTTAAGTTCTGTTGAATGAGTACATATTTATATATAAGTTTGGTTTTGTTGTGTGCCAATCTGGCTGAATTTTAACTGTTTGAAAACCAGTTTATTTTTAATTTTTAAAATATTTCTCAAATCTTAACAGACAGGGTCAGTGTTGTTTGGGTGCAGATAATACAGAGGAGTTAAACAAGATGGCTGCAAGACTTGGTTCTGAGACAAGCAGCTACAGAGTCCATGATTACCAGCCTGTGATCTATGACCAAGAATTCATATCAGAGGTGAATACAAACTATATCTTGACCGGCCACTCTTATAGAAGTATTTGTGTTCTCCCAATGCATCCTTTAACATTTTGCTGCCCTCCTTTCAGACACACCCTCAGAACACATTTAACCTTGAGATGGCCAAGGGGATTGATTCTGAAATGGACAGATTGGAAAATCCAATGGAGGCCAAACTGGATGTTATCCCTATTACTAAACTGGTGACTGCCACTCCAGTGACTGCCACTGAAATCTACACAACTGAAGGTAATTTATTTGTTATAGGGACCCCATGAAAACAAAGTCAGTTGTTTTGTTGTTATGTTGTTTTTTTCCCTTCAAATTGTTACAGGGTTAAAATTGTTACCCTAGTCTTTAGGGTTGCACTGATTAGAAATTCAGCCAATGAGCCGGTTAATCTTTAAAAGAAAGATAAAGGAAGATTTCCTCTTAAGTCTGCAAACTGGTGTTAGAGTGCTATATATATATATATATATAACCTAGTACATTGCAAGGCTTGTTCTTAAACAGCAATGTTGAGTCTAGAGACTACTATTGCCACTACATGCACTAAGTTTTGAATTATGTAATACACTAGAACAATTACGCTCTGGTACTCCGTACTGAGCTGACAGCAAAGCATCACAAATCACAAAAGTCCTGAGTGTTAGATGTCAAATGATGGACTACTTTATAATCCGAAAAATCACAAAATCCGTACTATCAAATGTCACTAATAATCCTTTTCGAAATACTACATTCACCTAATAAAATCCTTATTAACAACAGGCACGAAGTAATCCCTTATCTCTCACTACTCCATGTACCCATCACACTACACGTCTCTCTCCTGACACACTATACCATGTACCAGACCTGTTTACTCTTACGATTTTGGCATACAATGTACAATTTTGAGGTGTATACACTATATATATACTGTATGTTTATTTTTTACTATTAAGATAATGTATTGAATGATTTTGTGATGATATTTTACGATTTTAAGAGTTTGAACGTAAACAGGTCTGATGTACCCATCACACCACTCGTCTCTCTCCTGACACACTACTCCATGTACCCATCACACTACTTGTCTCTCTCCTGACACATTACTCCATATACCCATCACACTACTTGTCTCTCTCTTGTATGTGTACACCCTCCCACCCATCATCAATGACAATCTAACGCCTTGTTCACTTATACTTGCACTCCTTCTGGTGAACACAACTTACTCTAACCCCATACATAACAACAGTGATTCTCAAACCCTTGACATGCAACACAAAGTTACTTTTAGCTACCACCACATAGGCATGTCTCATTGCCCTGACCTTGAAATTGACATCCCCGGGTGAATGTATTGCTCCTTCCTTCCATTCCCACCCCTATTCTAGCTGGTGAGAAAGTTTGCTTACGTTCGAATGTGTTCCACATTGTTCTCAAGAATGCCAAGATGATGCAATTTCTAGATTTTTCTGTGCTAGAACGTTCAGATCTAAAAATAATCAAGCCTGTCAGTTTTCTTAGCAGATAAACTTTCTGAGGCTGAGACTTACCAATACTTTTTTAGAGAAAGACTTAGCGAGATTTCTATAGACATTTTTATTATAGTGTGTATAAATTAATCTTTCTACTTTGAGGATTGTACCTTTTTTCCACTTGCTGTAAGTTGATACACTTTTTGCCTGAGTACCCTAATTTGTATTTGTGTAGAAATTTATTTATATAATTAAATTACATTTTAGTATCACACCAGCTTTGGTATAGTTTTTCTTTGAATACTGTTAAATCAATCTTTTGTTGCGTATTGTTTCTCACAATAGCCAAAACACAATATAATCGTTATAACCATAACGGTACGAAACAGAGTGATTACAAAGTATCTACAGAATAATTGTTGCAACCTTATTACTCTCCACTTTTGGGTATGAGTGAACAAAAAGTTGTAATGGAATACAGCTGACAATGCTGATTTTAATTAGAACTTGTTGTGTGACTGGCATCTAATCCCTAATTAATCAATAGACTTAAAAAAGGTCTTTCTATTATTGTTTTAGGTATAAATTAACATTACTACTTTTGAGTAGTAGACTGGCTGTTCGGTGCTAAATTGAGATGTTGTATTTTTCCCTCATCTTGCCAGGAGAAGTTGTGAGAGATGAACCCACCAGCCCAGCTGTCAGTGACTCCAGCAGCAGCAGCATCATCTCCCTGTCCCATCCGCCCGGCTCCATCCCACTGGTGCCCCTCACCGCAGCTAAGATGATGATGAGAGGGGATAATGAGGCAATAACCACTGTCACTGAGGAGACTCTTGAAGGTACTACATAACTAAAACAATGGGCAGTTTGGGCAGTTTGTCATTCATGTGTTTCCTTTGTAAAAATACGAGCATGAAACAAGTTTCTAACTTTTGATAAAGATTTTTCATTTTCCATCTTTTCGACAAATTTAACATGCCGGCAGTTCTTGATTTAGGAACAAGTTCTGTTCCTAGAGGTTGCTCATTATATGATTATTTTTCTTTAACCATCTAAAAATGCACTATTTATGATACAATCCTATATGTTAGATATCATTTAAGCATAAGAAAAACATTGTATTAAATATTTTATTTTAACGATATACTAGGAACGCAAAATTAAGTTGAAAACATGATAAAGAGTCAATAAGATGCAGTAGTAAATAGTTGATTTTAACTAAAAACAGACAAAATTATGCAATATATTAATAAAACCTTTAAGTGAATGTTTGTAAATGGAGAACTGCAATCTTAATAACATTTTAGGAGCTGAAAGAGACTTTATCCCGGTGAGGAGACCATTGTCCCCCAATCAGCCTATATTCTTTGATCTTGAGGAGGAGGACAGCTCCTTCCAGGAGTGGGACTCGGACAGCAGTGATGACTTCTGCATCATAGACCCCTCCCATGCCCCCGTCAGCAGGGAGGACTATGAGGCAATCACAGATGTAAGGTTTTATCTTTTTTTAAAAAAGTTTTAGCATCTTTTTTTAAAAAAGTTTTAGCATCTTTTTTTAAAAAAAGTTTTAGCATCTTTTTTTTAAAACGGACGATGTGAAGCTGCTGAACATGTTAAATAAACAAGACTGTGGGTAAACAGAAAGCCTCATGCATGATAAAGAGGGTTTGTACATCAATACTTAAAAGACATAATCATACATCTGCCGTGTACCATCTTTTATTAATCAGCATAAATGTTTCATAAATGTTTTAAGAATTTATGTTTTCAGTTTTTATTTACACATCTCTTTTGAGCAAATTTTCAAATTATACAATTACTGTTAGATATTTAAATTATTTTAATATGCCACATTAAAACTTCAGAATTTATCTGATTTTTTTTTTTTTTTAAATTTTGCTCTCAGGGGATGATGTAGACAAAAAAAAAATCCAGTTACTGTCATGTTAATGTTGATATCTCGTGTTTTTAAAGAGCTTTATTTTCTTCCAGCATGAAGATGATGATGAGACAGAGTCAAGACAGGGAGAGCAGCAGCTCACTGAGGCAGAGGTTAGCTCCCCTTGCCAGGACAACACTGCCGTGGTGGGCACAGCCGTGGTGAGCACAGCCGTTGAACACTCACCAAGCCCCAGCATTGAAGTCCTGGAGGTTGACACAGAGGAGGCCGGTTGCCTGTCGCCGCCCGATGTTGTGGTGACTCAGGTGGAGCAGGCTGATGATGAGCATGAAAGGGAGAGGGCTGAAGAGGGAGAGGGGGAAAAGATTGAAGAGGCAGCGGGTAGGGAGGAACAGGTGTCGTGGGTGAACCTACCAGATGATGGACTTGTGCACAAGATGAACGAAGAGGAGAAGAACAGGTGAGTTGTTGGGAGATCAATCACGTCACAGTTTCTAAGCATTGAAGAATTCAATTTCTAGATCTACCAGTTGCATTGAATGACACAAGTGTTTGAAATTTTGCAGAGACTTTATTCTTTAAATTAATCTTTATTTAATTATAAATTAAAAATTTGGTCGCTCTGCACAGTTGTTAATTGCAAAGAGAAAATGAGTTGGCACCTTTCCAATATCTCCTCATTTGTCTTGTGTGTTCATTCTCCTCTCACACCTCAGTCATCTTGTGTCTTCATTCTCCTCCCACACCTCATTTGTCTTGTGTGTTCATTCTCCTACCACACCTCAGTCGTCTTGTGTGTTCATTGTCCTCTCACATCTCAGTCGTCTTGTGTGTTCATAGTCCTCTCACATCTCAGTCGTCTTGTGTGTTCATTGTCCTCTCACATCTCAGTCGTCTTGTGTGTTCATTGTCCTCTCACATCTCAGTCGTCTTGTGTGTTCATTGTCCTCTCACATCTCAGTCGTCTTGTGTGTTCATTGTCCTCTCACATCTCAGTCGTCTTGTGTGTTCATTGTCCTCTCACATCTCAGTCATCTTGTGTGTTCATTGTCCTCTCACATCTCAGTCGTCTTGTGTGTTCATTGTCCTCTCACATCTCAGTCGTCTTGTGTGTTCATTGTCCTCTCACACCTCAGTCGTCCTGTGTGTTCATTGTCCTCTCACATCTCAGTCGTCTTGTGTGTTCATTGTCCTCTCACATCTCAGTCGTCTTGTGTGTTCATTGTCCTCTCACATCTCAGTCGTCTTGTGTGTTCATTGTCCTCTCACACCTCAGTCGTCCTGTGTGTTCATTGTCCTCTCACACCTCAGTCGTCCTGTGTGTTCATTGTCCTCTCACATCTCAGTCGTCCTGTGTGTTTATTGTCCTGTCACACCTCAGTCGTCTTGTGTGTTCATTGTCCTCTCACATCTCAGTCGTCTTGTGTGTTCATTGTCCTCTCACATCTCAGTCGTCTTGTGTGTTCATTGTCCTCTCACATCTCAGTCGTCTTGTGTGTTCATTGTCCTCTCACACCTCAGTCGTCCTGTGTGTTCATTGTCCTCTCACACCTCAGTCGTCCTGTGTTCATTGTCCTCTCACATCTCAGTCGTCCTGTGTGTTCATTGTCCTGTCACACCTCAGTCGTCCTGTGTGTTCATTGTCCTCTCACACCTCAGTCGTCCTGTGTGTTCATTGCCCTCTCACACCTCGGTCGTCCTGTGTGTTCATTGCCCTCTCACACCTCAGTCGTCCTGTGTGTTCATTGCCCTCTCACACCTCAGTCGTCCTGTGTGTTCATTGCCCTCTCACACCTCAGTTGTCCTGTGTGTTCACTCTAATTGGGACTCACCTTTGTTGATTCTCAGTCATTTTTCTTTGGTAATGACAACCAGATTTAATGTTAAAAGTATTACAATGATGAGAATTCAATGTAAAAACCCTGGCAAGTATTGCAGAATTCAATGTAAAAACCCTGGCAAGTCTGGCAGAATTCAATGTAAAACTCTGGCAAGTCTGGCAGAATTCAATGTAAAACTCTGGCAAGTCTGGCAGGATTCAATGTAAAACTCTGGCAAGTATTGCAGGATTCAATGTAAAACTCTGGCAAGTATTGCAGGATTCAATGTAAAACTCTTGCAAGTATTGCAGGATTCAATGTAAAACTCTGGCAAGTCTGGCAGAATTCAATGTAAAACCCTGGCAAGTATTGCAGGATTCAATGTAAAACTCTGGCAAGTATTGCAGGATTCAATGTAAAACTCTGGCAAGTATTGCAGGATTCAATGTAAAACTCTGGCAAGTATTGCAGAATTCAATGTAAAACTCTGGCAAGTCTGGCAGAATTCAATGTAAAACTCTGGCAAGTCTGGCAGGATTAAATGTAAAACTCTGGCAAGTATTACAGGATTCAATGTAAAACTCTGGCAAGTATTGCAGGATTCAATGTAAAACTCTTGCAAGTATTGCAGGATTCAATGTAAAACTCTGGCAAGTCTGGCAGAATTCAATGTAAAACCCTGGCAAGTATTGCAGGATTCAATGTAAAACCCTGACAAGTATTGCAAGATTCAATGTAAAACTCTGGCAAGTCTGGCAGGATTCAATGTAAAACTCTGGCAAGTATTGCAGGATTCAATGTAAAACTCTGACAAGTATTGCAAGATTCAATGTAAAACCCTGGCAAGTATTGCAGAATTCAATGTAAAACCCTGGCAAGTATTGCAAGATTCAATGTAAAACTCTGGCAAGTATTGCAGGATTCAATGTAAAACTCTGGCAAGTATTGCAGGATTCAATGTAAAACTCTGACAAGTATTGCAAGATTCAATGTAAAACTCTGGCAAGTATTGCAAGATTCAATGTAAAACTCTGGCAAGTATTGCATAATTCAATATAAAACTCTGGCAAGTATTGCAGGATTCAATTTAAAACTCTGGCAAGTATTGCAGGATTCAATGTAAAACTCTGGCAAGTATTGCAGGATTCAATATAAAACTCTGGCAAGTATTGCAGAATTCAATGTAAAACTCTGGCAAGTCTGGCAGAATTCAATGTAAAACTCTGGCAAGTCTGGCAGGATTAAATGTAAAACTCTGGCAAGTATTGCAGGATTCAATGTAAAACTCTGGCAAGTATTGCAGGATTCAATGTAAAACTCTTGCAAGTATTGCAGGATTCAATGTAAAACTCTGGCAAGTCTGGCAGAATTCAATGTAAAACCCTGGCAAGTATTGCAGGATTCAATGTAAAACCCTGACAAGTATTGCAAGATTCAATGTAAAACTCTGGCAAGTCTGGCAGGATTCAATGTAAAACTCTGGCAAGTATTGCAGGATTCAATGTAAAACTCTGACAAGTATTGCAAGATTCAATGTAAAACCCTGGCAAGTATTGCAGAATTCAATGTAAAACCCTGGCAAGTATTGCAAGATTCAATGTAAAACTCTGGCAAGTATTGCAGGATTCAATGTAAAACTCTGGCAAGTATTGCAGGATTCAATGTAAAACTCTGACAAGTATTGCAAGATTCAATGTAAAACTCTGGCAAGTATTGCAAGATTCAATGTAAAACTCTGGCAAGTATTGCAGAATTCAATATAAAACTCTGGCAAGTATTGCAGGATTCAATGTAAAACTCTGGCAAGTATTGCAGGATTCAATGTAAAACTCTGGCAAGTATTGCAGGATTCAATATAAAACTCTGGCAAGTATTGCAGAATTCAATGTAAAACTCTGGCAAGTCTGGCAGAATTCAATGTAAAACTCTGGCAAGTATTGCAGGATTCAATGTAAAACTCTGGCAAGTATTGCAGGATTCAATGTAAAACTCTTGCAAGTATTGCAGGATTCAATGTAAAACTCTGGCAAGTCTGGCAGAATTCAATGTAAAACCCTGGCAAGTATTGCAGGATTCAATGTAAAACCCTGACAAGTATTGCAAGATTCAATGTAAAACTCTGGCAAGTCTGGCAGGATTCAATGTAAAACTCTGGCAAGTATTGCAGGATTCAATGTAAAACTCTGACAAGTATTGCAAGATTCAATGTAAAACCCTGGCAAGTATTGCAGAATTCAATGTAAAACCCTGGCAAGTATTGCAAGATTCAATGTAAAACTCTGGCAAGTATTGCAGGATTCAATGTAAAACTCTGGCAAGTATTGCAGGTTTCAATGTAAAACTCTGACAAGTATTGCAAGATTCAATGTAAAACTCTGGCAAGTATTGCAAGATTCAATGTAAAACTCTGGCAATTATTGCAGGATTCAATGTAAAACTCTGGCAAGTATTGTGAATAAAGTTGAGTTGTTTTAACCAGAGCCTCAGAATTCACACACAAACTTATCTCTTATTTTAGATTCAAGCAACTTCTGCGTGAAGAGATGGATAAGGAATTTGAAGAAGAGCTCAGAAAGAGGGCCAAAGATCTGGAGAGGGCCCTGCAGGCACAGAAGGAGGAAGAGTTTCAGTACATTCTGGAGGCCAAGGAGAGGGCAGCCGCCATTGAGAATGCATTTCTAGAGCAGGCGGCCAGGCAGAAGGAATTGGAAGACCACCAAGAGAGAATTTCAAGACAAAGTTCAGTTAGAGGCGACCTCACTCCTACCCTATCTCTGGATAATTCATCTGGGGATTTCTCAGTAGGCAAGAAGGATGCAGATTGTCAGACGTAAGTAAACAAATTTATAATCTTTATCTCCATGGTTATTACTGGTTTTGTCTCTGGCTTTCCTTCCCACCCATGTCCAGAAGCTGCACACCACCCGTGTCCAGAAGCTGCACACCACCCGTGTCCAGAAGCTGCACACCACCCATGTCCAGAAGCTGCACACCACCCGTGTCCAGAAGCTGCACACCACCCGTGTCCAGAAGCTGCACACCCCCATGACACAACACGGCTATCAAGCGCTAGGAGTCGACGTTTACCAGACGGAAGTCTTCAGTTTTGTGCCATCACTCAGTCGTGACGTCCAGACAGACATGTCAGCCCTCAGTGGTGCAGTCCAGGCAGGATTCACTCTTTGCCCATTCCCTGCCACCATCTCCTGGCACTCCATTTTTCAATATAGGTTTGTGTCTGTGCGAGGACTTTCATAATCCTGGGGACAGACAGCGCCCACCAGACCTTGCCACAGTATTGTGGTACACTCCACATCACGACTGGTCAGACGTATACATCCATGAGTATCCAACTTCTGAGTGGATAAGGGGAGCATTAAAAGGAGGATAAAGTCTAGGGGAAGAGTTAGGGTCTGTGCTTAGGTTAACATGACATGTTGTACACTTTGCTCTTAGAGGGTTGGGGGCCCCCCGGCTTCCTTCCAATTGTCCAGTTATACAACTGGGCGTTCGGTCACACTTGCTTGGGTCACTGCCAGAAACAAGGAGGACCAGTACAGCACAAGCAGAAGCACTTTCGTGAAGGTGCCCATTCAGACACGCTTAAGTAGAGAGGTCATATTTCAGAGGTATTCAGGAGTGCTACGGATGCGGCTGCACCATTACATCTGGGCAGTCACCATCTGTAAACAGGACAGGCGTTGTCATACGCATAACTGTTTTTTTATCCTCCCCATTTTATTAATCTATAAGCTGATAAATTTTCTCCCTGTGCCATGTCGATCGATGTCTGAACGTATAAAAAATCTTAAATCGCCATCTATCAAAGGATTAAAAGCTGTTGACAAAGAGAAGAAATGAAACTGATTACCATCTAGGAGACTTAATTGTGTTTTCGGGAGTACATCTCTTAGCCCCATCGGTAAATTATGGTGCAGTGTTCACTGCTAGTGCTTGCTTTTGATTAGTAAAAAATGTAGCTAATGACTGTCAGTTTTTTTTTTTTCCTCTCCACTCAAGGGTCCCTGAACCTGTTCACCCAGCCTCTCATATCATTCACAATGTGGCTTCCGGTGTGTCCAAAGCAGCTACCACTGCCTACAATACAGCCAAGGATGTCTTCTACTCTCTACAAGCCAAGCAGGTGAGCTCGTGCGCATTCATCTTGGTTCATTCCCATGTCTTAATTTAGCCAGAATATTATTCTTGTTAATCATCTAGCAAAGCTATATTTATTAACCAGTATAGTTTGAATAAAAAATATGTTTAATCCTGTGTTTGAGAGCTGACTTCCAAATTTAAGGCTGCCATAAAATGGATTGAGTCAATGGTATTGTTGGGATATAATGTAAAGCAAGTTTTTTTTTTGTCACTTACAAATGATTAAATGTAATTAATATATTAAGAAATTGTATAAACTTGACTACCCTGTACTTAAATATCTATAATATGTCCCTTATTTATTGGATAATTAATTTTTACTTGCCCCATACTCACATTGATAACTTAGAGATTAAGATCCAGCCTGCACCCAATTGAATTTATCAGATATGTGTGCCAAATTCTTAAATAGAGCATGAAATGTTTATCTCTTTTTGACATGTTGAACTTATTGTTGGTCTCCCCTTACAGCAGGAGTGGAAAGCTCCTGTAGCCACCTACAAACCCTCACAGTCTACCTGGCAACCCACGGCCAGCAACTGGACCCCTCCGCGGGATGACTACATCCCCCCAACCTCCACGTGGACCCCACCCAAACAAGACTTTGTCTTGCCCCCGAGCTGCTACGAGCAGGACGATGAACAAACGCAAAACTCTGACACAGAGATGAAAACTGATGCCGCTGAAAACGCACCTGGGCATCAAACAAGCTGCAAGAGGCCAGTGGCGGCTGCCCCACCCCTCCCATTGTCCTTGATGGACGTCCACGACTCAGTTGTGAAACGGGAGCTCCAGGGCATGCAGCGACTCATCGAGATGGGATTCGCCAACAGGGAGAAGAATCGGCAGCTGCTCCAGAAATTTGAAGGGGATCTCGAAAAGGTGGTTCAGAGCCTGCTCCAGGAGGAAGGTGAAGGGGATGACCACTGGGCGCTGCACAGGCATTAGTGGGGATGTGAGTTCAGCTGGTCGGTGAGTTTTTAAACAAGCAAGAAGGATAAACATCAATATTATTTGAAAAGAAAAGGTTTTTATTGTCTTTAAAAATTTAACAACAGAATATAGTAAAAGTGTAATGATTGCTTTTAAATTTTTTTCACTTCAGCTTATTGTATAACTGACATGCAATAGGACAAGAAAGTTTTTATCTGTACACTATTTGTCTGCACAGTGCTTTTGGGTTTAATTATTTTTAATTTTTTTTTTGCTCAGAAAGTTTATTTTCATTGCTGGATTAGCCACAAGAACTAATAAATTGTAATCATGCTTTTTTAATGCCTCGAGGCGCACACACACGTCTGTCGTCAGGCCACTTAGCTCAACCAATCATATCAGTTGCAATAATTGAGATGAGCAGTTCTCCTATTTCGTTATCTTTGCTTTGTAGACAAAATTAAAGGAGCACATTTCTCCCACTAAAGCATGTGTTAAGAAATTTCTATGTCATATTATTATCATCAACAGGGAATTAAAATTGAAAATTTAAGGAACCAACAAGTGATTTGTTTAATTTTTAAACATTTTTGGTTACAAACCTGGAAACATGTAATAATTTTTTTTTGGTTGTAGCAGTAATAAAAATTTAACCCTCAGTGGTAAATGGTAGAATATATTACTACTGACACTTTCCATGTTTGTGCTAGTGTGTCATTGTGTCAATACATACCAAGACATAACCATTAAACTGTTAATATTTAGCATATTATTATCCTTCACTTTAAGTCAAATTACGTACATAGATTTTTTTTTTCCATGTAACTAGAAAATGTGTATATATTGATATTAGTCATGTATGACATTGAGGAAGTGATGAGTAAGTAGAGAAACGGGGTGAGTGAAAACGGGGTTCTTTTGTGTCTGTTCAATGTTTAATGATCCCAAATTAATGTCCACAAATTAAGGCCTGACACATATATTTTAAGTGTAATAATGGAAGTCATGGTGTTATTTTCATGGTGTTTTCCGATATTTTCATTTGAGTGTCTATATATTTTTTTTTTGTGTGACACCTTTGTAATTTCATTTGTTCTCTCTTTTCAAGGCTTTCGCTAGTTTCGTTTTTTTAAAAATTGAGATAGCGGAATGATTACCTGATGTGTTTGACTTAGTTTATTGAGTCTATGAATGTAAACTATATCCAGACCTTGTGTTGAATTTTCTTTTCTTTTGTTTTTTTTTTAAATTTTTTTTTTAATGTGTTTTTGGATCTCCATCTAAAAAAAAATAAATTAAAAGACTTTCAGATGGCCATAAATAGCGAGATGAATGTTTTGCTTATGTCATTAAATGTATCAAACCTTGTAGTATTTCTTTTAAAAAGTTCAGTGTCTGCTTTCTTTTGTTGATCCCTCACCATGTGTTATTATAGTTGCATGAGATTTTCTCTGTGGTTGTAGTAGCCAAGCTCCAAGCTGAATCTTAGCACCAAATTCAATCTGTGGGTGCCCAGCATGTGACCTTTGGTGTCAAGATACTCATGCAAGGTCTCTGGAACTAATAATTAAATCCAAATTTATTTTTTTCTTTCATACCGTACTGAATATAATTTTTGAAAAATATTTAAATGAAAAGAGTACAGCCAGTGAAGACTGTGATCAGTTACTTGTCTAGTTTAAGGATTGGAGTTAAGGGACCTTGCAAATTGCTGAGAACAATAGGTTTAAAGAGAAAACAATTTTTGTCCAGTTAATAACATTTGCATCACTCTTTACTTGTGGACTTATTGTGACTGTTAAAAATGTACTGTATGTTAAAGAAATGTGTACATAATTCCCTGTCTTTCAATGGCTTATTTACATTTGTTTTCGTGGTTTCGTTTGAAATTCTATGTTTTGAAAAAAGTAATTTTATTATTTTTTAAAAATGCTAAGCACAAAATGGAATTATTTAAACATTGCTATGTATTTATAATCCAGCTTTTAGTTTATAATATAGATAGGCCCAGGGAATTTGTAAAATAAAACATTCACTAAGTCTAAAATTCTTAATACCATTAAGCTATAAAAGTCCTTAAATTTTGCATAGTACACAAAGTTCCTTTCTATGTAATGACTGCTTCTCAAATTTGTTCTTATTTTGTCATATCATCTATGAATTGGGGGGGGGGGGTTTCTGTGTGTGTGTTATGATGATGTTTTAAAATAAATTTATTAAATCAATAACTAGTTTATCAAAATTTACAAATCAGAATTTTAGCATTAAACAGTTTAGTTGTTTAAATGTTTATGTTGTACGAAAGTTTTTACATTTCTTTTTTTTTTTTCTTTTTTAAAATCAGTTGTCATAAAACTGAATACAGAAATAACAAAATATTTGTCAGGAATATTTTGTCATTTCCTGGATCACAGTTCCATATCCCAGTGAGAATATTTTAGTGGGGTGTAAAAGTTAAACCTACATACATATTCCAGTCTTTAAAAGAAATAATTGTTGAATCTCTCTCTCTTTTTTTCTTTCTATAAAATAAACCGTCACCATTTGAATTTGCTTTGAAACTGTAATAAAGTGTCCATAAAAAATATGATGAAAGTTAAATATTTTTAATCAATAATGCTGTTGTGTTACATAATTACTTCTATTGCATTCAATTTATTTTCCCCTTCACTTTCTTCTATCCTAAACCTTTTGTATCTGTGTACAGTATTGACCTGTATCTTCATTAGGTTGAGGGTTAAAATGCTTGTGCTCTTTCTGAGTTCAGGCTTCTTCTATATTGTTTCAATGTTTTTATTTTTTTATTATTTTTTTAACAAAAGATTGGTTTTTTTGTGTTAGCATTCAGTCAATCTTTGACAATGACACCACTACAGCAGTTATTACTCATCTTTTTATGGATTGTGGAAAAACTGCAATTTTTTTAGTGAGTTTTATTTTTGTTGTAAAACATCATATTAAAGAAGTGTTGTTCAAATCAAGACCTCATTTTGATTAAACCTGTGACCAGGGGTTTAGGGATCTGACATATACAATAATTTTAAGTAATTAAAAGATGCTTGGGTGTAGTTCATCTTCAATACTTCTCTGAGCAGTTGCAGTATTTGATGATTACTTTCCAGACATTTTTTTTTGGTGGTTTGTGATCTTGACCATTAGTAGTTCACCTTGACCTTTGTATGCTTGGATGGATATTGTGGCCTGGGCTGTCAATCGTGATTCCACAAATTTGCACATGGTGGGTCTAAAATCATGTAATAAAATTTTGTTTTCAAATAAAAAAAACTACTTACATTGTATTTTCTTTAGGACAAAACTTATGCAACTGATGAGAGTGAAAAACCTGTTGTTGAATTTTTTTCTAAAATATCTGAACTCACATTAAAATTGTATTACAATGATGTCAACAGGATTTTTTGAGATGTAGAATAAACTCCTCATAATGAATTCAGAGGAGATAACACAAATTGCAGTAGAAATTCATTATAAATTATAAATATATGACCATTGACAGCTTACAAAAAAAAAAGGGAAATTTTGGTAAATATCACTTTTATTATATAAATTTATTAAAAAATACTTTGCACAATTTTTTTTTTTGTTGCTGACATTAGTTTGTCACAATGTGACGATGGTGTAGTCTTCGCATGACAAAATTCACAAGGTCTGGGATTATTCTTCTTTGGATTATGAGGTGGTTCCCTACACAGCAAATCGCCTCTCCACGATGCTTGATAACCCAAGGGAACATCATATGGATGATACAGCTTGGCACCAGTGGCATCGCATGAGTTGCCGAAATGTGTCAATGTATTAATGTTATCCGCCTACGGGACTTTAGGTTTTGAATTCAGAGTTTCCTTCTCTTAGATGAGTTGCCGTCTAAGGTTAACGAGTCCCATCCACCCAGGGTGCTGGTGATGTTTTTGCTTGACTGGGCTTGAACTCCAGATCATGAACTTGAGGCTGACTCAGACCACTCGGCCACCCAGCATGCATTGCAAATTACTGAACTAGAAACGCCACACAAAAAAAAAAGGCTGCAATGTGTTTTTGCATTAGTGAATGTTCTGTCAAAGTTACAAAAAAATAATAACATAACTTATATTTATGTTCACTCATGAATTGAAATTGATAATATTCAAATGGTTTTCATATGTACGAAAAACATTGTGCCTGAAAGAGAATCTAAATCTAAAAAATATATATGAATGAAAATGAGGTGGAAGTAGAAGTCTATTGCTTAACAAAAAATTGAAGTGAAAACTAAAAAATATTTACAACTACTTATAAAGTCTTTTTTTTTTCATTCAAACTTTGATTTTAATTTAAATATTTATTTTGTACATGATATGGTAAACAAAATATATAAACATTTAAATACAAAGATGAAGATATTAATTGCATAATCGCTTTTGTATATAAATCCTTTTAACAGTAAAATCTCTGAAAGCAAACAACAGTACATAGTGATTTATTTTTTTTTTGAAAATATCATCGACATTTATATTGTCTGGTAATAAATGCTTTTAAAGTAAAAAGAGAGAGATGAATACAATTATTCAGTCAAAGGACAGACGCAGATGTTACAAGTGTCATGTACATCTTGATTCTCTTCTAACAATTATAGATATAATAAAAAGTATTCAAAAGAATTACATTGATATTTAACAAAGTACAAACCCATTACAATAAAAATAATACTGCCAAATTGTATATGTAACTCAGAACGATTAACACTAACAGTATATCCCCATGAAAAACAGACTGTTCAACTTAACAAACAAAAAAAGTTAATTCATACCAAAGAATGTTAAGCTACTATAATTAAATTTTACAAAATTTACTAGGAAACAAAGATTGAAGAGAAACAAGCATGGACAGCCTTATTTCTTTCTCATTCTTTTTAACATGAAAAAAAAAACAAAACAAAAAGCATGTGCAATATAAATGAGGACTTCATGATTTGACTGTATAAGGTCTTCAACCTCAGAAGTTTAGTTCTACCATCGCTATCTTTCTTTGACATAAACATTACATGTTTTAAGCAGTGCCTGGCTGGCCCAGTTGATTAGGTCGGTGGGAAATAACCCTGCTTCAGGTTTGAAGAGAAAAAAAGAAATGTTATGAATATGAACTAGAACAAAGTTCATGGTCTCACCAAGAATTAGACATGTTCACATTGTCATTATTGGAAAGAGAAACCCATTGGAATAGGGGGGTTGCAAGTTGACTTTAAATGGGGGAACTCCATCTTAAAAATTTATTTGAGATATAAAACTTCCATGGCTAAAAAAAAATAATTAAAAGACTTGATAAACATTTGGATGACAAACTTTCAATATATTTCAAGCAAAGGCCCCAATTAAGAAATAATTTGTAATACAATGACAGTAAGTTGAATAAATAAATGATTAGCTCAAACAACCCCATTTTCAATCTTAGCGATGCGACCTCCAATCAAATGGGCAATGCCTGCCAAAACTGCCAACGCAGCGGCGACAACATTCAGGGCAAACCCCCAACTGAGGTGAAATTGGTCCTTGGAAAATTCACTGATCTTTGCAAGAGAAGGGTCAAGGTTAGCACTGGGCACTATTATTGGGTCCAGGATGGTCTTGAAGTTGGCAGCCATAATTAGATCTCCAATAATAATAAAGACACCTGGGTAAAATATAATTATTTTTTAATAGCAGGAACAAAACAAGTTTACATTTTTTTACTATTTTTTGTGTGTGTGTGTGTGATAAAATAATTGAATCTTTTGAGTCTTTAAGTGTTCTACGTCGAGGAAGTTGTCGGAATTTTCATTGTGTCAATGTCATACAGGACTCCACCTCTGGGTTTGATATTTCGAGTTTGACTTCTCTTAGATGAGTTGCCATTCATTAGAGTCCAATCCACCTGGGGTGCTGGTGATGTTTTTGCTTTTGATGGGGATTGAACTCAAGTCCACTAGCTTGGGTTTGACTCAGTGTAGACCACTTGGCCACCCAGCTAAGCTAATATCCCGCCAAAGGGGCACTACTTACACTACTGGTGTTGTGCTCAGATACGATACGTGCTTGGTTGCTGATTGATTTGGTGACATTAATAGGTCTATATATATTTTTACTGGTATCAGGCACACACCTAGGAAATTCTGGGTCCCAGGAAGCTGACAGATGTCGGGCTCCTTTCTTGTTTCAAACATGTGCATATATTTCAAAAACTCGAAAAAAGGCAGGCCCCTATCTAGCTCGGGCCCCTGACAACTGCCATGGTTGCCCAACCCTTGGTGAGTGCCTGCTGGTATGGAAAAAAATACTTAAACCCATCTATAATGCGAACCCCTAGTTTTAAGTATCTTTTTACACCCTAAATTTCTAGCACTAGACAGGGTACTATACATTATTATTTCATAACCAAATACATTTCTTTCATTGAAATGGCCAACAATGAAAATGTATCAAAATTCATATAAAAAGTATTTTGTCCCTCTTGTATCTTTGAGGCACAAGATGAATGAATAAATTTTATTTTCAGATGGCAGAAACAATACCCAAGGTTTAGTAAATTTTGTAACTCTTAGAGTTAATTCTTTCCTTACCTGCAGTGAAACAGCCAACTGCAATAAAAATGTGAATGAGGCGCAACCGATCTCCTTTACTCTTGATAACAATATTCAAAATAGCAATTATAATGGATGCCATGGCTGCAATTACTCCAATAATTGCCATGGTTTGTACTGCTACAACCCATCCTGAAACAAAAATAAATGTCAGAGGGTGGATTAAGTAAGTCATCTAACTTGTCTAAGATTTGAACAGCTTTTAAAGAATTATCTGAATAACGGAAACTAAGCTATTATATCTAAACAAGACATCTGAAACTAAGCTATTATATCTAAACAAGACATCTGAAACTAAGCTATTATATCTAAACAAGACCTCTGCTGCTAAAAAATTAAATGGCTGAAATGAATATAATATCTATAAATAAAGCTTTTGATACTATGGCTGGTAAGTTCTATTGCATGGCTGGTAAGTTCTATTGAGCATGTCTACACACCTTGTAAAGTGAGACAAGTAAAATCCATTTCAGTAAAAGACAAGGAATGTATAAACATATAAATCCTATTATCACCTTCAGTTTCCAGTGTCTTGGTGGTGCTAGTTACATCTTCAAGTGAGACCTCTGTTCCCCATTTCAAGCAAATCTCCAAGGGATTGTCTGTTAATAGAGTGTAGACACAAATCTCCCAAATGCCAAAGTTAACTTCTCCAGTCAGAAGGCCATAAACTGAAATTAAGCAAAAATAGTTTCCATATCATTCTATAAATAGGCATGACTTAGAGAATCTTATTTTCTATAAACATCATAAATAAGCAGATGTTTTAAAAGTTATTTTGATTCGTTTCAAATGCTGACTACAATTTTAATTAACTTTTCCAAAAAAAATGTAATGGAACTTTTAACTCTACGTCTAGTTCAGTGATGGGCAACATGGCCTTGCGATTAGAGGAATAGATGCAACACTTTTCAAAAAAATAATAACTATAATGACATGTGGCTACCAAAAACTTTCTTAGAAGATATAGTTGATAAAAAAACGGCTTCTCACTCAAAAAAAGGTTTATTGAAAAATATCATTAATACCTAATAGGTAAATAAACTTGTATATCAATTGGATGAATATGATTTTAAGACATATTTATCAACATGTATAATTATGTGTATTTATGTCTCCATGCATCACACAACTTGATCTGAAGGAAATAACCAAGCACCGTAAAAACACCTGCAGTATATGTACTTAATAATAAGGGCATAAAAAATGTTTTCAACAATCATCATCTTCAAGTTTAATAGTGGATTTGCAAATAAATGAGAACTGTCATTCTTCAATCACAAGATCAATAAATGAGTTCTGGCTAAGTCTCATGCAGCACACCTGAGAGTGACCACTGAAGATTTGTGGAATTACCACATAGACTATTGTTACCAGACACCAGTGTGTTTTAGTGAACATATTATGTATAGGAGGGATCCCTGTGTTAATAAAAAAGAAAATACAAAGAAAGAGTGTTTGAAAGAGGGTTTAGAAGTTTTAGAAATTAACTGACCCGACAATGCATCAGGTAGTTCAAAATTGTCCTCATGAAGCTGACTGGGTAACGATGAATTATCTTCCATCTTCTGATCAATTTTGGGTGGGACCATTCCAGTAAGGTCCCTCTGATCTTTCTGACAGTAATGGGGTGTTACAACACATATGATGTGAAGAACTGTGGCAAACACTAACAGCAGTGTGCCCATGAGGTTGAATAATTTTCCTTGATCCATTCTTTAGAGTCTCTCCTTGTGGCTGTTCCTTCAAGTTTACATGAAATAAGAAACAAATGTATATTGCTATTTAGCCTGTTTACCTATTTATAAGTTAATAGTATGCATCCATGCATGAATATGGTCACATAGCACTTGTATATCAGGGAGTAAACAAATTGACCAGGCACATTATAAGGATCATTTGATGGAGGGAGATACTCTGGGGGGGGGGGGGGGTTTGATAAATTCATTGGTTTAAAATACCAAAATGTAAGCCTAATATAATTTGTAGTTTATTCAAATATAACAATCTATCAAATACTATAGGATAGCAGTAGAGCATTAGCAATTACTTTGAGGTCTGTGAAATAGTAGCATAGTCAGAAGGTGAGAGTACATAAATTATACTAATTCAGAAGGGGAAGCAATATTATCTTAACTTACAGTAATTTTGCTTATTTGTAGTTCTTACCACCCCCCCCCCCCACTCCCAAAATGGTTAACACCTACCAGAGACACAAAAATATAACAAGTACTGGGGAAATATATTTAAAATGAGAGACTTTGTGCTCACATGCATCACCTTTGAGAGCTTGTAATTATATCTTATTTATATTCTTTGATTTAATCATATTTTAAACTAATATTTTCTCATGATTTAAAAATCTAATCTGATTCTTCATTAAACTTCCAAGATGATCTCAAGAAATACTTTCCCATAGAAAACTGGTACAAAAACTGTTACTGGTATTTAAGTAAATATTTCAACTAAATGGTGGGGGTTTGAATCTGCTCAGTGTATTTTATTTTTTAAAACAATATAGCTATAATAGTAACAAATAAGATTATGTTTGATTATTTAAAAAATGTTCGTTTAATTTTATTGATTTATTTCATTACTGTTTTAGTTAAACTATGAATTAAAAAACACATCTCAATAGTGCTAAAAATGCCATTCATTATGGCGATGGATATATTTGTAAATTTTCAACATTCACCAAAAACGTTGGCATAAAAGAACTAAAGATTTTAAGTTATTCATTTTTCAACTCATTAGTTTACTTATTTAGTGTTAAAGTTAAGTCCTTTGAGGAAGGTTGTTAAATTTCAATAATAAATAAATTTATCATACTTTATGTAAATCTCCCTCATTCTTTAATGAGATGCCTCTAATTGTAGTGTATAAGTAGTTTTGATTAGCTAAAATCTAAAATATTCAATCAATGAAATTTTTACTGGTAATATGTCTTATATTTAACTTATAGTAAGTTATAGTATAGTGTGGGTCTCATGAATCTAACAAATTTATGGGAGTAGCTTTATCAAGGGAAATAATCCATATTGACCATATCATTAATATCAATTTAGTGAAATTGAATGTTTCCTTTAAATTATGATATACTGGTTATTCTAATATTGTAAAAAAATAATGTTTGGACCCCCAAACCCCCCCCCCCCCCCCCCCCCCCAACAGAACCGGCTGTCATTTTGACAGGCTATGCTAGCCCTGCTAGGATAAATATATAATATATATATATAACATTGAAATATTTTAGGTTAAGTACTAGTTGGCCTATAGCCTATACAAATTTATGTAGTCAATCTCAACTACTATTTAGCTTTTTATTTTATATTATTTAGAAATTATACTGCTAAACTGAATTAATTAATAAATTATGAGCAATTTGTTTATTAAGTGTTGTTGTTTTTTAAATCCTGATAATGCTAATTATGCCGCATGCCCGACTATTTCAATAAAAAATATATTTATTGAATAGTAAAAGTATCTTTTTAGATTGCTTATTTAATATTAGACATATTTAAGTCAATCTAAACTTCTGAACTCGAGACATTTAAGTCAGGTAAGCCTGGCTTTACCAGATATCCTTATAATTATAACAGTAGGCCTATTTATTACTATTAGTTACACTTGACTTACAGTAACTTACTAACAGTAACTGAGTAAATTGAATGAGTCAAGTGGTCATTAAGAACAGTTTAAACAAGCGTGATCTCCATATTATTATTATTTTTTTTTTTAATGTATCGGTTTTGAAGACTAGATACTAACTCTGAAACTCACCTATTATAAAACGTTAAAAAATTTAAATCATGTATGAGTATGTCTTTAAGCTACTTAACTCCATGGCTGGTGTTGAGGTCCGACCAGCTAGCGCCATGTTGGGTTGAACTCTCCCAGACAAGCAACTTGGTTCCTCTGATCCTCGTCGGTGGCCTTGTTTATCAAAACGTGTGCCTCCGCCTTAATCCCCCACCCCCATCCCTCCCCCCAGCTGTGAGTTCTCACGCGTGGTGTTCTTGATAATGGAAGGCACGCGCTGCTATGCACCCGCCCCTCTTAGTCACTGGCAACTAGGGGGGAAAAAAAGGGGGGCATCGGGCAAAGACAGACGAAATGCCAGAGGTTGTGTACTGTAGTCTGTAGCCTATTACTCAGGTAGAAATAAGACTGCAAATAAGTCTTTTACGTAACGTAGACGTAACGGATAAGGTGGTTCGATGTCAGAAGAGAGTCATGTACATGTTGTCATGTACAGAAGCGTAACAACGGCTTGGCATTGGGGCAGTTGCCAAGGGCGCCGGCCTGTGCCAGTTCAAAAGGGCGCCGCTAAATCTCTAATTTTTAAATTTTTATTATTTAAAAAATAAATTAGCCAAGGCCGTCAAAAACCCAGTTACGCCTCTGGTCATGTACACCTATGTCAGAAGAGAATCATGTACATGTACACCTATGTCAGAAGAGAATCGTGTACATGTTGACATGTAGACCTATGTCAGAAGAGAGTCATGTAGGCCTTACATGTTGACATGTACACCTATGTCGGAAGAGAGTCATGTACATGTTGACATGTACACCTATCTCCTATCTAGTGCTGTTGGGCAAAAAAATAAAATCAGGTTTATCCGATTAGCAGATCGTCAAAATCGTCATTTTTCATGAAAAACACGTTTATTGTACTATTAATATCGCCAGTGGCGTAGCGAGCTTAACTCGCGCCCGGGGCACAATACCTTTTTAGCGCCCCCCAATACCTTTTTAGCGCCCCTCAATACCTTTTTAGCGCCCCCCCTTATTCGAAAACCATACAATTTTATAGTAAAATATACCATTTGACGCCCCTTTGTGAGTAGCGACAGGGGCATGATGCCCCCCCTTGCCCCCCCTCACTACGCCACTGAATATCGCCAACTTTTGGGGAGGAGGTTTTGCACCAGGCCAAGCTTTTGCTTGCAACGGCCTGGATAAAATAAGCGTATTATCGTGGCGTAGCGAGCTTAACTCGCGCCCGGGGCACAATAACTTTTTAGCGCCCCCCCCCCCCCCTATTCGAAAACCATACAATATTATATGTAAAATATACCATTTGGCGCCCCTTTGTGAGTAGCGCCCGGGGCATGATGCCCCCCCTCGCTACGCCACTGGCGTATTAAGCCTATTATTACAGACTTACCTCGTTCTCATACCCACCTGTTTCATATAGACCTAGGCCTAATTATTATTTTTTTAAATGCTAGAATATAGGACCGACCGCCGCACAAAACATATTTACGTTTAAAGTGATTATAAACCAATTAAGGTACCGGTAACCATTGTTTGCCAGAAGGTCATCTTGCCCCGTCTGTAGGCTATAGAGCTGGGCCTACCAGTACCATAACGTCCTCCCTGTTTGACCGGCTTAGCAACGCTTTCCCGATCGATTTGATTTCTGTCCCGGTTTGAATCACAATTTGTTAATAGTCATTAATTTGAATGTATGAGGACATGGTGAAATGTTCCGCCCGAAACCTATTACCCCTCACTACGCTTCCTAGGAGAAGAACGAATTGCTCTAATAATTTCTTGATATCTGATTTCAGGTAGATAATACTCATTGACTCATAAACTTTTTTGTTTTTGTTTTGGTTCCCCTTATCCTTCATCCGTGAGCCTCTCGCAGTCCCTCTTTATCTCAGCCGAGTGAGGCGCGACACGCTCTTTCCTCTGAAAGAATGCTTCGTTGAGTCGGTGTCCCGACTAACAACAGGTCGTTTACCCTACGTTTAATTTCGGCAATATGCTGCCTAAATGTTTTTTTTTTCTCTTTGATGAGTCATTCATTATGGACTACCTAAAAATTATAATAGAATAATTAAAAAACTCCTAAAAGCAAAGTGTTTCAGATAAATCCGTTATGAAATGCAATATCGAGCAATTTGGGGTGGGACTGAAAAATTTGACTAAACATTTATACAAGTAATGCATTTTATAAGAAACCCAATTAATGCTCCCCCTCCCCCAAGGCTCGCAACCGCACTTTTTTTTTTTACGCACCTGAACTAAATTAATATTCTAATGACCCACCCGCTTTTAAACGCATATTTATTTCACCGACTATTTCAGAAAAAACAAAAGAAAATATTACGCAACAAAAGCATTTGAGAATTTATTTTTTTTAAAATCTGATTTAGCGCAGTTATCGGGAATAGTAGCCTATCTCGTGAAATCAGTGTGCCCACATGTTCATCATCTTCCCTTTTAAAAGCAGGAAAAACTAATAATTGGAAGTTGGGGCAGGGGAATCGGAACGGGGCTTAAAATTTGAAAGAATGTGTTGTCATCGGCAACGAGTCTATGTGCCAAGTTTCAGCTCGATAGATTGACGGGAAGTGGGCCCATTAGCAGTCCGAAGATTTTTGCCAGCCACGAACAAAGGCAATATAAATATTCAGTGGCGGGGCGAGCTTAACTCGCGCCCGGGGCACAATACCTTTTTAGCGCCCCCCAATACCTTTTTAGCGCCCCCCCATTTCGAAAACCATACAATATTATAGTAAAATATACCATTTGGCGCCCCATTGTGAGTAGCGCCCGGGGCATGATGCCCCCCCTCACTACGCCACTGTAAATATTTAAAGTTTCAGTTTAGTGCCTCACAAAAATCAGAACAAAATTTAATCCACAAATTTAAACACCTATCCACATTTTAAGTTTAAAAAATACTCCACACAGTTTGATTGCTGACTAGTTACAATTGGGCCAGTAAAAATAATTATATAAATATTTTATACCAAAAGAAATTAAAAATCGATATTGAAACCAATGAATATAGTGCAATACTAAATAACAAACAAGAGAATCTTAGTTTTCTTGAGACATGTCGTGTTGATGTCGCTTCAACTTGAGCGGGGTACGTTGTCTGGTGACATGGGACGGGATACGGTGTCTGGTGACATGGGACGGGGGGGGGGGGGGGGCATTCGCGTGCGTTAGATGGGTCTCCTCTATTACTTTTAGTATGAAACAAGCTTCCTTTGTGACGGACCAGCCCGTTTCGATTGACCTTCAGTTTTCGACAGGTCATCGTTGTAGACGAGCTCTCTGCGGCGACGGGATAGAGATGTGCATTCGATCGTATTTGACATTGGGCTCAAACGTGCCCTGGCGCCCGGGGCAAGCTTAACTTTGGCGCCTCTTTTAAGTATAATAATAAAAAATTGCGCAAGGAAAAATCTGGGCGTTATATAATGAGTTTATTAGTTAGGTGTTGTTGTTTTAAAACAATGACCAATACAATAGTTTTTCTTAACTTGTATTTTTGGACAGTATGAACAATTAGCCTACCGTGGGCAGAATGGACAATTAGCCTACCGTGGGCAGAATGGACAATGAGTCTACCGTGGGCAGAATGGACAATTAGCCTACCGTGGGCAGAATCGACAATTAGCCTACCGTGGGCAGAATGGACAATTAGCCTACCGTGGGCAGAATGGACAATTAGCCTACCGTGGGCAGAATGGACAATGAGTCTACCGTGGGCAGAATGGACAATTAGCCTACCGTGGGCAGAATGGACAATTAGCCTACCGTGGGCAGAATGGACAATTAGCCTACCGTGGGCAGAATGAACAATTAGCCTACCGTGGGCAGAATGGACAATTAGCTTACCGTGGGCAGAATGGACAATTAGCCTACCGTGGGCAGAATGGACAATTAGCTTACCGTGGGCAGAATGGACAATTAGCCTACCGTGGGCAGAATGGACAATTAGCCTACCGTGGGCAGAATGGACAATTAGCCTACCGTGGGCAGAATGGACAATGAGTCTACCGTGGGCAGAATGGACAATTAGCCTACCGTGGGCAGAATGGACAATTAGCCTACCGTGGGCAGAATGGACAATTAGCCTACCGTGGGCAGAATGGACAATGAGTCTACCGTGGGCAGAATGAACAATTAGCCTACCGTGGGCAGAATGGACAATTAGCTTACCGTGGGCAGAATGGACAATTAGCCTACCGTGGGCAGAATGGACAATTAGCTTACCGTGGGCAGAATGGACAATTAGCCTACCGTGGGCAGAATGGACAATTAGCCTACCGTGGGCAGAATGGACAATTAGCTTACCGTGGGCAGAATGGACAATTAGCCTACCGTGGGCAGAATGGACAATGAGTCTACCGTGGGCAGAATGGACAATGAGTCTACCGTGGGCAGAATGGACAATTAGCCTACCGTGGGCAGAATGGACAATTAGCCTACCGTGGGCAGAATGGACAATTAGCCTACCGTGGGCAGAATGGACAATGAGTCTACCGTGGGCAGAATGGACAATTAGCCTACCGTGGGCAGAATGGACAATTAGTCTACCGTGGGCAGAATGGACAATGAGTCTACCGTGGGCAGAATGGACAATTAGCCTACCGTGGGCAGAATGGACAATGAGTCTACCGTGGGCAGAATGAACAATTAGCCTACCGTGGGCAGAATGGACAATGAGTCTACCGTGGGCAGAATGGACAATGAGTCTACCGTGGGCAGAATGAACAATTAGCCTACCGTGGGCAGAATGGACAATGAGTCTACCGTGGGCAGAATGGACAATGAGTCTACCGTGGGCAGAATGAACAATTAGCCTACCGTGGGAAGAATGGACAATGAGTCTACCGTGGGCAGAATGGACAATGAGCCTACCGTGGGCAGAATGGACAATGAGCCTACCGTGGGCAGAATGGACAATGAGTCTACCGTGGGCAGAATGGACAATGAGCCTACCGTGGGCAGAATGGACAATGAGTCTACCGTGGGCAGAATGGACAATTAGCCTACCGTGGGCAGAATGGACAATTAGCCTGCCGTAGGCAGAATGGACAATTAGCCTGCCGTAGGCAGAATGAACAATTAGGAAGTGGCGTAGCTAGGGTTTGTGTCACCCGCTGCGATAAACGTATGGTGTATCTCTCTACCCCCTCCCCTTTTACAATGGATTTCTTCTTAAAATAAGGCCACATTATAGCAACGAAGAACAAAAACAAATTCCTTGAAGGTCATGAGGTAAATGTATTTAAGAACTGATACATTTACTTAGAATCGCCCGACCACATCGTATTTGGTATCAATGGGATACTTTATTTCCCAGAATGTAGATAAATAATGTGTCCTGTAACTTACGAAAGTTTCCGAACACTTCAACATGCGTTGAATCATGGTCAATACGGTGTTTTTTCGGATATAATTATAGGGTCACCTCATTTCTGACGCATCAACCTTGAACTTTTAATAAAGCATGCGTTTGGATTGGCTACATGTGTGGACAATTTACGTGTGATCGGTTATACTTTTATGAAATTCGGTTAGACAGAACAGTGTGTGCTCTGTAAATATGCATTTTTTAAAATTTGGTGTCACCCGATGCTGTCCGCAGCCCCGTGCTACGCCACTGAATTAGCCTAACTTGGGAACTATGATTATGAACAATTAGGTTAGCAATGACACTTTTTTTATTTCTTGCCTTTAGATCAGCAAATTAAATCTTTTGATGGCGCCCACATGCAATGATTGTTCCTATTTCGGAAGATAGTTATAGCGCTCTAAGCATATGGCGACCCGGGCAACTGCAAGAGTTGCCGGTACCTTGAGCGGCCCTGCCTGGGCAGTGTTTCTTTCAGACAATGTGTTCCGGAGTCGGGGGGAAGGGGGGATTTTTGTATGGTCGAGCTCTGGTTGACTTTGGTCACCTTTTATATCAGTCCCAACTTTGATGGACGGCAAGCGCCAACACTGCACCCAAACATTGTGACTGGCGGTGTGCTTTGTGTGGACAAAGTACCTTGTCGGGACAACTTGAGTTCTACTTTTGACAGGGCCGTGACTGGTATGGCGCTTTTGACGAGCGATTCTGTTTAGCTACTGCTGGTGTGGCTCTTTTGATTATAGATACTGTTGGGCTACGGCTCTTTTGATGATGGGTACTGTTGGGCAATGGCTCTTTTGGTGATGGGTACTGTTGGGAAATGGCTCTTTTGATGATGGGTACTGTTGGGCTATGGCTCTTTTGGTGATGGGTATTGTTGGGCTATGGCTGGTTGTGGCTCTCACTGTGAAGGGCAATTGTCTAAGGGGTCAGGTCCCCTGCTTAACAGTCACATAAAATTTTTAAAAAATCTGGCCCCTTACAAGTCTGAAGTGTATTGTATTGAATTTAATGTTGCGATAAATAAACTCCTAAAGATATCCTCGAATCCAGTGGGCGTAATGGGATTGTTAACATTTGACACAATCTGGTACCGGTACCTTCATAATGAAATCGTGGTACGTCAGTTGAGATGGTCTAGTGGTCGGCAAATCGCGGCTCGCAAGCCACATGCGGGTCTCTAGCGACCAGAGTGCAGCGCGGCCGGAAATCGGTTTGGACTCCGAAATACGTTTCTTGAAAAGAAATTTGGCTCTCAAAATTTTTTAAATCGTCCTGCTGCTGATTTTGGCTCTTTTGACTGAGTTTGCCGACCACTGATTTTGTCATATTTATCATCATCACGCATCAACAATGTACTGTGTATATTGTATACATATATTTAATATGGTCAGATTAAGACAATGGAGAGTAAGTTGAGATATCTCAAGCTAGCTACTTTTAATGAATCTAAATCTCAACAAATTCTAAGACGGTGTTTTGTTCATCATTGTCATGTTCATCGCCCCGACAGGGCAGTCATAAAAAAGGCAGCCATACTTGTTTACTTCACTTTCCGAGTTCCCCCTCGGCCATACACGCCACACTCTCTCAGCGCGCGCTACTCAGATCGCGACGATGGACTATGTCATTTGGCTATGAAATAATTTGCTTCCTGTAAACTGGTGAGTCCAAGCACCTTACAGGTGTGGGAGAGTCACTGCTGCCGTCCCTCCCCCGTGTGTGTGTGTGTGAAGGTTAGGCTTTTATAATCCAATACAAATTTTATCATTCTTTAAGGTTTGTATTTACAGCATTTATACAACTGCTGTCCCTCAACATAATGTTCTCAAACTAACGCTTTTGCAACATTCAAACAGCACAAAAATAAATAAAGACATTAAGATTGTATTACATTAATTTTAATTTGCTTCACTTTCCTTTAAAAAAAAAATGCTGAAAAACGTTTCTAAATTTTGCATTTTTCAGTTGTTAGATCCAATGACCTGCACAATTTTACCCCATAGCAAGTCTTCAACAAAAGAATGCATAAAACTGTCATAAAGTATAAAGCCTCTAAACATATTTGTAAACACCACAGAACCAGACAAGCAAGAACAGCAAGAACAAGGTCAGGGGAAACAACTTCTCAGCTATGTCATGTTCCTACAACTAGATTAAGTAAGCTTCATCCCAGCTAAGTTCCCAGAAAAATAAAGCGAAGTGTCCAAGTTCAATTCAATTTCAATAAAAGTTACTAACATAAATTTACCCCAAGTGATGATTTTTGTAATATTTTACAATAGACCATTAAGAGTCCTAGTGATCACATAAATATTGATAGATAAAGAAGTTTGGAAGAGTGAAGAGTACTCTCAGACATAGCCAAGAAATTCTAAACATTAAGAGACAATACAAATAAATTAACTGCTTAGAATATTCATAAGTGCTAACAAAATTCTGGCTACAACATTGCCCAATGAACATTACCAGGCCAGATAAGACATTTCTCAACAGTCACATTAAAAGTTGACATAATTAACAATCCAAAGTAATTATAAAAGCAGATATTAATTTGCAAAAAATATAGTAAGAAAGTAAAATAATTGACAAGAGAAAATGCCTAGACCATTTTACAAAATGTCATCTTCTAACCGTTTACGAAATAACTTCAAACCCCCCAGAAATGCATTGTGTAAAACCATTAATAGAAGGAACATAGCCGTACAATACAAATGTAACAACTCAACCGGACTAAGCAATGGTTGAACAAAACTTTAACCTGTGAGAAAATGGCAGCAAGAGAAAGACCCTTCAACTTAATGCTTACGCGACCGGGTCGTTAAATCTTTCTCTGGTATCTACCAATTTCTGGTGATCACAAATCAAAGTGAGATGAGGGGGGGGGGGGGGGGGAAGAGGGAGAGAGAGGGAGGAGAGACTTCGGTTGGTAGGTAAACCAATACACACATGTGAAATAAGGACCTCTTATATTCATACACAAACATAGAACAATGCATAGCGATATATACAGGCCAATCAAGGAAACATGGTCAAAGCTAAGGGGGAAAAAAAAAAATAATCTTTTCAATAAGAGGAAACTCAAACTAAACTATCAAAGAAAATAAATGAATCATTAATCAACTTATTTACAAGTTCTGAGAAGTAAGTCAACATCACGTGTGCACAATAAAACCTGCAAAAAAACATGAAGGGATGATCCAAGCAAACAGACAGAAGCTCATGGGGTAACATTGTGAGAAGTCTTGTATCAAACCTCAATGGCATTCATTTCAAAAATCCAACACAGTATTTCAAAGTTGTAAAATGCAATATAAAAAAAAAAAAAAATTGTTGATGAAAATAACAATAACCTTTTCAAATTCATAAATAACTCGCTGTTATTTGCGAACTACAAAATTTGAAAATGTGAAGCAGACGCCTAAATGTACTTTTTATTTTGGGACAATTTTAAAAAAAAAGAAATCAGCTAAACACTGTGTTAGAATTTGTTGTAATTAATTCTTATATTAATTCTAAAAGCGTATTTGTAAAAAAAAAAACCCAATATTTTCCTTTGTATAATTAGCCACTTCTCTAGTTTCAAATCTTATCAAATATTTATGAATAAATTATCAATTCTTACATCAGTGCCTGTTGCTTAACATTAACTGAAATCAATTAGGACATTCAGTTATTGTAAACATTTAAATAAAATTAATTTAACAAGTCAACGTTTATGAAGAGAAGAAAAAAAAAGAATTGATTTTTTTGTCACTCTCACCTTCACAGACATATTTAGGCACATTTCTCAACCACACATTCACACAATAACCAAAAAAAAAAAAAAAAAAAAATTCATTAAAAAATCCGACGAGTGTTCAGTTGGACAATGCCATTTTAACAACAGAATAACAGAGGAAGAAAAGATCTGTGCGTAGCCTACCCATCAATTTTCTCTGTATTATATGCATGTTGTCTCTAAAATATTTTGGATACTTGTTCAACTGTGTATCCTTTAATGGAACACAGAGGAGGTGCCATATTTTGAAAAAGCTAGAGATGAAATTGCCAAGTTTAAAAAATACAAACATACACACACACACTCGTGAACAAACACAGACATTCGTGCACAAACATACACACAGACTCATATTTGAAACAACCAAATTACTTGATTTTAAACGTTTAGTTTTTGAGTTAATTCTTATTTATTAAAAAAATTCTTTAAATTGAAAAACTGTCCTGTTTGCTTGTTAGATGCACTATGCAAAATGTTCACATCAACTGGCATGATAATTCAATGGAAGATAAATAGATTGACATTTCCATTAACACGTTTAAAGGAGAAATTCTGTTGCTCTGCAATTAAAACACTGGGTGAAAAATCCCTCCATTATTAATAGGCCATCTTTTCAATCAGTTTACTACACATCATAAACAGTGGTGCAACAAACACTAACATGAACACACACTTTGTTTTACACAATTTTAACACACCCAAAAAATAGATGAATATTATCTTTTTTCTTCTTTTACATCCATCTTCCATGCCGAGGCAAGTTCCACCTCCGATTGTCTCAGCTACTCAAATCCACTCTTCTCAACCAAACAGTATCACAATCAATTTGAAGTTCATAAAACAAAAACGTTTTGTTTTTTTTTTTGTCATTTTTTTATATATATATATATGTTAAAAAAAAAAAGAAGAAAATATGGAAGGGAAGGGTGAGGGAGAATAATGGGTAGATGAAACAACAAATTTTGTGTGTGTGTTTGTTTTACGTTCCATGTACAATAATAACATGATGGGCATTTGTATATGAAATCACATAATCTTTAAGAAATTTAACTTTACCACATAGTGTGTATCCCAAAGAAATACTGTTCTTTCAAGAATAATTTTTGTAACCAAGTCCTCATTTTGTCTGAGTCAACTGTTAACACACTATATCGGATAATGTATTAAAATATATTTTTTTTAACAAAGCTTTTCTACAGAATATTCCTATTCAATATACTTCTGTCATACCTAAAAAAAAAAAACCCAACCCACAATCACTGCTAATATTTAATCAACTAGGAGTAATAAAACACATAACAGAATAAACATGTGAATTCATATACAAATACTTCAAGTATACATAGTTACCAATAGACAGTACTATAAGAATACCTTGAATGTAGAAGAGACGACTTATTTCAAATTTGGATTCCTAATCCTAACACTTGGCCATCACTTTGAGGGGAGGGGGCTTCTAGAATTACAAATACAAAATATACATCTAAGCTCTGGGCAAATATTTATCTTCTCCTTCATTTTCAGCTGGTGTCAATATATTAACAATATCCTAAACAAAAGTTTGAACATTTACTATGTGAATAAGCACACACATACAACAGACACAAATATCCCTGGAATACAAAAAGGAGCCCCCACATACTATTTAAAAAATTAAAAAGCTCATCCTTTTGCTATCAATGGACCTAGTGTTTCTCTCGCATTCTAATCGTCTTGTGTTTAGATTCCCAGAATCCAACAAGTCAATTTGGTTACTGGCGTATATACATATGACTTATTAGGCTACATGGTTAATAAACAATGCAATATGTAGAGTACAGCAGGTATGCCAATACAACCGAGTCATCAGAGAAAGCATTCAATACTGTTAGAGAGATGATCAGTGAACATACCTGCTTAACAATGCATTCATAATTCATATATTTGACAATAATCCCCTATGTACAAACCTGTAATTGCAAGAACACTTTTTTTTCTCTCTTTCACCCCACAGTTTCCTTATAATTAAGCTTTAAGAGTGTTAGCAATGATTAAATATCCTTTCCTGTAGCACAAGTGGGCCATGTACATTATTCAAAACAAAGAGCATAGCTCCTTTTTTGCCACAAGGTAAGTTTGCTTTTGTTAATAGAGACAATGCATAATAAACCTATTAAGCCTAGTTAGGTCAGAGGCCAGTGCATAGCCACTGATGACCAGTCAAAAAATATTTAAAAAATTGTGGTAGTAGTTATTCCTTGCAAAAATTTTTTTTTCATGATCTGAAAGCAGTGCCATCACAACCCCCTTCACAAAAAAAAAAAACATGCAATTGTTAAAACACGATTGTAACCCTATATTTTCCATGAAATCAATTAATATTAAAACAACTGATTAAAATAGTATTAAAATTAAAAAATATAAATGATTGTGTACATCTAGAATATATAAATATATATATATATGTAATTGACTGAGCAATATGAAGGGTGCACATAGACATAATCAGACAAATCTGCATCCTACAAAGTTTTCCTCTGGTTTAGGCTAGCAAAAAAAAGTTTAAGAGTGTAAAAAATAAACTTGTCAATACTATTGTAATTGAACAGTCCAAGCCTCCTAATAGAAAACTACAATTATTTGAACAACAAAAAAGAAAACATTTCTTCCATCTTGATGCATGGAGAATTCATTTTCATTGCCTATTCACAATAATTATCAATTATGCATAAGACAAGATGGGAAGTTTTGCATCTTCAAATATATTATTTAAATAGTATGTATTTATGCCAGCAATGTAAGTGCTTGAAACTCTTTGCCTACATGTATGTTGTGCTCATCAATTTGTTCATTGCGTAAAAGAATTTCTTTCAACAAGTCAATGAAACGAGCTGAGACACATCTTAAGGTTTAAAGCAAAAGTTAACATTCAATGTCATATTAAAAATTTTGTTTCAGAGTAAATAACATTTATTTAAGCTTTTATTATTTTTTCTTTTTACTCATGGCAAAAGCTTTCCAGCACCGGGGAAGGAATTGATGGCTATTATACCAACATGTCACAGTCTACCACAGGACAGAAGAAAAGATTTACAGAGAAAAGAAAGAAAGAGTTCGCCCTCCACCAAAGATTGAATTCTGATGGAATGCTTCACAAAGTTTGGAACAAATATATTCAGCTGGGTTTTGTGCAGTTTTCTATATTTTAAATGAACTCTAAATGACAAGGTATTTTGCAACATGCAGCTGAACAGTAATCAATAAGATACTTTTTGACTTCAGATAAATTTAACAAACTCTGATGACTTAAAGCCATGTAAAGGCATCAAGGTTGATTGGGGTATTGATTTTGTCAATTTTATAAGTGATCTTGATTATTTTAAGAATTGACCTTAAATTAAAAACACAGTAAACCAAGTGAATATATTAGACAATTTTACAACAGTTCTGTTAGGCGAGGCAATGTCTTGATGTCTACTTCAGAAACCATTGGAATGAAAGCCTGATGATATACTATGAATCATTGTGCACACAATTAATTATCAGAAAGAACAAAATAAGATAAGCAAAAAGAACTACCACTCCACTACAAAGGCAAACAAGTTTAGCTGGATTTTGTTTTGTAAAAGGTCTGTTCCCCATCACACTGAATTAAGATGCTAATTTTAAAAAGACTACACCGGTGGAAAAAAACCCAGAAAAACAATGGTTATTACCTGATTTTGTAATGTAATAAATTTTTTTTAAAAACATTCTACCCCCAAAAATGACTAAGAGAAAATAAAACTACAAAGTAACATTTAAAAACTGCAATCAACATAGCAAAGAAGAAATTTAATGAACAAGAGCAAATATTGAAAGTTAACAGAGAAGCCAAGTCAGTCATTAAATATTCCCAGACACAAAGTAGCTTAAGTGCTCATTATACAAGACCAAGATATACAGATACATAATCAAACACTCTTGTAAGAAATGATAAAAGCAACATCATTAAATTCTTTCTCTCACTAAACATTTAAATAATTCTCTCAACTTTAACTTTTTTTTCTATGTACAAGCCATATTTTTGTCTTTTTGAAAGCATTTTTTCCTGTTTATAAAAGCAAATGTTTCACAATACAAAAACAAAGAATAAAAACAATCAACTATATACAAGTGGCATTATAAGATGTAATGGCAAAGTACCATAAATTTATCATCAGAATGGAAGCATTTCATGGAGATGACAAGATAAATGACTGCTGACTCCTCTTCCCTGATGTTAATGAGGGTGTAAGACATATTCACTGGTCTCATACATCGCTACAACTCATGTGCATAACTTAATATTCCCATATGTAATCTCTTTAATTGGATAAAAAAAAAAAATGAAATTTTTAAATTTTTAAAAAAAAATTATGGACTTACAATTTCACAATTGCGATCAAAATATTCACCTTTTCTCTCTAAAAAGGAAAAAGAAAAAAGAAGTACTATTTGCACTATTTAAACACACGAGGCAACCCCACCCCTCCCCCCCAAAAAAACCCCAGCAAACAAAACCTGTGAAAAAATATTTAGAAAAGGATTTCCGACAGTGAAATAACTATCCATGCAAACATGCAACTACCGGTATGGTACATAAGATATAATAACATGCAACCAGCGTAGGTGCTGACCTCAATTTCTGGTGCTTTAAATATTAAAAGAACAATTTTTTCTTTTTATCACCTTTTAGCAAATGCCACCCTCACACATTCCATTATTTCTATGTACATTTCAACTACATATTTGTATTTATAAGTTTGCAGATAATTAGATGAACTGAGTAAATTCATCAGTTTAAAAGACATACAAAGCATAATAAATAGCATGTTCTTAATTTGGGGGAATATCTGATTACATCAGCAAGTGAGTATCTATGTTACCGTTTTGAAAGAGACCTTTTTTGTACCTACAGCTTTGACATAGAGACACAATGGAGACTGTCTTTCGGAGGAAAGAAATGAAAATTATTTACATCTGCAATTTTCATGTTTTATCAGGAGTAATACAAATGATGCACCAATATTGAAAAAAAAAAAAAAAAACCCCAACAGATTGCTTTAAATTTTTTTGTTAGAATGTTGAATGAAGTACAGTGTATCTTTCATATATTTTCTTTGAAACATGCTTGGGTATGATTAAGTTAACGAAAAACTATAAAGCCAAATTTGATAAAATAACATTAAAAAGTCGAATCACTTATAATTTTGTTCCTGAATGGTTAATATCACGAATAATAAAAGCACATCTCATTTGTATTTTCTTTCTTCAACACATTAACAATTTGAATTAAGTTAAGAGCAAACAGATAATTGAAAATATAAAAAAAAAAAATTTAAAATAATTACCAATTGATTCTGGATTTTCTCTATATATTTTTTCTTCAAAAAAAAAAAAAAAAAAAAGTTACAACTTCAAACTAATAAAGGGTTGGGGAAAACTGGGATGCAATATTAATAATAAAAAGAGGTAAGTTATAACAAACAACATCTCTACAGGATTATATTCACATGCATATGAAGTGCATTATAAAAAGTGAAGTATATGGGTTTAAGCGTAAGCAAGGACTATGTTAAATAAAATCAAAACTAACTTTTTTTAAAAAAAGGAACAAATGTATCTTCCAGTTTATCTCACACAATAAGCAATAGTTTTTATTCATGACATCAAATATATTAACTTGTTGCAATTTTTCTTTTAACCATGCCATATTTTTTCTTTGAAAAATGAATAGGAGGCAACTATTTTGATAAAATTAGGTGGACATTTAAAATTTAGCACATAAATATAAATAGTGAAAGGCTTGTATATCTGAATTTACGTTGTGTGTGGTATTAAAATGATTATTTAAAAGTAAGCATAGAGCCCAAAACGTTTCTTGCAATCACATATTTTATCTGCAAAAAGAGCAACACCTTTGAAAGAATGAATGTTAAAGATAAAGTTATGGTCATGTGACATCTAATAATTCCATTACATTAGCCAAACCTTTAATTGCATTAATACTGCATGAGATAAATAAAGATACTTGATAATTTAAGGAAAAGCACCATACTAACATTAAATGTGTAAATAGTGAATTTCCTTGTGGATGTAAACAAATAAAACATTACAGCTGGTGAAGCATGAAAGTACATCTATATATTTATGTATATATATTTTTTGATGATCGCTATCAAGTTAGCCAACTAAAGAAATGGTAATTGACCGCCACTGGCATGGAGAAAATTAAACAGATGCTAAAAATGGTACATACAACTGGCCACTTAGGGTGATTGGTAGCAGCCGCAGGAACAAAAAGATGCTGAAACTAATAATTTCTTCCTGTTTTATTCATGTCTAATTTTACAACCTGCCTTTTTAAATCAGCAACAAGGCAACATTTATCAGGATCCCTGGAGTGCCCTTTCATTAAGAAAAACATGAATTCTAAACAAGATGAAAGTATCAGTCTACAGACTTGAGTTTTGTTAACCAAATTTAGAGCTCTGTATATTAAAAAAAAAAAAAAAAAAAAAAAAAAAAAAAACAAAAACAAAAACAAATTCTCCATTGACAGCTTACTACAAACCACATTTGAGCTTCTTAGGTCAGCACCTCTCACAACACCTTCACCTACGTTTTTCAAGTTCTGGTTACAATTACATGAATATTTATTTAAATGTCATTGCAAAATCTCAATGATAAATAGAAATGATGCTGCAACAACCATATAAAAATAGAGCCTTATTCCCAGATATATTTACATATTGCCAAAAGTATTCTGACATCAAAGAAAATTGGAAAGCAAAAAGGAAAACACTAAGCAAAGTCCAAAATGAGGCTTCAAATGAAAATAAATGCCCATTTGCGCAAAAGGTAACTCCATGAAAAATGCATCCAAATCATTTGAATCCAAACAATTCACAAAAAGCACACATGGAATGGGTCATGCCCACTCTTGTCCCTCCGACAGAAATCCCAGGTGTTGTCTTGACTTGTACATAAATAATCCAATGGTTGCAAATCATGCATCAAAACACAATTTTTATCGAAACACACTAAAAGCTGAAGCACTGAAAGTTTTCACATCACCGAAGCAGTCATCCTCATCTTCTCCATTTTTCTCAGCACTTAACAAATTGGCGGCCGAAGAAACAAACTCTGAGTAAGCCATGTTAAGGATGGTCACTCATAACGATGGGGATGAGACAAAAAAATTATTAAAATTCATTTATTATTAGTTTATATGGAGGGTATCACACTGTCTGGAAATACCTTCCTTTATTTTGGATATATGTAGGGTGGGAGTGCAAACATATCTCACTAACTTTTTTCTTCCATATTGATATAAAGAGTGAGATAGACTAGAATCACTTTGGACGAGGTTCAGGTTTTCGTCTGTCAAACTTATTTGAGGTCCGGTTTTCCTTAGAGTTCCTTCGGCTACCGTTTGGTGGCCGTGATGATGCAGGTGGCCCATCAGCGCGGGGCAAGTTGTCTTTTGATGACCCACGAGGGGCTGAGCGCGAACCTTGCTGCTGCCCACTTTGGTAATTTCCCTGTTCTCGGAAGGCATTTGATGATTGGTTGGATGATCTGGTTCCACTAGATGTTGCAGTGTTGTTATTTTGGGCAGACGAAGGCCCATTTGGGGTACCTGAGTTTGGGTTGGGGCTTGATGACCCACTTGTATAATCACTTGTATTGGCACCATTGGCAGCTTCCCTATTCTTCTGAGCAACCATTTGGGCATATGAAAGTTTTGGAGCATCCAGCTGAGGGAAAAACAAAACAAATTTATAATGAATTGAAAATAAAAAACATTTTTCAAATTATTATTTTAAATATGTCACATATTGTGAAGAATTACCACACTTTCTTAGTTTAGATGCAAGATGTCCTGTAGAGTCCACCTTGCATCCGCACTAACAAAGAGTGGGAAATTCAACACAATATTGTGTCAGATGAACACTTTTGAAATAGAAATATCTGAACGGCCAAAAAAAGAAATTAAAAAAATATATATATATATATTATACTAAGGATTGTTTGTATAACATTCATTTTTTACAATTTCATTTACAATTTTACATTTGATTCCATGTCTTTTTAATATCAAAATAAGTTGGAAAAAAAATTGCTTAAACAAGGTTCAGGGCATGCTGTTAATACGAGTGGCAGTCAAGTTTCCTACCAAAGATTTATTGTCCTAGAGATTACTTTAAAAAAAAATTGCTTAAACAAGGTTCAGGGCATGCTGTTAATACGAGTGGCAGTCAAGTTTCCTACCAAAGATTTATTGTCCTCGAGATTACTTTAAACGGGGATGAAAAATACATTTACATACAATTATGTGACGATGTGCCAATGGAAACAACAACAACTAAATATAGAGTTAACTATGTCTTTACACTTGATATATAAAACTGTTTAAAAAAATGTTACGCATATTTTCAGTTTTTAAAAATCTAGCTCTGGACATATTATAAATAATCTCAGCTAATCCATTAGGAATCCCCAATCCACTGCCAAAAAATACTACCCTACTTTACGGACTATAAGACGCACTTAATTCCTTCAAAAAATTGCCTCCAAAATTCAGGTGCGTCTTATACTCGAAATTAATATAAAAATGGTAAAAATGTTATATAAAAAAAATTGCGTTAAAATTAAGGTGTGTCTTATAGTCCGCAGTGTCTTATAGTCCGTAAAATACGGTAGTTAAAACCTTTGTAATCTATTCATTATTGCAAAGGTAAAAAAAAAAAAAAAAAAGACATACAGGTCCAGTTGTGGCCACAGATGATGCTTGTGAGACCAATGCTGGCTGTTGAGGTGGAGCTGTCGATTGCTGAGACCTAGTAGCACCTTGATTGTGACTTTGCCTATTTTCTCCCTGTCTCTGGGCCGACACTGTTGCAGGTGTGGCTACTGGGGTGCTTGCTTTCTGAGACCTGAAAATTTTGGTATGAATTATATACTTTCCTAATGACAATTATGGGAGTTAATTAATAATTGTGACTGGATATTATGTATGATTATGCGCAGTGTGTTTTTAAGAGATTAATTAGTTAGTGAGCACTCTCCCCGCGCTTGACTTGTTGACGTATTTTTATGCTTATGACGTATTGTCTAAGTCTGTTTTGTGACGTACATTTTATAGTGGGCAGTCGTGAAAGGAACTTTGTGGATGAAGGTTGACTTTGATTTCTTTCTTATACATGTGTATAACTTGATGAATTAACCAATCTAATATAAACAGGAGTTTGACACTTAAAAAGGTAAGTCTTTGTTCACTTGTAAGTATCAAATCTTTCGAAGACTAAGTTTTAAAATCAGGGCTAGAAAACTAAGAACTAGAAAACTCCCTTAAATTATGAAATTACAATCCTAACTATATATAAGAATTAAGTTCTTAAAAAACAAAAATGTAAATTCTATCTTTACACAAATTGATCTTTATGTCAACAATGGTTAACTGGGGGTCGGGGTCATCCATGTATTATGAATGCAGTGAGGGCATTGTTAATTTAGGATATTTTGTATATGGGTGCGTATTTAGTAGTATTTAGCCTAGTGACAACTTGAAGTCCACCATTTGACTCTGTATGTTTCTGTGACGTAATTATTTCATCCAGCTGAACATAAGATTATATTTTATATTTACTACGCTGTCACAAAAGAGGTAGAAAACTAGTGATATAACTTTTAACAAAGATTTACAGTGGCTTTGTTTAATTGCATTGTACATCATATTTGTCAATAAATTGAAACAGGTGGTTGGGTGAAAAAATCACATTTTTTCTGAAAGACACATGTGTGCACATGTGGTGTATGTGAGTGTTGTTAATCCATAAAAATGTGAAAATGTGGATAAATTTTTTGGCCCTTTATATAATCTTAGGCACTGAAAATATATATTTTGAATCTCCTTCAGTATTATTGGACACCTGGATTTTAACATTAATTGACTAACTTTAGGGAATATACTAGAATATGAATGGCAATAACAGTTGCGATCAACACTAAAACGATCAAAGATACCTTGATAGTACAGGAACTGCCGACGGCTCTGATGGAGAAATGATAGAAGGGGTTTCTGACCGAAGTGACCTTGTGTCAGTAGAGGTACCATCAGTATCCACTTCCTCTTGTGAGGAAGAGGTGGCATCATCATCGACAGCAGAATCTCCATCATCTCCACCATGTGTGTCAGCGGTAGCCGAGGTCACACCATGATGAGCTGTCGGTACAGATGCCACACAGGGAGGTGCCGGAGTGGCCACCGGGCTAGGTGTAGAAGAGGCAGCTCGTGGGGTGCCAGAGCTGACAGAGCCTGTAGGACGAGGCTTTCCCCTCACAACATCTGACATTCTGTTCTCTAAAGGGACCTCAGAGTTGGTGATGCTATTCTGTAAGTTAAAAAAAAACAATTTTTATTGTTTTAAAAGTGATGTCTAATGTGATTTGAACATTTTGAAATGGTAATACTTAAACTACTTATTACCCCTATTGCCCCTTTCATATATCCTACATGTGATGGCCAAGCTTGATATTAAAACGTCTCATGTCTTATATAACGAAAAGTATATGTTCTAGATATTCACAACAGGACCATAAACAATAATCAATAACTAAAACAACTATGCTTACTTTAAATAGAGCTGCAGATCTCTGTTGAAGTGAATAAAAGTGGAATTCATGCATTTAGTCCACTTATTTAAACAACATTTTTGCCAGACAGATACTTTTTTTTTCAGGCCCTATTTGGTACTGTCATAACAACTTTTCTATTTACCGCAGTTTGTTTGCATGAGCTATAAACTGCTTTAACCTAGCCAAATTTATGATATTAAAAATAAAAAGATAATGTTATGGTACAAAATAAAATTTGAATTTAAATACAAATATCCTAGAAAAATCCTATCTCTCTGTGCCCCACTCTAAAGTTCTATTCCACACAACCCGGTCAATGCCTTGAATATCTTCAATACAAGTTTAACTGACAATAATTACAAAGCAAAAACTTACTGCTGCACCAGGTAAAGGTGGGAAAGAGTTGGCCTCCATCGTGAAATTATCAGCAGCAGCAGGTTGCTGAGAGCTAAAGTTGGCTCTATTAGACTGGTTACGTTCACCACCTCGCTGAATGAAACGAGACATACTTTTTTTTTATTCTTCAATTCAACATCTACTCAGCTTGCAATGATAATTAAAAATATAATATTGCTTCTTTTTTTATGTAAGCCTGTTTTTTTTCCTCAAATGTAATTTCCTGCCTGTAATAGTTATCTATTGTCTTAAAAGTAACTATAATATTACCAATTAAAATTAGTCTTTTCCCAAAGAGTGTAGATAAAAAACAGTTGGCATTTTTGCAAATTATGTGAAATATGCTAAACATTACAGCTCAATCATTAGCAGCTGACTTACTTGATTTCTAACATTCTCATCTCGCCTGTTTCTCCTATTTCTTCTAAGTGGAAAGAATAAGGGGGAAAAAAAAAAGCATTGATCAAGTTGCTTATAGTTGTGTAATAGATAAGGAAAAGTGATTATCACATAGTAAGTAGATGCTTTATGCTTAAGTGCATAACACCAATACAATGCAGAGAATTCAACTCTCATGATAACACATAATTTAAGATGTGATGCGTTGGAGGAAATTGTACTTCCTGAAAAAAAAAATTTCTATCGTTAAAAATTAAAATATGTTGAACAATGTAACTGAGCCCTTTTCCATCCTCTATACATGCTTCACGAGGCTGGCATACGTCAAAAGTTTAATTTTATTTGAAGACTGCCTGTAAGTTTTTGTTTTTAAAGATATGAACTTCTCACATCTGATTCTAGCCCTTAAAGCTTTGTACTAAGAAGTACTGAGCATTTCCTCATGAATGCACAGATATGGCTTTTCATGGCCACTTGGAAAAATATTAGTTCACTAAATTTTTAAAAACAAGTGACTAGTTAATAAATATTTACCTTTCAGGTCGATTGCTGGGAGGTGGTTGCTGATGCTGATGATGCTGCTGATGGGAAGGTGGTGGGGGAGGCATCTGGTGATGCTGTTGCTGGTGGGGAGGTGGCATCATACTGTGGGGGTGGGGATGATGATGTTGATGGTGACCAGCATGGGGGGGCTGCTGGTGTTGATGTGTCTGGGGAGTCGGTGGAGGAGGTTGGTGGTGAGGATGTTGGTTGCTTGTGTGCTGAGGGGGATGGTGAGTTTGCTGTTGGTGGTGGTGATGCTGTTGGTGATGGTGGGTTGGCTGGGGTGGCTGTTGATGATGGTGCATGGGAGGAATAGGGGGTGGGGGTTGATGGTGATGTATTTGTTGCTGGGTCAAAGGAGGTGGGTTGCTTGTCTGTGGTGTTGGTAGAGGAGGGGCAGCGGTGGGCACAGAGATCCCAGCTTGCACCATCATTGGTTGCTGATGCTGCTGTTGTTGAGGTTGAGCTGGCTGAAAGTGTTGTATACTGGCCTCAAGTGCTGTTGGATTAACTATAGCAGTTGTTGCAGTTACCGTTGTTGCAGCATGCTGCTGTTGCTGCTGATGTTGTGTCACCATGGGTGTCACAAACTGGTGGGGGGATTGTACCATCTGCTGTGGGGCCATCACCTGTCCCACCTCATCTCTGGAGCGACGTTGCACATAACCCCCAGTCTGCTGGATGACACTGGTATTTACATTACCATCAGCACTACGTGGACTAGCTCTGGACGACGCACTCGAAACCGACACTACAGGAGGCCTTTCTGATGTACTCCGCTCAATAGTCTGTCTGTTAGAGCGCTGTGGCCTGCTGGATTAAAAAAAATTGTTTGAAAATTACAGCAAATGATAGCCCCACCTTCTATTGATGAACATGAACAGCCTCATGTAATATTATTAAGATACATAAGGAAATACGATTTGCATACTTCTGGAAGAAATATATGCCAGTGTGAATACAGAGATTAGATTAAAAAGAAAGATGGTTTAGTGCTGTTTTTGCTTTTAAAAGGATATAACAATGGTAAATTTGCTGGTTTTACCCTTTTATCTTTACTGCCTGATAATAAAAATTATCATAAGTATACTTTGACACATATTCAATATTCAAGAATTAGTAGTGTCTGATTAGACAAGGATTATAGTATGCTCATCTGACCATTCATTATGTGTAAGTAAAGTACCCCTCACAACTCTCAAAGCTATTTGTACATCACATGTGGTAAACACAGACTGCTTTACTATAAGGGGATTAAGATTTATGAGAAATTAAAATATACCCATTGAAGCGGTGAGGGGCTCCTCCAGTTGAAGAAATGATATGTTGCCTGGCAGCCACATTAGCACGAATATGCTGGGGCTGAAGACCATTATTTTGCATTATCTGTTACAAAAAAAACAAAATTTAAATAAAATGCTGCTAATGACTGAAATTAAAACCACATTTTTAAAAAGCTTTAAAAAAACAAATAAAATTAAATGGCTCGCTCTGTTTTACCATTCAACCATCTCTAGGGGTAAGACGCCAAAAAATGTTTCCTCAAGAATGTACTTTCATAATAAGTGTCTGATCTAAAATTTGATTTTCTTTAAAATCTTTAAAATTTGAAACTTCAGCAAAGCTGATTAAAAAAATTGGCATTTTTATTATTACATGTGTTACACATTCCCCAAATTATATATAATTTTTAAAACTTATCAAAAGAAGAAAAAAAAAATTATGAATTTAAAATGCCAGTAAATGGCAGTTCATAGCTAGTGTTCATGCAAAGTGTGCAGAAAAAAAAAAGGCAAGAAAAAGAAATCTGGTAGATTCACAAATCTTTTTCTTGATGCAAAGTGAACTATTGAACAAATAAAACTGAAATAGGATGTTATCTCCCCTCTTCATGTAACTGGCAGCTGGGAAAAGTTACAATTCCCTAAAACAGATCACAGGAATTAAAAATACACATATTTCCTTCCAAGGGACTTTGATTTCAATATTCTACTTTTTTTGTTCACATGCTTGTTAAAAGAAAAATAAGTATAAATAAAAATGTTTTAAGAACCAATTAACACAATTATCAATTGGTAGATGGGCAGCAGCAATCAGAAGCACACACACACAAAGCAGGCTAGGTCAGGTGATTTTTAACATTTTAGTACCTTAAAAAATTATCAACCCATGAAAAATTAACTTACAATCTTGGCACACATTTTTGTAGGAATAAATTTTGATGATGGCCGTTTTAACTCTTACACATTCTGTCTTTTCTTTTAGAAACTATTATGTATTAACGTAAGTTTGCGTTTTGTATGATTAGTGCATATTGCACTTTTATTGATTCAACTTTAATTTACCCCTTGATCTATATTATTATACTACATGGCCAAATGTTTTATTTGTTAAGTATATAAACTTAGAATATGATTCTATACATAAATATGAAATGTTTTCAAACTATAGCTGTTCAGTATCAATGCTAAAAATGATCTGGCATAAAAGTTGATATTTATGATTATGATATAATGTCCCATGCAACTGCACCCCATGAAAATTCACCCAATACTTATAACCACACAGAAATAATTTTTTTTTAAAACTCCTTAAATATCAGTTTTGTGTCACAAGAGGTAAGTGTACAGCTGAATTATATCTATTCCAAAATATAATTTTCAGAAGATACCACAAACTTCATTTAAAAATAGATAATTAAATTTCAAACATATCTATTATTTTTAAAGTCAAGCATTTTACTATTGTATTTTTTAAAGCAAATTTTGTCTAAACATGTGAGCTAGCTATGTCCTGTGAAGCTGTTCCAATCAACTGATTCTAAGCACACACCCATTGCAATAAAGATACCAATGCATACATCTTTTGATCTAAGTGTAAATAGTCTCACTGGCAAATGATTTCACCACTGCAAATATGCATTGATCAATATGATAGTTCCAAATTCAACAGCTTGATTTGATAGGATAAGAAAGTTAATTTAATTTTTTTTAAAATGTTTTTAAGTATACACATTTAGTGAAGGATTTTGTTCTCTCCACCATTTAGTGAAGTATTTTTTTCTCTCCACCCAGTGACAATGAAATGACAAAACATTTGCAACTCTCATGTGTAGTCTATAAGTAGTATATGCATGGTATATTCAATAAATAAAAGCCTAATGGCAACGATTAGAGATATATATTTAATTCCTATTCCAGTTTAAGTGTTGATTTTTTTAAAATGCTAGTGACCAGTTGTTTCACTTAAAAACATTTAAATGTGGTCTAATTATTACAAAATCATTGACTATTAAATTAAATAGAGCACAATTTTTTTTTCTTTAAACATAATTTTCACATTTTTTCCACCAAAGCTTTTATCATAGTAGGTGATTTTATTCTTAAATAAAAATTAGAAGTTTCTGTGTAATATGTAGACTAATAGCAAGCATTTCAGACTTGTATCTTTTTTTTTAATTTTGAGATTTATGAATATTGACTAACATTCATTACATTACATTTTTCTGTGTGCTTTTTCATTTAGATTTGCTATCTACATTTCCTCTCAGATCAATGTATTGATCTTTCTGACCTCTTCTTCATAAAACTAAAATATTTTATGAGATCAAAGTGGTGTAGAGGGGGTATGGTTAAATTTACAAAAAGTCTGTGAGATTTTGTGTATTTTGTAAATTAAGTTTCAAATTGATTTGTTATGCTGGCATTCAGTACACTTTGGACAACCTGGATATTGGAAAAGCCATTTCCATGAACAACCTATACAACCAATAAAGAATTTTATTGATACATAAGCCCATGCCTAAATAATTTGTACTTAATTATATTTTTGACATTAATTAGTTGACTAACCAAACAAATTACGACACGATAATTAGTGTAGGAGCATATCCATTTTGGAAAAACTAAATGATAAAAATATTTAACTGCTAACCAACAGTATTCCTTTGTTCATATTTCTATTTATTGATTTTGAGACTAAAGAATATGGGCTTTTGGTATTTAGCATTTCTCTCTTCTAAGCCCTTTTCATGTTTAAAAATTTTTTAAAATGCAACACACAAAAACAATCCAACACAGCCAGTAATACAAAAATTATGCCAAGAGAAAGTTTCACAATCAGTTTAGAGAATGAGTTTTTTTTCCCCCAATGTATATTGAATTAGATCTTTTTAAAGTAATTTTGTAAAGAATTTCAATGGTGTTTCTAACAATAAATTATCATCCTTTTATGATTTCAAATGAACGGATTCACTGTCCATGTTTATTTAGTGTTGTCCTAACTAGTAGTTTCTTGACGGGGTAGAATGATTAGAGTGGCATGATTACAGCAGCAAAACACACCATGCTGCTTTGTGGTGTGTGTCATGCTAGATTGGTTCTACCTGCTGGCTGGCTGCTCGTCTTTGCCTGTACGCCATACAGATGGCCTCAATACTCACTATTCCTGGATCCATAGCTGGGGCAGGTCCTGGCCAACTAGGGGTTATCATACAATTGTATGGCATGTAAGAAGCTGCTGGTGTCTGGTAAAAAAACAAAATTACATTAAAAAAAACAACTAGATTCCAGTGATTTAATAAATCGTAAAGAAGCAATTGGCAACCATGAAAGCACATCAGCATAAGTGATAAAGAAAAGTTAAGAGGTAATAGCTTGGAAGATTACTTTAGGTTCTGGGGAGCCTAATACAAGCAAATGTCAAATTGCAAATTAAGTTCTTTACTTTAACAAACAATTTTGTGTAACAAATAAATATAAACATACCAGACAGCAGAACTTTTAATACCCTTGCAATATGCCTTATAGCAATTAAACCCCAAAATACTGGCTATACCAGTGTAAAGAATTTTAAACCCACAAATCGTGACTATACCACCAGTCATTGTAGTCTGCAATTTGACATATTAAGAACAAGGCAATCAGATAAACTCAATTCAACAGAGACTGTAAACAACAGCTCAGCTAGAAGTGCAAGAAAAAGGAACACGATACCTGTTGATAAAAAATTCCAGGAGATCCTGACATGATTGGATGATGGTGGAACTGCATAGCACCATACTGTTGCATCAAAGTGGGTGGCTGTTGGGGCTGAGCCATGGTGTTCTGTACAGTTGGCACAGTAGATGGATTTACTGCTGACACTGCCGCCTGATTCTGATGTGCTAGTCTTCTTTGGTTAGACTCTTCAGATGAAGGAAAATAACCAGCAGCAGCCATAGTTCCAGACGACTTTATACAGCACTGTGGGGAAAAGGTTTTTTTTTTTTTTGTTAGTTGCAAAAGATATGATAGTCCTACTGTGAATAAAAAAAAAATGATGCCCCACACCTGCCCAAAAATCAACACTAACTATATAAGGATTGCTTGCAAGGATTCAGTGCACTACTGGGTGCAATGTGAAAACTCACTTCAGCTTATTGTCACCAGTAGTCATATAATTAGATGATCTTACCCCAATTGGAAAGCCTTTGTAATCAGCCTTTGTGTTGTGCAGCATGAAGAAACTGTTCAATGCAATGGACTCATCCTTGAAGCTCACATACCAGGTGGATAACTTGTCTTTGACCATGACAAACTCGATATGAGTAGGAGTAGGAGCACCCATATCAAGGATAAATTGACGAACATCCTTATAGAAATAAATTTAGATCAGAGATTTATTTCAGGTCATTTCTTTATATTGTCAACAAATGTGACAGATTTATTTTCAGATCTTTCCACCAACATTTCCACCAATTATAACGGGTTTATTCTCAGGGCTTTTTAACAACATTATCAAACATGATACTGTATTTTAGGCACTATAAGACGCACTTTTTTCTTTGTAAAAATTGTCTCCAAAATTCAGGTGCATCTTATACTCAAAGTTAATATAAAAATGGTAAAAATGTTATTAAAAAAAAATTGCTTAAAAATTAAGGTGCGTCCAATAGTCCGTAGCGTTTTATAGTCCGTAAAATATGGTAAAAGATTTATTTTTTCATATCTTTTCACAACATTGTGAACAGGTCAAATAGATTTAGATAGTTTCACCAGTGTAGTCAACATGTAATCAGTGAAAAAAAACCACAATATTCCAGTATTTAATTTTAATAAAATGTCATGCCATTTTTATGGCAACACCACAATAGCTTAATCCTTCATAATTACCTTACTATAAAATAAATTGCATTTATTTTATTGTAAATACATAAATGAGATACGTTGTTCCTAGACTTAAAATGTGGGCATGTACTATATAAAGACTCAGGATAAGTACCTCTTCAACAGCGGTTGATGGAAAGCCTCGTAAAGTCAAAGTTTTCCTGCACTGTGAAACTCGCACTTTTGTTCTAGTGTCATTCAATTCCAAGATGGAGCTTGCTGATGACAAAAATTTGAAAGATTACTGCTCTGGCTCAAAAAAAACAAAAATTTACCAGCTAACAGCACAGGCATTAAGAGAAGAAACAAAAAATAAATTAAAAGAAAGACGAATGTAAAATAGAGTGGTTGGTAGTGTTTAGTACAAAAAAGAATTTGTCTATTTTCTGGCACGCTTACTCTATGATAAGCTTAAAAATTAAAATTTGAAAAATGATGGTGTGCAACTTACACTCTACCGCTTGTGCCAGCTGTTCATAGTTGCTACAAATGGGTTTGATGCGGCCAAAGTCCAGAAAAATACTGAGGGGAATATACTTGTCTGGATCCATTTTGGAGTTAAGAAATTTGTCATTTGGCAAATTTTCTCTGCAAATATATTTTCAATATAAATTTTTTCATTTAGTTTTGTGAAACTTTGAATTTGAAATTAAAATTTGGAAATAAATTCATTCCCACTTTGGACAATTATATCAATTAGATATAAAATACATTTATTAGAATCTTTAAAAATAAACAAGAAGTTTAAGGTCATGTAATTGATGAATGAAAATCTGTTGATCAACACTGTTTATGTCTTTTGCCCCTGCTAGGTTAAATAACTATATTTGGCAAAACCATAATTGCTCAACACAAATTAGCAAAATATTTATTTTTGGAAACTAAAGAAAAAAACTTATGTTAGAAGTAATTTACTCACGCAGAAAAATAAAACTGCATCTGTTTCCTTATAGGCTCCAGCACAGCATCTGGATATTTTGCTCCTGAGGGGGAAAACATTTTTATTAATTAACATAACTGGCAGAAAAAATATTAAAGTGTTTGTCAAGATGCAATTTTAGGCACTGAAAATAATTTACTTAATAGTCTATGGTAAAAAAAATTTAACAGCTTTAATTAAATAAATCTTTTTTAATTTTGCAAACCTATATTACTTCATTTTTAAAAATTAATTATTATTTCTCTGCTTTGTGAGACCAAAACTATGATCCATTAACCAGGATAAAAAAGAATAGTTTTAAATTATACTTTGGGACAAATTTGTCTAAGCTTGAGAAAGTGTGGCTCCTACCTTCTCCACCAACGGCACCTTGATCTGGGTCACCTTCTTCTGTTTCCTCCTCTCCACCAGCTGACTGACTAACCACAGCAATGTTTTGGGTAGCTTGAATATCAACTGGTTCACCACTACCATTACCTTTGAAAAGTAATAGACATATTTTCAAATTAGGGTCACCAATACCAGTCATAATTTTTACTACTTTTAAATATGTAAGAGAATTATTTTATCACATTTGAATGAAATTACTTTGACATTGATTTCTTCACAAAATGATCGATTACCGATTATTCCAATTACCCCGATGTCTTTCTAAACTTAGCAGATCCCTAATTTTTGAAAACTAGGAGATTTCCAATACATGAAACATTCAGATAGTCTTTCATCTTTATATGTTACATTCAAATTTACCAAGTAAACAAGGACAGGAGAAAATATTATGCACAATTGAACAAAACATAATGCTATGATGGTTTGGAGCACCTGATGGTCATTATTGATTATTGCTATAAGTATAAAAGCAAAGAGTTTTCTCTTCAGCTTCTGATCAATGTGTACAATAGTTAATCCTCCACAAGGCATTTCTTGAAGAACATGCTGAATATATCAATATTCACCTTCAATAAATGTTTCCCGTCACAGACATTCACTAATGTGAGTATCTAATATATTTTTAAGATTCCCATAATGGATATTCATAAGAGTTAAAGGTGAATCTATTTTTAGAAATTTAACCCCCCAAAAAATAAAAAATTCCCACACAAGGAACAAAACTAATAACAAATAAATGTACCCTGCACAGCATATATGGCCCGCTAAGCAAGATCATTAGTATGAAGGTAAATAAAACTGATTATTTGTTAGCTAAAAATAATATTAACACCCCTAGAATGAACATAAGTTATTGGATAAGCTTGGGTCATTTTCATACGTTAATAAAAAAATAGGTGAAACTTTGAATAAAAACATAACATTTAATTTCATCAACACAAGAAGGCAAAAGCACACAAGTTGTATATTTTTTTATCTTCAAATTGCTACACTTCTTTTTAAATTTAAACTTTTGAGTATTACAATTAAATGGCCTTTGAACTATTGTCAGGCAACAGATTCAATAAAATAACTATTAAAATAGTAGTCAGAGTATGTACCTATAGAGGAAGATGCTTGACCCGATGAAGCCCTGCCTTGTGGTTGCGCCTGTCGCATACTGTCCGATACATTGATAGAGAATGACCCTTGTTGTGATACCACAGCAACCATATGCTGCTGTTGGTTGGACTGACTGCCAGATGCTAGTAACGATTGTGTGGCCATGTTATGTCCCACCTGAGCAGTGCCCTGGACCCCAAGGCCCGACATCGGATGGGGACCCTGTGGTTGGGGAGCTGCTCCTCTGAGCAAGCTTGCAGAACTCCCACCCATTGGCACAATGAAAGTAGTGCCATTTTGTTGGATATCTCCATTGGTCAACAGACCTGTAAAAGCAACATAAAAAACTGCATTTACAACACCTGATATAACAAAGTCATTTTATGAATCCATTAAGCCCAACACAAATGTTCCTTATAAGTTGGTAATAGTAAACTAGTACATGAGAGAAATATAGAGGCACACAATTTTTCAATCCAAAGACATTTTAACAAATGTTTCTATATTCCATAAATGTAGTAGCTAACAATTTCCACAGAGTAATAATATTAATCATGGGGGACTACTTACTCTCATTCATTGCCAAGTAAATACATTTGTTTGTATGTGCACTGAATTAGCTTACCTTGAGATCCTGCCTCCTGTCCAACAAAGTTAACCTCAGATGGAGATCTATCTCCTGACTGAGTCTGATGGAACACTGGTGCTGATGGGTTTAAATTTTTAGGAGAGGTTGGACTCTGCTGTTGGATGATGGAAATTTACAGCAATTAACATCTCTGTTTAAATAATCATTATATGAGTGAAAATTTGTTAGTTTGTGGATTTCTTCCTCCCATGTTTCTACATGGACTGTTAGATCTTAATTGGTACACATATCCATCATTAACCAGAATGAAATACTGGGGGGTTTTGAACCTTACAAAGTATCCCATTTAGGGCCGGGGGCTATAATAATATTATATACGTTTTTTCCTTTTATATGAGCTATGTAAATAAAATGTTCAGCACACTTTTCTACATGGATATACGAGTCTTGACCAAAATTGGCATATATATCCATCATTACCCTTAATGAAATACTGAGAATTTTTTATCTTCCAGAAATTTTCCATTTTTTGCCGGGGCCCAAATTTCGATATTTCTTTATATGAGCTATGTAAATAAAATTACCAACAAATACTCCTACATGAATTGATGGATCTTGGCCAAACTTAGTACACATACACTTGATTATCCAGTCAAATAATGAAGGGTACTGATCTCATAATACCCATTCCCTCTGGGCAGGGGGCCCAAATTTAATTTTTCCTCATATACGCTTTATAAATAATGGGCTTAGTTAATAATACATGTATATGCTTCTAAGGGAATCGATCGATCTAAACCATGTTTAGTAGCAATAGCCCTCATCATCCATAAGACATGCTAAGTAGCAATAGCCTTCATCATCCATAATGAAATATAGGTGGATTTAAAATTAGCCTAATAGTGGGCCGGTCTGGAATTTTCCAGAAATTTTGATAATTACAAAGGCTAGATCTCAGGCATTTTCCAACCAATTTTAATTGGAGAACTTTTAAATTATAACCCCATTATGTATTCCTGGATCATTTTCTAAGTGAGTGTGTGTGTGTCTGTGTGAATGGGATTTCACTGGGAACGGCATTTCAACAGGAAAAGGGATCCAAATGGGAAACTGGTCTCCCATAGGAATTAGGATCCCACCGGGGATTGGAATCCCATTGAGGAACAAAATCCCATCAGGAAACAGGATTCAATCGGGGAGCAAAATGTTTACAAAAGTTAATATCAATGTGTTTTATTTGTACAGGTGAAATTTAAGTGTTTTTTTTTTCTTCAGCGACAAGTTTTTTTTTTACAGAACCCTTAATTTCAATGTTAGCTAATAGGCTTTAACATATGTATTTTTGAATGCAATACCGAGCCAGACGGGGTATCTTGGCTGTTAATCACTGCTGGATATAATTTTCAAAATCATGCTTGTATAAATAATTTAAAAACATAATTACCAATAACCTTTTATGAAGGTTTTAAAATCTGAATTTTAAAACTTTGTTTAATGTTTATTGAACAAAGAAGATTTCCTTCCCTTTTATCAAGTACAAATATCCAACGAAAGCTACTTACTTGAGACTGTCGGAAAGGCTGGGCTGCAGGATTCAAATTCCTAGGTGAGGCAGGAGTCTGAAATAAGGATGATAAAAAAAAAAATGATTACGCCATGACTGAAAACAAAGCTTTATAGCTACTATTATTATGTTGTCATGTCCAGATCTGAAAAAAAAAAAAAAAAAAAAAAGGGCAACAACCAACTCTTATTTCAGCACATTTCACAATAATATTGACAATAAAAAATTTGGGGGAACAGGAAGCTTCTTTCTACTTACTGCCTGAGGAGACAGTGTTGGAGAGGGAGGATTTGTGTTGGAAGGCAGATCTGTAGCCTGAAATGAAAGAGTTTAATTTTAAACAGTTTTTGTTTAAAGTTTCAAATCAAGATATGAGGTCAAAACTAGAAAATATTGCCAATAGGTGCCTTTCAAACTGCTAGGCATGCGACACACGTTTGCTATTAAGCTTTCAACTAATTATTGGTTTAATTACTTGGAATAGAAATCAGGATGTTTTCATTCTAAAAACTAAAGCAACAATCTTTTTTTATAAACAATAATATCATAATATTAAACATACAGATGTGGCAAAATTATTTAGGAAATTAAAATAGTACCACAATTAGTTAGAAAATAAGAATGTGGTTCTTATCCACAAAGAAAGTGTTAAAAATACTTTTATAAAAATAAATGTGTTCAAAGTTAAAGATAAAAAATATAATGTAAAGGATTGCAATAATTTTTCAAAGATTCAAAGAAGTTAATCATCATTCAACGTCTAAATCTATTAATTTATAGGAGCATTATTTAAAAAAAACAAAGTTTGAAATTTTTCAAATGTATAATTGAACAATACAAAAAAAATAAATCAAAACAATTATTTCAAAAATTAAAATGATACCTTAAGGGTGAAAAAAAGAAAGAAAAGAAACAATCAAAAACAAAAAACAAGTCAATTCTGCAAAAACTTCTAGGTATAAGGTCAGTTCACACAAATTTCACCTCAAATTGTTGTATGAAAGCACTATTTTGTGCGTGGTTTCTTTTTTTGGGGAATTTGATCAAATAGTAATTTGAAAGTTGTGACAAAGCTTCATACGCCAATTGCATCAAATGCTTGAAGGAAAATTTGATAGTGTGAACTGACCCTTAGTAGAAAAATGAAAACTATTTTTAAACAAGTTATTTAGCGTCAACAAAACAAATTTAATGATAAGGAAACTTACAATTGCTACATTAACTTGTGGTTGTGATTGTATGTTCAAAACAGGAGCCTTAGTAACATAAAGAAGGGTAAGGAGATGGCATGAGTCATGAACTGAGTATATGAAATATTACTAGTATTTTATCAATTAAATGTATGTTACTTTGGACGTGATGGGCCCAATGACTGGAAAAATATTCACGTCATTCACCATGTCATATTGGCTGTTTATGACTGGTGACCAGGATGTGGGGGGTTTATATAACTGAAAACCCTGAAATAACTTGCAATGTCAGGAAAGGGTACAATTGTATGACCAATGAAGACATCAATTAAAGTAACAAAAAGAAAGAGTGAAGGGAACATTTAAATAAAATGTAGTCACATTGTTAAAACATGCACAAATGAACGGATCAGCATCATTTACTACAAGGTGACTATGTATGTGATCATAACAAAAAAAAATGCCTGCCGTCTTCCTATTAATCAATAGACTAGGACACAGTGGCAGAAAATATTGTCTACTCAGCAAGTCCTGCCGCAGCTTATAGACTTTCTTGTTAAATCACTGCCATGTGCCGACAAGAGATGTGACAGTACAATCCAATTAAATGTCAACGTAAAAAAAAGAAAAAATCAAAATTTGAAGGAAAGGGGTTATAAAGGATATAAGGTTACTGCCAGAGAAGCTCCACCAATACAACTGTCATTTTATCCCAGTGAAGCTAAATTTAGCACCACCCACACAATCTGTGTTATCCAGAAGTGGGCAGGCCCGGTTTTGTTTGCTGAGAAAATAGCCAAAGAGATATTAATTTATCAGTAATAGTGAACCTTGGCTCTCTTCAGTCCACAAATACTGACAACTGTTGACTACTCCCAAATATCACTAAATGTCTAAGCCACTATTTAATGTTATCTATTATATAATCCATAATACTATTTCCACCATTTAGGTCCAGAAATCTACAAGGAATAAAAAACAATATTTAGTGTTGATATAATTTGATTAAATTCATCAAATTAAGGACATCAGGGCCAGCCGGCACTAGGGCGTGGAATAGAGGGCAACCGCCCAAGGCCACAAGCTTTGTGTGGGCCCCGTCTGCAGGACTTATATGTAATACTTTAAATATAGCCCGCTGTGTCTTCTCATGATAATTTCCAGTCAACACAATATTCAGAGGTATTTGATAATCTTACAGACAAGGACTATGAAATTAGGTGTAAGTGTAACCATTACACATGACCAATGTCTAATCCATCTCTTCACCAAACATGGAGAGGAAGAATTTTCATCCACAATGACCACTGCATCAGTCAGGAACATGAAACCAGTTTAAAGAACGCAGCAATAGGCACAGATAGAGGCAATATATGTGTATGAATCTAGAGACGAGACACCAGAGACGCTATACAAATCTTGTGGTTAGCACACCAGACACATTTGCAGCAAATTTAACAGAACTTTGACATTTTTGGCTTCTAGGCCTATATGATTTTCAATAACTCCCGTACCATGAGTTTGGATAATTTGAGCAAACACTGTAGATTTGGGAATGGGCTTGGATGCAGATGATTTGGACTTGAGAGAAATGATTCCAGGAATAATTCAAACAGCATTAAAGTGTCTTCAATTCATTGTGGAAAATGCAAATGCTTTTCCAAATGCTGCGATTATGTACAAAATAATGTTAATGGTGCCAGTAAGCGTGCCAAGTCTTGAGGGAGGTTTTTAAATTAAAGTTTATAAAACCTACTTGAGATCATCAATGTCTCAGGTTTTATTGAATTGCCCGATAACATTGTCAGCTGAATAAGACATTTTTACCACCCTTAACTCTGAAAACCTCATTGAGGTGTATGCCACCAAGAAAGTAAGGAAGGTAATTTTTTGCTAAAAGCCTTAATGTTTATTTTATTGTCTGCATTTTTTTGCAATTGCTTTTAGCTCTGCAGGCGACTCGATTTCATCTGTGCATTTTTTTTCTCAACTTTTGAAATAGTTTAGAGGTTTTCTTAAAGTTTTTTTTGGAATCAAGGCTTTGACTGATAATCTTGTGTTTTTTATCCTGAGGAACAGCGGTTGCATGGATTTTTTGGACATCGTTGCTGTAAACCAAGACAAATCCATATCCGCCATATAGGAAAAAATTGAGACACAATCTTGTAAACAAATGGCAAGATAAAAACAACCATTCAAAGAGAAATTGGCTACACACAAAAGGAGTGTCCCTGATCTTGGAGAGGAAAAACGAGAACACTGTTCAAACAAAATCAAAGATTCTGTTCTCACTCAAGAACTCAACAGTTAATCTTACCACACAATTACACGCGAATGTCTTGCTACAGACTAATTTTAAGTAACAATGAAAAACCCAAACAAGCATCTTCAGGACTGAAATAAATATGTCTGATGAATGACAAAAACAAATTTTCCATTTATTTGGATCAATCAAAATATCTTATCTTATTACAGTCCTTTACTTTCACAATACATTATTGTGTTTCTTTCAATCTGTATCAAAAAGTATTATGCCATTCTATTATTGAGCTAGTAAATTTTAGTGGGGAATCCCCGAGTCTCAAAACAAGGTTATTCAGGTCCTATAGAGTTATAGTCCTATATATAATGATCAAACTTTCTTTGTTTATCTGTAGCAATTCATCTGGATTTTGCCTAACTGTTGGTACCACAAGAACATTCAATTTTTCTGTTTAATTATCTGCCTGATCATCATCTAAAAATTAACTCTTGTTTTTTAAACACAATAAATACTCCACTTGAGAGTGTACCGTTAATTTTAATGAGCGCTTTTCTTTCAGAACCAGGAGAATTGCTATTTAGACCAATTCAAATGATACAGAATGAAAATATTAATAAATTTCGGTACCTCAGTGAACTTATACCCGACATGACGCGTCCCATCATTATCATATGACTGTTGCGTGTCTTCTTAATATCCTTACCGCTGGGTTCAGTTGCGTAGTAAAGGTTAGTGCCACCCGGGGCAGGCCAAGATTTTTGTCGTCACCCCCCCCCCCCCTTTTCTGTTTATGTAGACATCTGCGGTAACCACAAACCCAAAACCTCCATTTAAATGGAAGAAAGTGGCGGAACCGCGCCCTCCTACGTCCTGGCTGGGGGTAAATAACCTCAACGGCCCCCGCAAAATTCAATTCGCCCAAGGCCCCTCACCCCACTTCCCCTAGCGCCGGCCCAGAGGATGTCAACCACGTACGTTGACTTGTAAACACATGGATACAAATTTGGGGGGGTTGAGTAGGGGGCGCTTTTAAGTAATATGGGACACAAATGACCTAAGGGGCATAGATGACACTAGGACCAGGATAACTGGGGCGTGTTTTTCCTTTAAGAGGACATCTAATTCTAAACCACGGTCAAGGTCGGAAATGACGTAGGAGAACTGTCCAATCTGTGTTAAATTTAGCAATGTTGAAGGGGCTCGGTAGCCAAAGAACAGATCGAGTACGCTGACCGCTCATATGAACTTTTCCCCTAGAACGTATGCATCTCCCATTGTAGGCATGTAAATTAAGTAAATGCTCGTTTAACTCAACGAACGGTAGCATCTAACAATTATAAACGTTAGACAGGCAACAATTTAATTCAATACATTTGAGTTGATGATCGAGTCAACTGATGAGGAACATCTTTTTAAATGACGTGAAATTTGTTCAAAACTGCATGGCACAGTGAATTTCATTGTTATTTTACATATAATCGGATGCCGGCACATTGCTTTTCTCTTTTGTTCTACAAACTAAAACAAGCGGAGAAGCTATCACTAGATAATACGACAGATAAAGGAGGCCCGGGGGGGGGGGGGGGGGGGGTCACATCGCGCTTTAGAGGAAAGATAGACAAAAATCAATTGCGAGCTCCGCTATAACCAGTCGAACACTGGATGAACACTGGATCGATACCCCACCGTAAGACCAACGGGCGGAGTGACGCAATCACAGTACTACCATAAACTGATCCTACTCTCTTTAACAGCCTCGTACACAAGGCGGAGACGTAGGGGTGAGCTGTGAAAGAGGAGAGGCTGGCCAGGCCATAGTTTTTGTCTACACAGTCGAATCAAATGAAAACTGCCATCACCTTTAATCCATTCTTGTAACCCAAATAATTATGCTAAAATAGAAACAGGCGATGTAATGAGTGGTGGTGAATGCCGTATTCCTCAACGGAAATTCGTGCACTAAAAAAATGGAGGCTATGAAGAGTGTCGCATAAATGAGACACAATACAAAAAAAATGAATTGAAATTACATTGATTCTAAGAAATTATTGACTCCTCAAATCATATCCACTCCCCCCCCCCCCACACCCATCTAAATATAAAATGGAAACATCGTCCAAAGTAGACTTCCTTTGAGCACTAAGCACGTACAATTGAGCACATACAACTATGAGTGACAAACAGGGTACAGCAGACCTCTATACTACCTTTCCCACAAATGTGCCGAGCTCGTCCCGCTGTACACACAAGACGCTAGAGTTCGCTGCATAGTAGTAGATGTCTCCAGGGACCATGTGCAGACTGCCAAACCCACCTAACGGCCCCAGGAACTCGCCATAGGACGCAAACAACTCCTCACAGGAGGACTGCTGGTCCAGCTTGGGAGACCACGTGATTCCAGTGTCAGTGTTTCCACGTCATGGGGAGCGTAAGGCCCGTCCGCTGCTTGCGATTGAAAGTCGGGTGAATCCAAGATATGTCACAGGCACCGAACTTAACACTTTTTAAACGTTTCTGGTTCACTGTTGTAAAGTAACCGCATCCTTAAACACGTGTGAACTACTGTTTCTTTGTTGGTTTCACAGGTGGCACGAGCACAATGGTCAACAACAGGCCAATAGCTAGGTTGTCATAACACAATTTATGGGCTGTTCAAAGCGTGAGATAAAGAGCAAAAAGAACATAGTGGGTTTCGTTTGAACACCAACAAAAACACCCCCATTCTCATATGTGTATACGCCAGTGCATTCTGATGTTAGTGAGGGCTTTCCTGGAGTAAAATAAACAATTACAAGCACCAACGATAAAAACACCCGAAATACTTTCAGTGGTGTAGACAACTGGCCTAAATGTCTATCAAGCTTTATAAAAAAAATGTGTTAATTTAATAATACTTGCGTTTGGATTAGCACCTAAAAGTATAAATAACTGTGGAAAGCGACATGGCACACCTCTAGGGACTAAGTTGAACATCGCCATCCCCTACCTAATCACTTACTTGAAGATGGGTTTTTGTTCTACTGAGAAATTAAGGTGAAATCAGTATTATGCAAAGTTCCGGTAGACCCCCGTAATCAAGTTGTGCACACCCACCCCTCCCCAAACCAGTTCTCTGGTATACGCCATAATCGCACTTCTTAAGCTGGAGCAACCGAGGAGACGGTTAAAAAAAACGGAACGGTTAATGTGAGGTGTATCAATGTCACTGGCTAAGAGAACGAATTTTCAGCCATAAGCCGAAATTCCGTACTTTAGACACACGACCAGCCGAAATAAAACAACATACCAATAATTACATCTGGTAGAAACATCTTATATTTCTTAAGTGAATTCTTAAGCTCTAGTTAAAATTGCACCCCAACTGTAGACGACTACACGGGGATAGCAGTAAATGTGATATAAGGGTTGGCACACTGTGTCTATGTTGGGCCCAGGTCGTGTCATGGTCACACAGGTTTTAGACTTTTAGAGCCACGCGATGTCTATTTTTACTACCGGTATTATAAGAGACCCAACGTAATTTCTTTTAATCGGGGTATAGACTTCTCAGATGACCTCCACGTTAATGACATGACCTCCACGTTAATGACATGACCCCCACATTAATGACATGACCTCCATGTTTATGACATGACCTCCATATTAATGACAAGACTTGAGGCCCCCCCCCAAATAAACTACCACACGTAACGTTTTTCTTCCTATAAAATAAAATCCAAAATGAAAGTTTTTTTTTGGTTTGTTTGTAAGTCTTACTTCGGCTGAGGAGATTAGCAGAATTAAGGGGCAGAAGGGGAAATTGACTGATAAAAAGATACTGTAATTAACAGATGCTATCAGAAAGCCGCTATAGTAAGTATGCATTTGGAATGTCGCATTGTTACATTACTAAAGGAAGTCAGACTTAACTGTGACGCCGAATACTATCATGAAAAGTATAACTGCTGACATCGTGGGAAGTTACATAATTCAATTTACCAACTTTCCGATATCAAATCTTGCATTGTATTTCGGTTTCCCATCTTCAAGTGGAGAGAGGGGGGGGGGGGGGAAGGAGGAGACAGAAGGTTGGAGAGAACTGATCAAAAAATCATTAACAATTTCCAATCTTTTGGTTCGCTACACTATATATACCGTTGGTTGTTGCCGCCATGGTTATCGATAGCAGTGAGCTGTTAACCTGTAATGTCAAACAGTCAAGACTGCCTTCATATAACATGACAATCTCTTCCAGCAGCCGAATCAATGGATTGCTAGAGAGTCCCCCCGGGGGCAGGAACGTTGGTTGATAGGTTTGCTCGGGAAATGAACACGGGCGACACACGACCTGGCGTTAGGCTCAAACAACTGTTCAGCCAGTTGAGTTTCGGCGACACTGACGGACACAAATCCAAGTCAGCGGTTCTAATGTTACACACCTTTTTTAAACGTGAAAAGGGACTAGCGTGGAGCAAACAACAGAAAAGGGACCCCCCCCCCCCCTTATATATAATCTCAGCTATTAAGATAAAATAACCATTAAAATAACCCACCCCTCCCAATAGTTCGGTGATAGATTTTTTTTTTAAAAATAGAGAGAAGAGCTTGGAAGAATATGTCTTGGAGCCGACACGATTGATTAACCCGAGACTACACGCTTCCACCAATACAAAGAGTTCTGAAAATAAATATCAAAGGAAATCTGAAATATGTAGCAGGGACTACGGTTTGGGGAACTGCTGATGTTGATATTTTTAGCCGATGTAGCAAGCCATGAGCGTGTCCATACATTTGTAACAACTGATCTAAACACGGTGATTTCATTGTAAGTGTTCAAAAATGTGAAAATTTATGTATTATGTAGCTTTTTAAAATCCTGTATAATAGTGTATAAATATATCAAATTCGCCTTTTTTCGTGGCTGGCTGGCAATATCTTTGGACGGCTAATTGACCCACTTCCAGTCAACCTATCGAGCTAAACTTGGCACATAGACCCCCATCAAAAAACAAACAAACTTTTTCCCCTTGTTTTTTCAAAAGGAAGATGAAGAAAATATTATAATAATTTCACGAAATAAAATTCCCCATAACTGCGCTTACTGAGAATCTTTAAAAAAAATTAATAATATCGCAAATGCGTTTGGTGAGAAATAGTTTCTTTTGTTTTTCGGATATAGTTGTTGAAATAAATCTGCGATGCATAAGCGAGTGGGTTATTAAACTATTAATATAGTTTGTAAAAAGAAAGTGCGATTGCGAACCTTAACAGGATAGCACTAATAGGGATTCTTATAAATTGCGTTACTTGTATGCATGTTTTGTCAAATTTTACACCCCCCCCCCCCCATTGCTCGATATTACATTTTATAAACGCTTTATAAGAAAAACTTTGTATTTAGGGGTTGTTTAATTTCGATTCTTTCTAAAACGTAGATTACTGTAATGACAACTTCAAAAGAAGGAAGCTAATCGGTTTAGCTGAATTCCAACCAAGTTTCGGTTCAAATATCCCCAACGCAGGAGACTGTATTGATTTCCATTGTCACGTTCCAAGTTTGGGTGGTGAGGCTAATTTAATAAACAGTACCAGGCGACGCTCAGAATAGAGAGGACTGTGTACAACCGTCGCGGCAACACACGTTTATAAGACACATTTCCATAATTAATCTGTATTGGTTTGATGAGAAAGGGAGCTCGACATGCCTGACCATAATGCAGTCCGCCCCAAGAGCGTTCCGTCTGTGTGCGGTACCGACACAGAACGATTCATAAACATTCAAGTACACCAACCGTTTAATACTGCGTTAAAGTAACGACAATATCTAGTAGCGTTTTCAAATTTGGCCTCGGTGTAAAATAGGGGGGGGGGGGGGGGGGGGGGTTGTGTTTGGAAACTAAACATCCAAAACTATTACAGATATCCAGTCCGAAATGTATCCATGTGCACATATTTTAATGTGAAACGCGGAGGCCCCAGGAAAGACGGGTAGAACAAAGTAAATATATATCTTTTTTAAATTATGAACTTTGTAAAAATTTAAGCAATATTATAATTTTTTAAATACCCCCCCCCCCCAATGGGTTTTTTTCAATAGTGATTAAATATATATCTATTGCTTTTTTGCTTAGGGTCTAGAAAATGCATGAACACGACATTCCAAAAATACGAGTTTAACAAGGGACACTAGTGCAAACTGCCCATCTAAATATTCCCAGACAAAGTACTGAGACTTTTGCCACTGTTTGGTCCGTGGGTAAATCGTGAAGACTGTTTTAACTTGTTGACAATGTACAGAACGTACAAATACGTTGTCCCCTTCTCCTTCCTCGGGGGGTGGGGGTGTGCCATGCTACACCACAGAGAGCAAATACTACAGACAAGGCCAATCCACAAGAGAAGTCAAGAAATAGACGGCAAGTGTTCTGCATCAATCCCAAGTTCTCCGCCGAGTTTGTGTATCTTAAACTGACCCTCGAAACTTAGATTTTCATTTTCACTAATGCGACAAATGTCCCAACAGGTTTTGGGGGTGGTATTTAGAGGTTGCAATCACGACGTCGACAGAATTCTACTCCTCACAACCTGGAACAACTTTAAAGACGCCCCCCCCCCCCCTATTAAAAACAATTGACTTGCTTGGCGGTGTTATCAATGAAAGAACAAAAATTGTTCCGAGTCATAGAGTTCGAAGATTACGTGCGATCGACAAAATTGAACATCATTTTTAAAAATACATTTTCCATCGAAAGACACTATATCTTTTAGGGATTCCTTACTAAAGTATGCCTGACACAATAAGTACGCGTCAACCCCTCGGAGATTACAACACCAAGGCAAATGCTAATTGGGCGTGATTCTTCCAAGCCAACACATTCAACATAGCTCATAGGGTAGCCACATCACCACTTGACAGCCTGAGATCTGACAAGGCGGGCCAAATTTAACCAAAAACCTGACTCTTTCAAAATAAATCGTGACTTGACTTCCTACTAGTTCCTGGTTGCTCTCGGCTAACATTAACATTCCCCCCATACATGTCTCGTGTCGCTCCAGGCCTTTCATCGCGCGTTTATGTACACTCGGACTCGTGGCTATTTCATAGTCATCTGGTCACTTTATCGATTTCCTTATAGTGCAATCTATTAAGTACAAAGGTCTTGTGCAGCCGAAGCCCACATAGCACAGGCACGCTTTTTAATAATTACCCAAATCAAAATTTCAGTTGAAAGGTTAATGGTGATATTTTCTAGGTGGGTGCTGTAGAGTGTCATCTTCCTAATGCCTAAACCAATGAACATATTAATTATTATTAGATAGAATACGTCCATCGTCCTAAACGCGAATCTTTGCGGCGACGTAGGCCTATAAAATACATGCTATAAGTCTAAAGCGTTACAATAATTTCCATTAAGTCTTGCTTCAAAGCTGTGAGATCACAGACCAACGAACGTCATTAGCATAATTTACACAACGAAATTTAATACGGAAAAAAAAAAGAAATAAAAAATCAAATAAAAATAAATTGAATATTTCAGAAAATCCCAAAACCCTAATCGTATGTTCCTTGTGCCATACACATAATTGCTTTACCCTAACCGGTCCCCGAAAGCAGTGACTACAGATTGCTTAACATCGGCATTATTCAACATGTCTGAATCCGGGCCATCTATAATTCATCCCTAACAATCATCAAATCTGAGAAGGGGAAAAGGAAAGAGGAGAGGGGGTGTGTTACAGGAGATGCAGCCCAGGGACAATTTATATGGACTTGCTAAAACTAAGAATTAATCAATAAGACACCAAAAAATAAAACAACGTGGAATGCTGAACAGGAACTACATCACTCTTGATAATAACACCGAAGATAGGAGTTCGAGTAGATGAGCTGCCAGGAACTACGTCTCACTGGATTTGAGGTTGGGGGGTGAGGCTGTGACACGAGGACACAACTGCCACGGCGGGTAAACAAAGTCGCATTGAATGAAGCACACGGTTGGGGGCTAGGCGGTCATGTGCGGTCAGTCCAGCAGCGCTATATTATCGACAGGACAACATAGAATTGAAACTGCGTCTTGAGATATCCGACTGAAATATCCATCCAAGAAGATCCTTTAAGGAGCAGATTGTTTTTCAATATTTTTATAAATACCGAATGGCTTTGTAAACTTGAATGAAAACAAATGCACTCGGAACAAGCCTATGTGTGAATCCATTGCTTTGGTTGAAAAAAAACAACAAAAAACCAAACACACAAAGATGTAAGGGTAGATTATATTGCATAGTAGTTTACAGACTAAAAAAAAAAAAAAGCCACGGGTAATAGATTTCAGGGCCTTGTTTCACAAACAACGGTGGAAGAAATTCCAAAAGAAAGCCCACGTTACTGCCACTAATCTCTAATAAAAACAGTTCAAGAATTCAAGCGAACGTCTTTACAATGCAACAACATGAGATCTTTAAGACGTGTTCACAGTGGCCATCATTTGGGCCAGGATGAAAGCAGCGGGGTCGTGGTTATCCTGACGTCAACCATCTCCACCTACTCTCAACATGTGCTAGTTTGTGCCAACAATATAACGTCACCTAGCGAACAGTCTCCCCGAAAAGCAGCTCTCGGCACAGAGCGCGAGAGCGAAAGAAGAGAGCAGAGAAGAAAACAGATGATAGTGGATTTTTTTCAAGAGGGGTTGGGGGGGGGGGGGGTATGGGGGAAGAGGCGCGAAAAACTGCCACACAGCCATGCTGCGTCTGGCCAGCCCAAAGCTGACACGCGATGTATCGATGCCGCGTCTGTACTACCCCGATGTTCCTGGAAATACGGGGATTACAGACTTGAAATTCATATTTCTTAAAATAGATCTAATTTTTTCATTATTATTATTTTAACAAATCCCGTTACATCAGGACCGTATCAATCCGTATCGCGGTCATTTAAAGAAATTTCGTTCACGGAAAATTGATCGACGGAAATTTTGTTTTACTATACAGTATAGTGCATTCAAAAAGAAATTTGACGGAAATTTTAACGTTTGAACTGAAAAAAAAAAATCCGACAAAATTTCTTTCAAACAAATTTCCGGTAACCCATCAGGACATCAGTATAAAACCGTTTAATCCACTTTTTAAAATTACTTCCACACGATCATTCAGCAGGTTCTTCGGTTTTTTTTCTTTTCATGGGACAGGCCGTTTGTTATGATGATGACGACTTAGCTAACCATTTCTACTACGACGTGATGTCAATAAGCCGCCTTCGATTGACTGAGATACGTCGAGATCGTATGCTTTATTAATATTAAAATAATTAAATTTCCTCGTATTAATAATGTTAATGCGACCGCCGCGGTGTTAAATCGCTAACAACTTTGTGTACGAAACGAAAAAAGAGGGGGCGGGGGTGTTAATAACATGCTGAGACAAATAAAAGGTGAACTGAGTCAGACCAGGAAAAGTAGGGAACCAGCTTAGATGACAATAAAAGGTCAACTGAGTCAATCCCAGAAAAGTAGGGAACCAGCTTAGATGACAATAAAAGGTGAACTGAGTCAGACCAGGAAAAGTAGGGAACCAGCTTAGATGACAATAAAAGGTGAACTGAGTCAGACCAGGAAAAGTAGGGAACCAGCTTAGATGACAATAAAAGGTGAACTGAGTTAGACCAGGAAAAGTAGGGAACCAGCTTACATGACAATAAAAGGTGAACTGAGTCAGACCAGGAAAAGTAGGGAACCAGCTTAGATGACAATAAAAGGTGAACTGAGTCAGACCAGGAAAAGTAGGGAACCAGCTTAGATGGCAATAAAAGGTCAACTGAGTCAATCCCAGAAAAGTAGGGAACCAGCTTAGATGACAACAAAAAGCATCATTGAAAATGTTTGAGCAGCTCTCTCTCTCTCTCTCTTTAGCATAGACACAAGACAATCACACCAACATCCAAGTGTCGGCCAGACAAAAAAGAAAAAAAAAAGGGGGGGGGGGGCGTGTCAACGACACCAAGCTGACTTATCTATGGATGTCAAGTCAGTGAAGAGGGAGAGAGGCAAGAAGAGGGGCGGGGGCGGACAACGTGTTGACAAAAAGGCGGTGAGGAGCCGCTTCCGCTTCATGGCATCAAGGCTCCCATGAAATGTTTAGATATTAAACAAGATAACTTTTCAAATAGAAATATCATGTATGACAGTCGTTAAGGTGTATGCACACGTCCAAGCAGCGCTCTCGGGCGTGACCAGCCCCGGCTTATACTGCAGCCTGGCATTTTGTGCGATGCAGTACATACAATGTACCAGAAGTGAGAGGTTGGGATTTAAAAACGATTTAAAATATTATTGATGGGTTTGTAAGATAAAATTTGGTATCAAATGAAAGATAATTGAATGGACTATACGTTTGTAAACTTAATTCTTCAGTTTAACTAAAATAAACTACTGAGTGCGAATGGCGGCGCTGCGTGTTTTTTAATACCAACCTCTCACTTCTGGTACCCGGGTACCAATAGCCACTTCGTACAATTAAGCCGCATTTATGAATTGCGTGAAACATTCCCAGACAAGTCAAACGATCCAAGGAAAAAAAATTATGCCCTTAAAATGAACATTTTGAATACTTATTTGGTTCCAAACAGGTATGGAAATACAGGACATACACAGGCCGAGCAAACTGGTTTATCGCTCTATCTGATATCTATAGTTTTAGTTATCAATATTAATAAGTCCAAAATTTCAATACAAAAAACGGGGCCTGCGATGATTGATGACAGAGGGAGTCATATCACAATAATACATGTATATTATTTTATACCACTGTGTATATATAGGAAATTCACAATGGGGTGATGGGATCCGTAACGTGAATATTAACGCTTAAGGCAGCGGTACTCAACCTGTGGGTCGCGACCCCTCGGGGGGGGGGGGGGGCGCGGCGCATAACCCTTTCCCAGGGGTCGGTCGCCTAAGACCTTCTGAAAACACACATGCTCTATAGTTATGAAGTATAACCGAAAAAATGTGTTGCTGGGTCGCCACAACACGATGAATGTAAGGGTCGCGGTCATAAGAAGGTTGAGAACCAGTGGCTTAAGGCAATATAATAAAATTGATACGACAGAAGACAAGGGTACAATGTGGCTGGATGCCATTAGACAAATGTAGTACCGTAGTTTTCTACTAACAACGAAATCCAGGGCGAATACGTTTTACAAGAAATAATTAACTAACGTGATTTAAAATGAACAGCGAAATTCGAAAAAACAACAACACTTTAACACCCCTTTCCAAGCAAAGCAATTAAAACTGTGCATTTTATCAATTAAATAAATGAAAGGGGGAGGAAAGGGTTGTGCAGTAACACAAACAATCTTTCCGGTCAACTGTGACATCCGCGGGGATATGAAGACAACCGCGGGTGAATGACAAGAACTTTAGGAGGAGCCTTGTAACTGCATGATTAAAAGAGCTCAAGCGTATGGGGCGTGAGAGGTGCTTTAATCCAACGAATGGATGGCCTGTTGTTAGTGTCCACCACATTTGCTCTTATTTTCTTGAGATGTAGGCCCATAATGATTAGCTCTTGTGGAGGACCGCACTCGAGATTTAGCAACGGAAATCTGCACACAACAGGCAACCTTCGATCAATACAGACCGGATGGCTCTACGCACCCCCCCCCAACCACCCACGTTAACTGTATTGATCTGTTGCTGTCGTCATTGTTGGAGGGTAACTAGGTGGATGAGTTGGTTGTCTCAGGAGATGTTGAGGTCTTCAGTTTAGACTGGATAGCACCTATAATTATGTTAAATTTAACGCAAGATCAAATTTTTTTTTATTCCTTCTAAAATGTTATAGAAATAGTTAATGACGTCTCATATACTGACATCACCACCAGCACGGTCGACAAAATGGCCGATGCTTTGCAGCAGTTCTAATAAATTGGAGTGAAGCGCACGAAAGATAACTCAAAAAAGAGGCAAGGACAGTATTGAACTGACTTCTGTCCCTTGCAGCGGCTGTTGCAGACCTGTTTACTCTTACGATTTTGGCATACAATGTACGATTTTGAGGTGTATACATTATATATGTGTGTGGTTTTTTTTTACTATTAAGATATTGTATTGAATGATGTTGTTATGATATTGTACGATTTTAACAGTTTGAGGGTAAACAGGTCTGCTGTTGTGTATCATTATTGTATAGGTCAGTTCAAGACTAAATGAAACGAAATGGAACTGGGTTAAACAGAACCATTTCGATCTACCAGACTGTTTTATAGATTAATACTACCACATTATTAAGGGGGGCAGTAACATTTTTTATTATTTTTGTTAGGGATGAGCCATCTGTATAGATCGCTTGAAAATTTTTAGAATGGGAGCCGCGTGTCATTAAGGCCTAGTGTTAAAAAAAAAAGCCGCATCTATCCAGCCGTGGAACTCGTGTGGGCCCAGAGCCGCAGGTTGCCGACCACTGTCCTGAATAAACAGGAACTCGAGGCAATTGCAAAGGAAATATTACGATATCCCGCTGCATTAATATATCACATTGTATTAAATTTAGAACAAATACCTTCAAAAATATATCATTAACATATTTTGAAGATATGCACTTTGATGCACTTCAAGTAGAGATTTTAATCTAGAAACATCCCCCCCCCCCTTTTCAATGGCTCAACTCCTAAATAGGTGACATAATCTCAAACACGTTGAAGAAAAAGACTAATGTTGTAAAGCCGAAATTTAGGATCATCAATCAGGATTCTATTGGCGACGAGCTGATAAGCTGGACGTGTGAAAACGTGATCCTGCGTGGTCAGATTGAACTCAAAGAGAGTCCAAAAAGGGTTACCGGAAATTTGTTTGAAAGAAATTCCGTCCACGGAAATTTGATCGAATCTTTTTTTCAGTTAAAATTTTCGTCAAATTTCTTTTTGAACGCACTATACTATATAGTAAAACAAAATAATGCGTTCAAAAAGAAATTTGACGGTAACGCGTACTAATGAAAAACGACGATCGCAGTCATCCCAAGTTGAAGGACGCGCCTCGTCACTACATGACATTTCATAATAGTGGGCTTCAATATTTATCGACCAATGAAATTGAATCCAAAGCCCAGGTGCAAAAGGGGGGTTGGCGTGAGGCCATCTAACTCACCTGTAACAAACAAACAATAGCTACAGAATTGCAACAAGAAGACAAAACCCTAACAATTTCAGCTGTGATAAGAAGAGTGCTCTTTTACCCCAAGAAGAGTTACGAAACCTTGCGGCCAAAGCCAGGTAACGCCGGAAGCCGCCTAGCCGAGGACCCTCCTTTCAAAGGCTCTGAGAACATACAAGTTCACCCTGTTGGGCATTTGTGAAACAAGATGGACAGAAGCTGGACAGTCAACATTGGCCCCGGGAGACTCACTAGTATACTCGGAGCATGAGGAGGAAAACGCTCCATACACACAAGAAGTCGCTTTCATGACAGGCGTGGCACAAGGGCCATTGGCAGGATGGGAAGACCATGGCACAGGGGACATTGGCATGATGGGAAGACCATGGTACAAGGGACATTGGCAGGATGGGAAGACCATGGCACAAGGGACATTGGCAGGATGGGAATAACATGGCACAAGGGACATTGACAGGATGGGAAGACCACGGCACAAGGGCCATTGGCAGGATGGGAAGACCATGGCACAAGGGACGTTGACAGAATGGGAAGACCATGGCACAAGGGACATTGGCAGGATGGGAAGACCATGGCACAAGGGACATTGACAGGATGGGAAGACCATGGCACAAGGGACATTGACAGGATGGAAAGACCATGGCACAAGGGCCATTGGCAGGATGGGAAGACCATGGCACAAGGGGCATTGACAGGATGGGAAGACCATGGCACAAGGGCCATTGACAGGATGTGAAGACCATGGCACAAGGGACATTGACAGGATGGAAAGACCATGGCACAAGGGACATTGACAGGATGGAAAGACCATGGCACAAGGGCCATTGGCAGGATGGGAAGACCATGGCACAAGGGGCATTGACAGGATGGGAAGACCATGGCACAAGGGACATTGACAAGATGGGAAGATCATGGCACAAGGGACATTGACAGGATGGAAAGACCATGACACAAGGGCCATTGGCAGGATGGGAAGACCATGGTATAGGAGAGAGAATGAAAACGGTGAAAGACTGCAAGAGATCTATGCGGGAAATGACCTCCTTATTGGGGGCAGCCAATTCCAGCATAATAATATGCAACATGTAACTTATACGTAGCAAAAACACAGATCTCTACAAGATGTACGAGCTAAATTGGGGGGGGGGGGGCTGACGTTGGATCTGATCACCAGCTTGTTTGGTCAAGACTCAAGCTAAAACTGAAGAAAAGGGGAACATGAAAGAGCTCTATTGTATAACAAGAAAGCTTTCAGGGAGATGCAAGAAACCAGAGAGACTGGCTAGACAAGGAAGGTAGATCCATAACGAAACGAACAACAAAAAAGATGGGCAAAATACTTTGAGGAAGTACTTAACAGACGTTCACCCACAGACACACCAGATATAAAATCAGCAAAGAAAGATTTACAAATGGAAGACAGTGCCCCTAATAAGAAATAAATGATCCTCCGCCACCAAACAGCTTAAAATTGTGAAAGCATATGAACAGGACAACATCCCAACAGAGATGATGAGAGCAGTTATAGATGCAATGTGGTTCATGCAGGTAGGCTCATAGATGATTTCAAAGTGGAAACAGGAGTGTCCCTTGTCTCCCTTTCTAGTCATCCTTGTCACCGACTGTATCATGAAAGAATCCACAGCTAAAAAGAGGAACTGGATACAGTGGACTCCCTGTGAACAGCTGAATGACCTAGATCAGTGGTTCTCAACCTTCCTAATGCCACGACCCTTTAATACAGTTTCTCATGTTGTGACGGCCCCAACAACACAATTATTTTCGTTCCTACTTTATAACTGTAGAGTGTATGAATGTGTTTTCCGATGGTCTTGGGCGACCCCTGGGTTGAGAACCGCTGACCTAGACTTTTCAATTGACATTACACTTCTGTCCCACAACCAACAACAAATGCAGGAAAAGACAAAAGATGTAGCCACCAGTAGAAATAAAAGCAAGAAAGAGATTATGAAGGAAAGTCTGCAGGCCTTCACATATTTGGACAGCAGACCGTTGACATAATTGGTGGATCCAAAGCTGATGACAGGGCTAGAAATGGAAAGACTAGGTCAGCATTTGGGCCATTGAAGAAAATATGAGCGTCAAACGAGCTGCCTCCGCAAGCCAAAGCCAGAATTTTAGACACTAATGTCTAAACACTCCTATTCTATGGAGACGAAACTTGGAGAACAACAGTGAGCATCACACAAGAAGTAAAAACTATCAAAAACAGATTCTGAAAATCAAATGACCAAACATCATCACCAACAAAGACTTACTGGTAAGGACATACCAAGTGCCTTTTGCTAAAGACAACATCAGGAAATTTCTGGAGGTGGATAGGGCACACTCTTGGTAAACCCCCAGATAACATCACCTGACAACCCCTAACATGGAAAAGGGAAGAGAGGAAGGCCAAAGAATACACGGAGACACAAGCTGGAGGCAGTCACTCAATGTATGGCATACACCTGGAAACAAAAGCACAGGACAGAGATGAATGGAAAATTCTTGTAGAATGCCTATGCCCCTGGCGGGGTAAACGTAAATTTCCATTGCAGCTGTTTTTTTTTTAAATAAAAAAAGACATCTATTTTCAAATGTTTAGAAATATGTACTATAAGTCAACGAAACACTAAAATCACTCATTCTCGTGTTTGTGTCTGAATTGCGAACATATAGCGCCACAGAAAACTAATATCAAGATGACTACATCTTGCAGGATTCCATCTTTCCCACTTACCATTAAAAACGTTCATTCTGTTAACACGAATTTATATTGAATACATCACTTTACTTAAACAACCTCCCTGATAAAGTATTTAGTAATAGACCCTCCCTAACAAAGAATGTAACTGATCAGCGCACATCCCCCTAAGTCAATTAGTAGGAGATTATTTTTATGTCCACAAAAGGCTATTTGAAACCAATTAATTAGCAAGAATAATGTTAAAATTCCGTGCAGACAATGTCCCTGGCCTCCCTTACCCCAAGAAATTTTAGCATCGGAAAATAATTAACGACCATTCAACTTGATCACAAAGATTGGTTACATCAATAACTACTTAGGAAATAGGAGACATACGCACCATAAACAATGGCTTGGAGCACATAACGCAAGGCATCAATAACACGGTATGGTAATTCTATTTTTAGCACTAGGAGCGAGCACTTTTCCCAAGGTACAATTGTTCACTACACGTGTGCTGGGTGGCATCTAAACAACGGTTCTAGGTGCGCGTCAAGTCTGGTCTATAAACCACGGCTTATAGGAAAAGTGGCCAAACGTCAAAGGAGAACATTTATTGTAAGATTAATAGTTAAAAGGGAACAGACTTACAACCAGTTATGAACCGTTACAAGACAGCGTATGTGCAACTTTGGGGGCATCAACAGCTGGCCTTGCTGAGACTCTTTGGTAGTTTTATAGTACAGGATGAGGAATGTATGAACTAATATAAGATGTGCTCGGCAGGGGGGATAGGGGCGGTAGAACATGGGCCTAGTGGGATAAGGATGGTGGAGTATGGGGCATGGTGGGATAAAAGTGGTAAGGGACGGGACGTGATAAGGGTGGCTAGAGGATGGGGCTTGGTGGGATAGTGGATGTTGGGTCAAGAGGCGTGTTTGGAAAAGGGTGGTTAGAGGACGGGACGTGGTGGGATAAGGACATTATATGTTGTAAAGGATGGGACTAGGTTGTATGGCCCAACTCGACACCTCTATAAATAGGATCGCATATCACAACATTTAAACAAAAGAACATTCCACTGGTTTACAGGCACTCCACGTAGCTATGTTAATGTCACTCCCGCCCCCAACGCAAGATGAGGAAACATGGCTAAACATTTTTTTTGTAAATACAGCAGTTCCACTCTCCAAGTTGAAAGTGCACATATAAAGACTTACGAAAAGAGTACAAGTCAATGATCAGCGCCCCCCCCCCCACCTTTCCGCCAAACTCACATTGCCGTGTATACTAATTAAACATATGAAACACGATCACGTCGGCCTTCAGCGGAGACTTAGTGTTGACTCAACGGTTGACGAGATGACATTTTACTTCGTACATCTACTCAGGTATGAGCAATTCAATTTAAATTGAGGCGCATACCCGATCGTTCAGCAATACACACATATGTTAGACCAGTGGTTCTCGACCTTCCTAATGCCGCGACCCTTTAATACAGTTCCTCATGTTGTGGCGACCCCCAACCACAAAATTATTTTTGTTGCTATTATATAACTGTAGAGTATATGTGTTTTTCAACGGTCTTAGGCGACCCCTCGGAATGGGTCGTTCGACCCCAAAGGGGTCGCGACCCACATGTTGAGAACCGCTGTTTTAGACCAACACATCCTCCCTTTAAAAAAATTACGTTCAAGCAACACCTGCTTGTAGAACACATAAATTGGCGTGCTGCACTGCAAGACGTGTTATCTATTGTGAAGATAGCCAACCCGACCAGTAGGACTACGTGGCCAAGTCATAAAGGGACGTGACAACGACTATTGGGTGGGTTGATTTGATTAAACACGATATCGCCCCCTTTAAGGCTGGTCACCTGCAGGCGATTTGTATGCGTGTGTAAGGTTAGATGAGAAAAAGGGGAGGGGTGGAGAGAGGAAAACTAGTAAAACATAATATTTTAAACTATGATTAATTAATGTGGAAATGTTAGCACCACCCATGCGTCATAGACTTGGAGACCCATACTATTTAAACAAAAAAATTGGACAGGTCATTGATTATAAAATATCAAAATGTGGAATCAGAAACCTCTTAAGAAACAAAGGTCATATTTGATAAGAAGAGTAGTAATGTATGGAAGTGGTTCCTCATCAAGAAATGCAGAGAACCTACTCAATACATGGGAGAGGAAATCTACGACCCAGTGTTGGATAATGCTGGATCGATAAAGTCATACAAACCAAGAGACGTGTACAATGCTTCAGGACCCATCCATAGTCACTATTAAGAGGGACAGGCAGCCCTGGACAGAACACCTTAAAAAAAAAGATGACGGATCATAGAGCAGATAAAGTGATCCACAGGCAGAAACCAAGGGGCAGGCGGCTCACCGGTTAAGGGCAGGCGGCTCACCGGTTAAGGGCAGAGGCTCACCGGTTAGGGGCAGAGGCTCACCGGTTAGGGGCAGAGGCTCACTGGTTAGGGGCAGAGGCTCACTGGTTAATTAAGGGCAGAGGCTCACGAGTCCACCAAGACTGAGATAAATTGACAATGTAGAGTAGGGCTTACATCAGCTGGAGGGACCGCACATGAAGGTGAAAAGACATGGGTATATCTGAATGGAAGGGCTGTGATGGAGCAGGCCAGGACCCTGCATGGGATTTAACGCCAATGATGGTGATTAAAAAATGGAAAGCCATTGATATTTTACGGGAAACAGTATTTACAAACTCTAAAGGGAACTCCCATTTGGGCTTTTGGCATCTGAAGAACACACATTACAATATAAAGAGCTCATTACTATCCAGATATGCACTCTACGTACAGTAAGCAATTATTAATTAAATGAACACAGATTAAAAAGATAACTTTCTTTATTCCAGTATGGTAATTATCCTCAAATGTACTGCGGACAAGAATAAACCAAAGCAAGAAGGATTAGCACATTAAAATACCTCGTATCTAAGGAAGACAGTGTACAAAAATCAGCTGTCACTAAATTTTATGGAAAAAAATTCTACTTAGAACATTACCAGGGAATGTCAAAGTAATAAATACCTTCATATTCATAACTGTCTGATGACTGAATACTATCAAAGAAAGAAATCCTAATTAGAACTATACCAGGGAATGTCAAAGTGATAAATACCTTCATATTCATAACTGATGTCTGAATAATATCAAAGAAAGAAATCCTACTTAGAACATTACCAGGGAATGTCAAAGTGATAAATACCTTCATATTGAAAACTGTCTGATGACTACTATCAAAGAAAGAAATTGGTGTGTAAAAAACGCCACTTAATTTGTATCTTGAGTCCTGAGAGAAAACCTATGACAATATTGACATGAAGCCAGAGTTCCCAATTTTTAAAATCCTTTATATCATTCATAAACTGTACACATATTCATAATTGCAACATTTCATTTGAAAATGGGTAACAATGCACTGGTTCAGAATACAGGTATAGGTGGAAGGGTGGATGAATTCTATTCTCCTGGAGTGCTATATACAAATCATTTAGTATGTGGAGATGTGCTTAAGTAATAACATGACAATCAGGTCACTGGCTTAGAAAAATATATATTTACTAATAATTTCAGACTAAACCAAACATGTGCCAACCTCTCTACTATTTAGTTTTAAATATTGACAGATTACCATAGCCACAGGGCAGGGTTTTCCGATTTATTCTATATTCTACACCCTTAAGTTTATTTGACCAAGTCTCATACCTTTACAAAAGTAGTGATGCATTTTGTAATTGAAAATAATAAATAAATTGACTTCTGACTTCATTGTTACAAGAGACAGAAACTGCATATTTCTTAATTTATACATTTCTAAAGAGGGATAGATGTGTGAAACTGAAATATTTAATCTAGGTTTCATCCTATATTTGATGTGGATGACATGATGTAGAGCACTTCTTGTTTAGCCTCCTCCCCCAACCCCCCCACTTAGATGCATCATTTAACAATCACTTTTTTTAAACCCCTTGATATTCCCTGTGGCACCCCTTTTGGGGGGGGGGGTGTGTGTGTGCTTGGGAAACCCTGTCATAGGGGTAATTGTTATCAAGACAAAGACTGAAAGAATAGTTAAGTTGATAAAAATATTACATGCTAAATCTTCAGTGCGGTATGAGAATAAAAATATTACATGCTAAATCTTCAGTGCGGTATGAGAATAAAAATATTACATGCTAAATCTTCAGTGCGGTATGAGAATAAAAATATTACATGCTAAATCTTCAGTGCGGTATGAGAATAAAAATATTACATGCTAAATCTTCAGTGCGGTATGAGAATAAAAATATAAACAAATAATTCAATTTGAGCACAAAATTATTATTATTTTTTTTTTTTTATAAATTTAAATAAACTACACAAAGAAACATGATTGAAGCCAAAAAATTCCATAAAGCAATTATTTTTCTTCATAAGATGTTATGATACTACACACTTCTTTCATAAAAATCTTTTGGAGTGGTGTGTTCAAATAAGATTTAAAAGATATATTAATTTACTTATTTACTTGTAATTACTTTTGATGCATTGTATGTTATTTCATTGATGCGCCTTACACTAAACTCAATTTTTTTGTTACTGTTAAGATGCTGGATAGCCAAAAGCCAAGAAAAATATTTCAGAAAGCCACATCGGAAAGACAAGTACATGGTTACACATTTGCATATGTGTGCATAACTACCGTATTTTACGGACTATAAGACACACCTTTTTCTTTAAAAAATTGCCTCCAAAATTCAGGAGCGTCTTACACTTGAAATTAATATAAAATGGGTAAAAATGTTATTTTTTTTTTAAAAATTGCTTAAAAATTAAGGTGCATCTTATAGATAGTAATATACGGTAATAAGAACTTCTGATCACTGTTTAAACAAGTTAATGCTTTTTAACTGAAATTTAAATTACCTAAATGCTTCATTTAAAAAAAAAAATAGTTTAATGTTTGAGTTTATTCCAATGCCCTCGGAATTCATGATTCATATTATCAATTTTTGTAGAGACAAGATTTTTTTTCAAACATTTATACAAAATCAAAATTTAGAAAAAAGCAACTCACTGCCATTGGTTGCCCTGTTGCTCTGTCCTGTGTCATCATGTTCATTTAAGGTGGTTAGTGTTAAGGAGGACTTTGCCAGTATCCCCACTGCAGCATGTGAGGATCACCTGTTGGTATAAATGGATTGTCATAATTCATGATCATGTTGAAACAAGTTTCTAGAGGCAGCTATAGCAAATTCATTATCTAATGTTTGTAACTTATTTAAATGCTTAAAATACTAGCTGACTTCTTGTTTTCGCACAAATTTATCAGATATAATCTATATAAATAAAAATGGCTGGAATAGGAACAATGGCCACAATAATGACAGGAGAATAGAATCCAGGTTTATGGCCCTGTCAGAGAAGTGGCTTTTTTTTTTTTGAAATGGAGCTCCACCAAAAGGTCCCATATTAATATTAACATATTTATTTTCTACATTCCACATTTGATTTGCACATGTAAATGTAGATTAAGTATCATTTTTATTTTTTTTATATAAAATTTTGAGCTGCAATAACACCCTAGAATAATGCATTTTCCTAATTGAAAACAGTCGCAGGACTACATAAAACATATGAATCAAACTTCAAATGATTATCAATACACTTTCTCATCTGGACAAGTCTATTAAGTACATGAAGACAAACACGCATTTGGGAAACAGCTCTACTGTAACTGTCTCCACTAATAAACACCAACTCTCAAAATAACATCAAAACAATAGGTAAAATTATCATTGTTCCTACCCTTTATTGTTTTACATAACAAACAGTTACAATGTAAATTGTGATCAGGCATTGCCTACACAATTTTACAGTGCTAAGAAAATTCATCAATTTTGTCTTATTAAAAATACACATTTCATGCTGCATTTAGTTTTGAATTTCATTCAAGAATCTCAAAAAAATACCCATTGAATTGGCTAAATTTCAAATACAGTGATGAAGAAACCAAAAGAAGAAAAAAACAATAATCAATGGATCTTGAAATGTTAACCCCATTTTATGATAGTATATATTATTTAGTATTTCATTAATATTAAAAATGGATAACAGCTAATAAGTTATGCTTAAACTACTTAAACTGTAACATTGGATTTCCATTTTATATAACTTAAATATGAAAAGCTAAAACTGAGATCCATGAGATAATATAAGCATGACAACAAATCTGACAATATGATGAACACTAAAAGGCCTAACTGGACAAAAGGCAATGAATGGAGGTCAGGGATAAATTGGGACAACTAAAGTAGATTCTTCTTCCAGAAACTTATGTAAATGTAAACTCAAAATGAAAGTAAAACAACCTTGATCATTCAAAAAGCACTAAGAGGAATATGATCTCCCAGAATCAATGATTAATAACAGTAATAGACACAGAAAGAACTAATGACTAATGCTTACAAAAGAGTATAGTCATAGTATGTTATCATTTTTCCAAAATGAAAAACCTTTTGTCCGTTTCTAGACTAAAAAATACACGAATAATGTCTAAAACTAATAGGCTAGTGTACAAGGTGGAATAACAAACTCAGTTGCACAAGTAGTAGTAGGCCTATTTCACAATAAACTTAAACCACATCAACTAGGCCCAATATTAACAAAGTAGGTACTTTGACAGAAATTTTAAATATTGTCCTATTGCCATAAATGATATATCATTTTAAAGGGCTAGCTATAAGCTTTACAAAAACACCAATTTCACCATTCTATCTTTTATAGAAGTGGAGTTATGATTTTTTTGGTGATTTTTTTAAGAGCCTTTTCTTTTATCTTTGTATTTAACTGAAAAAACGTGTGACCGGCTTTCCAAATTTCTGCCTTATTTTACCCAAAACTTTTTTTATTTTAAAAGATAATACTTTCAAATTCTCAGGAGACATTATCAATGCAATATACAACACAATAAACAAGAACACTTTTATTTAACATCAAGACTTTTATTTTTTTAATATATTTATTTTCAGGGTATGTTAAGAAAAACATGAACAGAAAAATAGGAAAAATTAACATCTGTAAAGGAAAAAACAAAACAAAACGTTTATTGTATTTTAATGAATTATGTGCTTCAGTTAAATTTTAAATCAATTCTTATATTTAAGAAAGCTAAGTAGAAGTATTTTTGTTACAATAAAGTTAAAGGCATAACATTATAAATAAAAACTAATTATATCACCTATGCCAATAACACTAATAATTATACGAGCATACTCAGCATACCAGCAATGGGGTATATGATTAAATTTTAAAAGGTAATGGCAGTATTTGGGATGTTCTGCCTATCATTTTCTTCTTAGACTGCTCTTTAAACTGCTTGGTCTTGTTGATAAATCCACAATCTCTCTTTCAATACTTTGTCCAAAAGTGCCTTCTTGTCGATCATCTAATCATATCATGAATCTAAACAATTTATTATTCTTTATAATATTATTCAATTTTTTTGTTTAGTAAAACTTATTTCTTTTACTTTATTAGAATTGGAAATATTAAATATTTGCCTTTGTAAACTGTTTTTGTATGCCTTAATTTTTTTTACTAAGATTCAAGGAAGATGTTTGTTTATTTGATGTCTAACTTATAATTAAATTACTTAATTAAATGCCTTATTAATGTTTTTAAATGATAACTTTTATTAGGCCAGTAAGAGTATTTGCAGTTTTAGTAATGGAATATGAATAGTATTATTAGTAATATTATTATCAGTAATTAGGCTTAGGGCCTAAGTTAGGCCTACTAAAGTAATATAGAAGTAGTACCGGTAGTAATATTCTCTTATAGGAGTAATGTCACTAATAAGAGAATAACATTTATTATTACAACTATTATTGATTTAATAAAGAAGATCAGATAAAATGTTTAGGCATTCTCTCATAAAATTTCTAAACTTAAATTGATATTTTAAGTATTATTGTAGATTTATGTAAATCAAGGGACAAAACTGGTCCGAAAATCACCCAACTACATAAAGTAAAATTAATAAAAACTTTATAATTTATTGGATTTCATTAATTCCTAACAATATTATAAAGTTTTTTTATTTATTAACCGATTAGTGTTCCAAGGATTTTAAAAGATAAACAATAAAAAAATATTTTTTTATATCTTTATATTAAATTGATAAGAAGAGCCATTTCCGACAACCCAAGTTTTATTTGTGAAGGGGGAAAACTGGTGACAACTGACAATTTCTTTGAAATTTCCAAATGCATAACTTTATTTTGAGATTGCTATTATTAACGAAACAAAGTTATTCCTCTTTGTGCATATTTCAAGCAGTGCTACGGTAAACCACTATGTCCTACGACTTTAAATTAAAAAGTTATAAGCCATAGAAGTACGTAACGATACATAATAATAAATTCGTTGCAAGTCTCACAATACACCATGATGAAAATATATCGCCGTGTTTGGAAAAATATGCGCTCCACGTCACTGATGACAAAACAATTTATTATTAGAAAACTGTGACGTAAAAATCCAAAACAACTAAGTCCTCCACGAACCGAATGTAAAATGGCCACAACAGTTTTTCCGACATTTTTCGGATGCGCAAACCGTGTGCGCGTGAGACCTTCAAAGTACCTAAATAAAGGACTTTAAATACAAACATTCATATTAACATTCCACTTCACTATAATAGCAGTTTGTACAACTAATTAAATGTGATAGGCTTCCCAAGTACCTAGACATAACATAAAATAGGTTTTGATATCAATGGTCCTTCTGTTACAGTGCTCAATAGTTAGACCTGTCAACTCATATTTTTCCCACTAGAACCAGCCTCAAAACAGATTAACTACAGTTACAGCCACAACCATTTAAATTAGCACTTGTCAATGTACTAACTCACTACTGGTCTGCACACATGCAGTAGGCCTACTTGACAATTGCACAGTAAAGGTTCTTCCAAGAGACAAACTTAAGAATAGCCAAGACTGTAAGAAGTAAGAAGAAGTGACTGGAGCAACTCCAAAGTAGAGACATTCTGAATCATTCTTGAACTGCTGCAGCTAACTTTGCAACTTATTTACATAAAATTATCCTTGATCCCTAGACCCAATCTGGATCCTTTTGATTTTGTAACATAAAAAGATCTCATAAATGATTATAAAAATAGCCCACTTGTTCAGCTAATTGATTAATTACGTTGTATTTTAATACAAAGCTATCATCTCCTAAATATAGACTTGATAATACGGAAGCCGCCATATTGTCAACATGGCGGCCACGGTGCAGTGCGTGGAACCGAAGCACTGACGCAACAGTTAGATTAGATTTGAGAAATAATAAACGCTGTCTTAATGACAGCAGTTCGGTTCTTAGAGATTGGCAACGCTAACAAAATTTACCAACAAGACACAATGATATCATGGAAGAATCGATAACTAAAAATTCACAACAAACAAGTCGCGCCGCCACGACTCGCATGCCCGACAACGCCTTTCGGACGGGAAGAACTCGTATCCGTACACTTACACACAAAAAAAAAATAACAGAGCTGGCCTTTTCAAATGATAGAGCTTTATCATAACCACAAATTTAGAAACTTATTTCATTTTGTTACTTTCTTACAAATTATTTTAAATGTTACGCAATTATTAATGAGAATAGCCGCAGGGAAAAACGAGAGGGGTCAGCAATAATTCGATGCGAGGGTAATAAACATTCGACGTTCGCCCTTCACTTGGAGCGACGAATGATTCGACGAACAATGCTAACTGCTTTCTTATATCAAATGAAACACTTACCGTAAAAAAGCCAGAATGGCTTGTATAAATTTGCCCTTTATGGAAGGCAATTTTCAGGACAGATCTTTGATTAAAGACCTCAGTATAGTTAGTGGATATCCCCCTTCAGTTGGCCATGTTTTCCAGACAAATGGTCTTGCGATGAAGAGGTCACATGGAAACCGTACCGGAAATAGTTTCTGTTCGAGCATGTAAAATAGTGCAGTGTCTATGGGGAAATCAAAACACAAACAATGATAAGCAGATGTTGCTATGGTTTAAATATTTTTCATAAATTGCATGCTTTGTATTGTCTTAACAATTAACATTCCCATAAAATATGATTGATGGTAAGCAATGCATTATCCCGTGCTAAAGAAAAGAGTTGCTCAGATAGAAATCCTTATAACTTATTGACTTATACTATTTAATTTCGACGCCTTATTATTTTTAAAAGTAATTAGATTTTTACTCATAAATCATATCAATTATTGCAGTAAATACTGCAATTTACAATCCAAGGGTCGTTTTGAAGGGATAATAATCATTTTCATCCCTTCACAGACTGTTGATATTGTACGTATCAGTTCTTATCCAACGGCGCATTGCAGCAGGGCCATGGAACATGTATAATGGGCATGAATTTCTTTTAGAATAGTATTTCTCAAATTTTATGTCTAACTTTCTACGATAAGAATGGCTTATCTTTTATTTGTTAAATTTTTGATGTATAAAAAAATAATACAACAAATGCCGCTTCGAAATAAGTATAACAAAATATTACTTGAGAACTATTTCTTTTTGGAATCGTGTCCATTCAGGGCAGCGTTTATTTTAGTCAAGAACAGTAAAGAAAAGAGCGCGAAATATGGGTTATCTCTCTTGCAATTGCATTTTAAAAATTCAAGTTCACGTTCTGTTTTGTTTTAATTAATTAATTTAAAAAAACAAACAAACTGAAATTGTGAAATGTACTGTTCCGACATTATTTTTAAAACAATAAAATTGTTAAAATTGAATAAAATGACATGAAGGTGATAACAAGAAAGAGTATCCTAGATTGCCTCGATATTCTTATTAAAAAGTGAATATACAAAATTGCTACCATTTCATTTATTAAATTTTAACTATTTTAAAAGCCATGTTCCATTGATATGTATAAAACATTAAATTAAGTGGAGGCGTATCTGTCACAACTACTGCATGAGCTCGAATGATTGATTAATGCCACTTCACAAAGAACTGTTTTAAATTATTCAAATGAGCCGATGGGGCACTTACAAGAATGATAGGCCTATATATATATATATATATATATATATATATAAACTGAGCAAACCTCAAGTTGTTGGTCTGGAGTTCAATCACCACCAAAGCCCAGTCAAGCAAAAACATCACCAGCACCCCGGGTGGATGGGACTCGTTAACCTTGGACGGCAACTCATCTAAGAGATGGGACTCGTTAACCTTGGACGGCAACTCATCTAAGAGAAGGAAACTCTGAATTCAAACCCGGATATGGAGTCCCGGAAGGCGGATAACATTGATACACTGAAACATTCCGACAACTCCTGCGACATCACTGGTGCCAAGCTGTATCATCCACATGATGTTCCCTTGGGATTATCCAGTGTCATGGAGAGGGGCAATTTGCTGTTGGGAACCAGCTTATAATCCTAGAAGAATAATCCCAATCCCAGGCCTTGTGGATTTCGTCCTGGGACTTCCACACCATCGTCACATTGTGACGGACGGATGCCAACAAATATATATATATAATTTAAATGTTAAAGTTAATGAGCTAAAAAGTAGGCCTTTAATGGCAATGGTCATGGAGTCTTAATTCAGAATTTGTATCCAAGTTGTATTACTTATAAAATATGTTGACAGTTTCATCTATATTTTTTGAGTTTCTTAAACAATTATTTCAATATTTAAGCATGATGAGTCAGCAATAGGTACAAAAACAATATCCGATGCCTTTTTACATAACGTCACTGTAGGCCTAATTACTGACATTTATTTCCCAACTGTACAGGTGACATTAAAAACCTAAACACTTTTTGCAACTTTTTACCAACCATACCGGATGCCTATCGGATCTCTGGGTCTTTGTTTTTGGGTTGAGTTTCTTAATTAGCCTATGCCTACTGATGCTTTTAAATTCCTTCACTACCCACTACACCGGTGGTCGGCAAATCGCGGCTCGCGAGCGGCATTCTCTTTAGTCTTTAGCGACCTGAGTCGGCTGAGTGCGGCTCTTTGGCGCTACGCATTCATGCGAACAATAATTTTCAAGCATGAACCTCACCAAGAGTAAATTGAGAAATCGTCTTACTGATGAGAATCTGGAATCCTGCCTGAAATTAAAAAGGCCATAAAAACCAGACTTATCAAAACTTTCCAAGGAAATGCAATGTCATAGTTCACATTAAATGCGTGTTTTGTATTTTTTGTCAATAAGATTATTATTATAATATCTGCTTGAATTTAATATTTAATGCGTGTTTTGTATTTTTTGTCAAAAAATAAAATTATTATTATTATTTATGGTTTGTATTTACTGTTTCGTAGCTAGTTTAAACCGACTCCGAAAAATATGTCTCTTGACAGGTGTTTGAAAAGAAATTTGGCTCTAAAAAAAATTAAACATCCTGCTGCTGATTTTTGGCTCTTTTGACTAAGACTAATGAGTTTGCCGACCCATTTCACTACATGATCATGATGCAGTCATTCCCTCGACACGTATTTATTTCCACCGTACAATTACCCGGCATATCTGGTGGAAACTGGCGGACAATATTATTCTAAAATTTATAATAATGTGCATCTTCACAAAAAGGATTCTGTGGTAGCAGTGTGTGCTGACAGCCCGCATGTGGCCCACAATCCGTATATTGCGCAGGACCGCCCCACGAGACACCTGGCAACTCACTCGATGGGAGATAACTCCACTAGAGTAAAAGTAAAGGTTTATGAATTCATCAAACTCTTGTAACAAAATATTTAGCATTCTGCTCAATGAACGCAATTAATTTTAATAATATTTAATTATAAAAAATGTTGAAGAATGACGTGCATGAAGGAGTGAAATTGGAATATTAAGAAACACTATTGTTTTAATAACCCATGTTCGCGTTGTAGGTTATACAGTGAACAGTATACAGTAAAACTATTATATTTAATAAATTGTTTCCGATTATGTTAGTTCAATATTGATTATACACCAGTGATATTCTAATGATTTTTAGACCAATATTGCTATTCTATTTAATTCTCTAAAGAAATCGAAAGAAATTTGCTTTCTTTTCTTGTAATTCAATATTAATAATCGTAATACATGTACAATATGTAGGCCTATTCCAAATTATTTGTTCGAAGTTCCTTCCCCTCTTTTTAAAGGTAAAATAATGTTAAGTTGTTTCATAATTTATTGGAGTCCAGATTTTTTATGAAAGACACATTATTAATCAACTGTAGAGCCAGTAGGCCTATAAGTCAGGGTTTCCTAAATTTTTTTTTTTTTTTTTTTTTTTTTTACATGAGTGGAACCGAATTACAATCTTTCTTAGTAGCAAAATCTTGAAATGTTGACAAGTTAAAGAATAGACCCAGATTTAATCTAGAAGTCAGAAATTACTTCAACAAAACCAGGAAAATAGTATAAATTTTACCAAAAAATTATGACGTATGCTCTCTTACAACTTATTTGCTCACTATGCTTTTGCAGATATTCAATAGGGGCAATGTGCTTGCATTTTTACTCATTAGCTGTTCAGGTTTTAAAAGATGTAACAAGTCATCTCGAGGCAGGTTTCACTTCCAAATGACTTCTCTGTTTTCTTTAAATGGTTTTGTAGCCATAAACAGTTGAAGTTGAACACATCTTAGCCTGGAAATGTTTTTTTCTTCTCCTTCTCTTTAGTTCTTTACTGTTTCTTTCTACTTACTACAAAACTAAACACTCTGTCTGGACAAAAAACTAAACAGGTCTTGATATTCTTCGCATGCAGAGGATGAACAAAAAAAGTATATATATATAAAAATATATATTGAACATAAGGCATATTTTTCAGCTTTGTGTACCACAAACACAACATTTTTGAGAAATGAAGTTCTTAGCATGCCTGTGGGTTGAATACCAGAATGTTGTCCTGATTTTGGCCTTTTATCAAGTTTTTACTTTGGCAACCCTGACTGATACAAAAAAAAAACATACAAAAAATTACTACCTAGTTCTAATAAATAAAATAAAATATTAATACAAGTAAAAAAGGAGGGCTATAATTAGTTGCAATTTTTATTATTTGTTTGTCTGTTTCTCTTACTCTGGACAATGTGCATGAAAGCTAACAATATCTGAGTCCTCAGACAAAACATCACAAGACATCGTTGTAAAGGAGTACCAACAAACGTACTACAACTAAACACCACAGGCAGACTGATACATTATGAAACAAAGTACATATGATCATCACACCATAAAGGCAGATGACTTGTGAAGAAATGGTTGGAGGGAAGTTTTTTGGTTAAACATTACACCGGTGAATCTTGTTTTAAGTTTAAGGCGTGCACTTATCATGACTTTGGCTGGCGTGCAAGAGATTTCCACAGTTTAGGCCCCAGGCTATTTGTGTCTGCATTTCAATAGTTTGTCATTGATGCTTCATTCCCCCTCCCCCTCTCATTTTTTTTTTGGTTGCATATCATCATCGTCATAATCATAAAGGCTAATACTACACCCGTACCCCCTTTTTGTGTGTGACCACTGTGAATAAAACTTATTAGACAAAGCTAACTCATTTATTTGAATAACTATGATAAAGGACGGGTGAATTTAAAATGGTTTTTTAGTAAAAGAATGTCCTGGTAAGAATATTCATCTATTAATGTGGCTACTATGGCCCCATGATGCCAGGACACATTCTCCAACTCAATGCTAGCAGTAACAGTAGGTAGTTGGGAAAATTAACAAAAAAAAATCTATATACAATAGAATAGAAATGTACAAATGTAAAAGTTGATGATTTTCAATAAAATTGGAGGCTACCGAGGTAATAAAAGTATTTCTTCCCATCTTTGAGTTTTGCTTGACATGTTTTTCCAGACTGAGCCAACCTAGATACAAACTGTAGCAGTAGTATCAACCTGGCCAACCACAGTGTATGACATAGTATTGACCAAGCCAACCTAGGTACAATTTGTACATTTTGTACCGACCTGGCCAGCCACAGTGTATGACTATTGTATAAAATGTATTGACTCAGCCAACCAGTATGAAATATGACAATGGGAGGATTCATAACTTTTTTATTTCTGAATGTTAAAGATTGATGTGAATCTAAAAGATGAGCAGACACAACCAGGATTAATTTAGATATTTCGTTAAGGCTTCCTTATGGGCAACAGTTAACATGTACTGAAAAAATGAACTTGTACAAGTAAAAAAGCAAATGTTTTAAAATACTTTTAAGTGATTATTCCACATTTGCTCACAGTTTAGGATGAGGATGAGAACAATTATAACAAAGGAAATCAAATTTATTTCTAACGGGAAAAAAAATAAAAATTTAGAAATGGAAGAGAAATGCATTGTACAGTCGGGGACAATTTTTTAAAACTTTTATTCTGTGGTATTCATCTATTTTTCAGTCCTGTTAACATAATATATATTAATTTATCAAATGTGTCCCTTTATTTTGACAATGGTTTCCTTGGCTAAAATATTTGAGTTTGACATGAGAGATAATAAATAAAATATCTAAATTTTTAAATTGATGACTTATTCTTAATGCTCTTCTTATGTTATTCCAAAGGGTGAGCCTGATATCAGAAATAGAAGGAATTATTGGAAGGACATAAGGGCTGACACATAACTCAGAGCCCTATTCCAAGATCTAATAACTCTTTGAATCCTCATAGTAGAGAAAATTCGTTAAAATAATAAGGGAAAAACAGAAAGTAAATTAAAAAAAAAAATTTGTCTTTCCTTAATTAACTTGAATACCGAAACCTTAACCGAAAAAACACACAACAAATTTGTACAAGTATAGATATAAAGAAGAAAATAAGACATGCCCAAGAGCATCAATTCTACATGGAATATAAATGATGTGAGATGCACACACTCAGTATTTGAGATGAAAACAATATGTACGCCACAATAAAGCATTTGCAATAAAAAAAAAAAAAAGTCATGTCAGCAAATGCCAAATCTCAACTTCTCATTTCTCAAGGTCAATAACTTGTAATATCGGACAATCATGGGCGGCGCTTAGAAGATGAAAAAAACTCCAGGACATCATTTTAGAGCCTTGATGAACATAACCACTGAATACACTTGATCAAAGTGACACATTTCTGATTTTTTTTTGTTTTTTTTAAATTTCTTTTTTTTTTTGTATTGCACTTTACACACTATGTTAGTCCACAAAATATTAAAAGGGAAAGAGTTCTGCCAACTCATCAGTTATTAAATTAAAAAAAAAAAAAGATTAACCATTATTAACATTGATCTTTCAAAAGTTAAAGTTAAAACAAAATATGGGGAAGGTGAATGTCAAAGAAAGAAAACATAATGTTATATTGTTAGTTCATGTCATAAAATATATATATTTACCCTTTAGTTTAGTTAATGGCAACAGCTGTTGAACTTATTTTAATACACACATTGATTTTTTTGCGTTTTGCTTTTATTTTTTTTTATTTGAAGCATCTAAAATAATGTTTAGCAAGCTCTGGATTTAATTTTTGTTTAAATATTAGAAGGAAAAAAAAAAGGGGGGTTAGTTGTCATGCTAGAGTTTATAGCTTGCTGGTATACTTGGACTGGGGTTTCACAGGACTCATAGAGCAGGGCTGGGTCAAAATTTTGTATTTTATAGCATATAGGCAGGGCTGGCCCTAACTATTGCGGGGCCCTATGCGAAACGGATAGCGCGGGGCCCAGTCTGGGTAGGGATAAGGATAATAAGTGAAAATTAAGATTTTGTATTTGAAAATAAATTCGGGGCAGGGCCTATGAAAGTGCGGGGCCCACTGCGGCCGCATAGGTTGCAGTGGCCTAAGGCCGGCCCTGCATTCAAGGTGGCTCACATGACTCTTATAGACCAGGGGTGGGCGTACTTTCCTAGCTGCAAGACAGATTCAAGAGGTAACAGAGCCACAGGGGCCATAAATGGTGAGAGCAGCCCTGTACCCAAATCAAAGGGAATTTATTATTTCACCAGAAAAGCAAAACTTCTTCTCGTAGTTAAGACATCTGCAGTCGAAAATTTAAATTACACGTTCATTTTTTTTTTCTTTTCCATTTGTATTATTGTTTTAATTATTTTTTTTTAGGGAGCGCAGGCCATTCAAAACGGAGGTGCAAGCCACAATTAGCTCACGATCCATAGTTTTCCCACACCTGCTCCATAGAGTCTGATCGTTGTCATTATTCCTTGTCCAATATACTTAACACCCTTTCTTAGATTGTCTTTTGTCACCCATGCAGCTAATGAAACGGGCAAAATATGTTGAAAAAAAATTCATTTTATGAAAACCATCTGTTGAATCCCAACCGATGATGAAATCTTTCTGCTGAATGTCCCAAGTAATGAAATCCACCCGCAGCTTGCCACCCACATATACCCATCCCGATACCATTTTAATAAAGATAAACATGCTTTGCTGACAAATTTTTGATACCATTTTAATAAAGATAAACATGCTTTGCTGACAATGTCAATCACACCATGTCAAATCATCTGAATGGGCCTCACAATACCTGATATAGATGACCAAAGGTGATGGTTACAAAAAAAAATATATATTGGACATTTGAATGCATAGAATGGAGAAACAGGCTCTGTAGAGGCAAATAGGGTAACAAGATATAGGAAAAAATGAAGCACTTTTGTTGTTGTTTTTTTCCCCCCATGCATTAAGCATGATCTAGTTCTAGCACATGCACCCCTAACAAACCACCACATACATACATATAAATGTAACCCACGTACCCCCCAGGAACATGCACATTTCTAACAGTTCCAACTAAAATTTTACAAACCATTTATTCAACCAGAAGCTTCACAATTAAAAATGCGTTGTTTTTTTAAAAAAAATATAACGGAATAGCATTTTTTCTTAATACTTTTTATAAAGTTAAAATTATAGTTTAAATTTGGTAGGGTAAATATTTTTAAAAATCTGTTTAAGTTCAAGTGCCACCAAATCTTACAATTGGTTTGGTGGTGAGGGTGTTTAGTTTTTAGAGTTTTTTTTTTTTTTTAGACGTCTTGGAAGCGATCAAGAAGTCCAAAGTCCACATCAAATAAGATGGTGAAAGAAATACCGTATTAAATTGTTACAAATTGGTAAATAAGTTAGTAATGAATTTTTAAAAAACAAGGATAATGCAAAACATGCTGACAAAGGTAGCGTTTTTTTTCAAAGAATTTTACTTTATTACAAATATATAGTTGGTCACCCAAAGAAAGTCTGTTAATATAGTCCAAACAGTAGAGTGTTACTTAAGGCTATCTCTAGTGGCTGAACAAGACAGTCGAATCCATTCAGTTCTAACTGGGTGTAGACTCAATCGGATTGTAGTTAAAGAACTGCTCCAACAAGGTCTTGTGTACCTTGGGCTTGTTAAATGCTATGTATGTCATAAGAAGTGGAACAATCAACCCTTGATAGTGTTGACAATCTTTATTCTAACGTAATGGGGAGGGCGGCAAATTCATTTCTAAATTCTTGAGCCATCTAAATTCATCTACACCTGCTGCCATGGGGGCTACTTTAAAATGTAGGTCAGTATTCTATTTCACAACCGCTAAAATGAATTGAATGAATACAGTTTATCTTCTGTTTATTTTACTGATACTATGTTTAACATATGCTGGGTAGGGTAGGCTTTTAACAAAGCACTGCACCTTAAATCCCTGATCTCAAAATATATCATATACACTTAAAAGGCCTAAAATTAGACTATTAGTATATTTTACTAAAATCCCTGATCTCAGACTAATAATGAAGATTAATGATAAGAGAAAATAAATAAATCATCAAAACAGCGAGGAAACCAGGTGCTGACAAAACAAAGAGATCAACTGACAAAACAAAGAGATCAACAACTTCAGGCAATCTTTCAAGGGTTGAAGTTAGATGCTGTTCAGAAAATAAAATTACACTGAACTAAACACAACAGATAACTAAACATAATAGATAACTAAACATAATAGATCAGCACAAGCTTGCAAAAACATTCAACTCAGGTACCACTAATGATCATTTCAGAATCTGAAATTAATAATTATTTCATCACTGTGACTATTTTAGGACACGGAAAAAAACTAACAAAAAAAAAAAAGGAATAGAAAAAAACAAACTTAGTCCTTGCAGTTAAAAATAATAAAAAAAGGGGAAAACCCTAATTGCCAAGTTAATGAGTTAATGTTTGTGATAAATGTTGAACCAAATATCAAACAAAACCAACAAAACCCTACACACACACACACCCAAAAATCCCATGACATGGCATGCAAACTGCAAGTTAAAATTCTGATGTTACTGGATATAAGTTATTATAAGAAGTGAAACAACAATACAAAGAATATTGCCAGCCATAAAATTAAAATATATGAAAGTCAAAAAAACAAGAGAAAAATTAATGCACAATCATGTTATCATATTAAGTTATTAAGTAATTGTGAGGAGATAAATAATAATAATACTAGAAAATAAGATAATTGCATCTTAGAATACTCAGTAATATTTGCTGAGCATTCGGAGTTAACTTCCCTCACATCTATACTGATGCACAAAGGGATCAATCATCAAAAAAAAATATTAAAAAAAAAAAATAGTCTTTAACTGAGAATGTGAAATGTCCAGGTTCACAAAAAGATGGATAGAGACATTGTGTAATGATGATAAGTAGTTTCCTTTCAAATATTAATTTTAAAAAATTTTAAACTTCAAGGCCAGTTACAGTTACAGGTCAAGAAAAACAATGTCAATCGATTCCATTTAAGGATTTGTTGGTTCCATGTTTCAGTAATACTTAGTAAATGTTGGCAAAAATAGCATTATTTCAATGCTTGCATCAAGTTAACTTTAAATAAACTCCAGATCAGAAGAGCCATTAGCGGAGTCATTTCTAGAATCTTCTTTTAGATGTTTGGGGACTGGAGAAAGGGGTTAAAAAGTCATACAAAAGTTCGGCTGTTGTGTAAAGGGACATAAAAATCAGTTGTACATATAGAAATAAAAATCTGTGCATTGACTGATATTATGGTAGTTCAAACATGTAGTATCTGTCAAAATATATAGGTAGTGTCTGTATAGGTCTTGACTGTAAACATAGTGTCTGTATACATGTACATAGAGCAAGTACATCAGTAATCATATTGTATATAATAATCCCAGGTGAGAGCAATTTTCCTTTTTACTAAACAAACTGCTCTCATTTTTGTTTTAACCAGAAAAAGACACCGGCAAATCCAGACATGCTAATGTCATATTCTTACAATAGTTCAGTAAATGTTTAGCAAGACAAAATGAATTTTCCGCCCGATTTGTTTCTGTCCCGTCCACAACTGTGTTAGCAATGTTTAAAATGTTCAACTCCTGCAAGGCTCATGCAACTTTCACATGACTATGATTGGACATCAACATGATCTGAGACAACAAGTGGGGATTGCCTTCAAGTGAAACCATCATCAGCTAATTTCAGACCATAATAAATGAAGGCAGTGTTTTAAAAAAACCAAAAAAAAAACCAAACATATGGGAAGTGGCATAATTTGTTTAAAAAAAATTATTACAGACAAGAAAAAATAAAGCAATTTCCCCGGATACAGTGAACGATGAGAGGGAAGATTTATAGAAATGTTTATGTACCAGGTAATAACAAACAGATGGTCAAGAAAAGCAACAATTCTTCTTCTATCAACAAAGTGACCACACTGTTATGAAGTGTTAAAAATTAGAAGTTGGCCAAAGTTTCAAATTAATTAGTTTGTTGCCAGCAAGAAAAAAAATATAAATATTTACAATGAAGTCCTGAATTGGTATTAACAGTACACAAGGACCTTGAACTTGGTCTGTGGACTCCAACTGGAAATATGCATGAGGAAATAATTGGATACTTTTCCAGTTTTCAAATCAGAGCAAATAAAATTTATATTTAGAAGAAGGAAAAAAAAATTGTGCGATTGCAGGCAGCTAAAAAAAATGGAAATTCCAGGCAAGAATCAAGGAAAAGATTTGTCAGCAGTAATTTAGGAAATGATGATTCAAGCTGTTGCAAAAAAAATTGTTGTTAAGTAAAACCAAGACATTTAATATGTAGGACTCACTTGTTGATCTTAAAATTCCAGAAACTGACTTTGTTGAATGTTTAATCCTGTGTATTTTAAAAATTAAAATTTAGCGCAATAATGTGAAACAAGTAAGAAATGAAAAATTTGTAAACCAAAACGCAGAACAGAAGTTTTACTTTCATGGCATCCTTTGCAGTTTAAAAAAAAAAAAAAGAAAACAAAACAAAATCCGGCATAGACCATACAATGAAGATAAATAAAGTTTTAGCAAAAATGCCTGCTGGCAAGGCTTTTTGCTGTAAACAAAACTCTTGAAAGTTCAATAAAAAACACTGACTTCATCTCAAATGACAGAGCTTGGAAATTATTTGAGAAAAGGACATTAAGTACCAAGAATAAATAAATATAAGACACAGATTTACTGACCAAAATAAATGAAACTACTGGCTGCTAGAGTGACAACCTTCATAAGTGGTTGACAATATTCAGGTAAGCTGAACAATTTCTAGCTACAGTCACAATCTTCTGCTAAACTTGACAATCTCCAGCTAAAGTGTCAGCCTCCAGAAAAAGTAATGGCCTCCAGGTAAATTGACAACCTTTTTTTAAGGTACAGCCTACAGCTAACTGACAGCCCACAGCTAACTGACAGCCTACAGCTAACTGACAGCCTTCCGCTAGAATGAATAAGTAGCCCCGCTGGGTAGCACTCTTTAGTCTCAAGTGATTCAACAGGAAGCTGTCAAACTTAAATAAACTTTGAAAAGAGGAAAAAAAAAAAAAGTATTTTTAAAAAAAAAACCCAGTTGGAAAAATTGAACAAATGAACTAACTATAATTGAAACAAAGAGACAACTTAGACTGCACATTGCTGTTATGTTAACTGAATGTAGGTTATCTGTGGGTGGGGTGGGAGCTTGTTAAAGACTGACTGAAACCGTTTACATTGCTCAACTGCAGTTGAGAGGACTCTCCTCCCAGTAATACACAAGGACATCTAAAGCATTTGATTGGCTGAATGCTGTTTCTCACACAGTTCATTTAACCAGATGTCATCTCTAAGTACTGTCTACGATGTCATCTCTAAGTACTGTCTACGATGTCATCTCTAAGTACTGTCTACGATGTCATCTCTAAGTACTGTCTACGACGTCATCTCTAAGTACTGTCTACGACGTCATCTCTAAGTACTGTCTACGACGTCATCTCTAAGTACTGTCTACGACGTCATCTCTAAGTACTGTCTACGACGTCATCTCTAAGTACTGTCTACGATGTCATCTCTAAGTACTGTCTACGACGTCATCTCTAAGTACTGTCTACGACGTCATCTCTAAGTACTGTCTACGACGTCATCTCTAAGTACTGTCTACGACGTCATCTCTAAGTACTGTCTACAATGTCATCTCTAAGTACTGTCTACGATGTCATCTCTAAGTACTGTCTACAACTTCATCTTAGTCTTCGATATTTTCACAAGCTTCCAACTGCACTAAGTGGAAAAAAAATGATCAAATGAATGCATGCATTCTCTATGAGGGCAGTGTCTCCGGTAAAGCCACATGCTAATTTAAAAACGATTCCTCTAACTCAGCGGTTCTCAACCTATGGGTCACGACCCCTTTGGTGGTCGAATGACCCTTACACAGGGGTCGCCTAAGACCATTGGAAAACACATATTTATGAAGCAGCAACGAAAATAATTTTATGGTTGTGGGTCGCCAAAACATGAGGAACTGTATTAAAGTGTGGCGGCATTAGGAAGGTTGAGAACCGCTGCTCTAACTGATATGATCAAGAAGCTGTTACAAATAAATACAAAAAACTATGTCATATTTATTGGGAAGTAATGGAGAAAAAAATAACACTGTCTCTGTCCTCATCAATACTGCCATTTTAACTTGCACTAAAAGCTTAAATGAACATTGGGCTTTGAAAACAAAATTTATACTGCCGACATTCAGTCTGGTAACAAAGTGAGTTAATAAGAATACATTTAAGTACTAGCAGCAGTCGCCGATGGGGTCCGATAGTAGCTTTGTCCTCGTGTGGACTGCGGCCTTGAACTGTTTTCCCCGTAACCGCCCCTGCCTCTGAATCCTCCCCTGCCACTCCCGCGACCTCCACCTCGACCACCGCCGCCGCCACTTCCTGTCCTCGGCCCATATCCGCTACTGCTGCCCCGCCCTCCCCTGCTCGGAAAGCCGGTGTTGCCGTTTCTGTAGGTTGTTGATGGGTCCTTGGGTGAGTTGGTGCTGCGGAGATTGTTGTTGCTGGGTGTGGCTGCCTCTGCCGTGGTGGGTGTCGTTGCCTTGTTAGAATTGACATCTGAGGAGAAGTGCAGGCATTATTAATACTGAGGTGACGATGGAGCCTCCGTACAAAGTGTGGTCAGCCGTTACACCTAAACCATGTTAAAATTTCTTTTAACTATCATTTTGATAAAAGTAGGTTTAGGCAAACAAATCTAACACTGCTGCAAGTTAAAAGTCAATTATATCATCAGACCTGTTTACCCTCAAACTCTTAAAATCGTACAATATCGTTACAAAATCGTTCAATACATTATCTTAATAGTAAAAAAATAAACAAAATCATATATTGTACGCCAAAATCGTAAGAGTAAACAGGTCTGTATTATAAAGCGTAAGTCATTGTATCAAACAGCAACAGATAGTTAATTCTTTGACAGAAGCCGTCATAGATTTATTGGCACTGGGGCATTCTTGAATTGTGTGAATTTAAGATTGAGCCAAGATTGAACCAAGATTGAGCCAAGATTGAGCCAAGATTGAACCAAGATTGAGCCAAGATTGAGCCAAGCACCTTCTCATTTTAATTCACTTTATGTGACCTAACACCCAATTCCTTCCTTTCACTAGTGGTAACTGAACAGCTATTTAAAAAAAAATCACAGCTTACCTAAAGATGTAGAGACAGAACTACCTCCCCTGTAACTATCTGCGGTTCCCTCTCTATTGTTGGGTGGACGTCTGCGATTGTTTTTACTAGGTATAAAATCTGTGGGGGAAAAAATATGTTATTTTTTTAGCTCAATAAAACAAGTTAAAGTTATATTGCATTATATTATACTGAAAAATTTATTTGCAATGTGTTTACTTTTACCCAATAACAAAGCCTCTTTTTAATATGTTGGGGGGGAAAAGGGGGGGGGGGGGAGTTCTTTGCTTCTATAAAATGAAAGAACATTAACAAGTCTATCATGGTCTAGATTAATTCTAAAGCTGGTCATGGTAGTCGGCCTTCTTTCCACTCGTATGATGTTCAAATAAATTCACCTGAGCCCTTTATTTTTTGTGTCTTCACTAACAAAAACTTTTAGGACACACAGCACAAGATTAATTTTTTTTTTACAAGCCCTTCAACTCATTATTAAAATACCATCAAAAGACCATTTTGGCACCCCTTACTAGTCTGGCACCCGGGGACATCAGCCCCCCTGCCCCTTTGTATGCCCCTTGATCAAAGTCTTTGCCCTTTCCCGACAATTAACTAGCAAACAATTAGCCCAATTATTACTTTTTAAAAATAAAATTACACTCCCAATTTACAATGAATATTTCAACCAATTTTTAATTTTTCAGATGTATTTCAAGCATTGTTACATGATAAAGATGAGACACAATGAATTTGATGCACCGGTATGTACACTGGAGTTTCTGTAACTTATTTTTACATTTCAGGATTGCCTTATTCTTATTCTTATTTCAATGTGCTGATGTTATGACATGAGCCTAAGTGATTTTGTTATGTTATTGTTGCTGCACACTCCCTGTTCATCCGTGATCGAAGTTACGAACCAATTCTGCCAAATGATGTTCTTAATAACGTACCTCATTTGTAGGTGGCCCCTGACTTCGTCAAAATTGTGACAACAAAAATTTAAAAAACAAGGAATCCTTGATAACAAAAAATAATGAACAAAGATTTCTTGACAACAAAAATTAAAAAGCAACAAAGTCTTTTTCTTTGGAAAAAAAAAACAGGTGGTAGTTCTGGGTAAGGACAGACCTGCATTGTGCGGATCACTGGGAGTAGATGAAGGCCTTGGATTGGATGAGGATCCATGGCTGGATGAATACTGAGATAAGAAAACAGAATTAATTTTACAATCCATCTTTATTTTCATTAGTATCAACATGTTACAACTGCTTTAAAAAGTGATGAATTGAAAGCAAGGATAGCGTAATATAAAACAAACGTGGATATAGTATGGAGTACAGTGAGCTATTGAGTGCAGTACTCTTTTGAGTTATTGAGTAGAGTACTCTGAGTTACTGAGTGCAGTACTCTGGGTAGGAGGTACCGGCATGTAGTACACATTTATATTTTGTTTTGTGGATTATAATGGACTGGACATCTTGGATTTCGTCAAACTTTAAAAAAAAAGATTATCAAAAAAAAACCACACTTCAAAAATATGAGAGAGTCCAATTATCACTTAACCCACTCTTCAACCCGCAGTGTTATCACTTAACCCACCATTCAACCCAGTGTTATCACTTAACCCACCCTTCAACCCACAGTGTTATCACTTAACCCACCCTTCAACCCGCAGTGTTATCACTTAACCCACCCTTCAACCCGCAGTGTTATCACTTAACCCACCCTTCAACCCGCAGTGTTATCACTTAACCCACCCTTCAACCCACAGTGTTATCACTTAATCCACCCATCAACCTGCAGAGTTTAAAAAATAAAGTCCTCAAACTATTTAATAGTAGAGATATGCACGGAAACTTATTTTATTTTAAAAAAAATATATATATATATTTATCTATATATATTCTGATTTTATGTCATTTAAAAAAAAAAGTTGACTTACAGGGAGCTTGAGGGAGTTCTTTAGTCTGTCCTGTAACTGGCTGACCTCCTGAGAATGGGATGTGTCATCATCATGGCTGACGCCGCTGCTGGCCACAGATGCAATGGATGCCCTCCTGGCAGTGTACACTGACTTAACATGGACAACTGCGGGGTGGGGGGGTAGACAACATTAGGCACCTCAATGAAGTAGGCCTTAAAGAATAAACATCTAGGACAGTCCAAACTTATTATAGAGAGCTAGCCTTCGTAAATGCTTCATGGCTACATTATATCAAGCTCACATCTTTAACTTTAATTACAGGCAGCCATCACCAATAGGAGAAGTTTTTGAAACTGCCATGAACAGATGAATGATAAAGTAAAAGACCAAGGGCAGATGTCAAGTGAAGTCACTGACAAGCCGTACGATATATGAACTGACCTTCCCCAAATTTCTGCATTTCATCCAACATATGGTCAGAGTCAAAGAGGAAACGTGTGGCACGACCCAGCTCCTCATCATGTCTACGCTCACTGACAAAATGCTGAAAATGAACTCAAGATGAACAGGGGAAAGTAAACTTACTTCAAGTCTAACTAACAAACTCATTGTCTATTTAAAACTAACAAACTCATTGTCTATTTAAAACTAACAAATTCATTGTCTATTTAAAACTAACAAATTCATTGTCTATTTAAAACTAACAAATTCAATGTCTATTTAAAACTAACAAACACATTGTCTATTTAAAACTAACAAACTCATTGTCTATTTAAAACTAACAAACTCATTGTCTATTTAAAACTAACAAACTCATTGTCTATTTAAAACTAACAAATTCATTGTCTATTTAAAACTTACAAACTCACTGTCACTTTAAAACTAACAAACACATTGTCTATTTAAAACTAACAAACTCATTGTCTATTTAAAACTAACAAACTCATTGTCTATTTAGAACTAACAAACTCATTGTCTATTTAAAACTAACAAACTCAGTGTCTATTTAAAACTAACAAACTCACTGTCTATTTAAAACTAACAAACTCACTGTCTATTTAAAACTAACAAACTCATTGTCTATTTAAAACTAACAAACTCAGTGTCTATTTAAAACTAACAAACTCACTGTCTATTTAAAACTAACAAACTCACTGTCTATTTAAAACTAACAAACTCATTGTCTATTTAAAACTAACAAACTGACTGTCTATTCATATTAGCCCAGGGCTCTAGATGTAACATATTTATATATTTAACTCCATCATTGGAAGGAGAATTATTTTCTTCTCATAAAAGTTGCGGAACAAGTTTTGAGTGATGGCTGGCCGCCCACCTTGATTTCTGCCCTAAGGTCCGAGACCTCTGCCTCCTTCAACCTGTCCGCCCTGTCCACCTGTCTCCTCAGATCCACTGCTTTGCCTTGTCGCATCTCCAACATCTCAGCTGGAAAACAGCACAAATTTAGAGGCAATCAGATGCTGACAGTGGAAAAAAACAACCTATACATCTATTTCTTTATGAGAAGTTCCAATGGGGAGGATGAATACAAAGTAAGCTAGATACTCTTATAGAGGTAACTGGAAATTGTTCAGCAACTTGAAATAACTTAGTAGAGGTAACTGGAAATTGTTCAGTCATTAGAAGTGCCCTAATAGAGGTAACTTGAAATTGTTCAGTCATTAGAATAGAGGTAACTTAAAATTGTTCAGTCTTTAGAAGTGCCCTACTAGAGGTAACTTGAAATTGTTCAGTCATTAGAAGTGCCCTAATAGAGGTAACTTGAAATTGTTCAGTCATTAGAAATGCCCCTAAGTCCATAACTAAGATATAAAGAGGGTTGAGCTGCGATATGCATAAACAGGTTTAAAGACCCAGCCATGCTGTATATGTAAATAACATGGTCAAACTTGACTTTTCTGTACGTATGAAATTCTTTATATTTTAAACACCTCTGAAACATCAGCATGTGTAAATATGATTTGTGCAGATTATTTAGTGACCGATGTTTAGAGTAAAAAAAACCCACCCATCATGTAAATGTGTAAAATTTAAAATATCCCCCCTCCCATGAAAATAGCTATTTTAAAAATAGAATTTTCAATAACGGCCTAATAAAATAAAAACTGAGCTCAAGTTAGGACAGGTACATCACTAAACTTTGTGTGCATGCCTGTGTGTGTGTGTAAGAGTCATTAAGGCGACTAAACAGAGTTGTAAGCATAATTACAAGCTTCTTTCTTGAGCACATCCATTTCAGCCATAAGTTGAGCTTCTCTGTTGCTCAGGCTGGGGATAGAAAAAGTGTTGGGCAATTGTCAGCTTGTGTGTGCTGTACAATTAAATGCAAGTCTACTAACATCTTTTGTTATAATACTTATAGATTAAGCCAGCATTTCTACTTTCTCCAATGTATTTAGAGAAAGGCTTTATAAAAATTATACAACTAGCTATAGCAATAAACTCAGCCAAAAAAAAACAAACAACAAAAATAGAGGACAGTGACAGACAATGAATGTGACACACTATGAATGTGACACTATGAATGTGACACATTATGAATGTAACACACTGTGAATGTGACACACTGTGAATGTGACACACTGTGAATGTGACACATATGAATGTGACACACTGTGAATGTGACACACTGTGAATGTGACACACTGTGAATGTGACACACTGTGAATGTGACACACTATGAATGTGACACACTATGAATGTGACACACTATGAATGTGACACTATAAATGCGACACTCTATAAACCTTAAACATACATAACACACTAAAAATAAATGTAAATCCAAGAAACTGCAAGTGGTATTTAATACTAGCAAAGCAGGTTTGATTGTAAGAGATAAATCAGCATGTACCCTTGTCTCAGCTCTTCAAAGACACTCTTCATGCTCTTGTAGGATCTGTCTATTTCATGGTCCAGCACCAGCTTCAGCCGCTCCAATGAAGTGGTCTGTCTGTGCAGGTCTTTGATAGCCTTCTCCAGGCCTGAAAGTGAAGATTCCAGAGTTTAAAAAGCAGCTAAGATCTGAAGAGGAATTCAATAGGGCTCAGCGTGTCTGCCGAACGGTGCACTATTTGCAAACAGCTTTTTCCCTCCACAGGAGTACATGACATAACTGTAAAGATACCCATTCAAAACACCATTTGAGGGCCGGATTAATGAACACCATTTGAGGGCTGGATTGTTGAACAACATTTGAGGGCTGGATAAATTTACGAACTACTATTCTACAAACATGTTTGGTGACGTAATCAAATTAAAAATAAAATTGATGACTCCCGGGGTTATTTCTGCAAGACCATTTCAAACATGGCTATCAAGGAGGTCTAAATAGTTCAATGGTTTGAAAGGTCCACAAGTTAAGTCATAGCTAGTAAATAAAGTCAAGACAAAGGAAGTTAGTGGCTCCTCTACAAGTGCTTCGCCACATGGGTACTCTACAAGTGCTTCAGTACATGGGTCTTCTACAAGTGCTTCAGCACATGGGTCCTCTACAAGTGCTACAGTTCATGGAGTTGAGAGAAGTTCCTCAGGCAGTGAATGTGAAGTGGATCATCAACAGCCTAGATTTCTCAGAGTATCGCTTGTTATTGCACTGGCTCGTACTGAGTATTATTATCTCTCCCATGAGGGAGCATTTCGTTATATTTATGGGTAAATTTTGATGGAGATTTCCGCAATAAAATAACCTTGAATAAAAAAAACCCATGGATTTTATACTGGTGTTGAATACCAAAAAAAGGATTTAACACAAGTAGAAAATGTCAATTCGATAAAGCCGCAATATATATATAATGATCAGCCCATACTGCGCAAGATCAAAACAAGACAGTATACGACGGCATAATAATAATGGTGGATGGTGTCGAAGTGCGGACATTTGTGGTTAAAATGGAAGACGGTTAACAAATGGTCCATGTAGGCCAACGCTGACTCAACTACCTTGAAAAGGTTTCTTGCTGTGACCGTCGCCCATGCCCGAGCCTGTGCTGACCTCGCTGATTGTCCTCTCCCTGGCTTTAAGCTGATGCTGCCTGTCTCCATGTGCATTGTTGTGAGCGTCTGGGAAAACATGAAAGCACCAGGTCACACAAATCGTACACGTCAACAGCCTCCACAAAAAAACGTTAACCAACTAAGCCTACTGTACCCTGAAATATAACTAATAACAATAACATTTTTCTCTTTGTTCCCATGTATTACAAAAAAATCAATTTTTTAATTAATTTTTTTAAGGAATGTAAGAAATTTAATAACATTTTTGGTTGCTGGCACAGGATTTTCACCAGTTGAAAAATGTCCCGCCAGAAGCCAAGGGGAGCAGCCATGCTGATCCCACAGTACCAGAAGAACTTATGAATTATATTTCCAAACAAAACTTTAAATTATTATTTTTACTCCCAAAAAGCAACAATTAAAAAAACCCAAACAAATTCCAACAAGTCATCTTTCTGGTCTGAACAGGCCTTGTTTTGCTTTTGTTAGTTTAAATTTTGTTTTAGTTTTTCAATCTCATTAAACAACACAGTGTTGGGGTGGCATGGGGTGGGGGGGGGGGGTTGTTGGTTGATGGCTTGTTATGACAACTCACCAATGTGGCCCCTGCCCTTGTGGGACTGCCTCTGTGGCAGAGCCTCTGGTACTGTGGGATCAGCATGGCTGCTCCCCTTGGCTTCTGGTGCTGCTGAGGTTACAGGGGAGGCGGTGGCTGCTTGCGTCCCTTCCTGTGATGACTTTTGACCGGCTGGGTCTACCGGGGAGACAACATCTGACTTATGTGTGCCTGACAAACAGATTTTTTAAAAAAATCAAACCCATGCAATTATTACTGGGATGCCAACAAACAAGATGAGATGCAACAATGCTCTTATTGGCCAGTCAACAGACAGCGTGAAGACAAGACACTAACGTTTTGCAAACTAGAATTTACCTCTGCATATTTTCATGAGGCATAAAAAAAACAATAGTTCAATATTTCTATTACCAACTACCCCCAAAAACCTTTTTTTTAAAAAATATATAAATGTAAAAAAGAAATGAAAAGTGAGGTTCAAAACATACAACACATAATATGAATTATTTCTTAGTAAGTATTGGGGAGCCACAGCATCACTAGGGAGCCACAGCTTCATTAGGGAGCCGCCGCTTCACCTGGGATCCGCCAATTCACCGGTGATCTGCCGCTTCACTTGGGAGCAACGGCTTCCTCACAGAGGCACAGCAAAATACTACTGAAATGTCATAATTATAGCTCCTTTATATGGAGCAAACCTTGTGCAAGTAAGTAACTCACTAAAGTAAAAACTCTTTGCCGAAAGCCCTTACACATGGTAAATAGATGGTTCTTAAAGACCTTGAGTATTTTATTGATTTTCTACCTAAACCTTTTTACCCAACCCTTTCATAACAAAGTCTTCACTATTTTTCGGCATAGGCTACTTGTCAGAATTTGACACAGGGCGCCTTGTGAAAACCTGGAATCGGCAAAGGTGCAGAGAATCATTAAGATCCGGGTTCCTCTGGGTTGGTTGAAAGGGAGAGAAAAAGAGTGTTTAAAAAAAAAATGTTGCGCATGCCCATAAAACACAAGTAAACCTGCATCCCATTAAACCTCATACACTTAATCATTGACTCAAACACACCTTGACAAACTCACCATTTGGTTTGACCAGAAACAAAGAGAAGACTTAATTTAAAGATAAGCCGCTGCCATCAGATCTCAGTCCTTATGATACTGGTTCAAGACCTGGTGTCTGGACACACAGTACGCGAGGAGCTGGCTAAAAATAATTCATTGAGTAGATAGCCGTGTAACTCGTTGGGGGAAGCAAAGCTGAGGTTGATGCCTCTCACCAATGTTTACTTTCTTTGGTAAGATATTAGGTAGTAAGCCTTGGTAAGGTAAGATACTGGGTGGCATTAGCAAGGTGAGACATTGGGTAACCTTGGTAAGGTAAGATAATAGATAAGCCCTGGTCAGGTAATATATCAGGCGGCCCTGGTAAGGTATTTAACTACTGAAACTCACTGTGGGCGAGGTCACCGTTGGGAAGGCCAGACTTCCCATTGACTATAGGCTCTGTCTTCACCTCGGCTGTTGTGCTGGCTGGCGATGTGACGGGTTTGTCGGGTTTGTCGCTTGGCTTCTCAACCCCTGCTTTCTTTTTATTCTTTCGTTTTTTGGGCTGCTGCAGGAGATGTACAAATATGAGATGGGGGGGGGGGGGGTAAAAACAACAGAGCACTTAGGAGGGGAAATTTATGAGATGGGGGGTCAAAACAACAGAGAACTTTATCAGGAGGGGAACAAATATGAGATGGGGGGGGGGGGGTCAAAACAAAAGAGCACTTTGCCAAAAGGGGAACACTTATGAGATGGGGGGGGGGGGGGGGGTTCAAATATCAGAGACTTCTTGTAAATGTTGTTTGCTTGTTTCTTAAAAATAAGGACTTGTTGACTGTATGATGAAACACAAGTTCAACTTGTTAAGCATTTAGCCACAGTCACTTTTTCTATTTTTCTGTTTTTTTCCCCCCTAGATTTTGACATTTCAATTTATTGATCATTCTCGCTCCTGGTTTGTATTCAGAGTTTTGCCTACTCTTGGATGAGTTGCCTACTCTTGGATGAGTTGCCTACTCTTGGATGAGTTGCCTACTCTTGGATGAGTTGCCTACTCTTGGATGAGTTGCCTACTCTTGGACGAGTTGCCTACTCTTGGATGAGTTGCCGCCCAAGGCTGACGAGTCCCATGCCACCCGGGGTGCTTGGGATGTTTTTGGCTTTGGCGGGGGGGATTGAACTCCAGACCAACAGCTATTTGGATTGAATCAGTTTAGACGGCTTGACCACCTGGCACCCGCTATGGAGTTGAGTTAGCATTGTTATGGGGGGGGGGGGGGGGGGGGGGGGGTGTAAAAAATGTTGATACATCAACACATAGGATGTAAAAACAACTCATAAAAAAAGTCTTCTAAAGTAAAATTGTTTTAAATTTCAAACTTCTGTAAAATCCAGTTCCAAATGCTTAGCAAAATTGTTTAAAAAAAAATAAAATAAACATCCTTATTAATTAACTGACAGGCTTTCAAATCTAACAATGGACAGTTTGAGAGAATAAAAAGGCTGACCTTTGTCCCGGTAAAGTTCCATTCTTGTAGAGCCCCCTTTGCTCCATCTGTTATCACAAGCCAATAATAAACAAAGTTACAATCATGGGCCAATAGTTAACAAATTTTCAACAATGAGCCAATAGTAAACATAGTACCAACAATGAACGAATAGTAAACAAAGTCACAACCAAAACCCATTGATTAACAAACATATCCTGCTTTTTAACAACAACAACAAACTCCATTTGTCCACCAAATCATGGGAATCACATATACAATGTGTGTTTTTCTAAAATGTTGATTGGGCTTTACACCAGCTAGACAGAAGCTATCAAGTCCAGTGTCCTCTTGGGGTGAAAAATAAATTTGTAAGACACTGAAAAAGTCAGGAGCAAAAAAAATTTAGTTTAACAAAAATATATATTAAAAAATTAAGAAGGAACACCCACCCACCCACCTTTTTTTTGTTTGTTTTTGTTTTCCCAATTGTGTTATAGAATTTTGCAGTGCAAGGAAAAGAAATACAAAAATTCTGTAATAAGCTGTTTGAATTTTGCCACAGTGTGTGGATCATAACTGTTTATCTTCAAGCTCTCCTCCTTGACCACAAAAAGAAGGATATGGCTGTAACTAGAAGAATGAATACAACAAGGGGAACAAGCTCAGAGGGCCTGTGTGGTACTTTAGGCCACATCAAACAAGACCGCTGGTGTAACACAGTACTTCTGTAAGTAGAAGTGCAAAGTGAGAACAAACATTGGACAAGCCATCAAGGCTGGTGTAACACAGTACTTCTGTAAGTAGAAGTGCAAAGTGAGAACAAACATTGGACAAGCCATCAAGGCTGGTGTAACACAGTACTTCTGTAAGTAGAAGTGCAAAGTGAGAACAAACATTGGACAAGCCATCAAGGCTGGTGTAACACAGTACTTCTGTAAGTAGAAGTGCAAAGTGAGAACAAACATTGGACAAGCCATCAAGGCTGGTGTAACACAGTACTTCTGTAAGTAGAAGTGCAAAGTGAGAACAAACATTGGACAAGCCATCAAGGCTGGTGTAACACAGTACTTCTGTAAGTAGAAGTGCAAAGTGAGAACAAACATTGGACAAGCCATCAAGGCTGGTGTAACACAGTACTTCTGTAAGTAGAAGTGCAAAGTGAGAACAAACATTGGACAAGCCATCAAGGCTGGTGTAACACAGTACTTCTGTAAGTAGAAGTGCAAAGTGAGAATAAACATTGGACAAGCCATCAAGGCTTCAGGGCTATTCCCATGACTGCAATGTTCTGTTGTGTGATACCAAACTAGCTATCATCTACCAATGCCGCACTGAGTTGTTGATACCCAGACAGTTATCTTGTACCAATGTACTTCGGTGAAGGCACTGCTGTATTGAAAGATGCTAAAAATAATTGCGAACTTAAAAATGTAAGGCGTCCAACTGAAAAGTGTAAGATGCACAACTTAAAAGTGTAAGACGTCCCAACTTAAAAGTGTAAGACGTCCCAACTTAAAAGTGTAAGACGTCCAACTTAAAAGTGTAAGACGTCCAACTTAAAAGTGTAAGACGTCCAACTTAAAAGTGTATTCGTCCAACTTAAAAGTTTAAGACATCCATTTTAAGTTCAATGAAACTTAATTATTTCGCCTGCAAATCTGACAAAATGTCATAGGTAGGCTGCCTTGAAACTTAAAACTATTATAGTGGCTAGCACCATGTAAATGAACCTCTTCTCTTCTTCTTCTATATTTTGAGGGCCCACCGAATTGATCATTCTGGCTCCTGTGTTTCAGAGGGGTTAGTGATGTTACTGTGCATGGTTTTGCAAGGGCAACTGAGCAGTGGTATTGTGAACTGGGGGTTGGAAGACAGGGCGCAATAGACGCAAATGTGTCAAGTGTATTCGCCTCAACTGTTGCTTTTGGTTACCTAGACTAAATCAAATTCTGCAATGAGCAAATGCTTTGAAAAATTCCTTTCCAGATGATTTAATGACCTAGATCAGTGTTTCCGAAAAGTGTGGCATGCGTACCCCTGGGGATAGGTGAAATGTTTGGTGGGGGGTACACGCTGTGAAGGAAAAAATGAAAATAATTTTTTTAATTGTTTTTTCAAATATATGCAATTTTTTTTTTTTTAACGAGGTGTACTCAGTGTTATGAAAGTTATAGACAGGGGTACACAGGAGTCAAAAGTTTTTGAAACACTGACCTATATAATTGTGAGAAAACTTGGCAATGTTTTTAAATACCAAGTTTCTAAGATTTGAGATTTAGTACACGAAGTCAAGCTTTTCATCTGTCACTATAAAGTACAGCTCAGGAGAGGACATTGTGGAATGTTCTTATGACATGTACACATCAGTAGAAAAAAAAAAAAGATACTTAATAATTTACAAGATGACAGTGAAGAAAGAAAAAAAGTCCAGAGAACCAGAGGGCACGAACTGATAGCCTGAAAGACAATCTAATAAGTCAGCCACCCCCCCCCCCCCCCCCAACCTCGTCCTACTGGCCAGTGTAACACTTGTGAGATACACTTCCTGCCTAGTCAGAGATAACACTGAGGTACCGCGATAATATTTAACCTACAATACCAGATTCTGAGGCACGATTTTTTAGGCAGCATAATGTACTATACAGGGCACCTAGCGTTTCTGGGCAGCCTCGAAGGGTTACCGTTGGCTATTTGGGAACAATGGGCTATCTGGGCATCCCTGACGGGTTACCTTAAGCTATTTGTGCACACTAGGCTATCTGGGCATCTTGAGTGATCTGGGCATCCTTGATGGGTTACCTTAAGCTATTTGGGCACAATAGGCTATCTGGGCACCCAAATCTGGATGACAATCACAATACCAAAGACTTCTTGAAACACTTACAATGATTTTAAACATTCCAGTTAGGTGAGAAATAGCACAGGGTGTCAATTATGGAATGTGAAAATAAACATTTGATACCACTAAATGGTAGCCATCTTGTTACCTTCTAGGTAGGCTTGAATGGCTCTCTCCACACTGTAGTCATAATACTGCAGGACCATCACCACCTCATTGTTACTCTTGCCCGGTACCACCTCCCTCACTGCTAGCACCTGAAGCAAACAACAAACATTGGTAGGTATGCTAGACCAAAACAATGGTAGGTATAGTAGACCAAAACAATGGTAGGTATGCTAGACCAAAACAATGGTAGGTATAGTAGAGCAAAACAATGGTAGGTATAGTAGACCAAAACAATGGTAGGTATGCTAGACCAAAACAATGGTAGGTATAGTAGACCAAAACAATGGTAGGTATAGTAGACCAAAACAATGGTAGATATAGTAGACCAAAACAATGGTAGGTATGCTAGACCAAAACAATGGTAGGTATAGTAGACCAAAACAATGGTAGGTATAGTAGACCAAAACAATGGTAGGTATAGTAGACCAAAACAATGGTAGGTATAGTAGACCAAAACAATGGTAGGTATAGTAGACCAAAACAATGGTAGGTATAGTAGACCAAAACAATGGTAGGTATAGTAGACCAAAACAATGGTAGATATAGTAGACCAAAACAATGGTAGGTATGCTAGACCAAAACAATGGTAGGTATAGTAGACCAAAACAATGGTAGGTATAGTAGACCAAAACAATGGTAGGTATAGTAGACCAAAACAATGGTAGGTATAGTAGACCAAAACAATGGTAGGTATAGTAGACCAAAACAATGGTAGGTATAGTAGACCAAAACAATGGTAGGTATAGTAGACCAAAACAATGGTAGGTATAGTAGACCAAAACAATAGTAGGTATAGTAGACCAAAACAATGGTAGGGATATTAGACCAAAACAATGGTAGGGATATTATACCAAAACAATGGTAGGGATATTAGACCAAAACAATGGTAGGGATATTAGACCAAAACAATGGTAGGGATATTATACCAAAACAATGGTAGGGATATTAGACCAAAACAATGGTAGGGATATTAGACCAAAACAATGGTAGGGATATTAGACCAAAACAATGGTAGGGATATTAGACCAAAACAATGGTAGGGATATTAGACCAAAACAATGGTAGGGATATTAGACCAAAACAATGGTAGGGATATTAGACCAAAACAATGGTAGGGATATTAGACCAAAACAATGGTAGGGATATTAGACCAAAACAATGGTAGGGATATTAGACCAAAACAATGGTAGGGATAGTAGACCAAAACAATGGCAAGGATGTTAGACCAAAACAATGCTTAGACCCCCATAGTTTCATCCACTGTATCAACATGGCATGGAATTTAAGGAGATTAAAAATTTAAATTTCAGCATTGAAAGATTTAAGCTATGAGCCAGTCTGAAGGCTAGTTAGTGTGACAGGCTAATTAGCCAGTCGGACAGTTTTTGTAGACTAGCCAGTGGGACAGTTAATTTAATCAAACAGCGTGACAGTTATCCTAGGGTAGCCCTATGTGACAGGTTCACTAGCCAGTCTGACAGTTTCTTTTTAGCACCTTCTCTTAGCTTGCTTTGTCCTGTTTGTTAGTTTGTGTGTGTGGTAAAATCTTGCATCTCTATTTTGACCCACTTCTCGATCTGGAATTACGCTGAATCTTAGTACATTAAACACGTCCCCCCCGTCCCCCCCCCCCCCGAAAAAAAAAGAGAAAAAAAGCAAAACAACAACAAAAAAATAATAAAATAAAAAAAAACAACGACTCTCCTCTCATGACAATACAACCCTTCGTGATCAGTAGGTGACCAATGACGCCAAACGTTGTTTTTTTTTAGTCATACGACTGTAACAACTCTGAAGTTTTGAGGGACAATTATTTTATACTTTCTAATAAATATTGGGAAAAGCTTGTTTAAAAAAAAAAAAAAAAAGTGTTTTTATATTTGAGATCTTTTTATTGGTAAATTAGCCAGTGTGACCGTTTGTTGGGTACAGCGCACGGTGCGACTATTTACCGAACAGATGAAAGGAACAAACCGGCAACACTGCATTGCAAACGTCAAGTCTGCTCAATGCCACCTTGTCAAAGAAATATACTTGTTCTTTACTTTGATACAGAGCCGAAAAAAGATTGGTGTGGCAGAAAAAAGATTGGTGTGGCAGAAAAGAGATTGGTGTGGCAGAAAAAAGATTGGTGTGGCAGAAAAAAGATTGCTGTGGCAGAAAAAAGATTGGTGTGGTAGTAAAAAAGATTGGTGTGGCAGAAAAAAAGATTGGTGTGGCAGAACAAAGATTGGTGTGGCAGAAAAAAAGATTGGTGTGGCAGAAAAAAGATTGGTGTGGCAGAAAAAAAGATTGGTGTGGCAGAAAAAAGATTGGTGTGGCAGAAAAAAGATTGCTGTGGCAGACAAGAAAATAAAAAAAAAAAATATATTATGAACACTGTGATTGATTGGCGTCCCGATATTTGTCCAGTGGAAAAAAGGGGGGGGGGGGCAGCAACCTGGTTAAGAATTCAGGTTATTCCCAGGCCCGGCCAATCAAACCGTCCCACGGAAGAGGCAGCTGTTCTAATTCAAGCCATGCTTCACCCACGTGTCACTCGAACATACATATGTACAGTGATTTTTTTTAAAGACTACACGTCTTCTTCATTTTTTCTTTCAATGCAGGGGATTAGAATATCAACTGTGTTTATATATTGAAATCACACGGCCACCCCGACCCCCCACACACACACACCTTGTCTATGTCGTAAGACAACATCTGCTACCAGTCAATAGAACAATCTTAGAAATAAAATTAGAGATAGATCTGTTGCAGGGTCCTCGCAGCAGCGCCGGGGGAGAGAGGGGGGGGGGCTGCTGTTCAATCAATACAGATATGTTGGCGTCCAACCTTAAGATACAAGGGACATACAATGCGGCACAGTGTTATGCTCAATACTGGCCCATTGTTAATGCAATTCAAACATCATCTCTTATTTATAGTTTTGTTCTGGTTCCTTTTCAAAAAACGCCCCCACCTTTTTTTTTTACTCCACCCCTCCCTAACTCCACATGTTTTATAATTATAGCACTGAGAAAAATAGGGGGGATGTAACCCAGTGAGCTTTCGACCTTGACGTCTGAACTCCGGTAAAAAGTTTGATTTTTTTTATCCTTAGGGGGGGGGGGACGCGACTATTATATTAATCAATAAAGGTTAAGTTGACCCACAGATATTTTCAAAAATTACCCGGATCCAGGGTAAAGAAACAACAAAAACTGCTCCTGGTTAAGCCCCAGTTTCATTAATGATCACTGTTTCAATAGAAACAAAATGGCACCGTAGACATACAGCGCTACAAACTAAAACGATCATTTCCCATATTCATGCAACTAAAGCAGAGCATGAACTAAACAAATTGTGTGTGTAGTCCTGCGTTACCCCGTAACCAAACTGAACTATTACATACTCCGAGGATCCCTGAACTAACACTATTACACACTCTGAGGATCCCTGAACTAACACTATTACATACTCCCGAGGATCCCTGAACTAACACTATTACATACTCCCGAGGATCCCTGAACTAACACTAATACATACTCCGAGGATCCCTGAACTAACACACTATTACATACTCCGAGGATCCCTGAACTAACACTATTACAGACTCCTGAGGATCCCTGAACTAAAACTATTACATACTCCCGAGGATCCCTGAACTAACACTATAACACACTCCGAGGATCCCTGAACTAACACTAATACATACTCCGAGGATCCCTGAACTAACACACTATTACATACTCCGAGGATCCCTGAACTAACACTATTACAGACTCCTGAGGATCCCTTAAAACTATTACATACTCCCGAGGATCCCTGAACTAACACTATAACACACTCCGAGGATCCCTGAACTAACACACTATTACATACTCCGAGGATCCCTGAACTAACACTATTACAGACTCCTGAGGATCACTGAACTAAAACTATTACATACTCCCGAGGATCCCTGAACACTTTTACATACTCTGAGGATCCCTGAACTAACATTATTACATACTCCGAGGATCCCTGAACTAACACTATTATATACTATGAGGATCCCTGAACTAACACTATTACATACTCCTGAACTTAACAAGTGATTGTCGGAGAGGAGAGAGGACTGTGATAAACATAATCTATATCATGGTTACCCCACACAACCCATTCGCCATAGTTAACTACTGTAGAATTTGGAGGGTTTAGATGACGTAAGCAATAAAGGTTAAAAGCATATATCATAAGATATCCATTTGGGACGACATACAAGAAACTATTTTTAACATAAGCTATCCATTTGGGACAACATATAATAACTATTTTTAGCATAAGATATCCATTTGGGACGACATACAAGAAACTATTTTTAGCAAAAGATATCCATTTGGGACGACATACAAAAAACTATTTTTAACATAAGATATCCATTTGGGACGACATATAATAAACTATCTTTGGCATAAGATATCCTTTTGGGACGACATATAATACAAATGTTTCTTGATCGGATTGAAAGCTTGTTGGGATAGACAATGCTATACATGACACACCACACAATGTTATACGGGACATACAACACGGTGTTATACGGGACATACCACACAATGTTATATGGGGCATACCAAAAAATGTTATACAGGACATACCACACAATGTTATACGGGACACTTGGAGCAACACAATGTTATACGGAACACACCAGGAGTGACACAATGTTATATGGGACACACCAGGAGCCACACAATATTATATGGGACACATAATGGAGCCACACAGAGTTATACGGGGCATACCAGGCGCCACGCAATTTTAAACGGGACATACCAGAAGCCAGGTCACAACTGAACATGAAAGAAGGGACACACGACCGGAGAGTTGGGGACACTTTCAATGGGGAATGCTAAGGGGGAATAGTGGGAATACTTTCAAAAGGAATAGTATCTTCCCGGGATTCCGGTCGACAAGTCTGAGGTGATCTTGCCGATTTGAAAGCGTTGGCCACCGGACCCCCTCAACGTTACCCCGGGAAACACGCCACCATTGCGTGTCCCGCGTTGGCAGACAAAGGTATGGCTGGCACCTGCCGGAATTAAACAGTGCTTACAGGACTGCCAGCTGGGATGTTTCCACAGTTGGAGGAAAAGGCAGAGACAGGGCAGGGATCATGAATACAAGTTGCCGTTAAAGGATATGAGGCGAGAGGCTCATGTGGAAGTCTCTGGCCGATGATTCTAGATATGCAGCCCTGAGAAAGCTGCTCCTAGGCAACCGTTTCGTCCCAGCTATTTCGCAAATTAGTTGCGAGGTGGAAACCCACCGTAGAAGCCTTCTTATAGCCCGTGATGGATGGGGGAAGATATTAGGACGTAAATTTACCATCCCAACTCCTAGGAAAGTCGATCGTGTCCACTGTGTGTATGCCGTGTCGGACCGACCGGGTGTCCTTGGGTTGGGGCGGCCTACAGCAGAAATCCCGATCGAGCGGACACGGGTGTGGGCCGTCCTGGCAGGGGGCATCTCAAACGTGCCGCAACGCGGCACGATTTTCTGGCTTAGGTGGGTTCTTTGGGGAGGGCATAGGAATCAATAGCTCGACGGCCCACTGACGCCATTTCCTAATGTGACAAAGGGAATGTAGGAAAGATAGTGAGGACACTGGAGTACACGATGATACAATGTGTAGCTAGGTTTTACAACAGGTCAGATAGCAGTAAACATTGTCTTACCAGGGATAATACATAAAACATTCTAAAATCTTATTGTATTCATGTTAATTTTTTTGTTTTTTAAAAGTAAGTCCAGCCCATTTCTTGACTCCAGATGAAGGAGTCGTAAGAATAAAACCTGGAACTTCCACGACAGGAGCCTTAAACAGGAGCAGGTCATTACTAAGAGTGCACAGGATCGAGGGGAGAGTGTGTGTGGGGTTGGGGGGGGGGGGGGAGTCCGCCCGGACGGCACTTAACTGATATTTATTTCGAGGCAGCATTTTCGGCCAACTGTTGTGTTTTTTTCCCCCGGGGCGGCAAAAATCTTTGCCCACCCCGAGCAGCACTAACCGTATTTTGGCCAGTAGGGAGATGACCATTTTCATATGTGAGCGTTGGAAAACTTGGCCAAGTTCACGTCACGCCGAGAGATGGAGTTACGCAGACGCAGCATTCTTTTTAAAAGACCGGGTCAATAGTCTTAAGTTGACAAACACGATATAACAATGATAGATTTATCGACGCGCGGACTTACGGGGTGGGGGTGGAATGGTGCAAAAATATCTATTCCACAGTTCTGGTGTGTGTTTTTTAGCGGGGTGGGGGGAGCGACTGAGGCTCACGAACATGTTATTTAAGTGATAAGTCAGCGTTTCTCAACCTGTGGGTCGCGACCCCTTTTGGGGTCGCATGACCCTTTCCCAGGGGTCGCCTAAGACCATATACTCTACAGTTATGAAGAAAAAAATGTGTGGCTGGGGGTCGCCACAACAAGAGGAACTGTATTAAAGGGTTGCGGCATTCGTAAGGTTGAGAACCCCTATGATAAGTGGTGACGCTGGAAATAAAAGGTGTGGGCTATCACTAGGCGGGTTGTGACACCGCCGCGGCTGACATAACCAACCAGTGGCTACACAACCAACCGGGGTGACATAACTACCCGTTGGCTACACAACCAACCAGTGGTTACACAGACAACCGGCGTGACACATCCCACCGATGGTGACATAACCAAACAGTGGTTAGACAGACAGCCGGGGGTGACACGGCCAACCAGTGTTGAAACAGCCAACCGGTGTTGACACAGCCAACCAGTGTTGACACAGCCAACCGGTGGTGACACAGCCAACCAGCGGTGATACAACCAACCGGTGGTGACACAGCCAACCAGCGGTGATACGACCAACCGGTGGTGACACAGCCAACCAGCGGTGATACAACCAACCGGTGGTGACACAGCCAACGAGTGGTGATGCAACCAACCGGTGGCGGTGACACACGCAACAGGCGTTGACACAACAATCGACGATCATAATCAAAAGATCTATATCCAACACCAGAGGTGTGCGTCCCCGAACTCTGCCTTGCCTCGTACACCTAGCAGACGCTCTTCAACAATGTAGCAAGCCAGATCGATTTCAGAACCAACTCTAATGTATTCTGGAAGCCGCCGTGGTAAGTATATGTGCAAGTCACTGGAAGCCCGTGATGGTATTGTTGGACCGACCAGCAGCTCTGCCTGCACAGTCCACAATGCCGTTCTGAGTTAAGGTTAAGAGGTTATAATAAGTAATTAAAGCGATGTCATCTATTCAGATAGTCTGAGGACATCGCGGGGTCTAATCTTATCTGACAACTACCCCAGAAATCAAACACTCTAAGGCCCCGGCTCCCGGGTTAAAAACAATAATGGGGCTGAGGGGAAAAAATATTTCCCCGACTGAAAAGGAAAAAAATAAATAAATCAGGGTTTTAATAATGTTTGAATAATTCCAGCAAACAGTATCTATTTTCTCTTACTTGCTGTATTATTTTTTGTTAAGGTATCGGGATATGGGGTTTCCCTTGGGTTGGTTACTTAGAAAAAAAAGTGGGAACCTGTACGTTGTAACATTGGCTGATTCGGTATACAATTGGTGTAAAAAAAAGTTGTGGGTCATCCGAGAGCATGCTCATTTCTTTTGTTACGATACTTATTGCGTAGACAATAAAAAAAAACAGTGGTCGAGTTTGAGCAAAACGAGAAAGGATTTGTTACTACAATCACCGAATACACAAACCTTCTCATGTGTGTAACGTATTGGGAGCAACTGCCCTGTGCAGTTTGGGTAATACTGTGATAGACCATTCAGTCATTTTATTACAATGCGTTGTGCCGTTTGGGTAATACTGTGATAGACCATTCAGTCATTTTATTACAATGCGTTGTGCCGTTTGGGTAATACTGTGATAGACCATTCAGTCATTTTATTACAATGCGTATCATCCTAAAATGATAGATATTTTAAAAAAAAAAACTATTAGTCTAACCCAGTCCGTAACGACTGTTAGCTGCACACCCCACTTCGTAAGAACAATAACCAGAACTCCGGCCATCAAATAACCTGAACGTTGCAGGGATGGAAACAATTGCTAGTTACATTGCGCCTCGATAAAAACAACTCTAAACATCATGTCTACGTGATCGTCGGTTGTACAAATCATAAAGACGAAGAACGATAACTACCGTACTTATCATGTACGTCTGAAAAATCAAAGCAGGAAATACGTCATCGCCTCTACAGCTGAATCCAAAAAAAAAAAAAAAAACACCAACAACACCACACAGCCATTACGATACATATTCCTTTAGAATTTCAGAGTTTGAAGACTTTGACAAGATGGTGCAAAGAACCCCCCTTTTAAAATGACCAGAAATACCATCTCATCTTTAGATATCACTTTCAGCAGAAATGCTGTTGTGATACAAGACGCTGGATATACGCATATTTCATTACCCCCTAGAAATCAGTGGCATCATATTTCCTTCATCTTCCCCTAGAAATCAGTGGCATCATATTTCCTTCATCTTCCCCTAGAGATCAGTGGCATCATATTTCCTTCATCTTCCCCTAGAAATCAGTGGCATCATATTTCCTTCATCTTCCCCTAGAAATCAGTGGCATCATATTTCCTTCATCTTCCCCTAGAAATCAGTGGCATCATATTTCCTTCATCTTCCCCTAGAAATCAGTGGCATCATATTTCCTTCCTCTTCCCCTAGAAAAACAGCAACAAACTATTTTTGGGGGGTTGCGGATTGCGTTGGTTGGGGGCGGGGGGGGGGGCTGAAAAAATTTCATATAATCTTTTGTCAACGGCAACGAGTCTTTGTGCCAAGTGTTAGCTCGATGGGTTGACTGGAAGTGGGTCAATGAGCCGTCCACCAAAGATTTTGCCATCCAGCCAGCCACGAACAAAAGTGAAGTTAACAAAAGATTTTTTAAAAAAAAAACCCACTGAGAACTGTTCTACTGAGGGCAAATGCTTGAACCGGTGCTGGAAATTATGTTGATGGACTGAACTTTCCTACTGAATCCTTTCACGATCCCATCCCCACAACACCCACCCAACAGGTGATTTACTGCTGATGTGGTGGGACATTGGATGGATGGATTGATTGATTGAATACTTTCATAGTGTCCGAGCAAATTTGTTTTTAGCTTGCTCACAACGCTCTAATTCTAATGTCCTAAAAAGTTATTTAAAGAGAGGAAAAAAATCTTTAAATGTTTCTTAAATGACTTTCTATCATTTTCAATTTCCCTCAAAGATTGAGGCAAACATGGGGAGACCGGGTGAGGAGGGGGGGGGGGATCAAAGTTATTAAGGAACTTGAGGATTGTGATAACTGCAAGCATTTATTTTTTTAAAAAGCCTTCGGTTTGTATTTAACATTACCGTAAACTCCCCGTGGGCGATTCCAACACAGGCTCCGTAGCCAGACATGACCCGTCAATAGAGAAGCATCCTGGCAAACATCTGAGATCACTTTGTCGGTGCCCGTACTCAAAACGACATATGGGATTAACGGCTGCCGCCTTGAGAAACGGCGTGGTGACGTCACGCGACAAACGCAAGGCAGCCGGGAAAAAAGCAACAAACTTTCCTACGTCTTACAACGCAGGAGCGTTAATTCCACCCCCACCCCCCATACACTCCCCCAAGGCGTACCATGAGTTTGCAGGTAAAATATCCTTCAATACATCTAGCCACGCAAAACAGAAAGTTTGTAAGTAAAACCATTCAATACGTCGCCGGCATATGTCCGACATAAGTCCGTCATATGCCAGGCTTAAGTCCGTCATATGTCCAGCATAAGTCCGTCATATGCAAGGCTTAAGTCCCTCATATGTCCAGCATAAGTCCGTCATATGTCTGGCATAAGTCCGTCATATGTCCAGCATAAGTCCGTCATATGTCCAGCATAATTCCGTCATATGTCCAGCATAAGTCCGTCATATGTCCAGCATAAGTCCGTCATATGTCCAGCATTAGTCTGTCATATGTCCAGCATTAAGTCCGTCATATGCCCAGCATAAGTCCGTCATATGTCCAGCATTAAGTCCGTCATATGCCCAGCATAAGTCCGTCATATGCCCAGCATAAGTCCGTCATATGCCAGGCTAAAGTCCGTCATATGTCCAGCATAAGTCCATCATAAGTCCGTCATATGTCCAGCATTAAGTCCGTCATATGCCCAGCATAAGTCCAATAATAGAGTCTCTTTCTCTCTACCTCTCCCTCTCTACCATCTATTTCAGCTAGTTATTATCTCCCAGTACAACAGATGTTGGTCTAATAAAAGAGTCTCTTTCTCTCTACCTCTCCCTCTCTACCATCTATTTCAGCTAGTTATTATCTCCCAGCTTTGTTTTTGTACCGCGCTTCGAGCCTTTGGGGATGAAGCGTGATTTTTCAAATGAACTTTATTATTATTATTATTTCTCTCACTCCAGATCTGTTTACCCGTAAACTCTTAAAATCGAACTATATCATCACAAAATCGTTCAATTCATTATTTTAATTATACAAAATAAACATACAGTATATATAATGTACACACCTCAAAATTGTACATTGTACGCCAAAATCGTAAACAGGTCTGGAGTCTCTCTCCCACTACCATTCTCTCTCCCCCTCTCTCTATATCTATCTATCTATCTAGTGTTTTTCTGCACATGTCACGTCAAAAAAAGTTGCACCCTACAACTTTGATTTGTGCTACTCCCGTCCCGCCCTCCCCAGACGCTACAGTTAACCAATTAGTTGGACAAGTGCAACATTTTAACAGCTTAATCCCAGTTTGAAACACAAAAAAATATATTTATTTAGCGACTTTTTGTTTTCTTTCTTTCTCTTTGTGGCCGCACATTTTTACAATGTCAATTTTTGTCAATATTCAATGCGACTCCATCGTAGGGCTGATCTGATTATCTAAAGAGCCAATAGTTGCTTGGGATAGTTTATACAACGATGACACTTTGAACGCTGAACATCTATCTCTCAACCCGTCTTCGTCAGCGGTTCTCAACCTTCCCAATGACGCGACCCTCGTTATTTTCTTTGCTCCTTTATAAATATGTGTTTTCCGATGGTCCTGGGCGACCCCTGTGTTAAGGGTCGTTCGACCCCCCGAAGGGGCCGCGAACCACAGGTTGAGAATGGCAGGTTTACGTGAACAGGCGTTCTTAACATTTTTTTTTCTATGGACCCCTTGTGCTAATCAGATAAAGACCACGGGACACTTTCTTGGAAGAACTTCACAAAAACAACACAATTATAAATTAATATAAAGGAAATGAAGCTCACGGGGCCCCCCTGACACCTTATGTTAAAACCCATTGGTGCACAGGGATACGCTATTTATATTTAGAACACTTGAATGCTGTTCCCGTGATCAGATAATAATAGATCGCAGAGTGAGTCCCACATTCTGTTTGGGATACCTCATATTGTATGTAGCTTAGGAAAGGTTTTTCTAGCCCCACAAACTCCACCAACGGGGTGTACTATATACTACAAGCACATCCCGATTCACAAAAATAATTTTGCGACTCCAAAATAAAATTTTGACTCAGAACCCGCGTGAAAACAGTGAACTGGTACAGTTATTCGGTTAAAATAAAACGGTTCTCAAACGATAGGGATCATAATTAACATTATCAGAATCGCCAATTGTTTCGTTATGGTCATTAAAAAAAGAAATTCCATTATGGAAATGGGGCAGGGGCCACGGGTTTCTTGAGAATTATGTAATTTGACAGTGATTAAAGGCATAGAGAAACCATTCACTCTCACTGCGGTATTAACTCCCCATCGTGCAGGGCTTAGATTAGCATTAGGATCGTGTGTATGCTGTGGAGGTGTATTAACTCAGAGCTTGGTTGATGCCATTAAAGCAGGCCTGCACAACATACGGCCCGCCGGCACCCACTTGGCGGCCCGCGAAGTAACGACTTATTATTATTTATTATTATTATTTTATTACTAGCTTTCCCCCTTTTCCTGTTATCTTTCGGCCCGCACACGTTTGTCATAACGTATAGCGGCCCGCACAAGTTTTTCATTAAGTATTACGGCCCGCATTAAAGTATAACCACCGGCTAGGGGCCGGCCGTACTGCTCTTCACTGTCAGTCACCCTGTCATTAACTGAAGCCGTCACCTGGTTGTTTACACATTAAACCGGCTCCCGCCACTGGATTGTGTGGACTGGTCGGCCCCTAGGAAAGTGGACTGCGGACGCTTGAAACACAGCGTCTTCGGTCGACCAGATGTCTCCGGGCGGGGGGGGGGGGGGGGGGGGGGGCTCCATCAGCAAACTCGATCGAGCGGTTGCTGGTGGGGGCGTCCAACGCCCGGGGAGGTCTCTGGCGTCTTCACGCACGGCCCGGCGCCGGGGACACCCGGCGGCTGGCGGGTGTGGGTGGACGCCAGGGAGGGCATTAGGAGCACTAGCTCGACGGCCCGCTGACGCCATTTCTTAATGAGATATTCCAGTGTATAGTCAGGCGGCTGTCCAAATGACATCGAGAGGTTCTCCTTAATTAATGAGAAGCTCCTCCAATGACATTAACTAGGTCTCCTCGATGAAGCGTATTCGGTCCATTGACGATAAAAGGTCTTTCCCACACAGAGAAATGTTGACCAAATTACCTTAAAAGGTCTCCCCACACAGAGAAATGTTGACCAAATGACCTTAAAAGGTCACCCTACACAGAGAAATGTTGCACCATTGATCTTTTTAAAAGCACTCAGGAAAAAACAAAGAAAACAAGAACAAACAAACAAAAACACATTACAACATTACAAAAGAAACGGTACAACGCTGGCCCACTGAAATACTCGCTGGCCCACTGAAATACTCGCTGGCCCAATGATCTAGTCGCTGGTCCAGTGAACTAATCGCTGGCCCAATGAACTAATCGCTGGCCCAATGAACTAATCGCTGGCCCAATGAACTAATCGCTGGCCGAGTGAACTAATCGGTGGCCCAGTGAGCTAATCGGTGGCCCAGTGAACTAATCGGTGGCCCAGTGAGCTAATCGGTGGCCCAGGGAGCTAATCACTGGCCCAATGAACTAATCGCTGGCCCAGTGAACTAATAGGTGGCCCAGTGAACTAATCGGTGGCCCAGTGAGCTAATCGGTGGCCCAGTGAGCTAATCGGTGGCCCAGTGAACTAATCGCTGGCCCAATGAACTAATCGGTGAACTAATCGCTGGCCCAGTGAACTAATCGCTGGCCCAGTGAACTAATCGGTGAACTAATCGCTGGCCCAATGAACTAATCGGTGAACTAATCGCTGGCCCAGTGAACTAATCGCTGGCCCAGTGAACTAATCGGTGGCCCAGTGAAATAATTGGCATCTGTCTGCCAATGGGATCAAATTAATTTCAAATTGTGACCATGGACCCAGAATGAGAACGAAGCCCACAGGGAACCAATGCACTTGTTGACATCACGACGGAGCACAGTCGTATACTTAAACATCCCATCTCACTAACAGCTGTCAGCCCAAAAACCTGTTTTGTTGAAACGGGAAACCTTTCAGACGCCCCTTTGTATTCTGCTATATATAAAGAAATGGCGTATCCACAATACTATATAACAAGGTGTGTCCGGGTAAGACACAACACCGGCCTGTGGTGTTTGCAATGGATGAGGACCTTGACCTGACATTAAACACTGGAAAACGGCACAATAGATAACTTGAGGACGAAACAGTTCAATCTTATCAGGCAGTTACTTCCTTTCACACCCCACTTACACCCCCCCCCCTTTTCCCCACAACAACCTCACTCGTTATGCAAGAGTTGTCAGTACTACTGAACTATGGGGAAAATGGGGGTCGGGTGGGGCAGTGTGATGACTTCATTATGATAACAGAATGTTGGAAATAATAGCTCTGAGTTTCAATGTAGAGATTTTCAAGGCAGTGGCTCACAAAATATTGTTCCCTCAAAGCACAATGACCCAAACAGCACTGTGAATCTCCCGAACAGTTATGTTTCCATGGGTGTTGAGCCTGGGACCTTTGAAAGGCCAACTGGGATCAAAGCTGGCTTATGAAAACCTTAGACTGTAACCGAAACCAGTCCATTTGGGGTTTTGAACGATAGAGAATGTGACCACACACTGGTCAGTTAGGGTTGTGACGACTATACGGTATGAACATGCGACACACTGATCAGTTCGGGTTGTGACCACTAAACGTTATGAACATGTGACACACTGGTCAGTTCGGGTTGTGACCACTAAACGTTATGAACATGTTACACACTGGTCAGTTAGGGTTGTGACCACTATAAGTTAGGAACATGTGACACACTGGTCAGTTCGGGTTGTGACCACTATACGGTATGAACATGTGACACACTGGTCAGTTCGGGTTGTGACCACTAAACGTTATGAACATGTTACACACTGGTCAGTTAGGGTTGTGACCACTGTACGTTATGAACATGTTACACACTGGTCAGTTAGGGTTGTGACCACTAAACGTTATGAACATGTTACACACTGGTCAGTTCGGGTTGTGACCACTAAACGTTATGAACATGTTACACACTGGTCAGTTAGGGTTGTGACCAGTATAGGTTATGAACATGTGACACACTGGTCAGTTAGGGTTGTGACCAGTATAGGTTATGAACATGTGACACACTGGTCAGTTAGGGTTGTGACCAGTATAGGTTATGAACATGTTACACACTGGTCAGTTAGGGTTGTGGCCACTAAACGTTATGAACATGTTACACACTGGTCAGTTAGGGTTGTGACCAGTATAGGTTATGAACACGTGACCACAGCCTGTCATTATTGTGTTGTGAACATTACGACCCATAATAAAAAGGTTGACATCAGTTATTTTTTTCCAAACATTCCACCCTATGTTTTTGGCTCGACAACCAACAACCCCACCCACCACCCCGGCCGTGTCCAGCTACGCCCCTGAATAGTTGACAGGAGCACATTGATTGTCTCTTGGGGAAATAAACTTATCTGTTATTAGGTCAATAGTTGACAGTTACAAGCAAATTCATTGTGTCATGTGGAAGTACTGAATACACGTGTGTAGGAAGAGCCACAAGAGAAGACCCTTACAATATTATTTATATTCTGTCCCCTACCAAAAGCTGCAAACCTTGTGACAAAGCTAAAAAATCAACAAAATAAATAGTATATGTTGGGGCTGAATGGACTGTCACAAGCTGAATGCCGGTTGTGTAACATGTTCAGCTAGTGCAAGCACTGCCGGTTGTGTAACGTGTTCAGCTAGTGTAAGCACTGCCAGTTAAGTCAGGTGTTCAGTAAGTGCAAGCACTGCCGGTTGTGTAACGTGTTCAGCTAGTGCAAGCACTGCCGGTTGTGTAACGTGTTCAGCTAGTGTAAGCACTGCCGGTTGTGTCACGTGTTCAGCTAGTGTAAGCACTGCCGGTTGTGTAACGTTTCAGCTAGTGTAAGTACTGCCAGTTGTGTAACATGTTCAGCTAGTGTAAGCAATTGCCGGTTGTGTAACATGTTCAGCTAGTGTAAGCACTGCCATTGAAACTCTTCCAGGAAGCTGTGGCCTGAACTTCAGTTGAACTTTTTTTTTTTTTTAAATTCTTTGCAGACTGAGGTAAATTTTTCCGGAGGGGAAAAACCAAATGATTTTGTGTAGAGTGTAAAGGAACCGTGGGGAATTCACTGAACAGTTACTTCCCTTTAGGGCAAAAACGAGAAAAAGACTTTAAAATACCAAGTCATCATTTAGGCTATAAAAACTGAAAATATTTGCACAATCCCAACCTCCCCACATATTACTCTATTTGAATACTTGTGTTTACTTATCCTCCAGTTGTTCTTTGTAAGGAAAAACTCCATTAGCTCAAACTGACCTAATATTTTTTGCTATATAACAAGTTGAAATAATTCAAAGAAATCAGATGAACTTATTGTAGTCGAAGAGCAGGCCGGCACAACATACAGCCCATGGGCCGCATCCGCCAGCACCCACTTTGTGGCCCTTAAAGTACCGAAATATTATTAGTATTATTATTATTTTCTTAATAGCTTCCCCCCTTGTCCTATTCTCTTTCCGCCCGCACAAGTTTTTCATAAAGTATTACGGCCCACCATACATTTTGAGCTGTGCAGGCCTGTTGTAGAGGATCATAGAGAAAGCCAAAGTTATATCCTGTTCTAATCCAACTAATGGTCTACCCTGAATAAAAGATGCCAAAACAAGAATCCAGTGCACCAGGTCACAAAATGAAACAACATGACTGATCAAGTTCTTCTAAAGGTTTGGTTCCATAAAGAAAGTGAATGCTCAAAAGATACCAACCTTCTCTTTGATGTTGTCTTGTGTAGCCTCCGCCATGACTGCTTTTGTTCTTGTATCAAAATGGATTGAACCTGAGGCCTCTGGAAGTACATAAAACATACAAATAAGTAATGTTAATTCTGTTGGGTTTAAATGTTTCTTAAAATATGTAAGCAGCTGTTTCACTGAATTAAAAGTTACCCAACTGGATTTCTTTCCTTTTTAATTTTTTTTTTCTTTCGCTTCTTACTTTTTAAAACACAGATTCTATAATAAATCTCTGTAATACTAGTCTTTAAAATGCACTAGGACATCAAAGTTGCCAATGACCATTGAAAACATAAAAAAAATATAAAAAACTTTTTCAAACAATTCCAGGTACAATGCATCAACTATTTCTATTTGGGGCCATGCTTATTATAGCTTTTAATGGTTATACTGAGTCACATAGGGTAGACTTAATATAGGTCATGACCCAACTCCTCCATATGATAAAAAATATAGGTAAACCAAAGAAATAGGTTTCCTTATAAGTAGCAAAACAAATGCACTTGAAATCCATTTAAAAGTAATAAAACCATTTGTCACCTTTAAACGTATCACATAAATCAGTCATCTTAAAACAAAATAACTTTTCACATAAATCAGTCATCTTAAAACAAAATAACTTTTCACATATATCCTCATCTTGAAACAAAGTAACATATTCCCAAATTTAATATCAGGAAAGGCCTCTTAAAATCATCCACAAACTAACGTTTGTTTATTAAATATTGACATATTTAAAAAAAATACTTTAGATTTATATCAAGATGTAGACACAAGGTATATAAGAAAATATTGTGCTTGTAGCATTGCATGTAAGCTTAGAGATTTGCATGTATCTGTTTTGGCACAAATATGTTAAAAATCGTATTTAAAACTCTATTTCTATTTAGTTTTACTTCGAATTACTGGTAAGCACTTTGGGATAGCCCGAGACTGGTGTCATTTAATTGGCACAATGGCAGATTACTTCGGTGCACCCTTAACAGTTACCTTAAATTACTTCATGAGATTGATACTTTTTTTATAAATCATTGGGTTAATGGCTTTAATTTCTTAAATCATTAATTAGTAGATAAGAACAGGCCAATCAAAAGGAACTCATCCTTAATCATCAGACAAGATTCTACCTACAAGTATTTCTCAACATCATCCTTTGTTCAAATTGTTATAACCCTACAGATAGTTGGCTACTGTGATGCAACAAAACTGACATTCCCACAGTCATCCTCATAACATTCAAGCTCTTCTCTTCCCATACTAACAAAATTACACTACATAACTAAAAAATAAGCTCATTAGCAAAGAATTCCTGAGGCTGCTTATTAATGACATGAAATTTAATGCTTTCACTAATCTTTTTTTAAAATTTTTTAGAGTCAGATGGGTTGGGCTGATTTTTATGACAGTTTTATAAGTTACAGGTCATCACTATAATACAAAAGTTTAAAAATGCGTTCAGTTCTTAAAAAAAGCATAAAACTATAAATTTCTGCAACACTGAATCTTCCTTGCAGACATATTCCACCACCAAGCCATTTGAAAGACAATAAACAGCTTTCATTTTGCCCCCCAACCCCTGGCCAGCAAATTCTCTCAGGTACTGTGTCATACACAATGGTTACGGCATGTGCAGTTTAGCTCTATGAGTTTCTATGGCCAACCTCAAATAGAACATAGATAAAATTCAATGTCTGTGAGCACAGTTTATCAATCTGGACACCTGTAGCCCTTTGTGTAATCAAATATCCTGGCAAGTCAATCATCAGAGTGTTTAAAATAGTTTTACCAATGTACACATGTAATATGAAGAGGAACATGGATATTATTATATAATATATTAATCACAAATGAGCTGGCTGGAATGAAGAATATTAAGATAATGGTATTGTCAGTAGGTAGACAAGCTGTTTGTGGGCAGAATCAATATGTGATGTAAAATTGTAAAGGGTTAAATTCCATCACATTGAATGCTGCTTTGGACCAACAGGTACAAGTACACCAGACCTCTGTAATTTTAAAAGGTTTATACTTTATTCAATTGCATTGAGCATTGAATGGTGTTTTAGAACTAAATGACCCGCTACATCAGACCTCAGTATGCCATTTTGGAAATGGCCAACATTTGAAAAAGAAGAGGCTTTAGGTCATGGTTTTCTCCCTTTGTCCTTGGCTACTCACAATTTAGCAATGTTTTAAAGCAAAAATAAAGATAGTCATCTTGAAGTAGAAAGACAGGCACAAATAGATATAGTGAAGGACTTAAATTATCAAAATTTTTGGTAGCCAATTATCAGAACATAACCCCATTTCATTTTAATGATAAATACAAATTAGCCACCAATAAACAGTATAAGATTCAAACTTAAAAGGGATAAATTCCACTATTTCTTTATAGTAGATAAACGTAATTTACAACTATTAATTGATATGATTATCTGAATTGTATTGCTGTTCCATAGTATTGCTACCATAATGAATCAGTGATATACATTATCATTCTTATGTCAACTTATGTGAGACATCAGAAACAAACAAATGTGACACAGAAAAGAAAAGGTTTTGATTATAATTAAATGTAATGAAATATAGAGAATTTAATTGTTAACTTAATGTAGAAAAAAATTTAATGCTTGCCAATTTTAATTTATAGTCATGAGGGGAGCCAGTTTTAAATCCATTCCTATAACTTTTGTATCAAAAAGTTTTTAATTTTAAAGTGCATCATACCTTAGCAATATATGATTTATGCTAAGTTGGGAGCTCAGATTCAGTTAACAAAAACAAAAACAGATTTGTTTTTAACTTCATGTAGTATGTAGGATACACTTGATTTAATAAAGGAGTTAGAAAGGAAAAAAAGTGTCATGATTTAGTCTTATAACACAATATCAATAATTTTTTGTTTCAATTTACCTAAGCCTAAATTACTAAAATTGCTTTTAAAATTTAAGCAAAATATGCGGCTACCTCTAGAGGTAGAGATATAAATAAATAAGTGTATCTCACCCATTCTTACTTATAAATTACAAAGTAACTGTAGTGTGGGGCGATTTGAGCCCAATAAATAATTTCGGCTTCCCAGGGCTCAATTTGTTATTGTGGCGATGCTGCCGTCCGACGTGTAATACTAATGCCACTTCCTGTTACTGCTCTATTGTTGACAACACAGCAATTTCACCAGCAATATTTTTAAAACTATCATATTTGCCAGGAAATTTATAGCGCATTATGCTTAGTGTGCTTTGTTCTCTACCCATACTGTATATGTATGGGGCTAGGGCCTGTCTTGCCCTACCCATCCCTGCCTATAACGTATACTAGGCAGCAAACATACATAGTCTATAATTTACTACAGAACTTCTATAGTCTATAGGCCTAGGCCTATGACTAAAACAAATGGCACATCTACGCTTACATGTTAGTGTTAGGCTAACACTAGTGACTAGTAGTAACACAATCAAATACTATCATTTTTCATTATTAGTCATTATCAAATTTTGGCACTAAAATTACTTTTAAAAAAAGTAAAATTGTCAAGAATGTGCTTAGGCCTACAGATTAGTGATAGAAAAATATGTGTTGTAAAACTTGATATGTGATTGTTATCATTTTGTTGTACATGCTTACTTAAATAATAAATATTGAATTAATTCATTTTCATATTTTTTTTAAAAATCAAAATTTTTTTGTAGAAATAAATAATATAATTAAATAAAGATTCTTTGAATATCCAGCTGTCTAAGTTGATCAGCAGTGACTAAATAAAGTTTATGAAATAAAACCCACCATAAAAAACAAACTATAATTTATCTTAAGTTAAGCAAGGCCAACTGATGAATGAGTTGAGTTCAGTAGAGACAGTGACAGAGTACACAGTAGTCAGGAATATTAGACCCATCCATTCATTGATTCCTAAATAATTGGACGAGGCTGTTTCAAACTGTAACGCTTGGTAAAATTCTTTAGGAAGAGCATACTAAATGAAGTTGATTTTTTTTCTTTAAATTAAGTCTAATAAGAAACATAATTAATTACCTGAACGCGAGTTATTTTTGCGTGCCATTTTGAGTGAATAGTCTTTTGAAGACATCAAACTGCGACCGGATGTGAACCGATGTTTACGTCTCAAGGAGGCGGAAACTGTCGAATTTTACCGGAGGTACCCGTTTTGCTATGGTCAGCAGAAAACATTTCTTAATCGTTAAATAGCATGTCAGCGAATTGGTTAACCGTCAAAATGGGGACACCATTGTCAAACTGATCTATTTTAAATCATAAAAATTTAGGGTTCCACCAGCTTTCAGCGCATTAGACAGTTCTGGTTAACCGTTCTTATTCATAGTGGTTCAACTGAATAGGGCTGATGACAGATGATGTTGCCTAGAGCTAGGGCTAAGCTATGGACTATGTGGCAACTAAAATGCAAACATAATGACATAATGAAGTAATAAATTATACTTGATGAGATGAGACACTGTGTTAATTTTTCAGGATATAGGCCTACATTTTAGATTGACGATGTTGATATACAAATTTTAGGGTGTATTTATTTAAACTTTCATGATTAAAAATTGTAGTTATTTTAACAGTGTGAATCTAAGCCTACTTTCTGATGGCAAGAATCAGCAGCGCCCGTTGAAGTGAACTCCGATAATCCGATAGAATTGTGAGCAGACGTTTCGTTGAAATATGCGCTTACGCTGTCGTATTTTATCGCAACGAATATAGGCCATGCACACATAGCACAATCAGCCTAGATGCACATTTCAGTTTCAATTTCGTCTTATCAGGTAGGCAAGGAGTTGAATGGGACTGGGTCAAAGTTGACCTGGACTTCGTGATAACTGATGATCAACAAATCGGAACCATTTTCATTTTTAAAAAATGACGTGAAGTGGGGTTTTTTATTTGTTACATACAAATTTGTCAAAAATGATGTTATTTGATTTTTGCAAGGAATGAATGTATTTTTTAAAAAAAAGTTCTGAAACCAGTGGACTTGAATTTGTGAAAGGGCTAGTGCCGCCCGGGCGGACCGAGATTTTTGCTAACAATAAACCCTGCAGTTGGTCCAAAATGCCACCCCCTTAATAAATATAAAAGTAAAGCTGCCATGGATGGACCGTCATCTCCTCCCCAATCTTTCTACCCCAGCGCGTGAAGCACTGTTTTGTCATGCAGGCCTACAGCCAATTCCAAGAATTCATACAATGACCCCTAAGCGCGGCTAGAAATAGTACACAGCGTTCAAAGGGAAAGAACTGTACATAGCGCCCAAATTATGTCCTGTCAGTTCATTTGCCCCCTCTGCGAAAGCTAGAGCAGTGGACACACTCGACAGTGGTGTTCAAACCAGATCGATTCAGTGGCGTAGCGAGCTTAACTCGCGCCCGGGGCACAATACCTTTTTAGCGCCCCCCCAAAACCTTTTTAGCGCCCTCCCAAAACCTTTTTAGCGCCCCCCCTATTCGAAAACCATACAATATTATATGTAAAATATACCATTTGGCGCCCCTTTGTGAGTAGCGCCCGGGGCATGATGCCCCCTTTGCCCCCCTCACTACGCCACTGATGATGGGGAGGGGTGTGTGTGTGTGTGATGGTAGTAAACGGGAGAGGCGGTGTTTTTATTTCTCGCCAACGGCGGCAATACACCTTAGAAACGGCCCTGGTCGTCAAGTAAGTAAACCGATCAAACGGCTTTTGCCCTGTAACCGAAACCCCCAGAGATCAAGAGGACGCGGAAGAGCCCAAAATCACCCCCGGGGGTAGTGAGGTAGACAAAGATGAGTTTAGGACTGGAAATGTTTGGAGAGAGGATAGCGAGAAATCGGTGGGCGTGGAAAGATATTGTTAATGACCCCGTAGTTAGCACGCGATCAACTGGGATTTGAAATGCAAAGCGAAAGCAGAAAGTGGATCTACATGTCTTACACTGGAGACTCGTGGCCGATGAAGACAAAATCATTATGTAAATATGGCGCAACTCCATTTAAATGACATAATGACATATGTACGTCTCTAAACAAGAGATCTAAAACATAATTATCCATTATTATCGGTACCTCAGTACGGTTATAAGGGGGGGGGGGGGGGAGTGGGCGAGGTATACGACTCATGTCCTCACAGGCGTAGCCAGAGTGTTTGACGCCCAGGAAAAAAAAATCATTTTTACAGCCCCTCAACTCTTTATTATTTGTCTGACACCCGGGGACATCTATACCCCCTCTTACCCGCCTTAGCTACGACTCTGCATGTCGCTCTAGCTGTTTGTAACGACAAAGTTAAAAAAAAAAAACACACAAATTGAAGTAGAGTAAATACTCGATTTCACGAAAAAAAAAGTGACCTCGGGTCTTTAGTCTCAACGCCAGTCAATCTATTTTTAGAAACGACCTCACCGGTTTTTTTTTTTTTTTTTTTTTTTTTTTTTTTTTTTTTGTGGGGCACCAATCACCTGACCCCAGCATGCCGTTATCGATTACTGTACCGTACAGAATATACAGTACAATAAATTTAGCAGCACACGTTTATTAGATAAGTATCTATTGTTTACTATGTAATAACTTCTGCAACGCAATCTTTCCGCGGGAGTGCTCGGTTATCCGAAACAAAAATCCGGCCCCAAATAGTTCGCGAAATCGACTCTCTACTGCAGCGGTTATCAACCTTTTGGGGTCGAACGACCCTTTCCCAGGGGTCACCTAAGACCATCAGAAAACACATATCCTGTACAGTTACGAAGCAGCAACGAAAATAATTTTGTAGCTGGGGGTCGCTACAACATGAGGAACTTTATCAGTGGCGTAGTGAGGAGGGGGCAAGGGGGGCATCATGCCCCGGGCGCTACTCACAAAGGGGCGCCAAATGGTATATTTTACTATAATATTGTATGGTTTTCGAATAGGGGCGCTAAAAAGGTATTGGGGGCGCTAAAAAGGTATTGTGCCCCGGGCGCGAGTTAAGCTCGCTACGCCACTGAACTGTATTAAAGGGTCGCGGCAGTAGAAAGGTTGAGAAACACTGCTCTACTGTATCCGAAAAGATTCCTAAACATAAGTGCAACTCCCAAGGGGGGAAGTGGGGAGAAGGGGTTGCTGCAATTAGGTAAGTGAAACGGTCATACGTCTCAAATAGAACTTCCCACGATTCGGACAAAGGTAAGTGACCATTTGCTTTCGCACACCTCCCCCAACTTTTATTTCCCAGTGAAAGCCTCAAACCTACCCCAAAGTGGCCATTCCATTCGCCCCCCCCCCCCCCCCCAATCTTTTAGAGCCCCTGTACAAAAGCCTAAAATCAATCAAGGGGAAGACAAGTCCCCATAGAATAAGAGGATTTGTCCCCATCCTTGGTTAGGTCCCATGCTTGCAGATACTTCTTGTCTGCTTCTCATTGCTTCAAACATTTGCCGCGTCACACCGATCGTCAGTGTTGACAAACATGCAGCAAAGAAATAGTGTGCAGGAGGGTAGAGGAGGCAGGGTCAAGCCCCACACCCTCCCATAAAAATGAGAGAGGGAGAGAGAAAGAGTTAGAGAAAGATAGGCAGGGCACAACGAAAGGAGGGAGAAGAAGAGGAAGGTAGAGAAAAAGATGGGACGAGAACATCAAAGGGTGGCGATGCTGTGTGTAGTGAAGAAAACAGAGAGGAATGGAGAAGGGTCGTTTTCATGTCATCTGTGGCGCCCCAACGGTCCAAGGACTAAGGAACATGATGATGAAAGAAACATAGACAGATGGATGGACAAATCGATTGACGGACGGACGGAAGGACAGATATATATATATATATATATATATATATATATATATAGATAGATAGATAGATAGATAGATAGATAGATAGATAGATAGATAGATAGATAGATAGATAGATAGATAGATCCTCTGTTTTAACTTCAAAATGCTCTTGTTCTTTACATAACTTGGCTTTCGACCAGTGTTTCTTTCAGGCATACCTCCGGGGGGGGGGGGGGGCACTGCCCCCCCCTCCCCGGAGCAAGTCAAGTGCCCCCCCGGGGGAAAATGTGTAAGAAAAAATAACCAAAAAAAAAAACTACTCTAAATTTAATTTTTATACAATTATTGGAACAAATTAAATATCGCTTTGTTCGATATATATTGATGATCCATAGCGTTCAGGTTAATCTTGTTACAGGCTCGCAGAAATCGATTATAAATATGGTATTGTTTTGAAAATTGGCCGCTCCTGATCATAAGCTAAATCTTACTTTTCTGATTCGCAGATATCGGTATCTTTTATTTAATTTAATTTTGCAGCTGCAAAAGGTGAAAGACTTTTTAATAACCCTGTATTAAACTACCTTTTCATCGATATAAATGTCTGTAAATTAAATATACCGGTAGTTCTTGCTAAGAAATAAACATGTGCAATCTGTTTTCAAATGATATTGAAAAATAGTATCATGCTTTAAAAAATCATTTTTAGCAAACATTTTAATGTAGTAGATTCCATAGATGTATGCTGACATAGAAAAAAGGAAAAATTAAAAATAATAATAATAATAATAATTTTAAAACAAAAAATTAGGAATTTACCTGTTACATACAAATAGTGGACATTTCATCATAATTATTAAATCGAGTGTTTCTAATTTTTTAACACAGTTTCGGGAACAGAATAAAATGATTTTAAAAAATAGTCTTAATTTATTAAATCCCCAATGACTTTTCTCTGTTAATATAATAATAATAAACAATCTTCCCCAGCTGTTTGAACTATTTAAAAAAAATTATTTTAAGATGATAATCCAGTAGAAAGAATATAATATATATTTAAACAACGAATAAAAAAAAATTGAGTATTTCGATTATCTTGTAAATGCCATTTTTGGTAGTAATTAAAAAAAATTATATGGAATTGGTAAAAAAATTGTTTTCAAGTATAATATCGAAGAGGCAAGTTGTAATGATCTGAAGCAAATTATAGTAGTCTAAATTTCTTAATTAACATTTCAATCAACTGAATATTGAGATTGAGAATTGAAACATTAATTTTATACGGGAAAAAAATCACACATTAATAATTATATGAGTCTCTTGTAAACAATTCTTGACTTCTGAACAATTATGTCGGTTACATATGATTTATAAATAAATACCAATTTTGAAAACCCATAAAGATATAGTCTTTAGCCTTTTGTACAGAAAAGCTTTTTTTCTTTTTGACTTTGGTGAAACTTGGAAATATTTTGAAATAAACGTATGTTTTTGGTTTTTCTTTTTCGTTCAAAATGTAAAACTATTTTAGCATTTCTTTTTTGGGATGGATACCTTTTTTGGAAGGAAGTCTTTTTTCTTAATTTTAAAAATATTTTGTAGTAAATTCATTATTTTTATGTAGTTGATCGCAAAAATATTTTAAAATAATAACTTTAATAATACATTACTTTTCAATTTTAAAAATAAATGTTTGCATACCACACTTAGTCAAGCAGAGAGGTCACTTGTACGTTGGCTCTTATGTCAAATGACACATAAAATCTTAACTAGCATCTCTCCCGTTGCTCTACAGTTAAGTGTTTAATGATGCGAAACTAAATTTAACTACGGTATGTAAAAAAAAAATGCTCTTGCATTTTGAATTTATCAAAAAATTTCCGGGGCCTATAAAGTTTTAAGGGGCGAGTCTAAGCTAAGGAGTATCTCTCGATAAAAAACATACCCTAAGGGATCCCTATTGGACTGAATTTATTTAATATTGTGCTGGTGGAAGAGTTAGTGGTGTCCTGTTATTATCATTATTTCTAGCGCTTCCCACCCAAATGTCTGAAATGTTTACATCAGTGGCGCTTCATCCCATTTAGGGCCCTGGCCTGCTCCACCCCATTCTTCCATTGGGATCGATCCATCGCTTTACACCTCCATGTGCGAACCCCAACCTTTGTAAGCCCTTCTCTACATCGTCAATCCATCTCAGTCTTGGTCGACCGGTGAGCCGTCTGCCCCTAGGTTTCTGCCTGTAGATAGTTTTTGTTGCTCCAGAATCCGGCATCCTTTCAATGTGTCCTGCCTAGGGCAATCTGCCTTTTTTTATATTGTTGTGACTATGGATGGGTATTTGTACAATTGATATATCTCTTGGTTTGTACGGATTCCCAAAACAAAATTGTCTATCATCGGGTCATATATTTAGCAGGTTCTCTGCTTTTCTGGTAGGAACCAAGTCTCACTACTGGTCTTGTGATAGTGGTGTATACTGCCTTCTTTGTTCCCTTAGCAAGATTTTTGCTTCGAAGTAGCTTTTGTAAATTAAAATAAGAACGTTTGCATGCTGTTATTCTTTCTTGCACCTCCGATTGTATTTCCTCTTGCTTATTTATAGTCACCCCTAGATATTTGAAAGTAGCTACCCTCTCAAAGGCGTATATGTTCATATTAATGAAGTCATCAGTGCGTATTTCCTGACATTATCATAAATATTGCCTTCGCTTTATTTACATCAAGACCAGCTGTGACCGTCACATCTTCAAGTTCCCTGAAAGTTTTAATTATATCATCAATGCTGTTTCTACCAAGTAGCGCTATATCGTCTGTGTAGGCCAGGTATTGCAGTGGCTGGCTTTATAAAGTTCCTTATGGTTGTTCTGTACCACCTCTCAGGTGCTCACACGTATGTTTCTAATGCTTTTTTCTAAAGTGATGTTGAAAATGATACACGGATTTCCTTGTCTGAGGCCCAGATTGATTGGGAACTCCCTCAAGTACTCCCTCTGTACTTTGATTCTACTTTTGTAGTTATCCATCGTCATATGTATGAGACGGGTAAGTTTTTTAAGGACTCCAAGTTCCAGCACAGCATCGTTCATGTAATTCCTGTCTATGCTATCATAACCTGATTTAGTCCAGATATAGTTGGTGTATGTTGATGTATTCTTAGCATTTTTCTACGAGATATCTAACAGTAAATATATGAACTTTTGAAATGCCCCTTCACACATTGTCTTAAAGATACATTGAATACAGTGCATGATACCCTCACTAGGTAACTCTTGTTACCAGTGAAATATCCGCATCAACACCAGGCACAGAAACATTGCAAATCCCATCTACATTCATAGGAGCCATAATGATCAATAAATTGATCGTGGGCCCTTAATAGACAGAAAAAGAAGAAGAAATTTAGTTTGTGTCTGGCACTGGTCGCCAAAATGCCTCCACTGACGCTTGAAAAATTATTTCCCCCTATCAAATGAAAGTCTTATCAAAACATTCGAATCATGTATACTCCAAAATGCACATTTTGATTGTTAAACAATCACACATTTTCTGCTGCCCTACTTCCCGATAAAAATTACTTGCCATGACAGCCAAATTTGGTGCTGATATATACTGCCCAGCGGCGTGCCGAGTGTTAGCGCCACCCTAGGTGGGTTAACTTTTTTGCTACGCTACCTTTCTCGATAGAAACTCTGCAGATGTCCGTAAAATCCCGCCGCTCTATCTAAAGAAAAAATGACAACTGGGAAGACCAAATGTTACGTCACTGACGTAAGTCTTTGATGACAGGGGACAAGATTCATTTTTACACCCCCCTTCCCCCCCCCACCCCCGCTTAACTCTGAAACCTATTATTTTCATCCATTAACACTATGCCCATTAGATGCCCCCGCTAGTCTGGCGCCCGGGGACATATGTCCCATCTGTCACCCCTTAGCTACGCCTCTGGCCACTGAAAAACTGGCACTGCCCCCCCGAACGTCAAAAGTGCCCCCTGGGAGGAAAATTTCTGAAAGAAACACTGCTTTCGACCATTTATAAACAGATTTAAAAAGACTTGTAGTCTAGTTGTTCTTCTTTCGCATGCAATGACGACCAAGGCACTGATCAAGGCACTGATCAAGGCACTGATCAAGGCACTAACCAAGGCACTAACCAAGGCACTAATCAAGGCACTGATCAAGGCACTAATCAAGGCACTGATCAAGGCACTAATCAAGGCACTAACCAAGGCACTAATCAAGGCACTAATCAAGGCACTAACCAATGCACTAATCAAGGCACTAATCAAGGCACTGATCAAGGCACCAATCAAGGCACTAATCAAGGCACTAACCAAGGCACTAATCAAGGCAATAATCAAGGCACTAATCAAGGTACTAATCAAGGCACTAATCAAGGCATTAATCAAGGCACTAACCAAGGCACTATTCAAGGCACTAATCAAGGCACTAATCAAGGCACTAATCAAGGCACTAATCAAGGCACTAATCAAGGCACCAATCAAGGCACTAACCAAGGCAATATTCAAGGCAATAATTGACTTGAGTAAATGAAATATAAGAACAAGGTATGCTGAACTTGAATTCATAGACAGGACGAAGGATTCGGACGTTTCGGCTTAGAGCCTTCATCAGCAAACAAGACAAAAGTAAGGTGTGACTAGTAACAGAGATACGTAGAAAAAACTTTTTTGAGATTTCCTTTTGTTTTATTATCAACTTGAGCAGCAGCCTTCCCTTTGAAAATGCTGAATGCTGGACAGAAAGGGTGAATGTCTCAACGCCTGCTAATTTATTAACGGACATATTTAAATGGTGTACGATAACATTTTTGAGGGGGTGGGGGGGTTGCGGGCGTTACGTCAGCACAAAGAGCTGTCGGCCCATCGGGTGATGCCCGATACAGTGGCGTAGCGAGCTTAACTCGCGCCTGGGGCACAATACCTTTTTAGCGCCCCTTTGTGAGTAGCGCCCGGGGCATGATTCCCCCCTTACCCCCCCTCACTACGCCACTGGCCCGATAGGTCGAGACGGCCCATGCTCATAATATATTGTCACAAAATGGAACGCCCTATATTATAACGGTTGGTCAGTTTGATGAAAGTAATTCCGTGTCACATCCATTTTAGGAGGCAGGGTAGTTCAAATGTCTATGACAACATTTTCTACGACAACACATTCCATGACAACACATTCTATGATAACACATTCTATGACAACACATTCTACGACAACACATTCTACGACAACACATTCCATGACAACACAAATGACATCCGAGTATCATTGAGTCTAATGGTACCCTGGTGCGAATGGCGGCGCTGCGTGTCCGGGTCCATTTTGACTCAACGCTATTCGGATGTCATTTGTGGTGGTTTATTTTAGTTAAACTGAAGAATTAAGCTTACAAACGTATAGTCCATTCAATCATCTTGCATGTGATACCCCATTTGGTCTTACAAACCCAACAATAATATTTTAAATCGTTTTTTAATCCCAACCTTTCAATTCTGGTACCCGGGTACCAATAGGTGCAGCCTTAAAAAATATGTAATGACATTTAAAAGATCCGAACCTTCGGCCTGCCCGTGACTCCCAAAATATTTTCATAGAGGATATCAGATCTAAGAATTCTCTGGGTGTGTATGCATGACTGTAACGCTGTTTTCAAAAGCAAGCAAAATAACATTTCCAAAAAATTAGCCCTTATTTGGGATTCATTTAAAGTTCGTAACTTGAATTGTGTACGTTACTTCAAGTTCAGCATACCTCCTGGTGACTGTAAAAAAAGCGCAAACTTGAGTGGTATGGCCACGTGACCAGAAAACAAGGGCTCGCCATAGAAATCATGCAGGGCACAACTACAGGAGGGAGAAGAAGAGGAAGACAGAGAAAAAGATAGGAAGATAACATCAAAGAGTGGACGGGATTAAAACTAGGCGTAGTGCAGAAGACCGAGGGGGAATGGAGGAGGATAGTTTTCATGTCATCTGTGGCGCCCCAACGGTCCAAGACTAAGGGACATGCTGATGATGATGATGACTTGAATGGATGTTTTGTCAAGTAGCATTAGTAGATGGGAGGTTCATGTATTGCCGCCGCCTTTGTTTGGCGGGCCATTACAAGTGGTTTATAAAAATAGTTCCTCGCCAAGAGGAGGGTTACCGCCATCTTGCCCAGGTCCATGTTGGCGCTTGAATGACAAATTTAGCCTCGCATTGGCTACCATAACATTGGCTACCATAACATTGGCTACCATAACATTGGCTACCATAACATTGGCTACCATAACATTGGCTACCATAACTTTGGCTACCATAACATTGGCTACCATAACATTGGCTACCATAACATTGGCTACCATAACATTGGCTACCATAAAATTGGCTACCATAACATTGGCTACCATAACATTGGCTACCATAACATTGGCTACCATAACATTGGCTACCATAACATTGGCTACCATAACATTGGCTACCATAACATTGGCTACCATAACATTGGCTACCATAACATTGGCTACCATAACATTGGCTACCATAACATTGGCTACCATAACATTGGCTACCATAACAAGATTTAAAGGTGGTCTTATAGTTGCTAGTCACAGGAAAGTAGTTGTAAGTTGATAGTCACAGGAAGGTAAACTATATACAGTTGTATGTTGCTAATCACAGGAAGGTAGTCGTATCTTGTATGCTGCTAGACTATTTCACCCAGGGCCGGGATTTCCTTAGTGCCAACTTGGGTCATGGCCTAGGGCGCAGCGGTCAGGGTGCGCATCATTCAGGGGTGCATCCATCAGGGGTGCATCCGTCAGGGGGCGTATAAACAGCAGAAATAACAACCACATACTTAGGGTTACCGGAATTTGTTTGAAAGAAATTTCGTCGACGGAAATTTGATCGAACGGAATTTTGGTTGACTCCTTTTTTTCAGTTCACACGTTAACATTTTCGTCAAATTTCTTTTTCGACGCACTATACTATATAGTAAAACAAAATAATGCGTTCAAAAAGAAATTTGACGCAAAATAGTGACGAAACATTCAGTTTAATGACCAGGGAAAAAAAATCTGACCATGACGGCTACGAATCCACAAGAAAAAAAAAACAGAGTCAAAGACCGAATCTACAAAAAAGTGACAGTAAAATGTTTAAAAACCTTACCTTTAATTAACCGTGTATGTTTAAAATTAACTAAAGAAATATTTCTCTAAATCTTCGCCTTCCTTTAATCCTCCTTTCCTTTGCCAGTGAAGCGAAGTCCAGCGAAACACCAGGGTCTGACGATGATCTTATTGAGCTATGCACAAATTTTGTTCCGGCTGTTGCAGATTGATTGAAAAAAGGGGAACAAACATATTTGAGCGTCATAATCCAGCAGACCCCCCCCCCCCCCCGGGGGCCACACACCCACTATTTCTCAAACATCAATGCAACATCTACTTGAATAAAGTAAAACTGAGGCCACGGCTTGCTGATCAACAGATGTTTCAAATATTTTACATCTGATCATTAAATCACGTGCTTCACAACACTGGGAATATATATATATAAAGCGAACGTTTGCAAAAGAAGTCTCTGGACGACTGGACCGGAAACAACAAACTAAAGCATGCGCGGGGAGTCATGCATCATTGGGGGGGGGGGGGGTGAAGGGCCGTCTTAACAACATAGGAGATATTATAGCTCTGTGACTGGGGCCCCCTAGCAACACAAGACACCTGGGCCATGAGAAGGGGGCGAAAAGGGGCAGTGGCCCCATGCTCAAATAGTGGGTGTGGCCGGGGGGGGGGGCAAACTGTTCCTGCTCCCCACTAACTTATCAAGATGAATAAAGTTGTAAAATAAAAATAAACATTCAATTATGTTAAACTTCATTAATTCAAAACTTGTTGACTAGGGTTATTCCCCTTTAGGTTTTAAAATTGTCCAACTTTGATTCGCATTTATATAATTAATTTTGGGATGTGCTCCCATACATCGCGGATTAAAATTGGTAATTTAAAATCCAATTAAATTGTCAAAAATCTTTCAATATCCATAAAAAATATGCAAAGCATGATGCCTCTATAAGAGTGAGTCTCCTAGAAACGTGGGGCCCTCTACAAGCGCGGGGCCCTGGGCCAGTGCCCACTGGGCCCATGCCTTAAGACGGCACTGGGAGGGGGGTGGGGTTGTGGTCTGGGTCTTACACATTTTTGCCGGAACCCGACGTTGTTTTATGTTGGGATCCGGTGCACGTCATAATTAGCTAACATGTAAAGTTTCACCTGAGCGTTGACGTTAGCCGCCATGGTTTCCGAAATATGTTACTGTTCCTAACAGGGGCGTAGCGTAGAGGGTTAGCGACGTCCAGAACGGGACTAAAAAATTTGCCACCCCTTCTTATACCACGAAATACTACCCCTCTATATAAGGGGGGCGGGGGGAAGTGACGCTCGAGGTGCCCCCATCCCTGCGCCACTGGCTCCCCATAGTTCTAATACATTCATGACGCCCTATAATATTAACTAATGGGGAAGAAAAATATTCCCCTTTACAGCGGTGTGCTGGAGTGGTTCGGGCCAGTTGTTAAATGTGGACTATTATACCATACGATTTCTAAATGTGGACTATTATACCATACGATTTCTAAATTTGGACTATTATATCACATGAGTTGTTAAATTTGGACTATTATACCACATACGTTGTTAAAGTCGGTCTATTATACCATACGAGTTGTTAAATTTGGACTATTATACTTTCCCCTAATTCTCAAAATATCGTATTCCTACTCTATCAATATCATTTATCTTGACTGCACATGACACTTGAACATTGTACTTGTTCCATACCTGCAACATGATCGCAAATATACCGCCCTAGTCATTTGCGTCAAAAAGAATCTACAGGTGAAGAGAGGCCACCTTTTGACTTCTCTTGCACTAACAAAGTGTGCAAACATTTTGACAAGCCGTCATGACTGGATTGATGTAAAGCAGTGGTTCCCAATCTTTTTGACTCTCGGGACCCTTTTTTAAAATCAGTTTCTCTTGGGGAGTCCCTTAAGCCTACCAAATATCTTAGAGTTTGATGGTTTTATTTTAAGTTCTTGAGCAGTCACGGAGCCCAACAGAACAGGTTGGGAACCACTGATGTTAAGTACCACTGCCTAGAATCTAGATCATGAAATTTACTCATAAATACTTCAAGTGCCCAGATGCCAACCAACAATACCTCTTGAATGAAAGCCTCACCAAAACAGCACCCAAAAAGTTAACCAAAAATGTACTTATTTAAAACTGAATTTATTTTGTAAAGATCACAGATTTTTCTTTCAAGATTTACATCAACAAAAATCAAAGTATAAATACATTGTAAACAAATCACAGCCGTGAGCCAACAGTAATATAGTCCTGAAATTTTGACAGGTGGGTTGGAGGCTAAGTGTAATCATCAGTTAGTACTTGACAGGTGGGTTGAAGGATATAGTGTACAGCAGTGTGTACTTGACACGTGGGTTGGAGGATATCCTTTTCAAATCGTTTTTTTTGTTGTAAAAATAGATTAATTTTATTTGAATTAAAAAATTCTAAACAAGTTTTCAGCATATACCCAATATAAGTACTAAAATATTGATTACAAATTTCAAATCGATGAAAGTGATGATGCCTAACACACAAAATACACAATGTGGAGATGGTCATTTTTGGTTCTTCTAGGCTGAGAAATCTCCCACTTATCAGTGTAGTGCTTTGGAAGAAGTTACAAAACATATTGGATTTTAAAAAAAAAAATCTTTTGAGATCAAATATTTCTGAGTCCTTCCCTGGTTTATAAATAGAAAACTGACTTGTGCCAATAAATTTATTGTTTTTAATCAAAGTTCTTCAAGTTTCTTTAAAAAATCCCCTCTGCCCTGTTCTCTGTCTCCGTGTGATGACAACAGCTCGGCCCTCAGCTCCTTGGCCTCTGGGCTGGAGTCCAAATTAATGTCAGGAGAGACAAACTCTTCGTGTTTAGTTGGCAGTTTGACATTTCCCGCAGTCTGGTGAGCACTCTGGGTTTCCTCCCTTGTCAGAGGTGCACTCAAAGGCCGGCTCTTCCCAGTTCTGGCCAAATATGGCGGTCCTCCCAAGACAACACTGACGTCTGCTCGATGTTTGGACTTAATCAATATCTTGGAAAAATATATAAAAACACTTTAAGACATTTGAGATTTTTTTCAGACAAGCTTTTTAGGACATGTACTGCAGAGTTTGACTAAAAAAATTGAAATTCTGGAGCTATGAAATCTATGTTCAAATCATCCAACAGGTTTTGTCTTAACCTAATCCAGTAGTCGGCAAACTCATAAGTTAAAAGAAACCAAAATCAGCAGCAGGACAATTCAAAAATTTTTTAGAGCCAAATTTCTATTCAAGAACCTGTCAAGAGCCATATTTTTCTGAGTCAAAACCGATTTGTGACCTGCGCCAGTTCAAAAGGGCGCCGCTAAAACTCTAATTTTTAAATTTTTATTTAAATAAAGGGCACCAAAAATAAATTAGCCATGGGCGTCAAAAAACCCAATTACGCTTCTGTTAGCAGGGTCATCATTCACAGAGAAATCAGATTTTTTTTTGGTCTGCCTCATTTACAAAGTAAAAAAAAAAAAAAAAATAGACAATATTTATTACAAGTGGTAAATTAACTAGAATATTAAACAACCCCTAAAACCAAAGTGTTTCTTATAAATCCTTTATGAAATGTACTGTGGAGCAATGCGGGGAGGTGGGGGGCTGAAAATGTGACAAAAGATGCATACAAGTAACACACTTTTTGAGATTCCCATTTAGTACCCAAGACTTGCAACAACACATTTTTTTCATGCCTTCTGAACTATATTAATATTCTAATGACTGGCCCGCTTTACACCGCAGAGTTATTTCACTAAGATCAAATATTTCAGAAAAACACAAGAAAATATTATGCACCAAATGTACTTGCAATATAAAAAAAAATGATCTCATTTAGTGCCGTTGTCGGGAATTTTATTTCATGAAACCATATTCCCTTCATCTTCCGCTTGAAAAAAATGATTTTCGTGGGTTAAAGGGTGGGGCTGGAAATTTGATATTTAAAAAAAAAATGATATAATTTAGTGCTGTTGTCGGGAATTTTATTTCATGAAACCATATTCCCTTCATCTTCCCCTTGAAAAAACGGATTTTCGTGGGTTGGAGGGTGGGGCTGGAAATTTGATATTTAAAAAAAAAATGATATAATTTAGTGCTGTTGTTGGGAATTTTATTTCATGAAACCATATTCCCTTCATCTTCCCCTTGAAAAAACTGATTTTCGTGGGTTGGAGGGTGGGGCTGGAAATTTGATATTTAAAAAAAAAATGATATAATTTAGTGCTGTTGTCGGGAATTTTATTTCATGAAACCATATTCCCTTCATCTTCCCCTTGAAAAAACGGATTTTCGTGGGTTGGAGGGTGGGGCTGGAAATTTGATTTAATGTGTTGTCATTGGCAATGTGCCAAGTCTCAGCTCAATGGGTTGACTGGAAGTGTGTCAATTAGCTGTCCAAAGATTTTGCCAGCCACCCAGCCCTCCCACGAACACAAGCGAAGTTAATGTAAAGGATTGGGAAAAAAAATATTTTGTTAGCCCAGAGACGTGTGTGACCTGTGACCCACCTCCATGGTTTCCTTGACCGTCTTGACCTTCTGTTTCATCTGATGTTCTGTGTGGATCTTCTCATTGTAGAGCTCACCACATTTTTGTACAAACATTCTCCTGGAGAGGTGGGGGGGGGGGGGGGAAATCACCAAAACAAAAGAAGCATTTTCAATAACCCACCCATCAAAATCTTGAACATTTCTTTCATGAACATACACTGCTCACTTCATCATTCATTCTGAAAATGATATTTAAAAATATCACACACTGATCTCCTAAAAAACTTTATTAAGAAAATATAAATAACCAGGGGAAATAGCTCTCATCTATATTAATGATCATCAGTCTGGTGTGCATAAATAGTTTCCCTGAACAGAAAAACACAACTATTTTTTTTTTTTTTTACTTATAACAAACTTAAGTTCAGTGCACACATGGTGTCCAGAAGCACCTACTTGAGCTCGGTGTTTTGTGTCATCAGCTCTTGAAGCCTGTGCCTGTACTTGTCATCTACCTGTGAAACCTTTTCTTGGAATCTTTCCTCAAACTCCATCAGCCGAACTTTCTGAGTTGGACCAGTTTGAAGTATTATTTTTAAGTGTCCTAAAACAAGAGACAGTGGTGTAGCTAAGCTTTATGCAGCCCCACTACCACCCCCCCCCCTTCCCTTCCACGAAAAAAGCCAAAAACACCTTCTCTGTATATAAATAAAAAGAAAACAAAAAATACTCTGGGGCCTCTCCACACCCCCCCCCCCCCCCGCCGGGCCCACCCCATTTCCAAAGCCACTGCTAAGAGATATAATGAAATAACTGGAATATCACTGTGCCCGATAAATAAGGCGGCCCCACGTAGGGTTTGAGGGAATGTGGTACACATTTTTCAAAATACTTCTGAAAGTTTTTTTTTTCCTTCTCCTTATCATACGTTTAACAATCTTGCAAATCAAATATTTTAACTTTTTTCTGTTTCCCTAACAGTCACATACATTCTGGTCGCAAAGGAAGTTTTAAGGTCATCGGACACGTAACTAGCAGATTCACTAAGCTCTGTCTGCAACAGTGGTTATAATTTCCAAAATGACAGATTCACAAAACTTTATCACTGCTATAGTGCGGTGTGCACATGGGCAAGGAAGTGTTTTTAGAAAATGTGGACCATTGTCCAGCTGATCTACCAGAGGCTGCTTACAGAGTCTGTGAGTGAGCGTGTTGTGCTGGCCAGCTGCTGGCAGGTCATGTCATAGCTGAGTTTCACTTTCTCCAGCTCACTTTTGGCTTCCTGCAGTGGTGAGAAAATACAACAAGTAACAGATAGATGTTGAGATGACTCGATACTCTGAATCCTAACTAAAAATATCATCAAATCATTGCCTGGGGTTAAATGTTGTTTTGTTTCCTTATTTCAAGATCAGTTCTAACAAAATTTTTTATGTAAAAATTGCTAAAGATTGCTGACCTCCAGCTCGGCTGCGCATTTCTTCATCTTTTCCAAGTCAGCTGCAGCATTAGAAAACCTTTTTAACAAACCCTGAAATGTGTTACACAATACATTAAAAGAATTATTCTGTGTCAATGATGATCAATTTAGTTGGGTTTTTTTCCCCTCTCTCCTCCATTCACAAACCTGCCCTCAGTACAATATACATATATATATATTTGTTTAGTTTATTTCTCCCTTGATAAAGAAAATCTGTGTCGAGCTCTTCTCTGTGTTGATTGAATTCATTTATAGCTCAGAACAGGGGTTCTCAACCTGGGGGTACAAGAGGCAGCGTCAGGACCAATTGAAAACAGTTTTTTGTGGGTGTGAATTTTGTATTAGCATTTTTTTTACTGGGGTTTGGGGGGGGGGGGTTGTTTGCTGGAAATATGTTTTGAAATTGACGTGGGAATGTGGCTCTGCCAAAATGATTAAGAACTTCTGGCTTAGAGCCTCAACAAACTCATTTATTCCATGTTTACTCAATCTGCTGTGAATGGATAATACATTAGTTCATTCACACAACGAGCTATGTTAACACAATAACCCATTACATAATAAACTGACACCTTAATACAAAAACACATCAATACAGAAACACATCAATACAAAAACACATAAATACAAGGGACTGCTAAATGCAGAGCTCATATTCAATTCTCTGCCCACACTTAACTCACGTCCATCTCCCGTTTGTTTTCTTTACGCAGTGCGTCGATGGCTTTTCTATGCTCCTTTTCTGTGTTGGATCTCTCTTGGTTCTTCTCCAGGATAAACTTGGTTTCTAAAATAATGATTAAACAAATTTTACAAATGCTCTACGAGTTACAAAAACGAAAAAAACCTCAACATGAGAAAATTAAATTGTCTTCTTTATTTCAATATTTAATATCTATAAAGTAAATCATGACAAGTATAGTGATAAATTGTCACACTGACACTGAAATGGATGTAGCTTTTTAGAAGTATTATTATTTTCTGACACATTTTATCATCCCCTTACATTGCAATAATGGCAGAAAGTTGAAACAAATAGAACTTTCTCATTTTAATGCACATAATTTCATTACGATTTAATCTTTCAGTTTAAGTAAAAAAAAACAAACCAACAACTCTTTGACAACCTTGATAATAAAAGTTGATTTATCAATTTACACAACAAAAAGTTAATAAAATGAAAGTTGATCTACACCACAAGTTCATGTGATTTACACTGACACAGTTTATAAAAACTTACTCAGGTCATGTAAAGCTGCCTGCTTCTCCTCTGCAAATCTACTCCTGAGATCGTCTTCTTTGGCCTTCAGTTTGTCAACAGTCTCAGAGTGGAGTGTGCTCTTATAGGACTCAAATGCTCCTTGGAGAAACTCAATTTCTTTCACCATTTTACCTGGATTATAAAAAAAGAGGGAAAAAAACCGCATTCATATTTATTTGCAGCTAGCTGCTTTGACTTTTGATTGTCACATACACATATGTTGGCCAGCGCTTGCTTAACTCTCAATCACATATATCGGCTGATTCTTATATAATTCAGTAACAACATAACAAATTCATGGCTGACTACAGATTTTGAATAGGTCAAGGCCACCCCCACAGTACAATGGACAAATAAGATGTGCAGCAAACATGGCTTCCACTTACTGATCTGCTTCTCCAATGTGCTCTGTATTTCCCTATGTTCCTGCTCCATCAGCTGTTTCTGTTTTCTCATCTCCTCCGTATGTTCGGACTCCAGATCCCTGCCAACAGCATTATAGAAAAACGATGGATTATGGAAAGAAAAAAAAATGGCGGCAATATTATTTGAATATTGCTAGCATGTTAGAAATTTTAGTAGCTTGGCACATGCTTAAGTTAACAATATTAACATGCAATAAACTATTCCCCAAAAAATTAAAATACTCAATTGAGACAAGTTGCTCACACAGTTAAATGTAGATGAAAATAAGCTTCCCCCCCCTCCAAAATAAACAACCAATCAATGACAATTTTTTTATTGAAGTAACCAATCCCTTGCTTTCAGTGCAGATAATAAGATACCAATGTTAGACAAAACTATATCCCTGAATAAAGCCAAGTCTGTAGGGTTCACATTTCTTGTGAATAGTATGAACAGTGGACCCTCAAAATTCGTCCATGTTGATACCTGTCTATTTTGATATTCCTCCTCATTTTATTTGGTCAAAATGTTTATTTGATATTCACCAGAAAAGTCCAAATTTCTCCAACATGCGAGGTGAGTCAGCCAGTCTCGGGCGATGAATCAAAGTGTGCACATCAACTTTTGTTTACTACTTAATTTTTACTCAATATTTTGGGGTTTTTGAAAACTTTTATTGTTTGTTTTTTAAATTTAATTTTAGATTTAATATTTTAATTTTAGAGTTGGGTCCCTTGTTTTTTGTTAAAGAATAGATAGGCTGAATTCGGGTCTGGGAACGGATAAATAATTCTAGTATTAAACCATTTTTAGTTCAATACCTGTGGGAAAAATTTCTTCCCTACACACTTTTTAATACACACAACAGTTACCTACACACTTTGGGTACACACAACAGTTCCCTACACACTTTGGGTACACACAACAGCTCTACTCACCTTACATGATCCCGATGCTGAGAATTAAGCTGATCTAATTTATCTCTTAGGAATTCTTCAGCCTGAGGAACCAATACTAAAATGTAATCATATGTCCATTGACCAAAAGTATTTATATTCTTTGTTAATAGTTAGCAAATGTGGACAACTTTGCTGTATTTTCATTCCAAGTAATCAGACTATGTGAATCATAATTCCTTTTTGTTACATAAAAGAAAACTGTTCCATGCTCTGGTCTAGCACATTTGAACAACAAATGCTTCATTTTACACAGGAAGTATTCAAGCCTTGATGACCGCATGTCCGCCCAATTAGTGAGAGGGAGGACCCTGTTTTTCTCCCAAGGATAAGAATGTGGGAGACAGGGCCAGGGACAATGTACTTCATGATCGCTTGGATAAAGAGACCTCACTTGTTCCACTTCAGTGTTACTTTCCTATCATGTGTTACGCAGGCAGTGTTAGTATTACTGCACCCTGGCCCACAGGTTGTGTTACACAGGCAGTGTTAGTATTACTGCACCCTGGCCCACAGGTTGTGTTACTATGACTATAACCCTGTTACGTAGACCTACCCTTTGCTTAGTCTGTTTGTGGTTTAGTCTTTCCTCTTCAAGGTAAAGTGTCAGGTCAGAAATCTGCTGCTGTAGCTGGGCAATCAGCTGATCTCTGGAGGGACACAAGGTGTGGTCAGTTGTTAGAGGATTAAGAAAATGAACCAGGCAAGACAACAAGCAACATATTATCTCATGATTGGGTCAAATTAACAGTCATGATTCGGTCAAATTAACAGTCATGATAGGGTCAAATTAACAGTCATGATCGGGTCAAATTAACAGTCATAATTGGGTCAAATTAACAGTCATGATTGGGTCAAATTAACAGTCATGATTGGGTCAAATTAACAGTCATGATTGGGTCAAATTAACAGTCATGATTGGGTCAAATTAACAGTCATGATTGGGTCAAATTAACGGGAGAGGAGTAGATGGAATGTTACGCACTATCAATAAAGAAGAAAAATATAATCAAATTATTTATTTTATTTGACAAGTTTGGTAACTTGCATCTAAATATCTGCTAGTCAGTTACTAGCAGGGGCAGGACTTATACTTGCTGAGGCCCTAAGCTATACAAAGTTCAGGGGCCTTAAGCTATACAAAGTTCAGAGGCCCTAAGCTATACAAAGTTCAGAGGCCCTAAGCTATACAAAGTTCAGAGGCCCTAAGCTATACAAAGTTCAGAGGCCCTCAGCTACACAAAGTTCACAGGCCCTAAGCTATATAAAGTTCAGAGGCCTTAAGCTATACAAAGGCCCTAAGCTATACACATTTCAGAGGCCCTAAGCTATACAAAGTTCAGAGGCTCTAAGATATACAAAATTCAGAGGCCCTAAGCTACACAAAATTCAGAGGTCCCCAACTCTTTTAAATTACACAAGCCAGTAAAAGAATCTTTTTAAAAAAAAAGCCTGCAGGTTATGAAGCCTTAAGCTTTAGCATATTTAGTTTATAGGTAAATCTCGCACAGTGTTACTAATAACAGTTTTTTTTATGGAACTGGGTCGACAGCTGGTTAAGACATGGGGATCAAAAAAATGAATCTGAGACTCACCTTTCTGGGTCAAGTTGAGACTTTCTTCTGTAATAATAAGCAAACGATGCCAAAAGCATTAGATGTCAATTTTAATTTCATGACTGAAGCAACTTAAAAGTGATGTACATTTCAAAACTAAACCAAATTACTACATCTAAGCTATTTTAATGTAACTGTTAATATAAATTATTTATTTAAATAAAAAAAAACACAAAAAACATGTCATCCCAAATACTTTATAGTAGAATTAAACACTTAAAGCAAAGAGCAGTCATTTTTTAAATTTTCATACCTGTTGTCATCTTGTACAGGGTCAAAGAATTCATCTTTGATTGTGACATGGCATTTGGTTTTACTCCTGGTCAGAATGTAGCCAGGGCCAGTTTGGAAGGGAACAAGGGGAGCCTAATACAGTACACAAAAAAAGGGAAAGTAATCAGTCAAAAGTGGGGCACTCATTATAACAAAGTCAATATATATAAACTAGATATAGCCCGCCAAACATTGGTGACAGCAATGCATGATCTTCCCATCTACTAAAGTTACTTTACAAAAAAAAAACAAGAACTCAAGTAGTGCACATTTAAGAATCCCAATTTTTGCTATACCCCTTCCCTCCATGATACGTCCCTGCACACATTTTATTTCACTCCCATGAACTATATTAAATATTCTGTTGTCCCAACCACTTTTAAACCGAATATTTTTTACACCATACTTAAATTGAGACAATTTCATTTTACGAAAAGAAAATATTATGCACAAAACGCAGTAGCGTTATTTATTTAAAAAAAAAAAAATTTAGCATAGTTATTGGGAATAATATTTTGCACGCTAATGAAGTTCAGAAGTCATTATTGAACCATAACTTCTTTAAAACATATAGAAATAGAATATATGACCCGATGTTATCAGGAAAATAATGGTAGGTCCTTGGCAATAATTTCTACCTGCTATTGCAAGACTCATCAAAATTCCTAACTTTAAAAAGAAGTATATACGTAATGATATTTACTTTTCTAACATCATTAAGTTTCGAGAAGAATTTATCTGCAATATATCATAAGCCTACTATACCCCCTTTCACACCCCTACACTAAATTTTTTCCCTCTAAACATGACCTTAAATTACCAAATCTAAATTATCACTAATTATATCATTATTGTCACTAAAGAAGTTAATTGAGTGATGATTTCTACGCTAGAGAAATACATTAGATGGCATGTGTTTTTAAATTGTTAAATGTTGGGCCTACCCTACCCCTTTTCGGGCCCTTGAACTACAAACTTTTTTCCTCTAAAAATTGTGAAAACATCTTATAACAAAAACTCTATATATAATATAAATGTATTTTATATTAACGGAATTTGATATATTGATATCGTCATCAAAAATTTAAATAATTAATACATTATTGGAAAATTGTAAAACAAAAAATTCTTTTATCAAAAGAAGAATCTCGCAACCGTTTTTTACAACTATAACAGACTGGTGTGTCTTTTTAAAAAAAGTTGTTAATCTCATAAAAATACACACCCACTTTACTATTCGCAAAGTAAAAACAAAAATATATTTAAATTATTTGAAAAAAAAATATTAACCCATCTCCATTTTTTTAAATTAAATTTTCAGGTGAGTAAAATTATTGGGTTTTGATATTCATGAGTATACTTATGTAAATATACCCTCATTTTTTTAACGTCATTGATTTTCTTAATTGGTAAACATATGCTTATTTTTAAAAAGAAAATGTAACATCTTTTTTTTCACAAATGTAATACCAAAGGATTTAAATATATTGTCATCCACGTAAAAATGTACACATCCTATTTCCTACCCCCGCTATGCATGTACCTAAGAAGGTTAATTATTTATCAAATTCATTCCTTTATTTTGAGATGTATCTTGTGCTGCCTGAGGCAAAATGAAAGTATCAACCACCCTCATTCCCCAGGATTTTAATAAAATCTTCCACCGGATTGTAGTCCCATCCATACGCTATCACACATTTTTTGCACTTCATATGGTTTGTTTTTACATGTATTAGGATGAGTGATAAGTGCATTTAGTGAATGCTATTTGGCTATGGCGTTTCGCTGCACTGATTGACTGCATTTTCTTATAAAATGTATATCTAAAGGTTAAGTTTTTATTACATTATAAATTTAATAAAAGTAAAATTTATTAAATGTTAAAAAAACAAAGCAAGCTAACATTTTTGTGTGTTTTATTAACAATTTAAAAAGCAATCAATTATATGTATTAATTTAACTTTTAAGAAGGGGAAAATACATGATCAGTTTTGTCAGGTGTGGTTATTAAATCAAATAACTTTTAGCTTTGGCTAAATAGGCAATTGGTGCTATGATTATTTAGAACAAATTATTTTTAATTTTATTTCCCAATCTTAACAACGCACTAAAAAGCGCACTAAAAACAATCGTTTGGGTTTTCTTGATAAATGTGATTACGGTGTAATTCTTGGATCATACATTTTTTATTTAATTTTTTCTTCATAACTTTCAAACGCATATAAAATGCTTAAAATAGTCCATTAGTTGATACTTTAAATGTATTTGCAATTTATATTAATAATAATTATTAAACTGTTACTAAAATAAAAGCAGATATAAAATATGTGTGCGCATTTAAACTTATTTGATTGCCGTAAAATAATACAAAATAACCATGATTGTTTTTAAGAGTCTGAAAGTATTTAAATCTTTTCGTTTCTTTGGCATTAGGTCAGCCTAGCTCATCGTTACATATATTATATATTATTTGTAATATACTCTCAATACCAAATTCGCTTGTTAGGAAGCAACCATGATTTTTAGGAAGCCTCCGGAAATGGGAGCAGTCTACGAGTCACACCAGAAGCATAATATATATAAGAGATGTACTATGTTAAATATGTTATAGGGATGTACAGATGCAGATTAATATTCAAATTGTGGAAAGAAAGGTAGATGAAAGCAAATAGCAGAGGGGCAATGTTTAAAATGAATTTTTACCTCAAGAATTTTCTGCCATGGAGGAGGTTTGGCCTTCTTCAGGGGGAGATGACTCTCAAGATTGTGTCTCCTAGTTGGCTCATGTTCCAGCTGATGAACCCGGTCACATCTATGAACAGTTCACGATTAACAATAAGAATAAGCCTTACCGGCTACATCACAAATTATTTCCCCGCAATTTTCAAAAAAAAAAAAAAAAAAAAAAAAAAATGTTTTGGGTTGGGTCATTAATCTAGCTACTCAACACCCCTAAGTAACCAGCATCCCAAACATCCACATCAGCACCCTTAAGTATCCACATCATTACCCCCTGTGTAGCCAGCTCAGCACCCTTAAGTATCCACATCATTACCCTCTGTGTAGCCAGCTCAGCACCCTTAAGTATCCACATCATTACCCCCTGTATAGCCAGCTCAGTACCCTTAAGTATCCACATCATTACCGCTTAAGTAGCCAGCTCAGCACCCTTAAGTATCCACATCATTACCCCCTGTGTAGCCAGCTCAGCACCCCTAAGTCCACACACAAAACAATCTTAGCAGCCAAAGAAAATAGGGGAAGTCTATTCAAACGAATGGAAAACAAAAATGTAAAGTAAATAGGAAGCTAAGGGTAGATTCGTGGCAGCACGTTTTCTGCCCAAGCTCAACATGGGCATATACTGGATACATTAAAAATTAAGGTATCTGATGTTACATTCGGATCAATTGTGTCACAATTTCGAGATTGTATGAGCTCCACTCACTGGAGTTAACAGTTAACTTAAAGTGTCTCTGAATTTCAGCAACCTTTCCAAATGTCTGCAAATAAGCAAGTGACATTTCTGCAATTATGTGAAATGCCTGAAAGCTAATGAAAGTCTGCAGTACTCTATTTGGGGGGGGGGGGGGGGGTATGGGGTGGTTGAGGGTACAGCAACCCGAAGGAAATGACTTACTCTGTCCTGCCCACAAACACGGCAGCTGTTTTGGGGCGGTTTATCTTCGACGACGTCTGCTGGGACGTGGCTGGTCTGGCAGATGAAGGACTGGACCTGTAGACAAAGATTTTTTATATTGTTTACAAAAATTTCAAATTAGAACATTCTGATGAGTGTTTCAGTAGTTAGGGAAAAAAAGGAACAGTTTAATTAGCATTATCACGTTTACATGGCATCGTGCAGTCTACAGGATCGATACGTATTTTGTACTCGGTCGTGCAAAAAAAAACAACCCCGCCAATGTGCTCCAAACGGTCGATAAATTATCGATCTCAATCAACGCAAAAGTGCATGGAAGCATCAGAGATATTTCTGGCCAGGAGCATTCTAATTCTAATTCTAATTCTAATTTCTATGCTGCATTTAGACCCGAATCTCCCCAAAAAGTAGGATCATTCTAAACTAAAAGTTCAAGAACCATTGATCTTTACTTCGGTGTTACACAATTTAGGGCCCACACTGAACACAAGCGAGGACATAGCGACATAGACTGTTTTACCAGTTAGCAAGATGGTATGGGATCCGTTTACGAAAGAAAAACATTCTAATTTTCAGGGAGAAAAGAGTATAATGCGTTGGTGCATATCATTTCCGCGTTCATATTATTTGTGGTTGCCAGGGTTTGGCTAAGTTAAAATGGATCGGATGATGTTATGCTTCTGTACGTTGCTGCATCCATATACTGGCATATGTGCAACGGTTGGGAAGGGATGTTGCCAGGGTCGGATTAAGTCATTTTAGTGCTCAAGGCACAAACCCACATGGGTGCCCCCTTCTGCCCGGGACCCCTGATCTTGTTCAAATTTGTTCCAAAAAAAATATTTCTTGAGGACGCTTGGTGCCCAAGGCACGTGCCTTATTTGCCTAATGGTTAATCCAGGCCTTGATGTTGCTGAAATGAACTCATATTATCATCAAGCAATAAATGAGCGAGGCTATGTCCAAAAAAAAAAAAATGATTGTCCAGAAGAACCACTTTCCACAACACCTCCTCTTTTACCCCAAACGATTTGGGTTCTATCAGGAGACATGGGACTGTAGGGTGGCCATTTAGTCCCAACGATTTGGGTTCTATCAGGATACATGAGTCTGTCTGTATGGTAACCATTTAGTCCTTGCCAGGCCTTTGTCTCTGTTGAGTGAAAGAACGTACCCTTCTATTTGTGACATATTTTTATTTTTTTCGTTTTGAAGACCTATAAGTACCATTTGCGGTCATGGTTCAAACCATATGTGGTTCAACTCAGACCTGCTCAACCCAGACCTGCTCAACCCAGACCTGCTCAACCCAGATATGGTTCAACCCAGACCTGCTCAATCCAGATCTGGTTCAACACAGACCTCCTCAATCAAGATCTGGTTCAACGCAGACCTGTTCAATCAAGATCTGGTTCAACCCAGACTTGCTCAACCCAGATCTGGTTCAACCCAGACTTGCTAAACCCAGATCTGGTTCAATCCAGACATGCTCAAGCCAGATCTTGTTAAACCCAGACCTTTTCAACCAAGATCTGGTTCAACTGTAAACTAGACGGAGGTGTTGATTTCTTCTACTAATTAATTGTACTGAACATATTGCGGACACAAGAACTACATTACCTACATCTGATGCTTGTGTGAGCTTGCCAGCTCGTCTGCTTTGGATTTCGATCTCCGACCACTCCGCGAGGTGTGTTTTTCCTTGGAACGCGTGTAGCTACACATAATCCAAAATATACACAGTTTCTACTGTGCTCTATGATATCTTCCAATAACCCAGGACAGAATCACCGAGACAAAGGGATACAAAACTGATTTCTTTGGAGTTAAAAGGTTGAAACTTATATCCATTTGCTGAACCCCAGATCATAGTGAGACGTTTTTGCGCAGCTTCAGTTGCTAGCCGATTTTAAGAAACAAGTCGGCCACGCCCCCCAAATTCAAACAATAATCTTAAACCCAAAACAACTCATTTCAACAAACAAATTAGCTTATGTTTTAATGGAGCCCAAATGATAACAAAAAACCTCTAAACAGAAACGTCTAGTTCTCAAACACGCTAACAACACCATTCGAATAGCATCCTGTGAAGTTCGGATCTTAAAGTGCGTCAACAGAAGTCTCTTCAGTCAGCATACAGTTCCGATGAATAGAGCTCACGTCACTTCCGTTTCTTCCAGAAATGTCATCAGTTCCCTTATGATGATGCGAATGTTGTGTATGGCCTACCAATCAAGCATCAAATGAAACCCGATAGACCGCCATTTAAGTTCTGAACACTTTAACATAGTCGTACACCCCCCCCCCACCTTTTAATTCCCCCTTAAAACACATTTACCTCATTAAAAAAATCACCAAAACAAACAAACAAACAAAAACTTCGCCTCGTCACAAGTTCTATAAAAATATTACCTAAGCACATTTTATTATGTTGAAATATAAATCATCCAACCGATGAATTAGTCAATGGCACTCGAATAAGTCAATTGTAATCAAATTAGTCAATGGTAATCGAATTAGTCCATGGTAATCGGATTAGTCATTGGTAATCAGATTAGTCAATGGTAATCGAATTATTCAATGGTAATCGGATTAGTCAATGGTAATCGGGTTAGTCAATGGTAATAGGATTAGTCAATGGTAATCGAATTAGTCAATGGTAATCGAATTAGTCAATGGTAATCGATTTAGCCAATGGTGATCCTAAATAGGGAAGGTAAAAAATAATTTCCTTCCTCGAAAATTCAGGATATTTAACTTTAACGAGTCCAAGAACTCTGAGAATCACAAAAACGCCACACACACACACAGCGCTAAACTCACGACATTTTAGTCAGTACGGTAAGTCAGCGGTTGGACAGGCCTGGTTCTGATCATAGTCACAGACAATGGTGAAAACACAGCCCGGCTCTTGCCTGTTCAGGTCCACGCCGCCACGGTGGCGATACGTCGATGGGGCGCAGTTCGTGCGTCGACTAAACCAGACATTCATCCGGCATGCCTCTTCTCCTGCCCGCCCAACTCCCGCTTCACACCAGTTACGCTTCTGGCTAACCAAATACTGAGCAGAGGCGTACCATGGACTTAAGGCGCCCAAGGATTAGCCTACCGTGGACAGTATGAACAATTATCCTACCGTGGGCAGTATGAACAATTATCCTACCGTGGGCAGCATGAACCATTCGCCTGCCGTGGACAGTATGAACCATTATCCTACCGTGGACAGTATGAATAAATTATCCTACCGTGGACAGTATGAACAATTATCCTACCGTGGACAGTATGAACAATTATCCTACCGTGGACAGTATGAATCATTCGCCTACCGGGACATTTTTTTCCCAGCTTTAAGATCAGCAAATTATTTTTTTAAATTGCACTTTCTATTTTTCTGCCATGGCGCTCAGATGCAATGCTTTTTTCCCACCGGAACCATCTCACCGGAACCATCCCACCGGAACCATCAAGAAGAAAAGCGCTTTAAAAAATGACAACAAAAAGTGAAAAACAGCCAGATGTCTTCCAGATACGGACAGGATTGCCGTTCGCGTCGCATAGCAACGGGTTATGTTCCATCCAATGCAGTAATCTTAGAAACAAAACATTCAAAGATATTGTATAAAGTCAGGGTCGTATTGGGAAGTTTGGTGACCGTGTTGTGGCCATAGTCTTAATGCGTCCCAGGCTCCTTCTTGTAGATCTAAAGTATATTATCGCCTTCTTCTTCTACACAGTTAAATGTGATTTATTTTGTGTAAGTATAATGATATATTTACACATTTGTTAAAAAATAATATTTTAAAAAATAATAAAAAACATCGCTTAGATAAGGCCAGTGGCATAATGGGGGTTGGGTGAGTAGGGCCGGCCTTAACAATTGCGGGGGCCTATGCGAAACGGATTGCGCGGGGCCCATTCTGGGTAGGGATAAGGATAATAAGTGAAAATTAAGATTTTGCATTAGAAAATAAAGTGCGGGGCCCACTGCGGTCGCAAAGGTTGCAGTGGCCTAAGACCGGCCCCGTGGGTGAAACTCAGTGGGGTATGTTCACCACACTAAAGACATTTTATTAATGATAGTCAATCCACGATCCATGCCATTTCACACCCGCCCCTCCCCCCGGGGGCGGGGGCCACTAGTTAGGTAATCTAAAATGTATGTCATTAATTTACCAAAAATCCATTTAAGATCTGACTCAGAATATCCGTAGGGCTGAGTTATGGGACTGTCATTATACTTATCAGATGTGGGCTCTAGGATAGGGGGGGGGGGGCATGTTGATATTAAAACTAACAAAAGTCATGCGTTGGCCGCGACAGTACTTAGCATTAAAACTAACAATATCCTGGTAGGTTGGGGGGGGGAGATTGCTGGTACCTAGAATTAAAACAAAAAGCTTCTGGTAAATGCGGGCGAGGGGGGGGGGGACATGCTGGCATATAGAATTACAACTAACAACGTTCTAACATATGAAGGTGCTGGTAAATGAGGGCGAGGGGGGGGACATGCTGGCATATAGAATTAACACGAATTTCATTAGAATCTAACGCCACCATCCCCCCCACCCCCCCCCCACATTTTTCTCTATGAAGTGCTCTAGACTCCAGGCAATATTTTCTTAAATACTCTCGATACTATGACCATATCAATCTTCCTGTGTTCAACAGAGGCCTTAGAAGGTTATTCAACATGGCGATACGTCAAGACTGACGTCACTATCAACATCGAGGGCGGATTTAGAATACAATGATAGGAGGGCACATTATTATCAACAGTGAGTTTGCAAAAACTATCTTCTCAGAAAAAAAAGGTTGTGCGGGGGCAGGGGGGTGGGGGTGGGAAGCGGACCTGGCTCAACCATGGGTTCCGCCCCTGGGAACTTGATCGATCCAATCAGAACAGTATTAAAGGTTGTAGCCGAGTGATGTATGAGCAATCAAGAATGTAGTATCGACTCTGGAAAGGTGTCTCAAAAGACGGAAGGATCGATATAACTAAAAAAATCGAAGGTATGGATCCATAAGAAAAAAAGTTAAAAAAAAAAAAAAATAAAGAACAACGCTTTTTGATGTCATTTCTGTGCTTGCAATTTCGCTCTATGCAAACATTGAGCACGTGAGGCTGGCACGCAAACACAATAATCGTGTTCAATAAGCGTAGAGAGATCTGTGAAGCCCGTTTGGTAACAAAATCGTTTCAGTGATTTTCGGTGCTTTTAAAAGTACTATCAGATAAAATTGTGCAAATAAAACAGATGCAAGGGTTAGTCTAAGTTCGTGGGTACCGTGATATTGTAATTTTAAAACAATTTCGCATTATACGTTAGCTATATTATAAGAAGAGAAAAAAAAAAAGAAAAAAAAAAAGAGAGAAATAAGGGCAAAAACCGAGTAAAAGCAAAAGGTTATGAATAGAATAGAAGTTGCGTCCCAGTTAGGACAAACTTTTAAAAAATGTTGAAATATACCTTTTGAAAGGTGAGAGGTCTTAGGCTTCAACTGGTCATAATAATTGAAAAACAAAACATACTATAAAATAAGTGCAAAATATAAGAACAGTGAAAATAAGACCAATATCTGTAGGTAGACAAATAAAGCTTGTACAGACACCTTAGAGCAGTTTTTATAAGCTCCACTCAAATTTAAAAAAAAAAAAAAAAAAAAAAAAAAAAAACAAACAAACCATCTTTGATAAAAAATTCACAAATTAAAAAAAAAACTATTTTGCATAATAAACCTACTGATAGTGGATTTCTCATTTATAAGTCTATTTCAGAGACAAGGAACTAATTTACCTTCCAAAAAAAATTAGCATAAGGGTTACGTTAGAGTACAGTCACAGTGTGATTACAACAATAAAGGGGGCTTTGTAAAATATCAGTCCAAACATGTTTGTGAAACTCAATACATTTTTTAAACTCTAAGGAGAGTTAAACGATACTCTGAAATTGCTGGTCAGAATGTATTTATAAAAACTGATTTGCTAATTTTGTACTCAAACATATTAAATATGTCATCACTTTTGACTTTTTAAAACACATATTCCCTTAGTTTCTCTGCCAAGTCAAATGATGCTTTAAATGTTTAGGTATTACAGGTGATGAGTAGAAAAAGTACTTACGTGTATTTTTGCAGTTGTGAGAAAAATGAGTTAAAAAATTTTACAGTCTTATTTAAATACCTAATATGCTTCTCGAGGTAACTCTAAATCCCACACATGTGTATTGTTTTCATGAATCATATTTACAGGAATGATACAGGGAAAGTGATAGAATATAATGCAGGTCTGAACTCATTTTGAAAAATTGTAATTTGAGCACTTTGTCTACCCTGGCCTTCTTTATCTTTTCATCATGAAGACAATATTTTGAATTTTTAAATAGCAAATATCCCTCGTTCCATGATATCAAATTGAGATTGTTTTGTTAAAGTGGAATGTCCAGTTGGAACTTTGTAATCCCCTTTGGCAATTACCTGAAGCACATAGATCAAGATATAAATATATATTGTGAATTAATCAGGGGCATCACTAGGGTTGGTTGTCACCCTGTGCTGCAAATGAATGGTGTCACCCTCCCATCCTAACAACCCCAAACCCCCCACCCCGACCTCCACTGCTTATTTCTTAACCAGCTCATGCAGAATAGTGTGTAGCATTGTTTGAGCAACAAGGGACATAAGAAGCAAACGGAATTTGAAGTAACAGCATTTAAAATGTAAACAAACACTTTCTGGTGTTAAAAGATGCATCGGCCAATCTTTTCATCAAAATCATCATTCTTCACTTTGTCACTGTATATTGAGAAAATCATAGTTCTTCCCCTTATCACCCTATATTAACAAAAATCATCATTCTTCAACTTATTATTGTATAATGACAAAATCATCATTCTTCACACACCATATATTTAAAAAAAATCATCATGCTTCACTTTATCATAGTATATTGAACAAATCCATTGTTCTTCACCTTATCACTATATATTGACAAAATCACATGCAAAAAATCCTGGATTTTTCTGTGATTGATAGTAGATAGTTCTTTATAATTTTCAGTTTTGAAAAGCTCCTCTAGCATGAAGTTTTCTTCTTGAACCTTATTCTCTCTTCTAATATTTCACATTGATCTGATTTTAACTTATAATTTTTATGAAACACACTCAAGTGGCTAGCACCCTTAGTGATGCCACTGCACTTACTGTCTAACAGATGAGTACAGTCATTTACTGCAACAATGGGTTTGATCTTGATTATCCTGGGAAAATATGCCTCCCCTAACATTCTATGGGGTTTTTAATTCACAAAAGGCCTTAATGCTGATAGAGATATAAATAGGGATTTGTATATTGCGTTACACAGTAGTGTAATCTAAAAAAAACAAAACAAAAAACCAAATGGACTTACTTTGGACGGTAGCCCCATCTCAGTTTGCCATGGCTGTTGACATATGCCAAGGATGAAGTACTATTAGAAACAGCTGTAGCAGCACGAGAGCTCTGATCTGGACTGGTGATGTTTACATAGAACACCTCACTTGGCATCATTGCTAAGATCAGGATAGAATTTGTTTTTTTTTTAAAAACACCAAAAGAAAACAACAAAACAAACAAAGAGAATAGATTTACAAATGTTAAATGAAGATTTAAAACCAAAGACTTGTTTTCATAGCTTGTGAATGTGAGTTCTAAAACCAATTTTTATTACAGCACAAACTGTTCTCAAAGTGACTTCTCATCTTCTGGTTATCAATTACTATGTCTATGACTATTTGTGAAGGATTTATTTATAGCCATAAAAAGTCAAGTATTCAATGAAGCATATAAAACCACCAAATAATAATAATAATCCATTAATACATATGCTTATTTAGACCATAACTAAATTTTTGGGTTGCTCCTCCATTGAAAGACCAGATGAATTTTATGACTTTAACTTAAAGTTTAAACTTCATTTTTTAAAAATATTTAACTTCTCATGACTTATAAGAGACAGGCAAAGTCAAAGGTTCAGACTGTTGGTATGTCACTTTGTAAGTCAAAGATTCAATCTCAACATAAATAACTTGGTAAAATTTCAGGGTGTAATAAGAAATGTGATCACTTTGCAGTGGGTCCTGAGCAAGGAAAGTAGCTGGCCTTAGTAAGTGAGTAGTAACTAAGGCTAAGCCTAATTATATAATATGATTATAATTACAACTGCTTCAGTGATAGTATTTTCATTACCACCCAACTACTTTGGCTCTCTCTCAGAACACACACCCCCTCCCCACACACACACACCCCCTCCCCACACACACACACCCCCACACACACAATACTGTGTACTCAGAAATTATTTTCAACACACTGGAGTCGGTGGAGTTCAGTCAGTCAGTAGCCTCAGTATGGTGGGTATACACTTTTAACGCACACCATACAGTACACTGTACTGAATTTACCTGGAATTTGTAGTATATAGAAATATCACTACAACATATTTTAAACATTTAAATAAGATAATCTGTAGACTGTACCGTTAGATTTTTTTAGCAGTAGATTAGAAGTAGAAGCAAATAAATTATGACGAATTATAAAAAAAAGGCAGGGAAGTTCACTCATCCCCAGAGATCTTGTTGGAACCGTCAAGTTTAAATTGAACAAAAATTACCATGAAGGTTAATAGTTTGATCCAATTTAATATTTTGTCAAAGAATCAAAACCTCAATAACTTTCAAAAGCTTAGTTTATTGTTTTTTGAAAGGAAGCTGCCATTTTGTTTCTAAGGACTATCAACTTCCGGGTTATATACAGCACCAATTTACCGACTTATTAAAACCACAACAAATATGTCATACCATTTTAGGGTCAGTTTTAATTCTTGATGAGACGCACGTAATTTGAAAATGTCCTACTTATGCATGTCTGGAAGTGAAAAAAAACTTAAAATGTGTCAGAAGCTGGATACTTCTTGCTCAATTTGTATAAAATGATTTTTCACAACTTCTCTCTGTCTCCTATAGGCTATATATACAACTTTCTCTATCTACCTCTTTCTCTCTTCCTCATTTTTTTTCTCTCTCTCTCTTTCTCTCTCTGTCTCACACACACACTCACACAAACCCATTGTTTGTTAGCTATTAATCAAATTAATTGATACCCGAAAATAAACTTTAAGATACACAAAAATCAGCTAAATTTCGAAAGCCCGACATAAGATTTATAGCCTATTTTGGTAAAAGTGTCACTTTTGCTCTTAGCGTAACTCTGTTTTCTTGCACACGTTCCTTAATATACTAGTAATCTTCCTTACGCCATCTTCTCTAGGTGTGAAGATGATAAGCACACAGACGAACAGGTCACGCAAGCACTCACAATGCTTTCAGGTAACTTAGTAGGCACCCGAAAAAGCTGTATTGAACAAATCAGAATAATGCCCCCCCCCCCCTTTTCCCTACAAACCTTATCCCCAACTGATCAATTTTTATCAGTGGCCTGCATCTTTAATGGAAAAAAGCGTCCCGTTTAGTGCAAGGGTAGGCAACCGTTTTTGAGTGAGGAGCCATTTTTTTAATAAATTATAACCAATTGCATTATAAGATATATATATTTAAGGAGAAGCGTGGCTATTGCCAGTATCTGCATGACGTTCCATTTGTAAATGTCTGCATTAACAGGTCAATATTGGAATGGGTATTATCAATATCTACATTGGTATTGTCAATATTGGATTGAACATTGTCGATGTCTTCATTGGTATTTCAATAATGGATTGGATGTTGTCAGTGTCTGCATTGGCGTGGTCAATATTGGCCTGGATATTGTCAATGTCTTCATTGGTATTGTCAATATTGGATTGGAGTTGTCAATGTCTGCATTGAGTGGTAAAAGGACAAGAATTTGAGGCTGATATTTCGCCAGTTGTCACGTCCAACAGTTACGATGTCAACACCACGTCCTTCCACGACGAGCCTACACCCGTCATTTTGTCATGCGGTGTACACCATAAAACACTTTAAAACTGCAAGAACTCGCTGACCTTCGGCCGGACTGACGTTGTCGTCTGCTACAGTCACTGGCGTAGGAAGGGACGGGGCGGTCAGTCCCGGGGGGCACTTCCTTCTCACTATAGAGGGGCGGCATATTCGGCTAAATGTAGAGTTTTGTTCTTAGGGGAGACGCCAAAAATCTTGACACGCCCCGGGTGGCACTGATAACCGGCGGCACTGATCACTGGCGGCACTGATAACTGGCGGCACTGATCACTGGCGGCACTGATCACTGGCGGCACTGATCACTGGCGGCACTTTCACTGGCGGCACTGATCACTGGCGGCACTGATAACTGGCGGCACTGATCACTGGTGGCACTGATAACTGGCGGCACTGATCACCGGCGGCACTGATCACCGGCTGCACTGATCACCGGCTGCACTGATCACCGGCTGCACTGATCACCTGCTGCACTGATCACCGGCGGCACTGATCACCGGCTGCACTGATCACCGGCGGCACTGATCACCGGCGGCACTGATCACTGGCTGCACTGATCAACGGCTGCACTGATCACCGGCGGCACTGATCACTGGCTGCAGTAGAGTAAAGAAGTTGTTATCAAGAGGATTGGCGTCGACACATGAATGGGGCACGAAATAAACCTCAGAGAAAAGGGGTTATAATACATTTCAGGGGAAGTAAACCACCAATTTTAAAAAAAAAAATGTTGCCTAAAAAAATAAAAAAAACATTGTCAAATAAAATGGAAACGGCCAGTGCTCATGTTTGCTCCTGAATCCAAGATTGTGATGGTGGATTATTAATGGGAAAAGATACTACATTAGTTAAGGTCATAAAATTAAAATTAAGCCGACACCTGTGATCTGCTCACTGCTAGAGCCGAACAATCAATGATCCCCAAACAAATGCTCCAGCGCATGCAAACTCATCCGCCCGGCGCTCTCCCCTCGCCCGCAAGCATGGGACATGAATGAGTTACTGTTATTGACATTCCCCCCCCCCCCCACCTCCCTTATTCCAACACAAGCTGTGAGCCAAGATGACAGCTGCAGATCAAGCGCGAAAGACTTGCGTGGGCAAAAGGTGGAGGGGGTGGGGGGGGGGGGGGACGGACGACACACACAATCTTCCGATGGAAATTAAATAGAAATTAAAGAATGAGGTGCGTACACATTTATGTACACAATTATGGTATCGTACACATTTATGTATACAGTTATTGTATCGTACACATTTATGTAGACACTTATGGTATCGTACACATTTATGTACAAAATTATTGTATCGTACACATTAACGTACACAATTATTGTATCGTACACATTTATAGACACAATTATTGTATCGTACACATTTATGTACACAATTTATTGTATTGCTAGACGTAACCCGCCAAATATTGTCGGTCGCAATGCATGAACTTCACACAGAGGCTTAGCTAAAGGGGGGAAGGGGGAGACTTAATGTCCCTGGGCGCCAGAGTAGTTTGGGGCGCCAAAATGTGCCTAGATATTATTTTAATGATGAAAATAATGGGTTTTAGATCTGAAAAATAAGGGTGCCTCTTTAAAATGCAACTTTTCCCCGGGCGCCAAACACTCTAGCCACGCCTCTGACGTCACATCAACTTAAATTTTTTTTTTTTTAAATTTCATATTTATGAAATTTACCCAAATGTCCGCAAAGTAAAAAAAATAAAAATATCTAAGTAACATTGTCTTTAAGAATCCCATTAACACCTATGAATTGTATCTTGTGAGCCTAACAAAGCCAAAATTTGCACACTTTTAAGTTCAGTAACTGGACATTTTATTTTACGCGCCTATTGAAACACAGCATTGCAGCCATTCATGCCTAGAGAATTATTATTTGTGATTTTAAAAACTGAGCTGAGGACTCAGGTGTTGTTTATATGTAAATGCGGGGTAAGGGGGCGTACTTTTGGTAAGTCTTTTTTTAAGTACGGGCCTGAATGTTAGGGGGATATTTTTCAAGTGCTGTTGAGATGTTGAAAAACGATGCGCCTTTAAAGGATAGATTGGAGTAACCCAGCGACCCAGGACAAAAAATATGTAAATAGGACCTACGTTAACATATGCATGTCACACATACTAAGCCCCTGGATAAGACACTGTTTGTTAAAAAATCCGATTCTCACATAAGCCATACTCACCCCTGAGCAAGACACCGTCTAGCATAAATATTCATGTCTCACATACTCACCCCTGAGCAAGACACTGACAACGTTTGCTGTTAACACATTATTGTGACACTCTTTGCATGTAAATATCTCAAAGACTCCTCACCAGTGGATAATCCACTATTTCACTACTGGCGTGTGTTAACATGTTGGCACATTTTTTTAAATTCTTAATTTTGCGCAACATCACTTGGCACTCAAACGCCACATTTCCGCTAACCAGGAGAAGATGGAGCTAACAAAAACAATATCGGTAACACCGCAAAGTGAAAAGAGGACTTTAAAGAAAAAAAACAAAAAAACATAAGAGCTCGCGATCCATTCGCACGAGCGAGCACTCACACACACACACTCACAAGCCTCGCACGCGCATGCGTGATAGTTTATTTTAAGCGGAAGCAGAGTGTGAATAACGAGAGGAAATACGAGGCCTTTGTTATACGTAGCCTTCTTAACATCGTCAAAACGACCTGGGATTTGTGTAGGTATCTTGACCGCTGCAGCAGATGTGTGTTTTGAAAGTGATTATTATCAAAGTCGTTCGTTAAGTTTCACGGAGGGATTTAACATATGTTCCCTTCTTGGCGCTAATCTTGAGGGCTTAGCAGTGAGTCGGTGTTTTTTTTGTTTTTTTTTTTAAGGTGGAGGTCGAATTTGTTTGCGCCAAGGTGGTAATGTTTTTAGTTTTTAATGTTGACTCCTGGTGCCTGGTGTTTAAAAAATATATTTTTGTTACTGTTGGTACTGAGAGAAACCGCCAACGACACTGTTTAATCGAAGTCAATGCAGCCATGTTTGTGTGACCAGTTCAAACGGATTTGTTGTTTTATATTATATGGCGTTCTCTCAAGTAAAGCTGAGGTTGTTGTAAAGCGAGGGGGGGGGGGGGGGGGGGTTGCCATGGAAATTGAAATATGTTAGCATATACGGCATAGTCCCTTTTGGTAGATTAACACGCGCTACTTCTGTATTGGAAATTGAATGTTTAAATAAGTAATGATTTGATTAGTAATATTAGTAATAATTAGTAATTACTGCAATGTTCAACCATTTCCTTCACCACATGAATATTATATTGAAAAAACAAATCTATGTAGGCCTATTGTTTTTAAAGAGCCTTTCAAAAGTAAATTTTCAGTTGGATCATAAAATCAGTGACCTACTATTTGGTGCTCTTTTATGCAAACAAAACAAACCTCGTTGAGGTCAAGGTTCACAGACAATGACAAGAGTGAGTACAGATAGTGGTAGTGGTGAGACAAAAGAATATTATATTATTATTTATTACTAGTATTACTAGGACCTTTTGGGCTTAACCATGTGCAGTTTTGGCTAATTCAGTCTATTACTATTGGTGTCATTAGGGATACATATATCATATAGGGTTCAAGGTTAGGTTTAGGGATATCATACATTTAGGGTTCAGGTTAGGATTAGGGATAGATTTAGGGTTCAGGATAGGTTTATAGATACATTTAGGGTTCAGGTTAAGTTTAGGGATGCATTTAGGGTTCAGGTTAGGTTTAGTGGCAGTGAATTATAAAAGTTCACGGTCGTGGCAACCAAAATGGCAGCCTGGTGATATGTCATGGCACCAATTGTCTGAATTTACCCAATCACAGCAGTTCTTTTTACACTGGGTCTGGTTATTTTGAGAAAATACCAGGTCGGGTCCAAGTGTTACAAAAAAAAAAAGGGTTAACTACTCTTTCTCTATAATATATGCAAATAAATAAAACAAAGTATGGGAAAACCTAAAATAAGGAATGCAACAAAACAACGAACGTGTCTGCAGGATGCCTTCGTCAGTGAACAAGCAACAGAAAAAACAGAATAAAATAAAAATAGCACTTAGCTGAAAAGTAGTATCCTAGAAGGCAGCAAAGTAATTGTCCTATAATACATGCCGGCCTTTAAGCAATATTCCTGCAGACAGTTTTATGCCATACCTGTGGCTCCTTTTGATTAATATAATAGTCACCTACCCCAAAAAAACCTAATAAACCTATTTACCGGAGTTCAGACGTCACGCATGACGATCACTGTCTTTTTTCTCAATCATTACTATTAATATAAAACATGTCAAGTTGGGGGGGGGGCAAGTTTCAATGAGGAAGCAGGGCGCACCAGAAGCAAAATGTATGTATGGGATTGTGGAGGGGGTTGTGTATGAGGCGGGGGGGGGGGGGTGTTGGTAGTCACATTAAGACAAACACTGGCTTAGTAGGGCCATGGGGATTAAATTGTTCGTACTCACTCAACCTTGATTTGCAAGTCTGTTAATTAGGCAAGTTAGCGTCGCACAATAGGCTGGTCTGGTATTGACCAATGGCCTTTATCAAAAGGGAACCATTCTCAGTTAAAACCACATCACACCTCACCCAATTGTTAAGGGAGGTAATGGTTGTGGAAACAAGTGCTTGAAAAAAAAAAATGTTGTTCAGCTTCAAATTAAAAAGTCGAATACTGCTCCAAAATACACAAGCGGGGTCGTAACGGGGCCGTGCTGTGCAATGGCCTAGATGAATAGTCTAGATAATTCTTCTTTGTCTAAAATCCAGAAAACATTGTAATGTAAATATAATGAAGCTAAGGTTAAAATGAAGGATTTTGGCCTGTATATATATATTATATTATGTTTGTCTATGTCTTACTATGTTGATTTTGGAAATAGAGAACGCTACACAATATGAAGGTAGTTTGACACATGAACATCCTGGGCTAATCAAGTTACTGGAGCACAGGTTTCTTGCCCATGGGAGGTGAACTCAAATGGTGTTGGGAAGGGATGGTGGGGGTCACCTGCTGAAACAATATACTTAAGACAAGGAGTGATTTTCAGATTTCAGATAGTTTTTTTTTTTTTCTTCTTGGAGCTGTGTTCTGAAATAAAATGAATGCCGGCAACTAGAAGAAAAGACAATTCTGAACTGGATCCAGGGAGTCGCGTTGTCTAAAATAAATAATACAGTGGCGTGGCGCTGTGCAAGGAGAAGGAAATCGGGGGGGGGGGGGGGGGGGGGAGTTGGCCCCGGGTCTCAAAATCATGACGCAGGTCCTAATTTTGTAATTACATTGGATGTTAAAAAGGGTTTATTTAAAATTTTAAAAAAAATATGTTGTCATAATTATTAGTCTAGTCTTCGGCCACCACCCCCGTTGTTTAACACGATGTTTCCCGGTAAGTTATCATTCAATATAAATATAACTAGTTACAAACATGTAACAGATGACTTGGCTTCATAAGTACCACTCCATTTAAAAATCCAACAAGCATCTATTTTTTAAAAAAGAAAGCTGGCTACATCATCTCCATTTTTAATCAGCTTATTTACGTATGAATTTTTGACATATGAAGTTTTGACATATGAATTATTGGCATATGAATTATTGACATATGAATGATCGACATGTGAACAAATACTTTAAGTAGCGGAGTGCCTGATACACTGCTTTTATTTGGTAATTTAATTACAATTATTAGATCTACTATTCTGATATGTTCATTAACTAACTTTTCTAAAAAGAAAGCCTAAATTATAACCGAATGTAATAAATGAACAGAACTCATGGGAATTCAGGGGGAAAAACTCTTTCTAATGAAGAGCCAAGTTTAAAATCTAAATATTTTATTTCTTTTTCTGAGGCAGACAAGCCATTGCTGTATAAATTGGTAGTGGGGAATTTTCCTTGGGCAAGTAGGGCAAAATTAGTCCTCATGACAACCATTTACCATTGTCTTATTGAAAACATACCATAACTTTACCATCGTTGTATAAACATACCATAAAATTACCTTCATTGTATAAACATACCGTAATATTGTCATCATTGTATAAACATACCGTAATATTGTCATCATTGTATAAACATACCGTAATATTGTCATCATTGTATAAACATACCCATATAGAAAAAACCTTTGTGGTTACTGCAAAAGATACGATGATATATAATAGATATAATAAAGATCAGTTTAAACTCTTTGTTACCTTACCCTCCCCTCTATGAAAATAATGTTTAAACTAAAAGGTCTCATTCAACTGTCATATAATCCTCACGCCAGCCACAAAGGTCTCATTCAGCTGTCATATAACCCTCACGCCAGCCACAAATGTCTCATTCAGCTGTCATAGAATCCTCACGCCAGCCACAAAGGTCTCATTCAACTGTCATATAATCCTCACGCCAGCCACAAAGGTCTCATTCAACTGTCATATAATCCTCACGCCTGCCACAAAGGTCTCATTCAGCTGTCATATAACCCTCACGCCAGCCACAAATGTCTCATTCAGCTGTCATAGAATCCTCACGCCAGCCACAAAGGTCTCATTCAGCTGTCATATAATCCTCACGCCAGCCACAAAGGTCTCATTCAGCTGTCATAGAATCCTCACGCCAGCCACAAAGGTCTCATTCAGCTGTCATAGAATCCTCACGCCAGCCACAAAGGTCTCATTCAGCTGTCATAGAATCCTCACGCCAACCACAAAGGTCTCATTCAGCTGTCATATAATTCTCATGCCAGCCACAAAGGTCTCATTCAGCTGTCATAGAATCCTCATGCCAGCCACAAAGGTCTCATTCAGCTGTCATAGAATCCTCACGCCAGCCACAAAGGTCTCATTCAGCTGTCATAGAATCCTCACGCCAGCCACAAAGGTCTCATTCAGCTGTCATAGAATCCTCACGCCTGCCACAAAGGTCTCATTCAGCTGCCATAGAATCCTCACACCAGCCACAAAGGTCTCATTCAGCTGTCATAGAATCCTCACGCCAGAGCCCTCTTAGCACAGATTGTTGCCATTTCATGTGGAGCTTTTTATCAATAAATGCAATTATATAGTTGCGAAAGAAAGTGTGGAGTAATGGTGAGTTAACTTGCATGCAAAATAAAATTCCAGATTACTGGGCAACTGTGTTAAATGAGATTCTTAAAGATACTGCAAGTGCATTTTGAGGCTTAATATCTCCTCCATTGCTTAAATAGTCTCAGTTTAAATATGGTGTAATAAATCTGGGTGCAAAAAAAAGGGGGGGGGGCATTAGACTATTAATATGGTTATGTATGGCATCCTTCCGTCTTCACGAGACGATGGAGTAGCTATATTGTAGTGCTACACTTCGACGAGTGGCTCACTAGGCCAATCCTGGAAAGACAATCTCGTCTGCATTTCATGCAGGAGAATGATGATTCCTGGTTAATTTTGACCTTCCGTGCTGTTCTTTTTCTTGCAAGGGCTTCGTTCCGCACATCTTCTGCCTTTTTCACTCCTTCGTACACTGCCGTTCGCCAGCTGGAACGTTGTTCGGCAATGATCTCCCATTTGTTGACTTCAATGTTCGCTTCCTTCATGTTCTTTTTGCAAACGTCCATATATCTCAGGCGAGGCCGTCCAATACGTCTTGTCCCTTCTGCCAACTTTCCATACAACAGCATCTTTGGAATACTGCCTACCTCCATTCACCTTACATGGCCCAACCAGCGAAGGCGCTTCTTGCTAAGAGCGGAGAATATGCTACACATTTTGGAACGTTCCAAGACCTCTGTGTTAGTCACCTTGTCCTGCCATCGGATGCGTAGAATGTGGTTATATGGTTATGGGACACACTAAAAGTGTGCTTTGGCGTAACTGGGGGGTGGGGTGGGGGGTAGCACTAATTGCGAATCTTATAAATTGCATTACTTGAAATGCATGTTTTTGTCAAATAATTTTAGTAGATTGGAAGCTCACGCTTGGCCTCTGCCTGTGTTTGGCGGGCTATGTGACCAGTTCTAAAAAAAAAAAATTGTCATTGGTTTTGGTGTTCCAATGAAGGCTTTGAGGGTAAAAGACACTAAAAGGTTTCTCTAGTTTCTTTTAATGATACTTTAATAAATGATTGATTCCTTGCTGTTTGTTATTGCTGTCACTTACCTGAGGGGCTCTCATGAAAAAGGCTTTGGAAGCCATATGATCACCCTCAATTTATCTTTGAATCCACTAGTGGATGTTAACTAGTGGATCCTAACTTGTAGATCCTAATTAATGGATCCTAAGTTGTAGATCATAGCTTGTAGATCCTAACTAATGGATCCTAACTAGCGGAACCTAACCAGTGGATCTTAACTAGTGGATCCTTACTAGTGGATCCTAACAAATGGATCCTAACAAATGGATCCTAACTAGTGGAACCTAACCAGTGCTCACTTCGATCCCTTCGATCCCTTTGGTGGGAAAGCAATTCATTGCAGTTTCAGAGCTGCACACTGCTAAATTTCATTCTGGGTGGAGCATCTGTTGTTTCAAGGCCGAATTTTACGATCATGTAAGAATTCGTGGTTCTTCAAATCAAGGGCTCTTAACCTTGGGTGCCTGAGGCCGGGGTGGCTGTAAAACCCAGAAAATCAGGTTTATTCCCATTTTTATTTTCAGCAGCTGGCAATTTGTACTGGTGCATTTCCTTGGTTTTGTTTCTGGAATTTATTGAAAGAAGGAAGACAACCATAACTGAGTTATTTTCATATTACAGCCGTATTTATGTAAGACAGAGGGTGTGTATGTATGTGTGTGTTTTTGTGGAGGCAGTGTTCTGTAATTTAGAGAGTGTTTGGACCTGACCACTCTGTGTAATCTTGTAAAGTCTCTCTCATGCACAAGCATATTAGATGGAACTACAAACAATAACAAGGGGGGGGGGGAAGGGTGGTGGGTGGGTGGGGGGAATGTATGAATTGTGTTTCCAGTCCTGCCTGTTAATGTCAGCAAGGCTTGACATGATGATCAATAGGACACAACTCACAACTAGGTCTGTCAAAGATTTGATTTATCAGAAAAAAACTTGTAGGATCAAAATAGAATAAATAAATAAAAGAGATGAAGTCATTAGTGTAGGCTCAAACATTTTTAATTTTTTTTTTTCATTGCTAATTTGTTATGTTTATTTAGTCAGTGAACAGAAAACTTGTTTCCTTTGTAACATGGCCAAGTCTACTTGATTATCTTCCCCTGAATAACTTAACACATAAGGCAATGGGGATGGAGCGGGGCCCCCTCCCCCCCTCCCATTGATCAGGTTATTTGCTCCCTTATCCCCATAACTGTCAGTGGCATTGTGAAGGTAGATTACTTTGTTCTGCCAATACTGAGAAGAGAAAAAAAACATATAGTTTTTTTTTGTTATTTTCTCCCCTTTCTTCCTGTAGTCAATGATTTGGAAATGATGATCAAAATTTTCACTAAAAAAAAAAAGTTCCCAATAACTGAGCTAAATCAGCTTTTTATAACATACTGTTGGTGTTAAATATTTTCTTTTGTTTTACGGATATAGTTGATGAATTAAATATGGGGTGTAAAAGGGGGGTGGGACATCAGAATATTAATATAGTTTAAGGGCAGTGGCGTAAGGAGAGGGGGATAGCACTAATTGGGAATCTTATAAAGTGGGTTACTTGAATGCATGATTTGTCAAATAACTTAAGTACACAGGCAGTGTTATACATTTCGGTCGCCATTGTTTTGACGGCTATAGCTAAAAGTACAAGACTTGTAACCCCACATTAGTAATAATAAAAAATGTGAGAGATCTGAACTTATTAGATTTGATTGATGTATTTTGAATTCATTCCAGATTTTGTTTAAGAGCCTGCTTTAATTTTTTTTTAAAATTATTTTTTAAATGGCTGTTCAGCTTTGGAAATGGAATTTTAACACCGGAGAGCAAGACTATATATCTGCAGCGTCTGATTCATTCATATGAAGCTGATGAACAGCTATTAACTTTTTATCCCGTTGAACTGGTTTACTTTGGAATATTTAATATTCAAAAAAGGGAAAAAAAAATTTTCTTATGGTTTGGAGGCTTGAAAATCATGTTTAGTTTTTGATGGGTTGCAGGTTTAAACATCATATTTTTGCTGTTTATGGGGGGTGGGAAGTGTTTTAGGTTGGCCTTTCTCAACCTCGTCCAACCTTAAATATTTTTAAAACCTCGGTTATTAATACGAAAAGAAACTGCTCTTTTTGTATACATATATATATATATGGGGCCGTACAGCCTAGGTTGAGAAGCACTGTTTAAGGAGGTGAGAGGTTATGGGGAAAACAGCATGCTGTTATCGGACTAATATTCATTTATTAATAATGACCACGGTATATTAAACTATTATACTTATTAAAAAATAGCTTTTAAACTTTTTTTGGCTCATAAATACAACTGACCATACAACTGACCAGTCAAGCGTCAGTAAAACTCATTCTCAAATTTGACAAAAATGTTCACATCTCAAAGTTTTGGGGTAAAATATTTAGGCGGGCTCCACGAGATGAGTGTATGGGGAACACTGTACTCTTATTGCAGTTTTAGCACTGGCCAGGTCTCTAAGATTGACAATCCCCTGTATTGATTTATCCCTTATCTCCGCTAGAAAATATTGTTCTCTTTTTCCAATGCCCTGTAGTAAAAAAAAAACTTTATAAAAAAACAACCTAACAACCTTGACTGTGCAAGGGGTAGAGAACCCATCACTTATTCGTTCTTGGGTTGAGGGAAAGCCCGAAAGAAGACTTAACAAAACAAAAACCAGTGGGTTTGCAAAACGTTTTTTTTTCTCTGCCCACGAAACCAGTGTGAACGAGGAGTTAAGAGAAAGGAACAAACCTAGCGCTGTGTTAAGTCCGAGATGATGCTGTGAACTTATTATGTTTGTCATATGACAGTATGTAAATAAAAATACTTGAATGAGAGTATGATGTGCAACGTATGGTTGTTATTTGACAGAGAGACAAACGAACAGCTTGTTTTGATTGCTCTAAAGTGGGTTTTGTTTTAATCTATTTTCAGATTCCTTTGATTTGAGTTTGAGGGTATTCGGACAAGTGACTGCAAGGTTTTAGCAAAGTTTGAGGAATCCCCTTACCAGGGATGGATAGGTCAGCCACTTTGGGGGTCGAAAACCTGAACAAGACACTGTGAATTCTGCCACAAAAGGAGTTTTATAATTAATCTCCCCCCCCTGAGACCTGGCTGCCTCGGCTTTTTTCATGTGTAAGTTGTGTCTGATCACAGAGCTTCTTAAACTGGTGGGCTTAGAGCTAAAACCTGTTCGCCTTTTTTGTTACCAATTAACAAAAGTAAATTTAAAAAAAAATCAAAAGAAGAAACATGGAATAATCAGTTAAGTAGGTACCGGTCATAGTGCAATGTTGGGAATTCATTGCAGTGATCAAATTTGAAAGTTTGAGAAGCACTGCCCTGCTTTATTTGATTTGTTTCACCCCAAATATTGGCTTGGATTATAATTTCATACTAGCCTTATTTTTAAAAATTAAGTGCACATTGTAACACATTCATTACATTTAATTTTTTCTTTTGTGTAACAGTAAGCAAGGGATGGGATTAAGCTGTTTTTGTTGGGGGGGGGGGGGGTGTGGGGGGCACCTTAGCTAGGAATCTGGCCTAAATCAGAAAAGGTATTTTGACCATTGACCTTAGCGAGGAATCTGGCCTAAATCAGAAGAGGTACTTTGACCATCGACCTTAGCCTAAACCAGAAAATGTATTTTGACCATTGGGCTCACTCAACCAACAGCCTCAATTGTCTTTTAAAGCTGGGGTTCCCTTCCTTGTTTTTTAAACTCTGTGCCCCCCCCCCCCCCCCCCATTCCCACCTCTCAAATGGTTATGCTAGTGTTACAACCAACCAAAAAAGCGACAATGCATTTTAAAATTGAAACAAAATGAATTTCTTAAGTTTTTTTAATTGGTAACACAAGGAGAATGGTATTCCGTAATTGGTAACACAAGGAGAATGGTATTCCGTAATTGGTAACACAAGGAGAATGGTATTCCGTAATTGGTAACACAAGGAGAATGGTATTCCGTAATTGGTAACACAAGGAGAATGGTATTCCGTAATTTGTAACACAAGGAGAATGGTATTCCGTAATTGGTAACACAAGGAGAATGGTATTCCGTAATTGGTAACACAAGGAGAATGGTATTCCGTAATTGGTAACACAAGGAGAATGGTATTCCGTATTTGGTACAAAACCAATTTGTAGGAAGGAATTTTGTTGGAATTGGAAATAATAATGTAAAAAAGCAGCAAACATAAATTTTATTATATTAAGAAAGGGAACATTTTCCCCATTTCTCACAAGGGAACATTTTCCCCATTTCTCACAAGGGAACATTTTCCCCATTTCTCACAAGGGAACATTTTCCCCATTTCTCACAAGGGAAAATTTTCCCCATTTCTCACAAGGGAACATTTTACCCATTTCTCACAAGGGAAAATTTTCCCCATTTCTCACAAGGGAACATTTTTCCCAATTTCTCACAAGGGAACATTTTCCCCATTTCTCACAAGGGAACATTTTTCCCAATTTCTCACAAGGGAACATTTTCCCCATTTCTCACAAGGGAACATTTTTCCCAATTTCTCACAAGGGAACATTTTCCCCATTTCTCACAAGGGAACATTTTTCCCAATTTCTCACAAGGGAACATTTTCCCCATTTCTCACAAGGGAACATTTTTCCCAATTTCTCACAAGGGAACATTTTACCCATTTCTCACAAGGGAACATTTTCCCCATTTCTCACAAGGGAACATTTTTCCCAATTTCTCACTCACACTCTCACTTTAAAAAACATTTTAAAAAAAACTTTCATTCGAAACAAATTTGTGTTTGAACTTGGTTAAAAAAGTTTTTTTTTGTACAAGTTGATTGCATTCTATTATCTTGCTACTATCTCGTAACCAAAGAGAACTGTAGAACTGTAAAAAAAACAGCTGTGGCTTATAACATGAACTAAAATGCTAAATGAAGATATAAAATAAAAAAATGATATATAACTGTTTATTTCGTGTTTTCAAAGTCAGTGGCTCCTCTGTTCTTATAATCGCACTTCACCGCACCCCTTAGAAATGGCTCCTGGTCTCGCACTCCCCGGGGCTCCGAGCACCCAGTGTTGGGAAGCTCGTCTGAAAGAATACGCCAATAACTGTTTATTTTCTGTTGTTATTTTGTTTAGGTGTAGTCCAACTAAAAAGTTGTAGATACTAACTCAAGGGCCTACTGTAGTCTAGCCATCAGCTCCTAATGTGGCCATCAGCTCCTACTGTGGCCATCAGCTCCTACTGTAGCCATCATCTCTCACTGTATCCATCAGCTCCTACAGTAGCCATCAGTTCCTACTATAACCATCAATTCCTACTGTAGACATCACATTAGCCTTCTTATTTAACAATCAGTTTCTACTGTAGCCATCAGTTCCTACTGTAGCCATCAACTCCTACAGTAACCACCAGTTCCTACTGTAGCCATCAGCTCCTACTTATTGCAGCCATCAGTTCCTACTGTAGCCATCAGCTCCTACTGTAGCCATCAACTCCTACAGTAACCACCAGTTCCTACTGTAGCCATCAGCTCCTACTTATTGCAGCCATCACTTCCTACTGTAGCCTTCAACTCATAGATGTGATCAGTTGTAGTGGGGGTAAATTCCACAACATGGCAGTTTCATAAAAAATTCATAAATAACATTGAAAAAACAATACATCCAAATGCTAGTCCCCCCCCCCCCCCCCCGAGCACAGCGCTTAGTGGGCGCCAAAGCCAGACGTCCATGTTTCATTCATGCAAAAACATGTGTATTATGTGTTCCTTTCTTCCTTAGTCTTAGGAGGAGGGCTTTGCCCAAATGCGCAGTTTTACTAGCCGCGCTCCAGTCCCCGGCATACCTTTCGTCATTATAGCAAACTACTTCAGTGCAAAAATAATTCTAGGAAACTATTTACCAAGAAACCAAACATGGGTTACTTCCCTGGATTAAGTTATCAAACTTAAATTCTGGTATTCTGGTTCAATTGCACTGTACCGACGAGAAGAAAAAACCAAACAAACAAAAAAAAACTATACACTAAGTTTTTCGTATTGATCATTTATAAAATGTTATATCGATCTTTTTGTTTGGGGTGGGAGGGGGGGGGGTGGGGGGGGGGTTGTTGAAAAATTTGCCAAAACATGCATTCAAGTAATCCACTTTTTAAGAATCTGAATTAGTGCACCCCCTCTCCCCCCCCCCCCGGCCCCCCTTTTTCCAAGCTCGCAGCCGCACTTTATTTCACCAACTATTTAAAAAAAAAAAAAAAAAAAACATAAGCAAATATGACGCACCAAAGTCACGTGATCTTTTTTTTAAAGATCTCATGTAGCGCAGTTCTCGGGAATTTTATTTCGCGAAATAAGTGTCATCATATTTCCCCCAATCTTCCCCTTAAAATAGAAGAAGGGGGGTGGGGAATGATTTTTGGGCTTGGGGTGGAAAATTTGATGGAATATGTTGTCGGACCGACAACGAGACTATGTGCCAAGTTTAAGCTCGATTGGATGACGGGGAAAGGGGTCACTGGCAAAATCAAATTAAATATAATGGATTTAAAAAAAGGGCTCCTGCTTTTCAAAGGTTTCAAAATTAAAGAAAATGTTTGTAAAGATTTAGCTTGAGCCACAAAGAAGGATCACTGTTTCTGAAACGACTTCCGCCATCCACCAAAGGCCAAAGGTAAACAGAGAAAAGCAACAACTGCCCGTGCCTTCGCGTGACATGATATAGGGGGCAGTAGGCGGTCTGAGATACAGTCCGAGCGAAGTCGTTTATTTATTTCGATAGCGAATCTAATTCGGGGCACATGTTTATTACGGAGCCTCCGAATGTCCGTTCTCCAAGTGCGCAGTTTGAGAATCGTTGCAGGCTGGAGGTTATGTGATTCGCGTCTTCTCATCAGACGCACACATCGGGGGGGGGGGGGGGGGGGGGGGGGGGAAAGCAGACGGCGATTGCAAGAAAAAAATTCCTGAAAGTTAACTTTTGCTCTGGTCCGACAATTAAAGTACTCACCCCCCCCCCCACCCAAAAGCCTGTCTTGGCTTCAAACATAAACAGATCTTACGTGCCTGCCGGGGGCCCCGGTTAACTGCACAGAACATGGCAGTAAGCCGGCATGGGTAATAGTACATACTTACACGCGATTGCTCGATAGTACATACTTACACGGGATTGCTCGATAGTACATACTTACACGGGATTGCTCGATTGTACATACTTACGGGGGATTGCTCGATAGTACATACTCACAAGGGATTGCTCGATAGTACATACTTACACGGGATTGCTCGATAGTACATACTTACACGGGATTGCTCGATTGTACATACTTACACGGGATTTCTCGATAGTACATACTTACACGAGATTGCTCGATTGTACATACTTACATGGGATTGCTCGATAGTACATACTTACACGGGATTGCTCGATTGTACATACTTACAAGGGATTGCTCGATAGTAAATAATTACACGGGATTGCTCGATAGTACATACTTACAAGGGATTGCTCGATAGTACATACTTACATGGGATTGCTCGATAGTACATACATACATGGGATTGCTCGATAGTACAGTTGGTGCATTTACAAGTACGTGGATTTCTTCTGGACAGTTCACTTAAGTGGATTTTTTGGATAATATATCTCAAAGGTGAATTTCTGTATGGTTCATTCATGTTAAATTCTTCCTTTTTTAAAATCTTATCAGGGTTGGGGTGGGTGGGGTGGGGGGGGGAGGGGAAGTTGGGGAGCTCCGAATATTTGATTATATTTTTAAACTTAGTTTGATTTTTAAAAAAAAAACATTTTTCTGCAGTAATTTGTGTGTGTGGACTATAGTCCTCCCAATAAAGGTCGCCTTCTTCTGCATTTACTGGAGTGAAATTCAAAATGGTGTACTTTAAAATATTATGTCCATTTCGTTTACTTGCGCATGAAAAACTACCAAAAAAAAAAAAACTCGTTTTATTTATCAACGAAACTACCCCCCCCCCCCCTGGTATTTATTTAAGCCAGAGCGAGTGTCTGGGGAGTTTGTGGGGGAATGGAGGGATGGAATGGGCAATTTGTGGGATTGGAACGGCGTGCAGCTGCCATGCTTTATTCGAATGGTAATAAGAAAATTGGAGATAGGAAAGGAAGATTTCGCCCGAGGGATGGAGGCTGTGGCGAGGGGGGGAGAAGTAGGTCGACCCATCTTGATATTAAATAAACATTTTTTTTTTACACTGGAATCGGGACGTTCGATTTCTTGTATTATAGATCGGATTCTGCGTGATTACTGCTGCATGGACGAGGAAGCCACGAGCGTCACCACCAGAGATATCAGAGGATTTTATAAGTCTGCTCCGCTAATAGAATTGGTGTGGATGTTTCACTTTCTAACTTGTTTTTTTTTTTTTCAAGTCTGGCCAACTTCATATTTTTCACCCGTCACATTCAACTAATAGTCACCCCTGACCCACTAATAGTCATCACTGACCCTCTAACCAACGAATCGTAACAATCAACTAATACTCATCACTGACCCACTAACCAACGAATTTATAAATAAACCACAAGCGACCCCTAAAAAAAAAAGTTTTTCGCATAAATCCTTCATAAAACGTAATATCGAGCAATGTTGGTGGGGGCTTGAAGATTTGACAAAACATGCTTACAAGTAACGCACTTTATAAGAATCCCAATTAGTGCTCCCGCCTCCCCCAAGGCTCGCAACCGCATATTTTTTTCACCCCCCCCCCCTGAACTATATACTATTCCAATTACCCATCGGCTTTCACAAAGCAGATATATTTAAAAAAAAATTTTTTGCACACCAAACGCACTTGATATATTATATTGTTTGAAAGAATCTCATTTAGCGCAGTTATAAGGAACTTTCCTTCATGTCCCCCCTTGAAAAATAGGAAAAACTGATGGTATGGGTTGGGAGGCGAGGCTGAACATTAGATAGAATGCGTTGTCACCGAAAACGAGTCTTTATCTCAAGTGTCAGCTCGATAGGTTGACGGGAAGTGGGTCAGTTAACCGTCCAAAGATTTCTTTTTTGGCCAGCCACGAATTTAATGTAAAGGATTTAAAAAATAGCATACATTCATTTTTAACATTGGTCCCCACGGAATTCTCTTTCTTAACATGACAGCACATATATTTACATATGTTGGGACGTATTTTATTTTTACACGATATGTCGGACAAGGCAACAGGGCATATCACAGCGACAGCGGTTTCATAAATGTTTTTTTAGTGCCGTGACCCTTGGTAACATTTGCCATGTTATAGCGGCCCGCAACCTACATGTATTCCTAGAAAATGAGAAACAGGTGTTGAGAAGTTAAGGATTGTTGTGGGTTGTAAATTGAACAATAAAACATTCAAAAAAAAATTATAGTGGAAGTGAAAAAAAAAAGATAGTGGTAGCCAGGAAAAGTATAGTGTGCGTGGGGGGGGGGGGGGTCGGATTAGAAGGGTAGAGGGGTTAGGGAGAGGGTGGGGCTATTTCTGTGAGAGGGTATAGGGTTGGTGGGGTATTGGACGAAGGGTAGATAGGGGGTGGGGGTTGAGAGCTGAATTGGTCTGAATAAAGGAACGAGGGATGGGCATATGGCCAGGGATTATGTTGGGGGGGGGGGGGTGAATCGGTGTTAGGAGAGGGTGTGAACAGAACAGCCCCCACCCCCAACACCCCCCCTCGTCGCTCCACATACCGTCTCTTGATTGATCTTCTACTCACATGCAGCGTGGCTGTGAGTTATTACACGAGAAGTGTGCACTCGCCGAGTAATGAAGGCTGGCTGAAGCGAGTGGAATGTGAGATGGAGGGGGAGGCGAGGGTTAACACGATGTGCCCAAATTCATCCTGGCATGACGGGAGGGTCAACGCTCTTTAGAGAGATTGTTTTTACCTGCAACTTCTAAAGGTGAATGGGGCATGCAATTTATTAATTTACCTGTTACTTACTCGACATCGGAATTAACTCTACTAGCAATTGCCCCGGATTTTTAAAATTTAAAAATAATTTTTTTTTTTGTGTGTGAATAAATAGAACTGCACGTGTTATTTCCGCTTCCGCCATCTCTGAGTTATTTTTTCAAATATGTTTAACAAATTATTGGTTTGAATTCATTCTACTTTATATTTTAAAAAACACAACTATTAATTATTGTTAATGAGCTTAATTATTCATCATAATAAAAAGCAAAAAAAAAATTTCTTTACTTCTTGGAAAAATCCGTTGTTTCTTCATATATTTTTTTATATTTTAAAAATAAATAAATAAAAATACTAATTATTATTCGGTATAATTATTTTACATACAAAATATTTTCATTGTCACCCAAATCGTGATCATTTAGGCTATTTGTTAACGGCATATGCAAGTTTTGATGTGACAATTTCGGATGTGAAATATACAAGTTGGGATGTGACGTGACCAGTGGCGTAACAGAACAACGGCTTGGCATTGGGGCAATTGCCAAGGGCGCCGGCCTGCGCCAGTTCAAAAAGGCGCCGCTAAATCTCTAATTTGGTTAATTTTTCAATTTATCAAGGGCGCCAAAAATAAATTAGCCAAGGGCGTCAAAAACCCAGCTACGCCTCTGGACGTGACACATCCAGGATGGCATGTGACAACTGATGAGCCAAGAAATGCGGCCGATTGAGGAGGTTGTATACCTGAAATCAGGTCAGATCGAAGTTAAGGCTGGTGTACTTACGATGTGATACATTGAATTTAGATATCGATCCCTGTTTCGACATGGATTGTAAATTGCTGAGTTTGTTACTGTGCCGATATATTGATTAGTGGAAACATGGTGGATAAGATGAACAACTGTAGGGGCATATTGTTTTATTTGAGGATTTTGTTTTTTTATGCTCCCCGTCTCAAAGGTCACATATCAGATGTTTATTTATGCTTCGTCTGGAAGCTCACATAGATGTTTATTTATGCTTCGCCTGGAAGGTCACATAGATGTTTATTTATGCTTCGTCTGGAAGCTCACATAGATGTTTATTTATGCTTCGCCTGGAAGCTCACATAGATGTTTATTTATGCTTCGCCTGGAAGGTCACATAGATGTTTATTTATGCTTCGCCTGGAAGCTCACATAGATGTTTATTTATGCTTCGCCTGGAAGCTCACATAGATGTTTATTTATGCTTCGCCTGGAAGCTCACATAGATGTTTATTTATGCTTCGCCTGGAAGCTCACATAGATGTTTATTTATGCTTCGCCTGGAAGGTCACATATAGATGTTTATTTATGCTTCGTCTGGAAGGTCACATATCAGATGTTTAATATTGTACGACCTAGATCTCGAATGAAAATTTATCCCGAGTCCAAATCACTTGTAAATAGGGGACTGCAACTTTTCTTGTCACTCAGAGTTATCGTTCATACCGGGGGAGTACAAAGAACGTACAAAGATGGCTGCTCACATAGCAAAAACAGCATTTGAGACTGGGGTAAAAAACGTGTGCATCTGAGACATTTTTCTAATTTCTAGGCGAAAAAAGATTAACAAGGGCAAAAACCCCTGCCTTTTTCAGACCGTTGCAGTGCCCAATAGCGATGGATGGGGGGCCGTCCGGTATTAACCCCCTCCCCCCACCCCACCAACACTTTTTTTTAATGGTTAAAAGATCCACTCGTCCATAATAATAATGATAATAAATAGATGTACAAATAGGAGCTATCATGGCATACCAACCTAACCCTGCACAACAAACATGTGACACTGTGTGTTGTTTTATACTGAATAACTACTGGTGTTGCTGATTCGTTAGCGCCCGTTTTTAATGTCCCGAAATCCATCCGCCAGTCGCAGTTCCGATCGATCTGTTTCATATCCCCTTACAACTTGCAGCGTAAACAGATCAAATCACAAATCATACCGATAGCCGATGACTCGATTTCGCTATCAAATTATGACGCAAAAATGACGTTGTTTAAAAAGAAAATAATAGATTGTGATAGTCGCATCAACCTTTGTTGCTCAGCTACATACACTAACAAAAATGTTATACTACTAATTTTACATAGCCCTTTTTAGGACTTGGCGAAATACTGTTGTGGAAGTTACCAAGACCAATAGGCAAAGATTTCTGTTGTGCTCTACATCGAGTCAAATACCAAAGGGGCTCAACTGGCGTTCAGAAATCAATACGCTAGTGAATGCTAGCGTTAGTTCGATCCTCGCGGGAGTTGTCTGTGTACGGTCTCGCTCTGCGTCTGGATTCTGCCCTGTCCGGGCTCTGATTGCTCTGCCTGGGCTCTGAATGCTCTGTCGTGGCTCTGGGTGCTAGAGAGCAACAGGGATCCTACCTGCCGGCATTGCAGCCTGGGCCCGGAGACGCTAGCGCATCTGTTGACCGAATGTGCCTCACTAGATCTCCCGGGGGAATCCAGGGCGGTTGGGGAACCCTACGTGAGGAAAATGTTGTATGGCTCAGCTTCACCAGAATATGTGTGTTAGTGGGGGACATTCGGTCAACAGGTGCGCTCGTGTTTCTGGGACCAGGCTGCAATGCCGGCAGGTGGGGGTCCCTGTTATTATCTAGCCTAGCTCTGAGTACTAAATGATATGAAAACATTCACATAGTTACTAAATAGTATGCCTACTAAATGATATGAAAACATTCACATAGTTACTAAATAGTATGCCTACTAAATGATATGAAAACATTCACATAGTTACTAAATAGTATGCCTACTAAATGATATGAAAACATTCACATAGTTACTAAATAGTATGCCTACTAAATGATATGAAAACATTCACATAGTTACTAAATAGTATGCCAACAGTTAAGAAGCGCCCAAGCCCTAAAATATATAGTGATATAACCTGTCGATGAGTATAATTCGCGTTCCAGACCCCCCCCCCCGATATATATATATATATATACACATAGGGTATATATATCTATATAAGTGTGCCAAGTCATTTGGTCAAAGTTCCATGTCCTGACTTCTTACCAACGAGAGTTGGCCATGACGGTCACGTGATCAATGGCCAACAAAAGAAAGCACCAACAATCGCTCGTGGATTGCTCGTGTCTATTACCGAACTCAACTTGTGGCGTCTTTTAATATATAAGATGTGTTCCCCTCCCTCCACCCTGACCCCCACCCCCCCCCAATCCACCGCCCACCCAGACCTCTGTTATCGATCAGAGGAGTTACGTTATTTTGTTCCTCCTCCCGGATGTGTTGCTCGCACTGCCGTCCAAAAATGCGCACACAAAGCTAATTTTAGCCCTCTTGAAGAAATAAAAACCAACAACTGTGCACCTCTCGTTCTCGGTGGTGTGGCTGAAAAACGTTTGTTTCGTGTTGGCTATCTTTTTGCCTAGCATAGACGACGGCAGGTGGAGGGGAAATATGTGGCGAGTCACTACGTAATGTTTGCTTGAGTTAATCTCTCAGCGCTTATCAGGGGAAACTCGTTTCTTCTAAAACAAAAGGTGTGAAGCTCCGACACGAACATTGCCCTAGCGTTTAGAGGGCGGGTGCTGGATATCTTGTAAATTAATATAACCGTTTCTTCAAATGAGCGACACAGAGTATGGGGGGGGGGGGGGAAAGAACGCTACAAAACGACGAATGTGTCGGCAAGAAGTCTTCGTCAGCGAACAAACAGGAAAAAAGCAAAATTAATTTAAAAAAATAACACTTAGCTGAAATGTCAGAGAATGACATCAAGACACATTCTCATACTTTTTTTCCCCTACTCATTTCCATTTTTCTAAACTGCTTGCAGTCTCTCCCCCATTTTACCATGCTGTAACTTTCGTAATGGCTTGCCGTCTCCTAAGTTGAAATGGCCCTCCGTCTGCCCTGTATATTATAGGAATTACATCGCTACTGTCAAGAAAAGCATCGGTCAGCATTGCCGGGAATTCCATGATAAAAAGCATCGGGAGCCTCGAAAACGGCCTAGTTTTACGCCATTAGTTACTTGAAAAGAGACAGTCTCATCTCCAGACTCCACCAATACAAGTTACGGAAACGGTTATTAGTGACCTCGTTTGCCGATGAATGTGCCCTAAATGCAAGATCGGAACTGAAAATGCAGCAAATACGTGATCACTTTGCTAAGACCTGCGACAACTACTGACTCGTCATCAATACGAAAAAACCAAGAAAAACAACAATAGAGATCTTATACCAGCCAGCTCCTGGAAGAGCATACGAAGACCCTAAAATATCAGTGAAAGGACATTATCTCACAGCAGTAGCAAATTCACATATTTGGGCCCCAAGCACACTCCTCATGTAGTAGTACTATAGATCAGCGTTTCTCAACCCGTGGGTCGCGCCCCAAAGAAAGAGCACAGCTCACGCTAAAGAAAGCGCACCGCTCACGCCCCAAAGAAAGCGCACCACTCACGCCAAAGAAAGCGCACCGCTCACGCCCCAAAGAAAGCGCACCACTCACGCCAAAGAAAGCGCACCGCTCACGCCCCAAAGAAAGCGCACCGCTTACGCCCCAAAGAAAGCGCACCACTCACGCCAAAGAAAGCGCACCGCTCACGCCCCAAAGAAAGCGCACCGCTCACGCCCCAAAGAAAGCGCACCACTCACGCCAAAGAAAGCGCACCGCTCACGCCCCAAAGAAAGCGCACCACTCACGCCAAAGAAAGCGCACCACTCACGCCCCAAAGAAAGCGCACCACTCACGCCAAAGAAAGCGCACCGCTCACGCCCAAAAGAAAGCGCACCGCTCACGCCCAAAAGAAAGCGCACCACTCACGCCCAAAAGAAAGCGCACTACTCTCGCCCAAAGAAAGTGCACTGCTCACGTCCAGAAGAAAACGCACCACTCACGCTTAAAAGAAAGCGCACCGCTCATGCCCAAAGAAAGTGCACGGCTCACGCCAAAATAAAGTGCACTGCTCATGCCAAAAGAAAGTGCACTGCTCACGCCCAAAAGAAAGCGCACCACTCACGCCAAAAGAAAGTGCACTGCTCACGTCCAAAGAAAGCGCACTACTCTCGCCCAAAGAAAGCGCACCGCTCACGCCCCAAAGAAAGCGCACCGCTCACGCCCCAAAGAAAGCGCACTGCTCACGCCCAAAAGAAAGCGCACTGCGCACGCCCAAAGAAAGCGCACCGCTCACGCCCAAAAGAAAGCGCACCGCTCACGCCCTAAGAAAGCGCACCGCTCACGCCCAAAAGAAAGCGCACCACTCACGCCCAAAAGAAAGTGCACCACTCACGCCCAAAAGAAAGCGCACCGCTCACGCCCAAAAGAAAGCGCACCGCTCACGCCCAGAAGAAAGCGCACTGCTCACGCCCAAAAGAAAGGGCACTGCTCACGCCCAAAGAAAGCGCACCGCTCACGCCCAAAAGAAAGCGCACCGCTCACGCCCTAAGAAAGCGCA